>CM074723.1:147244246-148556746 GCA_037306005.1 Rhinophrynus dorsalis
GAATCACCTTTTTGCCTCAAATTCCACTTTGTACATGGATTAAGTATAAAGTGTAAAGTGTGATTTCTGTGGGAAAAGCAAGTCTTATGGCTTGACTGGTATGTCAAATTTTTGTTTAGCATTGTATCTACCACCTACCTATATATTTATATGTAGAAAATGAAGGGCAGCACCCGTAGGACTTCCTCAAATTGCTTTATTAAATCAATTTTAGGGCACAGAAATGCCTGTGAGAGGTACTAGGTGCCGTCCCCATCCCTGAACGGGGTGTTCAGTGATCATATACAAGTGATGGTTCGGAAAAGCGTGTCTTCCATCTAAGAATGCTATGCAATGATCAGGAGAGCCTCCCGTCATCCCAGTCCGTTTAGAAAGTCACAGGCATATAGATCCTCGGTCACTGTTCTCTCATTAATGTACGAGGAGAGGGTTATTGAACATGTAAGGAGAAAGTAGGTATAGTTTCAATCCCCTAAGTCAAGAATATATAGGGGTAATAATATCCTCCATTACAGTAGATCCGCCTCACATTGGTATCCCCTATAGTGTCCTAGGGGTAAATCCCCTATTGCAGTCACTGACAGAAAATGGAAAATGGAAACCAGACCAGGTGTCACCACAAGCTTGTTTAACAACTTCATTTACTGGACGTTAGATGATAAGTAGTCAATGAGCGACATATTCATTCTTAAGGATACTATAGGTATAACACATCTATTAGGCAGACCGTCAACATAATATAGTGTAAAGTGACATTTCATAAAATAAAACTCAGGACCACAGTAACATAAGCAGTATCTCAAAACCTAACCGGGAGATAGAGTCCTGTCCCAAAGGGGTGGGATGTTGGTAGCAACTCCCCGCTTGTCGGGGTTCTATGCCCATCCTTACCTGAAGGGACTCATACCCCATCAGTGTGACAAATGATTCTATACCTCTATTTGGTAGAGGGTATACTATCACACTGTTCCGAGGGAATGTGTTGACTACATATATATAGTGTGTGATCCCTTATAAGAAACATGTCCATTAGGCTCTACCGTTCAGCCCTTTAGGATGCAGGGTGTTTAGGAAGTAGATCCATTTCTCTTCCTTTGTCAGGCGCTTACCCTCCATCCCGGACCACTCCGGGTCCTCCGCTTAGTGCGCCCCCGGTGCGTGCGGCGTCCCGGCGGTGTTCCCCTCCGGTCCGGTCCTGGTGGTGCACTGCGCCTGGATATGCCTAGTGGCTCCAGCGTGTGTGTTGGCAGTTCGGGCCAGGGAAGGGACATGGCTGGGGGCGCGCCACTGCATGGGTGCGCTATACACACACATTACGTGTGGAGGGGCGGGACCTGTCTGTGGGGACCAATCGGAGGACAGGTATGCAGACCACAGCACCACTATTTAAACCCTGGGTGTCCCTTTGCTCAGGGCTTGCTTGTATTAGCCCCATACCCTTCAGCTTGTTCTGTCTGCATTTACTGTGCTACTGACCTAGGCTAGTGACCCCTACCATTCTGATTTCTCCGTTCCTGACCATTGGCTACCGTGAACTCGACCACTCTGCTTTCTCCTCTCCCAACCATTGGCTACCATGACCGCCACTATCCTGTCTTCTCCACTCCTGACCCTTGGCTTTGTGACCACGACTACACCGATTCTCTTGTCCCCTTCGTCCAGCAGCATCCAATAATGAGGGTTCCTGCATCTGGGCACCAACCATCGTTCAGGCTCTTACATAACAAGCAAGCCAGTGTATGGAGCCCGCAGGGACGGCGCAAGCCATATTGGCTTTGACTAACCAGATTTCATTGCTAACCCAGACCGTAAAGGAGCTACAAGCTGGACAAGCTAGTCTCCAGCACCAGCTCCAGGAGGTCCGCACCGCCCTCCTGGCCCAGGCTGAAGAACATAGTCCTTCAGCCCCAGCCGCATCTAACCCCCAGGAGGGGGCTGGGGTGACCCCTGAACCACAGGTCCTCCTGCCCGGGAGGTATGTGGGTGACAGAACTCAGTACAGGGTATTCATCACGGCGTGTCACGTACTATTTTCGCTGAAACCTCGCATGTATTCAACGGATTTCGTGAAGGTCTGTATGGTCATTTTGCTCCTGTCCAGTGAGCCCCAATTGTGGGCCCATCACCTCCTCCAGACCAATAGTCCAGTGTTGGATTCCTGGACGGCCTTCAGTCACGCTTTGGAACAACTGTACGATGAGCCCTATAAGTCTACGACTGCACAAGCTGCTTTACAGGCTCTGAAGCAAGGCAGACGTCCCATCAAGGAGTACGTTACCGAGTTCCGACGGTATGCCGTAGAAACAGCCTGGAACTAACCTGCCTTATTAGACCAGTTCCGGATCGGCTTGTCCGATCCCATCAAGGATGAACTGGCACGGGTAGGTATGTCTTCATCTTTGGAGGCCCTGATTCAGTCAGTCATACAGATCGATTGAGGCTAAGGGAGAGACGCCAGGAGAGAGGCCTGGCCAACAGTCCTCCATGACGTCACCTTCCTTCCATTCCGCTTCCAGCATCGGTTGAGCCCCCAACGACTGAAGAGCCCATGCAAGTCAGTCTCTTCAGAGGGGCCATCTCGGCAGCCAAAAGGAGCCACCGAAGAACACTTAGCCTTTGCTTGTACTGTGCCAGCAAAGACCACCATCTCGGGGACTGTAAGAAACGACCTCCGTGGTCTCGAGGTACTCCTAGTGTTCATCCTTCCTACTTTGTCATGCCCTCCAGTGTATCATCTCCTCATCTATCTAATCCTCTCTCTTTACAGTGGAATGAAGTATCATTCTCGTCCATAGCGATGGTGGATTCCGGGGCCAGCGGGTGCTTCATGGATGCCGATCAAGGAACACCTATCACGGTCCCCGTGATTCTGTGTGTCACTCTCATCTGTGCTGCTCCCGGATTGGTTGAGCTGTGTTGGCCCGCCCCTGGTTACCTGTTTTATTCTGGCCACTGGTACCTGTCAGGTGCCCTTTCATGGTGTTTCTGAGCCAGCGTTGCTGTTGCAGTATTCCAGTATCCTGATCTACCGTGTACTGACTAGGCCTGTACCAACGACGTTCCTGTGTTCCTGTTCCGTAATTGACCCGGCCTGGCTGACTTCCTGCGTGTTCCTGATCTGGCTTGTCTGCGACTCTCCTACGGCATCTGACCCGGCCTGGCTGACGATCCTTCTCTGTTACTGATCCGGCTTGTCTGCGAATCTCCTGCGTGTCCTGACCCGGCCTGGCTGACGACTGACTCCTGTGATTGCCTCTGTTCCTGCCATTCTGACGGACGGTTCCCGTTGTCGCCTCGGTGACATTCCGATACTGCAGTGTGTGACTGAGCCTCCGCTTCTCCGTTGCTGAGCCGTTGCTGAGCCTTCCATTGTTTGTCTTACGTGTGCTGAGTCCAGACCCTTGCTGTGCTGTGTCGTTTTCTGTACATAGACGCTGGTGTTGCCTCATCCGATTACTGCTACTCTTCCACCTATTGACTCAGCCTGTTACGCTGTTTCTGTGAGCCAGCCGCTTGTGGGCCTCGGTAGTCGGCGGCTCTACCTTAACAGAGCAGTGGTTCCGTTACGCCCGTTGGCTGTTGGCAAGCAGTACTGAACCCAGTGGTCTCCGTTACGCCCGTGGGGGTCTATCGACACAAGCAATCACGATACTAGTAGTCTCCGGTTACGCCCGTGGGGGCTATTGGCTCAAGCAATCACAATACTAGTAGTCTCCGGTTACGCCCGTGGGGGCTATTGGCTCAGGCAATCATGATACTAGTAGTCTCCAGTTACGCCCGTGGGGGCTATTGGCTCAAGTATCATGGTACTCTTGGTCTCCGTTACGCCCGTGGAGGCTACCACCTTATCACCTGCAGTTCCCATTCAGTCGCAGCTATATGCTACAGCTTCACACAGTGAATGGACTAGGGTGCTATCATTCAGCACATATCGCTATATGCAGCACCAAGGGCATGCCTAACACCACATCTGAGACTGATTACCAATACTATTAACCTCTTGTTCCCTGTTTTGTGCTTCTGTACTTAGTAATTTATTACCTGTTGGTATCTCTGCCTATATTCTGCCTATGCCAGTACTGTTCCAGTGGCGACCTTGTTATTCATTTTGCTTTAATAAAACTCTATTTGTTTTATCTAACCACAGTCTGAGTGTCTGAAAACCGTAACAACACCAAAACCATATGATGATGGTACTCTCACGTCTGAGGCAATATGGCTTATACGCCAAACTGGAAAAGTGTTTCTTTGACATAGACACAGTGGAATTTCTTGGATATATCATCTCACCCAAGGGACTACGGATGGATCCTCGGAAAATCACAGCTGTCCTGGAGTGGCCACCTCCCACTGACAAGAGAGGCATGCAACGTTTCATAGGATTCGCCTTCTACAGGAGGTTAATCCGCAACTTCTCACTCCTCATACTCCCCATCACAGCTCTGACTAAAAAATCAGTTTGATTTCCGTGGTCTGACCAAGCTCAAGATGCCTTCATGGTTCTCAAACATCAATTCACGACCGCTCCTGTACTTGTTCTCCCTGATCCACTACGTCCATTCATAGTGGAGGTGGACACCTCCCAAACAGCACTGGGAGCAGTTTTGTCCCAAAGAAAAGCAGGAAATGACCATCTGCATCCTGTAGCCTTCTTCTCTCTTCGTTTGTCGGATCCGGAAAGGAATTATGATATGGGGGACAGAGAATAACACTGTAACACTGGTGGCAGAGACACTAGCAGCTACTACCTGCCTGGGAGACTCATTTGGAACTGGAGAGTCAGGTGGTGAGTTTTCATCAATAGAAGACAGAATTGTAGCTGGAGAAACAGTAGGAGTACTATGGGCAGCAGTGGAAAAATGGAGCTCAGGAGAGTAATCAAGGTCAGAGGAAAAATCATGCTCAGTGGAAAAATCAAGCTTAGCAGGCCTTGGTCCCTCTTATTCTTCTTCCACCTCTTGTAGGTTTGGACAGGAAGAAAAATCATCAGCAGCAGATTTTGGGGAGAGCTGATGAATTCCCTCTTCTGCCTGGTGGCTACCGGGAAATGGTAAATTATCTCCATCACGATATGCTCTCAGTGTCAGTGACAGTGGCGGCAGGAGAAATTTTCGCAAAATACTCTAATAATTCAAGTTTGGGTTGCTTACTCGGACGTTCGCTGTAAAACTCCCGCATTGATACTGCCCGCAGTTTCCCACCAGTAGTGTTCATGTTCAACAAGCTAGGTGTCCCCAGGTTTATAGAACTGGTTGTAGCAGAAGTGGTGACGGAACTGGCAGTGGCAATAGTCATTGTGCAGGTGGTTCTGGGGGGATCATCACGAAACAGCTGGCGAGAGATGGGTGACGGCCGCTTCGTGGTCTTAGAGGAGGAACTGGACCTCTCTACCCTGTTAGTGGAGGTAGAACGACCAGCAGTTCCCTTCTTCTTTCTAGTTTTTGTTTTGGACTGTTGCTGCTGAGTCTGACTAGTACTAATCAAAGTACTCTTCTTTCCCCGCCTGCTGCTGCTAGCTCTGCTTGAAAGCAACTGCACTGTGGTGGTGTTGGTGTTTGCTGGGTCACGGCAGCTGGTACCAGGACGAGGAACAACAGGTTGTTCACTAGGACTCAAATCCATTACGGAAAGGTAGGTAGAGAACGATTATAGTTTTACAACTTTAAAACCTGCCCACACAACTGTGACACTGGCAGTGTGACGCTGAAGATTATTCAAACAAATAACTTGTATTAGGAATAATTTTAATAAAACCAACACACGTGGGTCTCCCTTGCGGTGGCGAAAAGGCACGCTGCCTGCCTATACAACTGTGACACTGGCAGTGTGATGCTGAAGATTATTCAAACAAATAACTTGTATTTTTTATATTTTTAATAAAATCAACACATGTGACTCTCCCTTGCGGTGGCTAAAAGGCACCCTGACTGCCTATACAGCTGTGACATTGGCAGTGTGACGCTGAAGATTATTCAAACAAATAACTTGTATTATGAATAATTTTAATAAAACAAACACGTGTGACTCTCTCTTGTGGTGGCTAAGAGGCACCCTGTCTGCCTATACAACTGTGACATTGGCAGTGTATCACGGTCCCCGTGACTTTCTGTCAATCTGGCCTGATTTGCCTGTGCATTGGTGGAGACTGATTGGCCCGCCCAGGATGTGCCGTTATATGCTGGAGCTTGGGCACTTGTCAGTTGCCCTTTCGTGGTGTTCCTGTTGCTGCGCCTTGTTGCTATATTCCTGTATCTCCTGTGTACCAACCCGGCTAGTCTGACTCTTCTCCTGATTCTGCTCCGTGATTTGACCCGGTTCTGGCTGACGACCCTGCTCCGTGATTTGACCTGGCTCTGGCTGACGACCCTGCTCCGTGACTTGACCCAGTTCTGGCTGACGACCCTGCTCCGTGATTTGACCCGGTTCTGGCTGACGACCCTGCTCCGTGATTTGACCCGGTTCTGGCTGACGACCCTGCTCCGTGACTTGACCCGGTTCTGGCTGACGACCCTGCTCCGTGATTTGACCCGGTTCTGGCTGACGACCCTGCTCCGTGATTCGTTCCGGTCCTGCCTGCTGTTCCAGTAGTCGTTCCGGTCCTGCCTGCTGTTCCAGTTACAGTTCCATTCCTGCCTGCTGTTCCAGTCTGCCTGCTGTTCCAGTAACCGTTCCGGTTCTGCCTACTGTTCAGGTGTTCCTGCATCACTCCGGTCACTCCGGCGACATTATGAACTGTTTAAGGGACTCACTGTTCCTCTCATTAGTCAATAGCTGTAGCCTGAGGTTGCTTTGCCTTCTGCTGGTTGCCAAGGTGCTCGCTCCGGTGCAGAACCACTTAACCCTTGCAGTGCCTGTAGTCTCCGGTCTAGTGCCTCCGATATATCGTGCCAAGCATACGTTAACTGACTTGAGCCTTAACTCTGAGTGCTTCTGTGTGTCTCTCATTCACCCTCAGAGCCTTGTCTGCTCCGTGCTCATATTCTGATAGCCTGTTCACTCCCACTGTGATCATTTGGAACGGCACCAGAGGGGTGTTCGGGCCCCGGCCCACAAACGCCAGAAGTTACATTTCCCATTGCACTTCAGAGGGCGCCGGCTCTATTACAGCTTGTGCATTTATGATCAGAAATAGCACCCAAGGGGTGTCAGGGCACAATCCATTTGGCACACGCAGGGTTACTACCTTCCCAGTTAAGGGCGATTTTGGTTATGATCACTACAGCGCTGGCAATAGCATTCCTCTGTAGCCCACGGTGGTGGTATCGGCTCAGCTCTGGACATTAGGGCGCCTTCCATACCAACTTGAGAGTGTATTCAGTGCAGTCATTTATTTCTATCCAGCTATTGAGAGACTGTGTTCCAGAGACTGCTATTTATCCCGGGAGTTGGCCAATCTTGTTTATATCTCTCCTATTGCACTTGTTAACCCTTTGGGAGAATATTCCCTATCCATACATTGCACCTGTTAACCCTTTGGGGGAGCATCCCCTATCCATTCATAGCACCTGTCACTATCATTGTGTGCATTCACTTTGTCAGTATTGCCATTACTGCTATTCCTGTACTGGCCCTTAGGGGCATTGTTTTATTTTCAATAAAACTGTGTTTTTACTTCATACCCTGGTCTGAGTGTCAGAAAACCATAACACAGTGTGGCTCTGAAGATTATTCAAACAAATCACTTGTATTTTGTATGTTTTTAATAAAACCAACACATGTGGGTCTCCCTTGCGGTGGCGAAAAAGCACCCTGCCTGCCTATACAACTGTGACACTGGCAGTGTGACGCTGAAGATTATTCAAACAAATAACTTGTATTAGGAATAATTTTAATAAAACAAACACAGGCAACTCACTCTTGCGGTGGCTAAGAGGTACCCTGTCTGCCTATACAACTGTGACACTGGCAGTATGACGCTGAAGATTATTCAAACAAATAACTTGTATTTTTTATATTTTTAATAAAATCAACACATGTGACTCTCCCTTGCGGTGGCTAAAAGGCACCCTGTCTGCCTATACAACTTTGACAATGGCAGTGTGACGCTGAAGATTATTCAAACAAATCACTTGTATTTTTTTATATTTTTACTAACACCAACACATGTGGGTCTCCCCTGCGGTGGCAAAAAGGCACCCTGCCTGCCTATACAACTGTGACACTGGCAGTGTGACACTGAAGATTATTCAAACAAATAACTTGTATTAGGAATAATTTTAATAAAACCAACACATGTGGGTCTCCCTTGCGGTGGTGAAAAGGCACGCTGCCTGCCTATACAACTGTGACACTGGCAGTGTGATGCTGAAGATTATTCAAACAAATAGCTTGTATTAGGAATAATTTTAATAAAACCAACACATGTGGGTCTCCTTTGCGGTGGCGAAAAGGCACACTGCCTGCCTATACAACTGTGACACTTGCAGTGTGACTGAAGAGTATTCAAACAAATGACTTGTACTTTTTATATTTTTTTTTTAAGAAACACAGATGACCCCCTTGCGGTGGCGAAAAGGCACCCTGCCTGCCTATAGGACTGTCAGACTGGTTGATGTGACGATGAAAATTATTCGAACAAATACCTAATTTTTTTTATATTTTGCACAGGAACAAATATTACTCGAGTTTGCAGTGGCAATAACTGGAACTAATGCTGGCTGCCTACCTATGCCTAGCCTAATGCTACCTGCCTGCCTACACAAAAACTGGACACTCTCTAATCTCTTCTTCTCTCTCTGAGCTCCAACAACGCAATGAGGAAATGCAGGCTGTCTGTCTGTGTGACTGTGTCATTAGTCCAACCCCCATCATGAAACGAAGAAGGCTATTGGAATACAGACAAAAGAGGGAAGTAGTGCATGAAACGGAGAATGGAATTGGACTAGAGACATGGAGGGAAAATTATGGAGGGAAAGTAATTGAGCGCGCACAGTAAGTACAAAAAAGTCCTGGTTGAAAGTAGTCAAAACTTTCGGAAATTTGTCGATTGCCGAAAGTTCTGAAAGTTTCAACGAATTTCGGTCCTGGGCTGTTCGGAGTTGGATCATTTTTTCCGAATGACCCTTGAGTTTCGGATTAGCCGAATGTCTCCGAATTACCCCATTTTCAACGAAATCCAAATGTCTCCAAATGAATTTGCACAAGTCTAGTCGTTATGCAAATCGTTTTATTTAAATATACTTCCTATGTGTGCCCCACTGTTTTAGATCTGTATTTTCTCAGTGTTTGTTTGTGAGCATAGGGGGAGATTTATAAAACTGGAGTATTAAAGAAAGTGTCTTTACAATTGTCCCAAAGTGACATGAGGATATGTATAAACGTTTATCAACATGATTTTTAAGTGCTAACTCCAGTCAGTCGACTTTTTTGAAAACTGGAGTAGAAATGGTCTTGTCCAAATAAGAATTGTGGCTTAATGTATTTATACTGAAATAGGCCAACTGCGCCAAAAATAAAGGCAGTTTTAATGATAAAATCTTAACCCAGGTATAACCTGTTCTTAATAGAAGTATACAGAGATTTATATGTGTGAAAAAAAATATCAGTTGTGAATTTTTTGATCATTTTCTCAGAATATTCTCAGATAGTCATATTTATAAACATGACTTTACTCCTTTATAAATATGATCCGACGTTATGAACTTTAGAGACAGTTATTAAATGTACACTAAGAAGGCTTTTTATAAATCTTTCACATAGTCATGTAATTAACCAGAGCAAATTAAGGAGAAATGGTCACACATCATGTGGGAAGATCAAATTTATTTTTGCTTTATTCTTTCTTTTGCCCTAAGAATTTCTAGAAATATATTGCAACCTATTGATTCTTAAGAAAAGATATAAACTGATGAAGCAAAATGTTCATCACATCCACGTAGCATTAGAAAGAATGACTTTTCTACTAGGTGGTGTTTTAGCTTATTTGCTTCATGAAGTAGAAAGATGCTCAATAAACCATTCACCTGGTGCCAATGTGTTAATTAAGCTTTTTGGATGCAAGCTTTAAAATAGAATAATAAGCAGTTTCACTAGTATTGGATGACAGGCCAGGGACTCCTGAAAACTGTTGTAGTACAATATATTACTCAGTTTTGTCAGAAACAATCTGTTTTTTTGCAACATTATTGCTGGAATAAAGAGTAGTTCTTAAATATTATGTTTTTATGCAGGATAAAAATTTGGATTCTGCCTTAATTATCAGCACAAGATGATTCTAAAGTAGTTAAAGAGAAGTATTGTATAGTTTTACCTAAGGCTGACAAAGGAGGTACTATCATAGTCTTCAACATAACAGGTTATAAAAATATGGTAATTGTACAGTAACAAAAGGATGACAATTCATTATGGGATATGTAATACATGTTTCTACTCTAAAAAAAGTACTGTAACCTTATCTTATATTCTACAGCTAAGTAGTCAGCTATTTATTCTGAAAATGTTCCCATTAAAGTTGTTTGCACCAAGGGTGTGGGGAGGGGCAGTGTAAGGACATTATGTTGTGTGTCATTCCGTTACACCATGTTAAACACCATGTACTATCAAGGTGCAGATGAAGCTGTTGTATAATTTCTGCATTTTCCTGCACATGCTATCAGAGTATTGGGACTTGCTCATACTAAAGTCTCAATGATGGAGGTGTATGTGTGTGTTCAAATGATCTAAAGCAATCATACTCTTAAGAACAGAACCAGAAAAGCAGGCTCATCATGATTCCAATGACTATGTCCAAGCACAGATGGTCTGGTGGATTTGTACATTCCCCCATCATATTATAATTCTATGGTTCAATATCTGCTCTGTGTTCAAGAATGTATTGTTAAAAAGTATACTTTTAAGCATTTTCTCCAAAATAAAAAATGAATGCTTACACTGTAAATGCTTGTACACAACAAATTGACTTATAGCAGATTTATTAGTTTAGTTGCAATAGTTCAAATAAATGAGTACTTTAGTCTCTATTGTTGAATTTCTGATTTTGCTAGCTGAAGGGGCAATGATGGCTCAGTTGGTTAAGGCACCAGCTGTATAATCTGTTCAAGCCACAAAGTTGCAGGCTGTAGTCCCAGCAAGGTAAGCTCAGCTTTTCACCCCACTGAGGTAGATAAAATGAGTCCAGGACATACTTGAAAATTAGAGATAATCTCGATGTATTCTTCCTGTTAAAACACTTTCACAAAAAAAAAAAAAAAAAATATGTGACCCATCTAGTTAGTTGCTGATTGACTGGAAGATGTGGTTACTGCAGGGCATGCTTTGTGTCTGGTGTAACCCCACAATCTGAGACAATGGGAATATGGGAATTGATTTGAATAGGGATGGTCATACAGAAGCCAATCTCTTTTCAATTTCCCCTCATTCTAGCTCGAGTCACAGCTCTGAGCAGGATAACGAGGGGGTGGATTTTACTTTTTAGGCAGCGGTAGCGATGGTTGCTGTGGGGTTTTAGAGCTCTTGGCCAATAGTTGTTTCAGGTTGTGGGGCTGTTTAATAGAGAGCAGGAGAGTTTGGGGGAATATATTTTTAATCTATCATTTGTATGCAGTATTGTTTGAAGCTGTCTTGAGATTTTCCACAGAACTACTAGTTGGTGGTTGTAGATGACTACCAATGGCACCTTTTCTTTTACTGTGGTGGTTTGTAAATCATGAGATTTCTTCAGAGTACATTGGTGGCTCTCTGAATTTGTATCCTTGTGACCTTGGCATTATATCTACAATTTTGTTACCAACTTTATAATGCAAGCATAGAAAATGTTTGGGGCATAGTTGTGTGAATGCATTACGGCATTTCAGTGCTAAATCAGGGTCTGGAATAAATTTTAAACCCTACAACTGCCTAATGTGAATGTACTAACTAATCTACATGTGCAAAAGGGTACCACCCTTTACTTATCATAAAGTCACTACAACTTACACACAACTGGATCACACACAATAGTAGAACTGCTGTTTATTTTATACCCAATATTACAGATCAAGTGGTTACAATAAGTGAGTTGTAGCTACAGCTTTTAAATTTCCCACCTCATAGAAAAACACCATTTTACTTCCCAATAACTTCTACTATAAGAGCCATGAATTTCCTACACTTCATTGTGGGATTTTAATAGAGAGAGAAATGATAGAGGAGAGGAAAGAGTTGTTATCAAGAGCAGAAGTGCCACAGGCTTGCACAAACTAGGACATTCTAGTGGTAGCTATGTTATACTAAAACGTGGACCCAGATCGCATAGTGATGTGCCAGAATAGGGACAACATCTCAAAGGAGGGTGTCTTCAACTTGCGGTTACATCTTATGGATCAATATGATCTCAACATTACTCACCATGATTAAGTGTATGAAGGCACGCTGATGTGCCCACCCTGGGTCATCATGTCATTGAAGGTGTACAAGGAAGGAGAGCAAAACATCCTGTGTCATCATTCCGGGCAGTGTTGGACCTCTTATAGTGCAAAATGTGTTATCCAAATACACTCCATAAAGCACAATCCTGTGTCTAAGCAGGACACCCAAAACATAATGAGTTGGTGGATCAATCTATGCATAATCTATGAATAATAACAGTGCATCATGGTTGTTCACCAAAGCAGACCCATAGTGTGCTTATATTTGAAAACAGAGCTAAATCCAGTTTTGCGAGGTGATATTAGTGAGGAAACTGGCCAAAATGTGGAGTCCATGTGGGTAGAAATCGAGACTAAATGTGGTGTAAAAGGTAAATAAAAGTTGTTGGTGAGCATATGCTACAAACCACCAAATATCGATGACAATGATGAGGCCCAACTGATGTTGCAAATGAGGAAAGCTGCCCAGTTTGGGCATACTATAATTATGGGAGATTTTAATTATCCAGATATCAACTGGAAAAATGAGACCTGTCAGAGTGCTAAGGGTAGCAGGTTTTTGAACACACTTCGTGAAAGCTACATGTCACAAATGGTGGAAGCGCCGACAAGAAATAACAATGTATTGGACCTAGTGCTCAGTAATAACACAGAAATGGTATCCAATATTAAGGTAAGAGAACATCTGGGAAACAGTGATCACAGCATGGTTACATTTGAGATCAGTCTGGCAAAGCAAAAATGTATAGGTTCAAACAAAACTCTTAATTTTAAAAAAGCTAACTTCAAATTGTTAAGGGCTTCGATGCAACACATAGACTGGGATATTTTATTTAAAGGCAAAAATACTGAGGAAAAATGGTCAGAATTCAAATTTAGGTTGCAGAAATGTACACAACGGTATATACCAATGGGGAAAAAATGCAAAAGAAGTAAGTCACAGCCAGTGTGGTTAACTGCACATGTAAAGAAGGAAATGGCAAGGAAAAAAACGCCTTCAAATTATTTAAGTCTGAAGGAACTGAACAATCTTTCTTAAAATACAGGGAGTGCAACAAATATTGCAAAAAGGCAATTAGGGTAGCAAAAATAGATAATGAAAATCGAATTGCAAGGGAAAGCAAGACTAATCCAAAAAAGTTTTTCAAATATATAAATAGCAAAAAACTTAAGAGGGAGTGCATTGGACCATTCAAAAATGAGTTGGGTGAGTTGGTTAGTGAGGATAAGGAAAAGGCCGATGTTTTAAACACTTTCTTTGCATCAGTATATACAAGGGAACAAAGAATGGTAGAAGAGCCTCCGCAAGTAACAAATAAAACAATACAATTAATAGATATTGGGTTAACTCAAGGAGATGTCATGGGAAGACTGAACAAAATTAAGACCGACAAAGCACCGGGTCTTGATGGTATACATCCAAGGGTTCTTCAGGAACTTAGTGCAGTGTTAGCAAAACCCCTATATTTACTCTTTAAAGATTCTATTACCCCAGGCTCAGTGCCACAGGATTGGCGAAGAGCTAACATAATGCCTCTATTTAAGAAGGCAACTAAAACAGAACCTGGGAATTATAGACCAGTGAGTTTGACCTCTGTAGTGGGAAAACTGTTAGAAGGGATAATAAGGGACTATATTCAGAATTACAACACAAAAAATAAAATCATTAGCACAAATCAACATGGTTTTATGAAGAATAGATCATGCCAAACTAATCTTTTCAGCTTCTATGAGAAGGTAAGCAGCAACCTTGACAATGGCAAGGCAGTAGATGTAGTATATGTAGACTTTGCAAAGGCATTTGATACAGTGCCACACAGAAGGCTGGTGTATAAAATAAGGAAATTGGGGCTAGGAGATAACCTTTGCAAATGGATACAAAACTGGCTGAAGGATAGGGAACAGAGTGTGGTTGTAAATGGAAAATTCTCTAGTACAGTTAAAGTGGAGAGTGGAGTACCTCAGGGTTCAGTATTAGGTCTGCTGCTTTTTAACATGTTTATAAATGACCTAGAAATAGATATAGAAAGCAAAATATAAATATTTGCAGATGATACTAAATTATTCAAAGTCATTAATTCAGAACAGGATATTTTCTCTCTACAGAGGGAGTTACATACAATGTCAGATTGGGCAAACATGTGGAATATGAAGTTTAATGTGGGGAAGTGTAAAGTCATGCATTTGGGAGGAAACAATCCCAAGGCTACTTATAAACTTAATGGAAGAATTTTAGGTGACTCATTGCTAGAAAAAGACCTGGGTATCCTTGTCAACCGCAGACTTGGAAACAGTGACCAGTGTCAAACAACAGTAGCAAGGGCAAACAAAGTCCTGTCTTGCATAAAAAGAGGTATAGAAGCAAGAGTGGATATCATTATTTTGCCATTATACAAATAATTGGTAAGACCTCACCTTGAGTATGCAGTGCAATTTTGGGCACCGGTTCTGAAAAAGGATATACTAGAACTAGAGAGGGTACAGCGGAGAGCAAAAAAATTAATTAAGGGAATGGAGGACTTGACATATGAGGAACGACTAAACAAACTTATTTACTCTAGAGAAAAGACGACTAAGAGGAGACCTTATCACATTGTACAAGTATATGAGAGGTCAATACAAGGATCTCTGCGGTGAGCTATTTATTCCAAGGCCTGATCAGGTGACCAGAGGACACCCCTTGAGATTAGAGGAAAGGAGGTTTAAACTTCAGCAGAGGAAGGGTTTTTTTACGGTAAGGTCTGTTAAATTGTGGAATTCATTGCCCAGGGAGGTAGTTATGGCAGATACAATGAGTACATTTAAGAGAAGATTAGATACATTTCTTTCAAAAGGGAACATACAGAGTTATACTGTCTGATAAAGACTAATTTAATTGGTAGCAGGAAAGCTATAAAATTCTCAGTTCTGAGGTATGAGGTGAAGGTTGAACTTGATGGACTTGTGTCTTCTTTCAACCTAATTTACGATGTTACTATGTTACATAACAAGGCAGAGAGTAGGAGACATCTCTATTTTAGAGGAAACAATGAAGAGATAATTTCTCATTGAAGCCCTTAGTGGCCATGCTATCCAGAAATTATATCCATGTGACCTCCTTTTGAAACAGGGGTCTGGTCCTGTCATCCCCCTTGATAGAGGGGGCACCCAGTCAATCGCCATGTAGCACAAGGCTGGCAATGGATGACTGAATCTGGCAAAGTGCATCACAACAGGTTGATTTTTAATTTTGGATGAGTGTTTGTTCAATGGATTATTTACAGTATCTATGGCAGCCTTAACCCCTTAAGGAAGTGGTTGGGAGTGAAGGACCAAGGAGCATGCAGACACATTGGGACCCCTGAATTCCATGATGAGCCAGGACCATCACTGGTCCTTAAGTGCCAAATTGCGGTGATGGTCCTAGCACATCATTGGTCCTTAAGGGGTTAATCTCTTCCTGAGCAAAAATGAGGGGTTTTTTTTCATTTTTTTTCTCATTTTTTTTATTATCAAATTAAATGTTGGGTTATACATATAAATGTGGAATCCAAATAAAGCCCTAATTATGCTTAACAAATGGTACATATTTTGTGTGGATGAACTAAGTGAATTACAGGGAAACATAGTTGAAAGCAGGAATACCAAAAAGGAAGCCAAAATTGCTCTAGTGTAAAAAAAGGCCAGGTCCTTAAATGGTCAATACTTTATATCAGTAACACAGAGTTAATTGAATTTCTGTTTCCAAATTACTTTCTGTCAGTAACTTTGAAAGCAGGGATAGGGATTCAATGTTGCACTATCCTTGCAGCAGAAGAATATCAACTACAGAACACATTATGGGCTCGATTTAAAGGCAGCCGTTAGTAAAAAAAATCACTAACGGATGCGTTAAGTTTCATGTAGCAATTCAAAGATCCATCTAAAGAACAGCTAATGGCAGTTGCAGAATCCTAACGGTCGATACACTTATGTGCATTCAGATGCATGGAACAACATACCCCTGAGCCATTCAAAGGCTTGCGGTACTGATAACGGCTGAAAAAAAGACACACTTAACGGCAAAAAGTTAAGACCCACTTTTCTCAGATGTTAGACACTTAACGGGCAAAACAAAACACCCGTTACATAGGAAAATACACAAAATGCTTACCGCACAAGCATGTAAATGGAAAAATTAACCCGTACAATGCCAAAACAACACAAAAACATGGACACACAACACAAATCACTCTCACACACAACAACAAGCAACACCACAGGGACAACGACACCCAAAAACACAACAACACAACATGACACAGAATAATAGGGGTTATCACACAAAGCGGACACCTGCAAATATAAGCTCACCTGTGCAACATCAACATGCTACCTGCACACCACAACTGCACACCCGCAAATGGCAGACACATACCAAGCACACCACATCTTATAACACACACCTGCAAACACTTACCTGGACAAAAACAACTCTCCATTGGTCAGCACTCACCTCATCACCACACCTACACAACGCCCTATCAAGTACTTAAAGGGACAACTCACCACACTCACTTGTGGCTTGTTTTCCACTCAGGGAGGGAGAGAGAGAGAGAGAGAGAGATAGAGAGAGATAGAGAGAGCAAACAGTATGTTGGGTTACATATTGTTGCGAAGACTGCGGAAAAGGCATGCAAGGGAGAGAGCTAGGGAACAGCAACCTCCAGGCACGCCTGTTCAACAGCCTTCACCTGTTGCAAGTGAGGTGGCTCTGGCTCAGCAGCCACACAGGAGTCCATCCCCACCTGGAGGGCAGCACCTGCCTGCAGATGCACAGCTGCAGCAACAGGATGCTCTACAGCAGCAGAGGATGTATAGACGACCACCAAGGCCCAGGGTATACCGCCCAAGGGTCACCCTCTTTGGAATGACTGATGATGAGGTCATTGATCGCTACAGGTTGAGGCCTGACAGCATCATTGGCCTGTATGAGGTCATCAAAGATCAGGTGGATCCCATCTACATCCACAACCATGCCCTAACTGGCCTGCAGAAACTACTGTTTGCCATACACTTCATGGCAAGTGGGGCCTTCCAGTCCACTGAGGGTTACGCATCTGGCATGTCACAGGCCACATTCTCCAGGGTGCTGGCCCAGGTCTTGCCAGCCCTCAAAAGCAAGGCCAGTACTTATATACATTTTCCCACCACCGACATGAACTGAATACACGTCAAGCAGGCCTTTTACACAAGGGGAGGCATGCCCAGGGTCATGGGTGCACCCATGTCCGTATTAAGGCCCCAGCACGTGACGCACAGCTATTCATCAACAGGAAGAACTTCCACTCCATCAACGTGCAGATGGTGTGTGACAGCAACATGAGGATCATGAATGTCTGTGCAAAGTATCCTGGCAGCTCACATGATGCATACATTCTCCAAAACTCCTCAGTCCACAGAGATTTCAAGAATGGAACCTTTACAGGGGGATGGCGTTTGGGTGAGTTCACAATACAAAATCACACCACATACACAGGCGTACACACAACACTGCTCAGCATGCACCTGACCCACAGCTAGTACATCCACCACACAAAACATCATTCACACAACATGTGCTCCCTGTCTCACCATGTCACTCACATTACACAGGTGATGCTGGCTATGGATCCAAGTCCTGGCTACTGAGCCCTGTGACCAATCCCCAAACACATGCCCAGGAAAGGTACAGCCAGGCTCATGCCAGAATGAGGAATGCTATTGAGTGGACCTTTGGACTCCTCAAGTCAAGATTCAGATGTCTGGACCACTCTGGGGGAGCACTGCAGTATGCACCTGCTAAGGTGTGCGACATAATTGTGGCGTGCGCAATACTGCACAACATCGCAGTGGACACCAGGCTGCTGGATCACATCCAGGACCCCCCCATACAGGAAGTGGCCATGGACATCGGGCATGTGGAGGAGACCTTGAGAGGGGCACAGATCAGAGACAGGCTCATCACGGAACACTTCACCTGTGAGTATAACACAGGCAAACAATCCATGCAAGTCCCCCATCAGTCCTGTGACACTAACCAGACTGCACATTATGTTCTGTCTCACCCCACAGGAACATTGACACAGCACTGCACTGGCAGCAGCATGGCCCCAAACATCAACCATACCATGGATGTGGCAAATTGTGTGTGTGGATTCAAAAACCATCCTCCATTCCACTCTCCACGTTGACATACAGACCCCAAGGATATCACGCACACCCACAGGAGAAACAAGGTACAACATATAACCCATGTTCATCACCTTACAGGGCTTGATTGACAGCAACTAACTGGATATGCCATGATTGTAGCCTGAACAACCATGCTAGCCCAGTAACGAAAGAGTATTATCCAATGATATGCATTGGATAATACTCCGGCACATCAGGGGTTAAAGGGCCATTGGACTCAATATGGGACCTGTACTGTGCTAGATCTGAGAAGAGCAGCAGAGGGGTGGATGTACAGTGGTATTGTCACACAATGTAGAGGTCAGGAAACGTAGATCAGATTACCAGGGACTCCATGATGACCTGTGAGTGTGCAGACATATGTGCCCCCGACATGAATACATACATCAACAAATATGTCCTAATAGTTCCATGGAACAAATTACATTGGGTTGCCACTGTCACTTTCACAGTGGCAGCACAATGTCATTACTTCCATGGAGCTCTCAGAACACTTGTTAATGTGTGTATACATGTCAGGGGCACATATCCATAGGGCTGGTGCACATGTCCTTAGTTCTCCACAGAATTGGTTACAGATGAGTACACAACACATTGTCAGGCAATGTAATTAAGAAAATTGAGGGGATTAAAAAGACTAAATTGTTGTTGCTTGATGATCAGTTCAGGTCTACTGCTCCAAATCCTGTCCTCTTGTCCCACAGGTATTCATAACATGATCCATCCTTGAACTGAAGATCTTCCATGTGACTGGATTGATGTCTTGACAACACCTTCATGAAGATCACCCCTTGCTGTTTCTGGTGATGTTGCTGGTGATGCAATGTTTGACCTGAGGCTCACACAAACCTCTACTGGAACATTCTCATATAAACACAGAAAACACTAATTCTCGAGTGTTATAACCTGTACAGTTAGGATGCTCAGCTACAGAGTTGTCGAACCTTGTGGACAACACATGAGCAGGGCAGCAGTGTTACTGAAGTAGTACGATTTAGTTTCAAAGTACATTTAATGTTCTCATACAAGTGTTCAATGCATATAGGCAATACACACAGAAAACACATATACTTTCTAATGTACTTTGAGACACAATAAAGATGAACCATCACCATTCTATCTGTGTCTGTATGAGGATATATTTGAGAACACATTTGTCAATGTGTAACCACACCCAGGATAGAGTATCCCCCATATATGGAAAGGCATCACCCACATCACAGGAGTCCACCACTTGTTTGCCAGTGAGTGGACTCTGTGATGTATCAATGCAAACAGATGATGGTGGCAGTGATACAGTAATGTGTTGTGGGAGTGATAAAGAGGTGATACAGGGGACATACTTCCACAGTGAATTCCTGTCCACATTGCTCAGTATAATCAATGTTCTGATATATTGCTCCACTTTGACATATCTCAGTACATGGGCCACATCAACGAACAACCAGTCTAAGTGGACATGTATTATCACTGGTGAAGTCTGTTACACCCTTAGGGAAACAGCAACTTAACTTACTGGAGACCCCAATGCTCACCCCAGGATATCAATGTGTGTGCTACACATTGAAATCCTAGGTTAAAAACATTGGCTTCCACAGTAAGTCAGTTGCACAATGAGTGCTTGAATCCCAAACGATATTGATACATGTCCCATTTATCTGTCCTGCTTGTTATGTCCCCGCTAAGTCACATAGCTGTTTGTTTGGTTATCCCATTAACCCACTGAGTGCAAGAGTGGTCCCCAACACATTTATTTGCAATGCGTTACCTACCACTCTGGCACTCAAAGGGTTAAACACAACATATGATGTAGACGAATGTTCAGTGTTGTACTATTTGTTGTGCTAAGGGGTATGTTTTGTTGTTCAAATTCAACACACAATATCGCCATATAACACAGTGGTGCATTTGTACAACGGTGTGTGTGTGTGAACCCATGTTGTAGCATCCCACAAACATTTCACCCGGGCAGAGGTTGTGCTCACTGCATTGTATGGCAATGCATTGGAGACAACCCTGCCACCCAATCCATAACTGAAGACACAACAGATCAGACAGGAATCCAAAAAAATGTTTTTTTATTGAGGGGAAAGTTGACAGGTTGGGCCTTTCATTTTTTCCTTTTTGGGTGGGGGGCCTTAGCCTGGGTGCCAGAGGTGGATGCCCTTGTTGAACTCCTGGTAACCCTCTGCCCCCTAGGTGTGGCTTCAGGGGTAACACTGGAGGAGGTGGTAGTTGCAGTAGACCCCTCACTGGAACGCAAGTTCTCCCTCTCCTTCCTCAGGTTCTCCCTGCAGTTTATCTCCTTCAGTTACACAAGGACCTGTGTTAACATGTCCATGAGACCAGTCCTTAGCTGGTGGAGTAGTGTGTTCCCCCTGGCCACCTCCAACTCCAGGGCTTGGATCCTGGTCTCCAATTGGGCAATGTTCCTCCTGGATTGCCTCCTGCTCCTTGTGATGTTGCTCTCAGTACTCCTGCTCGACCGGAGTAGTCTCCTCTGAAGGGCCATACACTCCGCCTCCATCCCTGTGAGGCGTGCAGTGCTTGAGGTGGATGTGCCCGGTGTCACTGGTGCTGCTGTTTCCTCTCTGCCGAGGGTGCTGATTCTTCTGCTGCCAAGGGTGCTGTTTCCTCTGCTGCTGCTGAGGGTGCTCTTTCCAGTGATGCTGCTGTCAGTGCTGTTTCCTCTGCTGCTGCTGGAGGTGCTGTGGCTGCTGTAACAGCTGTTGGAGTGGCTGGTGCAGATGATGGGCATATGCCCACCACATCAAGTGATCTCAAGCTGCCCAATGATGTGTGTGCTGGTGAAGGTGTGAATATGTCCCTGGGTAGGGGGCGCTGGGGCTCACCTATCAGGCCCAGGTGTGGGTAGTCCAGTGGCCAAGGGTCATATGGTGGCCATTGGTACGTGCTGGGACCCGACCTGGGATCATACCTTGGGGCATGCTGTGGAGCCATCCAGGAGGGTGTGTTGATGTGGGAGGCATATGGCCCATATTGGGTGGTGGCCACAGTCCCTGGCAGCCATTGCCTCCCTGGCGGTGGTGGTGCTGCTGATGGAGGGTAGTTGCTGGTGGAGGTGGCTGGATAGGTCCACCTCTCCTCCTGTGGCATCCAGCCACTGTACTGGGGAGGTGCAGTTTGAAGGGGTGCAGCCTGTGGTGGTCCAGCTTTTAAGGGTGCAGCCTGTGGTGGTCCAGCTTATAAGGTTGCAGCCTGTGGTGGTCCAGCTTGTAAGGGTGCAGTAGGTGGTGGTGCAGCCTGTGTTGGAGGGGATGGTGATGGGGAGTACGGTGACCACCGGCTGGTCCCCTCCTCTGTGTACTCCTCACTGGGGGGTGACATTACCTCCTCCACTGTCTCCAGCTGGGCTTGAGGGCCATAAGCTGTATGGAGGAATAAGATGTTGTGATTAGTGACCTTAGCCATATGTTTGTGGAGACAGTTATACTCTGATATCTGTTGACAACATATATATGTGTTTGTGTTAATCCCACTGGGTAAACAAAGGTACTCCCACTGCTGAAAGGTGTTGTTTGAGTTATTACGGGTGAAGGTTTCATTTTGAGGTGCAATATCACAGGGGCCCGAAATAGTACAGTGGGGCTGTTGCAACACCCTCCCATGTAGATATCTGGTCCCTGTACCAGAGCTGTCCATATGATAGTGTAGTAACAGCACCACTGTACAATTTCAGGCCACTGGCATATTGTCCCTGACATATCCATGTCTGAGCTGTGATACCTTTTGAATCAACACACCTTTCAGCAGTAGGAATACCATTGTTTAACTCGGGGGGGGGGGGGATCCAACAACATATATTTGTCTTCACAACTTGTAGGGATGGCTATCCCTCCAGGGGGATGGCAAAGGTTAAGTCCACCTTGATGTCAGATTGTAGATATTGTGAAAACAGATGTTGTTCGCTGTTAGTCCTATCCCTCCTACCCTCATGGTTGTTCAGATATTGCTCTGTGTGACAGATGGAGATTTCAGTCATTTATCCACACGAGGGCTTTTCAGCAGAGCCCAAATCGCCCCATTTAGAGAACAATACTTAATTGGAATGGTGTACAGAGTGTGCATGGTTTGCAAGCACACTCTGTGGACCATTCCAAAGAGGTATTTATCTCGAAATGTTGCGACTTTGGCTCTGCTGAAGAGCCTCCATGTGGTCAAATGACAGATATCTCCATCTGTCACATAGAGCAATATCTGTATAACCATGAGTGTTGGAGGGATGGGACTTAGATTGAGACACATCTTTTAACGATGGCAATGATATGACATCATGATGACATTACCCATTGCTATCCCATTACAGTCACACACAAGTAGAAATGGTCATATATGTATGTGGATATGTACCCTTCATATGGATACAGTAATATCCTTCCAAGATGTCAAGCCAGAGAGCAGTTCAGTAGGTTTGATTGCCTTACTGGCTATATATGTGCACCCATCCAACAATACATTGGATTGATATGATGGATATGAACATACCTTGTATATCCCATCTACGTAGAGTGTGATATACTATGTATGTGTATTTGGATGATAGCAATGTAGGTTGATTTGTGATGGGTGCACATATCTGGCCAGTAAGGCAATCACATCCAGTGAACTGATCCCTGTGTTCACATCGTGTTGGAACATATTTAGTAACATTTGAATCCTAAGGGCAACAATCCAGCCAGTAGTGAGGGATATCTTTGATTGAGGCCTGTTGTAAACATAGAAACATAGAATTTGACGGCAGATAAGAACCATTCGGCCCATCTAGTCTGCCCATTTTCCTACTGTAAAAAAAAAAAAAATCACAACCTCAAACCTTTTTTGGTCCTTGGTCTTTTCTTATGTTAAGGACCGCCTTATGCCTATCCCATGCATGCTTAATTCTGTCACTGTATTAACATCTACCACTTCTGCTGGTAAGCTATTCCACTTGTCTACTACCCTCTCAGTGAAGTAAAACTTTCTTACATTACATCTAAACCTGTGTCCCTCTAGTTTTAGACTATGGGCTCTTGTCTTAACTTTTTTACTCCAAACTATACATATTCAGATCATTTAGTCTATCCTGATATTTTTTTTCCTGTAGACCAGTCACCATTTTAGTAGCCCTTCTTTGAATTTTCTCTAGAGTATCAATATCCTTCTGGAGATGGGGTCTCCAGTACTGTACACAATATTCTAGGTGAGGTCTAACTAGAGATCTGTAGAGTGGCATGACTACTTCCCTTTTTCTGCTACTAATGCCCCTAGCTATACAACCCAGTGCCCTTCTTGCATTCCCCACTGCTTTATTACATTGCCTGCTTACCTTTAAGTCATTAGAAATAATTACTCCAAAATCCCTTTCCTCTGTCGTCTCTGACAGCACAGTACCCTTAATAGTATATTTTTCCTTTAGACTTTTATGTCCCAAGTGCATTATTTTACATTTATCAATGTTAAAGTGCATCTGCCACACTCTTGACCATTCTTCTAGTTTACCTATATCATTCACCATTTGGCTTATTCCTTGAAGACCTTTTGCAATATCACTAATAAAAATATTAAAAAGAATGGGCCCCAGTACAGATCCCTGAGGTACTCCACTAGTAACACTCCTTTCTTCTGAATATTCTCCACTGACTACCACCTTCTGTCTCCTGTCACTCAGCCATTGCCTTATGCATTTCACTATTTTTACATCTAGACCCAAACACTGCAATTTATTTATGAGTCTTCTATGAGGGACAGTGGCATATGCTTTACTGAAATCTAGATAAGCTATATGTACTGATCCCCCTTGATCTATTATTTTAGTTACCCAGTCAAAAAAAATCTGTGAGGTTAGTTTGACAAGATCTCCCTGCTCTAAACCCATGCTGTTTGGTATCTTGCAAGCTATTCATATTCAGATATTCAACAACTCTTTCCTTTAACATACTCTCCATTAATTTTCCCACTACTGATGTAAGACTTACTGGTCTGTAGTTACCAGACTATTCCCTGCTACCTTTTTTGTGAAGCGGTACTACATTTGCTACCTTCCAATCTTCTGGAACTATTCCTGTTGCTAGTGACTGATTGAATAATTCTGTTACAGGTTTTGCCAGAACACACTTAAGTTCTTTTAATAACTTTGGGTGTATCCCATCTGGACCCACTGATTTATCTGTTTTTACCGTAGAAAGTTGAAGTAGAACTTCTTCTTCTGTAAACATGCATGTTTCCCATGTCTTGCCATTTCTTTTTTCTAACAGAGGTCCCTTCCCTTCATCTTCCTCTGTAAAAACTGAACAGAAATATTCATTGAGACAGACAGCTAGCACTTTATTCTCATTTACATAGTTTCTATCTTTTGTTTTTAGTCTAACTATTCCTTGTTTCATTTTCATCCTTTCACTTATATATCTAAAAAATGTTTTATCCCCCTTTTTTATTGACTGGGCATTTTTTTACTCTGTGTGTGCTTTGGCACATCTAATAATACATTTGGCCTCCTTCAGCCTAGTTTTGTACCGATACCTTCTTTTTTCTCTTTTACTATTTTTGCCACTTCTGCTGAGTACACATTTCAGATAATCCCATTTTTTCTGGTCTCCATCTAAAGATCTCCAAGTTGTTAAAGACTTTCCATTTTAGAAAAATCGGCCTTTCTAAAGTCTAAAACCTTTCCATCCATGGCATCAGCACCCCTGTGGATCCATGTGGGTATCAGATATGGGATATGTAATTTCAAGTCAGAGTAAATGATTGCAGCTACAACACCAATGCCTACTTTTTCCAGCTTTATTTCTGTGGAATAGTTTTTGGCCTGTGCGTTGCACATACAAGCAGTTATTCTCTGGGACACTGTGATGTGTGACCTGATGCACCCTTTTTGTTATTCAGTAAGTGGTGATGTTGAACTGATGAAGTGAAAATGATGGTGACTTCTCCAGTGACCTCCTTTCCCCATTTCCAGTGTTTTCCATGGAGTCTGTACAATGGAACCTTATAAACTTGATTCTTGTTTTTGCATATGATCCATGGACTAACACTGGTATTGGTGAAGTGAGGGTGTGTGAGGGTTACTTTGTGTCCACCATCTCTTTGTCGCCGCTTAGTGAATGTCCCCTGTGTAGCATGTGATCGTTGGCCTATTGACTTGTTTGTTGTCTGGTTAACCCTTTGAGTCCCAGAGGGGTTGCCAACGCATTGTTGATCGATGCATTGATGATCCCTCTAGCACTCAAGGGGTTAGGTGCTGACTTCCCTGTGGGGACATGGGTGACACTGTGTGTGAACAGTGATTATATTTAACAGACAACATTTTGAACATAAAGGTTTGTGTATTGTGTTTGATGAGCACAGCGACAGGAGGGTTGAAGTAGGACTTTGACAGGTTTGTCCCAAGTTGGACCTTGCCATTTGTCCTGGTGTTGTGTCCTTTTTTTAACCCTCAGGGTGCTGTGTTGGTGCAGTTGTATGGCTGAGTGATGGACATGTCTTGAGGTGTGACTGTGTGTGCAGCTGGTGTTGGTTGGTGTAGTGTGTTGTTCTGTAGTGTTGCACTTACCGGTAGTGTGGAGGCTCCTCTCATCGCCAGTGTCAGTTCCTCCAACGACCCCCTCGATCAGGGTCGGGGACATGGTCTGCTGCACCACCGCAGAAGGTGATAGGGACAGCTGGTCCACCTCCAGTGCCTCGGGCGTGCTTGGCAAGCTCGGTCATCTTGTTTTTGACCACCCTCCAGCAGTCGTCTCTTTTTGATTGACTCCACGTCCCGCCTGCATGGAGCCACCGCATTGACCCGGCTGCATATCTGGTTCCAGGCTGCCTTCCTCCTCGCTGACAGGCCAGGGACCTTCGCTGTAGGGTGGAGAACACCCTGCCTCTCCAGGACAGCTTCCATGACAGCCGTGTTCTCCTCCTCTGTGTATTTGTGGTCCCTGATACTGCCCTAGTCACCTCCGGCATGGGATGACTCAGAGCCAGAGTGCCCTGCCTGGTCTGACCCTGACTGTGTGGGGTGCTCCCCAGCAACTACCCCTCGTCCCACTGCAAGTTCTGTCCCTGTCCTTTGTGTGCCTGCTCTTGTGGGTCGGGTCCCCCTCCACCCTGCGGATCTCCCTCTCCCACCCCTGCTCTGCTGAGGGATACCCTCCTGACCTTCCTCCTCCTCCACTACTCTCCCCATCCCTCTCTCCTGTCCTCCTCTCCTAGCCATCATTCACCCACTCACACCCAGGCACTCCCACAGGCCCTCACAGACACACTCGATCCACTCACTCTCTGTCACACACTTTCACTCACAGATTCACACTGTCAAAATAAAAAGTAAAATGTGTAAGGTGTTGTTATAAAATAAAAGGACTATGTATGTGTTTGTGTTTGTATGTGTGTATGTCATATGTGCAAAAGAGTTATAAGTGTATATTTAGTGCACCTCTCTCCAAACTCCAAACTCCAAAATCTCCTTCTACCTCCAGTGAACGCTCCTGTCTCCCTCTCTCTAATCACTATCCTCCGCTCCTGGGTCCTGATATCTGGCTCTGAAGAACTCGATAACAGACAGTGTGTGATGGTTATTTTTGGGTATATATAGGTGTATTTGAAGTTTTTTGATACATTGGGGCTTTGTGATTGGCTGTGTGTTTGAATTTAATTTTGCATCAATCATGTTTGCTAGACAACGGCAGCCGTTATGTTACATGTTGTTTTGAGCGATGTTATCCTGTGATTTGGCCGCCCGTTGTGCATTAACATGAGCAACAACAGCTTTTGTGTTACGTGTTTTGTGTGTGCCTACGCTCGATAGCTATTCTCGTAGAGTACCTATTGAATCTGCCGTAACTCATGTTTTATTTGCGAGCGATGTGCCTCTTTCACTTAGCGTCTGGTTTAATGGCTGCCTTTAAATCTAGCCCTATTACCACTGCTAAAAAAAGGCATTGTTTTTTTAATTCAGGTTTTGTTTTCCGGTTTACCTGAGTTGTTAAAACAAAGCCAGCGGTAATTATACACAGCGGCAAAAAAAAAAAAAAAGCTCATAAGAAACAAGTAAAAACAAGTAGCATACTATTACCTACGGTCAGTATTACAGTGTGCTTTGTGGTTAAATTTTCTGTCGGGAATCCTGAATCCTGAGTTGAAGCGTAGAAGCCACAACGAAGGTTTGAAAACCATTGTTGTTCGAAGATAAGCAGTGCACAATACAATATACATCATAGAAATCCGACATGTTCCCCTTCAACATATTACCCTTTGAAAATCGACATATAGTGCTCCCATTCGACCTTCTTTCTCTGTTTTATTTCAACAAATATTGCTCATATTCCACATTGTTTATTCTCCAATTCTATTTGACATGCCCTGTAGTAAATGTATTGTATGATTAACCCTTTGATTTATTTAACATATACAAGCAAGGTATGCAGCCGCATACCTTGCCTGTTAACCCTTTGAGTACCAGAGGGTTAGCAAACGCATCGGAAAGCAATGCATTGCTACCTCTCTGGTACTCAAAGGGGTTAATCATGCAATACATATACAACAGGGCATTTCGAATAAAATTGGAGAATAAACAATGTCGGATGTGAGCAATATTTGTCAAAATAAAATGGAGAAAGAAGGTCAGATTGGAAGCACTATATGTCGATTTTCAAAGGCGTGTTAATATGTCGAAGGGGGGCACTCTAAGTTGGATTTCAATGGGGGGATGGGGAACACATCTAATTCTAAACTTGATCATTCTGTCCTCAAATGTACTCCTATTTCCTTGGACTTTGACATTTAGCATGTTTTTTATGGGGTAGTTTAAGGCGTAGTTGGATAAAACCAGACAGAGCCATTTTTGTTAGTACCTTGAAATGTGCTGTCTACACCTGTTTTGTTTTACCATGGTTCTGCAATAGAAAACCAGTAAAACACATATTTTCAAAATACACGTTGCTTGTTTTTACTGTAATGCCGGTTTTGGCACAGGTAATAGTATCGAGCGCCTGGTGCTGCAGGGATGGAACAAAGCTGTTTCTGCTTCCAAAGTCCCTGACAGAAAGTTCTGTGGACAAAGGAATTCAGTGAGCTTTGTCAAAAATAAGGTGAAAAAAGTGATAAAAATATAGGCAATCTAACATTACATATTATGCACTTTCAGAATGTATGAAGTCAAAAAGAGGTTAGTTCACTTTAAAAGGCAATTGTCAAGTAGAGGAATTCTTGTACATTTTGAAATATGCCTTATTTTAAGTCTGTGTTATTCTGATTATATACCAACATTTTGTGTTATCTCTCCAAAACAAAGCATTGATTTATGAACCATGGATATTAATAAAAACAGAGTAAAATAAGCTATAGTGATAAAACTGAATCATGAGACAATTCACTGCCAAAGTATATTTTTAAAGTTGAGAAAAATAATGTTCAGTTAATCTTTGAAGTCAGATTGAGAGCATGAGGAAAATCAATTTCTAGAAGCTACTCTATGGATTTCGGCAGTCATTCTTACATACAGTATGTCCCATAAGGGACAAACACCCAGAGTTCATATTAAATTGTCAGATATAAAGTTTTCCCTGTGTACTTTGGGAGTTTGTACATTACGCCCGTATATTAACCCTTTGAGTGCCAGATGGGATATCCAACACATTGCTTTGTAATGCAGTGCATACACATCTGGCACGCGAAGGGTAAGAATGCTAGCTGTCTCTGAAGATGGACAAGTCGTGTGAAATTAATAGTTCTAATTATATCATATTATATGGATGAATGAGTATTTGTAGCAGTATTCCCCCATTGTCCAAAACAATCACAGCTATTTATTTTTCCAAGAAATTTCTAGGAATATGTAGGAGGAAGAAGATGCATTGGCCTCTGGTATTTTTTGTTCATTTTTGACATGTGAGTGCATTCTATTATTACACAAGTGTTGATATTGCAATAACATTTAATAGATTGTATTAAACCTAATAAAAATAACTAAAGGGTTAGAGAAGTCCTATTTGTAATATACTCATTTTATCTTCAGGTGCATCATGGGGCTTATTATGTGCCTCTGTTTTAATAAAAAAGATTAATAGTAGCAGAGGTGAGTTATAAGTTTCCATGTTTTTGTAGTCATTAACTAGCCTTACCTAACTTTAGCCATTCATGTTAATGGCAAGATACATCCATGTACTCCTTAAACAGAGTGAAGTTTGAGTACTAAGGTGCATGGCCACAATACTGAGCCATAGGAGCATGTCTATAGGTGGCACTTTTACCAATGTATTAACACCTTTTAGCTAAAAATGCATAGCAGGAACTCCTTGCACTATGCTCATATATATTACAGGGTTTGTGAAAAAGGGACATGTGGTTGCTTATTCTCTTTCACATGAGAAAAGGTATGCATAACTAGAGACAGTTATGAGCCTTCACAGTCCTTTGCTTGAAGCTGTAACTCCATCATACACAAAACACTCTCCCAGCACTTACATGGAGCCAGATTAACTTCTCTTTTGTTGGCTGGCCCTGTATTGAATGCTGTGTAATGCTTTTGGTGCCCACACTAGCAACAAAGGCATGACGAATTTGCTACAACTTCTCACTGAACTATACTTGATTAGATATTGAATATTGTTGAAGATGGTTCTCAAATTCATAATGAATACTAAAATACCAGATATTAAAGTGTATAATAGGCCTCCACATGAACACTATAAATGAGCTGCTACTATCTTAATTGGTTGAGGAGTGTATTCAGCCTGAAAAAAATGTAGGAAGCATAAGATAGAGTACGGAGAATACTCTAATAAGTTAATATATCGTGTTGATCAAATATATCATATGTACAATGTGAAACAACATATATAAACAAATACTGTTGATATTATTTATTGAAAAAACAATATATATAGTCCACTAAAACAATAATAATATATATATATAAAGTTTCCCATATAATAAATGTGTAGATAGCAAATCCTGCATAGGATAAAAATGTATAAGAAGACTGATCACCAAAAAGTTTGGAAAAAACAGTCTGAATGTATAATAGTGACACAATAAAATGGAATGGATGCTCTTGAGGATTAGATATCAGATACAAGTTACCTCTCCTGTCTATTCAGAGGTTTCATCCCCTCTTATGGCCAGTATGTACAGTGGGCCAGAGTCTCTCTGAATGTAAGCAATAACCACTAGTGATGAGCGAGCGTGCTCGGCCGATGCTCGGATCGGCTCGAGCATCGCTCTGCTCGGCAAATGGCGGTACTCGTCGAGTACCGCCATGTGCTCGCCCGACATGTTCGGGTGGCGGGGATCTGTGCCGGAAGAGGCACAGATCCGAAGAAGCTCCGCTGGACCACCAGGGACTGGAGGTACGGGGGCATTGCGGAGATGAAGGGGGCATTGCGGAGATGAAGGGGGACATTGTGGAAGAGGGGCAAAGACTCTATGCCCCTCTTCCACAATGTCCCCCTTCATCTCCGCTATGCCCGTCTTCCACAATGTGCCCCTTCATCTCCGCTATGCCCCTCTTCCACAATGTGCCCCTTCATCTCCGCTATGCCCCTCTTCCACAATGTCCCCCTTCATCTCCTCTATGGCATAGAGGAGATGAAGGGGGACATTGTGGAAGAGGGGCATAGCGGAGATGAAGGGGCACATTGTGGAAGAGGGGCATAGCGGAGATGAAGGGGCACATTGTGGAAGAGGGGCATAGCGGAGCTGAAGGGGGACATTGCGGAGCTGAAGGGGGCATTCTGAGATGAAGGGGGCATAGCGGAGATGAAGGGGGCATTGACCAGGCACCCTCCCCTCATCAGAGCAGGGGGTGCCTGGTGTTGCCCCATTCATTCCAATGGGGCTCGGGTGCTCGGCCGAGCACTCGAGCCTCAGGGGGTGCTCGGTCAGAGCACCCGAGCACCCGAGCATCGTGGTGCTCGCTCAACATTAATAACCACCCTTATATTATACCAGAATATTCGCAAAGGTTACCATATTGGCATGCAGTGGGCAGAAGTGTATATTACTGAGGGTATGTTTAGTCTGGTATAGCTGTTTCAGTCTCCTTCCATCTTTAAGTAAAAGCACCGGTTCAAAGCCAAATGGTTCTCTGCTCCTAAAGAGTTCATATAAACCTTTTTTGCTTCAAACACAGTACTGTGTGATATTAAAAAATAAATGCATTTCCAAAACAATTTGCATTAATTTAATACTTCTTTGGGGAATAATTACAATGGAAACTGTGGTGATGTATTCGGCTTGCATTTAAAATGTACGCTTAGAATCCTTGAGCCAATAAGTTATTACTCCTGGTGGGTGGACCCAGCTTGTAATTACTTTTTGAATTGTTAACGCTTTGGTGTCTAATAATCTAAGAACATAATCATAAGCATAGATACAACTACAACGGTGTTTAAATTGGATTGAATGATGTTTGATGCAGGGCTTAATAACCCGATATATATATCTATAAGGAACCTGAATAGTCAAATAATAATTTTATTAATTATTTTCTCTTTCTTTAATAGGACCATAAGAATGAATATAGATATAAACCCCCTCTCAAATTATACCATAATGTAACTATGGGGATATCTAAAATCTTAAACTATTTAAAATAAAATTAATAATTAATAAACTCTCACTGGAGAGAGATACTTTATACGACATACAGTATATTACGTTATATATTGTTGTATCTATATCATATTATTTTTATTGTCCTTATATTCTTTTGCTTTTTTGTGCAATAAATTCACGTTAAACATCTTTTACCCCCACATTTAAAAGTGCCTTTAAAGGCCAAAAAGTTACCTCAACAAATAATCCTATATAATAATTCACTATGATGTTTGTCAGAAGCCGTCATGCTCAGTAGAGACTGCCCAAACGCACAGAATTCTGGGAGTTCTGTACTGGGAACATTCTGTGCTTTCGCCCACATTCTACAGTGCATGACTGCGTCGGTGGCCGGATGCAGAGTAGGACCGGCCTCTTAACCCTTTGAGCGCCAGAGGACCATGCAACGCATTGCAAAGCAAGAGTTGCGTACCCCACTGGCACTCAAAGGGTTAACATCACCCTGACCTTGGCCCGTGTACACAGGCTTTTACATTAGTATGTAATATATTTTTTGCTATGCTGTTTGGTTGGTAAGGATTTTGTTGAAAGTTTTCATTCCCTGCCAAAAATTATTTTAAAACTGCCACCCTCTATGAACTGACATGTGTACAAGATTCATTCAGATCACGTCTGTCCAAGTTCAGTCCTCAATGGCCACAAACAGTCCAGAATTTAAGGATTTTAGGATTAAACACAGGTAATTCAGTCAAAATGAATGAGCCACTGATTAATTCACCTTTGGATTGAGCTTGGACAACCCCGATTCAGATAAATAACATAAAACTTGGCCATCTATTCCATGAGGCTTTTCACCCAGGGTACATAAGCAAATAATAAAAATAAATATAAATAAAGATCTGCATTTGTATTTTAGTTTATATTTGTTCATATTCAGTGATTGTTCATAAAGAGCATGTCCGTGAGCAAAGCCCCTCCCCCAAAACAAAAAGCTAAAAAATGCACTAATTTCCAAAAGTAAAGAAAGAGAAACATCTTTGACTTGGTTAGTAGCATGGAAGTTAGGAGATGATACAAGAGACAAGAGTTGGAATTACAGTAGCATTTCTACCAGCACCAGCATTAGACCCGCTTGGACAGACAAATATAGCAGCAGCATGGTACATGGGATAGATATGTGTAAAGAATGAGGAAGTACAGGTGGTTGAGTCTAACAAAGAAAAAAATAACAGACAATGTAATCTCAAAGAGTATGGAAGAAAACAGCAGCATAACTGACTTTGTTTCAAAAGTGAAAAAGGAGAAAAATATAAATTCCTACCTAGGGGAAAATTGTTAGCGAAAAGTGCAGTTTTCAACTTTTTTTTGCCTAATTCACTGCATTAAAGACTGAATTGCCCACCACCATTTGGAAGCTTTCCCTTTTTTTCTGAAAGCACAGTATAAAAAGGGTGTCGGATTCCCACAGCATTCCATTCTGCAGAATATTTTTGAGCTAGCCCCAGTTGCACCAAAAATTCTATGTGACTGATTAGAAAGACACAGACAGTCATGATACAGGTGCCTTCCTGATCTGGCTGTTATCTCTGTGCTAGGGGAGTCTGGGGTTGTGAGGAGGAAGCAAAGGAGATTTACCCCAAATATCTCAAAATTATGTGTGAGTGACTGGGAACACACAGGCTGCTGTGATCCAAGTTCCTTCCTGATCTTGGTGTTATCTCTGTGTTGGTGAAGAATGGGAAAAGAATGAGATACACAGGGTGTTTTTATTCACAGTAATAGCGTGGGACAGTTAATAAAAATATTATAAATAAAATACAGTCAGTCCTATTGCATACTTTATAGTAAAAATACACACAGTAATTGAGTAATGTCCAGCAAATATACAAAGTGTAGTGAATTGGGGCAGTGCAGGGATGTGCTGATAAAGTGTAGTCCAAAAACTGACTGCAGCCATGTGCAATAAATGATAGTGAAGTCAAAGTCCAAAACGTCCACCCCCACCAATACAGTACCATCAATAAACCATCTAAAAGCATTGAAGAAGACATTGAGACACATTCCAGTGTTGATGGAATAGTGTAAGAAAGGATAGCAGCTGAACAAACTACTGCCTCTGTCAGTGAGACAAACAAGCACAAAATCATGTCATGAAAGAAGTAGTGAACAATGTGAAAAGTAAAAATAAATAGTTTGAGACCTTTAAGAACCCAGAAGAATATAAAAGTAGTGGGGAAGAAGTAGTGGGAGATGCTGAGGATAATCTAATAATTAACAATGATGCAGATCTAGAATATATCCCTCAGGCATCCTCCAATTGATCAGATAAAGATGTAGTTGAGAGTGAGAGAGATGATGACATGGTGTCAGAGGGTCTGCCATTTACTGGTTAAGATACTATCTATGTTCTCCAATTATTTTCTTATCTGCATGCAGATTTGTTTGATTTATGTCTATTGCCTTCCCTGAAGATTTTTGGTTGTAGACTGACATCTGGTGGCACGAAAGATTATTTCTTTCAAGTCTATATGCAGATTTGGGTATATGTTATTAACCAATCAGAGTGCTTTTTGGAACTTTAGAGATTATCTAATATTCTGATTCTCTAAGGAGTTGACCTATGAGAGAAGAATGGGTGTACATTTCTGCTAAGGGGGATCTAGGTTATATAAGCCAGTACACAGGGTGATAAGTGGATTTTTTTGCCAAATATCTTGGTTGTTGTACCTGGTCCAAGCTGAATCTAGTTGAGCCTGATTGAACCCGCTCTAATCTAGGATTGGTATAGTATACAATTTTTCTGATATATGCAATGTAATGCTTCTAAAATTATTAGAACTCAGTTTATTCTGGGATAGCCTCCTTTTTATACTCCTCAGTAGACTTTGCCTCTCTACTGAGAACTATTACATAGTATCCATTTGGCTGTAAAGTTAAAATAGTTCTAGAAGACATACAATCCAATTGTAAACATAATGGGGTGACAGAATCAGATTGACAGAATTTTAGATCATTAAGAGTTACTTAGTTAGCTAGCATTGCTAACACCTGCAGAACCTCTTATTAATTATGTGTTTTTGTAAGTCTGCATATGAATGCTGCGGGATGTGCTTGAGACCCACCACAAGCATGTGCAGATGATTCACATAGAGCTGTTCTGAGAGGGTCTTTGTGCTCCATTGAGCTGGTGTTCTTTGTTAACCCTTGTATTGCTGTCTGGGACTTTTTCCTTCTGTTTCTCTTTTTGTGTATGGTTCTGGTGAGAGATTCCTTTCTTCTGTTTGCTCATTGCATTATATGAGTGGTGGTATCAGAATATGGTCTTGATCTTTTGAGATAGTCACATGTGAAAATCTTGACAGAGCAAGGCAGTGTACGCCATCTTGGATTGAGTAGCAGCTGGTCCTTGCTATGCACTGCAGTGCTGTATTGTGTAACAGACATGATTTTGCCATCATAATCTTTATGGTATATGTTACATTGATATATTCATATTATCCTTGCTTTTCTATAAACATATATTATTATTTTGATTAGGATTATAATGTAGTAATTCAAACTGTTACTGAGAATATACTTAATAATTCTGGGTTACATCCAGTAGGTATGCATACTGAAACTGCAGATAAATAGTTAAATTCTATTTAGCAGTACATACAGGTGGGGATACTTGTACGCTACCACCAACTGCATTATAATTAATTATAAGGAACAATTAACCCTTCGTACGCTGCTGTCTTCAAATATTGATAGTTTATACCTCTGGATGTGCACATTTAAGGTATAAACCTATATATATGCTAGTACTTTATCTGTATAGTCATCTGATATATTTATTGTGTTGTCTTTATTTTATTTTGCAGGCATTAAAAAAACATGAAGAACGCTATAAAGGTTTGAAAGATATTCACAAGCAAAGTTTCCCCTCCCGCCCCTTTTACCTAGTGTAAGCCATCTCTTCTCAGATGTGGAATGCAGTCCATAGACCAGACAGATAACAACAGGGGATAATCTTCTTCCTATGAGAACAATGAAAGCCCTGCCCCCCTTGACAAGTTTTTCAGGTTTTTCCCTTATCTTATTTGAAGATTGTCCCTCTCTGCAATCTGCCTGGGCACCTCCCTTCTGCTCTGGCTGAGCACTGTTACATCAGTAAAAGGGGTGGTAGGGGGATACTTTGTCATTGAATTACTCTTGAACTACAACTCTGACAGAATTGAAATAACACTCTCCAACGTCCAAATACTATGGTGATTTATTCGAGCTGCTTTTATTATGAAACATTACTATCCCTTTAAATAAAAATACATATATTGTTGCATGAATAGGAGTAATTGATTATTTTTAATCAATTATGTTAACTGTGCAAAAGTGTGTCATACCTAGATTGTGTAAAAGATCTCAAATGTATTTAACCATATATTTTTATTTTATGTGATATATAGTGTGTGGTCTCCTGTTCCCTTTTGTAGATCCTCGACAATGGCTAGAAAGTTAGTTGATATTTCCAGGATGGCTGTGCCATAATTATACAAGAAGGTGGTTAGTGTGGTGGACAAAGGGCTAGAAAATTCATACAGCAAGAAAATCCCCCTTACAACAGATATATGAACAAGTGGTCAGAGTACAGAATATAACTTTGGAAGGCTTTGTTGCTTTTACTGGTCACTGGGTTTCCCTCCCACCATCAGTGGGCAACACTAGGTTGTGACATCAGGTGACAGCCAGTAATCTTGCCTCTGGTTCTAGCAGTATTATTAAAAGGATAGCCCATACCATCGGCACTTCAACTTGTGCATGCAGAGTTTTGAGAAACAGTCCCAAAAAGCCATAGATGTATTAAATAAACTAGAACAGGTTTTCTGCTTGCTGATAATGGCTCCAACATAACAGCTGCATTGAGAATAGGTGATATGGTGTATGTACCCTGCTTTGCCCATGTGATAAATTTAGTTGTGAACAGATTCCTGGCAGAATCCTAAATTCCCAGAGAGATGCTAAATATTACCCTCAAAACCTGTGCACATTTTAACCGCTCCTACAGTGCAGGCAATGTATTATATTCCATACAAGACCGTATCAGCTGGCCCCCTCGCCAGCTGAAAGTGGGTGTCCCTACCAGGTGACTTTGTACATTCTAGAGCTTTAGTTTGAGCAGAAAAATGCCATTATCAAGTGCGCAATTCAAACCTGGAAGGCTTTGGAGAAGGGATGGTCAGAAATTTTCACCTCAGACCAAAATTGGCGAATAATGGCACTTCCCACTTTGTGAATAATTTCCTGCGAAAAGTGAAATTTTTCAGCTTTTTTCACATAGCTCATTTAATCAATGGGAACATTGAATTTACACACAACTCATAGCAAATGCTATTTTATTTCCCAAAGGTATAGTATAAAAGGGGTATCAGGGTGCCTGGGTTGGTGGAGTGTGGAGTTGAAGAAGGGGGTTTGTTGACTGGGATTGGGGAGTTGGATAATACCTACACCATATGTGTATTAAATAGGAGTCTGTCGCTACAATCCTATTGGCCCCTAGTGCACAAAGGCCCACAACAATGATACAAATCTAGAAAAGAGAATGAGAGCACTAGACTAATACTTAAAATCAATATAGAAAAATACTATGACACTCTTCAATATATATGATAATATATAGCAACATTTATTCATTCAATATGCACCAATAATATATGACATGTATACATTAATAACAGTGATATCACCTTCTATTAAGAACTTGTAAAAATATTAAAAATGTGTGATATCAAAAATATCTAGTCACTTGTAGTTCCAAACATGTGATTCTGATGTAAACTAAATACCCCGTTGTAAGCAGGCAGGTACCGACTGGTATCAATGCATGAGCTTGTACGATCTCTTCTTTAATGTGCTATGAAGTCAATATCTGGAATCACAATGTCCATCCAACACGTTTCGTACCTGACAAGGCACTTCTTCATGGATATACAAATACTGTGGAACTTGCAGCAAAACCGTGTTTTTATCTACACACCAGGTCATTAGCACACCTGTTATTCCAAATTAGCTAGACGATATCCGCAGACCCATTTGACTCCATATGATCTTCTTAATCATGGAGGCATCTCTTAAAGGTGTATATCAAATATTTATCATAATATTCGTTAGTCCTATGTCTTTGCCATAAAGAGACCCTAAGGCAAGTGTATAAGTAATCGCTTGTATGTTGGCATTCATCCCCATATTACATGGGCTGGTTGTGCCCTTATGCGTGCACCTAACCCTAACCTAGACTCTAGGTCTATTGTAATATCCCTGATGCCTATGTACTCAATAGCTGCATATAGGGATAATCAAGTCTATTATGTACCAAGTGGACCATTCACTACCATTGAGACTACCAATTGGCTCCAGCCTAGTCTCCAGTAGTTGTGGTTGACCCGTTGGTAGACTCCTATTTCTGATATAGTATCTGGCCTTTTCCGTCACCCTCTGCTTATTTTAGTTATTCTAGCTATTTGCATTACTACCTATTATTCTAATAAAGGTGATTTTACCGTCTGACTCTTTGTCTTGTTTGAGAGCCGTAACAGACAGTGAGTGGTACAAACAATGCTTCTACTTCTACTTGCCAAATATCAATATTCCTGACAATAACTTTGCATATTCAGTGGGATGACATGTCAGCAGATGCTCCCTGATACCCTGCATCCAATTACTCTTCACCACATTACCATGTGTGATCAGTGCACCACACAATGTGCAGTGGGTGGACACCAACTGCCAAATCCTCATATCTACAGACTCGCTATCAACTGGTGAGGGAAGTATTGGCAAAGGTTGTACACCAGAGAAGAAGGTAACGTACCTTGAGGGTGCTTGCCAGGGACAGTTGGTATGTCTTTCCGCACCCAAAAAACTAGCTCAAGAGACTGATGACAAAGGTGTTATGCTTGCCATTAAATTTCCAGGCTCAGGCTTGGTTTCTTTAGTCTTCCTCTGGGATTTTCTCACATATTTTTGTGTCCTTGGGCAGTAATAGGGGCATGGTAACAGTCTCAATTTCTTTTTTGGGTGGTTTGCCTTTCACATGCTTTACGTAAATGTCAGGGTGTTTGCTTTGTATGTGTGTAATCAGGGCTGTTGTGCTGTCTCTTTCATTACCCTTTTCACATTCTTGTCACAAATAGTGCACAGTGTAGTCTCTGATAACTGCACTGTGCCTGTCCCAAGTGAAAAACATTCACACAGCCAATATTTAAGTGAGGGTAGAGGAGGAGAACAATGGCATTCTTCTTCTCCAGAATCCACTTCACTGGCTGGGGCAGATGATGCTGCTGCCTCAACATCATCACTGGAACTAGGACCAGGACTATTGTTGTCAAGTGTAGCAGGTCACGGTACCATATTGCTCCTTGAAGATTCCCGGTTTCATTGAGGGCTATGGTGGTCTGCGACACACTAGCCCTCTCAACACCCTCCTGCTGCTGAGATAGATGATATTCTGCCTCAGAAACTCAACAGCAGGAATTACAACAGCAGCAAACTTAACAGTGTCATTGCTGGTGGTGATGCCTTTTCCCATTTACCTCTCTTTCTCCCATTCCTCATCACTTTCCATCAAAAATGCCCTCATGCCTTCCTCCACAGTAGATGCTCCACCCTCACACACAGTCCCTAGATGCTGGTGGTGGGTTTGCTTGAAAAGTGTGGCTGAGGGATTCCTGCTGTCACACTTGCAATCTCCTCCTCAGAAGAAGTTCCACTGGTAGCAGTAGCTGCAGGTGCCAGTCACAAAGCTACCCAGTTCTGTCTTCTTCAAAATGTGCTCCTAGAATCCAAGAGACAATGTTAGGTTACTCAGCATCATGGGGTGTGGTCTGAGGAATGTGGGTTCCCAGTACCTTTAGCACTGGTGGTGCCACTGCTAATGCTAATGAGTTCCTCACCATCCTCAGAGTCACTAGCTACAGGGTCCATCCAGCTTCTCTTTATTTTTCAAAAGTGGTGGTGGGCATAGTGCCAGCCAGCACTATGAGCTACTAAGTAACCACTTTATTTTTTAATATTTGATTTAAATTTATCTTTTCTCTCACACTCTGTCTCCTTCCACTCTACTTTTCCCCAAAAATACACCACACTACAGCACAAATAATGGATCTAGATTGTATATGGGGGAGTTTCACACCATTGAATAGCATAAACCAGAAATTAAACCATTAGCACAAGATTTTCTGAGCACTTAGCGAAACGGTGGAAAATCTATGGGTTTCCACAAAATTTCCTGTGGGAGCAAATATGGACTTTTCCCCCATCCCTACAGTGACAGTCAATGCAAGTCAATAAACACCTTTTATTTTTGCTTTAAATTATGTACCTGCAATAACAATTTGCAAAACAGAGTAATTCCTGGGACACCCATCTGGATCAAGAAAGGGTTAGTCATCTTCAATTAACGAGTTGTGACAAAAAAATACATATTTTGAATTGTACAGTATGTACTTACAAATGTAAAAGTATATATTACTTTGATGGGTTTATTCTATTCTCAGGAAAAAGTTATGACATATTTTTATCTCCTTTATCAATTAACTGGTATAACAAATATTTTGCAGAAGCAATTCTTAATCTTGTTGTGTTGGCAAACATTTACATGTTGAAACAAACAAAGCTCTTATTAGAGATGCAGTTTTTTGTTTACTTACTGATATATTTCCAAGCTTCTTCATGCCTTCTTTGCCCTCCAAGATAGAATGTATTTTCCAGTAGCACAGACCAAATGATTTCTGTATCTCTTTCAGGATGTTGGGAAATGGCTCAGACAGACCACAAATTGAACAATACTTAAATTGTAATTGACTATTTACTCCATAAGAGCTCTCTACAGACAGGCCTTTACACACAAATGTTCTTGTTCCTTCTCACTCTGGCTGCTGTGAGTTGGCCCTACAATTAATACACTATATATATTGTAAGCCTGAAGAGCTGTTGTTACAGATGGGAGGAAGGTAATCTTTTCTGGATGAAAATAGGTAGGATGTCTGATGGTGCAGGCTTAGGTTAATTCTTTGTATACCAGAGAGGTCCCCAACACACTGCAATGTGTTTGTAGAAATATGATTCTTGCAAGTTGTAGAATTTCAACCCTACGGTACAAAGCTTTCTCTGATTTATTCTGCCAAGGGATAAACATTTATTTACTGTTATGAAAAAGTTATGTAAAAGTTTTTTACCAAAGTTATTTACCAAAACATTATTATTGTCCTTTGTTATGTAGTGACACTGACCTTCTTTGCACCCAAAGCTCTCTGAAAATCTCATTACAGACCTGCTTGTTGTTTCTTGTGACACCTGGTACATTGCATGGGGAGGGTCACCATGACAGTCTCCTAATCTCATTTGATGAGTGTTTCATCACTCAAAACAGCTGCTAGCTATGAGAAGTAATTCACTTTATTTCCTCTATCACTCATTAGTGGCCCGAGGGCTAGCTTGGGTTTTTATTGCAAACAAACAAAAGTTATTCAGTGCTACAATGAGTATGCCCATGCTTTTTGCTACCTAAAATATATATAAAAAATTACAGATAAGAAAATATGTGTGAGTGCAGTCTATTCTCCTGCATGTTATTTGTATTTCCTGTGCTACCTGTTATGTCACACTGCACTGTAATGCAGGTGCATCTAGAGGTTAACTTGTGGTTCTCTTGTTGTAACAAGGAGCAGGGAGAAGCCTGTAGAACCACTGTGAATAAGAAGCAAAAGTGGAGAGAGGCATCAATGGAGGTCTCATGCAGCAGGTTGTTTGTATTTTCTGTGCCATCTGTTATGTCACACTGCACTGTACTACAGATGCATCTAGAGGTTCCCTTGTAAGAAGGAGCAGGGGAAGCCTGTAAAACCAAGGTGAATAAGAAGAGAAAAGTGAGATTCATGCATGGAGGCCTCATGCAGCTAGATAAGGGAGCATGTGATGCTGGGAATCATGTCTATTGAAATTCACATCAAGCCTGGGCTGAGTATTCAGTCTGTTATCTTTTTTTGTTCATATCATTTTCTTTCCTTATCTGTCACAGGCAACTACGTATCTTTCTTCTTGACTGTTTTATAGAACCGTAGAAAGCAACAACTGTTAGATGAATTGTAGCTCTGGGCCCTCTGGCTAATCATTGCAGAAGTCTCCAAATCTCAAGTGACTCTTGTGACTCAGATCCCATCTCATCAGAAGCTGAGCACTCACCTATAGGATGTGAGGAAAAAAAGGCATCCCCGAAGTCTTGCTGCTCCTTTTCAGGTAGTTATGAGCATCATAGACACGCCACTAAACAAGTATATTGTACTTACTCTTTTCATGAAATATGTTTAGTCATCCATGCAAAGGCAATGGTTTAATGTTACATGTACAATGGTAAAAAGACTGGATCATTTTAAAGTAGTCAAATACATTGAGGTTTTTACAGCTACAATTTTTTAAGGAAAATTTGGATACCTAAAATTGATTCTGACTTTTATTTGTACATTATTAACAAGGATGTGTGAATAGTGATTTAGCATAATGTAGTTGCAACTTATACATATAGCATTGAAATTCTTTTTTCTATAATGATCACCTTTAACTCATTAGAGTGCAAGAGATTTCTCCATTTCATTTTCTAATGATACTATAGATCAATTGTGAGTGTGTCAGTTCCCCAAATTACTATTTGATTAGTATACTACTAGTTTTAAAGCCTGTGTACATGGGCCAACAAAGGGGGAGCTGCAGCCATGCACAGTACAGTCTGCCAGCGCCGCTGCTGATACGGAGTGGGGCGCTCCGAATTCAGACCAGTGGTCCCAGGAAGGTGCACAGAGAGGACTCCGGTCTGAATTCGGAGCTCCCTGCTCCATATCAGCCACGGCTCGGGCAGTCTGTATTGCGCATGACTGCAGTGCATGCAGCTGTCTCTACTGCTCATGATGGCTTCTGACAAACATCCTTAGCGAATTATAATATAGGATTTGATATCATGTCCATAGAGTCAGGGATGAGTCTTTGTTGCAGAACTACAAGACCCCAAACTCTTCCCACTGATTTATTCTTATGAAGGAATGAATAAAAATATAGAAAAAGAGAGGAAGAACAGAAAGAGGGAACAAATAATTCAGTGGAAGGAGTTTGGGTTCCCAGGGACACAATATCCAGTAGTAATTAAAAATTAATGTTGGAGAATAAATCCACACAGAATTGATTCATAGCGGACATTAGGATTTTCTTCTCATATGAAACTTTTGAGTGTTGCTCACCCCTCTGGCACTTAAAGGATTAAGATAATTGTGAGTTTTTTTAATTAGAGTTTTAAGTGTACCTTTCAATAATTAACCCTTTGAGTGCCTGAGGGGTAGACAAAGCAATGTGTTGCATACCCCTCCGGCACCCAAAGGGTTAAAATACTTTTGCATGTGATAGAAATGCCTTATTGTATATAGGAAAAATATTTTGCAGTAACATCCATGAAGTATATCATTTTTAAATTCTCAAACTGTGGAAATAGGATCTTAAAAAACTTGAAAATGAAAAGTGACAGAAACTTCTGGATGTTCATGAGTAAAAAAAACAAAAAACTCGCAACTTGCAAGTTGAAATCCCAATAAACAGTATAGTCTATTTTGTTCTCAGTCCTGAAATTGTAGAGACAGACCCTTAAAGTGATAGAAATTCCAGACTGTGCATAAGCACAAAAAAAAACTGTGTGTTTGTAGCCACCAAATATATTCTCAAGATTTTAGGTTTAAAACTTGGCAGGAAATTTCTTTAGCAACGTGACTATGAGAAGTGACAGAAATGTCTGGCTGGATATAGAAAGAAATCAACTGCAAAACTTGCAACTACAAAGTATATTCCTATGCTATTAGTTAGGCAGTTTTTGAAAAAATATAGTGGTGCAGATGTATAAAGGCAAAATGGAAGCAGTTGTGGGCAAACTAATTGTACCTTTGGAACAGATAAACGGTACTATTGACTTAAATGGGACTTCTAACCCCTTGAATGCTAGAGAAGTTTCCAATTTATTGCTTAATTAGCATTCAAGATGTTGAAAGCCCCATTTAAATCAATGACTATTTGTATTTGTTTTCTTTGGAGCAGATAGCTTTCCTCATAATTTGTTAACTTTTGTCCATGTACATATAACTCTAGTAGTATAAACCAAATAACTAAAACTGGATCCAATCAGTCATATAACAAACCTATTTAGCTAGCTGGTGAGGTGGCTTAGTTGGTTAAAGGGATAGTAATACTTCGTTTTATCTTCATTTTATTTTGTAGGCATTAAAAAAACATGAGAACGATATCTCTTATCTCTCAAACCTTTATGGTTTGAGAGATATTCACAAGCAAAGTTTCCCCCTCCCGCCCCTTTTACCTAGTGTAAGCAATCTCTTCTCAGATGTGGAATGCAGTCCATTGACCAGACAGATAACAGAAGGGGACAATCTTCTTCCTATGAGAACAATGAAAGCCCTGCCCCCCTTGACAAGTTTTTCAGGTTTTTCCCTTATCTTAACTGAAGATTGTCCCTCTCTGCAGTCTACCTTGGCACCTCCCTTCTACTCTGACTGAGCAGTGTTACATCAGTAAAAGGGTCAGGAGGGAGATACTTTGTAATTTAATTACTCTTGAACTACAACTTTGACAGAATTGAAATAACACTCTCCAAGGTCCAAATACTATGATGATTAGTCAGAACTGCTTTTATTATGAAACATTACTATCCCTTTAATGCTCCAGCTGTAGATTCTGTTTAAAATCTCAGGGTCACATATTCTAGTCCTGGCAAGGTCAGCTCAGACTTTCATGCTTCTGAGGACATGCTAGAAAATGACAGACAATCTCAGTGTATCCTTCCTAGTAAAATGCTTTTATAAAAAAAAACGTGTACTGATTAACATCATGTCTATTCCCTTGAATGCTAGAGAGATTTCCATTGCAGTGATATGACCTTATAGTGGTGCTATGGAATGAAGGATGACAAAAAACCCTACATTGCATGATCTTTCTAAATGATCTTTGCTTTATCAATGCTTGCATATCCAAATTACAGGGTTTATAGAGTTATATTTTGTATTATCAGGCAAAACAGGAAGATCAGATAAAAATAAACATATTTTGCAGCAGGAAAGCTTTATATAATTCTCATTTCTCTGGGCTATGAGGCAAATGTTGAACTTGATGGACTTGTGTCTTTTTTCAACCTAATTTACTATACTGTTATGTTACTATGAATTATGACATAACAAAAACATGCAGTGATAAACCTAAAACCTAGATCTAACATTGTACTAATTTTTTTATACTATATAAGCTTATATGATCATACAGTGTATGACACTGTCACGGTCTTCCGTGCTGTGCCTCACTTCTTGTGTCCCACTTCTTGTGCAGTTAGTCCTATCTGGCATGTCCTTCTAATCCTACCCTCAACGTCATTCAATGTGCACCTATATTAGATGTAGCCACACTAAGTCCTACATGCTATTAAAGTATTCTGTTAGCTCCCAGATCTTCTGCTTTGTCCTGTGCCTGTCTTGGTGTCTTAAGATCTCCTGCCTTCCAGTACTCCTGTCCTGCCTAGTACCGTGGTTCCTATCAGCCATTTGACATTGTTACCAGTCTAGTCCTCCTTCCTGGGGATTCAAGTTGGTGTTTCTGTGTTCTCTCTTCCAGACTCCCACACTGCAATTCTTGCAGTCTCCAGTCTCCTGCTATACAGTCTCTAGCTCATTTTCTGTCTCCTGTATCCTGCTGATACTGTCTCCAGCCATTCCTACAGTCTTCTGGGTTTTCAGTTTCAGTTTCCAGCTGCTCTCCAGACTACTGTGATCTTCAGTGCAGTCTCCTGTCTTCCATCTGGTAGGACCTTTTTCTCTCCTATTTTTTTCCTGTGGAGTTTCCTGTTTTACTTTCTGGGGTAAGTGGGGTATTGATAGACTGTGGTTGTTTATCCTGGGTAACCTTCAGCTCCACCAAAGGGGGTCATCTAGCTTCACGGCTAGCAGCTTTATAAGGCCTAGGCTGATGCACATTCAGCCATGGTTGGCCTATATAATCTAGCCACATTCCCCAGCTTTTCCTGCTAGCCTCTAGCCCTATTAACCCTTGTTGGAGTAGTCTCACCATTCCATGTTTAATTACAATGTTATCCTACCACTATCCCTGTTTAACGCTCAACTAAATATAGATGGAGTCAATACTGAGTGGTCTGCTAGAAGCTGGGGTGGGCTGATTGGGGAGCATGGCTTGGGAGCATAGGCAAGCAGTCACCACTGAAGGCAAGCCACTCAATATGCAGTAGAATGGATTGCTAGCTGAGACCCTGTAAGAGCAGAATGTACAGGGTCAGTGAGTCATACAGGAAAAGTGAATGACAGGCTATAAGCCAATATTGGAGCTGGAGGAACTAGAAGCTGCAGTCAGATGAGAAGAGTCATAGTCATAGATAGGCCTAGGTAGAGTACAGGGTAGTCGAGACAAGCCGAGGTTGGTTACTGGAATGTCGGATGAGCAGAGTTGGTCATAGTAGAGCTGGAGTTGGTATCGGAAAGGTTGTAGAGACAGAGTAGTTGAGGACTGGCCGAGGTCTGTTACAGAATGTCAGACTATCAGGCTTGGTTGAGTGAAGCTCAGGTTGGTAACCAGAATGTTGTAGAGACAGGGTAGTTGAGGACTGGCTGAAGTCAAATACCAGAGAGAAGTAGAGACTGGAGAGTGTTGTGAACTAGCTGAGGTTGAATATCAGAAGATTGTAGAAGCTGGATAGTCAAGAGCAAGTTGAGGACAAGTAACAGAGACTCGTAGGAGCAGGTAAAAGCAAGATCAGAGATGGGCCAAGGTCAAAACTGTTATGGACCAGGAACCAGACAGACACAAATATGTAAAATGCAAAACACCTTTGTTAAAGTGAAAAAACAGAACCGTGATCCAGGAGCATAAACCAAAAGACAAGCCAGGAGTCAGGAGCCACAAGGATCGTCAGAGAAAGCCAGGTCATACACAGATAAACAGGAGCACAGGAGAATCCACAGCAGCCAGCAGCAACAAACACAAAGACAATCAGGAAGTGAGCCAAGCTGCTTTAAATACCCTGGGATGGTTGGCTGATAACAGGTGACCAATCACAGAGAGGTCAGCTGATCAGCTGATTCAGCCTGATCCAGGAACGAGAAGGCAACAGCAATGGATAGCTGAGCTCTTAGATTAGATCAGACAGAAGAATCAAGCAGCAGAGTTAGAGCAGCTCAACCAAACCTTGACAGTAGCCCCCCTCAACACCCCCCTGCAGGGCAGGACCACTTTTATGGGGAAAGCATGCATGGAAAGCATGGAGGAAGACGGGGGACATGCACACCTGCGGCTGGAATCCATGAGCGCTCTTCTGGACCTTATCCCTTGCAATGGACCAAATATTGACGCCTCTCTCGGAACCTACGAGAGACGCTCTGCAGACGCTCCTTAAATGACGGTCTCTTTCTGATACAAGTATCACTCAAGATGATAAATTATATCAAATTGTCTAAATCCAAAGGCAACTCCCTGGCCTCAATCTCGTCTTTGATGATGTCATTTAGCCCCTGTGAGAAGGCAGCTACCAGCGCCTCATTATTCTATCCCACCTCTGCTGCCAGTGTGTGAAACTCAATAGCATATTTGGCCACCGTACGACTGTCCTGGTGGATAGACATTAATTGTTTAGCAGCAGAGGTGGAGCTGGCATGTATGTCTAACACACGTTTAAATGTGCCCACAAAGCCAACAAAATCATGAATGATGGGTTTCTCTTCTCCCAAAGTGGATTGGCCCACGCCAATGCTTTACCAGACAAAAGTGAGATCAGTAATACGCCCTTACTGCGCTCATTGGGAAATGCTTTCGGTACCATTTCCATATAAACGCCCAACTGGTTTAGGAAACCACGACACAGGGCTGGGTCTCCCCATACCGCTCAGGAAGCAGCACCCGATTGGAAAAATCTCTGATCATGCCTGCATCAGGAGCGGCTTGCACTACTGGTGCCGTGTTAGCAACAGAGGAGGCCACTGGTTGTCTGACAGGACGGTCAGGATGTGCAGTTTGGTTCAACAAAGTCTGTAATGCAAAGGTTATTTGATCAATTAGTTGATCCTGAGCCTCCACCCTGGCTAGGAGGCGCTGTGCAGAAGGGTTACCAGTACCGTCCATAGACATGGCCCTTTCGTACTTTCATGGACTCAATAAAGAGAAATGGACCAGTACTGTAGGTAACACAATCTTTATTAATATATATACGTACAGAATGAACGGCAACAGCAAGAACACAATGTAATATAGCAGGTGTCAGGAAGGATAGTGCTGCTGTGGAGGTACCGAGCTGAGCTCCAGAAGACAGGCTGGAGATAATCCTCCTCAGGTCCTTACCTGAGGATCTACTACAGGTCTGCACCTGTACTGACAAGGATACTGAGAAAGGCTACATCGCTACAGGTCCGCACCTGTACCAACAAGGATCCTGAGAATGGCTACAGGTCCGCACCTGAACAGACAAGGTTGCTGAGAAAGGCTACTGCGCTACAGGTCCGCACCTGAATGCCACAGTAAATGGACAGAAACAAGGAGATGTCTGCCAGATCCACCAGGAGTACCCAACCAGTTATCCACTGGAATGTTGGTATGCTGGGTGTGCAGTGGACAACCCCAGGTAGCACCAAGGTGGGTAGTCAGACAAATTGGAACACTCACGGAGCAAATTTGTAAACAAGAGCTGCAGGTAGTACCAGATAGGTATCAGACTAGCCAGGGTCATACACAGAGCGGGTAGTCAGACAGAGACACAGGTCAGTACCAAGACGGATAGTCAGCCAGGCCAAAGGTCATACACAGAGGAGTTAGTCTACCAGAGCCGCAGGTCCACACCAGAAGGAATGTCAGCAAAGCCGGGGTCATACGCAGAGCGGGTAGTCAGACAAACCAAAGGTTGGCACCAGAACGGGTAGTCAGACAAACCAAGTAAAGCACAAACACAAGCCAACTGCGCTGGACACCACGAAAGGGCAAATAAGTTAGTGTCCAGGCAGTTTAAATATTCTAAGTTCCACCCCTGGAAGGTGGAGCACTGTCTCTTTAAGAGCCGCATACGTCACTATGGAATCCTGTGATTCCCTGTCAATCTTTCTTATTGTTACCTGTGCATTGGAGGAGGCTGATTGGCCCGCCCAGGATGTTCCTTTATATACTGGGTTTATGGCACCTGTCAGATACCCTTTCGTGGTGTTCCTGATCCTGTGCTTTGTTGCTGTGTTCCTGCATTCCTGTGTACCGACCCGGCTCGTCTGACTATTCTGCTGATCCTGCTCATGATTGACCCGGCTCTGGCTGGCGATCCTGCTCCGTGATTGACCCGGTTCTGGCTGATGACCCTGCTCCGTGATTGACCCGGTTCTAGCTGACGACCCTGCTCTGTGATCGACCCGGCTCTGGCTGACGACCTTGCTCCGTGATTGACCCGGCTCTGGCTGACGTTCCTGCTCCGTTTATTGATCCGGTTCCGGCTGACGTTCCTACTCAGTGATCTGATCCTGCGTTCCCGTGTGATTCCGGTCGCCTTCCGGCGACATTCTGAACTGTGTTTGTGTCGCTCTGGCTGATCATCTCTCTATCCCGAGCTGTTGCCTCCTGTTGCACTGAGCCAATCCTCATAGCACTGCTGAGCTGTAGTCTCTATTACCGAACCTGCATTAACCCTTGCTGTGCTGGTAGCCTCCGTTATTTGAGCCTGTCCTCATACACTTGCCAAGCCAGTGTGTTCCGTTTGAGCCATTAAACACTTTCTGAGCCTGTGCCTTTAGACCTAGCCTATCCATTCACACTAGCAGAGCAATTGTCCGTTCCGGTGCTCGGTCAGCAGCGTGGTTGCGCCGGTTGGCGTTGGTACCTCCAGTTTGCTCTTGCAGTGTGTGCTCCATATGGCACCGGAAGGGTGTTCTGGCTCTGGTCTCCAAGTGCTCAATGTGTTACGCTATCTACCGCACTACCAGTGCTCTGGCTCACTAATTGCTTGTGCAGTGTTGGTCTGTTCTGGCACCCAAGGGGTGTTTAGGCTCTGGTCCAGTTGGCACACGCAGGGTTACTTCCGTGAGACTGTTGAGGGTGATTCAGGTTCTGGTCCCATCAGCTCCTGCAGTAGCTTTCCTCCTTATAATTCCACTAAGGTGGTATTGGCTCAGCTCTGGTTTATCTTGCTGGTCATTTGGGGTGTTCTATCGCACAGCTATCTGAGAGTGATTCAGTTCAGTCACACAATACACCTTCCTTTGCACTATCAAGAGACTGATATTACCTACTGGGCGTTGGCTAATTTATTTTACTGAGACTGTTCAGTTTCTCTACATTAACCCCTGAATGTTTATTATCCTGATCAGTATATTTCTCACTCTACATATTTGGGCCTGTATATTGTCATTACCATTTATACCTGTCCTGGCCCCCAGGGGCGCTGTTCTTTAATCATTATTTCAATAAAACTGTGTTTTTACTTTTTACCGTTGTCTGAGTGTCAGAAAACCGTAACACGCGTGCCTGACTCAACCGGCCAGCAGAGGGAGCCAAAGCAATGCGGCAGGAGCCCACTCGCTCCGCCCAGGAACAGCAACCGGAACGCCAGAGGGGACCGGCTGCCGAATGGAGCACTAGGGCAAGCGGTTCCCTGTAAAAGGTTCTCCATTCGGAACTGACTAAAGGAGCCCCACCGGAAGGTGTCTGGGGGTCTTAGTCTGGGCACAAGTTTCACAAGTGGCCACAAACACAGAACAGTCTGCTCTCAGACTGGGCCACCAGAACAGTCTAGAAATGGACCATATGAAATTATCCCAGCTGCCCTCGAGGCATGGTACACCTCTAATAATTTCGAACCTAGCGATTCGGGCACAAAGCATCTCCCACTTGGCTTATCAACTGGTGCGGAGGCTTGTGTGGCCAATATCTCCTCTCCCAGTGCAGAGGTAATATGTGTGAGAATAGTAGCCAATATCCAAACCGAACTGCCGGGAAAGGTTGACCTCCTTAATATTCTTAGAGCCCGGGAGGTAAGAAAGCACACAGTTAAACCTTGACAGGTACAAGGCCCATCTGGCCTGTCGTAGAGATAACCTCTTGGCCTCAGACAGATATGTGAGGTTCTTGGTGTCTGTCAGAATCAAAATCGGAATTCTAGGTCCTTCTAGTAGATGCTGCCACTCCCTTAAAGAGAGAATAATGGCCAGCAGTTTGCAATCGCCCACATCATACAGACTCTCAGTTTTAGACAATTTAAAAAGAAAAACCCACACGGAAGCAAAGGTTTACCGGGGCCCCACGTGCTGGGACAGCAACATGCCTACTCCAGACTCTGAAGCATCAACTTCCAGGGTAAAGGGCAGGGTGGGATTCAGATGAGACAGAATAGGAGCTTTGGCAAAAATGGACTTCAGGTTTTCGAAGGCTTGCAGGGCACTGGGTGACCAGTCCGAAGGATTAGCACCCTTCTGAGTCATGTCCGTGAGGGGTTTTACCACAGTGGAGACGTTTCACATAAACCTACTATAGTAGTTTTTGAAACCTAGGAACCACTCCGTGGACTTCAAACCCATAGGAAGTGGCCATTGCAACACAGCAGAAAGTTTTTTTGGGTCCATGGCTAGACCTGAGGAGGAGATAATGCACCCCAAGAATGTCACCTGGGATCTATGAAATTCACATTTCTCCAACTTGCAGAATAACTTGTTCTCTTTCAATAGCTATAGGACCAAAGACTCATCAGCCCAATGGGTCTCTAAGTTCGGAGAGTGGATCAGAATGTCATCCAGGTAGACCACGACACACCTTTGCAGTAAATCTCTCAAGACATCATTTTAGAATCCTTGGAAGACAGCAGGAGTGTTGCACAATCCGACGGGCATCACCAAATATTCATAGTGCCTGCTCCAGGTGTTAAATGCTGTCTTCCACTTGTGGCCCTCTTTTATTCTTTTTTTTTATACTAACATTTTATTGAAGAAATTTTAGACATACAAATACAATCAAAGACAGAAAATGCGACCAACTTAGGGTAAACAAGTAGGGTACAATGGTAAAAAGATGGGTACAAAAAGTATGAATATGCAAGGTCAGGGTGAAAATACAACATGAAAATGTATATTTCTCCATTGATAACTGAGTGATACAAAAGGAGAGATTAACAGAGAGATACATGGACTAAGGAAATTCACCCCAAACTCACCAGTAGTCGAGTACCACTAAACAGTAAGTGTCACAGTAAACCTAAACACCCACGTTGGATCATATGTACTGATAAGGTGAGAATGGAAAAGAAAAAAGATGAAAGAAAGTGAAGAAATAAAGGAAAGTAAAAAAGAGAAAGAGAGAATGTAAGAAAGGAGAGAGGAGTTAAGAATGGCGGGGTGAGGGGGAGGTAAGGTGTAGGGATGGAGGACAAGGGAAAAGCACATCCAGCAAGAATGGGACAATGGGGAGCTAGCTCACCTGATGGTAGGAATCCCACAATAAACAAATCCTGTCATACACCTCTAGACGGTCCGTGATAGCATAATGGAGATGTTCCATCTCCAAATTATGTGATATTAAAGAGCGTAAATGTGAGATTTCTGTGATGGCCGTGCTCCCCTCTTTTATTCTTACAAGATTGTAAGCAGCTCGGAGATCGAGCTTAGAAAATATTGTGGAGCCCTTGATCCAATCAAACAGCTCAGTGATTAAAGCAATGGGGAAGGCATTCTTGATCATCAGCTTATTTAGGCGCCTAAAATTGATATATGTTCTTAGTTCCCCATCCTTCTTTTTCACGAAAAAAGCAGCAGAGGAAGACTTGCAAATTATACCCCTGGGCAAGGCGTCCGCCATGTAGTCTTCCATAGCTCGGTTCTCCTCCACCGACAAAGGATAAACACGACCCCTGGGAGGTCTGGCACCAGGAACTAGATCAACAGTACAATCATATGGCCTATGCTGGGGCAATGTACTGGCATATACCTTGTTAAATACCTCTCTGTAGGACTGATACTCTGCAGGTAACAAGGTAGAGGTACACAAAACTCTTGCAGGCTGCTGTAGGCAAGACATCTTGCACTGAGGGGAGCAAGATACAATGTCACATATCTGCCAATGAATCCTTGGATTGTGTAGCTGCAACCTGGGAAATCCCAGAATAATAGCGTAATGAGGAGACTGGATGACCTGTAACTGTACGTTCTCCATGTAGAGAGACTCTACCTTCTCGGACAAGGAACAAGTCTCATGGGTAACCTGTGCACGTTGTAGGGGTCTCTCGTCAATGGCCTCAATAGCCAACGAAGAGGAACAAGGTAGCAGCAGAATCAAATACTGGGCTGCAAAGTCTGCATCAATAAAAAGCCCAGTGGCCCCTGAGTCTAGCAAAGCTGGAGCAACCACCAAGGACTCGGCCCAAGACAGAACTACCTCAAGGATTGTCTTGAACAGTTTCTGGGGACTGTGATACTCAACTTAGGGTCTGTCCCCTATGTAACGTTAGGTGCGAGTGTTTCCCAGCCGGACAAGACAAATGCGCAACAAGTGACCAGGCTTTGCACAATATATACAGAGACCCTCCATCCGGTGGAGCACCCTCTCCTCCACTGAAAGGTGAATAAAACATAGTTGCATAGGTTCTCCTCTAGTGGAGTCAGAACCAGGAGTCATGGGAGGCGAGGGAGGATTGAGCGGGTTCCCAAAGCTGGGTGCTAGCCGGGATGGAGGCCTACGCATATGTTCTTTGAAGGATGGTCTCTCCCGGATACGGGTATCTACCAGAATGATAACCAAAATCAGCTCCTCCAGATCACTCGGCAGCTTGCGGGCTGCAATCTCATCTTTGATGGAGTCACATAGGCCCTGGGAGAATGCGGCTACAACTGCTTCATTATTCCATCCTACGTCTACTGCCAGAAACGGAATTCTGTTGTGTACACTGCCACTGTATGTGTGCCTTGGTGGATGGTCATAAGCTGTTTGGCAGCAGAGGTAGCCCAACCCAGAACGTCAAAGACCCCACGAAACAAGGCCACAAACTCAGTGAAATTGTAAATGACAGGGTTGTCTGTCTTCCAAAGAGGATTGGCCCATGCCAATGCTTTGCCCGACGGGAGGGAAATCAGGAGTCCCACTTTACTCCTTTCACTCTGAAATGCATGTGGTACCATCTCTAGAAAAATCCCCAGCTGAATGAGGAACCCCTGGCAGAGTGAAGGTTCCCCCTCATAGCATTGCGGTAATGGAGTGGACCCAGATAAACCTCTAGCAACACCAACCTCAGGGGTAGCAAGAACAGCCGGTGCTGAGTCTGGGGAGGCCACCGGTTGCCGAGCAAAATGATACAGGTGTGCAGTATGGTTTAATAATGTCTACATGGCCAAAAACAACTGATCAATGCATTGATCCTGTGAGTCCATCCTGGACAGGATGCTCGGATAAGGTGGACTGCCTGAACCTTCAGTACTCATGGCCATTACGTACTGTCATGGTAACCAGTACGAAATGAAGGTCAGACAAGTATATATGCTAAAAATCACCTTTATTAAAGATACAATAATAATGATATGATAATACCCCAGCAAGCCCCAGAACGTACACTGACAGGCCAAGGTCCAATAATCAGACTGACAATGAGCGCAGGCCTCTACTACTCAGAGAGGAGTAGAGAACCAGGCTATGGTTCTTTCCTCTAGGATGGATAGGCGCCCAACGGGATAGTATACTTATCGCGTGGTACAGAATAGGGACAGTGGCAAATGGAGCAGAGGACAGCATAAGCCACAGTACCGTAATGCGAATAGCCCAATGAGTCGGATACAAGGAGTGAGTAGACAGCCAGAGCTACAGTTCAGAACTGGAATGGGTAGTTAGACAATCCGGGGTCACCTAGAAATAACGGAAGCCAAACCAGGGTCACAATGAGGAGCAAACAAAGCGAGTAATCACAGAAGCACCACGTAAGGGCAACTGGCCTTAGGCCCAGGGAAGTTCGTATAAACCCAAACAGAGGCAGGAATCAATTAGTCAAATTAATACGTGTGTATAAACATGCACCAGTGCTCAGAGGCAGAAACGCGATCCTGCACCCATGACCCTCAGACAGAGCAACGAAAATAGCACAAAGGTAGCTAGCAGCATGGATGCCAAGGTACACTGTGATAGAGGGATTGCCATTATTTATTGCACATGCTGCAGCAACCATGGCTGCAGTCAGTTTTTGGACTACCATTTAACTCACACATCTCTACACTGTCTTGCCTCGGATCTTGACAAAATACTCTAGTCTAGTCTCAGTCTGCATCAGTCACAGACTACATCAAGGTCCCTGTCCCCTTATCACTGTCCCTGTTCAATTGCTTCTTTCCCCAGTCAGAGATAACAGTCAAATCAGGAAGAAACCTGGATAACAGTTGCTTGTGTCTTCCCAGTCAGTCACAACAAATTTGTGGGTATTTGGGGTAAAACACCTTTGCACCCTTCTCTCACTCCTAGGCTCCCATATTACAGAGATAAGAGCCAGATCAGGAAGAAATTTGAAACATGGCTGTCTGTGCCTTCCCACAAAGTCACACTGAATTTTGGGGCATCTGGGAGTCAAACTCCGTATGTCCTTTCTGTCCCCCAGAGTCCCCAAGACTCCCCTAATAAAGAGAACATATTTTATACCTACAAGACTCCATAAACTAAGAATCAACTCTACTTTGTTAGATTGCCTTCTCTAACTCAAAAATGTGCTGCTTTCTCCTCTCATAAGCACAGCATGGCATGCTGTGAGAGCCTGACACCAATTTATGTCTGGGAAAAGAAAAAAAAATTGCCATGTGTTGGGGAGAAATTCTGCCTTCCATTGATTTCAATGCAAAGGACTAGGTGAAAAAGGGGGAAAACTGCTTGGCACAAAATTCAATTTTTTTGTCCTGTTTCTCATTTGGGGCCAAAACATTCGTCCATCCCTGTTGTTATCATTTGCTTAGCTTTCAAATTTACATGAATAACTGTTAAGTTAGAACTTACTATATGATAGCATACATCTTTACAAGACATTTGTTATTCATTTTTATTATTACAGATTCTTGATTAAAGATTGCCCTTGCTTAATTGGTCAGTTTATAACATATATATTTCATTTGTAATTTCACTGCAAAGTATTACTTCTCAAAATAACTGATTTGCCATACCATAATGTGTGAACAAATGCAATGTATTTTAACACCTTATTAGATTGGTAGCTTCACTGCAGTGACATCATGGACCTCAAGTTTTATACCTATAGAAAATAAGTACAAGATAACAGTCTTACCACCACAATTATTATCTTTATGATCATCAACATCATCATGGACAGTGAATTATTGTTACTTCTAAACTGAGAATTATTTAAAGGGATAGTAAACCCCCCAAAAAACTGTAAGCCAAATGATAGGAATAATAAAAACATACTTAACTCCATCATTCCCATCTCTCAAACCGTTATGGTTTGAGAGATGTAAGAAAATAAAGAACTCTGCTCCCTCCCCCTTCTCATGCGTCCGCTGTATAGCGGACATCATGAGATCCTGCTTCCGGGACCAGACGGCGACTCTTCAGGAGCATTGTCATCGAGATATATAACTATAATTACTTCATTGGAATGGTCTACAATGTGTGCTTGCAAGCCAGGCACATGTTGTAGACCATACCAATGAAGTAATTATAGTTAGATATCCAGATGACAGCGCTCCTGAAGACCTGCCTACAGTTGGGCGACCGGATTCTGCCTCTGACAGCTTTACAGCTCATCAGGCAGAAAGGGGAGGGAGCGGAGGACTTTATTTTCTTATATCTCTCAAACCATAACGGTTTGAGAGATGGGAATGAGGACGTTAAATATGTTTTTATTATTCCTATAATTTGGCTTACAGTTTTTTGGGGGGTTTACTATCCCTTTAAAATTTTCATGTGAGCATGTGAGAACTGTTTCAAAGTAAATATTGGATAAGGGGCAGAGGATATTTCTAAGTTCAGCAAATATGCTGGTTACATATAGTGATATAAATATGCATTTTATTTATATGATATGGTTAGGACTAGATTCATACTATATTATATTACAAATCAGAGCATAATGAGAACAGCAACAGCACACACACACACACACAAACACACCAAATCATTAATTGATTGTGACATCCTACTTAAGTGCACCTCCTCCACTGCTAGTCACACTGTAATTTTTATACATACAATGACTTTTTCTGAAGAGAAAAAAAAAAGTGTCTTATATAAAAACACAAGGTCAATGTTTCTTTTGAAACAAAGGCTTGGGGGGTGGGTCTTGTACTAAGGCCCACATAGAAGAAGGAATTTTGTGCAACACTATTTACTGACATGCCATTTTCTTAAGCTCCCTTATATCTGTAATGCAGGATGAGTTTTAGTCATTTGAACGGAAACAGATTAAGTCTGTCTGGCTCACTACCTTACGGGCAGTTCATTAATTAAGCATTCTAAAAAGCTGTGATTCAGAACAAACAGGAAAAAAATTATTTTACAATGCATTCTCCAAATGGGGAACATGATCATATTGAGTTTCACTGAGAAGCCATTAGATCAGGTTGTTCTCAAAATACACATTCTCTGGGTTGAGAAGAAAGGAAAAAGGTTAGTGTACACAATATTTCTTGTTTGTAAAAATAAACATAAATCCAACTGGCATACATAAAAAGAAATATCTGAGTGTAGTCTATTACTTTTATGTACAAACCCAATATACTTTCTCAGTGGGTGAAGAAAATGCTAAAGAAAAGACTCTGTGGGGCTTATATTCTGGTAAGATGTAAGATTCAGAATCCTTGTCATTTCACATATTAAAGTACAGAAGTGTTGTGCTGTTGTGTATTAAAATGGATCTGTCACTCTAAAAACCTCTGATTTGGAAAGTGCTCTCATTATCACTTATATATGACATTAGACATTTTTATTTAAAAATAATTTAGCAATATTTAGGCCTTTTGTATGTGTTTTGTGGGATGTTTATGGTAAATACACTGTATTCTGTGCAGCGCCGGATTTACATTCCAGGCATTCCCCTAGGCAAGGCACTCTGGGCACCCTTATCTCCGCCCATGGCCACACCCCACTCCTCACATGACCCCGCCACCAGTCTCATCCAGTGTTTCCTGGCACAGAATATACCTGTGGCCTACAACAAGCAAGGACATAAAAGTTTTAACCCCTTCTTTTCTAGAGAGCATAAAAGAGGTATATAAGCTACTGCATAGATACAGAGATTGCTCGGGCCCCACCCACAATTCAGAATGTAGGTGTGGCCAGCACAGCTGAGGTGCCCCTCAAAATTTGGAGCTCTAGGTAGGTGCCTAGTCTGCCTATTGGAAAATCCGGCCCTGATTCTGTGCTAAAAGTGCTGCTTCTAGTCCCATTGTAACTCTCCCTTTCTGGTACTCTTCACCTACATCCATCTATATTTCTATTTACTGCTATTGACATTGATAGATGGGGAAGGGATCCTCCTTCCTCCTCTCTGCATTAACTAGTATGTGACTGGATTCAGCTTTTAATAACAGAGAGGGGGTACTCAAACCTACTCCCTAAAGTTATCATCCTCACATATAAAAAGTGATGTACTGGGTCATTAGGCATACTTATTCCCATAATATATTATTTAGAATGAGTGGGACCCTAGACCACTCCATGTTCAACTTCAACCCTTTGGGCTTCATTAGCCTTGCTTTGAATTCCTACTGCACTTTTTAATTAACTAAATTAAAACTAAATTCATACATGGTCCTAGACCCAATATAAATGTAATAAATGATGAAGAAAGGGTCCTTCCTCAGTTCTCCCACTGGGAGGGAATTAAATAAATAAATAAATAAAATGTGGTCCGAAGCCCTCATAATAATAATAATAATAAAAATGCCTAAAGAAAGGGCCTGAGACCTATTTCTGTACCCTCTCTAGTGGGGGAGGAATAAAATAAAATTAATATGGGGTCTGTAACCCCATCTTATTCCAGAATTTGCCGAAGGAATGGTAACTAAAAAACTGGTTGAATAGGAGAGAGCTAATGATAAATAAATACACCACATAATACTAGCAATTAAATGTTTCTTGTGAGACAGTGAGGCACGGTATCCTTTTAAAATGTTGCATGCAATTCTTTTGTGTGGTTTATTATCACCATTTTAAACAGTCCAACATAAAACTGCTGAGTTGTGCATAATAACACACACACAGTAGGTTCTCATTTATCGATTTTGATTTCATGGAAGCTGCCTGATTGTCATATGTTTTTGGATGCCAGAGTACGTATCTGGCATTCAAAAGGTTAACCCCATGGATACATCTGAGCATATTTATGAAGACATGTCAATCAGTTCTGCGTTCTGGCAATCAAGTAGTTAAATTTATAAATACTGGCGTCGCCTTCAGTCAAAATGATTACACTTTATCTTAAACATACAAAATATGTATGGCTAAGGATGATGGGACTTGAAGGTGACAGTTGAAGGTGCAACTTGAGAATCTCGCTCTGTCCTGCAATGCGAGATTCTCATGTCACCCTTTTGATCATGCCAACATGCTGAATGCGCCCTTTAGCCGCATGCTATTTTGCATGCAACATTTTAAAAGTGAGCCAACCAACCCAAGCCAGTAATATGCCAATGCCACCAGTGCCAGCCAGTAAAATATGCCACCTCTCTGTGAGATGGTGCTTGCTAAAAATTTAGTTCCTGCTTCTGAGTCATCCAAGTATCATGTATCACCATGTTGAATATGTTTCCTTAGGAAAAGGGAGGGGCTGAGCAATTCTCAACAACAGCAATGTGCACAGTGTGTGAAAGCTAACATTGTGAATATGGGCACAGGCTGGGATCACACTAGTGGTACCTCAACACTAATAAAGAATGTCCAAACTAGTCAGACTTAAATGCTTTTAATGTTAAACTATCCTCCCATAAATCACATGCTTTGAGTCACTGACGGAGGCTCTTGTCCATTCCACAACATATATAAACTAGTTATTTATGATGGGTGGGTGACTGACTTACTCTACACCTAATGAAAATAGTCTACCCTCTCAGGTATCACCTTGGCATATTTAACAGGGTATGCCCTTTTCAGATGCTTCTTTATGCTCTACATTCTATTGCTTTTCACAATAATGCCATGTGTGGCCATAGTGCCACACAATGTGCAGTGTGTGGAGACACACTGTCACTAGTGAGGAGCGAGCACTAGTGTTGAGCGAGCGTGCTCGGCCGATGCTCGGATCGGCTCGAGCATCGCTCTGCTCGGCACATGGCGGTACTCGTCGAGTACCGCCATGTGCTCGCCCGCCATGTTCGGGTGGCGGGGATCTGTGCCGGAGGAGGCACAGATCTGAAGACGCTCCGCTGGACCACCAGGGACTGGAGGTACGGGGGCATTGCGGAGATGAAGGGGGACAGTGTGGAGATGAAGGGGGACATTGTGGAAGAGGGGCATAGAGGAGATGAAGGGGGACATTGTGGAAGAGGGGCATAGCGGAGATGAAGGGGGACATTGTGGAAGAGGGGCATAGCGGAGATGAAGGGGGACATTGTGGAAGAGGGGCATAGAGTCTATGCCCCTCTTCCACAATGTCCCCCTTCATCTCCGCTATGCCCCTCTTCCACAATGTCCCCCTTCATCTCCTCTATGCCCCTCTTCCACAATGTCCCCCTTCATCTCCGCTATGCCCCTCTTCCACAATGTCCCCCTTCATCTCCTCTATGCCCCTCTTCCACAATGTCCCCCTTCATCTCCGCTATGCCCCTCTTCCACAATGTCCCCCTTCATCTCCTATGCCATAGAGGAGATGAAGGGGGACATTGTGGAAGAGGGGCATAGCGGAGATGAAGGGGGACATTGTGGAAGAGGGGCATAGAGGAGATGAAGGGGGACATTGCGGAGATGAAGGGGGACATTGCGGAGATGAAGGGGGGCATTGACCAGGCACCCTCCCCTCATCAGAGCAGGGGGTGCCTGGTGTAATGCTCGTGTCGCCCCATTCTATTCAATGGGGCTCGGGTGCTCGGCCGAGCACTCGAGCCTCAGGGGGTGGTCGGTCAGAGCACCCGAGCACCCGAGCATCGGGGTGCTCGCTCAACACTAGCGAGCACCCCAATGCTCGGGTGTTCGGGTGCTCTGACCGAGCACCCCCGGAGGCTCGAGTGCTCGGCCGAGCACCCGAGCCCCATTGAAGTCAATGGGAGGACTCGAGCATTACACCAGGCACCCCCTGCTCTGATGAGGGGAGGGTGCCTGGTCCATAGGAAAAGGGCAGAAAATGATGGAAACACCACAGAAATGGTTCAGGGACAGCATAGGGAGGATGTCTGGATGCATCTTGGACTCCAACATCGCTGCTGGGAACGATCTTTCGCCCGTAGTACGCCATTTTTACAGACTGACCGTAAAACACACAAAAAGGCAGATAAAAACGACTTTAGGAGAAAAATTGTTACCAAACAGTATTTGCTGTATATTTACTTGTATATCATCTGCAAATTCTCCCAAAAATTTCCTCGATTTTTCTGAACTGAGGCCATGATTAAGAGGGAAACGTGCGCAGAGGCAAATTCTCCCAAAAATTTCCTTGATTTTTCTGAACTGAGGCCATGATTAAGAGGGAAACGTGCGCAGAGGCAAATTCTCCCAAAAATTTCCTTGATTTTTCTGAACTGAGGCCATGATTAAGAGGGAAACGTGCGCAAAGGCAAATTCTCCCAAAAATTTCCTCGATTTTTCTGAACTGGGGCCATGATTAAGAGGGAAACGTGCGCTGAGCCGACCATCCAAAACATTATGGGTGAGGGTCTGCTGCGGAGCTGACCATCCTAAACATTATATGCGAAGGCCCGCTAGTGAGCTGACGCTATAAAACATTATATGAGAGGGCCCGCTAGAGAGCTGACCCAATAAAACATTATATGAGAAGGCCCGCTGGTGAGCTGACCTATACAAAAATTGTCAAACAGGGCCCGCTGGTGAGCTGGCCCTATATAAAAATTATATCACAGGACATATGGAAGAGGAGGATGAGAAGATTAAGAGTCAACCATATACCCGTTTTTTGGGTGGAAGGGGTGAATGGGAATACAGAGTATTCCCATCATTGTAAATAACATATATAAAGTCACTTTATGTTCCTCCGGGGCTTTCCTCCAGTGGAGTGGAGAAGTCAGGGGAAATCCAGGCCTTGTTCATTTTTATAAGTGTCAACCTATCAGCATTTTCGGTGGAAAGGCGGATACGCTTATCTGTTATGATGCCACCAGCAGCACTAAATACCCGCTCAGACAGAACGCTGGCGGCAGGGCAGGCCAGCACCTCCAAGGCGTAGAGTGCCAGTTCATACCACGTGTCCAGCTTGGACACCCAGTAGTTGTAAGGCACAGAGGGATCATTGAGGACGCTGACACGGACTGCTACGTACTCCTTCACCATCTTCCAAAACTTTTCCCTCCTTGTGACACTGGGCTGCGCATCAGGGTGAGGGTGCTGGCGGGGTGTCATGAAGGTGTCCCACGCCTTGGAGAGTGTTGCCCTGCCTTTGTCGGAACTGCTGTGTGCTCCCCTTTTCTCCCCTTCTCTGTTGGCCAAGGTAGCACGTACTCTGCCGCCCGCGTTGTCAGATGGAAAATTTTGGAGCAATTTTTCGACAAGAACCTTCTGGTATTGCACCATTTTGCTTGTCCTCTCCACCGGAGGAATGAGAGATGAGAAATTCTCTTTGTAGCGGGGGTCCAGAAGGGTGAACACCCAGTAATCCGTGTTGTCTAAAATGCGTATAACGCGTGGGTCACGGGAAAGGCAGCCTAACATAAAGTCAGCCATGTGTGCCAGAGTACCAACAGGCAAGATTTCGCTGTCCTCACCAGGAGGATGACTCTCAATCTCCTCATCCTCTTCCTCCTCTTCTGCCCACCCACGCTGAAGAGATGGAACTAAAGTTCCATGGCTACCCTCTGTAGCGGAGGCAACCGTGTCTTCCTCCTCCTCCGCCTCCTCCAGTTGTCGCTGAGAAGACGAAGTGAGGGTGCTCTGGCTATCACCTTGTGTAAGCTCTTCCTCCCGCATTTCCACCTCTTCCACATGCAAAGCGTCAGTTTTAATTGTGAGCAGCGAGCGTTTCAGTAGACACAGAAGTGGGATGGTTACACTGATAATAGCGTTATCGCTGCTCACCATCTGTGTCGATTCCTCAAAATTGCGTAAAACCTCACAGAGGTCTGACATCCATTCCCACTCCTCACTTCTGATTACAGGAAGTTGAACGGAGAGGCGACGACCGTGTAACAGCTGGTACTCCACTACTGCCCTCTGCTGCTCACAAAGCCGGGCCAACATGTGGAAGGTGGAGTTCCAGCGCGTGCTCACGTCACACAGCAGCCGGTGAGCTGGAAAATTTTATGCGCTGCTGCAGCTTCAACAGGCCGGCTGAAGCTGTAGATAACTTACGGAAATGTGCACACACGCGGCGCACCTTGGTCAAGAGATCATGCAAATTGGGGTAGGTTTTTAGAAATCGCTGAACCACTAAATTAAATACATGCGCTAGGCATGGTATGTGTGTGAGCTTGCCGAGCTCCAAAGCCGCCACCAAGTTACGCCCATTATCACACACAACCATGCCTGGTTGCAGGTTGAGTGGCGAGAGCCACTTCTCGGTCTGGTGACTAATCCCCTGCAACAGCTCTGAGGCCGTGTGCTGTTTGTCCCCAAGGCAGATCAGCTTCAGCACGGCCTGTTGACGCTTCCCCACTGCAGTGCTACACTGCTTCCAGCTACCGGCTGATGGGGGAGTGGCGCTGCGCGCAGAGAATTCGGAGGTGGAAACGGAGGAGGAGGAGCCAATAACGTAGGTGCTGGCGGAAACCCTGATGGAGGTAGGGCCCGCAATCCTCGGCGTGGGTAGCACCTGTGCCATCCCAGGGTCCGAGTCGCTCCCAGCCTCCACGACATTCACCCAGTGTGCCGTCAGGGAAATGTAGCGTCCCTGGCCACAAGCACTTGTCCATGTGTCAGTCGTTAAGTGGACCTTCCCAGTAACTGCGTTGGTCAGGGCACGGGTGATGTTACGGGACACATGGTGGTGTAATGCGGGGATGGCACACCGGGAAAAGTAGTGGCGGCTGGGGACCACGTACCGAGGGACAGCTGCTGCCATCAGGCTGCGGAAGGACTCAGTCTCCACAAGCCTAAATGGCAGCATTTCGATGGCCAGTAATTTGGAAAGGTGTGAGGTTAGTGCTATGGCCTGTGGGTGGGTGGCTGGGTATTTTCTCTTGCGCTCAAATGCCTGGGGTAACGACATTTGGACGCTGTGCTGGGACAGGGAAGTGGATGTGGTCGCTGATGGTGCTTCAGATGGTACAGGTGCAGGGCGGGAGGTATGCGGGCCTGCGCCTTCGACAGGCGATTGGCCGGCACCGAAAACAGGGGAAGAGGAGGCAGTGGTGTGGCCTGCAGACACAGATGGGCGATCCAGGCATTCCTCCCACTTATTACGGTGCTTGGATGCCATGTGTCGGATCATGCTGGTGGTGGTGAGGTTTCTAGTGTTCATGCCTCGGCTCATTCTGGTGTGGCACAGGTTGCAAACTACAATTCTTTTGTCGTCCGCACGTTCCTTAAAAAAACGCCATACCGCGGAACACCTACCCCTTGGCAAGGGAGATTTACGCAAGGGGGTGCTCCGTGGAACATTTGCGGGCCGGTTTGGTGTGGTCCGCCTTCTTTCTGTAGCCACACCACTGCCTCTTCCAGCCTGTTGCGGTGCTGCAGATGGCTCACCCTCAGGACTGCTGTCATCGCTCGGCTCTACACCTTCCCAGGTGGGGTCAGTCACCTCATCGTCCACCAAGTCCTCCTCCACTTCCTCACTCTGATCATCCTCCTCATGTCTTGATCCCACCACATACTCAGTCATTGACAACTGTATATCATCCTCCTCATCAAGGTCTTGAGACAGTAATAGTGGTTGATTTAATGGCAACTGTGTCTCATCATCATCATCATCCACTTCCTTTGACCTTAAATGCCGTTCACCTCTGTCATCTTCTTGTGATTGGGTACCCTCTAGAGGTTGTGAATCAGGGCACAAGATGTCATGTTCCTCTGCAAGCGTGCTTGGAGAGAGGTTCAAATTAAGGATTGGTGATGAGACGAGCTCCTCACTATATCCCAGTGTGGGATCACTTCTTTGACCAGATCCTCTATGGTGGGAGGAAGGATGATCAGAGTGAGGATTATGTTGACCAGACTCTTGGCTACTGAGAGTGGACTTGGTGGAAGACAGGGTGGTGCTTAACCGACTGGAAGCAGTATCAGCTGACATCCAACCGACCACCTGTTCGCAGTGGTCGGACCTCGAGAGTGATGTCCTGCGACGCCCTGTAAAATGAGACATGAAGCTAGGTATGGTGGATGTCTTTCTGTCTTGTGCTCTGGCACCAGGCGCAGTTTCTACGCGTCCTGACCCGCGCCCTGAACTATCAGGATCACGTCCACTTCCCCGTCCCTTTTTACCCGCCTTCTTCATATTACACGGAATATGTGCTGCAAATCTGCAACTTTGCACAGTACACAGAATTTGCTTCTTAACTGCGGCTACGCACAGTGAATGGAATATGTGACTTTGATATTTTACAGTTTGAACACTTAACAGAATTTTTTCCTATTCTGAAACTGTGCACAGTAAACAGAATTTGCTTCTTAACTGCGGCTACGCACAGTGAATGGAATATGTGACTTTGATATTTTTCAGTTTGAACACTTAACAGAATGTTTTCCTATTCTGAAACTGTGCACAGTAAACAGAATTTGCTTCTTAACTGCGGCTACGCACAGTGAATGGAATATGTGACTTTGATATTTTACAGTTTGAAGACTTAACAGAATGTTTTCATATTCTGAAACTTTGCACAGTAAACAGAATTTGCTTCTTAACTGCGGCGACGCACAGTGAATGGAATATGTGACTTTGATATTTTACAGTTTGAAGACTTAACAGAATGTTTTCCTATTCTGAAACTGTGCACAGTAAACAGAATTTGCTTCTTAACTGCGGCTACGCACAGTGAATGGAATATGTGACTTTGATATTTTTCAGTTTGAACACTTAACAGAATGTTTTCCTATTCTGAAACTGTGCACAGTAAACAGAATTTGCTTCTTAACTGCGGCTACGCACAGTGAATGGAATATGTGACTTTGATATTTTACAGTTTGAACACTTAACAGAATGCTTTCCTATTCTGAAACTTTGCACAGAAAACAGAATTTGCTTCTTAACTGCGGCTACGCACAGTGAATGGAATATGTGACTTTGATATTTTACAGTTTGAAGACTTAACAGAATTTTTTCCTATTCTGAAACTGTGCACAGTAAACAGAATTTACTTCTTAACTGCGGCTACGCACAGTGAATGGAATATGTGACTTTGATATTTTACAGTTTGAACACTTAACAGAATGTTTTCCTATTCTGAAACTTTGCACAGTAAACAGAATTTGCTTCTTAACTGCGGCTACGCACAGTGAATGGAATATGTGACTATGATATTTTACAGTTTGAAGACTTAACAGAATGTTTTCATATTCTGAAACTTTGCACAGTAAACAGAATTTGCTTCTTAACTGCGGCGACGCACAGTGAATGGAATATGTGACTTTGATATTTTACAGTTTGAACACTTAACAGAATTTTTTCCTATTCTGAAACTGTGCACAGTAAACAGAATTTGCTTCTTAACTGCGGCTACGCACAGTGAATGGAATATGTGACTTTGATATTTTACAGTTTGAACACTTAACAGAATTTTTTCCTATTCTGAAACTTTGCACAGTAAACAGAATTTGCTTCTTAACTGCGGCTACGCACAGTGAATGGAATATGTGACTTTGATATTTTACAGTTTGAAGACTTAACAGAATGTTTTCATATTCTGAAACTTTGCACAGTAAACAGAATTTGCTTCTTAACTGCGGCGACGCACAGTGAATGGAATATGTGACTTTGATATTTTACAGTTTGAACACTTAACAGAATTTTTTCCTATTCTGAAACTGTGCACAGTAAACAGAATTTGCTTCTTAACTGCGGCTACGCACAGTGAATGGAATATGTGACTTTGATATTTTACAGTTTGAACACTTAACAGAATGTTTTCCTATTCTGAAACTTTGCACAGTAAACAGAATTTGCTTCTTAACTGCGGCTACGCACAGTGAATGGAATATGTGACTTTGATATTTTACAGTTTGAAGACTTAACAGAATGTTTTCATATTCTGAAACTTTGCACAGTAAACAGAATTTGCTTCTTAACTGCGGCGACGCACAGTGAATGGAATATGTGACTTTGATATTTTACAGTTTGAACACTTAACAGAATTTTTTCCTATTCTGAAACTGTGCACAGTAAACAGAATTTGCTTCTTAACTGCGGCTACGCACAGTGAATGGAATATGTGACTTTGATATTTTACAGTTTGAACACTTAACAGAATTTTTTCCTATTCTGAAACTGTGCACAGTAAACAGAATTTGCTTCTTAACTGCGGCTACGCACAGTGAATGGAATATGTGACTTTGATATTTTTCAGTTTGAACACTTAACCGAATGTTTTCCTATTCTGAAACTGTGCACAGTAAACAGAATTTGCTTCTTAACTGCAGCTACGCACAGTGAATGGAATATGTGACTTTGATATTTTACAGTTTGAAGACTTAACAGAATGTTTTCATATTCTGAAACTTTGCACAGTAAACAGAATTTGCTTCTTAACTGCGGCGACGCACAGTGAATGGAATATGTGACTTTGATATTTTACAGTTTGAACACTTAACAGAATTTTTTCCTATTCTGAAACTGTGCACAGTAAACAGAATTTGCTTCTTAACTGCGGCTACGCACAGTGAATGGATTATGTGACTTTGATATTTTTCAGTTTGAACACTTAACAGAATGTTTTCCTATTCTGAAACTGTGCACAGTAAACAGAATTTGCTTCTTAACTGCGGCTACGCACAGTGAATGGAATATGTGACTTTGATATTTTACAGTTTGAACACTTAACAGAATGTTTTCCTATTCTGAAACTTTGCACAGTAAACAGAATTTGCTTCTTAACTGCGGCTACGCACAGTGAATGGAATATGTGACTTTGATATTTTACAGTTTGAAGACTTAACAGAATGTTTTCATATTCTGAAACTTTGCACAGTAAACAGAATTTGCTTCTTAACTGCGGCGACGCACAGTGAATGGAATATGTGACTTTGATATTTTACAGTTTGAACACTTAACAGAATTTTTTCCTATTCTGAAACTGTGCACAGTAAACAGAATTTGCTTCTTAACTGCGGCTACGCACAGTGAATGGAATATGTGACTTTGATAGTTTACAGTTTGAACACTTAACAGAATGTTTTCCTATTCTGAAACTTTGCACAGTAAACAGAATTTGCTTCTTAACTGCGGCTACGCACAGTGAATGGAATATGTGACTTTGATATTTTACAGTTTGAAGACTTAACAGAATGTTTTCATATTCTGAAACTTTGCACAGTAAACAGAATTTGCTTCTTAACTGCGGCGACGCACAGTGAATGGAATATGTGACTTTGATATTTTACAGTTTGAACACTTAACAGAATTTTTTCCTATTCTGAAACTGTGCACAGTAAACAGAATTTGCTTCTTAACTGCGGCTACGCACAGTGAATGGAATATGTGACTTTGATATTTTTCAGTTTGAACACTTAACAGAATGTTTTCCTATTCTGAAACTGTGCACAGTAAACAGAATTTGCTTCTTAACTGCGGCTACGCACAGTGAATGGAATATGTGACTTTGATATTTTACAGTTTGAACACTTAACAGAATGTTTTCCTATTCTGAAACTTTGCACAGTAAACAGAATTTGCTTCTTAACTGCGGCTACGCACAGTGAATGGAATATGTGACTTTGATATTTTACAGTTTGAAGACTTAACAGAATGTTTTCCTATTCTGAAACTTTGCACAGTAAACAGAATTTGCTTCTTAACTGCGGCGACGCACAGTGAATGGAATATATGACTTTGATATTTTACAGTTTGAAGACTTTACAGAATGTTTTCCTATTCTGAAACTGTGCACAGTAAACAGAATTTGCTTCTTAACTGCGGCTACGCACAGTGAATGGAATATGTGACTTTGATATTTTACAGTTTGAAGACTTAACAGAATGTTTTCCTATTCTGTAACTTTGCACACTGAACAGAATGTGCTCTAATCTGCAACTTTGCACACTAAACAGAATATAAGTTTTTTTTTTTTTTTTCTCTGCCCCCCCACACAAAATAAACTGCTGCCCCCACACACAGTAGTCCTAAAAAGGACTTTTGGGTCTTTTTTTTTTTTTCACAATTGCTTTTCTTCTCCCTACACTGACTTTCCCTTCCTATCCTCATCTCTCCCTGGCTAAGACTGAGCCGAACTCGCTGGTCAGGTGCTATACAGCACCCGATCACGGGTTCTGGCCAACCAATCAGTGTAATGCCAGCAGCCAACATGGCTGCTGGCATTACACTGATGTCAGAGCCTCCCTGCACGTTTATTGGCTGCGCAGCAGCCGCGAAACGTGCGGGGAGGAGACCCGAACATGGCGGGCGAGTACATGCGGTACTCGTACGAGTACCGTCATGTGCTGAGCAGAGCGATGCTCGAGCCGAACCAAGCTTCGGCCGAGCATGCTCGCTCAACACTAACTGTCACATCCTCAAATCTGCAGAGCCACCGTTTGTTGGTGATGGAGATGGCAATACTCTTGTTTGTTGCTGGTAATGACTTGGAGTTCTGCCACTGGTTTGCTAATGTGAGCTGGCTTAACTTGCCTGCTGTCTGGGGATGGATCACTTGTAACTGCATGCTGCCAGGTAGTGGAACTGCTTGCAGTTGCCTGCATGATGTTAGATCTTTGTCAACTGTGTTTTATCCAATGGTATGATTGGACAAGAGGCTTATTCACATTTGTAGAATGTGATGTCTTTGGCACGGCTAGGTAGTGGAACTGTTCTTGTCTATGGTGCACTTCAGATGTGTCAAAGGTGTGACCTCTCCTTTTCCATCTTCAAAACTTTATCACACATAGCGAACAAAACTGATACTGGGTATTGGACAGTCCCTGCCCCAACTAAAAATAATCCCATACCCATGGTTTCAGGACATGCAACGTTTATATAACTAAACCCCACTGTTTATTATTTATACTAAGTGTCAGGTTATTTATTTGTAAAGGTCAGTATCTGTTGTGCACACTATATTTTTGTTTACTTTGTATATGTAGCCAAAATACAGTTCGTGCTGATCTCCTGACCACACACACACACGTAACTATTTGAACACTATTAATAAATTCTAATATGAACTTGCCGGGAACCTGTATATTTTACATGTTTTGTATGTAATGTGGGAGGTTTGGGCTCCTCCTCTCTTGGTTAGTAGCCTCCTGTCTATTCAGTTGATAGTTGAATTTGCGACGGCATAAATTCCTCCCTTATTTTCCTCAAAAGGAATTTGTTCATGGTAGTGGTAAGGTGGTATCACTGCTTTTTAATTGCATTATACCAAACGCATGTTTACAGATTTGAGGCAGATAGGGACTTGCCTAAATCTGGGGTGCCTTGATGGAGTAGGTAAGCTTATTGTGCTTTTGGCCAAAAATATATTACTAATCTCCACTGTTTATTATTTATAGTAAATCACAGGTTATTTATTTGTAAAGGTCAGAATCTGATATGCAGACTTTCCTTTTGTTTACTTTGTATATGTAGCCAATATATAGTTGTTGCTGATATCTTGGATATACACATATGTAAATATTTCAACACTATTAATAAATGCTATTCTGAGTTCACCAGGAACCTGCATATTTTATATTTTTTTGTATGTAACCAACAAGGTGGCCCCCTCAAAAGGATTCATTCAGGAGCTGACATAAGCTGTCATTGCCCAGTGACAAATAAGCCCCTCCAAAGGCTTCCAGCTAAGCACTGTATATTCGCTGATGGCTTTATGCTGTTCATACTGACGTTCTAGCATGTACATAAGGGTGGGAGAAAGGTCCATTGTGTTCCCAGAAAAAAAATCCACAAAAACCACATGATTGTCTGCTTTTTTGTTTTAAAATCTGCCTTAAACAAACCTCTTAAATAATTTTTCTAATGGCTGCAAACTTCCCACCCATTTACTTATGTGTACTTCGCATTTTCATGCCAAAAGCATGATGTTTTCAGGAAGTGAAACACAAAATTAGGCAGCTAGAGAAATAGAGAGGGCACTAGGTGATTTTGTAGTGATTTAGTGAACAAAGTTAAGGCAGCAGTGGCTCAGTATGTTGGCTAAGAGAATGAGCAGCCATCTAACAAAAAAGCAGGATGTAGAAAGAATATGTTGCATGCAGTTAGTCAGAGGAGGTTACCACCACCAGCATGGAAGGGTCTGGGAGCCCTGATTCCCAAGAACAAATTATATCCCCCAGCATTGTCCCTTGGCTCACCATCAATTTCTTGCTCTAGGGGCAGAGCATGGGAAAATGTACCAATGACTTCTGGTGATCCACATCTTTCATCGTTAACCCCCTACCACTACCACCAGCTGATAGCAATTCTGTAGATGTGAGGATGTGGCAGTTCATGTCCACCCATTGGACATTGTGTTGTGAGCTGACCACACAATGCAATGTGGTGGAGTATAATCACAGGCATAGTATCAAGCAGCATTTGAGCAGCATCCACAAGGAGTCCCACTATTACCATGCAACAGCTAGAGAGTATTGGGGTGAGGCAGGGTGTGATGGTGATGATAACGGTGATAAAGCAACTGGTGGTGGGACACTTGTTGATCCTCCTTCTGAGGTGGAAGGGGGAAGTGAAAGTGATAGTGCCAGTCAAGCAGACTAGCAGTCAAGGGAGCCCACAACATCCCCATGGCCATGTGATTCCACTGGCATGGTGCCTCTGGGACATGATGATGAAGAAGGAAGAACTGGCTAGCAGTATTTGCATCAGCATAGATCAGCTGCCTGTGCCTGCTGCTAGTCCTGCCAGTTTGCCTTCTTCATCTCAGGAGATGGCAAGTGTGACAATAGGGGCACCTCTGTCACATTTTATCACAGTGCACGTGCTATTCGGCAACATTCTGTCAGTCTACACTCCAGTTTAACACCTATTGGCTGAACTGTGATTATCCCGCCCAGTATTGTCCTTAAATACTGGGTTCTGGCACATCTCCGGTGCCCTTTCGTGGTGTTCCAGTACCAGCGCTTGTTCCTGATTATTGTGTGCTCTCAGTGTATCGACTTGGCCTGCCTGACTACTCTGCATCTCATCTCCTGCCTGTGCACCGACCCGGACTGCCTGACCATTCTGCTTCTCATCTCCTGTAGTGTTGAGCGAGCGTGCTCGGCCGATGCTCGGATCGGCTCGAGCATCGCTCTGCTCTGCACATGGCGGTACTCGTACGAGTACCGCCATGTGCTCGCCCGACATGCTCGGGTGAAGAGGATCTGTGCCGGAAGAGGCACAGATCCGAAGACGCTCCGCTGGACCACCAGGGAATGGAGGTACGGGGGCATTGCGGAGATGAAGGGGGCATTGCGGAGATGAAGGGGGACATTATGGAAGAGGGGCATAGACTCTATGCCCCTCTTCCACAATGTCCCCCTTCATCTCCGCTATGCCCGTCTTCCACAATGTGCCCCTTCATCTCCGCTATGCCCCTCTTCCACAATGTCCCCCTTCATCTCCGCTATGGCATAGGAGATGAAGGGGGACATTGTGGAAGAGGGGCATAGCGGAGATGAAGGGGGACATTGACCAGGCACCCTCCGCTCATCAGAGCAGGGGGTGCCTGGTTTAATGCTCGAGTGCTCCCATTCATTTGAATGGGGCTCGGGTGCTCGGCCGAGCACTCGAGCATCAGGGGGTGCTCGGTCAGAGCACCCGAGCACCCGAGCATCGGGGTGCTCGCTCATCAGTAATCTCCTGTGTACGGACCCGGCTTGGCTGATGTTCCTGCTCCGTGTACCGACCCGGCCTGGCTGACGTTCCTGCACCGTGTACCAAGTTGGATTGGCTGACATTCCTGCTCTATGTGATCCCGCCCGGTTGGGCTGCTGCCTCCTTTGCACTCCCTGACCAGTCTCTGGTTTAGGGTGGTGCTTCTCTCTCACTGTCTGTGAACAGCTGTGCAGTTTGGTCTCAGTTGCCTCAGTGTTGCCCTGTCGACATTCCTATTGGCCTGCCTTACTATCCGTTCCAGGTTGGGTGCCTCCCAGGACGAGTTGCTCAGTTTCGTTACCATTACGGCAGTGCTCAGTTGCTCAGTCTCCATTACTGCCATGGCAGTGTCCAGTCGCCTAGTCTCTGTTACTGCTACGGCAGAGCTCAAGTGGCTTAGTCTCCGTTACTGCTATGGCAGTGCCCCTGTGGCTCAGATTCCGTTATTGACATGACAGATCCTCAGTTGCTCAGTCTCCATTTATGCCACAGCAGTATCCAATTTCCTAGTCTCCGTTTATGCTACAGCAGTCTCCAGTTGCCTAGTATCCACTACTGCTACAGCAGCGCTTTCGTGGCTTGGTCTCCGTTACTGCTACAGCAGTGCTGTAGTTGCCTGGTCTCCGTTACTGCTACGGCAGTGTCAATGTCACTCAGTCTCCGTTACTGCTGCGGCAGTGTTCACGTGGCCTGGTCTCCGTTACTGCTCCGGCAGTGCTCAAGTTGCTCAGCCTCCATTACTGCCAAGGCAGTTCACCATTGCCTGGCATACTTATTCTTGGGCGTTACTCGTACTTAAGCTCTCAACCCTAGGTAAGCTCCTTAAAAGGCCTTGCCACACATGGGACTATTTACACTCGCTGTCTGCTATTAACCCATGCAGTACCGATACACTGGGATTCATTCAAGTTCTGCCTGACCTGTGTCAGTATAATGTGTTATGGACTCTTTACTTATACTGGACCTGTGTGGGCTTACCTATATATAACCTGTCTTGTGGCTGTACTATATTAAGTGTATATTACAGGACCTGTGAGGGTTATTGTGATCTTAATTGTTTAATAAAACTGTGTTTTATCCAAACCTACTGTGTCTGTGTGTCAAACAAACTGTTACACATTTGTCATCATCTCCAACCAGTGTGAATCTCATAGAACAGCAGCAGCCCCAAGGAGGGACTGGTGCTGGTGATGAGGGTGATAGTGGAGCATCTGGGGTGAAAGAGATAAAAAGGGCCTTTTTAGTTGAAAGTGAGAAGGAATGGGAGACTAATATGCAAATGAGAATGGGCATCACCACCTCCACTACCAGCACCAACATTACGGAGTTTGCTGCTGCTGTCATTCCTGCTGCTGCTGCTGCTGAGTTGGAAGGGCAGCAGACTGATGATGAGCAGGTTAGTGTGCCACAGATCACTGTGGGATCACTGTGGGAATGTGGACCAGCAGTAGTGATTTGGACCTAGAACAGATTCCACTTGTCAGCAATAATCCTGCTCCTAGTGCTAGTGTTGATTCTGAGGCAGCAGCATCATCCTCTGTTCCAGTCAGTGAAGGGCATCATGGAGAAGAAGAAAGAGGGTATTTTGCTCCACCTTTCTCATTCCCCCTGAGATCATGGGTGTTGGACTATTTTTCTCTCGGGGCAGGCACAGTGAAGTCATCAGTGACAGCAGTGTGAACAATTTGTAATAGGTCAGTGAAAAGGGGGAAAGGAGGGAAAGCACCTTGGCCCTGATATCACACATGAAATCCAGGCACCTTGACAGTTATATGAAGCACATTAAAGCCAAAACCCCCAAAAGAAATCTGGAGCTGCTGTTACTATACCCCCTGTCTCTCACAAAGGGCACCAAGAGCTGAAGCAGAAATTGAAGAGGAAAAAACTAGAGAAACCCAGCCTAAGTCTGAAAGTTCAAGGTCGAGAGAAACACCTGGCTCACCATCAACTTCTTGCTCTAGGGGTAGAGCATGGGAAAATGTACCAATGACTTCTGGAGATCCACCTCTTTCATCGCTACCCCTCTACCACCACCACCAGCTGATAGCAATTCTGTAGATGTGAGGATGTGGCAGTTCATGTCCACCCACTGGCAGTTCATGTCCACCCATTTGATCTCCTGCTATGCCCCATCCTGCCAGTTTTGATCAACCAACAACATTCTTTTCTCACCTTTCCTGTCTATAGTTCTTTCTTGAATCAAACTCTTTTCCCTCATTGCTCCATATCTGTTGTTGGCTCCTAGTTCTAGTGTTGATTCTGAGGCAGCAGCATCATCCTCTGTTCCAGTCAGTGAAGGGCATCATGGAGAAGAAGAAAGAGGCTATTTTGCTCCACCTTTCTCATTCCCCCTGAGATCATGGGTGTTGGACTATTTTTCTCTCGGGGCAGGCACAGTGAAGTCATCAGTAACAGCAGTGTGAACAATTTGTAATAGGTCAATGAAAAGGGGGAAAGGAGGGAAAGCACCTTGGCCCTGATATCACACATGAAATCCAGGTACCTTGACAGTTATATGAAGCACATTAAAGCCAAACACCCCCAAAAGAAATCTGGAGCTGCTGTTACTATACCCCCTGTCTCTCACAAAGGGCACCAAGAGCTGAAGCAGAAATTGAAGAGGAAAAAAATAGAGAAACCCAGCCTAAGTCTGAAAGTTCAAGGTCGAGAGAAACACCTGGCTCACCATCAACTTCTTGCTCTAGGGGTAGAGCATGGGAAAATGTACCAATGACTTCTGGAGATCCACCTCTTTCATCGCTACCCCTCTACCACCACCACCAGCTGATAGCAATTCTGTAGATGTGAGGATGTGGCAGTTCATGTCCACCCACTGGCAGTTCACGTCCACCCATTTGATCTCCTGCTATGCCCCATCCTGCCAGTTTTGATCAACCAACAACATTATTTTCTCACCTTTCCTGTCTATAGTTCTTTCTTGAATCAAACTCTTTTCCCTCATTGCTCCATATCTGTGGAGTGCTCTACTTCCCAGCCTGTACCATTGCATTTGTCTTGTGGTCTTCAAGTCTCAATTAAATTTACACCTCCTCAACAAGGCTTCAACAAGCTAGAGGGCACTGAGGTCATACATCCAATGCATACATCCAATTTACTTACTTCCCCTATCCTCATGAGAAATTGAGCACTGTATTTTGCACTTAACCCTTATGTTCTCTATATGTCTCTCATTAATAATTTTAGATTGTGAGCTTTTGAGCAGGGAACCCACTTTCAGTGTTTCACTTTGTAAAGCACTTGTCACCCTGTATTGTGCAAACCCTTACATTGTATGGAGCGGTATACAATTCTGGAACTACATAAAATAAACATATTCATTAATTAATTCAGTCATTCATATTGTTTAATATAGTACCCAAGGAAGAGGTCAAAGGATCACTTCCTTTACCCTCCATACTAGCAGGGGAAGTATTAAAAATTAATATGTTGTACGGAGAACCCCATATTAATTTAAAGTTGCCCAAGGACAGGGTCTTTCAATTTCTTCCTCTACTCCCAAAGAAGACAGGCTAAACCTTTTTTTGCTTACCTAAATTGAGATGTCCCATGGAGCCTCAGTGATGTCCTGTTCCTCTATTTCAGCTTTTACTGGAAACAAAATATAAAATTCTCATAAATAAATAAATACATTAGTAAATAATAAAAAAAAGACTTGCCAAGAAACATACTTCCTGTGCTCATCTGAATCATTGGCTGGGAGTAAAAGGTCATGCATGGCATCATGCTTGCCCAATCTTATTCCTCCCAGTCAGTCGATGTGCTTGGAGAAAGGGGTTAAACATACATAATTCTTGTACCTGCACTTATAATCCTCATTCCACTGTCTCTGTTTGTCATTAGATTGTAAGCTCCTTGGGGCAGGGTCCCTTTCATAGTGGATGATTCCCTTGCTGCACTTTCCCTCACAAATAACATAATGATTGTACTTAACCCTAATGCACTTAACCCAGTTCTGTCATTTTGTATTATATTATTTCAACTTCTGTTAAGCGCTGTGTACATGTATGGCGCTATATAAATAAAGATGCATACATAATTCTTCCGATTCCTTGGCTTAGAATAAGAGGTTACTCTAGGGCATGGATGATTTAGTGCACCACCCACTTTGTTTCAGGCAATGATTGTTAGAAAGGAATTTAAATTCAAGTCTGCTTATTAAGTCAATATTTTCATTTTGTTGTAATTCCCTTAGCATCAGTCCAACAAGGATGTGCCAATCCAGAACATACTTTTTTAAATTTGTTTTGTTTTTGGCATCTGATTTTTCTTTTTATTATATTTTTTAATCTATATCTCAACTTGGTAGAGTGAATTAGGGAGTTGATATGGTACTACTGTACATCTCCATTCAGGTAAGTAAAAAAAAATCACTTCATAAGGTGTAGAAGGAGTGGAAAATACCTCTTCCTTTGGTACATTTAAAGAAGTGGAAAGACCTCTTCCTTTTGGTACATTTAAATTAATACTTGTCTCTGTAACACTTCCTCTCCTGGTCCTGGTAAGGATTATAGAAGAAGGAGTCCCTGGATCCCTTCCTTTGTCATGATATTGGTTAATAAGGGACCTGCAGACCGCATATTACATTTTTTATACTTACAGTCCCTAAAGCAGGGGTTGTGGAGTCTGTACCCCATATTCATTTATTTTGTGTGGTAAAAATGTTTAAAAAATTATATGTGGTGAATGGACCCCATTCTATTTTTTAACACTGTTCATTCTGTTCTGGTATCCTCCCACAAGTTTGGGGGTTTCGGTTAGTCCTGAAGTAAATTTTTTTTTCTTAACTTGATAAACCTCTCCCACACTGGCAATGAAGAAGTTTATCAAATGGATAAATAGGATAATGTATGATGGCAGGGCAATAGTTTATTGTTTGTATGTTGACACAAAAGCAAAAAACACAGACGGTGCGACCCTCTTCTAAGTGCAGCAGACTGAAATATGTATCCAAGAGAGTAGAGAGTATATATACATGTACAGCACTGAAAGACAGGAGCGAGAATTTTGTAGTATTGCCAGTTAGGTCATGAGAAATTTTCCTTTCTATGAAGCACTTGTAATGATAGCCTATCAAGATCGGATACACGGTCTGTAAAAGACTTGGCTGTAAAAGTAAGCATGGCCAAGTCTGTATCACATGGGCTTGGCATTGAGGGAATTAATTTAGGGGATGATTCAGCTTCAGTTATAAGTGGCATTGTTCTAATTTAAAACACACAAGGTGGAGCTACACTATGGTTCCATGCTATGGTGATGTGTATCTGTCGATGTATGGTGAACACATCTCCTTGGCAATAGAGAGACACATCAACATATGCACTTAGAATTAGGGATTCCAGGGTTGGAGGAGAGACTCTGATCATTAGCATATTATCCTGGTGTAAAGGGAGATTACAGAGAGACTTCTGCCCAAGAACAGCAGCCTCCACTCAACCCTTTGAGTGTCAGTGGGGTAAGCAGCACATTGCATTGTAAAGCATTGAATACCACCCTGACACTCAAAGGTGTAATATCATAATAGAACAAATAGAAGGTTATAGAATCAAAGTTCCTCCCTGTGCAATCAAATTCCCTCTGGTGCTATCTTCTACTTCATCCCAAAATTTTAGGATATAATATAAATAGTCAAACAGAAGGTTAGCTTAACACTACTTCTGAAGAACCATCAAAAATCTCATTAGACATGTGATGCTACGTGGTGCCATTTTCATTTCCCCACATGTAAAAACAGCAATGGTGCCAAATTAGACACTACATTACAAATTCCTTAGATATCCTAATGTATAGAGTATCATGCTAATTGATCAAATTCTTACAGTATATACGTCATTACAAATGCCCTTTAGCCCTCTTTATCTCTTGACAGATGAAGACTATACAGCAAAATTCTACTCGTCGCATGTTTTCTGTCCCAAAAGTAACCTAAAAATCTGTGTCTAATTTTTGTTCTGCTAACACACATACACACACACATGATTCATGTTGCTAATATGGCCAACCGCGCTGCTCAAGGTCAGTGGTGCTAGGTACCTCTGGCCTTGCGCAGTGTGTCTGCCAATGTGAGTGGATGTGACTGCACTATGTAGCACAGCTACTGGCATCTGCACCAGCTTGCACTGGTGGATGTCAGCAGATGTGAGTGAATGCCTGCTGTGCTGCTTGGTGAAGTCCCATTCACTCACATCGCCAGACGCGCTGCATAGTACTGCTGTCCTACAGTGTGCCTGGTTAGAGATGTGAAGCATTCTATTTTATATTAACCCTTTGTGTGTCAGAGAGGTATCAAATACAATGCAATGCAATATGTTGCTTACTCCACTGGCACTCAATGGGTTGAGTGGGGTTGTGACAATGACTGTAGCCACAGATAAAACTACAGGGAGATTTCAGCTTTGCCAACCACAGGTAGAAGATGTTTGGACTGTGAACTTTAACAGCAAAGGCTGCTATTAGAGCTTAGTGCATGTGGCAAAATCCCACATCAGCATTAGTAAACACACCCACAAGAATACAACAATGGCTCATTAAACTACATAATGAAATATAAATGAGCCTTTGTGAATGTGTTAAGTGGAAAACTGCAAACCTGTCAAAGGCATTGTGGATTCATGGCAATGACAGATCATTTGTGGCAGATATAACGATGTTCCTTCAAAACAGATCCAACACAATATCACCATCCTGAGCCCTTATGGACTTTTAGTGCATCTCAGCCAATACCTGCATTCCAATTTAGTTTGTAAGCTTAGATTTGGTGTTTTCAAAGATCTGGGCAAATTAAGGCAATTAACTAGGGCACCTTTTCATGGAAGGTAGTAATGACACAGGAGACAATTATGACATTCTGTCTGATCTGCCCATCTCTGTGGCATATTTGCCTAATTTTGCATTTGCTTTGTTCATGATAGTAGCTACCTTTTTTTTTGGGTGGGGGTAGTTTTATATCTCCCTGCTCCTTTGTGGAGTACAGTCTATTATGATGTGTATTTATAGTTGGATGTATATCAATTTATCATCTTTTATGAGTTGACTATGTGATGCATAGATGGATATCATTGATTTGAAAATTGATAGCCTAGGATATGTGAGATAATCTGAAAGATGGCTGCTGTGTAATAATATTTATTTATTTATCTTTGCCTTTAATACCTGTTGATAATAGTTGAAAGTTGGTACCGTGTTAGCCATCGAAATACAGGAGGCAAAAATTTAGTAAAGTTGATACCTTCATTGGCTAACTAAACAGATTTAAAATGCAAGCTTTCAAGACTTCTTATGTCTCTTCCTCAGGCATGTTAAACAGATAAATATGAAAACTTCTCTCTTAACCCTTTAGTGACCAGCCGCGCGCGCACGCGCACCGCACTTGACAAGGTTTTTTTTTGCCATTCTAGCGAACGGCTTCTGGGACGTACATGTACGTCCTCTGTCCTCCTGGGACATCCGGTAAGGACGTACATGTATGTCCGCGGGCGGGATGGGGTTAAATACAAGTACACATTACACTGTTTATAATGGAAATCGGATAAGAATGTTAGTGCAGATACTGATTCTTTGATCAGTCAGTGTTAGAGGATGTGACTTAAATTGCATTCTTCCTCTGAGTCCAGGTATATATGATCCCAGAGGGACTGTCGTAAAAGTTAATTCACAATGTGATAATGTGATAGAAACTCTCTGTCTCTATTCAGTCCATAAGTCAAAGAGTCAAACTGTAGCATTAATTTTACCTCCCATAATTTTCTGTCCCTCTGAGTGCGAAATTGTCCCATCAGTACAGTCAGTCAGTCAGACACTCAGAAGACCTAAGAAGCTTGCATTTTAAATCTGTGTAGTTAGCAAATAAAGGTATCAACTTTACTAAATTTTGCCTCCTTTAATACCTGGCATCCCTGATGACAATTTTATAATAAATTATTCAATTATGATCCATCCTAGCCATAAAATGTTTGCAAGATCAATAGTTGCAGTGTAGTTTATCCCCCTGATAATCAGCTGGTTACTGAAGTGCTAGAAAGCAATATTCTGAAAGCATTGCATGCAATGCTGACGTAGATACTTCACAGAAAACAATGGTAACAGTACATGACTGTGATAAATAATTGAGGAGTGTCACTTAGGCTCTAAAAAGTTCTTAACACCTCTCACTCCAAACAGTTTATGATAGTTGTGGCATGCTAATATAATGAAGTATTACACAACAGTCATTTTTGAAGATTAATAAAAATAGCTTTGTTAAAACACATTGGGGGAGATTCACTAAGCAGTTATAAAGAGGTGATAAAGTGGAGATGACTTCTCCATTTGATCACTTCTCCAGTTCCTATGTAATTCTATAGAGCCTATGCACTAAGATCTCCAAAGCTGAAGAAATCTTAGTGCATAGGCTCCATAGAATAACATAGAAATTGGAGAAGTGATAAACTGGAGAAGTCATCTCCACTTTATAACTTCTTTATTACCACTTAATGAATCTCCCCCATTGTGTGTGCCTGTTAAATAATTTTCTATGATAGTTTATTGAAGCTGCACGGTATACCGCACAGAAGAGTTGATGAACTTAAAGGGATAGTAATACTTCATTTTAACTTTATTTTATTTTGTAGGCATTAAAAAAACATGAAGAATGATATAAGTCTTATCTGTCAAACCTTTATGGTTTATGAGATATTCACAAGCAAAGTTTCCCCCTCCCGCCCCTTTTACCTAGTGTAAACAATCTCTTCTCAGATGTGGAATGCAGTCCATAGACTGGACAGATAACAGAAGGGGACACTCTTATTCCTATGAAAACAATGAAAGCCCTGCCCCCCTTGACAAGCTTTTCAGGTTTTTCCCTTATCTTAATTGAAGATTGTCCCTCTCTGCAGTCTACCTGGGCACCTCCCTTCTGCCCTGGCTGAGCAGTGTTACATCAGTAAAAGGGGCGGGAGGGGGACACTTTGCTTGTGAATATCTCATAAACCATAAAGGTTTGAGAAATAAGACTTATATCATTCTTCATGTTTTTTTTAATGCCTACAAAATAAAATAAAGTTAAAACAAAGTATTACTATCCCTTTAAAAAAGTGATTCAATTTTAGGCCAAACAAACTGCACCATAGGGAAAGAATAGAAAAATTCCCATTCATTTAAATGTTTTAAACCCCTTGAATGCTAGAGAGATCTACAGTGCATTGTTATGCAATGCTTTGAAGTCTTCTCTAGCACTGAACAGCTTAAAAGCCCCAATTAAATCAATTCATTTTTTAAAAAAACTCCTCTTTCTACCCTGCTGCACAGTTGGTTTGAACCAAAATTGCACCACTTTTCTTTTACATCACTCAATGTATTTTTCATATATCAGTGAGACCAGGGAAGGGGGAGGAAATCTTTTGGAGGGAGGGTGAAGACCAATATAGTTCCATTCCTTACTTATAACTTAATACAATAACTTTATCAGTGTTAAGCAAAGAAGGTCACTCCTGTCTTGAAACAACATAGCGAAGATGAATTTCAATCTGAATTCGCCCACGTACAACTTGCAGAAAATATTAAAATAATAACCAATGATGAAAATTAGACCATTAGAAATGAAAATATAGCCCAAGAGCTGTGCATTTCTGTAATAAAAATATTATTTCAACTGAAATTTTCTAAAACAATTCTTTAGTGTTAAATCTATCTAGAGAAAAAAAACACTACAGTAAATAGATAAAACAAAAATACATCAATTCAGTTACACATGGATGGCACCCTCTCTAAACTTGGATTTTGATAGCAGATAAGAGCCATTTGGCTCATCCATTTTGCTCATATTCATATCTAGATAAAATGCACAATATTGCATATTTCTCAGAATAGACTCATGTCCCAGACATTTTTGAATTCTGCTGCTACCACTTCTGCAGAGAGACTATTCCATGAATCTATTACCCTCTCGCTAAAGTAAAGTTATCTGCCAAACATTCTAATGCATTGTGCACCCCCTCTGGAACTCAAAGGGTTAAGTGTTATTTCCACTTTAATACAACAATGGTTTTACCTTAGCTTTTTCATTAATGTAAATAGAACGTCACTTTTTAATAGGGTGATTTTGAAAGAGCTTTTAAACTTACCTATATTTAGCCTTCTTTATTTCAAACAATAGTTTCTGAAATATTTTGATGTATTTATTTATCAGTTCATGCAACTGAGCTAGTACTTCCTGGTAGGACGTGATAGTTGGAAATGCAGAATAGTGTGGAGTGTTAGGGCTCGATCTAAAGCAGAACTACCACCTGAACACAACTTTAGCTTAAATAACTCTCCATCTGGCGACTGGCTGCTTAGTAGTGCTAGTCGCCAGAATTATTACCTTGACAAATAGTTTTAACCTTTCTTCCCGGGCTGACACTATCACAGAACGTGGACATCTTGCCATAATGATGTCCGCTCACCTGCGCTGTCAGTCCCAGCAGGGTCTAGGAGGCTTTGCTATTTGTCAAGGTAATAATTCTGGTGATTAGCTCTACTTAGCCTTTCTTCCCGGGCTGACACCATCACGGAACATGGACATCTTGCCATAATGACATCCGCTCACCTGCACTGTAAGTCCCAGCCGGGTCTAGGAGGCGTTGCTAGGAGCCGACCGGCTCCAAAAGGGACGGACAGTGAAGGCGCGTGGACGTCATGGCAAGATGTCCACGTTCCGTGATGCTGTCAGCCCAGGAAGAAAGGCTAAGTAGAGCTAATCACCAGAATTATTACCTTGACAAATAGATTTAGTCTTTCTTCCCAGGCTGACAGCATCACAGAACGCAGACATCTTGCCATAATGACGTCCACGCTCCTTCGCTGTCAGTCCCTTTTGGAGCCGGTCAGCTCCTAGCAACGCCTCCTAGACCCGGCTGGGACTTACAGTGCAGGTGAGCGGATGTCATTATGGCAAGATGTCCATGTTCCGTGATGGTGTCAGCCCGGGAAGAAAGGCTAAGTAAAGCTAATCACCAGAATTATTACCTTGACAAATAGATTTAGTCTTTCTTCCCGGGCTGACAGCATCACAGAACGCGGACATCTTGCCATAATGACGTCCACACGCCTTCGCTGTCAGTCCCTTTTGGAGCCGGTCAGCTCCTAGCAACGACTCCTAGACCCGGCTGGGACTTACAGTGCAGGTGAGCGGATGTCATTATGGCAAGATGTCCATGTTCCGTGATGGTGTCAGCCCGGGAAGAAAAGCTAAATCTATTTGTCAAGGTAATAATTCTGGCACCTAGCGCTACTAAGCAGCTAGTCGCCAGATGGGGAGTTGTTTAAGCTAAAGTTGTGTTCAGGTGGTAGTTCTGCTTTAAAGAAGGCTGGTAAAACAGCTGGTAGGGCCAAATTGTCTACCGACCGACAGAATAAAATGTCCAAATCTGTATTCAAAGGCCCTACCAGCTGAAAGCACAAAGGATGTTAGGCAACAGAAAAGGACCTGTGGCCAAAAAACCTTTTTGTGCATTGTTTCCAAAATGCCGCTAAATAGCAGCAATAATGGGAACATCAAAGGAAAAAGCTAACAATCAGTGCCTAACACACTGTCAAGCACTGACCTGTGATCTGTGTTACACTTACCTGTCATATGCTGTTATTCTTCTTCTATCTTCCTTCTTTTTTCTCTTATCTGATTTATTCTCTCTTCCTACTTCTCCATCTTCGTTCTTCCTGTGGTCCGTTTTCTTTCTTCCATCTTCTCATCATTTTCCTGTAAAAAACAAAGTATCAATAAATATTTCATACAAAAACCTGCACATCTTTGAATATTTTAACCCCTTAAATGCTAGAGGGGTACGCACCGCATTGCAGAGCAATGCGTTGTGTACCTCTCTGGTACTCAAAGGGTTAAGCTATGCATAGCTGTGTAAGCCAATGGCTGTGAATCCTTTTGAACAGAGACTGCACATATAAATTCCCTCACTATGGAACAGGAATCAGCCAGTAAAGCACACCGGGGGAAGCTGTCCCGTCTTCCTTTTGCTGCTGCCTCCCATCACCATAAATGGCGGAGGAGAAATAGAACATACATAATATTTTTATTTTTAACTTTTATTTGCAGGTTTTCTCTTAAAATGGGGACGTATAATGGGGGCATCTCTTGGGGACTTTGGGCATATTCTGCATTATTGACCTGCACAACTATGCATAGCTTTACCCTTTGAGTCCCAGAGACATACTCAACGCATTGGTATGAAATGCATTGTGTACCCCTCTGGGTTTAACTATGCATAGAAGTGCAGGTTCTTTTTAAGGAATATGTATTTACATCTCTGTTTTACAGGTAAATTAAGAGAAAATGGATAAAGAAGACAGACCAGAGGAAGAAAGAAGATGGAGAAGAAAGAAGATGGGCAGTAGCTGACCATGGTGCTGAAGACTCCGCTGGACATCAGAAATAATTGTGTTACTGTTTATGGGCTGTGGTTCCTTACTTAGTCGGATTAACCCTGTGAGTGCCAGTGGGTAATTATACCCCACTGGCACTCATAGGGTTAATTCTACTAACTTTGGACACAGTTTGGGTGTTCTATGGATGTATTGCTGGAGGGAAGGAAGGGGGGGATGAAGAAGATGGATTGTGGAAGATGGAGGGTAGACTGAAGAAGAAGACACACACCCTTATTTCTCCATACCACTCCCAGCCAGGTTACCATCTCTTCAGCCATATAATGATCACCCAGCATGCACACCAAATCTCAATCCTTAAAAACGCAAGAAAAGAGGGGAGAGTCTCATAGTGCAGACATCCAAAAATCAAAGATTGGCAGTAGATGGCTAAGTCATATACTCACATGAATATTTTGTCACGGATATTTAATCACAATGACAAATACAGCTTGTGGAGGATATTCAACTGTCTACACAGATATCTCAATCTTTTGTGCTCAATCCTCACTGGATAAACTCTTCACAGCAGAGCTTAGAGAAAAAAATCCAACCTATTTCTCTCCCCAACATACCCTTTTCACATCCTTCAAGATCCCACCAATTGCTCACATTTTTATTTTGTAATGCCGACGAGAGGAGTGATCCAGTGTAGAGGCAGTAGCTGTGAATGCGGCATGTTTCTTAATCAAAGTTCTTTGCCCAGCCCCCAGCATCACTTGCTGCAATAGTTTGTTCTAGTATTGTCACTATGATTGGCTAGGAGTTCTATCCAATCACTGTGACAGTGGTATTAGTCAGGAAGCAGAGTCAGATTAGAATGCGATGGCAGCACTGCCTAAGTTCTTTCACTGGCATGAAGATGTTCATATAACCCCATGATTCAGTCATATTATGTGCAGTATTAGCATAAAGGTCACATTGGGCCACAGAGAAGCTTCTATAGAAGACCCGGCTGCCTGTTTTAACCCTTTCAGTGGCACTGAAAGGGTTAAGTTGCAGTGTAAGAATTATTGCCCAGGCACAGGACAGTTATTGGCCAAGCACAGGACACCAGTCCCCTTTGTCTCCCCTTAGTGGTTGCACTAATCGAGATAAGACAAGGCATGTGCCAGGACAATAAGCAGAGTCCTGGCACACGCACTCTTAAGCTTTGTGGATGATTGTCTCTTGGGGAAATTGTTTCCCAGTCTGCCTAGGGTGCCTTGCCCATGATCCGGCTCTGGTCAGTATGTGTAGTTTTATGGCTACTAGTGCAGTGTCACAAGACTGGAGGGAAGGTCAATATGTGTGTTTTTATGGCTACTATGCGACAATGCAGTATAACAAAACTGGGGAGTCAATATGTGTTGTTCTATAATGCAGTGATGGGCAATATGAGGACCTCCTTCTGCTGCCAAACTGCAACTTTCATCAGATGAAGAGCTTCGTGTTGCTCATCTTAATAACTACCAGTGCAATGGGACAAGGTTGGAGTGTAAGCATGTGTGAGTCTATAGTTACTAGTGCCGTGGAAAGAGTCTGAGGGTTAAGTACATGTGGTTCTATTGCTGAGGTGGTAAAATGTGGAAAAAACTCACTTTTAGAGGAATCCCAATGGAAGTTAAAAAGTGACTATTTTCACACTGTTCTCTTTTGAGGTGAAAGAGCAGTTGAATAGTGGCTACAGTTTCCCTAGGGGACAACTAAAACAAAATGGCAAAATTCAGCTATTTCTGACCCACTTCAGAAGGGTCTGATCAGGTGTGCCATATTATTCACTGAATCCAGTCTAGTCTCTCATATTGAATACATTGTTCATGAACAGCTAAAGATATATAGCATGAGCACAAAAGAGTTCTGGAATCAAAAAGTAATGGCAGTGCTAACAGTTTGCTAAGGGTGGGTCATAATGAATTTCAGGAATTAATGTAGTGGGCAGTTCCTCCAAATAGGATGAAACCCCCAAAAAGCTTTTGAAAATTAAAATGGGACAGCTGTATCTCCATGTTATGATACCTACTTGACTCTCTGCATTGTATTTCTTATTTGATTACTATGTGCATTATCTATGATTTTGTAATGTATTATTACTGTCCTCTCAATAAAAATGTTTAAAAAAAAAAGTATGAAACAGGATATCAATTTACAACAAGTTGTTAGTCTGTGCTTGGGGGGGAGAGAGAAAAAAACAACTAATTTTACTCAACATAAAAAGCAATATCATATTCATTTTATATTAAAAACTCAATGTTAACAACACAGGCCAAGTACTACTGTTTCTTTTTCACTGTTGTTATCTGTTGCTCTGGATTGCCATCTAATTCAAGGTGAGTTTGTATCTAGCACTCTCTCTCTATATATATATATATATATAGATCCATTTGTTAAGAAATTAATGACGCTATGCAGAAAACAAGCGCAATTTCTATTTCCCGTGTAGATATAACTAGGGAATAGGTTTGAGCATGATTTTGTTGAATTGCGCATTAAAATTCAAGATAAGCGAACGGCTGCATATATTTATTTTTTTGTGGGAGTGGCTAAGATTACTGAATCTGTGTGAGTGGAATAGGGAACGCACCTAATGCAAGACCTGCTATTGCTAATTAATTTATATGTCTGTACTGTAGAATGAACTTTTTTATGTGCAATTCAAGAAGCGTTCGGTATTTAGCTTTCTGGATTAGAACATGCGCAAAATCTATCTGCGCACAAAAATGCCTTTATCCAATGCGAACGTTTCTTGCATTGCGCTATAAGTTCTAGCAAGGTAGATAAGTCAGTTGAGTATGAACACAATTCATACTTGCAGTTATGGTGAACTAGAAAGATATTTTGAATAAGGCACAGTCTATAAACTTAGATTGTATGATGAATTGGTGTGATGTTGTCTAAATGATATACATAAAATTTGAGCTCTCTCCCAGCAACTCCTTCCTAGATACAAAGGGATAACAGAAATAAATTAATCCACCAGTTAAAAACAAGGTAGAGTGATGGGATATATTGCACAATCAAAATGTATTTCTCTTGCGTTGTGAAGGCCCATATCTCTTCTACTTTGAAAATGCACATAAATAATTGCTGTTGTGGGTAAGCAGATTGTTGATAGAAAGCTTGAGGTTACACAGTCTATGGGGGAAACTGTAAATCTTTAATGGGGATGACTTGTTGACTGTACCTACAGTTTGTGAAAGGTCAGAGATGAGCTTGCTAAAGTTAAAGGAACCGTTTGTTTTATAATCGTTAATTCTTTTTTTTTTTTATATGTGCTTAGTTTTAACAAGAGTCCTAATTCATTACTTCTCAGCAATGCACTAGTTAGCTAACCGTCTCTATAAGCTGAATTTTTAAATGCTTAAGTTAATGATTGTGTTTCAACCTCCATATTAAATTATCATTAGCGCCTGTATAGTATAATAGTTTAATCATACAACTGACTACATACACCTACAAAATTCCTAACTTTGTGCATGTGTACCTATAATTGATGCTTTTTTGAAGGCAAAGGGTAGTCACACCAAATATTGATTTGATTTAGATTTTTCTTCTGTCACTCACAATGCATTTTGTCAATTGATAAAAATAAGCTATTAAAATGTCTATTTATTTAAAGCATTCATACTTTACAACCTCAGACTTTTGCACAGTACTAAAGATATATATATTTATTTACTAAGCCATGTTCATGGTGGAGGAAACAAGGAGATATAGACTTTGATAAGAGCCACCTGAATCATCTAGTCTTCCCTCTTTCTTTAGCTAGTCATCTCAGACTTGTTTTATTCTTAGGACTGCCATATCTATCCAAAGTGTATTGCCCCGTTAATGGCCAGAGGTACAGGGAAGTTACCTTCCCTTAAGGATCGATTTGACAATTGTTGGTGCGCCGGCACACGTAACTGATTATATGTACTGGCATGCCTAACTGGGGTCTGAGAGAGACGACTCCAGTCTTAGAATGGTGAATTTCAGACCCCGTTAGTACTTACAGCACTCCCGCAGGAACGTTGTAAGCACAAAATATGTGACATGCCAGGACTGTCAGGGGAAAAAAGTGACAGTCCTGACGCGTCACCAGTCATTAAGGGGGTTAAATTCACGTAATCATTTAGCCCCAACCACTTTTCCTGAGAGGCTATTCAATTTATCTATCACTCCTTCTGTAAAGTAGTTTTTTTCTTATATTTCCTTTTATTTTTACATCTTCCAATTTTAGGGCTTGCCCTCTTATTCTTTTAGTGTGAAAAATTGATCCTTTATGAACTTTATTTGTCCCCTGATATATTTGAATGTTTCTATCATATAATTTTCACTCTACTATCGTCCAAGTTATACGTATTAATGTCCTGCAGTAGTCTTCCCTGATAATGTTTTAGAAAACGCGCCATTTTAGTTACTCGTCTTTGAATAATCTCTAATTTACGGATGTCCTTCTGGAGGTATGATATCCACAACTGTATAACATACTGTAAGTGAGAGTGAACTATCGAGATGTAAAGTAACATTAGGATCTCTCTTTTTTACTGCAAATGCCTCTTCCTATAAAAGCTGGTACTCTGCTGGCTATCCAAGTGGCTTTGTGGCATTAGTTGCCAAACTTTATCCCTTTGTGTTCCAAAGGGGTGTCCAACACATTGCATACAATGTTTTGGACATCCCTTTGGCACTCAAAAGGTTAAATAATCAGCTAAATTATATATGTCTCTTTCTTTTGTCATTTTTAGTAATAAAGAATCTCAACAATCCTTGATGACACCACAACCAGAGGCTATAGATAATCCGGATGATGACAACAATGTATAGATTATTTTAGAACTAGTGCAAAAATCTGTTTACTCAGCTGCACCTTGCAAATTATCTAGATTACCAATTTAAAAATCCACTTTTACTCCCCCAAGTACAATTTGTCCATTTATACAATCGTTTTGTGACTCTGTCAAGAGAGAAATTATAAAAATTCCAGACATTTTAATCAATAGTAATTTATCTACAGAAGATATAAAGACTTTTAAAGAAATACAGTCCTGTGGGGATGTTGTCTTCAAGCTCTCAGATAAGGTTGAAATGTAATTTGTCCAACTGAAATTTATACAACTGAGGCCCATAAACAACTAAATGACACCAAGTGTTACCAAAGACATTTAGGTGATCCGACTGAAAATTTTAAAAAATTGTACCATAAAATATTTCAAGAACTTGGCAGCGGTAACAAAGGCATCATTAAGAAAAAAAATAGATGTTTTTACCATCGAGAACCCAAGAATATCTCCCTTATAGTTACTGCCAAAAACACATAAGAACTTATGATGTCCTCAGGTGAGACCCATAATTTCTGGAACAGGCAGTTTATGCGAAAGTGCTAGCAAATATTTGGATTATCTTTTGAGAATTGTGTACAATTTAAATTCATATACTTTGGACACTATGGACACTATTTCTAAAATGGATGTTTTATCCCATGTGATGTGGAATCACTGTACACCTCTTCTGGACATGTTTCTGGACTGAGAACCGTCACTTTTTCATACAGAATAATATAATGATGATATGAAATAGTGAATTCTCAAATTATATCCTTTATTCTGAAAAGGAATTGCTTTGTTTTACTTGCAAATCTGGGGTATACCCATGGACACTGCTTGTCCATCTACCTATGCTAATCTGTACCTCGGATGGTGGGAGGAAAATATGACCTTTTCTGAAAATCACGTCAAATATACAGAATAGCAATGACCTGTTGAAACCGAATGATGCCATCCTACAGATGAATCATTTCTACATAAATAATAAAATGTAACCTCTATAGGAAACCAACAGCCACAAACAGTTTGCTATATTTGAAGAGTAATCATCCGAACCATATGAAAATAACTATCCCAACAGGAGAATTTTCGACATTATTCATCAGCTGTTCCAATATCTTCCTATACAATAATTTGCTAAAACATGTGTAATGATGCAGTCATGTGCAGTAGAGACTGCTGTGCATGCTGCAGTCATGTGCAGTAGAGACTGCCCGTGACGAGGCTAATACAGAGCGGGATGCTCTGAAGGAGCGTCCCGCTCTGTATCAGCCACGGCGCAGGCAGTCTGTACTGCACATGCCTGCCCCGAGATTGGCTGGCAGTGGCACTGTGGCCCGTGTAACAGGCTCTTCAACTAGTAAGTACATATAAAGAGAGGGCACTACTAGAACTAACATCAAGGTTAATCCAAAGAGGGTAAAAGGGCCCTATATACTTCAAGACCCTTATCATACTGTGAGAAATTTCAATTTAATCAAGTGAGTGAGACATAGAAAATTAGGTTAATTGCTACCTTCAATTGCCAGAGGCAGAGTGATAAAAAAATGACAATTGCCACATTCTTATGGTTGATGAAGATTTGAAGAAAATCTTTAGGGATAGGGTAGATTTAACATACTGAAGATCACCAAATCTCAAAGATGTATTAGTCTAAAGTCATTTAATCAAGAAAAAGACATTCAAGCCATTGATTTGTGGTTCTTTTACCTGTACACAATGTATTGGGTGTCAGCATATGTTGAAAACAAGAAGTTTTTACAACAGATTTGGAGATACCCACAAAATAAGAGATTTTATTGATTGTCAGTCGTCAGGTGTTATATATTGCCAACAGTGTGTGTGTGGCTACAGGTATTTTGGAAAGACCACATGCAAATTAAAACCAGAACATGCAACAAATATTTTTTATTTTTTGCTTTGTTTTGCAATGCGTTAGAGATCACTCTAGCAACCATGGGGTTAAAGCCTTTTTTTTTCTTTGCATGTTACAGGCCAAGAGTACTTATGTGCCAGAAAATAGTGTATGGGTCTGGGGGTGAGGTCAAGTGTGGAGTGGGGATGTGATCATGGGGGAGCTAAGGGCACCTAGAGTGCCTTGCTTTGGGGCTCCTGGGATGTAAATTAATTTTTTTCTTCATATATGTGCTAAAGCATGACTAATATGAGACTCAATGTTGTAAATACACTATATATGGGAAGTAATTTTTGGGGAAACATTGTTTGAATTGTATCTATACATGATGTGGGATGATGCAGAGTGAGGTATACAATGATTCAAATTGCCATCAGTATAGAAGAAATTGATTATCTAATCATTTGTTGGTCTCTTGATGTGGACAACCAATAAGGCATATACAGAGCGGTGTAAATATTACGTGGAAAGTGTAGATTCTTTCAGATATGTCTTTTGTTGTGAAGAAGCTGTAATGGTGAAACGCACATCAGCTTTTTATTAAACATGGAGGATTTTTGTTATGTTTTAATTTCATAATGTATTTGTTTCTTTCTGCGTCCTTTTTGATTTGTAATGTTTCCATATAGAATATACGATTCTTGTATGCATCCTACAAACCATGAAGAACATCATGCATGTATGAGTCTTCTGTGAGCTTGCGTTCCTGATTGCCACTGATTCCAGACTATCCTCCTTTTTTTAATTTTCATTTTTGGTTGCATTCTGCCATATGCGATTATTTGCAAATTTCCTTACATCTATACTAGCCTGACATGTGCAGTATTAATCGTATAATATATTTATTTTTTTGTTCATGTAATTTTTTTTATTTTTTTGTATTATTATAAGCTACTCTTTACAGTCAGATATCACAGATATCTATTTCTGAATGCCCTTAGAAATGTTTTAACCCCTTGAATGCCAGAGAGGTATCCATTGCATTGCTTCGCAATGCATTGGATACATCTCTAGCATTCAAGGGGTTAATATTTATGGTTGCTTTATTTATTTCCCTATTTATAGAAATGTGCAAATAAAAGGAAATTTTATATTTGTATAGTATTGAGTATATGCTGAGTATAGCTGTCTGTTTTCCCTTCCACTTTAATAATGTGGTATTACCCTGTGGAGCAAAAGCACCTTATTGCTACTGTTTCTATAATTCCCTATATGAGGTTTAGTGTGTGCTGGGTTTACTCTTTCACCTGAAACAAATGAATAGTCTCAACTGGAGCATCTGATAATGAGAGCATTAGACATTGTAATTGAGGGTCTTGAAAGTTTGCCATTTTTGGTCCCAACAGCACTTAAAGGGATAGTAATATTTCGTAATAAAAGCAGCTCTAATTAATCATCATAGTATTTGTACTTTGGAGAGTGTTATTTCAATTCTGTAAGAGATGTAGTTCAAGAGTAATTCAATGACAAACTATCCCCCTCCCGCCCCTTTTACTGATGTAACACTGCTCAGCCAGATCAGAAGGGAGGTGCCCAGGTAGACTGCAGAGAGGGACAATCTTCAATTAAGATAAGGGAAAAACCTGAAAATGTGTCAAGAGGGGCAGGGCTTTCATTGTTCTCATAGGAAGAAGATTGTCCCTTTCTGTTATCTGTCTGGTCTATGGACTGAATTCCACATCTGAGAAGAGATGGCTTACACTAGGTAAAAGGGGCGGGAGGGGGAAACTTTGCTTGTGAATATCTCTCAAACCATAAAGGTTTGAGAGATAAGACTTATATCATTCTTCATGTTTTTTCAACGCCTACAAAATAAAATAAAGATAAAATGAAGTATTACTATTAGTGATGAGCGAGCACCCCAATGCTCGGGTGTTCAGGTGCTCTGACCGAGCACCCCCTGAGGCTCGAGTGCTCGGCGGAGCACCCGAGCCCCATTGAAGTCAATGGGAGGACTCGAGCATTACACCAGGCACCCCCTGCTCTGATGAGGGGAGGGTGCCTGGTCCATAGGAAAAGGGCAGAAAATTATGGAAACACCACAGAAATGGTTCAGGGACAGCATAGGGAGGATGTCTGGATGCATCTTGGACTCCAACGTCGCTGCTGGGAACGCCATTTTTACAGACTGACCGTAAAACACACAAAAAGGCAGATAAAAACGACTTTAGGCGAAAAATTGTTACCAAACAGTATTTGCTGTATATTTACTTGTATATCATCTGCAAATTCTCCCAAACATTTCCTCGATTTTTCTGAACTGAGGCCATGATTAAGAGGGAAACGTGCGCAGAGGCAAATTCTCCCAAAAATTTTCCTTGATTTTTCTGAACTGAGGCCATGATTAAGAGGGAAACGTGCGCTGAGCCGACCATCTAAAACATTATGGGTGAGGGTCTGCTGCGGAGCTGACCATCCTAAACATTATATGCGAAGGCCCGCTAGTGAGCTGACGCTATAAAACATTATATGAGAGGGCCCGCTAGAGAGCTGACCCAATAAAACATTATATGAGAAGGCCCGCTGGTGAGCTGACCTATATAAAAATTGTCAAACAGGGCCCGCTGGTGAGCTGGCCCTATATAAAAATTATATCACAGGGCCCGCTGGTGAGCTGGCCCTATATAAAAATTATATCACAGGGCATATGGAAGAGGAGGAGGAGGATGAGAAGATTAAGAGTCAACCATATACCCGTTTTTTGGGTGGAAGGGGTGAATGGGAATACAGAGTATTCCCATCATTGTAAATAACATATATAAAGTGACTTTATGTTCCCCTGGGGCTTTCCTCCAGTGGAGTGGAGAAGTCAGGGGAAATCCAGGCCTTGTTCATTTTTATAAGTGTCAACCTATCAGCATTGCCGGTGGAAAGGCGTATACGCTTATCTGTTATGATGCCACCAGCAGCACTAAATACCCGCTCAGACAGAACGCTGGCGGCAGGGCAGGCCAGCACCTCCAAGGCGTAGAGTGCCAGTTCATACCACGTGTCCAGCTTGGACACCCAGTAGTTGTAAGGCACAGAGGGATCATTGAGGACGCTGACACGGTCTGCTACGTACTCCTTCACCATCTTCCAAAACTTTTCCCTCCTTGTGACACTAGGCTGCGCATCAGGTTGAGGGTGCTGGCGGGGTGTCATGAAGGTGTCCCACGCCTTGGAGAGTGTTGCCCTGCCTTTGTCGGAACTGCTGTGTGCTCCCCTTTTCTCCCCTTCTCGGTTGGCCAAGGTAGCACGTACTCTGCCGCCAGCGTTGTCAGATGGAAAATTTTGGAGCAATTTTTCGACAAGAACCTTCTGGTATTGCACCATTTTGCTTGTCCTCTCCACCGTAGGAATGAGAGATGAGAAATTCTCTTTGTAGCGGGGGTCCAGAAGGGTGAACACCCAGTAATCCGTGTTGTCTAAAATGCATATAACGCGTGGGTCACGGGAAAGGCAGCCTAACATAAAGTCAGCCATGTGTGCCAGAGTACCAACAGGCAAGATTTCGCTGTCCTCACCAGGAGGATGACTCTCAATCTCCTCATCCTCTTCCTCCTCTTCTGCCCACCCATGCTGAAGAGATGGAACTAAAGTTCCATGGCTACCCTCTGTAGCGGAGGCAACCGTGTCTTCCTCCTCCTCCTCCTCCGCCTCCTCCAATTGTCGCTGAGAAGACGAAGTGAGGGTGCTCTGGCTATCACCTTGTGTAAGCTCTTCCTCCCGCATTTCCATCTCTTCCACATGCAAAGCGTCGGTTTTAATTGTGAGCAGCGAGCGTTTCAGTAGACACAGAAGTGGGATGGTTACACTGATAATAGCGTTATCGCCGCTCACCATCTGTGTCGATTCCTCAAAATTGCGTAAAACCTCACAGAGGTCTGACATCCATTCCCACTCCTCACTTCTGATTACAGGAAGTTGAACGGAGAGGCGACGACCGTGTAACAGCTGGTACTCCACTACTGCCCTCTGCTGCTCACAAAGCCGGGCCAACATGTGGAAGGTGGAGTTCCAGCGCGTGCTCACGTCACACAGCAGCCGGTGAGCTGGCAATTGTAAGCGCTGCTGCAGCTTCAACAGGCCGGCTGAAGCTGTTGAGGACTTACGGAAATGTGCACACACGCGGCGCACCTTGGTCAAGAGATCATGCACATTGGGGTAGGTTTTTAGAAATCGCTGAACCACTAAATTAAATACATGCGCTAGGCATGGTACGTGTGTGAGCTTGCCGAGCTCCAAAGCCGCCACCAAGTTACGCCCATTATCACACACAACCATGCCTGGTTGCAGGTTGAGTGGCGAGAGCCACTGCTCGGTCTGGTGACTAATCCCCTGCAACAGCTCTGAGGCCGTGTGCTGTTTGTCCCCAAGGCAGATCAGCTTCAGCACGGCCTGTTGACGCTTCCCCACTGCAGTGCTACACTGCTTCCAGCTACCGGCTGATGGGTGAGTGGCGCTGCGTGCAGAGAATTCGGAGGTGGAAACGGAGGAGGAGGAGCCAATAACGTAGGTGCTGGCGGAAACCCTGATGGAGGTAGGGCCCGCAATCCTCGGCGTGGGTAGCACCCATGCCATCCCAGGGTCCGAGTCGCTCCCAGCCTCCACGACATTCACCCAGTGTGCCGTCAGGGAAATGTAGCGTCCCTGGCCACAAGCACTTGTCCATGTGTCAGTCGTTAAGTGGACCTTCCCAGTAACTGCGTTGGTCAGGGCACGGGTGATGTTACGGGACACATGGTGGTGTAATGCGGGGATGGCACACCGGGAAAAGTAGTGGCGGCTGGGGACTGCGTACCGAGGGACAGCTGCTGCCATCAGGCTGCGGAAGGACTCAGTCTCCACAAGCCTAAATGGCAGCATTTCGATGGCCAGTAATTTGGAAAGGTGTGAGGTTAGTGCTATGGCCTGTGGGTGGGTGGCTGGGTATTTTCGCTTGCGCTCAAATGCCTGGGGTAACGACATTTGGACGCTGCGCTGGGACAGGGAAGTGGATGTGGTCGCTGATGGTGCTTCAGATGGTACAGGTGCAGGGCGGGAGGTATGCGGGCCTGCGCCTTCGACAGGCGATTGGCCGGCACCGAAAACAGGGGAAGAGGAGGCAGTGGTGTGGCCTGCAGACACAGATTGGCGATCCGGGCGTTCCTCCCACTTATTACGGTGCTTGGATGCCATGTGTCGGATCATGCTGGTGGTGGTGAGGTTTCTAGTGTTCATGCCTCGGCTCATTCTGGTGTGGCACAGGTTGCAAACTACAATTCTTTTGTCGTCCGCACTTTCCTTAAAAAAACGCCATACTGCGGAACACCTACCCCTTGGCAAGGTAGATTTACGCAAGGGGGTGCTCCGTGGAACATTTGCGGGCCGGTTTGGTGCGGTCCGCCTTCTTTCTGTAGCCACACCACTGCCTCTTCCAGCCTGTTGCGGTGCTGCAGATGGCTCACCCTCAGGACTGCTGTCATCGCTCGGCTCTACACCTTCCCAGGTGGGGTCAGTCACCTCATCGTCCACCAAGTCCTCCTCCACTTCCTCACTCTGATCATCCTCCTCATGTCTTGATCCCACCACATACTCAGTCATTGACAACTGTATATCATCCTCCTCATCAAGGTCTTGAGACAGTAATAGTGGTTGATTTAATGGCAACTGTGTCTCATCATCATCATCATCCACTACTTCCTTTGACCTTAAATGCCGTTCACATCTGTCATCTTCTTGTGATTGGGTACCCTCTAGAGGTTGTGAATCAGGGCACAAGATGTCATGTTCCTCTGCAAGCGTGCTTGGAGAGAGGATCAAATGAAGGATTGGTGATGAGACGAGCTCCTCACTATATCCCAGTGTGGGATCACTTCTTTGACCAGACCCTCTATGGTGGGAGGAAGGATGATCAGAGTGAGGATTATGTTGACCAGACTCTTGGCTACTGAGAGTGGACTTGGTGGAAGACAGGGTGGTGCTTAACCGACTGGAAGCAGTATCAGCTGACATCCAACCGACCACCTGTTCGCAGTGGTCGGACCTCGAGAGTGATGTCCTGCGACGCCCTGTAAAATGAGACATGAAGCTAGGTATGGTGGATGTCTTTCTTTCTTGTGCTCTGGCACCAGGCACAGTTTCTACGCGTCCTGACCCGCGCCCTGAACTATCAGGATCACGTCCACTTCCCCGTCCCTTTTTACCCGCCTTCTTCATATTACACGGAATATGTGCTGCAAATCTGCAACTTTGCACAGTACACAGAATGTGCAGCTAAACTGCGGCGACGCACACTGAATGGAATATGTGACTTTGATATTTTACAGTTTGAAGACTTAACAGTATTTCTTCCTATTCTGCAACTGTGCACAGTACACAGAATGTGCTGCTAAACTGCGGCGACGCACACTGAATGGAATATGTGACTTTGATATTTTACAGTTTGAAGACTTAACAGTATTTCTTCCTATTCTGCAACTGTGCACAGTACACAGAATGTGCTGCTAAACTGCGGCGACGCACACTGAATGGAATATGTGACTTTGATATTTTACAGTTTGAAGACTTAACAGTATTTCTTCCTATTCTGCAACTTTGCACAGTAAACAGAATTTGCTGCTTATCTGCGGCTATGCACACTGAATGGAATATGTGACTTTGATATTTTACAGTTTGAAGACTTAACAGTATTTCTTCCTATTCTGCAACTGTGCACAGTACACAGAATGTGCTGCTAAACTGCGGCGACGCACACTGAATGGAATATGTGACTTTGATATTTTACAGTTTGAAGACTTAACAGTATTTCTTCCTATTCTGCAACTGTGCACAGTACACAGAATGTGCTGCTAAACTGCGGCTATGCACACTGAATGGAATATGTGACTTTGATATTTTACAGTTTGAAGACTTAACAGTATTTCTTCCTATTCTGCAACTTTGCACAGTAAACAGAATTTGCTGCTTATCTGCGGCTACGCACACTGAATGGAATATGTGACTTTGATATTTTACAGTTTGAAGACTTAACAGTATTTCTTCCTATTCTGCAACTGTGCACAGTACACAGAATGTGCTGCTAAACTGCGGCGACGCACACTGAATGGAATATGTGACTTTGATATTTTACAGTTTGAAGACTTAACAGTATTTCTTCCTATTCTGCAACTGTGCACAGTACACAGAATGTGCTGCTAAACTGCGGCGACGCACACTGAATGGAATATGTGACTTTGATATTTTACAGTTTGAAGACTTAACAGTATTTCTTCCTATTCTGCAACTTTGCACAGTAAACAGAATTTGCTGCTTATCTGCGGCTACGCACAGTGAATGGAATATGTGACTTTGATATTTTACAGTTTGAAGACTTAACAGTATTTTTTCCTATTCTGCAACTGTGCACAGTACACAGAATGTGCTGCTAAACTGCGGCGACGCACACTGAATGGAATATGTGACTTTGATATTTTACAGTTTGAAGACTTAACAGTATTTCTTCCTATTCTGCAACTGTGCACAGTACACAGAATGTGCTGCTAAACTGCGGCGACGCACACTGAATGGAATATGTGACTTTGATATTTTACAGTTTGAAGACTTAACAGTATTTTTTCCTATTCTGCAACTGTGCACAGTACACAGAATGTGCTGCTAAACTGCGGCGACGCACACTGAATGGAATATGTGACTTTGATATTTTACAGTTTGAAGACTTAACAGAATGTGCTCTAATCTGCAACTTTGCACACTAAACAGAATGTGCTCTAATCTGCAACTTTGCACACTAAACAGAATGTGCTCTAATCTGCAACTTTGCACACTAAAAAGAATGTGCTGCTAATCTGCAACTTTGCACACTGAACAGAATGTGCTCTAATCTGCAACTTTGCACACTAAACAGAATGTGCTCTAATCTGCAACTCTGCACACTAAACAGAATATATGAAGTTTTTTTTTTGTTTGTTTTTTTTCCCCACACACAAAATAAACTGTTTTCCCCCACACACAGTAGTCCTAAAAAGGACTTTTGGGTCTTTTTTTTTTACAAATTTGCTTTTTTTCTCCCTACACTGACTTTCCCTTACTATCCTCATCTCTCCCTGGCTAAGACTGAGCCGAACTCGCTGGTCAGGTGCTATACAGCACCCGACCACGGGTTCTGGCCAGCCAATCAGTGTAATGCCAGCAGCCAACATGGCTGCTGGCATTACACTGATGTCAGAGCCTCCCTGCACGTTTATTGGCTGCGCAGCAGCCGCGAAACGTGCGGGGAGGAGACCTGAACATGGCGGGCGAGCACATGCGGTACTCGTACGAGTACCGCCATGTGCCGAGCAAAGCGATGCTCGAGCCGATCCGAGCATCGGCCGAGCATGCTCGCTCAACACTAATTACTATCCCTTTAATGTTAGCCTCTGTATCAAACACAAAATGAAAAAAAAAATATGTACTATACTTGATTGCATTAACTATTAAGACTCTTGATGAAAAACTGGACAGTATTAAGATTACTATCATGCCTTAAATGTGAAATTAACACTAAACATACTAAACTTGTTGCTGTTACCCATTTTTGATCATTGAATGACATCCTAGAAGATTTGAGAGATAGTAGAAATGGCAAATTGTAGACATTATACCTTTGATAACTACCAAGTTGTTCAAGCACACTTCTGAACAAAGCAGGACATTTAGAAATGAAAAACAACAAGGGAATCTATAACAGACACTGGAGGGACTTACATCCAACTCATCAGCTGGATCTGAACCTACTACTTTTCATCCATTTCTGGTCCATGTACACCTTTAGGGAGAAAAGTAAAAAAAAAAAAATCAGTGAGAGAGGAGGGGGAGGCAATGTTATAGAAAAAGGAAACCAGAAACCAAGAGTGACTAAAAGGGGATATCAAAGGCCCAAGGGCACTAAACCTCTCCAAAACTAATGAATATTTGAGTTCCATGTAAGAGGCTGAACTTTATTCCAACATATAATAGTGATAGGTTTGGGTACAAGAGGGAATTATATTAATTATTTTACTCTATTAATTTAAAAATCTTGTTGCAGGCAAGAAACCTCAGAAAGTACAAATGAACTACAGTAATTAGTCTGCACTGGAGTGACCTCAAGTACCGTGGCTGCATTCTATACAGTATTTGAGCTACTAAAATGTCATAGAAAAAGTGAGGTATAGAGCTACATTCCAAAATATTAGTCACATCAACAAGTGTTGTTTTTTAGATGCTGAGGTTGATATACTGAGAAAACCTGAGCAATTCTGAAATAAACCAACTATAACACAGGAGGCAGTTAAAACATCCAAAAATATTCTATTTATTTAAATTGGGGTTTTAGCCCACTGAATGCTAGCAAAGCAATGATTTGGAAGCATCTCTAGTATTCAGAGGGTTTAAAAGCTATATTGTAATATTTGTCCTTTATGGTGCATTTGGCTTGCCTGAGTATTCCTCAAGTTCTTCTTAGTATATCAGCCTCACTAGACTACTGTACTTAGAAAGACTAAGTGAACCAGCTGTACCACAGGAGAAAAAAACACAACAAAGACATACTAAAATGAATGTATGACTCCACCACTGAAGCTTCATGGTATTAGTCTCTAATGCCAATAGCTGTACACAAGGGTATGTGCTACACAGTTTGATCTCTGCAGTGCATACTAGTGTTAGAGACCAGGAACCAGACATACACAAAAATGTGAAGTGCAAAACACCTTTGTTGAAATAACCAAAGTAAACAAAGCAAAACTGTGATCCAGGAACATAAACCAAAAGACAAGATGGGGTCAGGAACCAAGATGGCTACTCAGACAAGATGGGGTCTGGAATACGGAGGTCAGCGATGTCAGGAGCAAGTCAGGAGTCAGGAACCAGAAGGCATGTCAGAGGAAGCCATGTCATGCACGGATAATCAGGAACACAGGAGAACACACTTTCAGCTATAAACAACACAAGGGCATAGAGGAAATGAGCCTAGCATCTTTAAATAACCTTGAAGTGGTTGGCTGTCAGGTAACTAACCGTGGAAACAGAGAGATAAAGGCAATTTGTTAATCATCAGCTGAGTCAGCCTGACACAGGAAAGGAAAGGCAGCTAGAGAACTGTCTAGAAAAGGCATCAGCCCAGACATTTTTGGTACCCTGCAGGTACGAGACCACATAGTTAAAACAAGATAAAAATAAGGTCCATCGGGCCTGTCTTGGAGTCAAGTGCTTAGCCTCGGAAAGGTAAGTGAGTTTCTTATGATTTATGAGGATCAGGATTGGCTCGGAAGTTCTCTTAAGCAAATACCTCCATTCTTTGAGAGCGAGTATTATCGACAGCAACTCACGGTTACCAATTTCATAGTTGCACTCCGCAGGACTAAGCTTTTTGGAGAAATACCCACAGGGGTGCAACTGGCTCTCAGGAGTAGGATGCTGAGACAGGAGGGTTCCTACTCCTGCCTCAGATGCATTGACCTCAAGTAAGAATGGACGCTCAGGCTTTGGGTGAGCCAAAATGGGTGCTGCTGAAAAAGCGGCTTTTAATGGCTCAAAGGGTTTGATTGCTTCCGGGGACCAGAGAGTGGAGTTACCATCTTTTTTGGTCATGTCGGTAAGGGGTTTTTAACCGTGATACAGCTGAGTCCCCTGTAATAAATACAGGGTCTAATTTCTCCACTATTCTTCTTCATGAACAAGAATCCGGCCCCGGCTGGAGAGGAGGACCTGCAGATGAACCCCCGGGACAATGCATCTGCCACATACTTATTCTCCGCAACAGATAGAGGGTAGACTCGACCTCTAGGAGGTATGGCACTCAGCTGTAGCTCAATGGTGGAATAGTATGGGCGGTGAGGCAGAAGCTCCTCAGCCAGGCCCTTATCAAATACATCTCGGAATTCTTGGTATTCTTCAGGCAGTGAAGAGAGGGGAGATGTGAAAAGCACCTTCATCACTTTCACTAGGCATGTCTTGGAACAGTGGGGCGACCATGCATTGACTTTGACCCTTATCCAATTGAACGTGGGATTGTGCTTGTACAACCTCAGATAACCCAGGACCACAGGATAGTAAAGAGAGTGGATCACCTGGAATTGTATCATTTCGTGATGAAGAGCCTCTACAGCCATAGACAAAGGTGCGGGTTTGTGGGTGACATGAGGAGGCTGTAGGTGTCTGCTATCAATTGCCTTAATCACAAGTGGAGTGCTGCAGAGCTGCAATGCGATGTAGTGCTTCTGGGCGAAGGCACTGTCAATAAAGAGGCCCACTGCCCAGGGAGTTAATGAGTGCCTCAGTAATAATGGAAAACTCGCCCCAAGAGAGCCCAATGGAAGCTAGTGGTGTCACACTTACCACACTAGGGCGTTGTCTAGCCGGAGCTTGGGTGCGAAGCTGGGGAGCGATGCCCAAACAAGTGGTAAGTAAGGTCTTCCTCTGAGCTGAAGAGCTGGGTACAGGTTCTCCAGTAGAGAGATGAGCTGGAAAATGGCCAGAAGGATCCACAGCAGAGCTGACCCAGGAAGGGAGCGAGGCCTCGGAGAAGCAGAAACAATTCAGGAAGCAGAAGAGTCTCCCCCAGTGGATGCGAAAGGGTGAAGGGCTGGACCAGACAGCTGGAGGGTTCTCCTTGTGGAATCTCAACTGGTGAAGATCAGATGGACTAGCTACCGATGGTGGAGATATGAGAGATCAATTCATAGAGGACCAGATGAATTCAGGTATATGGCCCTGCAATAATCTCAGTGTGCTGAAGATCAGAGGAATTTGCTGGGCAAGGCGGAGGAGAAGTCCCTGCAGTATTCTCAGAATGCTGAAGATCAGATGAATTGCTGAACTTTCTGAGTAAGGTGGCGGGGAGGTCCCTGCATTAACATCAGTGTGCTTGAAGATCACATGAATAACTGAACTTGCCGGGCAAGGTGGCGGAAAGGTCCCTGCAGTAGCCTCAGCATGCTGATTATCAGATGAATTGCTGAACTTGCTGGGCAAGGTGGCAGAGGTTTCTGCGGTGTACACAGTATGCAGATGATCAGAAGAATTAGCTACGTTTACTGAGCATGGTGGCATAGAGGTCCCTACAATAGCCTCAGCGTGCTGAAGATCAGCTGAATTGCTGAACTTACTGGGCAAGGTGGAGGAGAGGTCTCTGTGGTAGCCTCAGAGTGCTGAAGATCAGATGAATTGTAGAACTGCCTGGATAAAGCAGGAAGGTCAGTGAGGATAATGGCTTTCCTTCTTCCTCTCATCAGACACACCTTCACTTCTTCTGGGAGACTTCAACTGCCATGTGGATGATCCCTCCGTCTCCTGGGCATCCCGTTTCCTCTCTTTAACATCTGCATTTGGACTAACATGGTGGACGAATGCTAGTACTCACAAGGATGGTCACTTCCTAGACATTGTGTTTACTAGAGGGTGTGCTGTCTTGGATTTTCATATCTCCCCTTCCTTTATCCGATCACCATCTTCAAACATTCAGCACTACTTATACACCTTCCGCAATCCCTGCTTCCTCTCCCCGCTTCACACGTAACCTCAAATCCCTTAATCTTACTGCTCTCCAGTCCTCCCTGGCTACTGGACTTTCATCTATTCCCATTAATCCTAACACTAACAGCCTTGTCGAAACATACAACTCAATCCTATCCTCCCCTTTGAACCTGCATGCGCCTCTCTCTCTCCAATCCACTCGCAGATCTAACCTGCAGCCATGGCTTAATAAAAACACCAGCTTCCTCTGCTCCTGTACCCGTTCAGCTGAACAACTGTGGAGAAAGTCTGGTTCTCTGGTAGACTTTCTCTACTACAGGTTCCTCCTTTCCTGCTTTAACTCTTCTCTGTCCCTCGCCAAAAAAATTTATTTTTCACAACTTATCAACACTCATAAATCCAAACCCCAACGCCTTTTCTCTTCCTTTGACTCCCTCCTCTGCCCTCTATCTGTTTCCCTCACAAACTCCATACAGCCACAAGACTCTGCTGACTATTTCAAAGCCAAGGTGGACTCCATCTGGGTTAATATACCACCTTGTACATCTCCTCCTAGCCTCCCTCGTTCCCCTCCTGGCACTCTGGACTCTTTTTCACTAGTCACAGAGGAGGAACTGACTAACCTGCTATCCTCTGCTCTGTCCACTACATGCTCACTTGATCCACAGCCCCTTTCCTCCACACTAATCCCTATCCTATAACAAATCTTTAACTCCTCCTTTGCCACTGCTACCTTTCCTGACAACTTCAAACATGCCTTAGTAACACCCATCCTCAAGAACAAATCTTCTGACAGTAAAACATCCTCTAGCTATTGACCTGTTTTGTTCTTCTGCCTTTTGCCTCTAAATTCTTGGAACGCCTAGCCTATTCACACTTGCTTGACTTCCTTAACACATACGACCGGCTGGACCCTTTACAATCTGGATTTCGCACTGCTCACTCTACCAAAACTGCTCTTACAAGAGTGGTTAATGATCTTCACATTGCCAGATCTCAGGGTCACTATTCAATACGTATCCTGCTTGATCTCTCAGCAGCATTTGACACTGTTGATCATGCTCTCCTCCTCCACATTCTTCACTCCTTAGGAATCCATAAGACACTGCTGAACTGGCTCTCCTCTTATCTATCTAACAGATCCTTCACTGTCTCCTCTTCCACTTCCTCATCCTCTCCATTCCAACTCTCTGTTGGGATTCCTCAAGGTTCTGTTCTAGGACCGCTTCTGTTTTCTCTTTACACAATAACACTTGGTGATCTTATTAACTCATTTGGTCTCAAATATCACCTCTATGCAGATGACACCCAGATTTACTTATCTGCACCTCGACTGACTTCTGATATCCAGGCTAAAGTCACAGATTGCCTTTTGGCTCTCTCAGACTGGATGGCTCATAGGCACCTCAAACTCAGTATGTCTAAAACTGAGCTACTCCTCATCCCACCGAGGCCTGGCCCTGTAGCGCCCTTCCAGGTGACTGTAAATGGCATTACCATAAATCCAGTATCAGAAGCACGGTGTCTAGGGTTGATAATTGACAAGTCTCTCTCATTCTACCCTCATATTAATGCCATTGCTAATTCCTGTCACTTTCTTTTGTGTAACATTGCTAAAATCCATCCCTTCCTCTGTTCCTCCACAGCTAAAATTCTTATACATGCAATCATCCTCTCCCGCATGGACTATTGCAACATTGTTCTGTCTGGCATTCATTGCTCCCATCTCCATCCACTTCAATCAATACAGAATGCTGCAGCACGAATCACTCTTCTGTCACCTAGGTTTGTCCCTGCCCCACTTCTCCTCAAAACTCTCCAATGGCTGCCTATTAAACTCCGGATATCTTACAAAATCTTACTTCTCTCTTTCAAAACACTTCTCTCCTCTACTCCTTCTTACATTTCCACTCTGATCTTCCGTTATACCCCATCCCACCACTTACGTTGGGCCAATGATTGTCTTCTCTCAGCTCCTTTTGTGTCTACAGCCCTGTCATGTATCAAACCTTTTTTTCTCATTGCTCCGTATCTATGGAATGCTCTGCCATCCAACATGTGCCACTGCACCTCTCTGAAAACCTTCAAATCTCACTTAAAAAAGCACCTCATGGATAAAATCCCAACCTGCTAGAAGGCACTGATGTACAGTGAACACTTTTATAAATTATTCACTTTACTTGTGTTCCCTGTCATCAGAACTAGCACTGTATTCAGCACTTGACCCTTGTGTACCCTGTATGTCTCCCATTACCACTTTAGATTGTAAGCTTTCAGGCAGGGACCTCCCACCCAATGTTTCACTCTACAAAGCACCTGTAACCCTGTATTGTTTAAACCCTTAAATTGTAAAGCTCTGCGTACACATGTGGTGCTATATAAATAAACATATTAATTCATAAATGCAAATATATCAGATTCTTTGTAAGTGGTTTCCATGCAGAATCAATATCTTGTAAGGAAGAGGATCACTTTTTATTTTTTTTGTCTATTATTGACATCCATCAATAATAATAAATAAGAATCAATGAAAACTAAAATCAGTTTCATTGTTTGTAAAGGTGAAATACTCATTTTTATGCATTGTTAATGGTAGTGATAAAACTGGCTGTTTTTTTGGGAAAAAGGTACTAGATTTAACAGTTCCCTGCTCTAAAAGAATTAAAGGTTATTGGTGTATTATATGCATTACATGTTTCCTTCAGTGTGGTTTATTGTACCCAAATTAGTAATCTACCTATATCAACCCAATTATTTTAATTTGCCTTCTCAAACTTTAATTATGGAAACAAAAATGAAATTGCTAAAATTTGCATTTTACCAGTCATGTAAAAACTAATTTGCTGTTCATAAGCAATCGGATATCTTGAGAACACTTTGCTAGATCACAGAAATTGTAAAATATGCATATCTAAAATCAGTAGGAGAAAATTAATTAAATATTAAATATGAGTCTTATTATGTGTCACTACGAGTATAGCAAAAAGACTTTTATGCAATCAACCCAGTACATTTTCCTAATCAACATGATTTACACTTAATATTAGCCTTCAAAAATTGCCCTGAACATAATTTATTTCAGGGCCTTTTAAACCATTTCCCAGATAAAGGATTTAAATTAACACATCATATAGCATTAACAGAATATATATTAACTGGGCTATTTCTTATAGATAGCTATGCAACTTCTACAAACCATTATCCTCCCAAATATAAAGTGTTTTAACCCTTTAAGGACTAGTGGTGTGTGCAACACATTGCTTGAGAATGCATTGCACACCCATCTGGTCCTTGAAGGGTTCATGTAGATGACTAGTAATCTTTGTCCTGTGTAACTGACTATTCACAAGCTTAATATGACAGCAGTACTCCAGTTGGAATGAAGAGAAATGAAATAGTGACTATGCTACATGAAAACCAGTTACAAAGATGCAGCCAAGACCCAGTGGGAATTTATTTCATAAAAACATAAATATAAACTGACAGCTATATCTGTTAAACTGTCTCATTTATCTAGCCTCTCCTCACCTGGGTCTACTGTGATTGCTATGTTTTCTTCCTTTACAGCAATGAACACTAATGATACAGCAGCTACTCTGTGTGAAGTTTATATTAGGCCATCTTTAACTCATCTTGATATCAAAATCTCTTTTGTGTATGCATTATTTTGTACTGTGTCTACTGATGTTTGTTGCGTGAAAATAAGAGCTAAAAGCATTAGGGATAAAAACAATGACACGTGTAAAAACAGATCAGGGGACTAGAAAGTAAAAGATTAATAGTTGCTTATAAGACTTGGCAAAGGCAGCTGCCAGGATAGCAGTATTTTCAACATCCCAGGACCAGACCTCTTCAGAAAAGTGATAAGTTTGTATGGGCTGCTGGGAAGAAAAGCAAGAGAACAAAGTCAAGAAGTGTTCAGTCAAGAAAACTTCAAAGAACAGAGTTAGATTTAATCTGATAGCAGACAGAAAGCATTTGTTGTTTAACAGGCTGATGTTGTAGGCAGTCAGCAGACAAAAACAGTAGTCATTTATATGGCAGTGTTCATAGATAGGTGGCAATTAGAAGCATGGTCATTTGATGGAGGTTATAGGAATGAAGTAAACAGAATCTTTGGTCATTTAAAATTGGCAAGTGTTGTAACAGGAAGCAACAGGATACAAGACTCAGGAATGTTAACAGTGATACAATATACATGCATGTTGCTTTGCTTGTGTTACCATTTGAATAGGCCATGGAGGTGTGTCCACGGAGCACAGGTAAGTGCTGAGAAAGACTGAATAACTAGAGTGTATACAGGTGAGCACAGAGCAGCACAGTTAAGTTTTGCAGTCTTACTCAAGGGGGGTGTACAGGTGAGGAGATAAGAGCACAGGAAAATGTTGCACAGACCAATGAGGGGTATGTAAGTGAATTGACTTGAGAACAGGTAAGTGCTGAGCAGGGCAGAGTAGATCAGGTTGTTTCTCAAAGGCTTTAAGGAGTTGTATCAAGATTCCTACATTTTCTTGGTATTTTATTTGCCTTTGAGTCTCTTCTCCTCCATTCACATTTTTCTCAGCATTTATGAAAGTTAAAGGGATAGTAATACTTAGCTTTATCTTTATTTTATTTTGTAGGCATTAAAAAAACATGAAGAACGATATAAGTCTTATCTCTCAAACCTTTATGGATTAAGAGATATTCACAAGCAAAGTATCCCCCCCGTTCAGCTAGAGCAGAAGGGAGGTGCCCAGGTAGACTGCAGAGAGGGACAATCTTCAATGAAGATAAGGGAAAAAGCTGAAAAACTTGTCAAGGGGGGAAGGGCTTTCATTGTTTTCATACAAAGAAGAGTGTCCCCTGCTGTTATCTGTCTGGTCTTACAACCAGATTCACATCTGAGAAGAGATGGCTTACACTAGGAAAAAGGGGCGGGAGGGGGAAACTTTGCTTGTGAATATCTCTTAAACCATAAAGGTTTGAGACATAAGACTTATATCGTTCTTCATGTTTTTTTAATGCCTACAAAATAAAATAAAGTTAAAACGAAGTATTACTATCTCTTTAAATAGGCTAACTTATACTGGCAAATGCTGGAGAATTGCAGCAAATGTAAAAAATAGAAATCCTGCTAAATTCTGGTGTAAACCATTTGCAATTTCTTTTTTTCTTCTAAATTCATTTTGTCTTTTTTTTGAGGGGTGGGTGTTGACATTTTGTTTTCTTCTCTTGCATTCTCCTTTTTATATCCAGTGTGTATGATATATGTCTAAGGTAGCCCCTGAATATTAAATATCATTTCATCAGCATAGTGGATTTGAGGAGATAGAGAGGAGTGGAGGGAAAATGGTGAGACATTGATGTCACACCATTAAAAAAAGTGAGAGATTGTGTTTGGATATGTGTTCGTGTTTGTTAAAGTATAAGCTGATTTGTTTGAAATGTGCTTAGATGGATGTTTGCTTCCTTGTTACCTTGAAAATTAGTGGAATGAATAATCGAGGGTAAGAGGAATAACGCAACATGGGAAAATGGATATGGGACATCAGGGGGAGAGGTTGTGGGTATGACAAATGCGAAAGAGGTGAACGTAAGAGGATCAAATGCAGAAATTAGTAGTGGATCAATGGAAGAAAAGGGTAGTTTGCCAAGAGGAAGAAAGGTGATTGGGCCACAAAGGAGGGTGTGCCTGGGGCACAGGTCAGAGAGGAGTGAGTCACTGTTAATGGAACTGTTGGATGGAAGAGAGAAGGTTGGAGGAAGAAAGATGGGAAAAGAAGGGAGGAAGCAGGAGGGAAAAGGGGGCAGCATTTGACACTGTTGATCATGCTTTCCTCCTCCACATTCTTCACTCCTTAGGAATCCGTAACACACTGCTGAACTGGCTCTCCTCTTATCTAGCTAACAGATCCTTCACTGTCTCCTCTGCCACTTCCTCATCCTCTCCCATCCAACTCTGTGTTGGGATTCCTCAAGGTTCTGTTCTAGGACCGCTTCTGTTTTCTCTATACACAACAACACTTGGTGATCTTATTAACTCATTTGGTCTCAAATATCACCTCTATGCAGATGACACCCAGATTTACTTATCTGCACCTCGACTGACTTCTGATATCCAGGCTAAAGTCACAGATTGCCTTTCGGCTATCTCAGACTGGATGGCTCATAGGCACCTCAAACTCAATATGTCTAAAACTGAGCTACTCCTCATCCCACCTAGGCCTGGCCCTGTAGCAACCTTCCAGGTGACACTACCATAAATCCAGTATCAGAAGCACGGTGTCTAGGGTTGATAATTGACAAGTCTCTCTCATTCTCCCCTCATATTAATGCCATTGCTAAAATCCTGTCTCTTTCTTTTGTGTAGCATTGTTAAAATCCGTCCCTTCCTCTGCTCCTCCCCAGCTAAAATTCTTATACATGCAATCATCCTCTCCCGCATGGACTATTGCAACATTCTTCTGTCATGCCTCCCATCTCCATCCACTTCAATCAATACAGAATGCTGCAGCACAAATCACTCTTCTGTCACCTAGGTTTGTCCCTGCCCCACTTCTCCTCAAAACTCTCCAATGGCTGCCTATTAAACTCCGGATATCTTACAAAATCTTACTTCTCTCTTTCAAAACACTTCTCTCCTCTACTCCTTCTTACATTTCCACTCTGATCTCCCGTTATACCCCATCCCACCACTTACGTTGGGCCAATGATTGTCTTCTCTCAGTTCCTTTTGTGTCTACACAAAGAGAGAAGGTTGGAGGAAGAAAGATGGGAAAAGAAGGGAGGAAGCAGGAGGGAAAAGGGGGGAAGGGAGACTTAATAAATCAGACCTTTATGGAGAAGTTTACAACATTGTTCAGAAGACTGCATTGGACAGAAATATGCTGTGGTTGACTTCTGTTGGTAAGACAGCCTGTTTTTTATCTTAAAGGGATAGTAATGTTTCATAATAAAAGCTGGTCTAATTAATCATCATAGTATTTGGACTTTGGAGAGTGTTATTTCAATTCTGTCAGAGTTGTAGTTCAAGAGTAATTCAATGACAAAGTGTCCCCCTCCCACCCCTTTTACTGATGTCACACTGTTCAGCCAAAGCAGAAAGGAGGTGCCCAGGTAGACTGCAGAGAGGGACAATCTTCAATTAAGATAAAGGAAAAACCTGAAAAGCGTGTCAAGGGGGCAGGGATTTCATTGTTTTCATAGGAATAAGAGTGTCCCCTTCTGTTATCTGTCTGGTCTATGGACTGCAGTCCACATCTGAGAACAGATTGCTTACACTAGGTAAAAGGGACGGGAGGGGGAAACTTTGCTTGTGAATATCTCATAAACCATAAAGGTTTGAGAGATAAGACTTATATAATTCTTCATGTTTTTTTAATGCCTACAAAATAAAATAAAGTTAAAACGAAGTATTACTATCCCTTTAATGGCAATCACATGATCCTATTTACAGTTTTCTGATTGGCTGAACTCCTAACAAAATGTAAAATGTTTTATACAAAATCCAGATTAATGGAATTGTTAAACTTATCCTTAGTCGGGAGTATAGGGGTTAAGTCAAGCAGGGATGGTGCTGGCATTTAGGGATAGGTGAAAATTATAATTTTGTTCCAATGATAATTTCTGTGAAAAATTCACAATCTGCCAGTTCTTCCATGGACATTTCCACCAAAACAGAGTCACATAGAATTTCCAGCTTTTCACTAACACCACATATTTTATCTTTAGATTGTTTCTGTTTCTCATTTATATTTTCTATAGCAACAAGAATTCCAACACCCATAACTTAAAAACCCAGAACTTTCCACCATACTGTGTGGTGCAGATTATGCAGAATCGAAAGAAGACATGATGGTGTAGAAGATAGCATGAATGCCTTCTTGGCTGAATGTAGTAAACAATGAGAGTGAGCAATGTGGTTGATAATGGCCACCACCACCAGCATTGACATTATGGCAATTTTTGCCAGTGTACTTCCTACTGGTGAGTTGCCCACTGTATCCATAGGTAGTAGTGTTAATTAGGTATGAGCCAAAGTTCCCATTTTGTTATATTGGGAATTTCCATGAAAAGCATGAATTCCTGCACATTGTGAAACCTATAGATTTTCTGCAATTTCACTAACACCACATATTTTTCATCAAGAAGGGTATGTTGTGTTGCCAATGTTTTTAAAAGTCATAAGATTCCTTCCCCATAGTATAAAAACCCACAGCATGTGGTAGAATAGACCTTTAAATGAAAGAAAGCAAAGAGAGAGAGAGAGAGAGATATTAAACTAACGTTTTTGGTGTGCACAGTATGAGTAGTAGGAGAAGCAAGAGGGCTGATGCTGCTGCAGAATCAGAGTTGGAGGAATCTAGCAGTAACAGCAGCAACAGTGAAGAGAGCCCAGGTCCTCCTGCTCTTGTGAGCCCAGGCCCCCAACATCTTATCCAATAATCTTAATAATTAGTTCATCAGTGCCCTGTAAGACTGAGATTGGATACTTGATGGAATAATAGCATAAGAATATTGTGTGGTGTGGTAAGGAAGAGGTTAAAAACAAATCTCTCTGAGTTTTGTTTTCCCTCTTTGCTGTGATAAATAATTGAAGTCTGGTGTGGTGGGAGTGACTAATTGCTGTGTTTGTAATTGGTGGATTCCTAGCTTAAATAGCAGATACATAGTGAATACTTGAACGTGTGAATCTTGCCTCAGTGTGTAAGTGCAGAAGGGTGGTAAGTGTGGGAATTTAAAACAGGGGGAATTCACATAAGTGCAGAAGGGTGGTAAGTGTGGGAATTTAAAACAGGGGGAATTCAAAGACAGGGGATTACACAGGGAACACATTTATCAAACTTATTGTGCAGCTATTTTTGCCTGCCTGCCTTTTTATCTTGTGGTAACTGGCACATATGAGTGGTAGCATGATTGTCCATTTAACTCAGTGCACAAACTGCCATATGTTTGCACACCTGGAACAACCGTTCCAGGGTGCATACCTCTGTGGCAGATGTGAGCAAGTGGTCTCTCTGGAAGCTCGTATTAGAGATCTGGAGGGGCAGGTTGCAACATTGAGAAAGACAGACAATCTTGAGAGGGTTCTGCTGACTGAGCAGCAGGAAGCGGTGGTAGGTAGTTCTGGGGGTGGAGACTGCACAAAGAAAGAGCAGGTAGCCAGATGGGTTACAGTTAGACACAGCAAGGGTGGTGGACAGAGAAATAGGGAGGACACTCCTGTGTTTACTAATCCTAACAGATTTGCTACATTAAGTAATGATGTTGGGGATGCTGACACAGGAATGTCTTTGCTGGAGAGGACTGTTCTCTCTAACAGCCGAGTGAACAGCCCCTCTAGCACGGATGGGATCCAGGACTCAGGCAGACCTAGACAGATGGTGGTGGTAGGGGATTCTATTATTAGGAAGACAGACAGGGTAATCTGTCGCCAAGATCGCCACAATCGTACAGTTTGCTGTCTCCCGGGAGCTCGGGTTCGACATGTGGCTGATCGGGTTGATAGATTGTTGGGAGGGGCTGGGCATGACCCGGCTGTCATGGTACATGTTGGTACTAATGACAAAGTCAGTGGAAAATGGAGGTCCGTTAAGAAGGATTTCAGGGACCTAGGATATAAGCTTAAGCAGAGGACCTCTAAGGTAGTATTTTCTGAAATTCTACCTGTGCCACGCGCTACATTAGAAAGGCAACGGGAGATTAGGGAGTTAAATGCGTGGATAAAGACTTGGTGTAAGCAGGAGGGGTTTGGGTTCCTAGAGCACTGGTCAGTCTTTTCCCTTGGGCGCAATCTTTATAGTAGTGATGGATTGCACCTTAGTGGAAGGGGGGCCACGGTGCTGGGTGATAGGATGGTTAGAAGGCTGGAGGAGACTTTAAACTAGAAAGGGGGGGGAGGGAGCTGCAACACAGGCTGGGGAAGATAGTATAATTGAGGGAATGGGATTAGAGAAGGGTCATGGGGATGGAGAGGGGGAATGGGCTAGTTCATCTAATAGGGAGTTGCCATTGTTACAGCCTGATAAAAGACAAATACATCTGAAAAAGAAAGAAATCTTTAAGAATGGCAAAAAGATAAAATGTATGCATGCAAATGCTCGCAGTCTGGCTGGTAAGATGGGGGAGCTAGAAATGATTGCAGTACATGAGCAGTATGATCTGATTGGAGTGTCTGAAACTTGGTTAGATGATACGTATGACTTGGCAGTCAATCTAGAGGGTTATTCACTTTTTAGGAGGGACAGGGTTAATAAAAGGGGAGAAGGGGTATGCCTATATGTAAAGCAGGCCTTAAAACCTAGTTTAAGGGAAGATATAAATGAAGGGTCCAATGAAAAGGTAGAGGCCTTGTGGGTTGATATACACACTGGGGGCACACATAATAAAAAGATATTGGTGGGGGTTTGCTACAAGCCACCTAATGTTGGGGAGTTGGAGGAAGCCCAACTTTTACTGCAAACGGAAAAGGCTGCTAGGTCAGCAAAGGTAATTATAATGGGAGATTTCAACTACCCTGAAATTGACTGGAGCAATATGACTTCAGGCACAACAAAAGGAAGTATGATAAATGATAATTTTATGTCCCAACTAGTAGAGGAGCCAACTAGAAAAGAGGCCTTGCTTGACCTAGTGCTCTCAAACGATTCTGACATTGTAAACAATGTGCAGGTAAGGGAACATTTGGGCAGCAGTGACCATAATATTGTATCCTTTGAAGTTTGTTATGAGAAACCCAATAGCAAGAGTTTAACCAAAACATTCAATTTCAAAAAGGCTAATTTTACAAAGTTAAAAGAAGCTTTAAAGGATATCCAGTGGGATGTAATTTTCAAAGATAAAAATGCACAAGAGTCATGGAATGTATTTAAAATGCTCTTGGGCAAATATACACGTCAATATATACCATTGGGGAATAAGCACAAGAGAAGTAAAGCAAAACCAATGTGGATTAATAATGTGGTTAGGAGGATAATGAGAAATAAAAAGCAGGCTTTTAAGGTGTTTAAGTCAAATGGGTCAGATGCATCATTTAAAAAATATAAAGAATGTAATAAAATCTGCAAACAAGCAATTAAGCTAGCTAAAATAGAAAATGAGCGAAACATTGCAAATGAGAGCAAGAAAAACCCTAAACAATTCTACAAGTATATTAACAACAAAAAAGTTAAGGTTGATATTGGTCCTCTTAAGACTGAAACAGGTGAATTGATTAGTGAGGATAAAGCTATGGCTGAGACTCTAAATACGTTCTTTGCTTCAGTATATACAAAGGAAGCAGAAATGACAAGCTGTGGGCAAACAGACAAAACCATGGAATTTCCTCCAACATCTACATGGCTTACTGAGGACAAGGTCCAAAAGAGACTGGAAAGGGTTATAGTGAATAAAGTGCCTGGACCGGACGGTATACACCCAAGGGTACTTAAGGAACTTAGTTCAGTAATAGCAAAACCATTATACTTAATATTTATTGATTCGCTTTCATCAGGCATAGTGCCCTGTGATTGGAGGAAAGCTGATGTAGTTCCATTGTTTAAAAAGGGAGCAAGATCCAAACCAGGAAATTATAGACCTGTGAGCTTGACTTCCATAGTGGGTAAGATACTAGAAGGGTTATTAACTGACAGTATTCAGAACTATGTGAAGACAAACAATATCATTAGTAGAAATCAGCATGGTTTCATGAAGAACAGATCATGTCAGACTAATTTACTTGCATTTTATGAAAGAGTGAGTAGTAATTTGGACAGGGGAATTGCTGTTGATGTAGTATACTTGGATTTTGCAAAAGCCTTTGACACAGTGCCTCACAACAGGTTACTGCATAAATTAAAAGGCTTCAGTTTGGGTGGTGTTATCTGTACATGGATTGAGAACTGGTTAAATGATAGATGGCAGAGAGTTGTTGTAAATGGAACTTTTTCAAATTGGTCTAGGGTTATAAGTGGGGTGCCGCAGGGTTCAGTCCTGGGCCCAATGCTTTTTAATTTGTTTATTAATGATCTAGAAGTGGGAATTGAAAGTAGCATCTCAATCTTTGCTGATGACACTAAGCTATGTAAGGAAATACATACAGAGCTCGATGTTTTTTCCCTACAGAAGGATTTAGATAAACTAAGTGAATGGGCAGAAAAGTGGCAGATGTAATTTAATGTAGATAAATGTAAGGTTATGGATTTGGGTTGTAGAAACAAACTTGCTGCATATACTCTAAATGGGAAACAACTTGGGAAATCCTCATTAGAGAAAGATTTAGGTGTACTGATAGACAATAGTCTTCACAGCAGTGTGCAGAGTCACTCAGCTGCTGCAAGAGCAAATAGAGTACTAGCCTGCATAAAAAGAGGTGTAGAAGCAAGGGATGCTAATATTATCCTACCTCTGTATAAATCCTTGGTTAGGCCTCATCTAGAATATGGAGTACAATTTTGGGCGCCTGTTCTAAAAAAAGACATTGCTGAACTGGAAAAGGTGCAGAGGTGTGCAACAAAACTGATAAAGGGATTGGAGGATCTGAGTTACAAAGAGAGACTAGCCAAACTGGGTTTGTTTACATTAGAAAAGAGACGTCTAAGGGGTGATATGATTACCATTTACAAATACATTCAAGGTCAATACAAAGAACTATCCAATGAATTATTTATGCAAAGAGCTGAGCTAAGAACAAGAGGTCATCCATTAAGACTTGAGGAAAGGCGCTTTCGACTAAAACACAGGCAGGGATTCTTTACAGTAAGGGCGGTAAGGCTATGGAATTCTTTGCCTCGGGATGTTGTGCTTGCAGATAATGTAACTGCATTCAAAAAAGCAATGGACGCCTATCTAGCACAGAACAATATTGACAGTTATGACAGATGGCTTCAAAGCAAATAGGATATTGAGCCGGGGAACTATTTCACACACACACACACACACACACACACCTACACTGGAAATTGCTCCAGAGGGCTTTTTTGTTGCCTTCCTCTGGATCAACAGGAGTGTTATTGGCATGGGCTGGACTTGATGGACGCATGTCTTTTTTCAGCCTTATGTACTATGTTACTATATTACTATAATCTGGGAAAGCATAATAAAAGGGGGTCTTAGCATACTAGTATCAGCAGCTGTAGGAGCTGCAGCAGCAGCACAGTTCAGCTGCCTGTTGCTGCTGTCAGTGTGCCATTTGAGATTATGATAAGTGTGACAGCAGGAGACCCTATGTCACATTTTTGATGTGACATAGTGTCGCGGTTATCAAGAATACACCAGGAGTCAGTACTGTAATTGTAAAACCACCTTTATTGAGAGTAATAAATGCAGATAGTAAAATAGTAGCAATCACAGAGGGTACTGAGGAAGCTAGCAATTCCTACCAGAAATAGGATGCCGCTTAGAGTAACCTCTCTGCTAGAGACTAGGCGGACACCAATGGTAGTCTCAGAATGGCGAGTATGGAAGCCACAGAGGAAAGTCTGCCAGAGCCACAGGTCCGCACCAGATTGGGTGTCTACTATGTAGAAGGGTAAGGCAGGAAGAATAGTCAGACAGAGCCACAGGTCAGCACCAGGATGCATGGTCAGACAAGCCTAGGTCATAAACAGCGCTTGTAGTCAGCCAGAGCCGCAAGTCTGCACCAGATTGGATGTCTGCTAAGCCAAAGGGTAATTCAGGAAGATTAGTCAGACAGAGCCACAGGTCAGCACCAGGATGAATGGTCAGACAAGCTTAGGTCATACATGGAGCAGGTAGTCAGCTAGAGGCACAGGTCTGCACTGGATTGGGTGTCTGCTAAGCCAAACGGTAACGCCAGAAAAGTAGTCAGACAGAGCCACAGGTTAGCACCCGGATGGATGGTCAGACAAGCCTAGGTCATACAAGGACCGGGTAGTTAGCCAGAGCCACAGGTCTGCACCAGCCTGGGTGTCTGCTAATCCAAAGGGTAAGGCAGTAAGAGTAGTCAGACAGAGCCACAGGTCAGCACCAGAACTGATGGTCAGACAAGCCTAGGTCAGACACGGAGCGGGTAATCAGCCAGAGCCACAGGTCTGCACCACATTGGGTGTCTGCTAAGCCAAAGAGTAACGCAGGAAGAGTAGTCAGACAGAGCCACAGGTCAGCACCAGGATGGATGGTCAGACAAGCCTAGGTCACACACGGTGAGGGTAGTCAGCCAAAGCCACAGGTCTGCACCACATTGGGTGTCTGCTAAGCCAAAGAGTAACGCAGGAAGAGTAGTCAGACGGAGCCACAGGTCAGCACCAGGATGGATGGTCAGACAAGCCTAGGTCATACACGGTGCGGGTAGTCAGCCAGAGTCACAGGTCTGCACCAGATTGGGTGTCTGCTAAGGCAAAAGGTAACGCAGGAAGAGTAGTCAGACAGAGCCACAGGTCAGCACCAGGATGGATGGTCAGACAAGCCTAGGTCATACACTGAAACAAATATCAATGTAAGGGTAACTGGACTAGCAGTCCATTGCCCCTTTTAACCTCTACAGGAAGTAGATATTTACATAGTGAAGTAAGTGCAGCAGAGGCTCAGAATGCTGGCTAAGAGGATGAGCAGCCATCTATAAAACAGAGTAGGAGCTGGAAGGGCTGTGATGGGTCCAGTGAGTCGGAGCAGGAGGAGGAAGTGACCACCACCAGAAAAGAAGGGTCTGAGAGCCATGATACCCCAGACCAAATGATTCCCAGTCCCCCAACATAGTCCCTTCAGATTTGGGGACAATCTATGATCAAATCAGCAAAGGCACATGAAGAAGTGGCTAGCAGTATAAGCACCAGCACAGATCAGCTATCTGTGCCTTTTGCTAGTTTTACCAGTCTGCCTTCACCTCAAGAAAAGATAGCAAGTGTGACAGTAGGGGAGTGGGGACCATCTGTCACATTTGTCATCATAGCCAACCAATGCAACTGTCATAGAGCAAAAGGAGCAGTAAGGAAGGACTGGTGGGGGTAGTGATGAGGGTGGTGGAACATGGAGCAGCTGGGGTAGAATAGACATTAATAACCTTTTTAGCAGAAAGCGAGAAGGAATGGGAGACAGATATACAAATGGGGATGGGCATCACCACCACTACCAGCAGTGAGATTGCAAATTTTGCTGCTTCTGTAATTCCTGTTGCTGCTTAGATGCAAGGACTGCAGGCTGATGAGGAGGAGGCTAATGTACCACAGACCACAGTGGTCATGGTGGGGATGGGGTCCGGCAGTAGTTGTGATGTGGGACTAGGACAGGTTCCATTATGCCAACAATACTCCTAGTCCTAGTTGTAGTGCTGATTCTGAGGCATCAGCAGCATCATCATTCCCTGACCCAACCAGTGAATGGGATTGTGGAGAAGAAGAAAGAGGCCATTTGTCTACACCTATCCCGTCCCCCCTGAGATCATGGGTGTGAGACTATTTTTCTCTTGAGGCAGGCATAGTGCAATCATCAGTGATGGCACTGTGCATTATATGTGATAAATCAGTGAAAAGGGGAATGGAGGGAACGCACCTTGGCACAACCTCCCTGATAGCACACATGAAATACAGATATTATGTGAAGCATGTTAAAGCCAAACTCCCACAAAGGAGAATGGGAGTCACTGTTGCTGTACTCCCTGTCTTTCTGCAAGGGCATCAAGAGTCGAGGCAGAAAAGAGGAAGAAGAGTAGAGAAACCCTGCCAGAGCCTGAAAGTTTGATGCCGAGTGAAACACATGGCACACCATCAGCTGTCCGGGAGTGGGAAGACATAGCAACATCTTATGGTGATCCACCTCTGTCATTGTTACCTCCCCCACCAGCTGATAGTGATTCTGTACATGAGAAGATATGGAAGTCTGTGTACACCATTGAACATTGTGTGGTGCGCTGACCACACATAGCAATGTGGTGGAGTATAATTGTAAGCATGGAATCAAGCAGCATCTGAATAAGCTAAGCTGGTGACAGGGAGGATTCATCATTATTATTATTATTCTTAAGACTGTAAGTTGTTATGTGCCCTTAGTAGAGCTGACAAGGGGCATAGTGACAGCAGCAGTACTTGGTTTCTGGGGAGATAATTGCTTTTACATTGTGGACCTAAGCATTAAGGTGTTTGCTTTAAATTGTTCCAGTTTTTTGATGTGTGAACAGATTTGTCCATTGTTTCAAGTCCTTCCCCCATTTCCTCCGTGATTCTACCTGGCTTGGTTGGCATTCCTGTGCTGTGTCACCTAGGCGACATTCTGACTGTTTGGCAACTCCTGCAGAGTATCAGCGGCCAGTCTCCATTACTGCTCCGGCAGGTTACCTTGGGCCTAGTCTCCGTTACTGCCTCTGCTCAGTGCAAGTGTCTGCCTCCGTTACTGCTCCGTCAGTTGAGCCACCGGTTGCCTCCAGTTATACTGCTAATGAGTGCAAGTGTTGCCTCCATTACTGCTACGGCAGTTTACCTTGGGTCTCCGTTACTGCCTCTGCTTAGTGCAAGTGTCTGTCTCAGTTACTGCTCCGGCAGGGGAGCCACCGGTTGCCTCTGGTATACTTCAGCAGAGTGCAAGTGTTGTCTTCGTTACTGCTACGGCAGTACCTCATGTGTCTCTCCCAGGAACTTCAAATACTCTCCGGAAGGTTCGTACAAACTCACTGAAGTTCCTGGTGCAAGGTTTAGCATTCTCCCACAAGGGATTGGCCCACGCCAAGGCTCTGCCAGTTAATAGTGAAATCATGAACCCGACCTTACTGCGGTCATTCGGAAAGGCATGAGGGGTTAATTCCAGAAATATCTCCAATTGATTAATAAACCCTCTGCACAGGGTGGGTTCACCATCGTATCTGAGTGGTAACGGGGCAGTATAGACTGTTGTGGACTTATTGTTTATTCTGGACCTGTGTAGGCATATCTATCTATAACCTGTCGTGTGTCTGTACTATTCTGCAGATATACTACAGGACCTGTGAAGGTTATTTTATTACTGTGATTTCAATAAAACTGTGTTTTATCCTAAACCACTGTGTCTGTGTATCAAACAAACCATTACAGTGTGCCTTAGATGTCTAAGTCCTACAAATCAATTGTTCCTAAGGGCTTGGGCCTTTAACAACAAGTCTCAGTCCTACAAATCACCCGCTACAAAATACTCTATCCCATCAAGTATCAGTCTGCTTCAGTCACAGCTTACTTCGGGGGGTTCCCTGTCTTTGTCATGTTATGTACCCATTTTTTTTTAACTGTCCCCACAATCCTAATCGACAAACCCCCCAAAAAAATTCCCTGTTCAACTGATTCTTGCCCCAGACTCCACCAACAAAGTCACCCTCAGTCCTCTTTTATACTATGCCTGTGGGAAACAAAATAAACTTTTGTCGTGTGTAAATTCAGTCTTCCCACATTTTCAATGCAATGAACTAGCAAAAAAGTGTCACGTTTCCCAGTAAATTTTCCACTAAGTGGGAAGTGCCAGTTTTCACCTATTTCAATGTTAAGACTAAAACTTTTAACCATTCCTACTGGACAGCAACAAGAGACTAGTGGCAATGGTGATAGTGTGAGGTGAGGGTGGCAGAGCTGGTGGTGTTGAAGAGAGTATTAGAGCATTCTTGGCAGAAAATGATACAGAATGAGAGAGAGAGAGAGAGAGAGAGAGAGAGATGCATTTGGGACTGGGAATCACCACCACAACTTGTTCTCTGTAATTCCTGTTTCTAGTGGGTTTAGTGATCCTTCCACTAGAAGCTGATTGGCTGGGAGGTACGTAAACACACATCCCAGCCAACTGAAGCATGGGGACCATTATGAACATATACTGGCCATGTAAAAAAGATAACCTCTGTTCAAATTTTCCACAGAAAGGCTTGGGCAATGGCCCAAGAGGTAACTCTGGTCCAGGGTTTTTGTCCTGCATTCCTGCTGCCACTGGATATTATGGCAGCATACTTTTAACCCTTTGACTTCCACAATATATTGTAACATTGAACTGCCAGCATATATTTACAATGACTACCAACATATCTTTTATGCATACTTTTTGGGGACACGTTTAATTTGACCTATATTTTGTTCTTTGCAGTGACATTTGTTTGCCACAAAAAAGAAGATCAGAAGACGTAAAATACGATGAATGAAGTTGAATAGAAAGAAGAACAAGGAAGATAGATGATGACAGAAGAAGACTGACAGTGGATGACAGGTAAGTGTTAAACAGTTATGAGTTATGTGTGTTAGGATAGTGTTTGGGCTAGTATTGTCTGTTTGTCAAACACTGATCTTTATCAGTTTTCTTTTGATGTTCCCATTTCTCACGCTATTTAGCATAGGTTTCATGAACTTAAAACACCCAACAAACATTTGGTCAAAGGTCAGGTTCTTTGGGCAACTTCATTGTGGTTTCTGTTGGTAGGGCAATTGAATACCTCTACTGACACAGTGTACGTACTGGTTGGTAGCCATTTTTGCCCTACCGGCTGTTTTACTGTGCACAATTGAATAGAGGCCTTAGAAGGAAATGAGTGAGCAGAAGTTGGAGAGGTCTGTCTTTGCTCATAATGGTTATGAAGGTAGTTGATAGGCTTCCCTGAAGAGGTGAGTTTTCAGGAAGTGTCTGAAGATTTGAAGGCATGGGGAGAGTCTGATGGGATGGGGGAGGGAATTCCACAGTTCAGGTGCAGCCCGGTTGAAGTCCTTTAGGCTGGAATGGGAGGATGTAATAAGAGCTGCAGAGAAAAGAAGGTCCTGTGCAGAGCGAAGATGGTGAGTGGCAATGTATTTGGAAATGACAGATGAAATATAGGGAGTGCAGTGTTAGTAAGGGCTCTGTAAATTAGCACCAGAATTTTGAATTTAGTTCTCTATGCTAATGGGAGCCAGTGTCGGTATTGGCAAAGAGGAGTTGTATTAGAGGAGTGATGTGTGAGGTAGATTAGTCTGGCAGTAGAGTTCATAATGAAGGCCAATTAGGAGTGAGTTAGAGTAGCCAAGTTGGGACATGATGAATGTTTGGATTAGACTTTTACTAGTACCTTGGGTAAGAAAAGGTTGAATTACATAGATGTTACTGAGGTGGAGGCAGCATGAGTTGGTGATTGACTGTCCTTTTTTCCCCACATTAAGTCAGAGTCTAAGGTGACCACCACACAGCATGATGTAGAGGTTCGTGTGATGATGGTTATGTTAACAGTGAGCACAATATCTGGGATATGGCTGGTTGGAGAGGAAGGGGAAATTAAAAGTTTTCACTGTAGAACTGTATAAAATTGTACTCATGTAGTCAGGCTCCTCTTCCTCCTTCTCCAATGCAGTACCACAACTACTGCCATTAACTACGACCATCACCAGCTGATAGTGAGTCTGCAAATGTGAGGATCTGGCAGTTTGTCTCCACCCAATGGACCTTGTGTGGTGAATTGACCACACATAACAATATGGTGGAGAACAATCAAATGCATGGAATCAGGGAGCATCTACAAATAGTTTATCCCACTGAATATGCCAAGCTGATAGAAAGAAGAATTAATTATTTTTATTAAATCTTGTCACCCACTCCACTACTTCCCATGCCACTTGTATTTAGCTGAATCCCAAGGCCATAGTGACTGTAGCATCTGCTTTTCTGCGGGATTAACTTAAATGTCAAGGCAGTGGTTATAGTTGTGTTATTGCTGTCATTTGATTAATCTGGTCTAACACTCGACTGTTGATTACCACTGCCTTTCCTTCTCTGTGACAGGCTGAGTCAGCTGATGCTTAACGAACTGCCTTTACCTCTCAGTTTCCATGGTTATTCACCAACCCCGGATTGTCTTTTGGGTTACGCTTATTGATCACAATTTTTCTTTGTTTGCTTTGGTTATTTTAATAAAGGTGTTTTGCATTTTACATTTTTGTGCCTGTCTGGTTCCTGGTCCATAACAATTGCTTATTATAAGAACGAATGTGCCAAGTATGATTCTTCTCCGTCTTCTCCCACTTTCACAAATGTTTCCACACACTGTGTACATTGCAGCACCTGATGATAAATGCACATTTCCTTCCTGATCTCAAGGAGAATAATAATAATAATATTACATGATTGATCAAATTCTTCTGTAAAAGGCATTATCTTCACAGCCTCTTGTGTGCTAGATATCTGGCAAGGCTCCTGTGCCCCTTTTAAATCTGCCCTTCAGAAGGGACAATTCCTTTACAAACCTATATCCATGTAATGTTCAAATAAAACTACCAACTCCCCAGATAGGAGGTTGCTTTTCCAGAGACTATTGATTTAAATCTCTCCTTTTATGAGGGGGAAATGGAAATGTACCTTTGTTAGTAACTATTACCTCCTTTTGAGCATGTCTTTCAGAGAAACAAAATGGTATCTTACATCAGTCAAGATAGCCTCATTTTTTTCCTGTGCAAGATTTTACAAAAACTTAATCTTCCTCTTTTTCTGATGAAAATTCTTACAAACCTTTGCAGCAAATATCAGCTCCATTAGTTGTTTCAGGTGGGAATTTCTTGATATTTGGAGATGGGAATTTCCTGCCACATAGAAAAATACCTCTTAATTTTCCACTGGTCTAGACTATAAAAGCTAAGAATTTCTTACAGTTCAGTGTGGGTTTTGTTAATAGAGAGAGAGGAGTAGAGGTGTTGCAGTAGAGGAAAGCTATCAATAAAACAAAATTGTGATTGTTTCAGCCTGTGAAGTGTGTGTTCTGCCCTGAGAATCTAACCCCTTAATTTCTCACTAGCCTCTACTATATAACCCAAGAATTTCCTGCATTTTAGTGTGGGTTTTGTTAATAGAGAGAAAAAGAGTAGTACAGGTGTTGTTGTAGAGTAGAACTGTTAATAAAGGATTTGTGACTTTAAGTTTGTGAAGAGTGTTTGAGTTCGTGTTAGGTTAGTGAGGGTCAGTCACATTTTGTGAGTTAGTCTTAGGGCAGTGAGGGATATTCAAGTTGTGTAAGTTAATTTTAGGGCAGTGAGAGTCTTCAGATTGTGAGTTAGTGTAAGGGTAGTGAGGGTCATTCAAATTGTGAGTTAGTGTTAGGGCAGTGAGGGTCATTCAAACAGTGTAAGATAGTATTAGGGCCATGAGGGTCAATAAAGTATGTAGTGTAGTGAGTGTGAGTGATGTGTTTTTTTCTTTTTCGTTAAAACTTGTTTTATAAACATTTTTATAATACTTAATTTTTTATGCTATTTTCTGCTTATAATAAGAGACTTGTGCTCAGTGTCAAGAAGAAAGTCTTGGGGGGATGGGGAGGAATTGGGGCATCATCCTCATCAAAGGGGCATAGGTCGCATCTACATTGACATTCTCTATTACCTGCTAAGATGAAACGAGAGGCAGAAATTGTTAGCAGCACTGCCACTGCTCTTCCACAACCAGCAGCAGCACTGCAGTGGAGCCACAGCTATCCTACAAGTATGCTGTAACCATTTTACAAGCAGTGGGAGCATTGAGTTTTTAATGTAACTATTTTACATGCAGCGAGACGCTGTGTTTTTGTGTATCGGTTACCAACTCATTGAGGTATGATATCACCCCCACCACTAATGTTAGGTTCACTCCACTGAGACACAATAATTACTTTCTGTGATGATGATGACAGGTGTTCTGGGACATTTTGGGAGTTTTTTGCTGATGTATGTTTCAGGTTTGCTTTCTGTTATTTTTTGCCCCTACTTTTCTCTCTTTCCTCCTCCACATTGAAACCATCCAGTCTATCTATCAGTATATCTTAATATTCTTTCACACAATCCGATTTCTCCGATGCTGCTGGTCATGCCTTGGCATAAATTCAGAAATTTCACTCACTGGTTTAGAATCATGACAGTGTTGCTATTATGGTAAGATTCCTCAGCCATGCTCCTCAGTCTTTTCTGCAGTAAATATATCAGTGGAAGAATCTCACTAATTCCTGCCCCTACATAACTACTCAGCAAGGTGCCCTCCTCAAAACACTTCAGCAGCTGACACAGATCACAGGATACAACCTTTTATTGAAATTGGCACTCAGTGATTATAAAATAATGAACTAAAATTAAAATATAATAGACCCAAATACCAATGTTAACTGGACCTCCCAATTAAGAACTAACTGCTAATCCTAACTGACTCACGTGTGCCAGAGTCAAACCGTACAAAAAGTGCAAAGCAAACACTATAGGAGAGTGCTTTAGTATAAATAAGGGGATAATATCTTACTATATTGATATATAGATGTAGCAATGAAGTAACAAAATAAAAAGAAATAATGTAAATAAAATATACTTTACTATCTATGTAGTACACAATAATTAAATATATATCTCAAATATATGAATACTAAAAATCCTACATTGGATGAAAATAGCCTACACAAATTAGTGATATATCACTCAGTTAAAAATGCATGTAATGCTGCAATGTAGTACAGTTTGGAATATGGAGGTGTAAAACAGATTATATAAATATCTATGTAGGAGCAGGTTATCTCTCCCTTACATCTGTGTGATCTGTTTCCTAGTGCATTAATTTGGAGAAACATTGCCGATCAAGAAATGATCTCCCTTTGATACAGAGATTTCTGGTATATTACTATAAGGTGTATTGCAGGCAGAGATCCCTTTGATAGTTTGAATGCCGCTCTTGGGTTTGACAGACCAAGAGCCAACATTATAGTTGCGATGCCCACCAGTTTTTTAATAATTTGACTGCCATAGGGGTATCCCTGTGTATCCCCTCCAATGAATGTATATGTTTGTTACATAAGCACCATACCTAGGTCACACAAAGATGCTCCCTCCAAAGCCTTCTAGTTTTGCATTATATACTTGCCAATGGTCTTATTCTTCTTGTACAAATACTCTAGCATGTATAGTGTGGGATTCCACCTAGTAGAGGACTCCAGTTTCAGCTGGTGATGGGGCAGGTGGTTATACTCTTGTATGGAATATTCTGTAATACAGTGCTAGCACAGTAGCATTGGCTAAAATAGGCACCGATTTTGAGGGTGATATTCAGCATCTCCTTGAGGGTTTAGGATTATGGAACAAATCTAGTCACATTAACTGAGCTTTCCATTGACTACATTTTAACCCTGCATTTTATAGTGTGTTGAATTCATGCAACACATCTAAACATTTATATTCCTCATGAGTTTGGACCAAAATGTCATTGACATAGACTAATACCATGTCCCCAAATGCACTGGTTCTATCACTTTTTATAGTGCTTGTTAAATAAATCATTTGTGGCAGTACATTACTATTGTGGAGAAAAGCTTTGGATCAGCACTTCTCCTGCTAGTTATGTCAGGTGTTGATACCACTATCTGAGTTACAGGTGGTAAATATTTGTTTAACAATCGATAGCTAAAAGTCAGCTGTCATCGGGTTTTTTCAATGGCTACAAAAGGTTATTGCATACAAAATTGCAGGGGCTCAACAACCCTTGTTTTATTAAATGGTCAATAATTTCTTGAATTGGTTCCTGTTCTTCCTCTGGGATTTTTTTTTTCATATGATGATCGATCAAGATGATCTTTCCCTGGTATATGAACATTAATTTTCATTTGACCACAATCGATTTGGTTGTTTTGCCCATAAATCAAAAACAAAATAAAAGTCTTGAGGAAAGGCAGCAGAACTGGATCCTCTACGTCTCCCCATTTTTTTGCAAAAGCATTTATTTCTTCCCATCCCTCTCTTCCCCAATCTGCTGTACTTTCTTCTGCAATTTTCCTATTCCCCATATCATTTTACTAGGTTTCTCAAGTAACCATCCAAACCTTTTGATCACATCACATCTCAACATTATTCCCTTTATATCAGCTTTCCACGATGGAACTGCAATGTCTAAGTTCCCCAGGTTAATTACCAACTGTGGATGAAGACATTCAAAGCCCTCAGGTATCATGAGGGGTAACAGAATAGTGGGGAATGCAGCTTTGATATCAACCATATATTTTTTCTTTAAACCATTCTACCATACCATGGAGATAGGGTTCCCATCCTTTCCCATGAATACATTTGTTCAATTGGCAGTGTGGTGGGGGTTACTCTTTCATTGTTTAGCCATTTCTCTCCCTTTTCTGTTTTTGGTTACCCAAAGACATATCTAATATATATCCCATAGTGCTCATGTTTGTATCTGTCCTTGATATAGGTTGGTAGGAGCAGTGGGCTTAGTTCTGTGTTCTTTTCTCTTTGTTGCATACAATCCATTTTCTTTTGCAAATACATTCAAACACATTCTTTCTTAATTTCCTCACAATCTCTTACAATGTGCCCTGTCTTTTCTGCAACAGTAACAAACTTCTTACTTTGCTCTGAAATGTCTTGGCTTACTCATACTGCCATGCACTGTCTCTGCAGCTGTGTGCAGCTCAGAGGTGGCAGCAGAGGAGACAGTACTGTGTGCCCATGGGTTGGTGCCTGTTCCACATCGAGGGAATTTGACAGAGACTGTATTTATATATGGGCAGTCTCTGTTCAAACTCCCTCACTGCCATTGGCTGAGATGTGCTTACACACATCCTAGCCAATCAGAGTCGAGCGGTTGTGCCTTAAACTGATTGGCTGGGATTGCGTAAGCCAATAGCTGTGAGGGAACTTGAACAGAGAACAGTCTCTGCTCAAATTTCCTCAGTGTGGAACGGGCATCGGCCCATGAGGGACAGGACAGGGGGGCTGTGGCACACAGTACTGTCACTGCTGCTGCCGCCTCCGAAGCCACACCCAGTGGCAGAGACAGATGATTAAGCTAAGTGTTATATTATTATATTTTAGGACATATACTTTGCAACTTTGAACTACTATAATGGCTTGACTTTGATTATAATGGCTTATATGGACCTTAAATAATGGCAGCATATGTCTATGGATCTGGGCACTAATACACTGTTTAACCCTTTGAGCCCCAGAGAGGTATGCAACGCATTGCTAGCATTAAAGGGGTTAAAAGATGTATTATTGTCCGTGATATTTCTGCAAACATATTAATACTAAGAAAGAAGGATGAAGAGATGAAAGAAGATATAAGAAAGAAGAGAAGAGAATATCGAATTAATACAGAAGGAGACAGACAGTGGATGACAGGTAAATGTAACGCATATAAGTTAAAGATTGGTGCTTGGTAGTATGTCAGGCACCGATAGTTAGCTTTTTTACTGTTAAATTCCCAGTATTGCTGCTATTTAGCTGCTTTTTGGGAACTTAATGCACAAAACTAACGTTTGGTCACAAGAATATTTCTGTGGCCCAACGTCCATTGTGCTTTTAGCAGGTAGGGCCTTTAAATACCAACTAAGACATATTATTATGTCGGTCAGTACTCAGTTTGGTCCTACTGCACGTTTTAGCGCAAAACTTTAAATATGGTCCTAATTGTTTTGCTTCGCTTACACTTCATTTTCTCTATTCATCATTATTCACCATGCATTATCAAATATTTGTCCTTGATTTTTAAGGAATCCGGAGCTGATGAGCATAAATGGGGTAATCCGGTCACAGCTAAATCAAGCAAATGCAATCTCATGCAAGACTCTCACAAGAAATGCAGAGCCCACGTAGAAATATTTTCTCTGCCTGTAGGTCATATCTCTCTTGAAGCTGTAATTTTCTTGATATATTATTATTAAAAAAGCATGCGTTGGCAACTTTGTTTATTGTTCATTTTTAATTTATTGATATTTACTTGTAATTTTTTTAAATTCTGAATTGGGTATTGTATATTATATTATTTTTTCCTTTAGAAGTTTTTTTTAATAGGAATTTAATTTTTGTTTGGGCAGACAAAACACTGCTAAAACAAATTAGAAACAAACAAAGCCAGCTCTGGCTTCTTAACCATTAACATTTCACAAATTCAGTACTGGTGAGAAAGTTTTACAACTGCTCTACCTAATAATACAAGATGTTCTGCATTACTTATTATTTTCATTTCCTAGTTAATGACTAAATAATGTTTTTTTTTAATTATTTAAAGTCATATTTATTGAGATAATAAAAGAATTACAAACAATTTTAAGATATGCCTATACAAGAGCGTGGAAAAATAGGAATGATATCATCAGTAACCAATGAGGATAAGACACATTAACAACTATATGAGTTGTATATAGCAATTGATTAACATAAAGGGTGGTAGAGTCAAGTGAAAACGTAAAACGACATGAGTGCATTATATAGGAATTGCTTGCCATGTTAGTTTAACTGGAAGTGAGTTGGGATATATCAGAGTATAGGAAGAGTAGCAAAAAGAAGGGAGGGAAGGTGGAGAGGATGAGTGGGGATGGTGGGAGGTGATGGAGGGTGAGATGTGGAAAGAAGGAAAAAAAATATTATACTATATATATATATATATATATATATATATACATATAATACTGTAAAAGACACGTGACCACAAATTCTACAACTGTGCCTCACACACCTCAGGGTGGCAGCTAGGAGGAGATATGCATATCTCCTCCACAATGTAGCAGGATAGCAGGAAAGCTATACAATTCTCATGTCACTGGCGTATGAGGCGAAGATTGAGCTTAATGGACTTGTGTCTTTTTCAACTTAATTTACTATGTTACTGTGTTTTTATGTTACTGCCACAGGCCCATGTACACACTAACCAAAAAATGTGCACAACCCGGGGTGGCAGCTAAGAGGAGATATGCATATCTCCTCCACACTGCCTCACTACAACATACACTGAGAACAACAATTCTACACACTCAGGGGCAACATGTACGAGGAGATATGTATATCTCCTCTATACTGCCTCACTATAACATATACACTCCCATACTTCGCCCCTCCCCACTATCTCCTTTCGCAGCTAAAAAAATAACATGGCCAACTTACACCACAAACTTATACCACAAACAATCTTGCACTGCTCACTATCTCCTATTGCACCATATTAATATCTTCTCTTACATACATTTCATTTACGTATGGTGTGCTCGTAATTCTGCTTTTCCTCACTCTTATATCTGTTTATCTTCTATTTTATCTCTGCAGCCTTTGCACCGCATCACTCCATCTCCATCTCCATCACTACACTGAGCCACAGAGGGTCATGAAACAATGTCGCCAGGGAGACACATGGAGCAGCTGGGGAGCAGCAAAACAGTCCACCTCACATTCTCAGGAGGCCTCTTTGAAAATGTTATGTTACACAAGTCTTAAGGAGATGCATAATCTGTTGAGCTCAAAATATTACTTCTGAAAGTCTTCAGGGATGTTAGAAACCTTGGAGACCACTCACTGAGACTTTTTCTGTATTCCATTATTTGGGTCAAGTTCCTCTGAATTGACTTGGCCCTATTCGCCCTGGATAATACTTTCCCTGATTTCTTCATCAGGATGTATCTCTGATATTTATACCACATATATAAGGAGGCAAACACTTTGCAATATCTCCACTGAGTTCCTCTAACTATTTTAAGAGGGTGAGTGCCAAAGCATGTTTATGAAGCTGCTCTATGTGGTGTGTCTATTTAAGGAGAATCTAAGTGTTTTTGTAAGCATTCATACTCTCTGGGAACCCAGTTGTAAAAAACGGTCTGGTGAGTGGACAGCACATCAACTATCAGATTAGATTAGAAATATTGGTAGTACAATCTTAAATCTGCTATTTCTTGGAGTGGTCACCCAATAAACAGTAATTTCATTATATACAAAGGAAGCAACAATGACAGGCTATGGGCAAATAGACAAAACCACAGAATTTCCTCCATCATGTACATGGCTTAATGAGGACAAAGTCCAAAAGAGACTGGAAAAGGTTATGGTGACTAAAGCACTTGGACCTAATGGTATACACCAAAGAGTACTTAAGGAACTTAGTTCAGTAATTGCATGACCATTATACTTAATATTTATTGATTCACTTTCATCAGACATAGTGCAGTGTGATTGGGGGAAAGCTGATGCAGTTCTATCGTTCATAAAGGGGCAAGAGCCAAAACAGGAAATTAGAGACATGTGAGCTTCATGGGTAAGATACCAGAAGGGTTACTATCAGACAGTATTCAGAACTATTTGAAGACAAACAATATTATTAGTAAGAGTCAGCATGGTTTTATGAAGAATAGATCATGTCAGACTAATTTATTTGCATGTTACAAAATAGTAAATAGTAAGTTGGACAAGAGAATTGCTGTTGATGTAGTATACTTGGATTCTGCAAAAGCCTTTGATACAGTGCCTCACAACAGGTTACTGCATAAATTAAAAGGCTTCGGTGTGGGCTGTGTTATCTGTACATGAATTGAGAACTGGTTAAATGAAACCTTTTCAACTTGGTCTAAAATTATAAGTGGGGTGCTACAGGGTTCCGTTCTGGGCCCAATGCATTTTAATTTGTTTATTAATGATCTAGAAGTGGGAATTGAAAGTAGCATCTGAATCTTTGCTGATGACACTAAGCTATGTAAGGAAATACATACAGTGATGGATGTTTTTTCTCTACAGAAGGATTTGGATAAACTGAGTGAATGGCCAAAAAAGTAGCAGATGACAATTAATTTAGATAAATGTAAGGTTATGTCTTTGGGCTGTAGAAATAAAAATGCTACATATACTGTAAATGAGAAACAACTTGGGGAATCCTCATTAGAGAAAGTTTTAGGAGTACTGATAGACGATAAACTTCACAGCAGTGTGCAGAGTCACTCAGGGGATGCTAATATTATCCTACCTCTATATAAATCCTTAATTAGACCTCATCTAGAATATGGAGTACAAATTTGGGCACCAGTTCTTAAACAAGACATTGCTGAACTGGAAAAAGTGCAGAGACATGCAACAAAACTGATTAAGGAATTGGAGGATCTGAGTTATAAAGAAAGACTAACCTAACTGTGTTTGTTTACATTAGAGAAGAGATGTCTAAGGGCTGATCTAATTACAATTTACAAATACATTCAAGGTCAATACAAAGAACTATCTGATTAATTATTTAGGCAAAGAACTTAGCTAAGAATGAGAGGACATCCATTAAAACTAGAGGAAAGGTGTTTTCTAAAACAAAGGATATTTTACAGTAAGGGTCGTAAAGCTATGGAATTCTCTGGCTCAGGATGTTGTACTTGCAGTAATGTAACTGCTTTCAAAAAAAGCAATGAATGCCTATCTAGCACAGAACAATTTTTAAAATTATGACAGATGGCTTCAATGCAGATAGGTTGTTGATCCAGGGAACTATATGACTGCCATTTGGAGTCATGAAGGAATTTTTTTTACCCACTTGGGGCTAAATTGGAAATAGCTTCAGGGTTTTTTTTTGTTTTTTTTCCATCCTATGGATCAACAGGGGTGTTTTGGCATGGGCTGGACTTGATGGACGTATGTCTTTTTTCAGCCTTGCCAACTATGTTACTATGTTATTCCACTTCCAATTAAATACAGATTTTGGCTATTTAGAGGGCTATATAACAATAGAGACTGGAGCATGATCGAAGATAGTGATAGTTCCTGTAGAGGCCAGTGCTACGATCACCAAATTGAACTTATCTAGAAAGAAATAGTAAAATCTGGAATATTCTAGTCTCCACAGCATAAGAACAAGCATTGGAATAGACCCTAATGCTGGTGTAGTACAGGTACACTGGTTTCCACTTCCAGCTTCTTTGAACTGGACAGCCACACTGCTAATGGATACCTATTTTGTGCACTCACAAACAACAACATGAATTTGCAGTTTGTGCTTTTTATATTAAAACATATTAAAAGCAAGTAAGTAGCTTTAAAAATATAAGAGAAAAATTCTATAATAGTGCTAATATTGCTCTACTTTTAAAATGCCTTGTTAACCACAATATAAGACTTTCTTCTTTATTCTTGATGTTGTCCACGTATCACAGCTTGGCTACAGCAGATTTTGTGTTCCACTGTTAGCCTATAGCGGGGCATGTAACAACATCAAAATGTGTGTTCCACCCTTATGTCATCTATTATAGTCAGCCAATTAGGATGGATATCTCATAGACTACCGAACGATCCACTGCTTCTTGAAATAAACAAATGAAAAAATAAAAATAAAAAATGGAAAGTAATTATATGTATTTGGGCTTCAAACACATATTAACTGGATCTCCATATTAGAGAACACATTGCCATTAAAATCCCATGCAGATTTATTGACAAAGTATCTAAACTACACATTAACCCTCTGTGCACCGGAGTAACACAAGGTGCAACTGTCAACACTGCACCACACAAGGTTCTCCATAGCATCTATAAGATGAAAATCAATCAATAGCTTGATAGCTGTATGTAAGACTTTTCTTCAGCACAATAAACAGGTGGGTTTAAGGGAAAGTCTAGAATCAGAGCACCTGACCTAAAAAGACTCTAGAAGATCCAATATATTGCACATAAAGTGCAGTTGGCCAGTATTGTAACAGTATATATTAGCTAAAGTCACCATTGGACCTGACATAAAGACTTTTATAAACAAGTAGCAACCTTCACAGTCAGCTTGAATGTCAGTATGTTCTTAAGGGACTGACATGCGGAATAGAATGGCCATTTCATATGTTTTAGTGGGGTTGAACCACCCAATCTATTGGGAAACGTCTAGTCTGGAGAGGGGGTTGATGTTGCATTGCAATATGAGTCTCCTGTAGGAAAAAGATATGGAATTTAAGTTTAAGAAGTTGCCTAAAAATCATAGAATGCCTTATCAGGCTATTTAACCCCTTAACATTGTAAGATGCTACAGTGAACAGTGGCTCCATGATGAGAGGGAGATATATAAGGCACAGAGCAAGAGGAAAATTAAAGAAAGAAGAAAAAAACACTGAGGAGATGGAGAACTGTGAGGGAGAAATTATGTAAAAGGTGCAGAAACTGCACCCCTGTGTTCTCAACGATTGCTCACCAAGCAGTTTGGTGTTTAATGCAAGGTAGGAGCCAGAGGGCCCTGGAGGGAGAGAGAGTACATCTGGTCCGTACAGAAAGATATTTCTGTCCAGAGTACAGTCTCAAAAGTGTACACTTTAACGTATGTGAGAGCAACATAATTAAGTAAAAACTGATTATTCAGAGTATATGCACCCAACATTCATTTTCATAAACAAAAGTAAGACTCTCCTCTACAAGTCCCAGGGGTATGTATGAGAGAAAAATGGGGGGATGCCAGCCAGTGCAAGCAGCATGGGACAGATTAATCTAGGCATGTTAATTATACATTTCAGTGGCCAGGGTGGAAGTGCCCACAAATCTAAATGCAGGCTAGTCCCCAAACCCAGAGAGAGAAGAAGCCGCAGTGCACAGAAGTCCCAACCCCCACAATATGTACAAATCCCAATCACAAGATTAATGTGAAACATCCACGCATAACACTCGTGGGAATACAGAATCTCCAAACCCAGACAGCCTGATCCCCACCCCCTTCTTCAGGGCAAAAAACAACTCAACCCAGCAGACTATAATTGAAGGGATGTTCTACAGGACATAACATACAATAATCATGCATTATGTATTATGTATCAACCTGTGACTAGTGGAGCTGCAAAGCCAACCCCACACATCCCACCATGGGTCCAATGAGCCACCTCAGATGAGAGCAGGTCCAGGCTCGACCAACTTACTGGAGCCAAGCCCACCCATACAGAGGTAACCCCAAAAAATGCTCCATTTCACAGCTCAGCCGTGTCCTGTGTTCTGGCGTCACAGCCGCCTCCCGGGTCTCTGCGCGGCTCCGGACGCTTCAGGATTCTGTGTCCCAGCCGTGATGGGTGACATCATCTCTGTGCACGCATCCAAGGGCATTGACATGCGCTCCATTTAAAGGGACAGTCACTCAAAGTTACTCCTCCTCTTCCTGTGGCTAGCCTTTTTATACTGCCTGGACACAGGGCTCAGTCGCCCTTTCGTTGGTGTCCAGTGCAGTTCTATAATTTGGCATTCCGTGTATTATCTGACTTCTCTGACTATCTATTCTGGTGCTGACCTGTGGCTCTCTCTGACTACCTGCTCTGTGTATGACCCTTGGCTTAGTTGGATAACCATTCTGGTGCAGACCTGCGGCTGTTGTCTGACTATCCATTCTGGTGTTGACCTGGGGCACTGTCCACTGTGTATCCAGCACACTAACTCTTCAGTGGATATCCTATCTGGTGCAAACCTGTGGCTCTGGCTGACTACCCACTCCGTGTATAACCCCTGGCTTGTCTGGCCATTCATTCTGGTGCTGACCTGTGACTCTATTTGACTATCCTCTAGTGTGGCTGCCCGTGGAGTCAGATATCCAAATTGGTGCGGGCCTGTGGCTCTGGCAGACTTACTCCTAGTTGCCTTCCTATTAGTCTGGCTTCTCCCAGGTGCGTACCTGTGGCATTGCAGACTACTCCTTGTCCCATCGCTGGGACTGATCATAGGGAATTACACAGAAGCAGTCTTCTATTTCTGGTAATTGTCGCTTGCTCCGTTGTGCGCTTCTCTCTCATACAGTTTATTGTGATATTTGTGTTTCCTTGATTGTGCCTAATGAAGTTGGTATGACCTTTTAGTACTTGACCTGAGTTTCTTTGCACGTACCGTGACAAGTGTAAAGGGAGAAAGCCCTGGAAGAACTGAATATCCATTCCACCATAGCTTATCTTTCCCATTTCTCTTGCCTGCTGCATTAGTCACTCTTTCTCTGAAAAATAGTTGACCTTACTTCCCAGACTTATCCCTTTGGACATCTGCAATTGCTGCTTTGAGAGCAGTTTTAATATTTCCATCCATAGTCCAGATTAGTGTTGAGCGAGCATGCTCGGCCGATGCTCGGATCGGCTCGAGCATCGCTCTGCTCGGCACATGGCGGTACTCGTACGAGTACCGCCATGTGCTCGCCCGGCATGTTCGGGTGGCGGGGATCTGTGCCGAAGGAGGCACAGATCTGAAGACGCTCCGCTGGACCACCAGGGACTGGAGGTAGGGGGCATTGCGGAGATGAAGGGGGCATTGCGGAGATGAAGGGGGCATAGCGGAGATGAAGGGGGACATTGTGGAAGAGGGGCATAGCGGAGATGAAGGGGGACATTGTGGAAGAGGGGCATAGCGGAGATGAAGGGGGACATTGTGGAAGAGGGGCATAGCGGAGATGAAGGGGGACATTGCGGAGATGAAGGGGGCATAGCGGAGATGAAGGGGGACATTGTGGAAGAGGGGCATAGCGGAGATGAAGGGGGACATTGTGGAAGAGGGGCATAGCGGAGATGAAGGGGGACATTGTGGAAGAGGGGCATAGCGGAGATGAAGGGGGACATTGTGGAAGAGGGGCATAGCGGAGATGAAGGGGGCATAGCGGAGATGAAGGGGGACATTGCGGAGATGAAGGGGGCATAGCGGAGATGAAGGGGGACATTGTGGAAGAGGGGCATAGCGGAGATGAAGGGGGACATTGTGGAAGAGGGGCATAGCGGAGATGAAGGGGGACATTGTGGAAGAGGGGCATAGCGGAGATGAAGGGGGACATTGTGGAAGAGGGGCATAGCGGAGATGAAGGGGGCATAGCGTAGATGAAGGGGGAGATGAGATGAAGGGGGGCATTGACCAGGCACCCTCCCCTCATCAGAGCAGGGGGTGCCTGGTGTAATGCTCGTGTCGCCCCATTCAATTCAATGGGGCTCGGGTGCTCGGCCGAGCACTCGAGCCTCCGGCGGTGCTCGGTCAGAGCACCCGAGCACCCGAGCATCGGGGTGCTCGCTCAACACTAGTCCAGATGTTGTCCTTGTTAGGAAGTTGTAGAAGGTATTCTCTGGTAACTGCAGGGGTGTTTGTCATCGTTACTGTGGACTCCTGTGAGGGACTGAGGGACATGCTCATTGGGGATGTAAGTAAGAGTAGTGCCAATATGGCTGTCATTTTACTTGTTTCGCTCGTCCGAACAGATCGCGTGAAATCAACACATGGCCATCTCGAAGGACTGCTGGCTCTGCTCCATAATGTTCAAGATTTTTAAAAGCCCCATTTAAATAAATGAATATGCAGAAAACGATATTGCACCACCATTAGAAAAATAGAGTTAGATATATGTAGTCCAAAGTTTGGCAACTTGGACTATAATACGTTTAAATAGCTGGAATACAATTAATTCTGACCATGATGGGTAAGCAAAAATTCGGTATTAGTAAACATCCATATTCATACAATATTTTCTCATATATGTGTGTATACACACATATATATATATATATATATATATATATATATAGATATAGATATATATAGTGTATGTATGTGTGTGAGTGGCCGTAAACATATATGGGTTGCTGCACTGTGTCATTTGGTGCCAGTAGATTAAATCTGTAGTAATATGAACAATATAAGTGTTGCCTGCAGGAACAATTGGTAATATTATAATCCGACCAAAAAAAAGTATTGCCTTATTTGAAAAGATTCAGTATGTTGTTTTTTATATATAAAATACATTGCACCCTAAAATAACTGTGCAACAGTTTTCTTTTACAAAATAAATTTTTACTGCAATAGTGGCTATGATCAAATTGAAGTTGGAAGCAGTGTTGATGTGCAAATCCCTTTTCTCCCTGCTGTGTCATAACAATTACATCTTAACTTCAAGATTAGTCTGTGTAATATGATTCCTATACTCCTTAATTCTGTAAAAAAAGTGTTTGCCATATTAGAATTCTTGTTGCCTAGGCAACGACGCAGTGCTCTGGGAGCACAAAGAAGTTGTACATTACATTCTCTCATTCTGAAAGCTTGCTGGTGTACCATAATTGATCTACTGTATCATATTCTGTTACAAACTATATGGGGGGGTTGCTTTACTGTATGTATGACTGCTAGTTAGCTAGCAGTTTGTGCTCCAGTAAAGCCATTGCTAAATATATTAGAGCTTTCTCCTATAAAATAGAAATACTTTTGAAATTATTTTAATACAGTTTAAAGGACACATTGTACATCTGTAAGTTATTATTATTATTATTATATGCTTAAAGCACAAAGCACATACTTGCCATTTCAACATAATTTCCAGGGAAAGCATTTCAGTTGTGAAGTCACATGAGAGTGGTTCACGAGTGGTCCCTAAAACTGTGTAGCACAGTGGAGGGCTAAATACAACCCTCAATCTGATTTTTTTTATGGCCCTCAGGTCTGTCAGCAGTACATATAGAACAAAACTGCTAACAGAATAATATCACTCGTCGTCTTACTTTGCGAAGGTAGAGTGATACATTTTATCACAAACAATGCTACAATTTTTGTTTTTACCAGAGCAGAGAGGCTGTGCAACAGTGAAAGTATCAGTTCAAACACTGTGATCAGACAGCGAGGCATAATAGTAAGTTTCCTCTCCCTCTAAATCCCTCACACACATCTCACTGTTACCAGTAAGGAATTGTATTATTAGTGGGGCAAAGGTATTGTATGCAGGATGGTTGATAGGCTTGAAAAATACCAGAGAATGACTGATCCATAAATTAGGGCAATCTGACTCAATGTTAGTGCACTGAGCAATCCAATATCAAAATTACATTAAGGGTAAATGGAAACATTAAAAACCCCAGGCTAGGAAAAAGACAAGGTGCTATCAGGTATGACACATGGTACTTTAACCTATTTAAACAGTACCTAGCATGTTCCTGTGCATGTATGCATGTTTGTATGGTATATGCAGGTTTATTTCTCTGCCAAACAGAGCATTGAAATCTTTCTATATTTGAGACTTATGACAATTATTTTAATACACCAGACTGATGTTTGGTTCCATTAACATGTATATGTTTTAGGAATAAAGAATAGGGATGGGCCAATCATTTCTCTTCAAAATCAAAAGATACAAACGACAGTACTTCTCTTCATCTGTGGGAATTTTTCTGAAAAGTGCAGTTTTTCTGCATTTTTACACTTTTTTCATTCCATTTAAATCAATAATAATGATGCATTCCTTCACGTGGAGAGTTCCCCCATATGTTCCCACTAAGCTAAATTGTAAAAGGGGATGTAAATTTACAACATGCTGGCAGTCTATTATTGGGACTTGGGAGAGAGGTAAAGAAATCAACTGAGTTTTGGAATATAGTTGGTAGAGGCAGACAAAGAGAGGTTACTGGAGCTGCTTTATAGGAGTATTATTAATAGCTGCTACCAGTTGATCCCTGGGTTTGGGTGTGAAGCGAAAAGGAGCATAAAAAACTAATAAGTGACAGACAGACAGTCAGACAGGCAAGTGAAGTGATTTTTACTTGAGCTAGCTGCCTGAGTCTAAGACTCTACTGAGACTGAGTGGGGAGATATGACACATACATTCACAAATACAACATACATTGAAGACAAACAGAGAAGTAGAACATGACATACTGTGTTACTTATACACACCCTATCCTACATCTGCAAGACCAAGAGGTACAATCATATACTGAAGAGCAGAGATGCTTTACCAGCTACCATGTGCTTTATCCACTATTGAAATCTGCTGATTCCGAAGATAACAGGTTTATTCTATACCAGGGCTTTTCATGTTCAGTCCTCAAAGGACCAACAACAGGACAAGATTTAAGGATTTCCCTGATTAAGCACAGACAGTCTGTGAAAATGAATGAGCCACTGATTAACTCACTTGTGCTTAATCAGGGAACTCATTAAATCCTAGCCTGTTGGTGGCCGTTGGGGACTGAACTTGCACAGCCCTGTCCTATACTATACTACACAACTGACACTGTAGTTCTTGGGGGATAAAGAGAAAACGTCTGACATTTTGGCACTAGCTACCAGTGTATGGAGCCACACAGGCAAAGAGGGGAAGCTGGATATATTTAATTCAAGGAGTATTGGTGCTAGTCAGTTCTATAGATTATTGCAAGGGGTGTGGGTGACACTGACAGGGACAGTTTAAAAAAATTAGAGGTGACAGAGACAAGCAGAAATCCTATTCAGAACAAATAATAACGCAATTGCACACTTAAATACATAGGAAAGGGTAACTAACATACAGATGAGAAACAGGGTGCTAAACAGGGTAATGTAATTAGATCATTTAAAAAGAGGAGAATACATATAACCCTTCATCAGTAAGCACTCACTGTTACACTAATCTCTCATTCCCCTATAATAACAATATTAAAGGGATAGTAATGTTTCACAAAAACAGCAGCTCCAATTAATCTTCATAGTATTTGGGCCATGGAGAGTGTTATAGCAATACTGTCAGAGTTGTAGTTCAAGAGTAATTGTATGATAAAGTATCCCCATCCCGCCCCTTTTACCTAGTGTAAGCCACCCCCCTGAGATGTGGAATCCAGTCCTGGGACCAGACAGATCACAGCGATGGACAATCTTTTTTACTGTGAGCATAAGGAAAACCCTGCTCCCTTATGCTTACTGAAGATTGTCTCTCCCTGTCATCCATCTGGATGGTCTTGCTGCTCTGAGGTGAGCAGTATTACATCAGTAAAAGGGGTGGGAGGGGAATACTTTGTCATTCAATTACTCTTGAATTACAATTCGGACAGTATTGGAATAACACTCTCCATGGCCCAAATACTAAGATTAATCAAAGCTGCTTTTTATTGTGAAACATTACTAGCCCTTTAACTTGGGAGTATGAAAAAATGCTGTAGTAAGAATGTCTAAAAAATAGACATGTTAATAGTTTATTTTTATCAATTAACAAAATCCATAGTGAGTGAACAGAAAAAAATCTAAATCAATACTTGGTGTGACCACCGTTTGCCTTCAAAACTGCATAAATTCTTCTAGGTACACTTGCGCACAGTTCTTTAATGAACTCGGCAGGTAGACTGTTCCAAACATCTTGGAGAACCAACCACAGTTCTCAGTTGCTTCTCTATCTTCATTTAATCCTAGCCAGACTTGAGGATGTTGAGATAGGGTTCTGTGGGGGCCACACCATCACTTCCAGGACTCCTTGTTCTTCTTTACACTGAAGATATTTCTTAATGACTTTGGCTGTATGTTTGGGGTTGTTGTCATGCTGCAGAATAAATTTGGGGCCAGTCTGATGCCTCCCTGATGGTATTGCAAGATGGTTTAGTATCTGCCTGTACGGCCATGCACTGAGGATACCATTAAAGGGATAGTAATACTTAAATTTAACTTTAATTCATCTTGTAGCCCTTAAAAAAACAAATTAAATTACCCCAGCAGCATCTCTCCTTTATGGTTTGAGAGAAATCTGCTTTCAAAGTTCCCCCTCTCCTGATGTTAGTGCTCTAGCTTACTGGAGGAGAATCTGGTCCCTGGACCAGCGGAGGCTCTTCAGCAGAGCCAAGATAGCATTATGTAAAAATAAATCCTTCACTGGAATGGTCTTCTACGTGTGCTTGGTGTTTCAGTTAATGATTGTGTTTAAACCTATATATTAAATTGATGATCTTTAGCACCTGTTTGGTATAATTGTTTAATCATACACCTGAATATATGCCTACAAAAGCCCTGACTTTGTACAAGTGTACCTAGATGCTGTTCAGGGCCAGATTTACATTCCAGGCTCCCCTAGGCAACGCACTCTGGGTAGCCCTTGGCTCCACCCATGACCACACCCCACTCCTCACATGACTACGCCACCAGTCTCCTCCACTGTTTCCTGGCACAGAATATACCTTTGTCCTACAACAAGCAAGGACATAAAAGCTTTAACTCCATGGTTGCTAGAGAGATCTCCAATGCATTGCTCAGCATTGTGTTGGAGATCTCACTAGCATCCAAGGTGTTAAATAATAGCCTATAAAGAGGTGTATAAGCTACGGTGTATAAGCTAATGCATGGATACAGAGGTTGCTCTGGCCCCACCCACAATTCACAATGTGGGTGTGGCCAGCAAAGCTGAGGTTCCCCTCAAAATTTGGAGCTCTAGGCAGGTGCCTAGTCTGCCTATTGGGAAATCCAGCCCTGATGCTGTTTTAAAGGCAAAAGGTTGTCACACCAAATATTGATTTACTTAGATTTTTCTTCTGTTCACTCACTATGCATTTTGTTAATTGATAAAAAATAAACTATTAATATGTCTATTTTTGAAAGCATTCTTACTTTACAACATTTTTCACACCTGCCTAAAACTTTTGCACATTACTGTGTATATCATTATCATCATCATTTTCAGCCTTTGTCGATCCACTGCAGGATGAAGACCGCAACAACTTCAGTCATATGCCTTTTGTTGCCACTGTTTACTGACAAATTTGATAATATCATCTACCCATCTTATCTTTGGTCTTCTTATTCAGAGTTTAGTATTTAATGGAATTCATTCCAAAATTCGACTGGTCTTCTTGCTATGTTGCCTGCCCATTTCCATTTCAATTACATCATAGACCTTTGTTTGCTGATGAATCCACTAACACGTTTTTTGGTCTCTTTTTGTTATGTTAATAATTTGCCACTCCATGCTTCTCTGTGTAACCTTAAGTTTTTGTATGGCTTTGGCATTGTGTCCATGTTTCACAGCTATACGTAAGGACTGGGACACAAGGGTCAAAAACCTTTTGCTTGAGGCAGTGGTGCTAGCCGTCCCAATTTTATTAATCGCTCAATTTCTATCATGGTATTCCATATGTTGACATTAACTGTCCAAGGTAAACATACTTGTCAGCTTCTTCTAGTTCTAGTCCATCAATGTTATTTTCCATGGTATGGTTTATAACTATCTTCAGACCAAAGTTTTTGCTTTCCTGTTGTAGTTCTTCAATGCAGTTTGACTAATGGAAAAGAACATGCTATCCCTTGCAAAATGTGATGTTTATATTCTCCATTTATCTTAAATCCTTTTTTGTCCCAATTTAGTTTAGAAGAAAATTTCTTCTAAACAAGCTGAAAATAGGTTTGGGAAAATTGTGTCTCCTTGTCAGACCCCTTTTTCTATGTTGATCTGGACTTTATTATTGTTTACCTGTATTGATGCAGTTGTATTTTCATATATTGATTGGAGGATACTGAAGGGTTGAGCTCTGGCTTTCAACATTTTAATAGTAACCTTATCAGGTCAAGCTGCTTTGCCATTTTTCATTGATTTTATTGTAGCTTCTGCTTCTACCAAACTTATGGCACAGATTCACCCTCTGAAACTGAATTCAGTTGTCTTCATTCTTATAAAGATTTGAATAAATTCTTCCATTCACTGTAGTATTTGTTGTTGTATCATCTTCAAGCTTTAATGCAAACATTTGGCTCCTGTGTTTGGACATCTTTTATTTTGCTTTCTTTAACCAATGATTTTCTTCCAGTGTCCTTTTGATGAACTCAGCATTAAACTTGCATGTTTCATCTTTAATGCTCTTCCTTATGGTCTTGCACATTTCTAAATATTCTACCCTGTATCTAATATTATTGTTTTTTTTTCATTTCTCTTTTTCATCATAGCAACTGTTTTTTTTATATTCAGGTTGGTTTTTCTTGTTTTACAGTAGGTGAAAGAGCATGGGCAGTGTCTACGATAGTCTCAATAACTTTTTCATTGTGAGTTGAAATGTCTGTGACTCGAAGGTCTTGCAACACAATGAAGAGATTAGAGAGTCTCAGTCTCCAAATTCTTATGATTTTTTAATAGCTGGATAGAGTCAATCTTCACGTTTGTTGATTTTCTTTCTTTCTTTCTTGCAGTCAGTTTTGATTTTTGCTCTTACTAGACAATGGTCGCTTCCAACGTTAAAGCGATTTAAGCCTGAGCAGTCAGTGAAAATCATTTTATCATTTGCAAGTATGACGTTGATTTTACTTGCATTACTGTTAGAACTTTTCCGTGTCCATTTTCTGTGGGCCTTCTTCCTGTAGAATGAATGAAATTTTTTTCTTCTACAAATTCGATCAGTTGGTTGCCTCTCATTTTTTTCCAGGTCAGTGTGGTCTGATTGATTTTTCTCCATTATGTATCTTAATAATTCTTTCATTGAAATCTCCCATTGTAAATTTGTAATGGTAATTGCCCTGTTTGTAGAGGCGTAATAAATCATCATAAAAGTCTTCAACTTCATCATCACTGTGGCTACTTGTAGGGAAATAGACTTGAATGATTTGAAGAACATAGCATTGTTTAGTTTGATAACACAGGAAGTGATTCTTTCTGAAACACTTTCTACTTTTACGACTGTGTCTGTCTGTCTTTTGTTAATCAAGAATTCAGTTCCTCCACATCGTCCATCATTGGTTACTTTATAGTATAGCCAGTGCCCATCTTCCAATTTGAATAAAACTTCACCTTTTTAACGAGTCTCACATAAGTCAATGATGTCCCAGCTGATGTAACATAGTAACATAGTAACATAGTAAATTAGGTTGAAAAAAGACACAAGTCCATCAAGTTCAACCTTCGCTTCATACCTCAGTAACTAAGAATTTTATAGCTTTCCTGCTACCAATTAAATTAGTCTTTATCAGACCTTCCTGATCTGCCTACTGATAAACAGTATAACTCTGTATGTTCCCTTTTGAAAGAAATGTATCTAATCTTCTCTTAAATGTGTCCATTGTATCTGCCATAACTACCTCCCTGGGCAATGAATTCCACAATTTGACAGACCTTACCGTAAAAAAACCCTTCCTCTGCTGAAGTTTAAACCTCCTTTCCTCTAATCTCAAGAGGTGTCCCCTGGTCACCTGAGCAGGCCTTGGAATAAATAGCTCACCGCAGAGATCCTTGTATTGACCTCTCATATACTTGTACAATGTGATAAGGTCTCCTCTTAGTCGTCTTTTCTCTAGAGTAAATAAACCAAGTTTGTTTAGTCGTTCCTCATATGTCAAGTCCTCCATTCCCTTAATTAATTTTGTTTCTCTCCGCTGTACCCTCTCTAGTTCTAGTATATCCTTTTTCAGAACCGGTGCCCAAAATTGCACTGCATACTCAAGGTGAGGCCTTACCAATGATTTGTATAATGGCAAAATAATGTTATCCACTCTTGCTTCAATACCTCTTTTTATGCAAGACAGGACTTTGTTTGCCTTTGCTACTGCTGTTTGACACTGGTCACTGTTTCCAAGTTTGTAGTTGACAAGGATACCCAGGTCTTTTTCTAGCAACGAGTCACCTAAAATTATTCCATTAAGTTTATAAGTAGCCTTGGGATTGTTTCCTCCCAAATGCATGACTTTACACTTCCCCACATTAAACTTCATATTCCACATGTTTGCCCAATCTGACATTGTATGTAAGTCCCTCTGTAGAGAGAAAATATCCTGTTTTGAATTAATGACTTTGCATAATTTAGTATCATCTGCAAATATTGATATTTTGCTTTCTATATCTATTTCCAGGTCATTTATAAACATGTTAAAAAGCAGCGGACCCAATACTGAACCCTGAGGTACTCCACTCTCCACTTTAACTATACTGGAGAATTTTCCATTTACAACCACACACTGTTCCCTATCCTTCAACCAGTTTTGTATCCAGCTCTTGTACAAGTTCCTCTAATCTAAAGCTATACTTCATTATTGAGAATAAAAATTTCTTTAGAACGAAATACTTCATTGGAACAGTCTACAAAGTGTGCTTGCAAGCCAGGCACACTATGCAGACCGTTCCAGTGAAGTATTTCTTCTAAAAAGTGCAATTTTGGCTCTGCTGAACAGCCTCTGTCCAGCCAGATGACTGGATTCTGCAGCCGTCAGCTATACGTTGACTTCAGTGAAACTGCCAGGAAGATGTAATTTTAGAAAGGTCTGTCTCTCAAACCCTTGAGAGCTAAGCCTTACATCGTTTTTTATATTTTTTTAATGTCTACAGTATGGAATAAACTTCAAACAAACTATTACTATCCCTTTAATGTAGTGATTTCCAAACTGTGAGGCATGAGAATCCTCTAGGGGGAAGAAAAGCTTTGTTTCATAAGTGAACTATCACTGTGCCTGTGATTCCTTGTTTATATTTTTCTGTCAGTTATCCAATGTGAGGTTCTCATTGGTTGCCCTGTGTTAAGCCCGCCCAGTATGGCCTTTATATACTGGGCTCCTGCACCCACACAGGGCCCTTTCGTGGTGTTCCTGTGCCAGTGCTACGTTTGCTTAAGAAGTCTCCAGTGTACCGACTTGGCTTGCCTGACTACTCTCCAGTTCCTGCGCCTGTGTATTGACCCGGATTGCCTGACTATTCTTTAGTGTCCGTTCCTGTGTATCGACCCGGCCTGGCTGACGTTCCTGCTCCAGTGTACCGACCCGGACTGGCTGATGTTCCTGCTTCTGTGTACCGACCCGGACTGGCTGATGTTCCTGCTCCTGTGTTCTCATCCGGCCTGGCTGACGTTCCTGTTCCTGTGCTCCGACTCGGCAGATCTCCGTTTTGGTCCTGGTCGCCTCGGCAACATTCTGATTTCCAGTGCCTTGCCTTGTTTGGCACCTCTGCACCCGCAGGCTTGCCTAGTGTTGTCCCATTTTGGCTCTACAGAGTGCCTCTGACCTAGTCCTCCATTCTGTATAACCTGTTGCAAGTGTTGCCTCCGTGATAGCACCGGTATATTGCCATTGGCTATGCTCCCCTCTGTCAAAGCCGGTTGCAAGTGTTGCCTCCGTGATAGCACCGGTACATTGGCATTGGCTATGCTCCACTCTGTCAAAACCAGTTGCAGGTGTTGCCTCCGTGATAGCACCGGTACATTGCCATAGGCTACGCTCCACTCTGTCAAAACCAGTTGCAAGTGTTGCCTCCGTGATAGCACCAGTACATTGCCATTGGCTATGCTCCACTCTGTCAAAAACAGTTGCAATTGTTGCCTCCGTGATAGCACTGGTACATGGCCATTGGCTACGCTCCACTCTGTCAAAACCGGTTGCAAGTGTTGCCTCCGTGATTGCACCGGTACATGGCCATTGGCTACGCTCCACTCTGTCAAAACCGGTTGCAAGTGTTGCCTCCGTGATTGCACCGGTACATTGCCATTGGCTACGATCCACTCTGTCAAAACCGGTTGCAAGTGTTGCCTCCGTGATTGCACCGGCACATTGCTATTGGTTATGCTCCACTCTGTCAAAACCTGTTGCAAGTGTTGCCTCCGTGTCAGCACCGGTAACTCTCGGTGAATTCAGTCTTTGGCGTTGTTAAGAATCAGCTCAATACCTTCACATATGGGACTGTTTTCCTGTCTTGATGAACTTTAACTCCTTCATTGCTGAAACCTGGAGATCTTATCCTCTGCCTGAACCGTGTCAGCTTAAACTATTTGTCTCCTATATTTGTGCTGGACCTGTGTGGGCCTAAATTTTACCTGTCGTGTGTCTGTACTATACGTTGTATATTACAGGACCTGTGAGGGTTCTTTGTGTATTATTGTATTTAATAAAACTGTGTTTTTTATCCTAACTCTGTGTCTGTGAGTCAAACAAACCGTTACAGTATGAAAGGGCGATGAAGGTAAGGTGAAGGTAATACACAGAACATCCATTGGAGGATGGATGTACATGAGCAGCGCTCGGATCAGTTGGCATTGGCTATACAATCTATTCTCGAGTATACAGTGCACCTTGAGAAGCCTGTCCCTAATCTGGTGGTCCCCCCAGCTTCGACACCGGAGAGTCAATCCGTGACTTCTGTGGCCTCAGTCAAAGGGTTAACCGCTTCTTCCCCGTTGCCACTCAGATATGATGGCGAACCCAGTCTATGCAGAGGGTTTACTAACCAACTTGAGATATTTCTAGAATTAATCCCTCATGCCTTTCCTAATGACCGCAGTAAAGTTGGGTTTATGGTATCTTTACTGACCGGCAGAGCCCTGGCATGGGCCATTCCCTTATGGACGAATGCTAAACCTTGCACCAGGAATTTCAGGGAATTTGTGCAAACATTTCGGAGAGTATTTGAAGTTCCTGGTAGAACCACCTCTGCTGCTAAACATCTGATGGAAATACAACAGGGCAATCGGAGGGTGGGCGACTACGCCATAGAATTCCGCACATTAACAGCAGAGGTAGGTTGGAATAATGAGGCATTGGTAGCAACCTTTGCCCAAGGTCTGGCTGACCATATCAAAGATGAGACCGCAGCTAGAGAATTGCCTAATGATTTGGACGAATATATTGACTATGCCATTCTGATTGACACTCTGATCTGTGAGAGACTTGTGGCGAAAGACAGTAGGCTACGGCCTAAAAGTAGTGGGATCAGCAGTTCGTTGCGCCCACCCACCCCTCCCTCGCTGCCTAAACCTCATGGCCTTAAACAAGAATCCTGTGAACCTATGCAACTAGGGTTTACCAGGTTAACCAAGGAGGAACGGGCACACCACAGGAGGCAGGGGTTATGCTTGTACTGTGGTAAAGCTGGGCATATGCTACGAACCTGTCCCGTACGTCCAGGAAATTAACGCACCTAGGGTACCTTGGGGGAGAGGCCCTAGGTGGTGTTCAACCATCCCCAGATCCTATCATACAGAAACCCACTATCCAGGTGGTATTTTCGTGGGCAGATCACTCAGTGGAGGTTCTGGCCCTGATTGACTCCGGAGTGGCCGGTTACTTTATGGATAGTGCCTTTGCTGAACTACACAAGATTCCGCTGGTTAAAAGGGAATCGCCTCTAGGCACTGAAGCCATTGATGGCAGACCATTAGAACCAGCTCAGATTACAATGGAAACCATACCACTACCTATGACGATTGGGGTTCTTCACAGAGGGGTACAGCAGTTCCAGATAATCCATTCCCCTCACCATGCAGTAATTCTGGGGTTCCCTTGGTTGCAGCTGCATAACCCCCAGTTTGATTGGCAGAATTGTGAGATTACTTCTTGGTCTCAATATTGTATGAAGCATTGTGTGTCTCATCATGTTAAGATCCTGTGTGCCTCTCCCTCCTTGCCAGTTGAATACCAACAATTCAGTGACGTTTTCAGTAAGGGAGAGGCTGGCACCCTGCCTCAGCACAGGTCGTACGAATGTGCCCTTGATTTGCCCCCGTGGGCGTACATACCCACTGTCATGCCATGAAAATCGAGCTATGGAAAAATACATTGAGGATGCCCTCAAGAGAGGGATCATTAGGAAATCTACCTTGCCTGCTGGTGCTGGGTTCTTTTTTGTGAAAAAGAAGAATGGCGAATTAAGGCCGTCTATTGATTACCGTGGTCTAAATAAGTTAATGCCCAAGAATGCCTATCCGATACCACTCATCACCGAACTATTTGACAGGTTAAAAGGTTCCTCCATCTTTACGAAGTTAGACCTATGTGCGGCCTATAACCTGATCAGGATAAAAGCTGGGGATGAGTGGAAAACGGCATTTAATACTAGATCCGGGCATTATGAATATCTAGTTATGCCGTTTGGTCTCTGTAACGCACCTGCGGTTTTCCAAGAATTTATTAATGATATCCTCCGTGATATGCTACAGTCCTGTGTTGTTGTCTACCTTGATGATATACACTCGGCTAATTTGTCCCAACACATCAAGGATGTGTCCAAGGTGTTGCTCCGCTTGCGCAAAAACAAACTATTTTGTAAAATGGAAAAATGCGAGTTTCACAGATCCAGAGTGCCCTTTTTGAGGTTCGTGATCGCTATGGATCAGGAAAAACTCGCAGCAGTATTACAATGGCCATGACCCAAAGGGTTAAAGGCGATCCAGTGCTTCTTGGGGTTTGCTAATTATTACAGAAAGTTTATTAAGAATTTCTCCACTATTGTCAAACCACTGTCTGACCTCATGCACAAGGGTGCTAATCCTTCCCAATGGTCTGAGGCAGCCGAACATGCCTTTGAGCACTGAAATCCGCTTTTGCAGCTGCTCCTGTACTATCCCACCCCAACCTGTCTCTTCCATTTACGCTAGAGGTCGATGCCTCAGAGATTGGGGTAGGAGCAGTACTATCTCAACGCCCAGTGGCAGGGGGCGCTCTCAGACCATGTGGGTTTTTCTCTAAGAAGTTGTCGAGTGCCCAAAGTCACTATGAGATGGGTGACAGAGAACTGCTGGCTATCAGTCTCATCCTGAAGGAATGGCGTCACCTACTGGAGGGTACCAGAAGTTCTGTATTAATCCTCACTGACCTCAAAAACCTGACTTATCGTTCAGAGGCTAAGAGATTGTCCTCTCCTCAGGCCAGATGGGCTCTGTTTCTATCCCTATTCAATTTCGTAGTATCATATTTGCCGGGTTCCAAGAATGTTAGGGCTGATGCCCTGTCTAGACAATTTGAGCCTGAGACTGATAGGGATGAGGTCCCAGTACCCATTATACAGCCTGACCGCATTTTGGCTACCCTACGTACTAGTATCACTTCACCACTGAGGGAAGAGATTTTGGCAACCCAGGCTACGGCCCCCCCCGGAAACCCCAGTGGGCAAGTGTTTTGTTGATGAGCCATTTCGTACTCGATTACTTGAAACATACCACTCATCTAAGGCTGCTGGGCATATCGGTAGGGATCAATTAATATGGTCCCTCTCACAAGTTTTCTGGTGGCCCTCTCCGAGGGCTGACTGTTCTGCATTTACCACAGCCTGTGCCACCTGTGCGCATTTCAAGACCCCTAGACACCTCCCTGAGGGCCTACTCCAACCAGTGCCCAACGGTGAACGTCCCTGGTCCCACATATCCATTGATTTCCTGGGAGAGTTGCCAGTATCTAGAGGGTATTCATTCATCCTAATGGTGGTTGACAGGTTTTCTAAAATGGCCTTCCCTCTGCCCAGGAACTGGCTGTTGCTTTCGCTAAGGAGGTGTTTCGGTTGCATGGGGTACCTAGAGTTCTGGTGTCCGACCGTGGGAGCCAGTTTGTGCCTGGATTTTGGAGAGCATTTTGTGAACAGACGGGCATTCAAATTTCCTTCTCCTCTGCCTACCATCCCCAGACCAATGGGGCCGCTGAGCATGCCAATCAGGGACTGGAGCAGGTCCTGCTCTGTTTTGTCACAGATCATCATGATAACTGGGCCGACCTGTTGCCATGGACAGAGTTCGCCAGGAACTGCGCGGTTAATTCATTGTCTGGGAGCTCCCCATTTCTCATCAACTACGGGTTCCAGCCTTGTTTGCTCCCGGACTCTTTCCAGTCACAACAGATTCCAGCTCTGGATGAGCACATAGAGCAACTCTGCTCCACTTGGGCACAGGTTGAGAGGGCCCTCAGTCAGTCTTTTCAGCGTCATCAGCGCCACGCCAATCGTAGACGGCTGCCAGCGGTCTCCTTCCAGGTTGGGGACAGGATGTGGCTATCCTCCAGAAACCTCAAGTTGCAAGTTCCGTCCAACAAACTGGCTCCCCGGTTTATTGGCCCATTCAGGGTGATCCGTAAAATTAACCCTGTTTCATATGCCTAGGATCTCCCTGCGTCCATGCGCATTCATAATGTGTTCCATGTATCCCTCTTGAAACCTCTGGTATGCAACCATTAAACAACTACTCCTGTGGTTCTCGGCCCGGTAGAGGTGGAGGGTCAGGAGGAGTACGAAGTTCAAAGTATTATTGATTCATGCAGATTTAGAGGAAAATTGCACTACTTGGTCCATTGAAAGACTATGGTCTGGAGGAACGTTCTTGGGTTGATCAAAAGGACCTTCATGCTCCTAGATTAATGCATATTTTTCACTCTAAATATCCTCAGAAGCCAGGTCCCTCTTCTAGGAGGGGGGGTCTTTGAGAGGGGGGTACTATCAGGGTGCCCGTGATCCCTTGTTTATATTTTTCTGTCAGTTATCCGATGTGAGGTTCTCATTGGTTGCCCTGTGTTAAGCCCGCCCAGTATGGCCTTTATATACTGAGCTCCTGCACCCACACAGGGCACTTTCATGGTGTTCCTGTGCCAGTGCTATGTTTGCTTAAGAAGTCTCCAGTGTACCGACTTGGCTTGCCTGACTACTCTCCAGTTCCTGCGCCTGTGTATTGACCCGGATTGCCTGACTATTCTTCAGTGTCCGTTCCTGTGTATCGACCCGGCCTGACTGACGTTCCTCCTCCAGTGTACCGACCCGGACTGGCTGATGTTCCTGCTCCTATGTTCTCATCCGGCCTGGCTGACATTCCTGTTCCTGTGCTCCGACTCGGCAGATCTCCGTTTTGGTCCTGGTCGCCTCAGCAACATTCTGATTTCCAGTGCCTTGCCTTGTTTGGCACCTCTGCACCCGCAGGCTTGCCTAGTGTTGTCCCATTTTGGCTCTACGGAGCGCCTCTGGCCTAGTCCTCCATTCTGTATAACTGGTTGCAAGTGTTGCCTCTGTGATAGCACCGGTACATTGCCATTGGCTACGATCCACTCTGTCAAAACCGTTTGCAGGTGTTGCCTCCGTGATAGCACCGGTACATTGCCATTGGCTACGCTCCACTCTGTGAAAACCGGTTGCAAGTGTTGCCTCTGTGATAGCACTGGTATATTGGCATTGGCTATGCTCCACTCTGTCAAAACCGGTTGCAAGTGTTGCCTCCGTAATTGCACCGGTACATTGCCATTGGCTACGCTCCACTCTGTCAAAACCGGTTGCAAGTGTTGCCTCCGTGATTGCACTGGTACATTGCCATTGGCTGCGCTCCACTCCGTCAAAACCGGTTGCAAGTGTTGCCTCCGTGATTGCACCGGCACATTGCCATTGGTTACGCTCTACTCTGTCAAAACCAGCTGCAAGTGTTGCCTCCGTGTCAGCACCGGTAGCACTCCTGTTTACTTCAGTGGACTGGTAAATTTCTGCGAATTTAGTCTTTGGCGAATCAGCTCAATACCTTCACATATGGACTGTTTTCCTGTCTTGATGAACTTTAACTCCTTCATTGCTGAAACCTGGAGATCTTATCCTCTGCCTGACCTGTGTCAGCATAAACTATTTGTCTCCTATATTTGTGCTGGACCTGTGTGGGCCTAACTTTTACCTGTCGTGTGTCTATACTATACGTTGTATATTACAGGACCTGTGAGGGTTCTTTGTGTATTGTTGTATTTAATAAAACTGTGTTTTTTATCCTAACTTTGTGTCTGTGAGTCAAACAAACCGTTACATAAACTCACAGTTGCTATACAACGAAACAGTATCCATATTGCTAAAATTAGATCACAGTTAGAAGTTTGGGAAAGGCGGATTCAAAGACAAGTTGTACTTGTGATATTAATATGTTTGGTGTGGAGACCAGTTTGAATAAATATCTGAGGAAAAGAAATTACTGTATAATGAACTGATTTCTTCAAAATATACTAAAAAGAAAATAAAATTCAGGTTATAATTATTAACAAACTTACAAAGGATGACATTTATTTCAAAGGTAAAGGGGGCCATCAAAGTCTGTTTTACAACCATCAGTTTTACCAAGTCACCCTAACTTTCTGATGGTATTATCCATATGTTAATGCAATACTATTGGGATAATACCTCAATATAATTATGAGATATGAAACAGACGGTTATGGTCAGCACTACTGAGTATAGTAAAGTGTAATATAAAAGGATGATATGTTATGTGAAGGTACCTAGTGGTCAAATATACTATTTTAAAATAAAAGATGAAAGAAAAGGACTGCTATAATGGCACTCCAACATATCCCATTGTTACTGATAATCCCAACCTTTGGCATTGGCTAATAAATCAAAACTCAACTTTATTGGTATATATTATAAACAAAAGACAAAAGTTATAAACCATGGGTATTTAAAAAAACAACATTATTAGATGACTACTCTGACTAGTAGATATTGGAGCAAACTACAGAAGGAAACAAGGTACACACATTGAAGTGTGTTAACTAAATCCTTCAACAGCTTTTTAATTAAATGGATTGTGTGTATTTCAAAGGGGCTACATGACAGTATGAACATATATAGAACTAATAAGCGCAAATCCAGTTTGAACCCAGATTATTTAGGAGAGTGATATATTTGTGCCTTTTCATGACGACTACATGTAATGATCTAAAAACAAAAAGGAATCACACCAGCTCTATATTAAACTCCTGTAACCCCTGACGAAGGTGTTTTCCGTGGCAATACGTGTAGGGTATTGGACATCTTGGAGTTACACTGTTTGATTTTTCCCTTGTGCTCTTACTTATATTTAATGAGAATGTACCAAAAGAAAAAGAAAAACCAAGAGGATACAAATAATAGGCACTCCCCTCCTCAAAAATAAACCAAAACAAATAAACCAATAATTATAATAAATTAGTACCAATACATAAATAAACTTTTAATACGATACACTTAAGGGGTTAAAGCAAAATAAAAATCTAGGTAAATTTTATTTATTGTGTTTTTTGGGGTTATCTCATCTCCTTGGAGTATATACCAAATTAAGATGTTTAGTATAAGAATTATTAATTGAGCATGTAGTGCTTGATTGTGGATTTAATATTAAAATTTATACATCTTTTTGGGATGTGTATACCTTTAAGGATTTGAGATCACTTTCCAGCAAGGTTAAATGTGTCGGCAGATCAAACAGTTACCTGGGATTGTAAATTGATTGGAGGTTGTTACTTCCGGTTAGTAGTTAAGAGATTTGAATTGATACTATGTGTATGTGTCTTGAGAAAGCCCGGAAGATGGGCGAAACGCGTTGACTTTTGTGACCCTGATAACTATGTGCAATGGCATGATTACTATTTTGTTGGAGTGACATGGAAGACATAATTTGAAGCTGTATTAGATTTGGCATGTTCGTATATGGAGGACTGCTGTGAGAACACAAGATTATTTGTAACTGGAGAGAATGATTATTGGCTGAGTAACCACTGAAGCGACCGCACTTCTATATGTGAATTGAATATTATCAGTCCGTACCATGAAGATCTAGCAGCATTATGCGGAAGCAGTGAGAGAGCTCTGTTTAGCTGAACGAAGTATGTGAGTACGTGATGGTATTGGATTATATGTGATTCGGAGATGCTGGTCTAAGTGTGGTGAAGGGTTACAGCCGTTATAATACAAGATACATCTGTTGAAGATATTGTACTGGGTTATGTACATTGAGATCTTTAATGGATCTAGAATGCTTGTGCTCTCCTTAGGAAAATTGACTTTTGCCATTCAGCTTCTTGTTACTCTGGATGAGAAGGATTTATGTTGCTTTCTCTTTTTACTTTTTTCAATTGTATCAGCTGTTTGCTGATTTGATTGATATGGATGCCGGCATCTAGTATTTGGGTGTTTTTGTTTTTATGTTGCGGGTTGGGGTGTGGGGATTCTTGGTGGGGGTGTGGGGGGGATTTCGTCTCCACTGTTTTGCTTTAACCCCTGAAGTGCATCGTATTAAAAGTTTATTTATGTATTGGTACTAATTTATTATTATTATTGGTATATTTGTTTTGGTTTATTTTTGAGGAGGGGAGTGCCTATTATTTGTATCCTCTTGGTTTTTCTGTTTCTTTTGGTACATTTTCTTTAATTGTGTAGGATACTGTGGCACCCCATGTATCATATACATGGTTTTCTCCCTATGTTTATTTCTGTCAGTGCCCAACCTATTTTTTTTTCTTTTTTTATATTTAATGAGATAAGTATATGTATATTTACATTTTTTCTTTTTTTGATGTTTATCATTGTCACTTTGCACTTGATATGTTGGTAGTATTGCACATTATTATAGTCCACGTAGGATTTTCTGTAGCCATTTGATATTGCACATTTGTATTACATATACTTGCTCTTAGTCTATAGGGGCATTACGTTTTAGGGAATTTTCTATGATATCTTATTCTCCTGAGCTGTATAATTTTTAATTGATTTTATGTACCCACTTTACTTATCTTCTATTACTTAATAAAGTTTATTTCTATTTTTTTATACTCCTGGAGTGTGCCTTAATTATTAGGTCTCTTTTTTTTGGGGGGGGGGCACCTCCTGGCAGTTTTTTTCCAGTTGGTCTCCTACTTCTATTCTTCCTCATTTTCTTACATGTAATGATCTGACCGGAGCAACTTGCGGAAGAGGAACCCCAAGACGTAGCAGACTGCTGATTTGATGTGGATATAATACACAATAACAGATGACAATACTGAATACTTACAAGGTAGGTCCCAGTGAGTCATGTGCTAGAGTTCTCAGGATTGAGAAAGTAGCTAGCAGCCAGCGCTGCTCCAAGGAGGTCTTGCTGCAGCCGAAGCCGGGTAGAGGTGCAGGCTGTGAAGACTGATAGCAGGATAACCACCTAGGACACAGGCAAATACTCACCAGGTCAAGAATCAACTTATTTAACCTACCTTATTTAGCCTCTGTCAAACACTGGATCAGCTGAACCGAGGTTTGCAAGGTTACAGTGCGATGGGAAGTTGAACCAAGGATGGTCAATATCGTTGAACTCGACTGGATGATCAACAATATTGAACAAGACACACTGGGCACAGGGAACCCCTCGAAGTCAAAAGCAGAGTTGTTGACAATCCAAATCAGTAACAGGCGGGCAAAAACGGTACCTAGGATGAGACAGAAGAATAGTCGAACAAGTCAGGGTCACATCCAGTCGAACAGCACAGTACAAAATAAGCAGGCAGAAGAATAGTCGTAGAACAGGCCGAGGTTGAAACCAATGCAGGAGTCATAGCAGAATCAGGAGACAAGAGATGTAGTTGAGGAAAGCTAGGTCAATACACTGGAAACACTAGGAACAATACCTGAAACACTCGATATATGTAACTCTTTGATCACGCACCGTCATAAGAGTGTTGGTGCTTGATATAGGCCCTAAAAGAAGGATGTAACCTTAACAAGGCTGGGATACAAGAAAAAGGTAAGAGAATCAGAATACCTGGTAAAAAGGACAGTAAAACCCAGAGGGTCATGACACTACATAAATAGATGTTAATAATAATTCTAACAAGCATAGGCCATAGTTCATGTCAGAAACATGACCCATGAACGCCTAATGCATTTCCCCTGTGCGTTCAAGCTTCATCAGAGGCAAACATTATGATTATTAGAATTATTTCTACTGACTGAAGTAATACGAGGAACATTCTAATAAGAGGTAACAAACTATATGTCTGTTCAAACATAGATGGGAATTCAGAATATTTCCCAGTAATAAAGATGTAACAGGTTTCTTCTAAATGTCTCACTGTAATATTTAGAATATTAGGACACACTGCTTAGTGTATGAACTAAGTCTTATATACATATACTCAATACTGTCTGGAGATTTTATATGTCTCATTGAACATCTGTGTATGTATAATAAGATGTTGAACCAATGCTGATAATTCAGCTAATAAGAAATGAGCTCTGTACATGCAGCCTTAATATTACTTGGTGGTTCTAGATGACGTATTGGGTATTAAGGATATGTAATGAGATGCATAGTCTGCATGAACAGGCACAAATGTATTAGTCTCTTAAATAAGTTGGATTCTAATTGGATTGGTGCTTAGTATGGCTATATAAGTTAATTTTTTCACGTAGCCCCTTTGAAATACACACAATCTGTTTAACTAAAAAGCTGTTGAAGCATATAATGAACACACTTCTATATGTATACCTTCTTTTTTTAGTGTAGTTTGCTCCATAAACTACCAGTCAGTGTAGTCTTCTAATAAAACTGTTTTTTTTTTTTTATACCAATGATTTTAACGTTTTTCTTCCTTTTTTCTTATGTTTTTAATATATACCAATGAAGTTGAGTTTTAATTTATTAGCCAGTGCCAAAGGTTGGGATTATCAGTACCAATGGCATATGTTGGCGTGCCATTATAATGGTACTTTTCTTTCTTCTTTAGTTTTGAAGTAATTAGGAGATATGTTGAAATCATTCAGTGACATCGGTAGGAAGGAAGTTTATATAAGGTGGTCAGATGACCAAGACTTTTTGCCTCTTTTTCTTTATTGAGGAGTATCATAGCCCACTCCATCTTACATAAATAGAATAATCTATCAATTGCTTGTCAGTAGTAAATTATGTTCAGATGCATATATACATTGACAGAATATAGGATTTTTGCCTGCTAAACATAAAGTGTGAATTAACTTTCATTTCAGTTGCATCAAGTTTCAAGAGTTTGTTTGGTGTAAACAAACCAAAACTAATTTGTTCTGGGCATATGCCAACTTTAGTATGTCATATATTATTGCTGGATTTTTTTTTCAATGTTTATTTTATTGTGGTGAAAAACCACATTCAGTGAAAAACCTCAACATTGATTTTTAGGTTCCAATATGCCTCTGAATCTAGACGCAATTAACTGAAGTGGAGACAGAAAATGAACTTCATTAACATTAAGCACAGGGATGCATAAACACCTGTAAACAATGCTACATTTAGAAGTAACTTGAATTGCACCTGCCACTTAAATCTACATTCCATCTAAATGCTGGCATTTGTCATTATTCCTTGAAAATACATACAACATTTTATTTGTTAGAAGAGGCGGCATTAATATTACGAAAATACATTTACATATGAATTTTCATAAAAACAAATGATTATGTTGTACATGTAAAATATGTATGAGCTAGTGCTTTCAGTATTCCATTTATCCCCTTGAGGGGTAATGATATCTTGGAAGAATGGCGTTTTGACCATTTAGTTTGGGTGATATATCCTAAGATATCATGGGCACTGAGGTGAAATCAATAGTGAGGATTAGGGGTACCAACATGGTATTTAGGTTTTGAGGCAAAGCATTGTGATGTCTGGGGACATGGGATCCAGTGGCATATTTGCATGTCATAACATCTGATATCTTACAACGGAACACTCATAAATTTTGAATAAGGTAGACTAAAAGTTAGAGGCTCTAATAGTCCTCGATCTTGCCCCCTTGTCCATTGGGGTACAAGAGTACCCTAGCTGTAAAGAAGAGATTCTTTCAGGCAAGAGTACTCATGATGCTATCCTTTCCAGATGATCATGTGATTACCTGATTTTATAACTCTCCATATTCAATACATATGGAGCTATATAAATAAAGTACATACTGTACATACATACAAGAGAGAGAGGGGAAGGATGGGTTTTAAAAGAGTCATATCCCTCCAACCCTGCTTTTAGGATAAAATAAAGATTGCTGCTTGGCTTTCTGGGAGATCAGGTAATCAGTATGCAAGCTGCAACTTCATTCCAACTATGATAAGGAGTGTGTAGGAGAAGCTCTGAAATAGAGCTTATCTTCCCCCACCTCTTGATACTAACAAGCAGGCGCCCTGCTCATGTCATCCATGTTTCCCCAGTCATTACCCCTCCTGCTTTCACCCAATTTCTCCCCATTCTTCCTATCCCTTGATCTTATCCCCATTTGTACTTGCTTACTTCCTTTTCTCTCCTGCCCTCCCAACCCTGTTAGATGGCATTCCCTCCAGCCCAGTAACATTTTACTACCTCTCGTCCCCTCTCCCTGTCAAATTCTGCTGTATGTGCTCTCTCTGTCCCATAGTCTAGACTGCTTTCTCTCATGAGCTGACACCCCCTTGTTTTCCTGCCCTATTACTCTCCTACACTCTCTTGCTCCCAACCTCTCTTTCTTCCATTCCCCATCACTTCCACCCTCTTGGCCATCTACACTTCCCCGTTCGCTCTTCCCTCCTACCCTTCTGGACAGATCTGCAATGCAAATCACTGATATTTCACTCATCCCTTACCCTGTATTTAAGAGTTCAAGAGTGAGAATGAGCAAAATGTGTCTGTAAATTCCGTATTTTTTACAAAACAGGGATACTCATGACACAGAAACATGTTTTATGAAATTGGCAGTTTTATTTTCAAATTCCTTTGCAGTTTTAACCAGTCAAATATAAGGAAAGTGCTAATGTGATGTTAAGAAATAGGTTCACTTCTAACATCAATCACAAAAGGTTCCTATCTGAGTCACCTATTTTGCCTCTTACCTTCACCTTTACTGATCATACTCTCTTGCTGCTCCCATCACTCTTTCCCACCATTCACTTGCTCTTTCCCATTAATCTCTCTCTCTCTCTCTAGCTCTCCCACCTCCCTCTCTCTGCTATCCTACTCCTTACCCTTTGTCCTTCCACAATGGAAACAAGTTTTTCAAGGTCATCATAATCAATCCACAAAAAAGTTGTTAATGCATTGCTCTGTTCAAGAGAATCTTCATCAAAAAGTGTTTAGACACCTCTTTCAAACTAGGGAACACATAAGTTATACTTCACAGTATTCAGAATTGGTAATCAAAATGCCTCTATTTATTTTAATTTTTAGAAAGAAGGAACACAAAGATGAAAATCTAAAAGCAAGATTTTTATTTTTAGCACATGACAACACAGCACATATTACACTCACCAGATCTCTAAACAATTCAAGCCTTACAGCCTCATAGTCAATCTCCTCCTGAATTCCTGCCACTGTGTCCAATATCTTGCCTCAATTGAGAAATAAATGGTACATTTGAAGGTGCACCTGGATGTATCCTGAGTCTCCTTATTCTCGCTCAGGGTATAGAAATGTTCATTCTTATATACAACGGCCAATACTCCTTAGTGTTCTCTCTCTGTACCGGAACATGGTCTTCCACTGATAGGTGTGACCGGGAGGACCCAACAGCTCAAACCAATGAGATCAGTGTTGATATACCCTACGCATATCACAAAATCTCCAACTATAGAGTATTTACATAATATATAAAGATATTTCTATAACCTAACCCTTACATTTCCCATATACTCTAAAATATACCAAATATAAATAAATCAAATGCATGTATAAATATAAAACTTTAAACCAAAAAGGCTGCTAAATCTATGTCTATATTTAATCCTCCTGGAGTAAGAGTTCCTAATTCCCTAAACCACTTAGTTTCCAAATTTCTAAGATAAAGTCATCTGCTTCCTCCTCTCCTATGTGCCGGCACATGGTCTACCACTAGTTCTCCAGTTCGATAAACGTGATAAGTGGCGTACCTCAGGGATCTGTCCTGGGTCCTCTTCTTTTTAATTTGTTTATTAATGACCTCCCAGAGGGCATAGGGAGCCATGTATCAGTGTCTGCCGATTACACAAAATTAAGTAAGGTAATAAAGTCTGAACTGGACATGTCCTCATTACAAGAGGATTTGGAAAAATTGAGTAACTGGGCAGGCAAATGGCAAATGAGATTCAATATAGACAAGTGTAAAGTTATGCATTTTGGGTATAATAATAAAAATGCAACATATAGTTTAAACTGTGTTTCTCTGGGGAAATCTACAAATGAAAAGGATTTGAAAGTAATGGTAGACAATAGACTTAGCAGTAGGATGCAGTGCCAGCTGGCAGCTGCAAAGGCCAATAAGATATTGGCATGTATTAAAAGGGGTATTGACTTAAGGGAGGAAGATATAATTATGCCTCTTTACAGGTTCATGGTAAGACCCCACCTAGAATATGCTGTTCAATTCTGGGCGCCCTTTCTGAAAAAGGACATTATGGAACTAGAGTGAGTGCAGAGGAGGTCTACAAAACTAGTAAGGGGAATGGAAAGTTTTAGTTATGAAGAAAGGCTAGAAAAGTTAAATTTGTACACACTAGAGAAATGGTGTCTTAGACGGATATGATAACACTATACAAATATGTCAGGGCTCATACAAAGGGCTCTCCAAAGACATGTTCATTAACAGGACAGTACAAATGACAAGGGGCCACCCGCTTAGACTTGAGGAAAGGGGATTTAATCTACAACAGCGGAAGGGTTTCTTTACAGTAAGGACAATAAAGGTATGGAATTCATTGCCTGAGGAGGTGGTGCTATCAAATTAAAAAGGGCCTGGATACTTATCTAAAAGAGCATAACATAGAGGGCTATGTACGTTAGTACTGGGATTAATATTTATTGAGGGCTTGTTGATCCAAGGAGAAATCTGATTGCCATTTGGAATCAAGAAGGAATTTTTCCCCCCATTCAAGGCAGAATTTGAAATTGCTATATTGAGGTTTTTTTTTTTTTTTTGCCTTCTTTTGGATCAACGATCGTAAACAGGAACAGGAAAAGGGTTGAACTAGATGGACGCAAGTCTTTTTTCAACCTAAATTACTATGTTACTATGTTACTAGTATAGATATCACTTCTGATGCATCATAGTGTTGCTCTTTAACATGTCTGGATAGGCTATGTTTTTCAAACCCTAATAATATGTTTCTTAAGTGCTCACTATAGCTTGTTTTCAGCTGCCCGTCTTAAGCACATATTGTGCTCCACAGCTGCTTCTGACTAAATATACCACATTCATAGTATTGCAATTGAATTGACCCTTTACTACAAATCATTTTTTCAAACTGGTTGACATAATATTTCTTGTTGCTTCTCCTTTTGGTATGTGTGGGCATGTGGTACACTGTCCTCTTCCACATCTATAAGTACCTTTAGTTTCCTCCATTATATTAGAACTATTTATTTTGACACCATTCTTTCTCTTGATATCACTGGGTGCTAAAATTTGATTAATATTCCTATTTTTCTCAAAGGACATCTATGGTTTTTCACCCACTAAATGTCCTAAGAGGAGATCATTTTTAATAAAGCACCAGTATTTGTTTAAAATATATGAGATGATCCCTGCACATTCAGTATAAGTTGCTGTAAAATATGGCAACCATTTGTCCCTTTGTTGATTTTTCCTATCCTTGTATGTTATCAGGTCAGATCCTTTTTAAATTCTTTGTTTTTTCATATACCATTCATTTATTGGTGTTTATTATAGTGTGTTGGTGTGCTGCAGGTATAAGAATATTTACAAAACCAAAAAAAGGAGAACGATTGACTTCAGTGCTGGATTTATTTTACTCCACATTGCTCTACAAAAAGTAGACCTGTTCAGTCACAGAAGCCCTCCACCATATAAGTCTGTAGTGATTTTAATAGATTACTTTTATTAACCTATTTGCATCTAAAAGAATATGTAGTGCTTCGCTTAGTTATTTTACTACCATCATATATTAACATTTTGGCAGTAGTAGGTAGCGACTCACTCACTGACTTTGTATGCAGAGTGATCATATCCTAACTGCCACAATTAAAAACACACAGTACGGGGTGGTGCTGGAGCCAGACACAGATCCCTACTAGTGAAGATCTGCAAGGATTCAAATATTTAAATATTCAAGTATTTATAATAATGTCTCCACACAATAGTAAATATTGAGGATCAAGTCCCTAAAACTCTACCACAACCATGGGAGCACTCTATTTCAAAGTTCTGCCTACAACACTAAGATTAACCCCTCTACTACCAGTCCAGGGTTGAGCTGGAGCCAATTATTAATTATTCTTAGTCTGAGTTAGAGTGTAGTAGTATGTGGCTTGAATTATTAGAGTAGATTTTTGGAACAAAGTTTTGTCACATTTATATTTGTGACTATTTTGCCTCCAAGAAAGAAGAAAATAAATAAGAAATAGAATCCCAAGAGCGCTGCCAAATTTGTGAGCACTTAGTTAAACTGCAATATCCCTAAGTCATATCAAACAGGGACAGAAGTAAGAGGAGAGTAAGTAATACTAATTTTTCATTAGTATCAGGGAAATGTCTCTGCTACTAGCACCAAATTAACCCTTCACTTTTGGCCTAACGTGTTTTGCTGTGAGAAAACATGGCTTCATCAAGGGATAACAGTCTTGATGGTGGAGTGTTTCTGTAACTGAACAGGCATATATTTTGCCGAGCATTGTTCTTTTTTTTTTTTTTTTTTTTTTCATATGCTTCATCTACAATCTTGGAATCATATCCCTTCTCCTCAAATTTTTGCACAATAACTTTTGCCTCTTCCTGAAAATCTTCTTCTAATGTGCACAGTTTCTTTGCACCTCATTGGAGTTGGCCATAGGGTATATTGGATATCCATTTTTTATTATGCCTACTAGTTGTATGTAGATACCCATTGCTACACATAGCCTTCCTACCACTTGATTGTCACTTAGATAGAATATAATGACTAAATTTATAGGTGTATTTAAGTCCCATTTGATTTTGGTTAATATATGCTAGAAACTCCAACAGGGTGTGATCATCACCTTCTACTACTTCTTGTACATGTGGAGGTTATTCCTATAAGGATTATATCTACAGATATATAGATCTTCCCACAACCCCATGTACAAGTTGGCATAAGACGGTGAAAAGTTACACCCCATAGCCATTCACTTTTTTTCTGTATATAAAATGTATCTTCAAATAAAAAGTAGTTGTCGGTTAAAACAAAACTTATTATCTCAATCAAACAAATCTCTCTGATTTTTATATATAATGTTATACCTATCTGGTATCTAATCATTTCAACACCTTTTTCATGTGGGATATTTGTATACAAAGATGTTACATCACAGGAAACTGAGATGTAGTCATCTTTCCATTACTTTCCTTCTAACAGATCTATCACCTGTATTGTTTCTTTTAAAAAGGATGGAAGCATGCTTACCAACAGTTGTAAGAAGGTGTCTATGTATTCTTACAAATTTGCTATAGGAGATTCAATGCCCAATATTATGGGACTAACTGCTGGATTGTTAGTACATTTATGTACATTTTATTTAGAAGGTGGTAAAATATGGGTGTTGTTGGGTGTTCATTAAGGGGAAATGATATTCCTCTTTCATAACTACCTTAATTTCCCTGTTTGTCCCTGTTTTTTATCCAGCATAAGAATTGTTTGTTTTTAAGAATCTTTCCATGGGATTCCATTAATCTTTAACACACCTCCCCCTCCCCTAATAATCTTTCCATTTCATTTACATATTCCGATCTATTCTGTATACATATCCCTCCCCCTTTGTCTGCCTGTCTTATAATTATTTGCCCATCATCCCTTAAAGGGTTAGTAATCTAAAAAAAAAAAATTTTTTCATTTAGAAGAGCTTAAAAAGTTGTGCTAAATGCAAAAAAAAACATATCTCTCAAAGCACTATGGTTTGAGAGATACAGGAATTTAAAGTTCAATGTCTCTCAGCAGGAGATCCGTGTCAGTTGACACAGAGGCTCTGCAGCAGAGAAAAATCGAGTTATTGACACCAAATCCCTTTAAATGAATGTATCTCTCAAACCATAGCGCTTTGAGAGATATGGTTTTTTGCATTTAGTTAATTTTTTAAGCTCTTCTAAATGCAAAAAAACCCTTTTTTTTTTACATTGCTAACCCTTTAAAGGGATAGTAATGTTATGATTAGAACAAGGCTGCAATGCATACTTGTAGTGTATACAACTGATGTTAGTAATGCTGAATTTGCTCTATATCTCTTGAAATAATATATTGGCAGTTTGTGCCTCATAGCTCTCTGTCTGGACTTCAGATCTATGGGGTGGCCTGGCAGTCGGAAAAGGGCCGTGAAGAGAATAATGTAAAATATTATTTCAAGCAATGTAGAGCAAATTCAGCATTACTAACGTCAGTGATCAGTTGTATACACTACAAGGATGCATTGCAGCGTTGTTCTAATTGTAATATTACTATCCCTTTAAGGATTTCATTGTATCTCTTGCCCTTTTTGACAAATTATCATGTGAAAATGTTCTTTTTCACACATCTTATCCAAATCATTCATCACTACATTCTGGAATACTTTAATGTATTCCCTTTGTGAGTGAATTTGATAAAATGGGGATCTATTAGTTTTCCCACTATGTATAGCCACTTCTCGCTTAGATGTACCATCTCTTTCCCATTGTAATGCTTCTAACCTCCTAATACTATATTCATCACTCACAGTATAATATGGGGTATTTTTAAGTATTCCATTATTTTTAATTAAAAAATAACCTCTTTAGCGTAAGATATCTGATATATTTCTCAGTATCAGTATATTGTTGGAACTTGTTAGGTCCTGCACTGGGGTAAACGACAATCCATTCTGAAGTAAACTCACCTCCTCCTCACTAAAAGTTCTGTCCGACAAGTTGAAGATCCCATCCTCTATTGTTCTCCCTCCAATTCCTTTCTTGCCATTTTTGTGTTCCTGTATTCTCCTTCCCTCCACCCTGTGGATGGTGAGATATCTTCATAATTACACAAAGGTGAATAAATTTGAGAGACAATCACTGTCTCTTCCAACTGTGACTTTTCACAACATGTCATTGATTTGAAAGAGCTGAAGCAAGTAATCCCAAAACAAATAGTGGTAACGTAGTATTTCTTTTGAAACGATATAGGGAATACATTTATCTAAAAACACAATTAGAGGTTGAAACATTACTCAGCGGCTTTCCACTCTTTTGGAAAAAAGGTATACATTTTTTCAAACAAAATGACTGCACAAGTTACATTTTTTTTTTTCTATTGACACATTTTTAAACATTTTACTATGTGGTAAGGGAAAGGCTAAATGTCTTATGATTGCTCATGAGGTAACTGATATCTTAATCATGTCTCCTTTTCCAAACAGAAAGTGAGTCAGCCGGTGTTTTGTGACTAGGCTGACAGACTACCAGTTTCCTGACCTTTTACCTCCAACTAAAGAGCCAAAAAAGGGTGTTGGGCATATTGCTGCCAAGGACAATAATAAGAGAACACAGCATCACTGTCTAGAATGCCTTTTTTAATACTGAATTATTTTAATTTTAGCACACAAGGGTAATGGGGTCCAGAAAAAATATGCAGGGGTGGGGTACAGTCCAAGATTTACATGAAAGTGTGCAATAGTTAGAATGCTTTTCTAAGCCATGATTATGAGCCTAGTCTGCTTCAGAATATACCACACAATGTAAAACTATTGGGTATACAGTCATGTGAAAAAGAAAGTACACGCTCTTTGTATTCTATGGTTTTACATATCAGGACATAATAACAATCATCTGTTCCTTAACAGGTCTAAAAATTAGGTAAACACAACCTCAGATGAACAACAACACATGACATATTACACCTTGTCATGATTTATTTAACAAAAATAAAGCCAAAATCGAGAATCCATGTGCGAAAAACTAAGTACACCTTATGATTCAATAGCTTGTAGAACCACCTTTAGCAGCAATAACTTGAAGTAATCTTTTTCTGCATGACTTTATCAGTCTCTCACATCATTGTGGAGGAATTTTGGCCCACTCTTCTTCACAACATTGCTTCAGTTCATTGAGGTATGCAGGCATTTGTTTATGCACAGCTCTCTTAAGGTCCCGCCACAGCATTTCAGTTGGATTGGACTTTGACTGGGCCATTGCAACACCTTGATTCTTTTCTTTTGCAGCCATTCTGTTGTAGATTTGCTGGCGTGCTTGGAATCATAGTCCTGTTGCATGACCCAATTTTGGGCCAGCTTTAGCTGTCCGACAGATATCCTCACATTTGACTCTAGAATACATTGGTATACAGAGGAGTTCATGGTCGACTCAATGACTGCAAGGTTCTCAGGTCCTGTGGCTGCAAAACAAGCCCAAATCATCACCACTCCACCACCATGCTTGACAGTTGGTATGAGGTGTTTGTGCTGTTATGCTGTGTTTGGTTTTCGCCAAAGTGGTGGTGTGCATTATGGCCAAACATCTCCACTTTGGTCTTGTCTGTCCAAAGGATATTGTTCCAGAAGTCTTGTGGTTTGTTCAGATGCAACTTTTCAAACCTAAGCCATGCTGCCATGTTCTTTGTAGAGAGAATAGCCTTTCTCCTGGCAACCCTTCCAAAAAAACCATATGTGATCAGTCGTTTTCTAATTGTACTATCATGAACTTTAACATTTAACATGCTGAGGCATGTAGAGTCTCAGATGTAACGCTTAGGTTTTTTGCAATTTCTCTGAGCATTGCTTGGTCTGACTTAGGGTGAATTTGCTGGGACATCCACTCCTGGGAAGATTGGCAACTGTCTTGAATGTTTTCCACTTTTGAATACTCTTTCTCACTGTTGAATGATGGACTTTAAACTGTTTGAAAATGGCCTTATAACCCTTCCCAGATTGATGGGCAGCAACAACTTCTTCTCTAAGATCATTGCTGATGTCTTTCCTCCTTGGCATTGTGTTAACACAAACCTGAATGCTCCAGACCAGCAAACTGCTAAAACTTTGGCTTTCATAGAGGTGATCACACTTGCTGATGGCTTCTCCACATGGCTTCTCCATTTTGGCTTTATTTTTGTTAAATCGAGAAACAGTGTAATATATCATGTGCTGTTGTTCATCTGAGGTTGTATTTACCTAATTTTTAGTCCTGCTAAGGAACAGATTATTGTTATTATGTCCTAATGTGTAAAACCATAGGATTCAAAGAGGGTGTACTTTCTTTTTCACACAACTGTATATACAAGAATGGTAACTATGCAGATTTGGTTCTGGCATTCTTCATAGAAAAAAGTATTAAAAAAAATGACAATGGTCCAAATGAATCTAAAAAAAACTTTTACATTCAGTTCTGGAACTCATCCCAAACTGTGCAAAAAAAAATTCAGATTCTGTTATGACACTTATCCCAAACTAAACAAATAACAATTACAATAGTGTGCTGTTTAATCTGAAACAAAAAAAAGATATTAAATAAACCATGAGAATGTTCATACATTTTATGAACACTCATATTTATTAACCTTTGAAAACTTTGTTTTTTCTCAAAAGTACTGAAGGGTAAATGGAGAGAAATGTGATAGGAGTGAGAATGGTGAGAATGGAATGTTTTTGGAGAGAATTGAAAGACTGGGCTGTTATTGGGAGACAGTGGTGCACAACTTAGTTATTGAAAGCAAATATAGAAGATTCATTTATCAGTGTTCCCTCTAATGTGAGGGACCCTGCACTGAAAGAATTAATAATAATTAAAATTTTCCATTTCTGTGCTGGGTTACGCAACTGTGCACACCGCACAGAGATCACTTACGGGAACGATCATAAACAAGGTCTAGATACTAAACCTTTTAAGGACCAGTGGAGTGTGCAATGCATTGCTTTACAATGGTTTGCTTATGCCTCTGTTCCTTAAAGGTTCAATGTGACATTATTGCTCAATGGATACCCATTTGCTAATTCAACCAGATTGTTTGACTATAGTATACATGGCATGGAAGCCAGCATTTAGTTTGTCTGTGTGACTTTATCATATATATTTTAAGTACAAATGTGATACCATGATTGAATGAGACCCAACTCTATGTATACATTCTAAAAGCCTATTTTTTAAGTTATTCAGCATAAAAAACATAACACAGTTTAATTATAGAACCTTATTCTGGAAATGTTTGTGCACTCCATGCTAGAGGTAGAAATATGTGACCCATCATTAGGTGCAACTAGTTCTCAAAATTGTCTTATCTTGTTTATTATCATATCAGGTGATAATATTATTATTAGTAGTAGTAGAATTAGTTTATTATAATGAATTTATAAAACTCCAGCAGATTCCTCAGCGCTGTACAATGAGGTTAATATAATTGAAGTGAGGAGAAGTTACTATCATCAATGTAAAGTACTGTGCAAAAGTCTTAGGCAGGTGTTAAAAAATGCTGTAAAGTAAGAATGCTTTAAAAAATAGACGTTAATAGCTTATTTTTATCAATTAACAAAATTATAGCTAGTGAACAGAAGAAAAATCTAAATCAAATCAATATTTGGCGTGACCACCCTTTGCCTTCAAAACATCATCAATTCTTCTAGGTACACTTGTATTAAGTCAGGGATTTTGTAGGCATATAGTCAAGTGTATGATTAAACAGTTATACCAAACAGGTGCTAATGATCATCAATTTAATGTGTAGGTTGAAACACAATAATTAACTGAAACAGAAACAGCTGTGTAGGACGAATAAAACTGGGTGAGGGAATAGCCAAGCTCAGCTAACAAGGTGAGGTTGCCAAATACAGTTTAATGTCAAAATTCATACACCATGGCAAGACTGACCACAGCAAGAGCGGCACAAGGTAGTTGTACTGCATCAGCAAGGTCTCTGACAGGTAGAAATTTCAAGGCAGACAGGGGTTTCCAGATGTGCTGTCCAAGCTCTTTTGAAGAAGCACAAAGAAACAGGCAATACTGAAGACCGTAGACAGAGTGGTTGGCCAAGGAAACAAGGAAACATCATGCTTACTTCCCTTCACAATTATAAGATGTCCAACGGTGCCATCAACTCAGAATTGGCAGATAACAATGGATACTGGTACACCCATCTATTGTTTGGAGAATTATCTGGTCAGAAACAGCCTTCATGGATGACTTGCGGCAAAAAAGCCATATGTCTGACGTGGAAACAAAGCCAAGTGACTAAACTATGCAAGAAACACAGGAACCGGGATACAAAAAAAAATGTAAGCAGGTGCTCTTGACTGATGAGTCAAAATTTGAAATATTTGGCTATAGCAGAAGGCAGTTTGTTTGCCAAAGGGCTGGAGAGTGGTACAAGAATGAGTGTCTGCAGACAACAGTGAATCATGGTGGAGGTTCTTTGCAAGTTTGGGGCTGAATTTCTGCAAAATAGAGTTGGGGATTTAGTCAGAATGAATGGCCTGCTCAATGCTGAGAAGTACAGGTAGATACTTATCCATCATGCAATACCATCATGGAGGCATCTCATTGGTTCCATATTTATTGTGTAGCATGACAACAACCCCAAACATACAGCCAAAGTCATTAAGAACTATCTTCAGCATAAAGAAGAACAAGGAGTCCTGGAAGTGAAGGTATGGCCCCCACAGAGCCCTGATCTAAACATCATTGAGTCTGTCTGGGATAAATGAAGAGAGAGAAGCAACTGAAGCTGCCTAAATCCACAGAAGAACTGTGGTTAGTTGTCCAAGATGTTTGGAACAACCTACCTGCCGAGTTCCTTAAAAACTGTGTGCAAGTGTACCTAGAAGAGTTGATGCTGTTTTGAAGGCAAAGGGTGGTCACACCAAATATTGATTTGAGTTATATTTTTCTTCTGTTCACTCACTATCATTTTGTTAATTGATAAAAATAAACTATTAACATGTCTAGTTTTGAAAGCATTTTTACTTTACAGTATTTTTTCACACCTGCCTAAGACTTTTGCACAGTAATGTATATATTTGTTTGATCTATGTGAGATTTTTTCCTCTGCAGACAATATGAACACCAGTTTCTCTCCTTTTTCTGCATATTCATAAGATGGAGGAATAAAAAGAGTCAAAAAGAAACATTACTATGCCAGAAACTTCTTCATAAATGTTCCTCATAGTAAAACAAATAATAGCAAGCACTCTAATGAAAACAATTCATTATAAAAGAATAAATACTTATTTAAACATATATAATTACCTTAAAATCTCAGGTATAATACTCACCTACATATATAATGCAGGTATATATTATACCCAAGATTTTAGGGGAAAACAAGAGTGCCTATGTATAATACGCACCCTTGTTTTCCCCTGTCTCACACACACACACACACACACACAAATGAATATTTTGCACCTCTTCCCTCCCTCCCCCCTTATCGATGGCCACCTCTCCCCCTTCTAAGTCCAATTTCTGCATCCTGACACATTCCTAGTGGGCGCCATGCTTGCATCCGCCACCCGCTTCCAACATTGACCTGCCAGTACGTCTTCAGCCTCTCCAATGCTAGTGTCTTGTGAGGACCGCAAGGTCCTCACAGGGCAATACCATGGATCCAATGCGCATGGGACCCTGTCAGGATGCTGAAATTGGACTAAGCGGGGAGGGAGGGAAGAGGTGCAAAAATGCTTTTTTTTTTAAATATTTTTTCTTGTGAAGAGGGGAAAAATTGTGCGTATTATACGTGAGATTGTATGGTTATTTCTGCATTGGGAGCAGAACCTCCTCAGTTTCAAACTTGGAATTTCCCATACAGTTGGCTCTTACATGTGCTTTTTGCAAACAGACATAATAGTTCTTTGTTTTATTTATTCTATTTTTTTTAATACAATGTTATAATACATTATTCTACATTATGATATTCTCTTTGTACTGTTAGATTTTGAGGGATACTTATCCTTTAAATCAAGTGTTTGGAAAAGTATTTATCATTTTATTATTATTTTTTTCACAGGAGAGCATATCATAATTAATTTACTTTCTATAACATGGGGATTGTGTTCTAATATTGCTGCACCAGTGGTTTGCACATATTTTTACACTTTTTGCACTAGTTCAGTGTAATTTTCATATTGTATTTAACCTATGGATATTACTATGGATATTAGTGTTTGAGATGTGCCCCATAGTGTCTTCCCATCTCCAGGGTGACAGACTTTGTTTGATAACCTGGAAGTGCTTGTCTATTTTACACTAATGTATTGTCTTACTGTCTACACATTTCACTGACAACTGTGTTATATTGGTAAAGGTATGCTCACAAACTAGTATATGATATTGTGTCTGCCAAGAAATCTTTCTGATTAATTCAAGGGAATCTATTTACTACTTGGAAAATAAATATGAAATGGTTTGAAATACCCATTTTTTAGCTTTTCTATGAGCAAGTTTTAAATTACAGATATTGATATTATTAATATAACTGTGATAACTAGAATGCTAGAATTTGTTAGCATGGGACTGCTTATTTTTCTCTAATCACAATATTTGTTTTCCTAATTTGAAACAAGAAAATGTTTATGTAGCATTGAACATTATATTTCCATATAGTTTTTTCTCTATACACTATCTGCAGAAAACAACAAGAACTGATACATTTAATAAAGTTTTTATTCCAACATTACATAATTTATTTGTGGGGAAAAAGAGGCCCTTATTTTTTTCAAATGTTCACAAATATTTGCAATACACATTGATAAAAGCCATTGGCTAGAATACCTCTTATAGGCTATGGTGACAGTAGAGCTCAAGAATTTACTAGCGCGACAAAAGATGTTCATAAAAAGTTAGTTTATTGAAATCTAGCTGCTTATATTCTCTTGATATGCACACCACATGTGTTCTAATAAAGTTTAATTGTGTAGTATAATTATACAAGTAATACATTACAAAAATGTCCAAATTAAGTCACAACAATTAATCACCACAGTTATGTATGTGTGTATATATGGATCTTTATTTATATAGCATCATTCACGTACACATAATTTTACAGAAACAGTAATTGTAGTCAGACTGAAGTACAATTATTGCATTATTAGCAGCATAATAAGTACAGCAAAGGTAATGATTCATTGGGAAGGGGGCCCTGCCCAAGGAACTTACGATCTACTAGTAATTGTGACAACATACAGAGAAAGTAGGAAGGGAATCATAAGTACAAGTACAAGGCTTCAGTAAAGGAAGTACAGAATAATTCTGATGTGACTGTCAGTGCGCACAAGGAGAATATTTTTACTGAGATGCATCCTTGACCAGGTGTGTTTTTAAGAGATGCTTGAAAATGACAAGTGTGGATGATTGGATGAGTCGAGGGGCAGTCAGTGAAAATGATTGCAGCTGAGAAATGGATTGAATTATGTAAGAAGAGGACAGAATGAACCCTTGAGAAGAAGGCAGGTGACGGGAAGGGGTGTAGCGGGAGATAACAGCAGAAACATAAAAGGGTGCTGAAGAAAAAAGTGAGAGGAGAAGAATTTTTTTAGAAATACGAAACCTTACAGGTAGCCAAGTGAGGGATTTCAGGAGCAGATGAGAGAGAATATATCTGGGAGCAAGGGTAGTTATTCTTGCAGCTAAACTGAGAACAGACGTAAGAGGAGAAAGATGAGATTCAGGAAGACAGAGAGTAGAATGTTGCAATAATCAAGTCTAGAGAGAATGAGGGCTTGAGTGAGAGTTTTTGTGGCTGACATACAGAGGAAGGGTCGTATTTTGGCAATATTTTTTAGGAAGACGTGACAGGTTTTGGTGGCAGCTTATATGTGGGGAGAGAATGTGAAGGTAGAATCAGGTATGACTCCAAGACAGTGTGCTTTTGTTACTGAGTGGATGACAAAATTGTCAAATGTGACTGAGAGTGGGGTTGGGGTGGAGTTTAGGAGGGAATACAACCAGTTCTGTCTTAGCCATATTGAGTTTAAGATGACAGTGGGCCATCCATGATGAGATTATCATGAAACACTAAGTGACTTGAGACTGCACAGCCGGAGTGAGGTCAGGAGGAGAGAGGTAGCTTTGTGTGTCATCCTTGTATAGATGGTAATTAAATCCAAGAGACGAGATGAGGTCACCAAGTGAGAGGGTGTAGAGGGAAAAGAAAAGTGGTCCCAAAACTGTTCCCTGAGGTACACCCACTGAGAGATCATTGGGAGAAGAGAAAGCGTTAGCAAAAGAAACACTGAAAGTATGTTTAGAGAGACAGGAGGCAATCCAGTCTAGCACCAAGGGTTTGCAGTGTGTCCAGTACGAGTGAGTGATCAACAGAGTGAAAGGCAGCAGAGAGATCTGGTAGAATTAGTATGCTGTATTGCTTTTTGTCCTTTTCTGTGTGTAAGTCATTAGTAACATTTGATAGGGCTATCACTATGGAGTAGTTGGAAAGAAATGGGTGACACAATAGGTGACAAATAGATGTGGAATTGAGAAAAGACATTAACCATGAGAATACAAGGCATCCCAATATCTTAGATGCAAAGGGAAGGCATGAAACTGGATGGAAATTTGAAAGACAGGTGGGTTTGAGGGAGGTTTTTGAGTAAAGTTTGACTGCTGCAAGTGTGAATGAGGAGGGAAAGGTTCCAGTAGAGAGAAGAGTTAAAGATATTGGTAAGACTGGGAATAAAAATATCTGCAAGAGCCTTGATACTGTGAGAGGGTGTGGGATTCAGGGGCATGTAGTGAGTGGAGATGCGGATATGAACAGAGATACTTCCTTCTCTGTAACAGGGGTGAACAAACTAAGGGTTGCCTGAGGTGAGCTAGGAATCAGAAGGGCTGGATGAAAGGATGTGGAGGGTATGGTTTGGTGAATAGACTGCATCTTATCTTTAAAAAAAGTCAGAAAATTACTGTGGAATACTGGCAAAGGAGGATCAGTGTAAGGATGGTGTTTTGAGAAGAGAATCAAATATTTTAAAGAGGAAACGTGGGTTAGATTTGTGAGTAGTGATAGGTTAGAGAAACAGTGTTGTTTAGCCAGTGTGAGAGCTGTGCTAACAAGATAAGATACATTTATAATGGAGGAAGTCTGCAACAGAATGAAACTTTCCCCAGAGACATTCTGCAGCTCGACAGCAGGTATATAGTATGTGGGTTGATGAATTTAGACAGGGTCTGGGACTCCTGGGCCGGGTGTGTTGAAGTTGGAGAGGGACATGCTAGTTTGTGAAGTGTTATTTCCTTGGAAAAGAGAGTCTAGGTTAGTAGTAGAGCAAAGCGAAGAGAGGGAAGTTTGCACTGTGGATGTTAGGTCTGGTAGCTTGAGATATTGCAGGTTACTGGTTAGGAAAAGTGTTTTAGGCAGGGCAGGGGAATGTGTATGAGAGAGTAAGAAGGAGATAAGATGATGATCAGTGAGAGCAAACGGACAAATTGAGAAGTTACAAACTGAATTGTTTCTGGTGAATACTAGGTCCAGATAGTAGCCTTCTCTATGAGTGCTGGGAGTAGTCCACTGTTGAAGGCCATAGGACAAGGTCAGAGAAAGAAAGCAAGTAATGTAGGAAAGCCTGAGGACAGAAAGACAGAGAGACAAATTTCAAAGTCAGACATAAAGGAGGAGGGGTTGCTTGATGGCTGGTAAATCATGGCTGCCTGGAGAGGAATTTGAGAGAAGAGTTGGACTGCATGAACTTCAAGGGAGGTGAAGAAGACTGATGGAGGAAGAGACAGAGGCCTATAGCAGCAGAGCTGTGAGGGAAGACTCCCAATCCCCCACCCCTGTCATCAGGGAGAGAGGTGTGTGTGAGTGTGTGTGTGTGTGTGTGTGTGTGTGTGTGTGTGTGTGTGTGTGTGTGTGTGTGTGTGTGTGAAAGATAACCACCATGGGAGATAGCAGATTCAACAGAAGAGTCAGAATGTGAGAGCCAGAGTTGTGTAGAGTTTGTTAATTAGGGAATGAGCATTCCACAATACACAGTAGAAGTGCGGAAGGGATGAAAGGAGGCAGGGAATGGTCAGTAGATTGCTGAGGTTTACCCCACGAGATGAGCAGGTGGTCAGCAGTCTAGGACAGACATAAATGGGAATATATGTTGGACCAAGGTTACGGGAGATACCTCTTGAAGCCAGAAGGAGAGTTGCAGACAGAAAAGACAGGTAAGAGGAGGATTTGTATGTGTGAAGAGATGTGGGTTGTTTCTGGGTGGATGGACATAAAGAGGACAGATTACAAAACAACTCATGTGAACGAATCATTGGAGAATGTAGAAGGGATGGAGATAAAAATTGATGACTTTGAAGGACTTTGATATTTTGCACAGGTGTGATAGCAAAAACAAGTATAAGGACATTTTCAGATTCATTATGTGATAAAGCTATAAGTTCAACTAGGTGGCAAGGTGACTGTACGAGTGTCCAGTGATTTGTCTAGACAAAGCACAATGCAGCATTGTTTCCAGACCAGACTAAGTGATCAGTAGTTGGTGAGGACTATACAAATGAGATTGCAATGGAAGGGTTAAATGCCAGTGAGAACTGGTAATCCTATGTCAGGAGTTGATAAAGCATAAGTTGTTTCATCCCATTGGATTCTGTGTTTGTAGATGCAGATCTGCTGCATTCACTTACAGATCAAATTAAAGGTTAAGTATTGCTAGAATTACACCAAAATTTATATTGTAGACATTAAAAACATGAATAGAAAGAGCTATGTCCCATCTCTCAAACTTTTATATTTTGAAAGATCGATGCATGTGAAATTCCTGTTTCCCAGAAATCTGCCATGTAGCTGAGAAAAACACAATCTGGTCCATGGACCTTCCTGCTGCTCTTCAGCGGAGCCAAAATAGCTAGATGAAGAAAAAAATACTTCATTGTAACGGTCTACAAAATGTGCCTGGTTTGCACCCATAGTCAGACTGAAGACAGAAGTTTGTAGGCCATTGTGTGAACATTTCAAGGAACAAGTTCCATCCTCTTCCTTAGGACAGCCTACCATAGTCAAAACACCCATTTCAGAACACTTTAATATAGAGATCCCACAATCCATGAGCTTGCCTCATTTTTTGGTTTAGTTTAGTTTAGTAAATTAGTTTGAAAAAAAAAAAAAGACACATTTATCAAGTTCAATTTTTGCCTCAACACTCAGATCAATGAGAATTAAATACCGTAAAATCTCAGGTATAAGAAGCACCTATGTATAATACGCAGGTGCAAATTATACTCATTTGGTAAAAAGTTAGTTCCTATTTATAATACGCACCCCCTACTTGCCTGCCCCCCTTTCTGCAATCAGCCCCCCCCTGAAGTCCAGCACCCCCCCCCCTCATCTGGATGCAGCGGGCAGCATCCCTGCTCTCACCGCACACTTCCACTGTGCTGCAATATTACAAAAACGTTTGAAAGCCCACCTTAATAACCAGGATTCCCCCCCTCTGGATTCCAGGCAGCTGTGAAATAAGGGCAGCTGGTGACATTCTTGCATTGGCTGCCTGCTTCTTGTGCTCCTGGAACTCCTCTGCGTAGCCCTGTCAGGACCTAGATTTAATGTGCAAAAGCATATTTGACACTGGTCACTGCTTCCAAGTTTTTAGTTTACAATTATTCCAATGTTTTTCTCTAGCAGAGTCCCCTAAAATGATTCCATTAAGTTCATAAGTAGCATTGGGATTTTTTCATCCAAAATGCATGACTTTTCCATATTAAACTTCATATTCCATTTTTTGCCCAATCGGCCATTTTATGTAAATCCCTCTGTAGATAACAAATATCCTATTCTGAATTTATTACCCAACATATTTTAGTATCATCTGCAAATATTGATATCTTGCTGTCTATTTATATTTATATCTATTTATATTTTTATAAACACGTTAAAAAGCAGTGTATCAAGTACTGAACCCTGGGGTACTCCACTCTCAACTTTAACTATATTGAAGAATTTTTCATGTACAACAGCCCACTGTTCCCTATCCTTCAACCAATTTTCTAATCAATTGCATAGGTTATCCCCAAACTCCAATGTCCTTGTTTTATATACCAGCATCCTGTGTGGCAGTCAATTGGCTATCTGAATGTTGTTGTTACTAAGACAACCTGATTACAACATTAGACAAATTATAATAGCATAATCATACGATCCTTTAGAAAATGCCAGTGTAATCTAATTTTGACATATTGTTTATTTGAGCATATAAGATATTGACTCAGTCTACTTTTCACATAGTATATATTCATAATAAAATCACAAAATACACAGGACAACAATGGGAATACCTAAAAATCACACATTTTTCACTCAGACTCAAAGGGCCAGAGATAATGTAATAGTGAGGCTATCACGGTGCCGTGATTCTGCCTCAGCGACATTCTTACTTTCGGGTTTGCTTTGGCTGCTTCTTATTGGCTCTGGGTTTTCAACCCCTCCCAGGGCCTGCCTTTATATACGCCCTCCTGTCACTATACCGGTGCCCTTTTGTGGTGTTCCTGACCAGACGTTTGTTGCTGTGTTCCTGTTCCATGTATGATCCGGTTTCATCTGACCTTGCTCCTGTCTTCACTGCCAGAATTGTTTATGATCCGGCTTGCCTGACTACAATCCCGTGACCGATTCCGTTCCACTGCTCACTGTGTACCGATCCCGGCTTTGGCTGACTACCGCTCTCTGTGTACCGATTCTGGCTTTGGCTGACTACCGTTCTCTGTGTACCGATCCTGGCTAGGGCTGACTCTGTTTTCCGTGTCTATCCAGACATTGGTTCTCTTCTGCGCTCTGGGTACCGTCCCGGCATTGGCTACTCGCCTAGCATTAGCTTACTGCTACTGCATCTGTTGCCTCCGGTCTCGTGTCTGAGAGCCATTGCTTTACTGTTGCCCATTGCGCTACTATACAGCCTGTGCCTCACTGCTGTCTCTGTTTGCCCTACTATACAGTCTGTGCCTTAGCTGTCGCTAGTGGTTGCACTACCTGTCAGTCTGCACCTATACGTTGCCTTCGGTTGCGCTACTATACAGCCTGTGCCTGTCACCTCCGGTTGCACTACTATACAGCCTGTGCCTTAACGGACACTTGTGGTTGCACGACCTGTCTGTCTGCACCTTTACGTTGCCTCTGGTTGCGCTTCTGGATTGCCGGTGCCGTACAGCTATCTCCGGTTGCGCTATACGTCTGTATCACGGTCCCCAAGATTCCCTGTCAATCTGGCTGGGTGTACCTGTGCATTGGAGGAGACTGATTGGCCCGCCCAGGATGTGCCTTTATATACTGGGGTCATGGCATCTGTCGGTTGCCCTTTCATGGTGTTCCTGATCCTGCACTTCGTTGCTGTGTTCCTGTGTCTCCTGTGTACCGATCCGGCTTGTCTGACTACTCTACTGTTCCTGCTCCGTGATTGACTCGGTTCTGGCTGACAATCATGCTCCTTGATTGACCCGGTTCTGGCTGACGATCCTGCTCCATGATTGACCCGGTTCTGGCTGACGACCCTGCTCCGTGATTGACCCCGTTCTGGCTGACGATCCTGCTCCATGATTGACCCGGTTCTGGCTGACGACCCTGCTCCGTAATTGACCGATTCTGGCTGATGTTCCTGCTTCGTGTATTGATCCGGTTCCGGTTGTCACTCCGGCTCAGTGTACTGCTTCTGTGTTCCTGTGTGGCTACGGCAGCTCCGGTGACATTCTGAACTGTCCTGTGTCGCTCTGAGGAATCATCTCTCTATACCGAGCTGTTGACTGAGGTTGCAGTAGTCTATCCGCTTTCACTGCTGAGCTGTTCGCTCCTGTACCAAACCTTCTTTAACCCGTGCTGTGCCTGTTGCCTCCGTTTATGAGCCCATCCTACACACTTGCGAGCCTGTGGTTTTCATGCGAGCCATTAACCTTCCTGAGCCGGTGCCGTAGACCTAGCCTACCTATCACACTTGCAGAGCTGTGTCCGTTCCGGTGCTCGGTACACACCGTGGTCGCGCTGGTTGGCACTGGTAGCTCAGTCTGCTCTAGCAGTGTGTGTGTTCTGTGCGGCACAGGAAAGGTGTCCTGGCTCAGGTTTCCAAGTGTTCTAAGGGTTACATTATCCTCCGCACTACCTAGTGCTCCGGCTCTTGTATAGCTTGTGTAATGTCGCTCCACCTTGGCACCCTAGGGGTGTTTTGGCTCTATCCCGTTGGCACACGCAGGGTTACTACCGAGTGTGGGTAAAGGGCGATTCAGGTTCTGGTCTCGTCAGCTCTTGCAGTGCTTTCCTCCGAACATCCCACTGTGGTGGTATTGGCTCAGCTCTGGTCTGTTTGTGCGCTCCATTATACTACCTTTGAGAGTGATTCAGTGCAGACACTATATTCCAGCTCCTCACCATCAAGAGACTATTATCATATCCTGGGCGTTGGCTAATCAAGGACTGAGTGTGTCCAGTTTCTCCTCTTTAACCCTGTATGAGTTTTTCCTGTCTATATATATATATATATGTATATACTGCATTATCCTTACTGGGTCTGTATTATCATTCCCAACTATACCTGTACTGGCCTCTAGGGGCATTGTTCTTTTATTATTCTATCAAATAAAACTATGTTTTTACTTTCTACCGTGGTCTGAGTGTCAGAAAACCGTAACAGTACGAAAGGGCCATGACCTCAGACGGTAAAGGTGACGGTATTACACAGAACCTCCACTGGAGGATGGATGTTCACGAGCAACGATTGGACCAGTTGGCACTGGCCATGCAAACCTTACTAGAACGTATGGTACACCTTGAGAAACCTAACCAAAATCCGGTGGTTCCCCCAGTCCTGACACCGGACAATGCTAATGGGCAAATGATGGTCTCCTCCAGAAGCCTAACGGCGGCGGCGCCGTTACCATTACGTTACAATGGCGAACCCACGCTGTGCAGGGGGTTTGTTAACCAATTAGAGATATTCATGGAACTGACACCTCATGCCTTCCCAAACAACCGTAGCAAGGTGGGGTTCATGATATCTCTGTTAACTGGTAAAGCACTTGCATGGGCTAATCCTCTATGGGAGAAGGTTAAACCATGTACTCTGAACTTTCATGAATTTGTCACAGAGTTTCGGAGAGTATTTGAGCCACCTGGGAGAGCCACCTCTGCTGCAAAAAAATTGATGGAAATTCAGATGGGCGATCGTACCATGGGCGATTACGCAATAGAGTTTCGGATACTGGCAGCAGAGGTAGGTTGGAATAACGAGGCTCTGGTGGCAGCCTTTGCCCAAGGGTTGTCAAACCCTGTGAAAGATGAGATTGCGGCCAGAGAGGTCCCTACTGATTTGGATGAATACATAGATTACGTAATGCTCATTGATACTCACATGCATGAAAGGCGCCTGGCAAAGTGGGCTAGAGCCAGAAACCTTGGGCACGAGAATTCTTTAAACCCACCCTTCCCTCCCAATCCTCCTGATCGAATATCCGAACCGGGCGAACCTATGCAAATCGGGTTCACTAGACTTTCTAAGGAGGAGCGGGCATACCCCAAAAGGCAGGGGCTATGCCTATATTGTGGTAAAAATGGGCACTTACTACGTACATGCCCGGTACGTCCGGGAAACGCACACACCTAGGGTACCTTGGGGGACAGGCCCTAGGTGGTGTACAATCATCCCCAGATCCTTATTCCCAGAAACCCACCATCTCTGTGAGTTTTCTCCTAGGCGACCATGCAGTGGAGACTCTAGCTTTGATAGATTCTAGAGCAGCGGGCTATTTCATGGACAGGGCATTTGCTGAAAGACACAATATTCCGCTTTCTAAAAGAGATACTCCGCTAGCTATTGAAGCTATTGACGGCAGACCTCTCGAACCACCCCTCATCACTATGGAAACTACCCTCATTAATATGTCTATTGGGGCCCTCCACAAGGAGGAGGTACGTTTCCAGATTATACACTCACCCCATCACACGGTCATTCTGGGGTTCCCCTGGTTACTATTGCACAATCCCCAGTCTGACTGGCATAGATATGAGGTTAAGTCTTGGTCTGAGCACTGTACTTGTCATTGTCTGTCCCGTCCAGTTAGGATCATGTGTACCTTTCCCTCTGTGCCACCTGAATACAGCGAATTCAGTGACGTATTCAGTAAAGGAGAGGCTAGTGCATTGCCACAGCATAGTCCGTACGACTGTCCTATTGATTTGCCCCTGGGGGTGGTGCCACTGAGGGGTCGGACGTATCCTTTGTCCTGCGAGGAAAATAAGGCCATGGAGGAGTACATTGAGGATGCCCTCAAATGGGGAATCATTCGCAAATCATCCTCTCCGGCAGGTGCAGGGGTTTTTTTTGTAAAAAAGAAGAGTGGCGAATTACGACCATGTATTGATTACCGTGGACTTAATAAGCTTATGTCCAAGAATGCGTACCCTATTCCACTCATTACGGAGTTATTTGACAGGTTGAAAGGCTCCTCTATATTTACGAAACTCGATCTACGTGCCGCCTACAACCTGATTAGTATCAGGGCCGGAGATGAGTGGAAGACGGCATTCAATACTAGGTCTGGCCATTATGAATACTTGGTGATCTGGCTTATGTAACACACCTGCCGTGTTTCAGGAGTTCATCAACGACATCCTCCGTGATATGTTACAGCCTTGTGTAGTCGTGTACCTTGACGATATACTGATTCATTCTGCCAATTTAACCCAGCATATCCGGGATGTGTCGGAAGTGTTGCTCCGGTTACGCAAGAACAAATTGTTCTATAAATTAGAGAAATGTGAATTTCATTGTCCCAAGGTACCCTTCTTGGGTTTTGTAATTTCTAAAGATGGCATTGCCATGGACCAAGAAAAGTTGGCAGCAGTCCTCCAATGGCCACGACCAAAAGGGTTAAAAGCTATCCAACGGTTCTTGGGCTTTGCCAACTATTACAGAAAATGTATTTGGAACTTTTCCAGTATTGTAAAACCTCTCTCTGACCTCACGCATAAGGGCGCTAATCCCTCTCAATGGTCTGAGGCAGAGGAAAAGGTCTTTGAAACGCTCAAGTCTGCATTTGCTTCGGCTCCTATACTGTCCCACCCTAACCCCTCCCTGCAGTTCACGTTAGAGGTCGATGTCTCTGAGGTTGGGGTAGGGGCAGTTCTTTCCCAACGCCCCAAGATGGGTGGCAACCTGAGACCATGTGGGTTCTTTTCCAAAAAACTATCCAGTGCCCAAAGCCACTATGAAATTGGTGATAGGGAATTGCTGGCTATCATCCTGGCATTGAAGGAATGGCGGCATCTTTTGGAGGGCACAAGAACCCCAGTACTAATTCTTACGGACCATAAAAACTTGATTTATCTATCGGAGGCTAAAAGGCTGTCTTCTCGCCAGGCTAGGTAGGCCCTGTTTTTGTCAAGATTCAATTTCATAGTGTCTTACTTGCCTGGGTCTAAGAACGTCAGGGCAGATGCTCTATCTAGACAATTTTGCACAGACATTGAGAGGGATGAAGCCCCGGTTCCTATAATTCAGCCAGATAGGATTCTGGCTACTATTCGCACCAGTATCACTTTGCCACTGGGGGAGAAATCTTGGCATCTCAAGTTCGGGCACCTCCTGAAACCCCAGTTGGCAAGTGCTTTGTGGATGAGCCTTTTTGTACCCATTTGCTCGAGACCTATCACTCATCTAAGGCAGCTGGGCATATTGGGAGGGACCAGTTGGCATGGTCATTATCACGTACATTTTGGTGGCCCTCCCTTAAAGCTGACTGTGCTATGTTCACTGCTGCCTGTGCCACTTGTGCCCGTGCTAAAACTCCCAGACATCTCCCAGTGGGGCTGCTTCAACCAGTGCCTAATGGCGAACGCCCTTGGTCCCTCTATTGATTTTTTTGGAGAATTACCAGTGTCTAAGGGCTATACAATTATCCTGATGGTGGTAGATAGGTTCTCTAAGATGGCTCATTTCGTGCCTCTTGCTGACCTTCCTTTGGCCCAGGAATTGGCAATGGTTTTTGCCAGAGAAGTATTTCACTTGCACGGGGTTCCCAAGGTGATAGTGTCGGACCAAGTGAGTCAATTCGTGTCGAGATTCTGGAGGGCATTCTGTGTCCGAATGGGCATACAATTGTCCTTCTCCTCCGCCTACCATCCCCAGACCAACGGGGCTGCTGAGCGTGCCAACCAAGGACTGGAGCAGTTTTTACGCTGCTTTGTTACTGATCATCATGATAATTGGGCTGACCTGTTGCCATGGGCGGAGTTTGCCAGGAACTGTGCAGTCAATTCATCATCTGGGAGCTCTCCATTTCTCGGGAATTATGGGTTCCAGCCTTGTCTGCTCCCAGACTCGTTCCAGTTGCAACAGACTCCGGCTCTGGATGAGCATATGGAGCAGCTCCGCTCCACTTGGGCACAGGTGCAGAGGTCCCTCAGCCAGTCCTTCCAGAGACAACAGCGGCATGCCAATCGCAGAAGGCTGCCAGCAGTATCCTTCCAGGTTGGGGACGGGGTATGGCTTTCCTCCAGGAATCTCAATCTGCAGGTGCCTTCCAACAAATTGGCCCCCCGGTTCATTGGTCCGTTCAAAATTATACGCAGGGTCAACCCAGTGGCTTATGCACTGGAGCTTCCGAAGTCTATGTGCATTCACAATGTGTTCCATGTATCACTATTGAAGCCCTTGGTGTGCAATCGCTATACTACCACTCCGGTGGTTCCTGGGCCGGTGGAAGTGCAAGGCCAGGAGGAGTACGAAGTACAGAGTATTATTGATTCCAGGAGATTTAGAAGCAAGCTGCAATATTTGGTCCACTGGAAAGGCTATGGGCCTGAGGAGCGTTCCTGGGTCAACCAGAAAGACCTCCATGCTCCACGACTTCTGCGCAGCTTTCACTCTAAATATCCTTGGAAACCTATACCCCCGGCCAGGGGAGGGGGTCTTTGAGAGAGGGGGTACTATCACTGTCCCCGTGATTCCCTGTCAATCTGGCTGGGTGTACCTGTGCATTGGAGGAGACTGATTGGCCTGCCCAGGATGTGCCTTTATATACTGGGGTCACAGCATCTGTCGGTTGCCCTTTCGTGGTGTTCCTGATCCTGCGCTTCGTTGCTGTGTTCCTGTGTCTCCTGTGTACCAATCCGGCTTGTCTGACTACTCTACTGTTCCTGCTCCGTGATTGACCCGGTTGTGGCTGACGATCCTGCTCCGTGATTGACCCGGTTCTGGCTGACGATCCTGCTCCGAGATTGACCCGGTTCTGGCTGACGACCCTGCTCCGTGATTGACTGATTCTGGCTGACGTTCCTGCTTCGTGTATTGATCCGGTTCCAGTTGTCACTCTGGCTCAGTGTACTGCTCCTGTGTTCCTGTGTGGCTACGGCTGCTCCGGCGACATTCTGAACTGTCCTGTGTCGCTCTGAGGAATCATCTCTCTATACCGAGCTGTTGCCTGAGGTTGCAGTAGTCTATCCGCTTTCACTGCTGAGCTGTTCACTCCTGTACCAAACCTTCTTTAACCCGTGCTGTGCCTGTTGCCTCCGTTTATGAGCCCATCCTACACACTTGCCAAGCCTGTGGTGTTCGTGCAAGCCATTAACCTTCCTGAGCCGGTGCTGTAGACCTAGCCTACCTATCACACTTGCAGAGCTGTGTCCGTTCCGGTGCTCAGTACGCACCGTGGTTGCGCTGGTTGGCGCTGGTAGCTCAGTCCGCTCTAGCAGTGTGTGTTCTGGGCGGCACCGGAAGGGTGTCCTGGCTCAGGTTTCCAAGTGTTCTAAGGGTTACATTATACTCCGCACTACCTAGTGCTCCGGCTCTTGTATAGCTTGTGCAGTGTCGCTCCACCTTGGCACCCTAGGGGTGTTTTGGCTCTATCCCGTTGGCACACGCAGGGTTACTACCGAGTGTGGGTAAAGGGCGATTCAGGTTCTGGTCTCGTCAGCTCTTGCAGTGCTTTCCTCCGAACATCCCACTGTGGTGGTATTGGCTCAGCTCTGGTCTGTTGGTGCGCTCCATTATACTACCTTTGAGAGTGATTCAGTGCAGACACTATATTCCAGCTCCTCACCATCAAGACACTATTATCATATCCTGGGCGTTGGCTAATCAAGGACTGGGTGTGTCCAGTTTCTCCTCTTTAACCCTGTATGAGTTTTTCCTGTCTATTTATATATATGTATATACTGCATTATCCTTACTGGATCTGTATTATCATTCCCAACTATACCTGTACTGGCCTCTAGGGGCATTGTTCTTTTATCAAAACTGTGTTTTTACTTTCTACCGTGGTCTGAGTGTCAGAAAACCGTAACAGTCTGGCACTGGTTCGTTGCCTCCAGTTATGTTGCTGTACTGTTGCACTTTCTATTTGACTCCGGTTGTGCTATACTCAGTCTGCTTACTATTACCTCCAGGTTGGGCTCCATGCAGACTGTGCCTATTCCGGTTGCCTCCAGGCATCTCCTCCGTGTGTTCATCTGAGCTGTCACGTGGGCTGCCTTTACCTGGTTACAGGTAAGGCCGGTAGAGCCTATTCTCTCCCTATTCTACTGGGGATTTCTGCCCTGCAGTACTTACCTCTCCTAGGGCTGCTCCTGACCAGTACTGCTGAGGTTTTGTTCCAGTTCCTGTTCCAGTCCTTATTCTGCATTTCTGTATTTTGTACATATCTATTGCTATTGTACCCTGACCTGTGTCAGACTCTAAGTGCTATCTTCTGTTTGAGTCTGGACCTGTGATGGGCATTGCTGTTCTTTATTATTTATTTAATAAAGCTTCATTGTTTTTACCTTAACCAAATTGTCTGAGCATTCATTAAAACCATGACAGAGGCACCCTAACACATACAATAAGAACCACCTAAATTCTATTCTTTCATTTAAGCCTAATGGCAGATCAGTAAACAATGTATATGTCCACATAGCCACTCTTTGCAGGAGCAACTTATCCCTGTTGCCACCTCTTTTCAGAAGGTGTTTTGTCTCTAGTACTCTGTGCTAAGGAAGGGGAAGGAATTTGTTCACTAAAGAAAATCACCCTTGTGAAAATTTTTTCATTAAATTCGACTATGGGTAAGTGCCTCCCTTATTCTCATTTGTACACTGGATGCCTGCTTTGGAAGTAGACGGGCAGAGGGAGAGCACCCCTAATATAGTTATTATATGAGAGAGTGAACTGAGAAATATTTTTATTATACAAGAGTATTGTTATAACTTTGTATGAAACATAGGCAGTTTTGAATATGTAAAAAAAAATGTAAAAAAATTCAAGCTGACAGGTCCACTTTATAGCTTGTGTCATATCAATGTTTATTCATGTACATGAATTAGGTATTGACCATCGTATGACTAACTCACTGAAATGTAATATAGAGTAAAAAAAAAAGGCTGCAATGCAAACATGATTTATGTGACTGTCTCTGAAACATTTAACAAATATATGCTTCCACTGACTATTGTACAGCATAATATCATACTATGATATTATACCTATGTTATGGTTTAAATGCACCCTGATTAAACAACATGATTATAAAACGTAAAATTTTAGTTTCCATCTGATATCCTTAGTGCATTAATTATAAAAACTATGGTAAATATATGATATTTTACCTTAGATTAGCAATTCCTGTACTTATTAAGAAAGTATACATTTAGAAATGTTCATATATCTTTTCTAAAATGACACACAAAAAGTTTATTTTTAATTAGGTAGAAAAATTGAAAATATTTTAAGAAGGCACATATATAAACTTGCAATGATAATTATACTTTAAATACAATTTTCCAATAGTACAAAAGAATGAGTATTGCATTATTAGATTATATATATGTTTTATTTCAAATATATATATATACATTTTAGGATGTGATTTTCAAAGTTATTACCCCTTCTATAAGCTCCACTGTATTAAAAGCAAAACAATTATGAACAAGACATGCTGTGAACTAATAAGAAACATATAATTAAAATTGTAACTAAGGTAATAAAAAAATTATAATACTATTTATTACTGTTTTTGTAGAGCATTTTAAACATTGGTATCAAATGTACATTTCTTGTTCAATAACCTCACATATCTGTGTATCTGATACAATAATAGTGTGCCCATTGCTTGAATATAACATGAAAATATCAACTTATGGGCATTTGAGCAACTGGGATATTGTATTTCCTCTACAACTAATCAGTTGGAAATGACAATATTTTCATAATTTAATAATCTAAAATAGAGATTGACAGTCTGTTCTTTATATAAATACTGATGTTCATGTATAATACAACAAAGTAGGATACATATACATTTTCCATTATTGTAGGGGGTGTGGTTTGGTTGGTCAACAAGATGGCTTCACAATGAATTATCTCTTCCTCACCAGGGAAAAAACATAGGCTAAATATACATTTAGCCACAGCTTTTGGAAGATAAAGTGTGGGAGTTATGCACTAAGGTGTAATAAAGAGATGATACGGTGTAGATGGATTCTCCAGTGTGATAAAGTATCCAGGTTCTATGTTATTCTGTGGAACCTATGCATTAATATCTCTCAAGTTACTGAAATATTAGTGCATTGGCTCCATAGAACATAGGATGTGGAGAGTTTATCACACAGAAGTCATCTCCATTTTATCGCCTCTTTGTCAAACCCCCTTGACCAAATACACTACTCAGATTGCAGAATGACAAACAGGGACAACGATCCCTCTATAATTACTTTTTCTTATTGCTAGAAGAGCCTCATCAGATTCAGGCTTGAATTGATCTACCTTCTTGCCACCAGACAGCCTGCAAAATGGAAAGAGAACTTGTCATGGTTCATTAAAGTGGATCTAAAATTCCTGCCAACTAAACTTGATATGAAGGTCCTGCATCACAATATCAGAAACATTCATACATTTGATATCAGCTCCCTCAGAAAAGAGGCTGTACAAATGGGGTCGAGAGCAAAGATCTGGAGGAAACACAGTAACAGTTGGCCTTGGAACAAGATGGGCTAAATCAGCTTTTGGTGTAGCGAGAGGATACTATCCAATGACTCTGACACAATCTGGATGATATAGAGAAAATGGGAAGGAGATCCAGCCTCCCCATTTAGAGCCTCTCTGAATATACTTGATTGAGAGATGTAAAAACTGTTCTCCAAACCATTTTTGTTTGGAGAATATTGGGCATTGCTCCCCAGAATTATTAAGGTGACAATTCCAGTTTTTAAATAATCTATCAGAAGAGAGTTGGTACCATGTTTACTGTAGAAATACAGGAGGCAAATACAGTTGTTGATACTGTTGGGTAACTAAGCAGATTTAGAATGCAAGCTTTCAAGACATCTCTCTTATTTACAAGTACACCTTGCATTTCCATTCTAAACAATGCAGTGTGTACTTGTATATAAGAGAGATGTTTTCATATTTATCTGTATAACATACCTGAGGAAGAGAGCTAAGGTCTTGAAATCTTGCATTTTAAATCTGCTTAGTTTGCCAATAAAGGTATCAACGACTATATTTGCCTCCTAAATATTCTATCTACATTCACCTTTTCACTTTACAACAGTGGCAGGCCTTTAAACCACTTTTAAGAAAGTATTTTTAAATTATATGTTGAAACTGATACTGGGATTTTGTTAAAGCAATTTAGAGTTCCACAGAATCCATTACTGAGACATTTGGATTTTATACAGTTAGCCATACTAGCTTTTTTGAAACATATTCCTTTAAATGCTGAGGCTCTTGGATTTAATTCATGGATATGGTGCCATTTTCATGCTTCAATGAAACAGGGCATACACACCTGCATTCATAATTTGGTTCAAGGGACGCACACATTATACTACATTGCCTGCATGTACTGCAAAGTAATATCATAAGAGGGTAATGTAGATTGAGATTGGGTGTGCTTAATACTTACCACTGATATTGTATTACTTGAGACCCATGTGATGGCATTATTAAAGAGTTAATGGTAGATAAATTACATATGTTATTTTTGATTACTATGTTTGAGTCACTGTACGGAATCATAAAAGTTTTAATTATTTAAGCTATAAGTTGGTTTATGACTGCATTGACAATTCATAAATGAATGTGTTTACTATGTATTAAATGTGAAATATAACTTGAATGCATCTGCATATGATTAGTGAGACATTAGCCTAATATACAGTCTCTGACATTTGCCCATTTTGTTATTTTGGCTTCATGTGTTGACCATAGTGCTATTTAACTTTTCATAGTCTTTGAAATCTTTTCATTAAAATGACAGAATTGTCTGAGCTGCTATAATTTTCATAGTTCCCATAATATTTATATACTTATTCTGTAATAATGTAGGGTCATAGCCATAGTTTTGTATGCATTTTACATAGCTCCTTTAATGTGGACATTTACCCTTCTATAGCCATACAGAGAACCAATTATTTACTAGATTTTGGACTTCGTATATTAAGACTATTTTCCCACCATCGACTTTCCTCATCAGTATTACATTCTTCTTCAGAGCCTTCAGAGGACTGTTTCTCTGTTTATTTATTTTATTTTTTATTTACTGTATACATATGTTGCCCAATCTAGTAACAAATAGTATCCATATCAATATATCTAATCAAACTAAAGCAACCACTAATAACTCCATGCAGAACGTGATGCTTACAGTGTGCAATTGTTGTTTTTTTCATGGTTTAGGAATATGTGTCTTGATGAAGACCTTTCTATACCTTCAAATTCCTATTTTTCTCCCTCTCCTGTCGCTATCCATATCCTGGATAGCGACATGATTTTAGACAGTACTATGTTAGTATTACCATCCACTCCTTAATAAAAGGCACATTTTATAACGCACAAAGACCTTAGCCTAAGAGCCTTCTCAATTAACATGAAATGCCTCAACACAACATAGAAACATAGCATCATGTTTGTTGAATTATGTTAATAAAAAAACCCAGTATTGATTCAAGAAATTCGCTTTCATACTGACCATAATTTTAAATACACAACTAGTAATTTCTCAAAACATGATTTACCTCTGTCAGGACTATGAAAATGGGTGTGAGTATCATGATACAGAAGTCAGTGCCTTTGAGTTGTCATATAACTTAACATATTAGAGGCCATTTGTAAAAATCTAATTCCCTCGCTATCGTACTTTCATGCATAAATATCCCTAATACATAGGACAAAAAGAATTCATAGTGAAGGTATAGGATTCTTTATTAACATTTCAAATAGGACTTGTGGTCCTTGATGGGTGATTTTGATGTTCCACTCTTTCCTCCAACCCAATACTCACCAGTCAGCAATGAACAAAACTCTTAGATCCTGTGAGCTTATATCTATAGCAGGTGATTGACAAATCTATCCAAGCTAAACTATCCCTTCTTTCTTGCTCTAGACTGTATTTTTCAACTTACTGACATCCACTAACATGTCTATTCCTACAAAGTAGAAGCAAAATGCACCTCTAAATGTGATTAGCAAATTATTTCCAAAAACTATTTTCCAATTACACAAAGTGCAGCACTATCTAAGCCTTCTTGGATAATTTGGTCCATATTATCTTTGAATAAGAAATGCTTAAAGTTTTAGGAAATATGTTTTTTTTACTTACTGAATAAAAAACAAAACACTGATAATAAAAGTATCATTTGATTTTTACTTTGTTTTCATATGACCACTTCCTCCACATTTTCTGATAACAACTTTTTTCCATAAAGTCATATTCACCACATTTTTAATATTCTGTCTGTTTCAAGAATTGGATGGTATTTATACCCATAATGTACTTCATAATCTATGAATAGACATGAGAAACTGTGGATATGCACTGACGCACTTGTAAGTTAAGGACCTTACACACATAATTGCTTCCCATTTCCTCTGCCCCTTCTCCCTCTTTTTCTTTCTGAACCCCTTTTATTACTTTAATAAAGGTAATTTACAAATCATTGTACCATGCCACATGCAGAACATCTTGTTAATGATATCCCAGTTTATCAGCTAGAGACCTTATGTAGCTCTAAAAGTACCTGTTTTAAAGCTGTTCCTGCAAGAGCACAGGTACACTGGCCTAAATGGCCAAATTCCTAATTAAAAATGTGATCAGGTAGGGAGGGATATATACTATTTGTTACTTAGGAAAGTCTGCATTACAAACTGTTCCTTCCATTGATACTCACACATTCTGGGGAATGATTTACAGACATATCACTGAAAATAACCTTTCAAATCATAGCAAAAGATACAATAACTAGAACTATATCTCCCCATATTGAAATATTTCTTCATAAAAGCTAAACACATGCTTATTTATTATCTTAGAAAACATGTAATATACTATACTCAATCCCAGAAGCCTATGGCCATGGAGAAGTGCAGCATATGTAGGAAGCATATGACCATGAAGAAGCAGCGTGACGTGTACAAAACGCCATCTATTGATGACAATTTATTTTGACTGTTTTTAGCAAAAATGGGTAACTGAAAATAGCATTTTGCACTGTGTTAAACAGTGTTATAAAGGGTTACATCTATAATGCAATTGACCGTGACTGGCAACAGGAAAATCAAACTAAGCGTTACTAACCATCTAACACTTACGAATGCATAAATATCAGTGCAAGAATGATGCACTGCAAGAGGCCAGATTAGCTAAAAAGATGGATTTCCTATCTTTGTTCTAGAAGACATCTGCTATTAATAAAATGTATTCAGAACTCCTTTGTGAGTTTGATGTTTTACAAAGCTTCCATGAAACACTGTAGTGAGACATTGTCTTGTGACAAAAATTTGAGAGTATAATTTATTTTGTTTTTTTTTATTTTGTGGTGTATGCAGTATATTGCTAAACAATGTGTGGCATACTCCTCTGGCACTCAAAAGGTTAGTTAAACATCTGGTTATTTGAATGAGACTAAGCTAACAAGATTCACATTATGTTTGGAATAATGTTTAAGTACATTTGGGCGTGGGTGACTGGTCTTACATACCTTCTTGATTACCATACAGTAATTGTAAAATATAGGCATTAACATCTACTTTGAATGTGAAACAACATTGCAATATTCAAGCATTACCTAAAATACTGCATGAATAAATTAAGTCTAAATATATTTAATGACCACTCTCAAGCAAACCCAACATAGCACTTGCATCATAGCAATCATTTATGGTTCGACATATTTGCATCAAAATAAGATTTGTACAGAACGTCTGATCTTATTTAACTCTTTGTGTGCCAGCTGAGTGCCCACAACATTGCAAAGCAATATTTTGGATACCCTATTGGCACTCAAAGGGTTAATCCCAGGAAAATTAACTTTCAATTAAATAGTAAAAAAGAGACTTCAGTATTAACACCATAATTATAAAGTATGTTTATCAGTGTTAACAAGTTCCTTCTAAAAATTGTAGTGTGGATAATGACATCTATTTTTCAATTTCAGCAAATAACCACCCAGTGTAGATGTTCAACACTACTTGGCATTCCCTATAATTAACATTTGCCCTTCACTTCATGACATAATTGCATACTTCTCAAATAGAAAGAGACTGGGAGATGCTTTTGTATAATAAACAATTGGTGCAGTTCTGGAGCACCACTGGAAACACTGCAGGAGACAATTATAAATTTCCCACATTACCATTGTTTTGAAAGGCGCTTTCAAACCCTTGAATGCTAGAAAGTTCTTCAATGCATTGCTGATGGAATGGGCATTTTCAGTTCTCCCCTATGGTTCACCTGGTTTACCCCAGAATTGCTCCAGTTCTACTTGGTATGTTAACCTCACAATGTAAGTAAGAGGAATAATACCCCCAAAAAATAATATATTTTGGCTGTAAAAATCAAAAGACCCTTTTAATTTTGAGCTTTTTTGCTTTTGTTCAAGAGATAACGGGCTAGATTCTATTACAGGTGCTAATTTTATCTCTGCTTTTATCTCCAATTTTCTCCATAGACTTCAGTAGGAAAATGTTTGAGAAAACGGGTGTTAACATTTAGCACCTGCAATAGAATCTAGCCCAACATCTTTAATCAGTCCTGGATTTCATGTTTATGGAGGAGAACCACTGTATGCAAACTCAGTCCACTGCCCATATTAAGGTTATTCCTTTAGCCTGTAGAGTGCCAGGACCATACATTGTACGAGCTTGGACAGTTGTTCCTGCTGTGCCAAGCCCATACATTTTACAATCGAAATGTGATCACTGCATAAGCCAGGAAAACTGGCATGCAGGACTGCATAAAAAAAACAACATGCAGACTTTGTGGAGGACATCAGGACCCCTCCTGATGCCCTCCTATTTCTTGGCAGAGGATGCTCCCCTGCTTCCATCCTACTGGAACTTCCGAGTAGGAATGAGCGAGACCAGAGAAAGACTTCCAAGTCATGTTATTGATGATGTAGGAGGCTACCCCCTATCCAGCCCACTCCTACCTGATACCTCTGGTAGGATTGAAGCAAGGGAGCCACACTGCTTTCCTGCATCACCTTTATTGATCTCCCAGCCAAATCAGCTGGGAGATCAATAACTGGGGAAACATTATGAGAGGTGCTGATGTCTCCCACAAGGTCTGTATCAACCCTCTGAGTGCCAGAGAGATATCCAATGCCACTGAGAAAGTGGGGAAGCAGAGAGGTTGTTCTCAGACTTCAGGGTTGTCTACTGTTGGAAATGTGTACAGAAAGGCATCCCTTACATATTACCAGCAGTTCTACAACCCTGTATGCTATTGGGGAACTTCTCCTCCCTTCCCCTTGCATCCTTAATTCTTAGTGCAGATGGTGACGTATGTCTACATTGTCAAGATGATTATTAAGTTATCATGTTGGGAAAGCTGCAACATGAACCAAGACTTTAAACATGAGACATTGGGCTTTAAACCCCTCAGTACCTAACAACTCCTGTGAATTCATGTAAATTCAAATATCTTACAAAGCAAAAGCAACTGAAACTTCATCAAACATATGATCTACTCAAAGCCAATTAGGCTGGTATACTAAGAAGATCTTGAACAAAACGAGTGCACCTCAACTGCACTATAAGCAAATAAAACAATCATGTTTATTTAAATTAAGTATTTAACCTATTACCTGATAAAAGAGGGCTCCAATGCATTACTTTTCAAATGCTTTGGAGTTCCCACTTGCATTCAGGGGGTAAAAGTACAATTTAGATCTATGGAAACTTTATTGGTTTATGGATTTACATTTCAGACACCCATAGGCAGGGCACCCTAGGTGCCCTTAACAACCCTTAACCCCCTCAATAATCAAACCATCGTAAAACAGAATCATGTGTCTGCTGCAGAAGTATTAGCCACACCCAAAATTCAGAAAGCTAATGTGGCCAAAATTTGACAGTCTAAACAGCTGCCTACTCTGCTTAATCCAAAATGTGACCCTTTGCATCCCCTATGATGTATTAGTGTAGTTCAGAATTGTTCTAAGAATACTACATCAGACCAAATGTTCCCTGTCATCCAGTGATGAGCACCATACAATCTCCAGCTTATTTAAAAAACACAAAACAAACTGCATTTAAATCACTACAATAATGAAAGTAAAGTTGAAACCATCTAAAAATATATGTTTCATTTCAAATGTCCATATATTCAGCTACCATCAGTCAGTTGCAGAATTTCAAACTACTCTTGGTAAATGCTTTCAATACTGCATATTAACAAAAAAGGGAAAGAAAAGAAGCACAGACATAAAGTGTAGTACTTTATCAAGTATATTCACAAATTAAAAGCTTAAAATGTGCATTAAGATTTTGTTGAGGCTTCAACAAACCTCTGTGATTAATAACTTGGTATTAGACACAATAGTCTGTCTGCTAGCACAGGGATTATTTTTCCAAATGAATCTGCTGCCACACCAGTTTGTTTGCTAGAGTAATGTTTTGCAACATCAAAATTTTGGCATGATGTGCAGATGCTTTCACCAGTACATATATGTCCTGATAAAGGTGTGTGCACATCTCTTCATTTTAAAATAAATCACTCCTCACAGACAGGTGTGGTAGCAGAATCTTTCATCTAGTGGGGTTGGTGAATAGCAGGTATCACCTCTGCCAGCATGCAGCATTCACATATCAAATCTTAGTCATGGATAGAGAGAGATCCAGCAGTTGTGACTTAGACATAGTAATAACCAACTGACGCACTCCTAATATTTTGTTCCGATAAGAAGTTACCTGAACAGGAACCTAATTTGAAGGATGTTATGGGCATGTGAGCCTGCTCTTTTTTTCAGACATCACATGATCACTTTTCCTGTTATATAATTCTGGTTCATTCACAAAGCAAAATCAAAACAAAACACCAGTTTCACACATCCTGTTTGGGCCTTCCAATTTCCTATTTCGCAAGAATTCTTACCATACAGAAAAATGTCACTTATCTTTACTGAAGACAATGGACGCTGTAGTCTAACAAAAGCGAGAGGGCCTAAAATTGCCGTATTGCCAACAACACTCAGTAACATGGATGGACAACCTGAGGCCCTCCAGCTGTTGAGGACTACAATTCCCATAACCCCCAGCTAGTCAACAGCTAGGTATGGATCAAGAAAGTTATAGTCTACAATAGCTGGAGGCCCTGAGGTAGGAATCTCTCAGTTATTTGTATCCATTTGTATATGGCCATGTCCTGTTTATCACAATTACTTCCTATATGTGCAGGATTACAAAATATGTTCTGTCTTTATACACGAATTTCAATAATAATAATAGTAATAATAATAATAATAATAATAATAATATGTTTTGATATTTTTGTTAAAAGTCCCCATTTCTACAGTGGTGAGAACCTTAGTACTTTGTACATTGATTATAATAATTAAATAGACTGCAAACAATTGTAGACCTATTGAATACTATAAAAAGTATGTGCTTGCTCTAGCCAATTCCATAGTTATGGCAATGTGAGCAAAGGTTTTTGGTAAATGATACCGCTGGTGTCAATAATTACAGTTTAATCAACTGATGCTATTTTGCAAAGCTATGGGAAGCATTGTGTCTGACTTTATAGGATTTTTATGCACTCTTACTTATGATTGATTTTCTTACCCTTTCACCAAATGTATCATTTCATTAAATATGTACATAGAGAACTAAGACCTAACACCTTTTATCGCTTACATTGACCTTGAGACAATTCTCAATAAAATATGGACCATGTAGTATGAATTATTCATAATACATTCACAAAGAATTAGAGTCTAAAGGCAAGTAATTCTGCAAGAACAACAAAAAAGTACAAAAACACAATTAAATATATAAATTGATTCACATTGCTTTCATCTGTGATAGAAATGTCTAACTCCATTTAGTTCACTTTTAGAGTTATTATTTATTTTAATTTCTAAGTAAATTGGACTTTTGAATTGTATGGTTCATGTCTTCCTTAACCACAAAATGAAGGCTTGATATGAGATGCCAATACATTTAACTCATCAGCTAATGGGTAAATTAAATCACCCATATAGAGTTCTTTTCAATATACAAAATATTTATGCACATTTATTGCATTACTATATCACTTTATAGTAAATAAAACAATCTGCCAACTAATAGTCTTCGGATGGAATGCAAGAAACGTGCGCAATTTCTATTTACAGAGTACTTTTGATGTCTAGCTAACTTTGCACTTAAGTTAGAAGAATGTGCTACCTGTACTGTTAATTTAGGAGCATGTGCTATTCAACATTAAGACCTTAGTATGCTTCTTGCATCAAAACATGAGCAATCAGGAATAGCACGTAAATGTATGTCTTTCAAAAAATAGATAATGCTCTACTTTCTTTCATTCTACTCCTTGTCTCTTTAATTTATGTTTAGTTAAATACAGAAAAGTTGTCTTCAGATTCATCGGACAAATTTTCATTATATCTATTGTAAAATGTTCTGTGTGTCCATTGTCGGGTATTCAGGCAGAACTGGATTAACCCCTTAACACCCCTTGATAGTCATAGTACGTCATGGGTCGATCTGACTTAACGACCCATGACGTACTATGACCGTCATGGAATTCCAGGCTCCCCCCATGGCTGCACTCCATTCGGGGAGTCTGGAAGTGGAAGAGACAAAAAAAAAGATACTAAGTGGTCCTTAACTGACTGCGCCAATCAGCCGGTCATTAAGGGGTTAATAATGTGGTAACCCAAATGCACTTTTGGGGATAATACAAATTGCCTAAACTCTCATTGATTTAAAGCGACAGTAAATTTCCTTTTTGACTTTATCGATTCTTTATCTATTCAGTGAGTCAACAATCTTAAATTCAAATTAGTTATGCTTTATATGAATACTTTTTCATTTTTACCTGTTTTTTTTTTTTTTTTTTTTACAATATTATGCCCCTGACAAAGAACCCTGTGAATTTCTGTTTTCAGAAAGCTTTCTGTCAGGAACTATGAAAGCAGGGATACTGATACAGTGTTACGCTGTCTCTGCAATGCTGAGTGCTCTGTATGCTTTAGTGAAGGAATACTTTTGTGCTACAGGGATAGAGTTACATTGTATCAGTAGCGATGCTTTCACAGTGACTGCCAGAAAGCTCTCTGGAAACAAAATTTCAGTGAGCTCCTGGAAAGGACCATACAAGTGTTTAGAAGACATAAATAAACAAACAAACAAACAAAATGCACAGACAATTTAAAGCGGAACTTTCACCTATTAATAAGTCACCATGCATTCATTAAGCATATGGTGACTAGCTTGAAAATACATGTCTTAACTATAAAAAGTGTCATAGTCTAAGGAAAGCTTTACCCTTTGGAGACCATAAGCCAGGTAACAGCGTAGACATCTTGTCTGCGTGCCTGCGCTGTCAGTCCCGGTCTCCTGTAAAGCACTGCAGCGTGCCACATGGTAACTGGAAGGGCTGATGGCGCAGGTACGGAGACTGCACTAATCTGCCCGTCAGTCTCCAAAGAGTAAAGATTTCTTTAGAATGTGGCACTTTTTATAGGTAAGACATTTATTTTCAAGCTAGTCACCATCTACTTAATAGTAATGTTTCATAATAAAAGCAGCTCTAATTAATCATCATAGTATTTGGACTTTGGAGAGTGTTATTTCAATACTGTCAGAGTTATAGTTCAAGAGTAATTCAATGAAAAAGTATCCCCCTCCCGCCCCTTTTACTGATGTAACACTGTTCAGCCAGAGCAGAAGGGAGGTGCCCAGGTAGACTGCAGAGAGGGACAAGCTTCAATTAAGATAAGGGAAAAACCTGAAAAACTTGTCAAGGGGGGCAGGGCTTTCATTGTTCTGATAGGAAGAATATTGTCCCCTGCTGTTATCTGTCTGGTCTATGGACTGCATTCCACATCTGAGAAGAGATGGGTTTCACTAGGTAAAAGGGGCAGGAGGGGAAACTTTTCTTGTGAATATCTCTCAAACCATAAAGGTTTGAGAGATAAGACTTATATCATTCTTCATGTTTTTTTAATGCCTACAAAATAAAATAAAGATAAAACGAAGTATTACTATCCCTTTAACTTTACATATAATGCACTTGCAGAATATGTCAATTCAAACAGAATGTTAATGGTAACTATAACTCTTTGAATGCCAGAGAGTTGTGCAATACATTGCTTAGCAATCCCTCTTACACTCAAAGGGTTAAATGGGGCATATAATTACTTGAATGCTAGAGATGTGTTGAAACATTGCGAAGCAATAATTTAAACCACATTTAAATCAGTGGAAATTGTTCTGTTTAATCAATTTCTTAATAATTCAGACTCACTCCCTTTACATGTCATAGCCAATAACAGGCAGCATAACAATAGCAGTAGGGACCAAATGTTACGCTGCCATAAATTTGGCAAGAATACCTGTATCTTCATAAAAATCACAATGAATGTCAGTACCCTTTGCACAAACATCCCTCACAAGGATGACAGCAGGGCAAATCAAATCTTTTACAAGAAATGACTCACAAAAAGAAACCTCCAGACAGCACAGTCACAAGATTTATGGGAGAGAGTCTCTTTAACAGGTTTTCTTGTAATTGCAAAAAAATCTCTCAGTTTTGGGAGCATCATTTGGACATGTAAATAACTTGATGTATTAAGCCCTGCAAGGCAGAAATGCATATTTTATATTTCAGTGCACATAGAGGTGTTCTGAAATAATGTGCTTAAAACTGTAGAAACATAAATCTCATTATTCACGGCATGAAAACAAATTGTCAGTTGTTGTGTGTGTGTGTGTGTGTGTGTACATATATATCATACATTTCCTCCAATAGCTTATATGTATTTAAATGTTTTTATATGTGACAATGCACTATATTATGTGTGTGGAAAAAAAAATATATATACACACACAGTCTTGTATATATGTGTTAATGCACTATATTGTGTGTGTGTGTGTGTGTGTGTGTGTGTTTGTATATGTATATACACACAGGCCGGTTACACTTCAGGGACTAGATTCTATTACATGTGCTAATTTTATCACTGCTTTTATCTCCAGGTTTCCCTATAGATTTCAATAGGAAAATGTTTGATAAAAGGGTTGTTAACATTTATCACCTGCAATAGTATCTAGCCCCAGTTGTTAAACCTGTATAAAGAACAAAATGGCCACATGGTGGCACCATTTCCTCGTTCCTTTAGGAAGCAAGGATTATCTTTTTTTTCTCCTAAACATTGCAGTAATTCCAGAAATCGTTGTGAAATTAAGTTGAGCATTGTTTAAAGAATTAAGTTTTAATAATTCTATAATTGTTAGCCATTTTTGCTTAAAAGTGCAGCCTTTCCTACTCAGCACTAACACCTTGTCAGCCTGATAAGGCTGGTTAAAAAGAAGAAATATACAAATGTAACATTTGCTCAATATGCTTTGCAATATTACCTAACAGATATGTGATTTATCAATGTAAATGCTTCATAAAAAATAAGTATCCCATATAGTCTACTAATGAAGACATATATAGCTATTAATCATCAGTGAAGATCAGAGTGTGTTTTCCGGGATATACCTGATGAATGTGTGACGGAATCTGAACGTCTGAATTAAATAAAAGTATTGAACACTTTAAGTATTTTCCATATTCTTGGAAATGACTTCGCAACCATTAGTTAAGTTAGAACAACATGGTCTAAGTATAAATCGTCTAGGGAGGCTCTTGGTGGTCTTCCCACGTAACTGTTCGTGATCTGGCGTCATTTTCTGAAACAATGAATATTGTAATTCTCAGATCTCCTAATATATGGATTTCCCAAAGATCCCTCTGTAAATAAACTTTAAATGTAAATGCTATCAATCCAATGCCACAACCGAGTAAGTACCTAAGGGTATCATCCACGAGAGAAAAAGAGGAGCAATTATGGGGCAATACAACTGCTTCATATGGGAGAAATAAGCATTCCTAACCCTCCATTTGATTTAAAAGAGCTGTTGCCCCTAATGCTGCAGTTAGTTTGCTCTATTGTTGTCTTAGACCCTAAGAGCATATTCAGTAAGCTAATGAGCAATTCAGTCAGCTAAAGAGGTGCAGTTCTGGAGCAAATCAATTGCATATTAGGGGACAAATAAAAATTATGCAGATTCCCATTGATCTAAATTGGGCCATTTACCCCTTGGATGCTAGAGAGGTCTCCAACATCAAAGCTTTGCTTTGTAGACCTCTCTAGCATTCATCGAGTTAAGAGCACCATTTATATCAAAATGAACTTTTATTTGTCCCTATGGTGCAACTGGTTTGCTCCAGAATTGCTTCTGTTTTTTTTGTGTATAAGACCACAAGAGCATAGTGAAGTGAAAAGCAAATATCCTATCATTTACTGAGCAACGCTGATTGTAGGCGTCCTGTAATATGTGGACATGACTCTGTGTCCCAATAAATACATAAGGACCACTTAACCCTTTGAGTGCCAGAGGGGTTCGCAACGCATTGCAGAGCAATGCGTTGCGTACCCCTCTGGCACTCAAAGGGTTAATAAAGGTAAATCGAACATGCGAGTCAGTTACAGTTCACTTCTACTTTAAAAACATTTTAACCCTTTGAGTGCCAGAGGGGTTTTGCACATTCCTCTGGTTCTCAAATGGTTAAATTCGTGTGTAACTATTCAAAACGCAGTAATCTAATTTTTACCAAAAGCATCCCCAGTTTCAGCACCGCATAGATGAACAGCTCCCTTCATTAAACCCTACGAGATGACCAAATTCAAAGCACAATCTGTCACTTATTAGCCAGTTTAAAAATATAATCATTAAAGAAAACTCTCGAGGACTTGATAGCACTTTCACAGATCAGTAAATTTCATTTAATTGTTCATGCTGAGTGTTCAAACGTGTGCAGTGCACACATCTCTCTATTAACTGTTCATTCATTCTGCAAGGCAACAGTAAAACATGTTTGCTAACATATGCTAATGAACAGCTCATTAAATGGGGGGTCAATAAAAAGTTGATTGAATTAATGGGGGCCTTACATCCCCATGGATGCAAGAGAGGCCTCCAACGCACTCTTAAGTTCGAGTGGAGCAATTCTTGGACAAACTAATTGCACCATAAGGGACAAATAAGTGATGCCATTGATTTAAATGGGGCTTTTAACCCCCCGATTATAAAGAGTTCTCCATCGCTTTACTAAGTTACAGAGGAGAAATTCTGAGTTATCTAAGTGCATCACAGGGTACAAATAAACTGTCCACTGAGTTAACCCTTTGAGTATCAGGGGTGTGCTACACATTGTAGAATGTCTCCAAAGCATTGCGGACCAATTCTGGGGCAAACTGTAAGACTGGGGGGGGGGGCACAAAAGATATTGGTTTAAGTGGGGGTTACCCACTCACATTCTATAGGAGTCCCCAGCAGATTGGCTAGATATCTTTCTAGCATTTAAGGGGGTTAAATACCCCAATTAAATACATAGGGGTTTTGGGATTGTTCTAGAATTGCTCTGTTTACTTTGTGTGTATGACCCTACAACTCTTCTGCAATGAACTTTTTTTAACAATAAAAAGTTAATTCTTCCTATGTCACATGGATTGTCAGATGCAGTTACAGACAAGATTTTTGGATAACACAAAAAAAGGATCTGTGATTAGAATAAAAGGAATATCTATGTCAGTGTATTTATAAGAAAACCTATGACTGTGATCGGATCATCTGTGAGGAAAGATGAGAATTCTTATTATGTTCCTGGAGGAATTGGTCTGATGACGTCTTTTCTGATACCGGATCATTACGTGACTTACACTCTTGAAAAAAAGGGAAGCCGTTTGATTCATGGATAAAAATCCGAGCACCACACAATCCCAAACAATAGCTGGTATTTAAAGGTAATAAGCAGACAAACAATTACAAAACCAGCTCTTCCTATAGCAGCGTTTGCTGAAAACATCATTGCTTATTGCATCTATATATCTATATCTATCTCACTATATATACATACACACACACATATACAAGAAGAGGGCTGGTCAACTTGAATAGCAGCAGCAGCAGAGGAAGAAGAAAGCAGCTAGTGAGGAACGCCTCAGGAGAAGTATCTTAGAGAAGATCTGATCTCACTGCCAGCATCTCAGCCCAAGACACATCACAGGCTGCACAGGCTCCTCCAGCCTCCCTGGCTCCCTGCTTTTTTATATCACACTCCTATTTATATGCCACTATCTTGATTTTTCATTTAGTTGTTTAGCTAGGGAGGTAATCTTTTGTTCCATTTTTTGTCATCCTTTCTTTATTATATCCTCAATTCAGCCGGAATCCAGTTTTATTTTATTTTTTTCTGGCTTTGTGGCTTACACCAAACTTTTAATCTAAAGCACATCAACCTACCAGTCGTTCTCTTTCCCAACTTGAGAGACAAGACGATGCAGCCCACCTTCTAAGAGCCAAATCTGAAACTTGCAAGACACTTGGCTTCAACTTGAAACCAAGCAGAAATCTTTGGAGGAGTCGTGTGTTTTATATGGTAAGAATTCCGCTTGTTTTCTTGAATATTTATAGACATCATTTTAAAGCTGTTTTACAAAGCTCATAAAGAAGTGGGTATGTGTGTGTGTGGGGGGTGCATCTTGCCTGTCTGTGATTACTTTACCTGCTTCATTTCAATATCCACTGGTATAAATGAGGTCAGATATCTCCTAGGAGATAATGAATTGTGCTTGTTGAAAGTATTCCTTACTTCTCTCCTGCAGAATGACAATGTACAGGAAAGCGCTGCTTGTCTGGCTTCTGGTCTATGGGATAATGCGATGCAGTGTCCACTCCTCACCTGCTGCGCTGAAGTACCCGACACTTAGGTAAGTAAAGGGGCAATCAAGATCACCAATACCTGTTGTTAAGCCTCTATGCAAATCATTTTACAAGCCCCTTTATTACGGGGAAGCATAAGACGATCTGATCAGCAATGTGCTTGTTATTTTTTTGCATCAGTACATAGGCAATTGTCTGTGGTTGTTGTTTAACCCCTTGGATGCTAAATAGTTCTCTAACGCGTTTTGAAGCAATGCGTTAGAAATCTCTCAAGCATATAAGGGGTTAACGCTTCACATACTGATTCATGATAGACCACTAAATTTAATAGCAAACATTGGAGGGGGGAAATTGTGAGCCTGTTAAATTGCATATTCCATTATTAACCTATTGCATGCTGGAGAGGTCGCCAACAACCTCTATAGTACCCAGGGGTTAATAAATGCCACATTAATTAATAATAGACTACTCAGTTTAATGCCCTTTATTTGTGAGGTTAGAAGCTCAGTAACACAGTAGATATATACAGCAGTGTTTATATGTGGATGGTAGAAATCCCCATGAATAGTCTCCTAACCTTCCCCCTTACCTGATCACAATCTCTAATGTCCAAGGGGTAACACATCCTAGACAGACTACTACATTTAATATCAGATGTGTGTGGGGATTGGTCCTCAATACATTGTGGAGATTTAAGGCAATGGTCTGTCTGGGCGACAGGAATCCCCCCACTCAGTCCCCTTATCCTGCCCCAATACATAGAGCGATATTATGTCTTCCAAGCATCCAAAGGATTAACACATATCATGTTAATTAATAATTGACTGCTACATTTAACACCAGATATTTGCGAGCATAAGACCTCAAATCACTTTAGAGAGATAAAGTAGCGGTCTTCAATTTAGGTAACAGAAAATCTCTCCCTAACACAATCCCTCCTACTTTACTGGTCTTACACTGATATTCTGCCTCTAGCAACCAAGGGGTTAATGTGCATCTCGTTGTACTGAGATGAAGCTTTGGCTGATGTTACCCGTCTTGCCGTATATTAAATTACTTCTGTACTATAGAGGCAGTGGCAAGTGGTATTCTGACTTTCTAGCCTCCATCCAAGAGGTTAATGTTCATCTTGCTGCATAAAGGGGCTGTGGCTGATGCTACCTCTCTTGATATATCTTAAACCACTGATGCTGTGAGATTCAGACCAATGATGAATAGTCCACCTGTAAGAAAATCCCAACAGAGATATTATAGATGACAAACAGGGGCGACCCAATCTCCATAGAACATGTCTGATTAAATCTAATTATAATAAAAAGGACCTGGCTACATTGCGCTATCACAACCAGCCATCTCACAGATGCTTAGTAAATGATACAACTCACCTTAATAAGCTGTTTCTAAAATGTCTATTTAATTACCCGGCGTTAAAGCTGGTGTGTAACCTGTATCTCAAAGGAGCATAGCAAGCAATTAAAACTGGCACATCTACCAATTAGTGTATAAAGACAAGTCCGCAGTCTGCGGGCACCAGACAGGAGGTTATGTGACCCTGAACTGCTTAGGAATGAATAAATTCGGAGACATACTCAGAGGAGCAATTCTGGAACAACCCTATACTGGGTTAAAACATAATAAATATATATTGTATGTATGGATATATATATATATATATATATATATATATATATTAACCCTTTACAGTAATAAAGGGGTACAAAACACCAAAGAAGTGCACAACACTTTACAAAGCAATGCGTTGAGCATCTGTCTAGCGCTCAAAGGGTTAATAATCGTCAAATATCTCGACTTTATCTCATCGACTAAGGCCCTTACTTCAACTGAAAAGTGCCAAAGAGGGCTTTTTTATGTTGGTGGACTCTCTCTGGCAACCACGGAGTTAAAGGCAGAGGGTTATTATAACGTAAGATATAACTTTTGCTAATGGTCTTGTTGCAGACGTGTGAACCTCCAGCCAACTCAATTAGACTCTTATGCAATAAAGAACATGAAATGTGCTGTAGGATGAAAAATTACGTAATCTAAATACCAAGGTCTATTGGGATAAATTAACTCTAGTCAAACAGTAGGAAAGGATATCCCCTTGTCTTCCCAAAGAGAATGCAATTAATCCTTAAACTAATAATGTAGAAATGAATACTGTCGGGGCTAGCTTTAATGTGGAGTCTTTGTAAGCAGAATTAGTATTGGGTTTTATTAATCACCCTTGTCTGTGTACACTCGTTGGACTCTTTGGCACTCCCTGGCACTGAAAGGGTTAAATGTTCTTTTGATTGAATCCGAAAATTAAGTATTCTGTATGTAATGCCTTTATAACAATATGCCTGAACCATATGAAAACTATAGATATATAGCAGTGCGTCGGACACCCCTTTGGCACTCAAAGGGTTAAACGTGCTTTTGATTGAATCCGAAAATTAAGTATTCTGTATGTAATGCCTTTATAACAATATGTCTGAACCATATGAAAACTATAGATATATAGCAATGAGTTGGACACCCCTTTGGCACTCAAAGGGTTAAACGTGCTTTTGATTAAATCCGAAAATGAAGTATTCTGTATGTAATGAACCATATGGAATACTATAGATATGTTCATACTTGAAATGGATCACAATCAAATTGTTAGCACATTCTGGAGAAAACCAACTGCACCATGGGGGGTGGGCAAATAAACGTTCGTAACATGTCAGTTGATTCAAATGAGGATTGTAACCCCTCGCATGCCAGATAGGTCTCTAACACATTGCCATTCAATGCGCTGGATGCCGCTCTGTCATTCAAGAGGCTAAAAAAACACAACTGAAATCAATGGGAGTCTGTCCCATATGGTACTCTGCAATTGCACCTCCTTATGTTCCAGAATTGCACCTGTGATTGTTTAATTCTAATGTCTTCTAAGAAGAAAATGAATCATTATGAGACATTGTTTAACTCTATTTAACCCTGTGGCTGCTAGGGAGGCCCCCAAAGCATTGCTTTGCAATGCGTGTGAGATCTCTCCAGCGTCTAAGAGGTTAAATAAATGACAGTAGAAATGTGTCTGTATGGGTTGTGACTTAACACTGGGAGGGTATAAATGAGTATTCAAGTGCCTGTCTGGGTGCTTTTTCTTATCTCATGCACTTGGCAAGAGATTATCTATATAATACCCAAGATCATTTGCCTGCGGTACAGAGAACCTGACACTGCTAAACTATGATCCAGATTTAGCAAGCGTAAAAACACTTTCCAAACATCTATTATTAATAATGCTGCCAGTGCAAAAATAGATTACGGTGACCTACATCCCGGCAGATACAAAGTGAAAAAACAAATATCTTAAGGAGGAACTTGGCACGAAAGGAAACGAATAAAAAAGAAGTCAGGACCCAGATAAAATCTGTCCAAATCCCCCCGCCCAGCACACACACACCTCTTTTGAGAAGATCTGGGTAATGATAATGCTAAGTATTGCTGCTGCATTGTGGCCAACGCTCAGCACTGTGATTTAATGTTTGGAAAGCTGGTGGTGTGTTTGATGATGCTGTCCTGCCAATAAAGCGGGGACATGGTTCCCCCTCACCCCCCTCTCTCCTTTCTCTTTACTAATGATTGTAGGATTTGGCAGATAGCTCTGGCCCAGCCCCAACCTCAGGTCAGATCACAGATGGGTAGCTCTTGTTATTTCTCTCACGCCCACCTACAGATTGATGGGGTCTCAGGGGGTCTTTTCTCCATCAGCGTCTGGCATCTCTCATCACCAAACAATATTCAGGGAAAAAAGAAAGAAAAGACCTGTAATGTAGATGCTGAAATAATCCTTTGCTAGGGATTACATTGCACCAAAATCACACATCAATTTATTTTGAATTTTCTTTAATTAAGAGGCTGTTAATCTCTTCTTTCTTGTTACTTAGGCTAGAAGACGATGTGTATGATGAGGACGGAAATACCCTCCCAGACTTTGCTTTTGACAACGATCCGATCGGTATTGGGAATCCTGCCTCGGTTTTAGATGACATGTATTCATTTTATTACCCAGCGGAAAAGAGGTGAATTGAGACTATTTTCACTAATCAAATTAAAATTTAAGCGATCTGTTCCATAGTCAAAAATAACTAAATAAAATCCGCAAACACAATCATCGTGTTTCTGTTTCATGTCAGAGCATATTGCAAGGACTGCAATGCACCCACATTATTCTGCAAGAGATGCACACTTAAAAGGAAATGGAAATATATGGAGATTAATAGAATTCAGTGCTAATCAGATGGGATCTTGAAGCGTTCGGGGGTGGGGGTTAAAAAAATGTTAGTGACAAAGGAGGTTGTGATAGAGCGATTCTAGATGTGGGAGGAAGGGATATATCAGAGATAACACGTGAACCGCAGTAAAACATGACCCCATGACAAATCGGTCTAGATATAATCAGGAAGCTGTTATGGGCAGCAGACTCCCCCAGTCACACTCACATTCCATTGAGAAATTATTCTTTCTTGAAAAACAACACATGTTGATGTCAGATTTCCAGGAATCATTTTTTCCTTATTTTGTTTTCTTTGCTGTTATCAGACATGCTGATGATCTGTTAAACAAAGCCTATAGGAATGTGCTGGGGCAATTGTCTGCAAGAAAATACCTGCATACTCTGATGGCCCAACGCTTAGGGTAAGCGTAAACTCTTAACACAAAGTCAACATTTACATCCATATCGAAAACAGTAAATCACTACATTTCCAGATGGTGTCAAATTGGAAATGTATTTTATTCAGACAGCCATACCAAATGCACTGATAAATGGGACAATGTAATGACTTAAATAAGGTCTGTAATGCGTTGGAGACCTCTCTAGCATTCAAGGGTTAATATACCCCATTTACGTAAATTGGGGTTTTGTCACCCACGGTGCAGTTGGTTTGTCCCAAGAATTGCTCAGATTGTCTTAGTCTATGAGCCTCATGAACAGCAGAAAATCAAAGCAATCCCCCAAGTATTTAAATTGGGCTTTTAACCCCATGAGTGCTATAGAAGTCTCCACTATGTGTGCTGTAAATCTCTCTAGCATTCAATGGTTTAACCAACTGAGTGCCAGAGGGGTATGCAACGCATTGCAAAGCAATGCGTGTGTACCCCTTGCACTCAGAGGGTTAAACATCCACACTTTAACCAACTGGACTTTTATGTGTTCCCAATGATGCAGTTGGTTTACCCCAGATTTGATCTACTTTGTTTTTTGCACATATGGTTCAAAGTGTCAACCTCTTTTTTGTTAAAGTAAGCTTTTTTAAAGATTCAGCAAAGAATATCCACGTTCCCTTTCTTATGTATACCTATTTCTTGTAAAATTGTACTGTCCCTTTAAAAATATATATATTTTTTAAGTTAACCTCTTGTATGCTAGATAGGTCTCCAATGGAATGAGATGTAGGCTTCTTTAGCGTTCAGTTGGGCATGAAGATGTTAACATTTTGAATAAAATACCCCCCCCCCCCCCACACACACACACACACCAGTTGGCATAAGCAAAATAAACAACTAGGCATAAACACCATATGTGACGTGCTACAAAAATAACTAGATTGTGCTAAAATAAGAAGCTTAAACAATATGATACCGTATTTAGTATCACAACTATAAACAGTAGCAGTTCTTCAGGAATGCAATTTTTATACTAAATTGCTTGGATATTCAAATGGTCTGTGGATGGATCCATCCTCTTTATTGTTCGATATATTACTGTTCTCCTTTAGGAAATAACACAATTTGGCTAGGGCAGATCCATCACTTTCCTGTTGTAAAAGTGTGTAGTATAGATTTCAGAGAAAGGTAACATTTTAATAAAACCCTTGGGAAAACATTGCATTTTTTTCACCATGAATAATTCATGTGCTGAATATTTTGTGTCCGGACTGTCGGTTTAAATTATCACTCTACAACGTCACAACACGTGAATCCCTGTTAGCTAGTAAAACCTGTGAGATCATTTGTGGAGCTGTTACATTTAGTTGATCCTTGTTAGATTCTTCCGAATTTTACACTGTTGCAGTGCATGCTCAAATTGATACACTGATTGAAATGAACTGATGCTTAACCCTTTGCGTGCCAGGGTCCAACGAGTTGAATATCCCACTGGCACTCAAAGGGTTCAAATAGTATTACCCATTTGAGGGTGAGAGCCCTGGCACTCACAGAGATAAATAAAACAATGACAATGCCCTCAAAGTTTCCTACCCATTGGAATGAACCGATTTGTTTAAATAAGCTTATTGTACGCATTGTAGGGACTGGATTAACCCTTTGAGTGCCAGAGGGGTACGCAACGCATTGCGTTGCGTACCCCTCTGGCACTCAAAGGGTTAACGTGTGTGTCTGTATCATTGTTATGATGACATGCTTGTAAAGAAATCATTTTTTGCAAATTAATTCCTTGGAAGATAGAGATGTCTCCAACGCATTTCGAAGCAATCCATTTGCAACCTTTCTAACACCAAGTGAGATAACCCTTGCCAGATTAAATGATGTCTATTAATAGCTAACACCAGATATTTATCAGGATAAGACACTGTACAGAAATAAGAGAGTTGTCTTCAATTTGAGTGGCAAAAAATCCACACCACACAGTCCCCATCCCCCTTATCTGGCCCCAATCAGTACAGTGATATTCTGCCATATATTTCACATGAAGAACACAACTCTTTTCATATTGCCAGACAGAGAGCCCCAGAGGCAATTATGGTAGCAAAAGGCAGGACAGCCCTGTAGTGATTGGTAGTGAGCCAGTCCATTGGGACTTGTCTTACAGGAGGATCAAGGCATAGGGTTGCCTAATGGAGCCTGGGTAGCGCCGTGGCAGATGTTTGTAGCCTTTGTTCAGGATTTATACAGCAATAATTGGGACTGACATTAAGATATTTCCTTGCTATTTGCTTCCTGAAAGCAATACGACATATTTCTGGAAAAAACTGCAACGTTGCTATTTTGGCATACTATAATATACTGGTGTATTGTTAAATATTAAATAGTTGGGGGAGATAAAACAGATCCCAGATTTAGTAATAGATGGCCTGTTTTCCAAGATGAGCCATTCTTATTGTCACAAGAGTCAGTTTTAGGCTAGAATTAAATAAAAGACTGGAATACACCAGATAAAGCACATAAAATATTTAGTAGATTACAGAAGACGACCTGGTCTAGTGACACATGTAAATGAACAATGCAGCCAACATTTTAACTAAATTGAAACAGGGACATTTTCATTAGGAGAACATTAAAAATGTGTATTATTTGCATATGTGAGAAAATAGGGGGGTTAGTTTTATGATCAATGTTAAAATATTGTACAAACTCCACCTGATGTACTAAGAATAACCATATTAATTTTGGAGCACACTTGTTGTACCATATGGGGTACATAATCTCCAAAGGCCAATTGATTTAACTGTGACATTAACCAATTGAATGCTAGCAATGAGTTAACCCTTTGAGTGCCAGAGGGGAACGGAATGCATTGCATTAACCCTTTGAGTGCCAGAGGGGAACGGAATGCATTGCTTTTCAATGCATTCCGTACCCCTCTGGCACTCAAAGGGTTAAGTGCCAGAGTTGCGCACTCCTCTGGTACTCAAATGGTTAAAAGACACATTAATTGCAGATGAGATTCTTATTTGCCCCCATGATGCAGTTGGTTCACTCAAGAATTACTCTGTTCACTCTCAGTACATCAGCCACTGTGTGTGGAGCCAGCATTTGAAGGAAATAAAAAAAAGTCCATGAGCAAGATGAATGGAAATTGCATTAATGTGTAATATCCAAAGGAGCAGATGCTTTTAGTAAGGGGGTTAGTTACAGTGGGAGTTTCCTGTGAATTCATACTACATGGTACCGTGATAATGTGTTTCATACACTTACAAACATGAGAGATCATTCCAATTAATAGCACGTTGTTACAATTCTCCATTTAGAAATTGCCATCATATGGAGAATTTATTCATAGTGTTAAAATGGAAAGGTTACGTGCAGTTTTTTTTCTAAAGGAAGAGCAAAGAATTAGACATGCCCTTTACTATGAATATATACGATGTGTAATCCTTTAATACACCTTACAATCTATTTAACTTCCTATTGGTAATGCTTTAGGGGATTTCAGTTAAAGTGTTCTCGTCTTCTCATTTTTAGGAGATGTTGTAGAGAGTTGTTTTAAGGTGCAATAAAGAGTTACAAGAAGTATGGTTTCCCAATGATATTAAATGTTACAGTAAGGAACAATGCGTACTGCCCCAGTGACATAATAAAAATCCACACAGAACCAAATAAAAGCTGATGAGAGAAAACATGACACAGTTGGCTGATTGCAATCCTGACCTATATTTGTGTTTCTAAAATAAAACTCTGTGTGTGTGTCTGAATGGGACCATTAATATCAATAATAGCTTAAGGAGATGTGTGGCTCTCCAGCTGCTGATGGAATACAATCATCATTCTCCTCAACCGACGGTTGGCTGGCTGAGGGTAATGAGATCCATCAATAGATGGAAATTTAAACAGCCACATACGAGAGCCACATCTAATTTTGAATGAATTATATTGTATTCCAGTCTGTTGACAGAAGTTAGTTACACCATGTAGAAGTATAAGGTTCCTCATGCTCTGAGATTTTTTACCTGTATAGCTCAAACAAAAGGGACAATATTCTGCTGCAGTACACAACACAACAGGAAGGGGGCAGTGTAGATAGACACCAGTTTGCAACTCTCCCTTTCTTACCATTACAGCGCAGTGAGTAGCAGCCTGGAAGATGACTCGGAACCATTATCCAAACGACACTCAGATGGCATCTTCACTGACAGCTACAGTCGCTACAGAAAACAAATGGCTGTTAAGAAATACTTGGCTGCAGTCCTTGGGAAAAGGTATAAACAAAGAATTAAAAATAAAGGACGCCGAGTAGCATACTTGTAGCGATGAGAATGCAGCCACCTTGTGTACACAGCCCCAACAAAACAAAACAAAACAAAAACAAAAAAAGTCATTCCCAAACTGACTGAACAATCATCGCTCCTGTGTTATCTACAAACATGTATTTATGTATGAAGTAAAGCCATTAAATGAATATTTTGATAATAATATCGTTTTTCTTTTGTACAAAAGCACTAGAGAACGCACAGATCTACTTTGTGGACCAATCAATAAGTAATATATATTAATACAGAATATATATATATATATAGATAGATAGATATAAATAATATAGAACAATTCTTATATAAAGTATGCACAAAAAAGAGAATTCGCAAGAGCTGTTTATGTTTTATATATAAAAAAGAATAGAGAAAAAGACAATCATTATTGTTTTGAATATTTTGCTCCTATTTTTGTAACTGAAATTAAATGGATAGTATTTTTTATCCAAGACAGGGTTGAAGACGTTAATATTGACAAATTGCTAATGGAGATAGACATTGATATCCACCTACAGGGGCATTATGATGCTAATGATCTGGGGCATTGCTCAAGCAGTTTCTTCCATTGGGGAGTCTCAGTGCAGGCTCCTTTAAGAAGACGAACTTCCATGTAGGGGAGTTGTAACCCCCCTGTTAGCTATATCAAGATTGTTCTGCTTCCTTTTAACCATTTGGATGTTAGAGAGAAACTGAGCACCTCTCTGGCATTCAAATAATGATCTCTATCTTACTCTGTATGTGTTCCTTCTCAAACTGTAAGGCTCATGTACTAAAACAAAATGGGACACTTCTATAACAAAATAACTGCACATAGGAGAGGAATAAGAATTCCAATTGATGGGGCTTTTAGCAACTTAAAGGCAAGAGATGTATCCAATCTATTGGTGATCTATCCTGTATTCAATTGGTTAAAAGTCCAATTTCAATTAAAAAAGAATTTTGGATTTTTTTAAATTTATTCCCCTATTTTGCAGTTGGTTTGCTCTAAAATTGCCCCAGTCCCCTTAGTACATCAGCACCAGTGACTTGATTAGATTAATAACACCTTCCCCTCATGCTAACCAGACAGCTCTACTAAATTTATATCCCACCTTCTTGATTCAGGTAACACGACTTGGGAGAAATAAACCAAACCCTAACCCTCCCAATGCTTCTTACTGATTGGACCAAACCACAGAACCAATTAAAGCCCTTAAAAATAACCACCTGCCAGTGGTTTGCCTGTATAGAAAACTGGAAGAGATACAGCACAATTCAGAACAAAGGTAACTGCCCAAAATGATGTATATGGTTCTGGGCCTGTCTTTTACTATGGGAAATAGGATGTAAGTAAATTCCCAATATTGGTCCATTACCCAACTGACAATGGGCAGCTAGGTATTGGAACGTGATACAAAGTATGATGTGTTTCTCTCCAGTGCTGTTCCATATTTTTTCATCCTGTGAAAATACCAAAAATATCCTCTTTAGCTTTTATTTATTTATTTTTTCTTTTGCTGTCTTCTTGTAGAATCTTCCACCTCCCTCCCCTGTCCTGCACTTTTAGTACTGTTACCCTTCCAGTCATGTCTTTAATTACCTGTAAGCAAATCTCAATCTGTCATGTTTATGCAAGCTCTTGTTGTGAAGTTAGGAATCCCTGTTGCCGCTACTACTAAATAATTATGCACTACTACTAAAGTTTTTTTTTGTTCTTTGTTTTTTTTTGGAGTCTTAAAGTTAAAATGTATTTTTCTACATTATGGCTTATTGCTTAGTAAAATTACTTTCATAAAACCACGTTTTGTCATAATATAATTTGTAGCGTTCATAAATTATACAAAATGAAATGTAGTCAAACAAATGCTAAAACGAAAAGTCTTGTATGTCATATTTCTCCAAATGTCTTCTTCAGAAATTATAGAAATATAATGTTTAAATATATATATATATATATATATATATATATATATATATATATATATATACATATATATATATATATACTTTTTCTTTTCAAATTTGACTTCTTCAAAGAGAGGACTTCATCTGAGTCACCCATGTCTAAGCGAAGAACAAGCTTCCTGGTGGAGAATTTAGCCAAAATCTAGATCTTCTTTACCAATTTGATTAGAGTGATATGATGGATTAAACAGGGATCTATACTTCAGTCTGTATTCCCACGTGGGTACCTTACTAACTACCAGTTGATCCTACTACATACACAAGATTGACATAGGCGTTGGATCTGTGCCCAAGTCCTGTGAATGACATCAGTCTTACTTTAATTTTGCATTCTCCTCAGGCAATGTGACGCAGGATGCAGTTTGCAGCTTTCGTGCCTTCCCTCGCCTTTTAAATCGCCACGAATTACAGATGGCATTTTTAATGGCCCTACAATGCTGCAACACATCAGCTTGTATTTAGTCTTATCTACGTGTTCCTTACTAGTGGGCAGGTTTACTGTACTTTGTGTTAGCTGTAGTTTAGGATATCCTTTTCCTTAAACCTCTTGGGCCATATGTACAAATACAAGAGTGGATCAATATTATTCCAACCAACTGCACCACATGGAAGAAATAAAATGTTCATTGACTTAGCCCAGATGTTGGCAAGCTGTGGCACCCCAGCTTTGGAGGACTACAGTGCTCGTCACCCCAGCCTGCCTACGGTGATGAGGAGCTGTTGTCCTCCACAGCTGGAATGACTTAGCTTGCTCACACCAGCTTTAACCACACTGGATGCTAAATATGTCTCCCTCTCTAGCATTCAAGGGGTTAAATGTGTTCATTAACCCCTTGGATGCTGTAGAGGTTTCCAGCTCATTGGAGATCTCTCCATCATTCAGTGGGTTAACCCTTGAGTGCCAGAGGGGTACGCAACGTTGCGTACTCCTCTGGAGCTCAAAGGGTTAACACTTGAGTACCAGAAAGGTATTCAATGCATTGCCTAACAATGCTTTGGATACCCCTCTGGCACTCAAACGGTTAAGAGCCCAATTAAAATTGATATGAATGTTGGATTCAGAATGTTCTGCAGTTGGTTTCATCCAGAATTGCTTCACTTTAACCCTCTGAATGCCAGAGAGGTATCCAACGCATTGCAACGCAATGCTTTGGATATCTCTCTGGCACTCAAAGGGTTCATTTGTGCACATGGCTTTGGATGCTACAGAGATCTCAAAAGAACTGCTTAAGAGTCCTCTCTAGCACCTAATGCTAAATGATATAAAATATAGATATATAGTTATAGCAGCGTCTATTTTCAACTAATCACCTAGTTAATCCTTTGTAAAAAAAATGACAGAAGCGCCAAAAGCCTTACTAAATGAAGCAGATCTGACCTCCACTGGTCTGCCTAGATGTGAAGTCTTTATTTTGTGTTCAAAGATGATTAACATCGTTAAAAAACGAGTATTATTACAACACATATCTATAACTAGGAAATTGATACATGTTATATAAAGTGTTCAAAGTTTGTATTAATAAATTTTTGTAAACAATGCAATTTCGTCTAATGTTTGAAAAAAGGCAAAAGCTATAAAGTTATGCATCACCTTCAAGCTTCAAATAGAATCATTTTATTTATTAAGGATATAATTTAGTCTTCAGATGTTATCAGAAACGTGTTTTCATACTTTTATCTTAGATTTGTTAATGCTAATTAAACGTGTCATTGGACTTTAAGTGCTGGTAACTAACCCAGGTCACATGTGTAAATATCTACGCCAAAGCAACCAATGTGGTATGTAGCTAACTCATTGTTGGGGACGTTTCTGGAACCAGATGGTTAATAGTGTGGCTTTTCTATATAAAAAGCTAAGAAAAGTTGTGGCGCAAACCCAATACATGGAGGTGGGGGTGGGGGCAAAAAAGATTGAGAGATGGAACTTTTAACCACTTGAATGCAAAAGATGTATTCAGCACATTACAAAGCATTCTGAGGTTAACCCCCCTGGAGCAAACCAAGTTCACAATAGGGGAGGAATAATAATTCCCAAGATTACTATTGATATAAACGAGACTATTAACCCCCTGAAAGCTAGAGAGGTCTACAAGACATTGTCAAAGTCCCCTCTGGCATTCAAGTCGTTAATAGTGCCATTTAAACCATTAGGAATGTGGCTGATTGTCATTTGTTCCATATGTTACAGCAGGTTTGCTCTGTATTTGAACCCTTTGAATCATTTCAGCTTGATGACTAAGTACCTGCTTGGGGGCTTATTCACAAAGAAAATAGAAATTATTCAAGGGCACCACAGGGAAACAGAAATACCCCCACACATACTAATAACTGTTGGTTTAAACCGGGCTCTTCAGACGTCAGATGGAATGCACTAAGGGGTGATAAAGAGGGAATAAAGCGATGATAAAATGGAGACGACTTCTCCAGTTTATCACTTCTCCAAGTCCTATGTTATTCTATGGAGTCAATGCACAACGATGTCTCCATATTTAGTGATTTTTGTGCATTGGATCTATAGAATAACATAGGAAGTGGAAATCATCTCCACTTTATCACCTCTTTACCACACCTCAGTGCATCTCCCCCTCCAGTCCTAGACAGGTCTCCAGAACATTGTGATGCAATGACACAGAGAGGACCTAGTATTAAAGAGATTAAAAGTCCAATTTAAAGCAATGGGGAGTTTTATTTCTCTCCTATTTTTCAAGTGGAGAATTGTTCCTCTTTCTTTTGTGAATATGACCATATTCATCATACTAACGTGGTGCAACACTGGAGCAAACCAACTGCACCAAAGGGTATTAATGAAAATTATGATTTAAATGGGGCTTTTAACCCTTGAATTCTAGAAAGGTCTCCAACCACAGTGCATTGAAACCTAGCACTAGGTTAGTTAAAAGCTCCATTTAGATGTTTTCAGTACCCCTCTATGGTGTGGTTGGTTCGCGCCTAAATTGCGCCACTTTATGGTGAGGAACTTATTTATTAACCCCTCGCGTGTCAGACTGGTATTCAACATTACAAGCAATGCTTCGGATACGTCTCTGAAACTCAAAGGTTTTTAAGCTAAAGAGGCACAATTCAGAGCAACCAACTACTCCATTGAGGAGTAATGGAAACCCCCACTGATTTAAATGGGACTTTCCACCCCTTAAATGGTAGAAAGTTCTCCTTCACAATGCTTTGGAGACCTCACTAGCATTCAAGGCCCTAAAAGTCCGACTTAACCCCTTGGGTGCCAGAGAGGGATGGAAATCTCTCATCTATCTGCCATTCCAGTGGTAGGTGTGGGAATTGTTATTTGTCCCCTATATTACACTTGGTCTAGACCCTTAGGTCCATATTTATGAAAACAAACCCCACCTACTCTGGAGTAAACCAGTTGGCGTTATAGGTGGCAAATAAAAACTCCTACATTGCCATGCACTTGACTAGAGATTTTTAACCCCTACAATGCTATAGAGGTCTGCCATTCATTAACCGAATACCTCTCTAGCACTGATAAGTTTAAAAGCCCAATTTAATTTAACAGGCGCACTTGGTTTACTCTAGTTTACTTCTATAAATACGACCCTTGGTTTCTTATATTGGTGAATATTTGTAACATGCAAAGGATTCCAGAAGAAAAAGTAAAAACTTTGGGTACTGTAAATGTTTTATTCAGTGTAAATCATCGTCTTAATTAGTATGAGAAGTGCAAATGTGTTATGAAAATGTGCTGTTTGGGTTGTCAACTAAATATACCAGGAAAACGTCTGGAAACTGTTGGTGAAGAAGATTATATAAAAAGTTTAATCTCAACAGTTGCACTGCACTATGCTCAGCAATGACCGCTCAGTCAAGTCAGCTGTGACTGTGAGGTGTAATGACGCAGACTACTTTGTGGATAACTACGGCAAGAACACAGAAGCAGATAAAACAAGGGCAATGAGATTGTCAGGGGCAATCTGGTGTCTGCATGGGTGACGCTGAAGAACATCTCACTTTCTGTGCAGAGGAAAACACACCCTTAACCCTATGGGTGCTCGGGGAAAGGGGGATGGGGGCGTTGCGCTCCCCTGTGGGCGCTTTAAGAGTTAAAACGTTACAGTAACGTGTTTGGATTTCCTTGATCCCTAAAGAAGATTAGGGAATGAGATAAGTAGAGTATTCTACTATAACATTTATTTAAGAAGAAAAAAGTATTTGAAAATATTTGGTTTAAATTCAAATGCTGTTTATGTGCAAATAAGTCTCATAAATATTCTTATTTCTATCAATCTGGTGGCTATTTGGGGTAATTCCAATTTCATTTTTAACTACTATTAATTTGCTACTAGCGCTAGTAATAGGAAACAATGCCCAGTTTAGATGACAGCATATTAAAGGGAAACTCTGCTTTAGGCATACACTGCTATTAATTTGTATAATGATTATTTAGGTAGGAGTCCTTATGAAGCACACAGTTATGTCGCTCTATACGTTTGTATTTTATATGCAATTTATTGTATATAGTGATCTCTGCTGAAGTTTGCCTCTAGGTAAGACCTTACAACAATAGGCTTCAATAAATCTGAATGGCTCCTAAGGGACACAAGTTGTTATCAGATTGTAAAAGAGATCAAAAACAACTAAACATCCAATACAGATATAACTGCTGGAGGGGATTCATTAACAGGGCATAGTCCCCATTTAATCTGGAGTTGGATGTGAAAGCTTGGAGAGTGTGTGTGTGTGTGAGAGAGAGATATAGATTGAGAGAGATATATTAAGTGGTTAAACAATCTGGTTAAAGTATCTGTTTAAAAATAAACGAATACAAATAAAACAACATTTTCACAGAATAATGCTATTTTCCACATATAAGTGATAATGATTTTAACCCTCTGTGTTCCAGATAGGCTTCCATAATTCTGCTCTGCAATGTAATGCAGGCACACTGGCATTCAAAGGGTTAAATCATTAAGTTGCAAGCTTTTGGTATTTTCTGTGCTCTCTTTCTTTACCCCACACCTACCTACAAGTTGAGAAACAAAAGAGTTTATTTTCCCTTAAAGGGATAGTAATACTTAAATTTTACTATACCCCACCTTGTAGCCCTTAAAAAAACTGAATTAAATGAGCCCAGAGGCATCTCTCACACCTTTATGGTTTGAGAGATATTCACTTTCAAAGTTTTGCTTTTTTGCCTCTCCCCTAAGGTCAGCGTTCTAGCTGACAGCAGGGGAATCCAGTCCCGGGACCGGCGGAGGCTCTTCAGCAGAGCCTAGATTGTGTTATGGAAGAAGAAATCTTTCACTGAAATGGTCTTCTACATGTGCTTGCAATCCAAGCACATGTAGAAGACCATTTCAGTGAAGGATTTCTTCTTCTATAATGTGATCTCGGCTCTGCTGAAGAGCCTCCACTTGCTCAGGGACCAGATTCCCCTGCTGTCAGCTAGAATGCTGACCTTAGGGGAGAGGCAAAAAAGCAAAACTTTGAAAGTGAATATCTCTCAAACCATAAAGGTGTGAGAGATGCCGCTGGGCTCATTTAATTCAGTTTTTTTAAGGGCTACAAGATGGGGGATTGTAAAATTTAAGTATTACTATCCCTTTAAGTACCAGAGGGGTGTGCAATGCCTTGCAAAGCAATGTATCTCACTCCCCAAAGGTGCATAAAGAGTTAAGTATTGAAAAGCAATGTTACTGAATCTCAAAGTAATAGGCAGTGGCCTATGTACTGCAATGGACATTTAAATGTCAGCCCTGCTACATCATGAATAGTGTTCTTTCGGATTAGATTAACAGTTTCAGCTTTCTGAGCCCCCTATAAACCATTTACCATCTAGACAGGCTTGGTAGCAAGCAATGCAAGCTAGGCCTTTAACACTTAACCCTTTGAGTACTGCAATGCATTGTACACACCTCTGGCACTCAAATGGTTAAAGTGATAAAGGAGCACTAACATCTAAAATATATGAAGTTGTACACAATTAAATTCCCAGCACCTTATTATGATAGCATCTGAAAACATCTCTGTTAGTTTTCTGAGATCTAAAAGCTAGTGTTACACATAGACTATGCCAGTACCACTTTTTCTCTGGGGGGTTACTAAGGTATGATAAATAGGTGACTAGGAGATAACTTCTCCAGTGATATCACTTCTCCACTTCATATTTTATTCTAAGGAGTCCATGCACTAAAATATCACTAGTAGGATATTTTATAACCAGGGGGTTATGCATTAATGTGTGATAAAGAGGCAATAAAGAATATATTACTTTTCAATGTAATAAACTCTCGAAGTCCTATGTTACTCTATGGAGCCTATTCACTAAGCTCTCTCAAGCTGGAGAAATCTTAGGGCATTGGATTCACAGAAAAACAAAGGTATTGGAGAGATGATCACAATGGGGACGTTATCTCATGATTATCACCTCTTTACCACATCTTTGTACACCCCCCGGATTCACTGGCTCCCATTAACATAGCAATCTTGATAGCTGTCTCAGAAGCAAAAGTGCTGTATTGTCTGAAAATGGGCTGGTGTAGGGTAACGGTCTTTCTGAATATAAGAGCTGTGTGTAATAATCTCAATAAATTAATTCTTGTGTCTCATTACAAACATCATACATTATATTCACCAAATGGTGTCTGTACAGGATAGTATTCACATGCATCAATAAAGCAAGTTTAGAATAACATTTTAGTGATGTAACATAAAATAGCATTTTTTTACATATGCAAGGTGGAAATGCATGACATTTAGAATATGTAACCCAATTTCATTATTAACCGTTAATGTTCATTTAAGACTATTTGCGCAGAAATCATTGCATGATTGTTTAATATAGTTACATTATATTAGTGTTTAGCACTGCCATTTTGCAAAACATTATTCAGGCAAAGCAACACCCTCTGCCATAGAGCTTGCAATTCAATTTCAGTACAAGAGGCACATTGAGATAAAATGATTAGCCTAAAGTAATGAGGAATTGAACCAGGTTTCCTTGCTGCAGAGCAGTTTTCTGAGTCAACTGATCTATTCCCTCTTTCATTACATATAGTGGTAAATATACACAAATTATTTGCCGATTAGAACAATTGCATTTTGCTAGTCCTAATTGTATAATACAGCTCTTTAACCACTTGGATGCAGATCTGGATATCCCATTAGGCAGAGTAGGAAACCACTTCAAGCACCAAGTGTTGAAGGGTGCCTCAGCTGAGATGACCACAACTACATTGCAAGTTGTGGGTGTGGTGAGAGAAATTGCTGTGCTACTGGTTTATGGTGGCCAGTTAATTTGCCCATTTATATGCCTTTTTATTGACCATTATTTAACTCATTGAAAGCTAGACAGGACTCCAATTCATTGTGAAGCAGCCTAGCCTTTCTCTCTGTAAGATTGTACTATTTTATTCTATAAGTGTGTTTTTTGTACCAAGCAGAAGTGATTGTGACTGTAAGGTGGGCTTTTGTGAAGAGTGAGGGACTGGCGATAGGTGGGACCAGGGCCAGATTTCCCAAGGCAACTGCCTAGAACTTCACATTTTGAGAGAAGCCTTAGCTGTGCTGGCCACACCCACATCGTAAATTGTGGATGTGGCCAAAGTAATCTCAGTGTCCCTGCACCAGTTTATATACCCTTTTATAGTCTATTATTAAACTTCTTGAATGCTAGAGAGATCTCCAATGCATTGTGAAGCAATGTGTTGGATATCTCTCTAGCAACCAAGATTTTAATTTTTTTTGTCCCTGCTTTTTATAGGTCAAGTGTATTTTCTGTGCCAGGAAACAATGGATGAGACTGGGGGCAGGGGGTGGAGCTAAAGGTACCTACAGAGCCTTGCATAGGGGTGCCTGGGATATAAATGCAGCTCTGGGTGGGGCTTAGGGCATTTTGGGTGCTAATCCTAAGGGGGTTTAGATAGGGGGCCTTAGATGTAAATCCATCCCTGCTTGAATGCCAGAAACTCCACTAGTGCGTTCCAAAGAATATTTTAGAGATATTGTTAGCATCCAAGTGGTTAAAATGTTAACATATGTTCAAAAGCTGATAATATCAACATATTTTTTAGCAAACATTATATAACATACACAGATTACTTTTTTTAACCAGTCAATGTACAATATAGCTCTATTTTACGCAGTGATATAACTAGAACATACAAATGGTGATGAAAGTGATAGCTGCAATAATTGCTCAGAGCTGATATGTTAATTAGATAGAAATTTATTCATAAAACACTGACATTTTATTTACTGTACTCCCACTCACATCTCTGACATTTAGAGCCCCCCCAATGAAGCAACAGGTGTTCAGAACCTATCAAGGACACAGTGCAGTGGGTGGGCCAGTGTGTGGTTAAGTGGCCATATGTTAGATGGCTGCAAGTCTCAGCTAAGTGACTAATGGCCTCATGTTAATGGCTTCATGTTAGAGGTTAATAAATATATTTTAATACATTGGTATATTAACAGTAATGTAGTAAACAATGCAAAATCCCTTATGTATTTTTTCATTTACAGTTTAACTCTTTGAATGACAGCGTGTGTGTGTAACACACTGAGCACACAACTAGAACTCAAAACTGTAACCCCATGGGATTGGATTGAATTGTAGCTATACATTATCTCCAATACATTGGTTTAAAATATGATGTGTTGCAAGATGTCTCTCTTGCATCCCAGTGGTTAAAGAACTTAAAGGGATAGTATTGTTTCAAAATAAATGCACCTCCGATTATTCTTTATAGTTTGTGGACCATGTAGAGCAGGGCATTCTCTACGATGTGTAGTTGCAGTGTAATTGAATCATAAAGTGTCCCCCTCCCAACCCTTTTACCTATGTAATGCTGCACAGCAAGACTGTCCGGATGGATCGCAGGAGGGACAATCTTCTGTTAGCATAAAGAAAAACCTGCCCTCCTCCTTCAATGGGGGCAGGGTTTTCCTTATGCTCACAGCCAGAAGATTGTCCCTCATTGCGAGCTGTCCGGTCAAGCAACCAGATTCCATCTGAGGGGAGGCGGCTTACAATAGGTAAAAGGGGCAGGAGGGGAACACTTTATAATTCAATTACTCTGGAACTACACATCGTAGAGAATGATAATACCGCTCTACATGGCCCACAAACTATACAGGATAAATTGAGATGCATTTATTTTGAAACATTACTATAATTTTAAGGCACTCTCAGGTTTATATGCTAAGAAACATTCAGGTAATTATGGGACAAACCAACATCAACATAAAGGACAAAAACAAATTCTTATTATTTAAATATCACCTTTAACCCCTTAAGGACCAGAGGTCTGGGGGTGTGTTGTCCTGTAAGGACCAGAGAGGGAAGTTTGATGCGCCGACACACGTGACTGATCACGTGTGTTGGCATGCTGAACGGGGAACTGATAGTGACCACTCCAGTGTTGGGGCGGTCAATTTCAGTCCCCATGTCTACTCACAGCGCTCCTGAGGGTGTGAAAAAAATTATGTGACGTGTCAGGACCATCACTGGTCCTTTAGACAAAAACAGCAGTGACATGTCACTGGACAATAAGGGGTTAAATGCTTGAGAGGTCTCCATTTTATGCATTGGAGACCTTTCTAGCATACAAGGGGTTAACATTTTGAGTGCCAGAGGGCTGCTCAATGCATTGCATATACCTCTGGCTCTCAAAGGGTTAAATGTCCAATTGAATCAATCGGAATTTTGAAAATTTTTATTTGCCCCAGTGGTGCAATTGGTTGACTCAGCATTGCTCTAATTCTTAGTACATCAGCTTCTCTCTTAGGCTACTGGTGAAAAAGAAGAAGTAATCTGAGAAATTCTGTTTTATGTTCTCAGAGATAATGGTTGTACATTTCTAAGGCGGAGCAACAAGTCACTTGCAAGGTTTTGTAGCTATTAACACCTCCTAGAAACGAGTGTGTATAAATCTTCTATTTACTAAAAATATGCAAAAAAAATGACTTCGCCCCCAAAGCTGCAAAATCATTTAACAGTAAAGTTGGTCTAAATACAGAGTCTAGAGGATTTAAGTTGCTTTTATTGTGTAAATCACTAAAACAGGAACACACAATACTTTCCCATACGCTAACCCTCTTTTAGTGACTAGTTTGAATAACAATCTATGAAAACATCCCTGGCTGTATGTGAAGAAAAGTAAATTGAGCTAAAATGGATGAGTATTAAACCAGTTCTTGTAATTCTCAGAAATGATTCAATCCACCCTCAAACAAATATTCTCAAGAATGGGATGACAGTTACATTTAGATTTTTTACCCTTCCTTGCCTAGACCAGGGGAGTAATCTTTGTCTTCCATGGTGGTGGAGACTACAGGTAGAGACTATAAGTATCACTTTTTGGTGCTGATGGGAGTTTTAGTCTCTAACAGTTCAAGATTCAATAAGGTTGGTTACCCCTGGATTAGCCCAAAAAAATCCCAGAAAAAAAGAAAGGGGTGAAACATTTCTTATGAAATAAACAGTAAAATAACTGAAGGCCAAAATTCCCATTAGGCAGTGTAGAACATTTCCTAGAGTGCCACATTTTGATGGGGTGCCTCATCTTTACTGGCATCAGACACATTTACGGGTGAGACAAAATAGATGCTCCTGAACCAGCTCCTTAGTTATGGTGCCTGATTTAAGTACCAGTTTTTATACCATTGTATTTACTATTATATAACCCCTTGTTAAAATAGTACTATTATTTAACCCATTTCAGCAACAAAAGTGATAATAACTTTTCATGCTTGTATAGACCAATGTTTCCCAACCTTCTCCTCAGGGGTACCTAACAGGCCATAACCCTGCTTGCCCAAAGGTGAGTTAATCAGAAATGTGGCTCATTTACATTTGCAGAATAATCTAAAAGGTAATATGGCATTCTCTGGTAGCTTGAGTTTGATATTTTGCAGCCCGGTGGCTCTGTTGCTCATACGGCCTGTTTCTTCAGTTGCTAAGTGATTTAGGATGTTTTCTAACCAGCCAGAGATGCTTTCAATCAGTGTTCCCATCCCATGCGGAGTTATTCCAGCTTTATTTGTTAACCCATGCCTGAAGAAGATACCTTAAATCTACTGAAAGCTTGCATTTTCTATGTTCTCAGTTAGCCATTAAAAGATATCACCTTTACATCACTTGTGAGTTCTTTATTACAAAAGTCCTTTAAATTTAATGTAATACAGTCTATGAAAAAAGTAGTGTTGCAAAAACAAGCTTCCATTGATGGACATAGCAACAGTGCCACCAGACCGCAAAATATCTTGAAGTCAGTCTGGCAGGAAAAAAAAATGTTAATAACTTTTGAAAGAAACATCAGCAGGCATTGGCATTATCCATGTTTCACTCACCTGGAAAATCCCCACAACAGTTTTTTTATAATTAGGGTATACGTCCCTTTAATTTACTCACCTTTCCAAAAGCAGTGAAACCCTAAAGACATGCATGAACTGTTAGGTGCCCCTGAGGATAGTGCTGGGACCAGTGGTATAGACTAAGTATATGTAGCTGGGGACAGTGTTTTATATGTTATATGGACACATCTGTGTGGATGAATGGTTTGTTTCAGGTCTCATTTTGAAATGAAATGTTTAACATGTTTTATTCATTTCATACCGGCATTATTTTCACAAAGAAACAAACATGTGATGGGTAATTATGTCATCATAGGATCCAAGTGTAATTTTAACTACAACTCCATTTTTTTCTAGAAGGTCAGGGGTGAAGGTGGTAGAGGGGGGAAGTCATTCAGAGAAACATAGTGAAAGTTAGGCAGTTAAAGAAATACTAGAGCCTAGGTTCAGTAAAGTTCAAAGAGGACTGAAAATGTTGATGCTCTGTCGGAGCAGTGTCGAAGGTACATGGACAATATTCACCATCACATCACCATCAGTCCAACAAAAATCTGCACACATCGACATCCATCCGACAGGTTTACAAATTTTCACTCATTACATAGACAATGGCCTATTTTCATATGGAAATGAAGCATAATGACTTGTTTCCATATGGAAATGCAGGCTAATGAGCCATTATTGTATGTAAGGGGTGTTACAACAGCATTACAACAATCCTGAATTCTAAGCTCATTCTTTCTGCTGCCCCATTAGGGAAGTGGAGAGAATACTTTCAGAACCATGGACAGCATCACTACCATATCCCTTTAAGTGCCATAGGGATGTGTATTGCTCACCCCTGTGGCACTCAAAGGGTTAAAAAAAGTATGCCAAGCACTACGCAATTAACCCCCCAGCTCTGTATCATATTTATTTCATACACGTGGTAATTCTTGCACATTTCCATATGGAAACATTTACCAGGACTTTTGATAATGTGGGGAGTGATAACACATTTTAATTGTCAGTTTTGATGAAAAGTACATCTCTAGCCACTTTCCTGGCTTTTAGAATATAAATGAATGGCAAGTAAGCATTAATTAGGATTGCAATTGGATGGGCAATAACTGAAGTACTATGCGTTAGTAACATTACTGCCAGTTGGTCAGGACCATATTATAATTTAATTTAATAGTTTTGGACATAAGACTGTGTGGTTTTTATAAGTGTATTGCATTGCTCCACAACAATAAAACTCCCATTAATGTTTGTTTAAACTTCAGTAGATGTGTTTATAAATGAGTCAGTATAATTTCCACCATAGTGAATAACTGGGATATTCTGGCAAAAATACAGAGGTTGGACATTTATTTGGGAAACCACCTATGCTGGTATTTATGAGAGCATGGAGCTTGAAGGACAAGTTATTATACTCCAATTCTAGACACAAATATATGCCCAATAAAACCACAACACTGAGAGGTGTTTATAGATGCAGTGGATGTGTGGGACCTGCTTGCACTTGATGACTGGCACTAAATTTAAGATCCCAGGAATGAAACATATAATTAATGTCAAAGATAATATCACATGTACTACTGCATTTGTGGTTTATTTGTTGGTATGTCTCTGTGAAAAATGATGATGATGATCCTTCCTTCCCATGAGGAGGCTCTTTGTAAAAGTGATAATGAAAGTTCCACCACCACCACCACCAACAGTAGTACTTAACACAAGTGCATTCTACTGTTGTTGCCGTAGTGGAGAAGGATTTAGCAGTAATACCAACTGGTGCATCAGACAATGACAATAACACCCTGCTGCAAACCAGTGGTCAATGTTCTATAAATTACCCTAAGGAAAATTTTTCAGACTTCGAAAAGAAGAATATGAAACTATTGGGAAGGAAGTGATGAAGCTGCTGCTGACAATATGGTATAATAAAACCAAAACGTATTTGTATGAATATGTCTTTTAATGGACTACATTACTGGCCTTTCAATAATCATTTTTTGATCAGAATTAAAAATCTTTTTGTATTAAATTTAGTTTCTGATCTAATATCTTGCTCACACATCAATATACACAAGTATATATATTCTTATCTACACCAGTGTCCCTTTGGGGATCATTAATACTATTATTGGAACAGAGATTTTGGGCTACCTTTAGGAAAACTCTTTATCCTGGAGAACCCTACAGTGACAGAGTGAGGGCGATCGGGATTCCCCACATGCTACCATTAGTCCAGGCAATTCTGGACCTATGAATATCTCTTATCCCTGGTATGATACATATTTCGTGAGTATATAATGGGAGTTACGGAATGAAGGGAATAGATGAGTTTCTTTACCCCCCCCAAACAGGGTTATGTGGGGCTGTCGATCCCCAGCAGAGATGGGCAACATGCTTCGTGCCAGGGATCGTCGTCCCAACATCCTGTTTTTTTTTTACTAAATTTGGGTTTACCTTTGGGTGTTTTTATATTATCCTCCATTTCCTTCATAATGGTTGTGGAGATGCCTCTTTTCTGGTTAAACTTATCCTCCTTCTCATATTCCCCCATTTCTGCTAACCTTTGGGTAATCACAAAAATCTGCCTGTTCTCAGTGGTACCATATAACATTGACAGTAAGGATCCTCTTTTCTCTGGGTGCAGACCTTAGGAACTTGGGTCGCTTGCTAGGGGTAAATTCCTCTGCATCTGGTCCAGTCCACTGGTCTTTGTCTAAACCGGACTTGGGCCTTTCATCCCCCATCAAAGCACTCAGTCTTTTGCTCAGGGAATTCATACTCTTAGTTAAATATACTCTAAAGTTAGTATTGCAAACAATACACAAGCATTTTTAATTAAAACAATTCAACAGCAGAGCAGATACACGTGTTTATTAGTACTTTAAAGCGGAACTACCACTGCACAACATCTGTAGCTTAATGAAGTTCCCATCTGGTGACTAGCTGCTTAGGAGCGCTAGTCGCCAGAATTATTACCTTATTTAATAGATTAATGCTTTCTTCCATTGCTGACAGTGCACGGAGACCAGACATCTTTCCATAGTGAAGTCTGCTCACCTGCGCTGTCAGTCCCTTTTGGAACTGGCCGGCTCCTAGCAACTCCTCCTAGAGCCGGCTGGGACTGACAGCGCAGGTGTGCGGACGTCATTATGGCAAGATGTCCGTGTTCTGTCCTGGAAGAAAGCTTAAATCTATTAAATAAGGTAATAATTCTGGCAACTAGCTGCTTAGTAGTGGGGACTAGACTTGTGCAAATTGATTCGGAGACATTCGGATTTCGTCGAAAATGGGGTCATTCGGAGACATTCGGCCAATCCGAAACTCAAGGGTCATTCGACAAAAATGATCCGACTCCGAACAGCCCAGGACCGAAATTCGTCAAAACTTTCGGAAGTTTCGGCATTCGATAAATTTCCAAAAGTTTTTTTGTACTTTCTGTGCGTGCTCAATTACTTTCCCTCCATAATTTTCCCTCCATGTCTCTAGTCCAATTCCATTCTCCGTTTCATGCACAACTTCCCTCTTTTGTCTGTATTCCAATAGCCTTCTTTGTTTCATGATGGGGGTTGGACTAATGACACAGTCACACAGGCAGACAGCCTGCATTTCCTCATTGCGTTGTTGGAGCTCAGAGAGAGAAGAAGAGATTAGAGAGTGTCCAGTTGTTGTGTAGGCAGGCAGGCAGCATTAGGCTAGGCATAGGTAGGCAGCTAGCATTAGTTCCAGTTATTGCCACTGCAAGAGCGAGTGATATTTGTTCCTGTGCAAAATCTAAAAAAATATTAGGTATTTGTTCGAATAATTTTCAATGTCACATCAACCAGTCTGACAATCCTATAGGCAGGCAGGGTGCCTTTTCGCCACAGCAAGGGGGTCATCTGTGTTTCTTAAAAAAAAATACAAAAAGTACAAGTCATTTGTTTGAATACTCTTCAGTCACACTGCCAGTGTCACAGTTGTATAGGCAGGCAGTGTTCCTTTTCGCCACTGCAAGGGAGACCCACATGTGTTGGTTTTATTAAAAATATAAAAAATACAAGTGATTTGTTTGAATAATCTTCAGCATCACACTGCCAGTGTCACAGTTGTATAGGCAGGCAGGGTGCCTTTTAGACACCGCAAGGGAGAGTCACACGTGTTTGTTTTGTTAAAATTGTTCATAATACAAGTTATTTGTTTGAATAATCTTCAGCGTCACACTGCCAGTGTCACAGCTGTATAGGAAGGCAGGGTGCCTTTTTGCCACTGCAAGGGAGACCCACATGTGTTGGTTTTAGTAAAAATATAAAAAATACAAGTGATTTGTTTGAATAATCTTCAGCGTCACACTGCCAGTGTCACAGTTGTATAGGCAGGCAGCGTGCCTTTTCGCCACCACAAGGGAGAGTCACCTGTGTTTGTTTTATTAAAATTATTCATAATACAAGTTATTTGTTTGAATAATCTTCAGCGTCACACTGCCAGTGTCACAGCTGTATAGGCAGCAGGGTGCCTTTTCGCCACCGCAAGGGAGACCCACATGTGTTGGTTTTAGTAAAATTATAAAAACTACAAGTGATTTGTTTGAATAATCTTCAGCGTCACACTGCCAGTGTCACAGTTGTATAGGCAGGCAGCGTGCCTTTTTGCCACCGCAAGGGAGAATCACCTGTGTTTGTTTTATTAAAATTATTCATAATACAAGTTATTTGTTTGAATAATCTTCAGCGTCACACTGCCAGTGTCACAGCTGTATAGGCAGGCAGGGTGCCTTTTCGCCACCGCAAGGGAGACCCACATGTGTTGGTTTTAGTAAAAATATAAAAAATACAAGTGATTTGTTTGAATAATCTTCAGCGTCACACTGCCAGTGTCACAGTTGTATAGGCAGGCAGCGTGCCTTTTCGCCACCGCAAGGGAGAGTCACCTGTGTTTGTTTTATTCAAACTATTCATAATACAAGTTATTTGTTTGAATAATCTTCAGCGTCACACTGCCAGTGTCACAGCTGTATAGGCAGGCAGGGTGCCTTTTCGCTACTGCAAGGGAGACCCACATGTGTTGGTTTTAATAAAAATATAAAAAATACAAGTGATTTGTTTGAATAATCTTCAGCGTCACACTGCCATTGTCAAAGTTGTATAGGCAGTCAGGGTGCCTTTTAGCCACTGCAAGGGAGAGTCACATGTGTTGATTTTATTAAAAATATAAAAAATACAAGTTATTTGTTTGAATAATCTTCAGCGTCACACTGCCAGTGTCACAGTTGTATAGGCAGGCAGCGTGCCTTTTCGCCACCTCAAGGTAGAGTCACCTGTGTTTGTTTTATTAAAATTATTCATAATACAAGTTATTTGTTTGAATAATTTTCAGAGTCACACTGCCAGTGTCACAGTTGTTGTGTGGGCAGGTTTTAAAGTTGTAAAACTATAATCGTTCTCTACCTACCTTTCCGTAATGGATTTGAGTCCTAGTGAACAACCTGTTGTTCCTCGTCCTGGTACCAGCTGCCGTGACCCAGCAAACACCAACACCACCACAGTGCAGTTGCTTTCAAGCAGAGCTAGCAGCAGCAGGCGGGGAAAGAAGAGTACTTTGATTAGTACTAGTCAGACTCAGCAGCAGCAGTCCAAAACAAAAACTAGAAAGTAGAAGGGAACTGCTGGTCGTTCTACCTCTACTAGCAGGGTAGAGAGGTCCAGTTCCTCCTCTAAGACCATGAAGCAGCCATCACCCATCTCTCGCCAGCTGTTTCCTGATGATCCCCCCAGAACCACCTGCACAATGACTATTGCCACTGCCAGTTCTGTTACCACTTCTGCTACAACCAGTTCTATAAACCTGGGGACACCTAGCTTGTTGAACATGAACACTACTGGTGGGAAACTGCGGGCAGTATCAACGCGGGAGTTTTACAGCGAACGTCCGAGTAAGCAACCCAAACTTGAATTATTAGAGTATTTTGAGAAAATTTCTCCTGCCGCCACTGTCACTGACACTGAGAGCATATCGTCTCCAAAAAAGGTTATTGAGGGAGATAATTTACCATTTCCCGGTAGCCACCAGACAGAAGAGGGAATTCATCAGCTCTCCCCAAAATCTGCTGCTGATGATTTTTCTTCCTGTCCAAACCTACAAGAGGTGGAAGAAGAATATGAGGGACCAAGGCCTGCTAAGCTTGATTTTTCCACTGAGCATGATTTTTCCACTGACCTTGATTATTCTCCTGAGCTCCATTTTTCCACTGCTGCCCATAGTACTCCTCCTGTTTCTCCAGCTATAATTCTGTCTTCTATTGATGAAAACTTACCACCTGACTCTCCAGTTCCAAATGAGTCTCCCAGGCAGGTAGTAGCTGCTAGTGTCTCTGCCACTAGTGTTACTCCACCCTCCTCCAATCCCAGTCCCGACATCCCTGCTGCCATCTTTGGGTCTACTAGTAACCCTGTAAAGGTATGTAGAAAAAAAAAGCATAGTGAGGTTGCTTCAGCATGTGAAGATGAAGAAAGTGTCACCTCAGTTTCTTCTTCACCACCTTCCAAAGTCATCCGTCGCTCCAAAGCGTGGGACCATTTTGTGACACTTGGCGATGGCCGGCTAGCAAAATGTAAATTGTGTGGCAGGGAAGTCAGCAGTGGGAGGGTGTTGGGTCATCTTTCCAACTCTGGGATGAACCAACACCTGAACCACTACCACAAGTCAGTGTTGATGAGTGCAGAACGTGGTGGCACTACTACATTTACCAGTGTAACACTCACCACCAGTAGGCAGGAAAAGGGCAGGGAGATCATGCCCCATCTGGTCCTAGTAAAAGCAGTAGACAGTCACAGCCCATCCCAAAGTCAATACAGGCCACACTGGAAGATTTTGGTGGGTTTCATTCCAAGGGGATGTGCAGACAGCAGTCCAGGAAAATTACATGCCTCGTTGCACAGCTCATAGCCGTTGGGGGTGCAACTTTCAGTTTGGTGGACGGGGAGCCCTTCCATCAACTTATGGAGGTTGTTGCACCCCGATATAAAATTCCATCCCGCACCACATTTAGTAGAACTATAGTGCCCTCACTGTACCAGTCGTGCGTTGGTCTTTTGAAGGAACTGCTAGGAAAAGCTGCTGGCCAGTCAGTGCACTTTACCACTGACTTATGGAGTGCTCTGAGTGGCCAGCATGGCTTCCTGTCATTGACGGCAGATTGGTGGCAGCCCAATGTGTTGCAAGACACACTGATAGCAACAACAAGTTCAGGTGCAGTAGCCAAGCAGGCAGGGCACCGCTCTTTTCTCCTCCATGCTGAGGTAATGGATCAGCAGCACACCTCAGATAACATTCTCAAAGCACTGCAGAACATGGTGGCGCAATGGCTAGGGGAGCAGGCAGGCACACAGGCGCAAATGGGGTTTGTGGTTACTGATGGTGCAGCTAACATGATCAAGGCTCTCCGGGATGGCAGATTTGTGGGTGTGCGCTGCCCAGCACATGTTCTGCATCTAGTAGTGAAGGCTGCTCTTGAGGATGGCAGTAACACTGGAAGGTTGTCAGCACTTCTAGAGTCGTGCTGACAAATTTCTGGCCACTTCCATCGGAGCTTCAAAGATAGCCAGCTACTCAGGGAGGAACAGAAAAAGGCAGACCTCCCAGAGCACTGCCTAAAACAAGATGTTGGGACCAGGTGGAACTCCACCTTAGATATGCTAGAGCTTATCCTGGAGCAGAAAAAGGCAATTCATGCAATGTCATGTCACCATTTCATTGGCAGTAACAGAACACTGGGCAGGGCTGACTGGGCCCTGATGGAACAGGTAGTGACAGTCCTTATGCCTTTCCGTGCTTTGACTGAACTTTTGAGCAAAGAGAACGCTAGTCTGGCAGAAGTCATTCCCCTCTTCACGCACCTCTCCTTAAAATTGGATGATTTCCTTTCCCATAGGGAACGCTTGCCTGGTGCTGAGGGTAATATACTTCCAGATGTTGCTGCCCTTACTTGGCGCATGGAAGAGGGCATGGAAAATTGTCCCAAGTTAATGCTTGCCACAATTTGCGATCCTCGAATCAAAGGCAATTTGGCACTTCGTTCCAATTCTGTCAGTCTCTGAGAAGGGTTAAGTGAGGTGATGATTTAGCACAAGATTAACCCCTTAATGACCGGCCATGCGCGCACGCGCCCGTCACTTAAACGGATTTTTCTTCTTCTTCATTCTAGCGAATGACTTCCGGGACTTACCAGGTACGTCCTCTGTCACTAAGTGACAGTTTTTGCGGGACGTACCTGGTAAGTCACTTGTTGTGATGGAGTTAATGTATTTTCAGTACACAAATTAGTTTAGACACACATACTGCAGTTTAAACAATCATTGATGTTTATTCTTGATGTAGTATGAATCACTACAATGTATATACACATAGACTTATCTGATATGAGGGGAAATCAGGATAGGAAAATGAGAGAGAGGAATTTTGGTACTAAAGAGGGACAGTAGGGTAGGAGGCTGGTACCAGAAAATGAAACCTTAACCTTTACCCATGTACTAACATAGAATGTGACATGTAGTTTGTCCATGTTCCAGTCGACCACTTATGTTGAGCAGGATGTGACAGGCATGGGTTTTCGATGTTCAAGCATATGCTAAATTAAATGACAGGCATGGGTTTTCGATGTTCGAGCATATGCCATATTGAATGAAGGGCATGGGGTTTTGATGTTCGAGCATATGCTAAATTGAATGACAGGCATGGGTTCTCGATGTTCGACGTTTGCATTGTGACTGGCATCCCATGCTGGAGTAGAGGTGACATGCACAGACTGGCAATGTACGACAATGTCCATTTTTGGGATGGATCTTTTTCTAAATGCACACACTGTCTGCAAAGAATGATAGCAGCGTGCACGGAGGCGCACTGCTATAATTTAACCCATGTTAAATTCGGCCGCATAATTCGGAATGGATCAGAATTTCATTCGAATCGAATAGGCCCGGTCCGAAATTAGGATCATCCAAATTAGAAAAAAAAAATTTGTCCGAATTCGAATTAAATCGAAAATTTTGCCTGTGCACAAGTCTAGTGGGGACTTAATTAAGCTAAAGATGTTGTGCGGGGGTAGCTCCGCTTTAACACAAATTAGCATGCACACATATGTTTTTAGTTTCACACAGGGAGAAAATACGCAAACTGCTATGGAAGCTACAGAAGACACAAACTGTTTATAAATGTTTTTTGCCTTTCCAGAAAACAAACAAACTCATATACACACACCCGTACGTTAGGCGATTTCCATTAGGCTTCAAAGTTAGTTATCCCAATGAAAGGGCACACCCAGTTATAATTAAAGCGCTACTTTAAAGTTTGTCACTCTCACTGTATTTACTATTCTTTCTTTGTTTTCTTTTTCTCCCCTCTTCCTGTTTTCCACTTTTCTCTTTTTCCCTCCTTTACTTGCTCATCTGCTTTCTCTTTTTTCATTTTCCTTTTGTTCTCCACTCTTCTCTCTTCCTCCCCCCCATTTCCTTTCTGATATTTAACTTCTGGACTTCTCCCCCTTCATTTCCTTCCCCTTTTCTTGTTTTATTCTTTTTCTTTCTTTCTCACTAATCCAACCTTTCCATGTCCCTTTGGGTTGAGTATCATGGTGCCCGTGATTCCTGAGCGACATTGTTACTTCCGGGTTTACACTGGCTGCATTCTTATTGGCTCTGTGTTATTACTTCTCCCAGGGCTTGCCTTTAAATACGCCCTCCTGTCACTATACCAGTGCTCTTTCGTGGTGTACCCGTATCTAGCGACTAGTAGTTCTTGTTTCCTGTTTCCGTGTATGACCCGGCTCTCCTGACTACGCTTTGTGCCTAACGCTCTTGTGATCCGATTCCGTTGCTGACCTTGGACTGGCTGACTTACTCCTTGTGTACCGAACTGGCTTGGCTGAGTATCTGATTCCGTTACCGACTAAGGACTGGCTGACTAACTCCTTGTGTACCAAACTGGCGTGGCTGAGTATCTGATTCCATTACTGACTAGGACTGGCTGACTATCTGTTTGCACCGATCTGGCTGGGCTAGTGTTGGTGGTCCTCCTGACTGGCTATGAAGTCCGTGTGTGCCGACCTGGTTGTGCCGCTAGTTCCGTCGCTTACGGGACTAGCCTATTACCTCCATATACCGAACAGGGAGACACCGGTCCAGGACCAGTTACATTACATACTTATCTCCCGCTCGCTTGCCGCTCCTATTGTCTCCTGGAGCCTGTGGGAGTCCCTACACTCACCAGTGTCTGTGTTGCCTCCGGTAACCCTATAATGCCTGGGTCAAGCCAGTACCACACTGTTGCCCGTGTTGCCTCAGTTTACCCTAGTGGCCTAGGGTCATTATATTGCCAGCATCTGGTGTCTGTTGCCTCAGTTAACCCTAGCGTGCTAGGGTCCCGTGACTGCCTGAGATCAGTCCGTGTTGCCTCCGTTTACCCTAGCATTCTAGGGTTCAATCACTACAAGTGCCACAGCTGTGTTGCCTTAGTTAACCCTAGCGTGCTAGGGCCTAATCACTGCCAGAGTCCATTCTGTCTTGCCTCCGTTAACCCTAGTGTTCTAGGGTTCAGCCGTTGCCAGAGTACTGCTTGTGTTGCCCTGATTAACCCTACCGTTCTAGGGTTCAGTTACTGCCAGAGTCCTTCCCCTGTTGCCTCTGTTTACCCTACTCTCCTAGGGTCAGTCTTCTGCCAGTGTTTTGCCAGTGTTGCCTCCATTAACCCTAGAAGTCTAGGGCCTAGTGTCCACCTGTACACTGTCTGTGCCACCTTCGTTAACCCTAGTCCACTAGGGATTGCCCTTCAGTCACTCATCGCCTGTGTCACCTATTGCGATGTGGGGCTGTCAAGGATATTATTGTTCCTAAACCTTTCTGAGAATCTGCCTACAAGTCCAAGATCATTATTCTTGTTTGCTGATTACTACTGTGTGTAGTTTCGCCCTGACCTGCGTCAGATCTGGAAAGTACTCGGTACGGACCTTATCTGGACCTTAGTGGGGCTATTGTACATTATTTTCAATAAAGCTTTTAACCTTACCTAACTGTCTGAGTGTTCCAACAGTAACTAACCGTGACATTGAGCTTCCCTTATTCCATAGTGACCATTTCCCTATCTATCACTGTCACACTTTAGCCCAGATTACACAATCTGATCCTCTCATTTATGTCTAATACAATTTCTTACGTACTTTTTATCCAGCTTTTGTGGAGTGTCACAGTTATATGGTTGGGTTCCATGTTTTGCTTGAACGCTCTCCCATTCATTTCTCAACTTTCATGATTGTTATTATATGTACACCTTCATGAGTGATATCGTCAATTTGTTTTCTCGTTTGCTACCTCCTCTGTATTATGTATCACATAGCCATTTTGGCTGTTTTTTGTATTTCCTGTACTGTACTTTTTGTACTAATAAAGATTTATTAAACAAAAAAAAAAAAAAGTTTGTCCACAAAGGCACACAAGGCTATAATTAAAGCAGGGCTTTAAAATTTGTCACACTCTATAGAGAGCACAAAATGGTATAATTAAAGCGCTACTTTAAAGTTTGTCACTCTCCACAAATGCACACAAGACTATAATTAAAGCATGGCTTTACAGTTAGTCACCCATTAAAGGGCACTCAAGGCTATAATTATAGTATGGCTTTACAATTTGTCACACTCTATAGAGAGCACACAAGGATATAATTAAAGTCGCTTAATCAGAAGTTTTGACTGTACAGAGATATGTATATGCGCAATATATCTAGCCACACCAGAAATATTTTATGTCCAGCAATTGTAGAAAATTGACCTAACGGTTACAATTAAAATGCTTCAAAGTTTGTACTCCTCTATGATTGCACACAGGGCTATAATTGAAGCAGTGTAATTGCAAATGCTCCCTATTGCCTCTGTATATATATATACCATACTCATACACAATACCCAGGCACGTATATAAGTATGCACCTAAGATAGATAGACAGGCAATTTGGATAACTGTATTATGAGCACTTATCTATACACTTCAAAGTTTGTCACTCCTCTATGAGGGCACACAACTCTATAATCAAAGCATGTAAAGTACATTTATTACAATCCAAGAGTATTCTAGCACACAAATCACTATTTAGTGAATAAGCCCTTTGCAATGTGACAATATTAAAACACACCACTCTTGTCACAGTGTGGTATTGACACACAAAAATAACTAGGGAGGCTTACTGACTAAATTGCCCCGGAAAAAATAATTATAAATGAATAAAAAATAAATTTTTAACAAAATATTAATTTCTAGGAAATGTGTCAATAATGGTTATTAATCATTAATATTAATAACGTCTGTGGATATTATGCCGACTATGCCAATAGTTGTGGTTCATGGCTTTGGGTGAATTAATTGGTGCAGAGGGTTTCACAATAACAGCTGCGTTAAAATTATCTCTATATGTGAGTGTGAAAACAACTGCAAACCCACATACCATGTGCTTAGTTCCAAAATGGAGTCTTTAACCATGTGGCTTGAGATTTCCAAAATGGCGTCAGACCATGTGTTTGCTCCAAGATGGAGTCAATGTACATATGCTGAATCCAGAATGGAGTCTATGAACAAAAGACACAGGCTGTGGTTTAACACAAGTAGAGTAGCTTTCAGTATGCTCACACTAATAACTTAGGAAGAGACGTTGTTCTAATGACCAATACCACATTTAACACAATAACACTGAGAACTAACAATAAGCAATAATATTTAATAACAAACAATAATATTAGAATAATATGCACTGTATATTATCAAATATATTCTAGCTAAACACCTAATAATACTAACTAGGCAATTTCTTACTCCAGTTAAAATAAAACACAATATGCAACAATTATGGCAGAATCCCCATACATTGGTTACTTGGGTGTTTTCCTAGAAATATAGTATAGAAAGAAAGCAGAAAACTATACAGTTTTATACTTAGCTATCCTGGGACAATCTTACGAGGATGGTGCAGCAGGAAAGGAGGCAGTCAAGGAGAACTGGCTGCATTTGCACAATGCACTTGGCTGCATCTGCTGGATGAGGTCAGGCTTCCAAAAAATGACTCTCTGGTTCTGGCGTCTGGAACAGTTCTCCCATAGCTCTGACAGGCTGCTTCTTTTATTGTTGCAAGTACCTCCCCTCACCAGCCCACTTTACCTACCCTGAACCTCCCATTCTCCCTTCCCCCTAGTGCAAAAGAAATAAAGGGAGCTGGTTTTCTCTTTGTCCTTTTCCCACCAAAAGAGACAAAGAAACCGGGGAAAAGGGTTTTGTTAAAATGGTTCTGAAACCTAAGTGTGTGTTTAGGACATAGGAACATAATAAAATAGGCACAAATATAGTCACAAAAGATGTTGTAACTTTACACCATGTAATGGATGAATTTTTTTGCAAAATTGAGGCAACTTTACCTGTGTCCGCTCCATAACAAAATATAAACCCTGTTCAATATAGGGCCATCTTTCCATTACATTTAGATATAAAAAATATATGTCAAAGCACTAGCAAAATAATAATTTGGTTATACCCCAAATAAGTCACTATGATCAAACTGGGTTTGTCTCTGAATGCAAAGCCAGGAAAATACCATAAAAATGATACTCTTACTAAATCATGCCCAGCAAACAAACAATAAATCAATTCTGTTAACTACGAATGGGTGAAAGTTTTCCCCTCAAAAGAAAAGAGAGAAAAATGGCACTTTTCCCAGAGTGGTACCTTGTTAGCAAAAAGTGCATTTATTTAGTTTTTATATCACTTAGCTCATTGTTTATGTAAGAATCATGTGAGCAGGGAGAAAACAGGCTCACATCTAGGCACTTCCCTCAATGAGACCACACCTAAACACAACCACAGGCCATATTACAGGACTCTCCACCAACTTTGACATCTGATTAAGAAAGGAAATGGAAGTTTGGGTGCTCCTATCTGTGATGATCTGAATGGAGACCCCAGTGTAAGCTGCCTAAGATGTACCTTGCTGAGGAGAAACCCCACAAAGAAATAGCAGACTCCTGATTTAATATGAATATATCACTAACAATAGAAGACATTACAGTGAGACAGGAGCTCAGGTTTAAGAGCATTGCTAGTAGTCAGTGGCTGTTCCAATGAAGTCTTCCTGTGGCCTAGCAAAGCCTGATAACAGGATGACCACCTAGGACACAGACAACTACTCACCGAGTCAGGAATCAACTTATTTAACCTACTGGTAGCATAGTCGCCTCTGTCAAAAACTGAAACTGCAGAATCTGGGGTCGCCAGGATACCATCTGACAGGAGGTTGAACTGGACATAGTCGACAGTATCGAACTTGACTAGATGGTCGACAACGTTGAACATGACACACTGGGCACAGTGAACAGGGAAGTCGAAGAGAGAGTAGTCGACAATCCAAATCAGTAACAGGCAGGCAGAGACATAGTCGAAGACAGTCAGGTCAAAACACTGGAAACAATTGGACAATATAACACTAGAACTCAATATCAGGAACGCTTTGATCATGCACTACAGTGTTGGCGCTTGATATAGGCCCAGACAAGGGCGTCACCACAGTAAGGTGGGGAAACAAGAAAAAGTTAGAAGAATCAGAATACCTGGTAAAAAGGACAGCAAAATCCAGACTTGCTGCACAACTGCCGTGCACTTCTAACGTGACTAAAATACCTAAACTTTAACACTCCTCATTATAAAAAAACAGCTGTGTGTGGAAAAAGATTCTACATTATAATACTGCTTTTTCCCGTTACTCAACAATGCTGATTTTCTTTTTGGCAAAGGTGATTCCAGTTTCATCAGCTGAAGAACTATAGACTTCTAGTAACACAACTAAATCACAAAGGCAGAATGATAGAGCTTGAAAACTGCAAGACATGCTGAACTAACAATTAACTGACACAGGGAGATGACACTATAAAGTAGAATACATACACAATCCCCTACTTAGAGATAGTTTAAGCAGAGAGCTGGCTAAATTCAAACAAATATGCATTGATCCACATTTGCGTGTGTCATCTCTGCTGTGTATGGCATGATAGAAGATTCCCAAACAAATGTTCTATACGCTAAGACAGCTTGGAAAAATTAATTTAAGATCAAGAAAGGGAAAACATTTAAGAAATTCTTTGCACACATCCAGAAACATCTTTTAAATATGCATGAGATGGTACAGTCTTACAACAACTCCACATATAATGTTTGTTGTAGATGTGATTGAGAGGTTGGAGGCATGTTGCATAGCTAGTGGAGATGAAGCCCCCCAAGGAAATGTTAGTATTACGTTCTTAGAGAAGTCAAATTAGAAGTGTTTGTATTCCTATTATTATAAACTAGTTGAACAGCCCGTTACACGGGTCACAGTGCCACTGCCACCCGGTCGCGGAGCAGTCACAAGCAGCAGAGACTGCCCGTACCACGGCTGATAAAGAGGTGGACGCTCCTTTGGAGCACCCAGCTCTGTATCGGCCGCGGCGTGGGCAGTCTGTACTGCGCATGACTGCAGCACGCGCAGCAGTGTGTACTGCGCATGTCACGGCGTTACACACAATTTAGCGAATTATTGTATAGGATAATATCTTTAGTGTGAATCTGCACAGCATAAATATAAAAACAGTTGAGGGAGTTTTAATCATTCATTTATTGGACACAACAAAAAATGTGCATACCAGTACATTGGAAATGTAAAAAAATAATTTGGCATTGGAGTGGAGATAGAGAGTTTGTTCCATTCAAAGTAATATGGCAGCCATATTTAACATATTGTAGGCTTAGACAGACAGACGATAAGCTCTCTTGGTTGATCTTTCTTATGATGTGCCTGACAATACTCTGTCATCATAAATTTCCTTCACGTTTATAAAAACATCTCAGCCAATAATATTCAACTCACTGATCTCTTCATCCATTTCCATTTCTTTTTGTTATTTTTTTTTCCTTAATTTACAAAACTACATTATTGAACTTTTCCCAACATAAACCTTTTTTTTTTTTTTTTTTACATATTCTGAGATTATTGCTATACCACATTTAGAATGTTTCATATCGTGAATATTGCTGACATGGACATGTAATGCGATTCTTTTCTTCTGATCATATTATCACTTCTTGTATGAAACTTCAATAAAAATGTTCGTGAAAACACGCCTCATTTAACACCTTAAGGAACAGTGGTGTGCCAGGACACCGGTGACATTCCTGGCACGATATGGAATTCTGGGATGGCAATGCAGCTGCATGTTGCTCTGCCATCCCAGAATTCATTGCAAAAAAAAAAAAAAAAGCGACATGGTCCTTAACTGCTGCCCCTACCGGATCAGGAGGTCGTTAACAGGTTAAATCAAAGGGAATATTTATTAATCCCCTATACTGCAGGAAATTTGTCACAGAATTGCTCCAGTTCTTACTAAATCAGCCTTTATGCAGAGTGCCATTGTACTGATAGTTCTGTTCACTCCATTCCTCTGCAACTTGTTTAACCATCCTATATAATAATTCGCTAAGTTGTGTGTAACGCCCGACATCCGCAGTAGACACTGCTGCGCGTGCGGCAGTCATGCGCAGTACAGACTGCTCGCACCGCGGCTGATACAGCGACCGGCTGCGAGAGGCACTGTGGCCCGTGTAACGGGCTGTTCAACTTGTATATACTAAACAACATGCTGAGGAAATTGGTTTAATATTGCTTTATCTTTCTGCACATGGTCGAGGTGTTTGCTTGTATTAAAGGGATAGTAACACTTAATATGTAAAAACACATATATAATAGGGTTTTTCCTCCCACTGCTAAGAGGTGTTTTATTCAAAAGTTATTACAGCTCAAACTTGAATTTTGTTGCTACCCCATGTTATGGAGGTTTATGATCAACTGACCAGAGCTGTCCAAAGGACTGTGTAGCAACAGAACCACTGTAAAATGTCAGGCCATTCAGATACTGCACCTAAAAAATTAAATTGAACTGCAATAACTTTGGATCAAAACACCTCCCAGCAGTGGGAGTACCCTTGTAAGCTTACAAAATATATTTTTGTACATTTCCCTTTAAAGTCTTAAGTATGGTAGAGTGTGTACATTCCAGGATGCACCGAAGAGTTCATGATGGCATATATATCCCAATGTGCAGGTGCATGAGTTTAATGTTAGTGGTAATATATAATGGAATCTGGTCTCATTTTGCTATTATTACGATGATCAGGCTTCCTATTTGTAAATTATGTAGTAGCTTGAATTTATTCTGAATAGTTATATAAATACCAGTTAAACCCTGGCTGGGTGTTAAAGGGTTAATGGATTTCTAAAATCACTTGTAATGCCTTTGTACTTAAACTTTATGATGTTAGACCTTTCCCTTTATCACATTTCACCAATTAGTTTATAGTAATTTCATTTTTAAAACCTTATTTGAAATTGTGATGTTAGCATAAATGCAAATGTCCACTGACCTTTTTCCTGTCGTTTGATGCTATAACTTATCATTTATCTCTTTTTGATTCTCCTACACACTCAAACTATGCTCATACATAAAATAAGGAAGTGCAAGAATAAAATTTTCAGATAAATTCCAATTTTAATCACCAGACCATAACTAGACTTGAAAAACGGGCAAGTATGTCTAAAAATAAGAATGTAATTGTATGGGAACAAGAACAGAACCACGGACGAATACAAATACCCCTGAATTCCTACGGATTTAATTCCTTGATCACCAGAGTACCATGAGTACCAGAATGGTATCCAATGCATTGCAACTGCAAAGTTGAATCTCAAATCTAAGGGATGTCTCCATTTTTTTTCATGAGCAGATGGGGCTAAATAAGCATTTTCTGCATCTTCCAGCTAGGAAAATGTCACAGACAGAAATTCATGTTTACATTATCCCTCAAAATATTGCATTTGCTAAACTAACAATGGTGCAGCAAGGGCAAACCTACAGGATCTAGCCAAATTTAGGGTTTCAGTGAATGTTGGAAATGGTTAGGATTTGTTAGCAGCTTACACTAAAATGGGTGGCCTCATTAACTAAATCTGCAGTTATGATATTCTGAACGTATTCTTTTCATTAGTGTATATACAAGGGAATGAACAATGTTAGAAGAGAATTAACAAATAGCAATTACAACCATACTATTTGTCAGATAAAGGTTTATCACAAGAAGTGGTCAAGGGAAGACGGGATAAAACTAAGACTGACAAAGCACCTGGTCCTGATGGTATACATCCAAGAGTTATCAGTACAGTGTTATTAAGAAGACAGGAGTAAAGCCAATGTAGTGCTTTTATTTCTAGAAGGGAACTAAAACAAAAGGGGACTAAAACAGAACCTGGGAATTATAGACCTATAAGTTTGACCTCTGTAGTGGAAAAATTGATTGAAGGGATAATAAGGGATTGTATTCAGAATTACATTGTGAAAAATACAATTATCAAAGTCATCATGGTTTCATGAGGAACAGCTCTTCCCAAACAAATCTTTTGAGCATATTTGAAGACCTAACTAGAAACCTAAATAATGGTAAAGCAGTAGATATATTATATTTAGATTTTGCAAAGGCATTTGATACAGAGTCTGGTGTATAAAATAAGGGCAAGCGATGACCTTTACAACTGGATAGAATATTGATTGAAGGACAGGGATCAGAATAGTATATTTTTGTAAATGGAACAAATACCCAGTACAGTTAATGTTGAGAGTGGAGTACCTCAGGGTTCTGTACTTTGCCCACTGCTTTTAACATGCTTATAAATGACCATGAATTAGTTATAGAAAGCAAAAGTTCAATATTTGCAGATGCCACTAAATTATGCAGGGTAATATATTCAGAACAGGATGTTTGTTCTCTTTGTAGGGATTTACATAATATGGCAGATTAGGAAAACAATTTCAATATGAAATTTAGTGTAGGAAAGTGTAAATGCATTCAGGATGAACAAAGCATAATGATACTTCTAAACTTAATGGGGTCATTCTAGGAAAGTCATTGCTAGAGAAAGATCTGGTAGCCCTTGCTTGTTAACTCTAAACCTGGAAATAGTGATCAGTGTCAAACAGCTGTAGCAAGAGCAAAATACTGAGGGGAATTGAAGCAAGAGTGGATAACATGATTTTGCCACTGTACAAGTCCTTGATAAGACCTCAGCTTGAATACAAAGGTCAGTTTTGGGCACCATTTGTGAAAAATTATATTCTAGAATTAGAGTGAGTGCAGAAAAAAGCAACAAAACTAACTAAGGGAATGGAGGCTTTGAAGTATATGGAACATCTATACTATCTTGGATTATTTACTCTAGAGAAAAGGAGCCTAAGAGGGGAGGTTTCACCGTCAGGAGAGTATGGTTTTTTTTACAGTAAGGTCTGTCAAATTGTAGAGTGAGGAAGGCTTATATCATTCTAATTTTCTGTGTTATATTATGGCAAAGATTTAACTTGATGGACCTGTATCTTTTTTTCAACCTAATTCACTATGAAACCATATGACTATTCAAGGGGCTAACTACACATTTAAACTAATAGAAATTTATGTGTATCCCCTTCTAGGCTGTTAGTTTGCTCCCGAATTACTCCAGTTTTAATACATCACCCTCACTGTTTATACAACAGCAAAAATAGAATAAGGATCATCTGTCATCTTTGGGATCCCAAACACTTTCATTGTGTAAATCACAAGACCATTAAACTAACACTAATACCTCTTAATAATAAGTTATTGGGGAGATTCACTAAGAGGTGATAAAGAGGTAATAAAGTGGAGATGACTTCTCCAGTTTATCACTTCTCCATTCCCTATGTAATTCTATGGAGTCAATTCACTAACATTTCTTAAGTTTTGGATATCTTATTGCAAAGGCTCCATAAAATAGCTCCATAGAATAACATAGTCATCTCCACTTTATCACAGCTTAGTGAATCTTCCCCCTTGTTTACGTTAATCTGGGCAGAAAATCAACATAGACGTTAGGGTTCTATTTCATATATTAGTGCTATGCCAGTGTTGTGCAAACTGTTTTGCTCTTTATTCAATACTTAATTGGCTCTGGCACTTCATCTCCATCTCCATATGGATATAAATGTACACTAAATGTACACTTTGTAGTTAGATGTTCTCCTTACCTGTCTTACCATTAGAACTGAATAGTGTTCCTGAAGTCAAACATAGTGTTGTTTCACACAGGCCTGGATGAAAAAATGTGTTGCTTAGTTTCAAGAGTAAGAAGTAGCCACTATTCATGTCTCATGTTAAGAGAGGCATGGTGAATGTCTTCATGCAAAGTGTATATTTGGGTGGTGGTGGTGGGGTGTGTGTGTGTGTAAAGAAGTGCCATCTCTAATCAACACTGTGAAATTAAGTAGACCCCTAAGAATCAGTTCCGTGTGTCGGCTGTTTCTCCAAAATTCATCTAAAATTAGAAACATACAGAATCTGAAGGCCAATAGCAACCATTTATCCTATCCAGTCTGCCTATTTTTGCTACTGTAAAAACCTCAAACCTTACCTGGTCCTTGGTCTTGTATTATGTTCAAGAGAGTGTTTTGCCTATCTCATACATACTCATATTCCCTCAGTGTGTTAACTTCTGCCACTCCTGATGGTAGTCAGTTCCACTTATCTACCATCCTTGCAGTGAAGTAAAACTTTCTTACATTACATCTAAGCCTCTGACCCTCTAGTTTTAGATCATGACCTCTTGTGCTAACATTTCTACTCCTTTGAAATGCACTTTCCTCCTATACATTGTTGAATCCCTTTATGTATTTGAATGTTTCTATCATATCCCCTCTCTTTCTTCTCTCCTCCAAGCTATACATGTTTAGATCCTTTAGTCTATTCCAATATTTTTTATCATGTAAACCATTCACACTTTTAGCAGACCTTCTCTAAATTCTCTCCAGAATATTTATATCCATATGGAGATGGCGTCTCCAATACTCTGGGTGAGATTTAGCCAGAGATCTATAGAGTGTCATAACCACCTGTCTCTTTCTGCCTCTAGAACCCTCCTTCTACTCCATGCTACTTTGTTATATTGCTTGGCTACCTTCAAGTCATCAGAAATAATTACCCCCAAGTCGCTTTCCTCTGTTATTGCTGACAGCACAGTAACCTTAATACTAAATTCTGTCTTTGCATTTTTACATCTCAGTGCATTATTTTACATTTATCAGCATTAAGCTGCAGCTGCCACACTCTTGACCATTTTTCTAATCTACCTAAATCCTTTGCCATTTGGCTTATCCTCCCAGGAATGTCTACCCTGTTGCAAATCTTTGTATCATATGCAAAACTGTATACCTTACCTTGAAGAACTTTTGATATTTCACTAATAAAATGATTAAAAAGAATGGGACCCAGAAGAGATGCCTGAGGTAAGGATGGGCAAAAATTTTCACCTCAAACTGATATTGGCAAATAATGGCACTTCCCACTTGGTGAATAATTTCCTGAGAAAAGTGGGGTTTTTTCGCTTTTTTCATCTAGCTTATTCCATTGAAATCAATGGGAACACTGAATTTACACACAACACTTCGCAAATATTATTTTATTTCCCAAAGGCATAGTATAAAAGGGGCATGAGGGTGCCTGTGTTGGTGGAGTGAGGGGAAACAATCAGTTGACCAGGGAAAACATTTTGGGGAGGGTTGTTTACTGGGATTGGGGGACAGTTAATACAAAATAAATCCTAAGTACAATTAAAAAAACCCATGAGACATGGTATAAAAGGGGTCTAAAGAGGGTGCCTGTGTTGGTGGCTGGAGTCTGGGGAAAGAATCAGTTGAACAGGGAATTTGTTTTGGGGGGTTTGTTTACTCATATTGTGGGGGCAGTTAATAAAAAATAAATCAAATAAAATAAGACATTTGTATGTAACGTGATAGAGACAGGGACCCCCTGACGTAAGCTGCATCTAGGGTATACTGATACTTGACATGACCGAGCATTTTGTGGAGGATAGTTTGTAAGATTTGTAGTTAGAGGCCCAAGCCCTGAGAAACTATTAATTTGTAGGACTTAGACTATTAGAGGCCCAAGCCCTGAGGAAACAATGATTTGTAGGACTTAGACTATTAGAGGCCAAAATCCTGAGAAAACATTGATTTATAGGAGTTAGAGATGTTTAGCAAAAGCCCTAAGAAAACGTTGATTTGTAGGACTTAGTCTTGTTAGAAACAAACCCCAAAAAACTGTTTATTTTTTGTAGGACTATGGGTTTTTTTATTTTATTTTTTTAAGCACAAGCCTTGAGGAAAAAAAAAGCCCTACTGGCATTCTTAATGAGTTTCCAATAAGGGACAGTGTCAAATGTCTTACTGAAACTAGATACGCTATATCTACTGCTCCCCACCTCGTCTATTATTTTAGTCACCCTGTTAAAAAAAAATCTTTGAAGTTAGTCTGACAAGATCTCTCTGCAGTAAACTCATACTGTTTAGGATTTTGCAAACCATTTAAATTCAGATATTTAATAATTCTTTCTTTTAACATAATCTCCATTAATTTCCCCACTACTGAGTAGGGTTGGGCGAAAAATGAGAAAAATGTTCCGCATGACTTTCCAGTGCAAAATTTTCCTCCTCTTCGCCTATTCCAGTAAATTTGTTCGGCTATTCCAATACATTTTCTCTTATTCTAAGACTTTTTTTCCTATTCTAAAACATTTTTCTCCTATTCCAACACATTTGATTAATATGGTGCAACATTTCCCAGCACAATATTGCATCTTTTGAGGGCTGTGGTGGAGAAATTAGTAGCTGGAAGTCAACATTTTGAGTCCTACAGCAACATAGAACTTTAAAAATGTGTTAGCATGGAGAGTGCATTTGTCCTTTGCCCGCAATACCTATGTTCTGTTTAAGTGATACTGGCACATATCCATAATGATGTCAATTGATTAAAAAAAATAAAGTACAACCTACAATGTGGCAAATGTGTCTGGTAGTGGTGGTGGGGGACTGGTGTGGTGTGATTGGGACCTTGACAAACTGCATCCACTCTGGGAGGAGAGCGATCATCATTATTTATTGCACATGCTGCAGCAACCATTGCTGCAGTCAGTTTTTGTACTACCACTTTATTCCCTTGTCCCTGTTCTGCTCTACCTTTCCCCCTCCTGCTTGTTCATTTGCTAGAAATTACTCAACTACTGTCTGTGTTTTTACTCTCTACAGTACACAAATGATGGAGTGCGATGTCTTGCCTTGGCCCTCAACAAAATTCTCAGTGTCGTCTGCTGTCTATCAAACCTACCTCGGTCAGAGAGCTTACAACAGGCTGCCAGTCAGGTGTCTAATATATTTATTTGTTTAATTATTTATGTATTTTTTTACGTTGTCTACCCTAACTTATCACAGTTAGTCCAAAAAAATACATATATAACTAAAAACAAAACCAACAACTTTTTTCCCCAGACTTCCCCAGCACAAAGGCAAAAGCAAAATCAGCAAGCAATTTGGTCCCTAGCAGCCTGTGTCTTGCCAGTCAGTCACACCAAATTTTGGGGTATTTTGGCTCCACCTCGTTCCTTCCTTCCTCTTCCCCATTGTGCCTCCAGACTCCCCTACTACAGAGAACAAATGTCCTACATAAATGACTCCCTAAACTAATCTTAAATTCCCCTTTATTTGCCTATCTTCTCTAGCTCAAAACCATGCTGCTTTCTCCTCTCACAAACACAGAATGGCTGCTGTGAGAGCCTGACAGCCTTTTATATGGCTGTAGAAAACTAGAGAAAACTGTCATGTGGTGAAGAAAAATGTTTTTACCCATTGATTTCAATGCAATGAGCTAGGTGAAAAAAAAGTGTGAAAAAGGCATTTTTTGTAGGAAATTTTTCGCCAAGCAGAAAGTGCCATTTTTCACCAATTTCAGTTTGAGGCAAATATTTTCACCCATCCATACTACTGACATAAGAATTACTGGTCTGCAGTTTTCAGAGACTGACCTGCTACCTTTTTGTGAAGTACTGGTGTAAGAAGGAGGGCTTTGGGTTTTTAGAGCACTGGGCTGATTTTGCTTTGGGGTACAATCTCTATAGTAGGGATGGATTGCACCTGAATGCAAGAGGGTCTCGAGTGCTTAGGGAGAGGATTACTAGACGGTTGGAGGAGATTTTAAACTAGGAAGGGGGGGAGGGGCCAATAAATACTGGGCTAGATAGTATAGATAGGGAAGGCGATGTAGTTAATGACCAGGTGGGTGGATCTGGGGGTGGGGTTAGTACAGATCATAGGGAGAAGCCTACAAACCACATCAAAATTATTTCACACATGAAACATAGCAGTGGCATAAATTGTATGCTTGCAAATGCCAGAAGTTTAACTGGTAAAATAGGGGAACTGGAGCTGGTAGCTGAAACTGAAAACTATGACTTGATAGGCATAACAGAAACATGGTGGGATGACACACATGGTTGGTCAATCAATTTGGAGGGCTACATATTATTTAGAAAAGATAGGTCAAACAAAAGAGGTGGTGGGGTCTGTCTGTATGTCAAACCAATATTATTGCCTCATTTGCGGGACGATATATGTGATGACAGTAGTGAACATGTGGAATCCCTGTGGGTTGAAATAGTCACTGGGGGTAAAACTGCCCAGAAAATATTAATGGGTATTTGTTATAAACCACCAAACATTGGTGACCTTGAAGAATCACAGCTATTGATGCAAATAGAAAAGGCTTCTCAAATAGGGAGAACTATAATTATGGGGCATTTTATTTATCCAGAAATAGACTGGAAAAATGGAACAGCGAATTCTGCTAAAAGTAGTAAGTTTCTGAACTTGTTGAATGACAATTTTTTGTCTCAACTAGTGCAGACCTCAACCAGAGGGGATGCGTGTCTGGATCTGGTAATAACTGACAATGAAGAACTTATCTCTAACATCCAAGTTAGGGAGCACTTGGGGAATAGTGACCATAACATGGTATCGTTTGAGATTAATTCAAAAAAGCAATTTGGTATGAGTTCCACCAAAACACTGAATTTTAAAAAGGCCAACTTTAGCAGGTTTAATTCATCCCTTGGTCTTGTTGACTGGGATAAAATATTTTCAGGAAAAAATACAGAAGGTAAGTGGAATGCCTTCAAAGCAACATTGCAAAAATACACATCTAAATTTATCCCTGTTGGAAACAAATACAAAAGAAGCAAATTAAAACCAATGTGGCTAACCAGTAAAGTAATTCATGAAATAAATAACAAGAAAGCGGCATTTAAACATTATAAAGCTGAGGGATCAGTAGAGGCATTTTCAGAATACAAAAATGCCAACAAAACCTGTAAAAAGGCTATCAAATTAGCTAGACTAGAGAATGAAAAAAATATTGCTAAGGAGAGCAAGAGCAACCCAAAAAAATTATTTAAATACATTAATGGCAAAAAATTAAAGTCTGATAATGTTGGGTCCTTGTTATCTGAAACGGGTGAGATGGTCAAGGGGGACAGAGAAAAGGCAGATATGTTAAATAATTTCTTTTCTTCTGTTTTTACCAAGGAAGACCCAATGGACAAGAATCTGCAAACTACTTTTGCAGAACAGTCACAGCAAACATGGGACTGTCTAACACAAGAAAAAGTGTTAAAACAATTGAATGGTGTTAAGGTAGACAAAGCTCCAGGACCAGATGGTATACACCCACGGGTACTTAAAGAGCTAAGCCAGGCCCTGGCCAGACCGTTATATTTGATTTTCAGGGATTCTTTTATTTCAGGTATGGTGCCCATGGATTGGCGTAAAGCAGATGTGGTGCCCATATTTAAAAAGGGATCAAAGTCACAGCCAGGAAATTACAGACCTGTAAGCTTGACATCTGTGGTAGGGAAGCTGTTTGAAGGGTTGCTAAGGGAATATATTCAAGAATTCTGCTGGAACAGGAATATTATTAGCAGGAGTCAACATGGCTTTGTGAAAGACAGGTCTTGTCAAACTAACTTGATCACATTTTATGAAAAAGTGAGTAATAATATAGATGCGGGAGCGGCGGTTGATCTGATCTATTTAGACTTTGCCAAGGCATTTGATACAGTTCCACACAAGAGGTTACTGTACAAAATGAATGTAATAGGCCTAGGGGAAAATGTTTGTGTGTGGATTAGAAATTGGCTGAAAGATAGAATGCAAAGAGTGGTAGTAAATGGCAAGTTCTCCAGTTGGATAAACGTGATAAGTGGAGTACCTCAGGGATCTGTCCTGGGTCCTCTTCTTTTTAATTTGTTTATTAATGACCTCCCAGAGGGCATAGGGAGTCATGTATCAGTGTTTGCCGATGACACAAAATTAAGTAAGGTAATAAAGTCTGAACTGGATGTGTCTTCATTACAAGAGGATTTGGACAAATTGAGTAACTGGGCAGGCAAATGGCAAATGAGATTCAATATAGACAAGTGTAAAGTTATGCATTTTGGGTATAATAATAAAAATGCAACATATAGTTTAAATGGTGTTTCTCTGGGGAAATCTACAAATGAAAAGGATTTGGGAGTAATGGTAGACAATAAACTTAGCAGTAGCACGCAGTGCCAGCTGGCAGCTGCAAAGGCCAATAAGATATTGGCATGTATTCAAAGGGGTATTGACTCAAGGGAGGAAGATATTATTATGCCTCTTTACAGGTCCATGGTAAGACCCCACCTAGAATATGCTGTTCAATTCTGGGCGCCCTTTCTGAAAAAGGACATTATGGAACTAGAGAAAGTGCAGAGGAAGGCTACAAAACTAGTAAGGGGAATGGAAAGTTTTAGTTATGAGGAAAGGCTAGAAAAGTTAAACTTGTATACACTAGAGAAACGGCGTCTTAGAGGGGATATGATAACACTATATAAATATGTTCAGGGCCCATACAAAGGGCTCTCCAAAGACCTGTTCATTAACAGAACAGTACATAGGACAAGGGGCCACCCACTTAGACTTGAGGAAAGGAGATTTAATCTACAACAGCGGAAGGGTTTCTTTACTGTAAGGACAATAAAGGTATGGAATTCACTGCCTGAGGAGGTGGTGCTATCGAATACATTAGACGCCTTTAAAAAGGGCCTGGATACTTATTTAAAAGAGCTTAACATAGAGGGCTATGTACGTTAGTATTAGGATTAATATTTTACTTAGGGCTTGTTGATCCAGGGAGAAATCTTATTGCCATTTGGAATCAGGAGGGAATTCTCCCCCCCCCCCCATTCGGGGCAGAATTTTAAATTGCTATATTGTTGTGTTTTTTTGCCTTCTTTTGGATCAACGATGGTAAACAGGAATAGGAAAAGGGTTGAACTAGATGGACGCAAGTCTTTTTTCAACCTAAATTACTGTGTTACTATGTTACTGGATAGGATATCATGTACTTGAAGGAAGGCGTGATTTGATCTGTAAGACTCAGGATTCCAAACTCCTCCTTAGGAAGCCTTCAGTGGTAAGAGCTTGGACTCTTTGAGTCCTGTAACAAATAATTATGTCTGCCTCCATGAATATGATATCCAGTTCTAATTACATTGTTTTTAGAAACAATCTGCACAGAACTGATTAAGAGCAGCCATTAGGATTCTTCACCAACAGTTGTTTTACTGGAAGGAAGATGTTGGGAATATGCTGCCAAGAACATACAGTAATAATACACACTCACACATTGGTATACTGATGCATCTTAAATGAATATATAGAGGAACAGTAGAAGGCTGTCTTAGTTCCCATAATACAACAAAGATTTTCAAAGTTTGCAAAGGCAGCTCTGATCCAAGCTCCTTCCTGATCTGGCTGTTATTACTTCTGTGCTGGTGGAGTCCAAGTTCATCACTGATCTTGCTGCTATTATCTCTGTGTTATACATGTCAGGGGGGGGTGAGAAGGGATCAAAGGAGGTTGACCCCCAAATACCCAAACATTCTGTCTGACTGATTTGATTTGAAAGACACAGGCAACTGTGGTTCAAGCAATTTTCTTGGTGAGCTTGCTGTTATTATCTCTGTTTTGGACATGTCTGGTGGTTTCAGATGGGAGCAAAGGAGGCAGACCCAAAATACCCCAACATTCAATATGATTGATTCGATTTGAAAGACATAGGTAGCTGCGGTCCAATTTCCTTGATGATCTTGCTGTTATAATCTCTTTGCAGGGGAAGTCTGGGGAAAGAAGTTGTTGATATTTTTTAGTTGATTTTTTTTTTTTTTGACAGTGATAAGATAGGGCGGACAACTGGGAAAAAAAAAAAATACATAAATAAATAAAAAATAAGGTGACAGACAGCTGACTGGGACCCTGATATGAACTGTGTGACTGAGGCAGACTTGATAGATAGCAGACCGGATTGAGTATTTTGTTGAGGGCCAAGGTAAGACATCAAACTCCATCAGTTCTGTTGTGTACTTTATAGGAAAAGACACACATTAGTAGAGAAATGTCCAGCAAACACACAAAGGGCAGGGTGAGAGGGAAAGGAAGAGCTGTACAGGGACGTGGAAGTAAAGTGGAAGCCCGCAGTCCATGAAGTCCACATTATAGAGATATTTCACTCAGGATCCAAAAGCTAAGCATGTTGCTATCTAACGATCAGTGCTAGTAAAACTGAGATATTCAAACCTGGTTATAAACAGTCCAAATGCAAGAATACAAATAGTAATAATATTTGGAAAAATATTATAGAAACTACAACCTTATGATACACATTCACATAAAGATAATTTATTGTATTCAACTGTGCATCGTGCATCCACGTGCACAGTAGCTAAAATGGACAAATAACATAAACAGATGTCTAAAAGCCCAATATATGTATAAAACCTGTTTAACACCTAAGTAAAAGAAAAATGAATGATGGGAAAATAAAATATTGTGACCCTAAATCCACATAGAAAAAAAGGTCTGTATGAGTATGGGTTTGTGGTAGTAGTTGACAAGAGTCACAGAGTGCCTACACATACCACCACCAGCCTCACCACCTCCACAAGTGATGGTGTTAAAGCAATAAAGTTACACAGTCTTCTGCTATGTACAGCCATGCCACACTTACTAAGCTCTTAGAAAGAAGTCAAAACCTGCACAAAACTAATGCAATAGTACGCCTATAGAATAGTACATTTGCTAAAATGTTGGTAGTTGACATGCTGTCCTTTACTTTTCTTGAAAACAGAGACTGGGTCAGTAGCAGCAGTAGTGGCATGGCAGTGAGAGTTTTTTTTTATTATAATTATTTTTCACGTAGACATCAGCATGCCTATTATGCATATGTTTCATTAATGCAGATGTGCCAAGGTGGTATTTCTCCTTTGTCCTCTTTACTGTGCATTCAAATAGGATGCATAATGCATTTGTAGTTTCCTGCAAATTTTTAGACCCCAGAGAGAAATAACCCCACATCCAGGACTTCAGGAGGAGGAAATTATGTTGCATCTGAAACACGTGCTGCAGAGCCTGGGACTGATCCAGCACATGATTTTTCTCCTCCACCTCTACAACTGCTGTCACCAGTCCCACCACATCACCAGGCACATTCACAGGAACCTGCCCTTTTTGCTGCCCATTCGCAAGAATCTGTCCCTCTTCTTCCTGACCACACATAAGATCATAGTAACATAGTAAATTAGGTTGAAAAAGATACAAGTCCTTCAAGTTCAGCCTTTGCCTCATAACCCAGAGACATGAGGATTATATAGCTTTCCTTCTGCCAAAATTCTAAAATGCATGGGTCAGACTACCTCCTACAGTACTAATAATTCCACCATTTAGCTTACTATGGCAATACAATTATAATAGCTCTTTGAAACTGACCTTGTGCTTTTATTTTAGAGATAACCTCTTTAGTAAGCACAGGATGACAAGTCTATAGAGGTGGACATGACAATTGCTAGCAGGACCACAGAACCTCAAACTGAACCTGACAATCTTAACCTTTATGGATCAGAGGGTGTACAGTAAATTACTATGCATTGGACTGCACATTCTGACCCTTAGGTTTCGATTTAACTTGATCCGATGCCAAAAAAACAGGCAACAGCATTTTATCAAGCACAGTAAGCTATTCAGTTACCTGTGCTATGAAAGAATACTGGTAAAAAAAAGAGTTCGGATGATAAATGTAGCAATGTGTTCTCCCTTTGAAAAAAAAAAAAAAAATGCTGCAAGATACAATTCATTTGACTGCGTTAGCCCTAAGATCCTTTAAGGGACACACTTTATCGTGGGAAAATGTGCAGCAAGTTTTTTTGTGTGCAAAATCCTTTAACTGATCTAAAAACAGTCAATGCATCAATTGAAAGTAAAAAAATAGTTAAACAAAAAAAAACCCTTATCAATACGTCCAAAGCACTGAAAAGAGGTGTCCAATGTTAGTATAATTAACCCTATGAGTGCCAGTGGCATATAATTGCCACACTTGCACTTACAGGGTTAATCAGACTAAGGTACAAAACAGCCATTGACATGAAACACTTTCAGGTAATCCTGATGTCCAGCAGAGTCTTCAACACCTGGTCAGCTACTGTCCATCTTCTTCTTCTTCTTCTATCTTCTTTCTTCTCTCTTCTTTCTTTCCATCTTCTTTTGTTCCATCCATCATTCCTGTAAAATAAGAAAAAAATACATTTTAAATGTGTGCCCCAAACATAACGTTAACATCTATACATCTATACAGCAATGCGTAGTGTACCTCTCTGGTCACTCAAAGGGTTAGGCATTGCACAGATGTCAGACTTAAAAATGTAGAGAATTCTAAAAGAATAAATTAATTGCCCCATAAATCCACCGAAAAGTAATATATTTTGTCTAACAAAAATCTAAGTTAGTGCCAAAAAGTAATGGAAATAAACATGCCCTCTTTGTCTTCTCCACAGAAAGCAGACCCCCTTTTTAGTACGTCATGGGCCAATGCCCCTTCCAGTTTGAGGGAATTTAGAACAGAGACTGCCTTTTTATATGTGCAGTCTCTGTTCAAAATGACTCACAGCCATTGGCTAAGTAGAGTGAATAATGGGAACATCAAAGGAAAAAAGCTGACGATCGGTACCTGAGATACTTTCAAGCACCGAGCAGGTTCCATCAATCCCCCTCCACTCAGAGTTAATTTCCTGGGAGGTGTGTTCCCAGGCAATCAACTCTGAGTGGAGGGGGATTGATGGGACCTGCTCGGTGCTTGAAAGTATCTCAGGTACCGATCGTCAGCTTTTTTCCTTTGATATTCCCATTATTCACTCTACTTAGTGTGAGTTTTGTGAACTTAATGCACAAAATGGACGTTTGGCCAAACGTCTTTTTCTGTGGCCTAACATCCATTGTGCTTTTAGCTGGTAGGACAATTGAATACCGATTGACGTTTTTTTCTGTCTGTCAGTATTTTATTGGCAATTTTATTGCGTACATTTGAATTGAGGCCTCAAAGTGTTAAAGGGATAGTAACACTTCAATATTACTAATCCCTATTTTGTAGCCCTTAAAAAAGAACAAAAATGTCCCCAGTGTTACCTCTCAAACCCTTATGGTTTGTGAGGTAACCACTTACAAAGTTCACCCCTGCCTGACATCAGCTTTCTAGCTGACAGCAGGGAAATCTGGTCATGGGACCGTAGGAAGCTCTGCAGCAGCCCCGAGAGTTAATGAAAAATAAATTCTTCACTGAAAAAGTCTTCTACGTGCGCTTGGTTTACCGCCAGCTGGTGCAAGGAGCGGATTAGTAATATTGAAGTGTTACTATCCCTTTAAGTAGGCTCATGCTCTCTGGGTATTTCAGTTTGAAAAACACTGCCAACAACCATCATGTCTGCCTCCATGGACATGACACCCAGTGCTGATTGAATATGTTATTAGGAAGTTCTAGTCCTTCTTTAAGAATCAGTTAAAAAATGATCTAACACAGAATTCCATAGAGGTCTAAACAATTAAATATAACAACTACTTGCATAAAAAGATTGCTGTAAAAGGGCTAAAGGTCTGTATTCATCTACTATTGGATTGATTGTCTATGTGTCTCTGTGCTAAAATCCCATACAATGATGCATACTGATACATAATGATAAATATATGAATATGTTACTTATTCATTCTGTCCTTTGGAATATCATGCTTAAAGGGATAGTAACACTTAATATGTAAAAATATATTATAGGACTTTTCCTCCTGAGTAAAACAAGGGTACTCCCACTGTTGAGAGGTGTTTTATTCCATAGTTATTGTAGCTCTATCACAGTGGCCTGAAATTGTGCAGTGGTGTAGTTGCTACACCATCTCATGAACAGCTCTGTTCAGTTGATCATAAATCTCCATAGGATAGAGTAGCAACTGCGCTACTGTATAATTTCAATCCAGTGAGATGTCTGTTTGTGTGTGTGTGTGTGTGTGTGTAAGTAAAGCAAAGTAAGTGTTAATATCCCTTTAAATGAATGCCTATAATCCTCAGTACAATTTTATTTTAAAGGTTATTGATTAATTGTGGTTTCTGTTATTTTTCTACCAACTATTGTAACAACTTCTCCAATTAATCCCTTTTCCTGTTTATACTTTCAACATAGATTTATTGATTATTACCCTCTTTACCTCCCCAGAATTAATGTCTCTAGGCAACCTACAAAGGCTTTTATGTTGCTAGGCCATAGACTTGTTTAAACATATTGCACATGTCACCTGGAGACTGCTCATGACCTGAGAAAGGAGAGAGCAAAATACAGATTATTAAACTAAATTATGGCTGCTCTCTGGTGTTTCCATAGTTAAAGCTTGAATAGCAATTTAATGTTAAATGTCCTTTTTTAGATGTTTCAAACGTTTTAATGGAATTAAGAATTTAGCTGAAATTTTAGATTTCAAGCTACTTTGCAATTCCATAAATCCCAAATTTCATAGAAATCCATTCAGCATTTTTCCAGAAAATAGAGACTGGAAAAAACTTATTTTCCTACATTAAATGTAAAGGTTTATTGTTTTGTCCCTCAGGTCTACAGCAATATCTACTGACTAAATATGCGTCAAGGTAAAGATGTACAGTTCTGGGTCAAACCCACTTCACTATAGGAAACACATGAAAATGTCCAAAATCCCCATTGATTTAAATTGTCTTTTAACACCTTGGATGCTACAGAGGTCTACAATGCCCAGAGGAGAACTCACTAGAATTTAAGGGTTAAAAGACTTATTCAAGTCAATCGCAATTTTTATATTTCCCCTATGGTGTGGTTGATATGCTCTAGAACTGCTACGCTTTATCTTGCAGTAAATGGCTCCAAATTTCACATAGTCATAGCTCACAGTTTAGTCTTCACTAGGACTAAGGTTTTTGGTTCTGTGCATGAACACTGTATCAAGACACCTGAGATTGGGCAAGCCCATGTCTGTTTCAAATCTGAAGTAAACATGTATTTAGTGTAATTCAATTAAAAAGCAGTGTTAATGTCTTACCTCTGTCGTTAAAAATCACATTTATTATTTGTATTGTGCCATTTTATTTATTGTTAAAAGCTACAATCTGATTCCCAGACTTTTTTTTCTCTATTTGAACACTATTAATAAATCAGGTAGAGCTCACTAGTGTAGTGTGTAAATTTTGTGTATATATTTTGGGAAGGTTTGAATCCTCCAATATTCCCTGCCCACAGATGCTTTTGCAATTAGGGAAGGTATAAATACCTCCTTTATGTCCCTCACTAGAGATTTGCTCACAGCAGAGGTAAGACAGTATCATAGACGCAAGCATGTTTCTAAACCTCAGTGTTTTTTTAGCTATAATTATTCATAGGTTATTTTTCGTTAAAAATTGGGATCTGATGTGAGTACTTTATCTTTGTTTATGCATTGTAAAGTGCCATTATTACTTAAATCAAGTATTTGTAAAATATTTTTCTAAGGTAAATACATTCTATAGTCTGTCATACTTTAATGTGTAGGGATGCTAGATGCTATAATTTTATTAAGCTTGTTAGTGCATTTATCTAACAGTGTTAAACTGGACTCACACTCGGTTTACCTCAGTTATAAACTATCATTTAGTAGGTATTAACATGAACAAAGGTGTCAAACAATGGTCATACAGAGGTGACAACAAATCCATATAAAAAGCACATTCATCACGTGTCTTAGTTACTATCGACCCAATAAATATTTTAGTAAATCTGGCAGGGAATATATGATATTGAAAAGTGCATATATATATATTTATTTGTCATAAAAAGCAGGAAGAAAGGTGCTCATAGTACGAATCAGTACCCCTTGCCTGGATACTTCACCAAAACACCAGGGTACTCAAAATATCAAGGTCTGTTAATAACAGAAAGATAGATGGCTGGAAGACTCTCGTTGGCTCCACTCAGCGTATATTTTTGAATCGGCTGCTCCCCAAGAATGGAACAAATATCACTCAAAAGCTTTCCAAAAGATAGTAAACTCAAAAAGTAAGTGGGGAGCCAATAGAGGTTTCAGAAATAAATGTTCAAAATAACAACTAATAAAATGACTTACTTGTTGTAATGTTAAGTCTGAGTAATTTCAAGTATTAGAACTACTAACCTCCTCATTGTCTGGAGCTAGGGATTGAAGTTAGAGGGCGAAACTCAAGAGAGGAGACAGTAACCAGTATACCCTTGCAGCGGCTCCAGACAGAGCTTAAATGTGCTGACAGCTAAGCCATAGCATCTTAAACTGAGCTTCATGTAACATTAGCCCACAACAATAAAGCTCCAAAGAGAAGCGAGAACGCACTCTCTGGGGCAGCTGGGAGGGAAGTGGGAAGTCCTGCTGCTCCGTGCCGCACATACATGGTGCCGCAGTATGTGGAAGTGGCACTTTTTAAAGATTAATATCTCTACTCCTAGGTAGGTAAAGCTAAAACAAAACCCAGCGCTAATATTGTATTAGGGGTTAAAACTAGTGCTCCAACTTTTTTGAGAATGTGAATGTTCCCCTTCAAAGAGGAATAAGTGGCTCTTAATTTGTTTAACAGATTAATTTACCTGTGGAGCTGTCAGGTATATCTGTTTTTGCCTTATATCTGCAGTTGTTTGTATTCAGTAATCTGAAATCTTCATTTAGGTCACATCTCCTCACAACTAGGGATGGGTGAATAGCTAGAGAAACTTCCTGCAGCTATGGGATCCTGAGTGAAGTATCTCCATACTGTAGGCTTCATAGACTGTAGTATTCCTGAAAGGCTGCTGTAGTAGCCTACAGGGGCTAGATGTTGTTGAAATTGTATTACTACTAGGTTCCACAAGTACTGCACTACAAAGAGCAGAGACACTCATCGAGGCTAAGGCTGTGGATACTGATAACCTGTGTTGTTGCTGGTTACTCAACACTATTAGTGTGTGACTTAGTGGAACTTGGACTTGGAAGCGGTGATGATGATGTTGATAATGACTGACAGGATGGCTGTGTATTTTTTGGCATCTTTGCTTGTCCAGGGTTAGACTTTCCATTTGTTTTCTCAAACTGTTTATAGACAGGCACAGGCTCCTTTTCAGTGAAAGATTGAGCCTTTGCTTTTCAGCTTACTTTATATCCATATCATAATCTCTCTCATTTCCAGCTACATCTGTTTCTGGGGAAGAAGAGATTGCTGGAGAGATATATTCTAGAGTTACATCATCATCATCATCATCATCAGTAATAAGGCCATCCTCAGAATGCCCTGTCTCTTCTTCCCCACTGCTTTTATATTCATCTAGGCTTTAAGAGATATCAAAACATTTATTTTTACTTTTCTGTTACAGCTTACCTTAGTTTCAGCATCATCTACAGGCGCGAGGCTTCAAGCATGCAGCAGGCCTCTGTTTTATGTGTTTTCTTCCTGTAGTCTCCTCCTACCAACTTCCTACTTTCTCCCTCTAATCTGCTCCTCCTACTTCCTGTGGAGGGGTTTAAAAGGCAGACTGAGGCCTGACTCAGTTGCCTTTGTGTTGGTGTTATACTGTGGTAGTCACCGCTATTGTATACCCATTCTGGCTGTGAGAACTGCTCTGTGTATGAACTGTTTCTGGCTGCGAACCCGTTATGCGTATGACCCAGGTTGGCTGCGAACCCGCTTGTTTTGACCCAGTTTGGCTACAAACCTGTTCTGTGTATGACCCAGTTTGGCTGCAAACCCGCTTTGTGTATGACCCAATCTGGCTACGAACCTGTTCTGTGTATGACCCAGTTTGGCTGCGAACCCGCACTGTGTATGACTTGTTGCTGAGTACTTACTCATAGGTACAAAAACACTGGCTGGTCTATATTACTGCTGCTCCATTTAATAGCCACAGTGTGTGTACTTGGGCTTCCATTTTTTGACCCGTGCGTCAGAGGGTTCTGTAACCTACTCTGTGTATATAGCCTGAGGGTCCAGTATCTGACTGCTGCGTGAGTCAGAGGGTTCAGTACCTGTGTCCTATAGCCTAGTAGTTCCCACGTGGTGGCAGGTGTGGTTCTGAGGGTTCTCGTGTTGCGCACTCCGAGCCAGAGGGTTCTTTCTAGTCTGCAGGTGCGTACCTGAGACTCACTCTTGTTACCACTACTAGGGGCTTCTCTTTGGTCCCTGAGCATCCTGGTTTCCTGTTTGTCGGATCAAGATTGCCGTTCCAGTTGCTGCTGTATCACTTGTCCTTGTATGTGAGACTACCAGATGCTTTTGCCTAGCCTCCAGCAGGTGGTCTAGGACCCAGCCTATGATTTCTGGTAATAGTGCTTGCTGACTAGTACCCCCTGCTTGCCTATTGCCTATTCTTTTGTTTGTTGTTTTCAATAAACTCTATTAACTATACCATACAGACTCTGAGTCTCCTTAGTATCTGTGACATTTTCCTCAAGAGGGATTTTCACAATATCCACTACTTCTTTCAGGAAAGGTGTTTTTGTGATTGTTTGTCTCACTGTCAGATGCAGCAGTTGGTTGAGCTGCTACACCATCTTGCACTATGCACCGGAATGTGACTCCTCGTCACCTTCAGCGTGTTTAGATGGTTTATTAATAGTACTGGTGTTGGTGGAAATTTTGGTGGGACTTTGACAAACATCATCCTTCTCAGGAGGAGAGGGATCAACATTGCAGACGCTGCTGCAACCAGAGCAGCAGTCAGATTATGTACTACCAATTTAGTCACATGTCCCTGCAGTGCTCCTAACCATTTCACCCTACTCCTACCCCTTGTGTGTTTGTTGGACATTACTCAGCTACTGCGTGTATTTTTACTGCCTTGGATCTCTGCAAAATACTCTATCTCATCTAGTATAAGTATAAGCCTCAATCACAGCTAACATCAGGGTCTCTGTCACCTATTAATTTTGTATTTAAATGTTATTTATTTATTTTAAAAACTGCCCTCCACTCTCAACCAAAACCAAAATCAAAACAAACTACCTGTTCAACTGCTTCTTTCCCCAGACTCCCCTAGGAAAGAGATAACAGCCAGATCAGGAAGAAACTGGGATCACAGATGCCTCTGCCTTCCCACTTAGTCACACAGAAATTTGGGTGTTTGGGGTAATTCTTCTTTGCTCCCTTCTCATACCCACAGACTTCCCTAGCATGCAGGTAACAGTCAGCTCAAAAAAGAGCTTAGATTACAGCTGCCTGTGTCTACTCAGTCACACAAAATTATCTGGGGGTATTTGGGGTAAAACTTATGTTCTCCATTCTCACACCCCCTAGGCTCCCCAGCACATAGATAATAGCCAGATCAGGAAGAAACTCGGACACCTCTGCCTTTGTGTTCCCAGTCAGTCACACAGAATATTGGGGTATTTGGGGTAATTCCCCTTTGCTCCCTCCTCACAACCCATACTTCCCCATAATAGAGATAAAAGAGATAACAGGCAGCTGAAAAAGGAAATTGCATCACCACTGTCTGTGTCTATGTGGTCCCACAAAACTGGGGGTATTTTGGTAACCTCCCTTGCTCCCTTCTCACACACCCAGACTCCTGTAGGACAGAGATAACAGCTAAATCAGAAAGAAACTTGGAACATGGATGCCTGTGTCTTCCCAGCCAGTCACAGCAAATTTTGAGGTATTTGTAGTCAAATTCCTTTCTCCTTTTCTGTCCCCCAGAGTTCCCCGGACTCTATTTATACAGAGAACAGAGTTCCTGGCTACAAGAATCCCTAAACTAAGCTTAAACTGTACATTGTTATCCTGTCTTCTCTAGCTCAAAATGTGCTACTTTGTCTTCCTCACACAAACATTGAATGGCATATTATGAGAACCTGAAACCCTTTTATACTTTGCCTGCAGGAAAAAAAATAAACTTGCCATGGGGTGGGGATAAAATCTGCCTTTCCATTGATTTCAATGCATTGAGCTAGTCTAAAAAAAAAGCCAAAAAAAACTGTATTTTTCACAAAATATTTCCGTCTTGGAGAAAAGTACCACGTTTCTCCTGTTTTTCTTATGAGGATAAAACATTTGCCTATCCCTACTCACAACAGACAGTATACTTCAATAGACCTGAATGACTTTCAAGGGTCACTACTTTTTTTGGATCAAAAACTGAAGATAATTAGAAGTAGACGACTTCATAGATCAAATGCCAATATGAACAGAATATAGACTTAACTTACTGCCATTTGAAGGATACCTACCTAGTTAACGCCTTCTGTTATACAAATTAAGAACCAATTAATAATTCGTACAAACTCATATTTGACTCATGCTAATGCTTTTCTAGATTTCTGTTGTCATCAGATTTTCTTAAACCAAGCTGTCAATATTTTTTTTTATAAAACAAAATATTTTATACAACCAGACTAAAGAGTTAATAATAAAGAATATATAGCAAGCATTGTCTTTCTATTGAACCTTTTGGGCTAATTCTGCAATTTCCCTATATTTGAAATTGTATTAGGATCTTGGTACTGGGATGAGTGAAATTTTTAACCTCAAAAATGTTACTTCCCTGCTGTATGGGAAATTTCCTACTAAAATTGATAATTTTCCTCTCTTTTTCTACCTTTGTCGTTAGATTGAAATCAACGGTAGGAATAAAATTTAACCCAAATGGAAGGTTTCTCTTCTTTCCCACTGGGATAGAATAAAAGGGGTGTCAGGTTACTGCAGCATGTCATTCTATGTTTGCTGGAAATAGTTAAGATAGGCAAATAAAGTAGAGTTAGAATTTAGTTTAGGGAGTCTGTTGGGCAGGCAATTTGTTCTGTATGTTAGCTCCATCTGGGGGACCCTGGAGCGAACCGGGTACTGGTTCGCTCCATATTTAACCGGTTGCTTGCTGTGTTCCATTCAGCACCGGTAGAGTCTGTGTAGTCCAGTAAGCGGGTACTGGTTCGCTCCATATATAACCGGTTGCTTGCTGCGTTCCATTCAGCACCGGTAGAGTCCTGTGTAGTCCAGTACGCGGGTACTGGTTCACTCCATATGTGACCGGTTGCTTGCTGCGTTCCATTCAGCACCGGTAGAGTCTGTGTAGTCCAGTACGTGAGTACTGGTTTGCTCCATATATAACCGGTTGCTTGCTGCTTTCCATTCAGCACCGGTAGAGTCCTGTGTAGTCCACTACGCGGGTACTGGTTCGCTCCATATTTAACCGGTTGCTTGCTGCGTTCCATTCAGCACCGGTAGAGGCTGTGTAGTCCAGTACGCGGGTACTGGTTCGCTCCATATAAAACCGGTTGCTTGCTGCGTTCCATTCAGCACCGGTAGAGTCCTGTGTAGTCCAGTATGCGGGTACTGGTTCACTCCATATTTAACCGGTTGCTTGCTGCGTTCCATTCAGCACCGGTAGAGTCCTATGTAGTCCAGTACGCGGGTACTGGTTCGCTCCACATATAACCGGTTGCTTTCTGCGTTCCATTCAGCACCGGTAGAGTCTGTGTAGTCCAGTACGCGGGTACTGGTTCGCTTCATTTGTTACCGGTTGCTTGCTACATTCCTTACAGCACTGGAATTGTCTTGTGTAGTCCAGTACGCGGGTACTGGTTCGCTACACCTATCACCGGTTGCTCGCTACTATCCATACAGCACCGGTATTGTCATAAATTGGTCCAGTACGCGGGTACTGATTTGCTCCATCATTACCGGGTGCTCACTGCCCATCTACAGCCCGGTAAGGCCTCTGAGTGTCCAGTGTAGGTGACTAGTTTACTTCATCTATAGTCTAGTCGCTGAGGCCATCTACGCTTTAGCACCAGTACTTGCAGTTCTCTGGGCCTAGGGAGGCTGCCCTGGCCGGTGGAGCTTCCTGTCTCGTTGTGCTAGTCTCAAGGCTGCCTTGCCCGGTATATTGGCAAGGCCGGTAGAGCCTCCTCTCTCGTTGTGCCAGTCTCAAGGCTGCCTTGCCCGGTATATTGGCAAGGCCGGTAGAGCCTCCTCTTTCCTTATGCAAGCCTCCAGGCTGCCTTGCCCGGTATATTGGCAAGGGCGGTAGAACCTATTTCCATATTGTGCCCGTCTTAAGGTTACCTTACCCGGTATTGGCAAGGCCGGTAGAGCCTTACTTTTATTCACTGTACCACTATTCTTCATTGCATTGTACAAATCCCGTGTTGTTATATGTGTATGCCAAACCCGCGAGGATTCTCTTTAAACTTTCAATAAAGTTGTGTTTTTATCTTAACTCTGTGTCTGAGAGTCAAAACAAACCGTGACACATTGACATAATTTTGTGTGTTTAGACACTGGCATAAAAATCATATGGCTGTACGTTGGGGTAGGTGCTGATTACTTTATTCCATACCAGCATACACACTTTACCCTCTTTAAGATTTTAACGCAAATAAATGAAATTCCAGAAGTGCAAAATTGTCCATGCTAAATGGTGTTAAATATATATGCATACTCTGAACAGTCCTATATTTGTGAATAAAACTAAAAATCCATGTATAAATAGTTAATCAGAAGAAAATGTGCATGATGAAGCAATGTGCAATGGATGATACATGATATCAAATAATCATGAAATATCAATGGGTGAAATAATTAGTCTATAAAACATCAAACATATGAACAAAATCATGTTCTTCTGGACTATTGAATTGCACATTGATTCATCATGCAGATTTTCTTCTGCTGAGCTATTTATACATGGATTTTTAGTTCTCTTCAGAAATATAGGACTGTTTAGAGGACGGATATATAGTTACCACCATTTACAATGGAGTAATTATTTTTGAACTTTTGGGATTTCATATCACTATTTCATAATTTATAATATTATCACACAGTATTAGATTATTACTTTGATTGTATTATATTTATAAAATTTTGTATATAGATTTATATCTTCTCTATAGTATTGTGTATTTTTCCTAGTCAGATTTTCAGCCGGTGGGTCCTCAAATTTTTCATGAGTTAATATTTGATTAACTTTTCCATCATATTCATAGTAACATACATAGTAACTTAGTTGATGAGGATGAAAAAAAGACATGTGTCCATCAAGTCCAGCCCATGTCAAAAACACCCCTGTTGATCCAGAGGAAGGCAAAAGCCCTCTGGAGGGAGCAATTTCTAATTTATCCCCAAGTGGGTAAAAAAAATCCTTCCTGACTCCAAATGACAGTCAGATAGTTCCCTGGATCAACACCCTATCTGCTTGGAAGCCAACTGTCATAGTGTTCAATATTGTTCTGTGCTAGATAGGCATCCAGTGCTTTTTTGAAAGCAGTTGTATTATCTGCTAATACAACATGCTGAGGCAAAGAATTCCCTAGCTTTTCCACCCTTACTGTAAAGAATCCCTGCTTTGTTTTAGCTGAAAGCACCTTTCCTCTAGTCTTAATGGATGTCCTCTTGTTCTTAGCTCAGCTCTTTGCGTAAATAATTCATTGGCTAGTTCTTTGTATTGACCTTGAATGTATTTCTAAATGGTAATCTTATCACCCCTTAGACGTCTCTTCTCTAATGTAAACAAACACAGTTTGGCTAGTCTTTCTTTATAACTCAGATCCTCCAATCCCTTTATCAGTTTTGTTGCGTGTCTCTGCACCTTTTCCAGTTCAACAGTGTCTTTTTTAAGAACTGTCGCCCAAAATTGTACTCCATATTCTAGATGAGGCCTAACCAAGGATTTATATAGAGGCAGGATAACATTAGCAGCCCTTGCATCTACACCTCTTTTTATGCAGGCTAGTACCCTATTTGCTCTTGCAGAAGCTGAATGACTCTGCACACTGCTGTGAAGTCTATTGTCTATCAGTACTCCTAAATCTTTCTCTAATGAGGATTCCCAAAGTTGTTTCCCATTTATAGCAAATTTGTTTCTACAGCCCAAATGCATAACCTTACATTTATCTACATTAAAGCGGAAATACCACAGCTAACAACCTTGCCTCCCAATAAGTCCCCATCTGGCGACTAGCTACTCAGTAGTGCTAATCATCAGAATTATTACTGCGTTAACTAGAATTATCCATTGCTCCTGGGCTGACAGGTAGGAAGGAGAGCAGACATCTTTCCATAGTGACATCTGCGCGTCTGCGCTGTCAGTCCCTTTTGGAGCTAAACGATTCCTAGCAAAGCCTCCTAGAGCAGGCTGGAACTGACAGCACAGGCATACAGACATCACTATGGAAAGATATCTGCGATCCTTCCTGCCTGTCAATCTGGGAGCAATGGATAATTCTCCTTAAAGTGGTAATAATTATGGCGACTAGAGCTACTGAGAAGCTAGTCACCAGATGGGGAATTATTGGGGGGCAAGTTTGTTAGCTGTGGTAGTTCTGCTTTAAATGTCATCTGACACTTTTCTGCCCATTTACTCAGTTTTTCTAAATCCTTCTGCAGAGAAAAAACATCCAGCTCTCTATGTATTTACTTACATAGCTTAGTGTCATCAACAAAGACTGAGATGCTACTTTCAATTCCCACATCTAGATCATTAATAAACAAATTAAAAAGCATTGGGCCCAGGACTGAACCCTGCGGAACCCACTTATAACTTTAGACCAATTTGAAAACGTTCCATTTACAACAACTCTTTGCCATCTATCATTTAACCAGTTCTCAATCCATGTAAAGATAACACCGCCCAAACCGAAGCCTTTTAATTTATGCAATAACCTGTTATGAGGCACTGTATCAAAGGCTTTTGCAAAATCCAAGTATACTACATCAAAATTACTGTCACAATTACTACTTACTCTTTCATAAAATGCAAGTAAATTAGTCTGACAGTATGAAATCATGCTGATTCCTACTAAAAATATTGTTTGTCTTCACACAGTTCTGATTCCTGTGTACCGATTTGGCCTATCTTGACTATGCTCCTGTGTTCCTGCTCTGTGATCCGACCCGGCTTGGCTGACGTTCCTGTTCGTGACTGATCTGGCTTGTCTGAGGACCACCTCCAGTTACCGACCCGGCCTGACTGACGTTCCTGCTCGTGACTGATGTGGCTTGTCTAAGAACCAACTCCGTGTACAGATCCGGCCTGGCTGACTTCCTGCTCCGTGACCTGAACCGGCCTGTTCCAGTGACCTGCTTATTCCTGCTTCCTGCTGCTTGTGTCGCCGTCGTAACATTCTGACTTCCACTGAAGCTGCTCACCGGGCTGGTCGTTTGCCTCTGTACTCCTGCAGAGTTGTGCCTCCAGTGCTGAGTCTCCGTTACCGTTTGCAGAGCTGTGTCTCCATTGCCGAGGCTTCCCTGACACTTGCTGAGCGCTTTCCACTACTGCTGAGCCTAAGATCCTTGAGCTGCTTAACCCTTGCAGTGCTGCCTTTTCGTTTTACCAGCCTTCACGTAACTTACTGAGCCTATTCAGTGTGGTCACTACTTCTGCAGAGCCGGCCGCGTTACAAGCCTGATTTAGACGGCTGCTCACCCTTCCATCAGCAGAGTAGTCGGTATTGTTACCGCGCCGGTAGTGGCACTATTGACTCTTGCAGGTTGTCTCCGTTATACGCCCGTGGGGGCTATTGGCTCATATACTCACAGCACAGAGTTGTCTCCATTAATACGCCTGTGGGGGCTATTGGCTCTTATACTTGCAGCACAGAGTGGTCTCCGTTGGTACGCCCATGGGGGCTATTGGCTGTCTCTTGCATCATAGCAGTCTCCGTTGTTATGCCCGTGGGGCTACTGGCTCAAGCTCTTGTAGGTTGTCTCTGGTATATGCCCGTGGGGCTATTGGCTCAAGTCTTTACTGTGCAGTTGGTCTCCATTATTATGCCCGTGGGGGCTATTGGCAAGCTCTTGCATTGTAGCAGTCTCCGTTGTTACGCCCATGGGGGCTAAAGACTCAAGCACTTGCAGATTAAGTTATCTCCGTTGCTACGCCCGTGGGGCTATTCACTGCAACTTCCTTGCAGTTTATACCAACATTCAGTACTGGCTGCAGCATTTCAGCCTTAAAGGGATAGTAATGTTTCATAATAAAAACAGCTCTAATTAATCATCATAGTATTTGGAGTTCCAGAGTAATTCAATGACAAAGTGTCCCCATCCCGCCCCTTTAAATTGATGTCACACTGTTCAGCCTGAGCAGAAGGGAGGTGCCCAGGTAGACTGCAGACAGGGACAATCTTCAACTAAGATAAGGGAAAAACCTGAAAAGCTTGTCAAGGGGGGCAGGGATTTCATTGTTTTCATAGGAATAAGAGTGTCCCCTTCTGTTATCTGTCCAGTCTATGGACTGCATTCCACATCTGAGAAGAGATTGTTTACAGTAGGTAAAAGGGGCGGGAGGGGGAAACTTTGCTTGTGAATTTCTCATAAACCATAAAGGTTTGAGAGATAAGACGTATATCATTCTTCGTGTTTTTTTAATGCCTACAAAATAAAATAAAGTTAAAACTAAGTATTACTATCCCTTTAAGAACTTTCACTAATAGCTGCCTGATCACCATCTTGGGCGTGCCAAACACCACAACAGAGACTGACTGAGCATTGTATTTAACTATTGAGTATCCTCGCTACTGTGTACCTATCCTGTGATAGTATATGTGATACTTTGTTTCTGTACACTTAACCTATGATAGCATCTCAGTCTTTGATCGCTATTATTATTGTGTTGCCTGTAGAGGGCATTCTTTACTCATTATTTTTTTCAAATAAAACTGTGTTTTATTTTACCTGCTGGTCTGAGTGTTTTAAAAAACCGTTACAAGTATATATTGACATGTATGTTTATCTAAGAGCATTTTAAATACATTCCATGTGCCTTTTTAAAATTATTATCATACTTAAAAAATGATTTCCCTTTGTTGTGCCAGAATCATATTTCTCCAGTCATTTTCAGGATAGGTGAAATCTCCCATTATAATTACCTTTGTTGACCTAGAAGCCTTTTCCATTTGCAGTAAAAGTTGGGCTTCCTCCAATACCCCAATATTAGGTGGCTTGTAGCAAATCCCCACCAACATTTTTTTATAATATGTGCCCCCAGTGTGTATTTCAACCCACAAGGGCTCTACCTTTTCATTGGACCCTTCATTTATATCGTCCCTTAAACTAGCTTTTAAGGTATTCTTGACATTTAGGCATACCCCTCTCCACTTTTATTAACCCTATCCCTTCTAAAAAGTGAATAACCCTCTAGATTGACTGCTAAGTCATATGTATCATCTAACCAGGTTTCAGGCACACCAGTCAGCTGATATTGCTCATGTGTTGCAATCATTTCTAGTTCCCGCTTCTTACCAGCCAGACTACAAGCATTTGAAAGTGTACATTTTATCTTTTTGCCATTCTGAAAGATTTCATTCTTTGACAAATGTATCTGCCTTTTATCAGGCTGTAACAATGGCAACTGCCTATTTGGTGATCTAGCCCATTCCCCCTCTCCACACCCATTCCCCTTCTCTAATCCCATTTCCTCAGTTATACAACCTTCCACATCCTGTGTTGCAGCACCCCCTCTTTCTAGTTTAAAGTCTCCTCCAGCCCTCTAACGATCCTAACTCCCAGCACCATGGCCCCCCTTCCGCTAAGGTACAATCCATCACGACTATAAAGATTGCCCCAAAGGGAAAAGGCTGCCCAGTGTTCTAGGAACGCAAACCCCTCCTGCTTATACCAAGTCTTTAGCCAAGCATTTAACTCCCTAATCTCTTGTTGCCTTTCTAATGTAGCACAGGTAGTATTTCAGGAAATACTACCTTAGAGGTCCTCTGCTTAAGCTTAAATCCCTGACCCTGTCCCTGTAATCCTTCTTACTGGACCTCCATTTTCCACTGATTTTGTCATTAGTACCAACATGTACCATGATAGGTGGGTCATTCCCAGCCCCTACCAACAATCTATCCACTCGATCAGCCATATGCAAACCTGAGGTCCCAGGAGACAGCAAACTGATTGTATTGATCCTGACGACAGGTTACCCTGTCTTCCTAATAATAGAATCCCCTACCACCACCATCTGTCTAAGTGTGCCTGAGTCCCGGATCCCAACTGTGCTAGAGGAGCTGTTAGAGAGAACAGTCCTCTCCAACAAAGATATTCCTATGTCAACATCCCCAACATCATTACTCAAAGCAGTAAATCTGTTAGGGTTAGGAACCACAGGAGTGTCCTCCCTATTCCTCTGCCTCCACCTTGCTATGTCTAACTGTAACCCATCTGGCTACCTGCTCATTCTTTGTGCAGTCTCCACTCCCAGCGCTACCTACCACCACTTTCCTCTCAAGATTGGTCATCTCTCTCAATCTGCAACTTGCCCCTCCAGATCTCTAATACAAGCTTCCAGAGAGACCACTTGCTCACATCTGTGGTTGTTCCAGGAGTGTAAACATATGGCAGCTTGTGCACTCAGTTAAATGGACAAGCATGCTACCACTCATAAATGTGTTCCCATGTGTAATCCCCTGCATTTGAATTCCCCTGCTATTTAAATTCCTACACTTACCACACACTTCTACACACTGATGCAAGACTTGCACGTTCAAGTATTCATTGTCTATCTGTTATTTAAACCAGGAACCCACCACTTAACCACTCCCACCACACCAGACTACAATTAGTTCCTTGTACCACAGCAAAGGGAGGGAAAAAAGTTATTTGTTTTTTAACCTCTCCCTTGTCACACTACACCATTCATTTGTCAATTTATGTTTGTTTTTAGGGATTGAGAGGAACAGTGCTGGATCAGGAGTTTGTCCACTGGGTGCAGAGTTGCCAGTTTCTATGCACACACTTGAGATCTTTAGGGTTTATATCCTTAAAATTTTAATATTTTATGTTTAAAATTAGTTTTTTAAAAACATTATTCGATGAACCATTTTACAGTTTTTAATAAATCTATTTTGTCTGAGCTGACTCATTGGTACTAGAACATATCATTAAGCATAAGGTTAATATATGTTGTAAATTTTGCTCTTAACACTACTTTCGTATTTTTTAATTTTAAATATAAAATGTAAAAATGCCTGCCTATCACAAGCAAGATAATTTGCAACACAGTAACATAAGATGAGATAACCTCTTATACTGACCATATATTATTATGGCAGAGGTATATCGATGATGTGTTTTTACTGTGGCAAGGAGAACTCACCTTGTTAGAAAAATGTATTTCTGTCCTAAATACTATGAGCTAAATTTGAGATTGACTTATGAGGCCAGTTAAACTATGGCCAGTTTTCTGGACATCAAAATATATCGCAATGATAGGAATAAATAGGAAAATAATTTATTCAGAAAAAGTACAGCTACCAATAGTTTATTGCATTTTGATAGTAGTCATCCAAAACATTAAAAATAGTGTTCCTATTGGTGAATTTTTATGCATCAGATGAAACTGTTCAAATATAGAGACATTCAAATCAAGATCAAGGGAACTCTCTCAGAGATTTTATGAGTGTGGCTATAGTAAAACCAGTGTAATAAAAGCTTATAAAAGAGCTTTATACTCATGTAGGCCCTTTCTGCTATATAATCAAGATCAAAAAAATACAAACATCGGTACAAAGTCCATATTTATAACTACTTATAATTGCCATTGGCAGACAATTGAGGACATTTGGAATAAAAACCTATATATCCTACAAACAGATGAGACCCTGAAGGCACATTTAGGAGACAAGATAGACATAACATATAGGCGTTCTCCTAATTTAAGAGATATTCTGGTACCAAGTCATTTCAGTAAGAAAAAGAAATATAAATCTCCAATCAGTGCATCCTTTCCCTGTAGAAACTGCATCAACTGTCAACATATGGTTACAAAAAAGGATTATTTTGACAGATTTGGGCATAAACATTGTATTACAAATTTTATTAACTGTCAAAGTACAGGGGTGATATACTGTATTGAATGCCCATGTACAATGAAGTATGTTAGCAAGACTATCCAACAATTAAAAATAAGGATCAGAGAACATGTAAGAGGTATTGTTAATGCCCCAAGAGACATCAATGAAGGTGTTAAAATGATTACTTCAGTGGCTAGACACTTCTATGAAAAACATAACTCTGATCCTAAGACGCTCACGGCGTGGGGTCTTTGTAAAGTTTCATTGGGTATACAAGGAGGAGATCTGGATAAGGAACTGATTAAAAGAGAGAATAGATTGATTTTTCTACTGGGTACCATGTCGCCTCTAGGGCTAAATGAGGAAATGCAATTAAGTGCACATCTCTAACAAAACTGAATATTACTTTATAAATATAAAATTAGTGCAATATCATAAATAATAAGTGTAAGATTAATATGATATGGATACATAATTACTATATACATGATATTAAACAAATTTCCTTAATCTATATCATGCCAAATTCTAAGTTATACTGAAGTACTGGAATTATAAATAATATATATACTATATACACAAATTTATAAATTGATAGCATGGATTGAGAAATAATATATCCTTTAATATTTGAAGATAGTAGGGATATTGATATTGATTATAAATCAGACATTACATCTTCCTGCTCTTTCTATTATATTTAATTTGAGTTGAATTAATTTTGGTTGGTACCTATAGGGTTAATCTGTGCTACCTTTACGAGATCCGTTTTAGTAAGGAAACAACCAAAAGGTTAATATATATTTGAAGACTTCAGTAATACCGACATTGATAATATAATAGACATTTAATCTGAGACATGTTAAGAGTTAAATTTGATAGATACCCTTGAGGTTAATTCTTGCTGCTTTGACGAGATTCGTCTTAGTAGGAAACTGATTTGCTGTGAGTGATTTGAATCTGTCCAATGACTGAGATTCAATTAGTAGTTAAAAGTAGCGCTTTTGCCGGCATCCTTCGGACAGACAAAATGTTACTGTGATCAAGCTATTAGCAAAACGCGTGTTAGTTTTGAGGGACTTGGCGTGCATGGTCAGCACTTATGTTTAAAGTTCGCTTGTAGATTTTCTGTTCCTGAAGATATATGGATATGAAACAATATTATGCAAGGCTTTGCTGAGAACGAATACAAAATGACTTTATGAGATATATATATCTTCTTTAAGTATTGTATACTCTGAAGGCAGTTTTAGTGTTCTTTGACCCAGGCTTGATCTTCATGAAGCGTGAGGCAGTATATAGGCTCTAGATTTTATGGCAATCTGGATAATGCCCCAGTAACACGATAACCAGGGTACAGATTAATAGTTACATCTCCACATCTACACACTCAATCGTTCGATATTATGGAATCTAGAAGTATCTAATGGTGATTAAAGCACAGTTAGATTACTCTCAAGACAAGAACAAAGATAGAAACAGTTTTGATGATATTAAACATCCATTCAGCTTTGTGAGTATACTATCTTGATTCATGTGCGCAGTCACTGATAATATTGATCGTTACAGCTACAAATTTGGGAGATGTGCAGGTCAATGAGAGTCAACTTCTAGACAGTATTGAGCTTACTAATATTAAATAGAAATTAAATCTTTGTGCCTCAGACAATATTGAGCCTTCTGCCTTCAGAGTTAGATTTTATTGGAAATGATTAAGGATCATTTTTTAATTTTAATAATAAATGTCAAGTTTTAGGTTTCCCGTTTATTGTGGTTACACCTTACTTACTGACACTGTGAATACTAGATAGAGTGCTTAGTAATGCAGGGTTCTTTCTTTCTATAATTATTTGACTGAATACGCTACCCTGTGAGCACCTTCTATTCACTAATACAGTATTAAAATACAGGGTACTAGTGTGCCTAGGGGTCAAAATCTTTGTTGCAAATTTGCACCCATCCTCACTGACCTCTTTCAAAATAGGGTCTGCATTTAAAACCAGTAAGAGTTTCCTGAAGATGCAACAGACACTCTTTCATTTAACACTTTATTTTGTTACAGCAGTAACTTTATTATCATGTTGGACATAAATGAAGATGTAAACATACTTTACAAGTTAATATTGCTAGTTTTTGTTTAAGAAACATGGAAATGGATACAAGAAGGTCTATTCTGGATAAAGTTTAATTTGAAATCCAGTACTGTTTTTCATGGGTAGACCATTTAAAAAATACATTTAACAAGTTGGGCAAAGCTATAACAAGAGAAGCCTATTTATGGTGAGATATCAAGACATTAGAGAACTATATCAAAGTTAACTGAATTCTTGAAGGCATTTGAATTAAAAAAAATGCCTTCTTTATGGTTACAGAGGCCACTTTCAAAGATAAGTGGAATTTGAAAGTGACTCTGTTTATTTACGTTAATGTGTCTTACAGTGGAACACAAGACTCTTACTATACAGCCTGAAATTAAAGATATACAAACTCAATTAATACCGTTTTCAGAATTATCTACATTAATAGAGTGAGATTCCAAATTATACAAGAATATGGAAATGCTTGAGTCTTCCATATCAGAATTTAAAAGGTTAAAATTTGTGAGATAGAGTATGAATTAGAAAATGTATATATTTGGAAATCTGATAACAAGCAATATAAGAATAAGGGCATGAGTAAAAAAAAATAATTTTCTCTGATACTGAATGGGAAGCTTCAGATTTGGATATGGGTAATAACGCTTTGGTCTTCGGTTATTCATCTTGTTCCACAAAACTTAATTGTAGAAAACACCAAACTCAAGTGGCACTTTTATCTTCAGGAAATAAAAATAGTTCAAAGAACAAAATATTGGTGAAATCATCATGGTTTACCCATGAAGTAGCAAAATAAAAAATACATGATGCACAAGGAGCAAACACAAACTTACCCAAGATGCCATTTGTCAACAAGGATAAGGACTCAAAGAGGAATTGAATGTAAATGCCATCAGTCTTTCCAAGAAAAATCTAAGATGTCATGATATTAGTCTCCTTTCGAAGGGGCTTCATTTATCACCTACCAATCATTGACATCTATTTACTACACTTCTATTCATAAACTGGCTATAAGGAGGTTTTACCATCCAAAGAATAATACATTGTTGGACGATGCAACTGCTCGTAGTCAGGATGATTGAGAAGAAATCGATATGTTATAAACCACCCACTTTTTCCATTAATAAGCACTCACAATAATTTGTTGTCCTTCTTTGAATAGTGTTTTTTTTTTAACCCTTTGAGCGCCAGAGGGGTACAGAACGCATTGCAAAGCAATGCGTTCCGTAACCCTCTGGAACTCAAAGGGTTAATCCTTCCTCTTTGCTTGGGGATGGTGGCACTGACACTCGTGTACATAAAATGTCTGTTAAGGCTAAGGGGGAGATGCACTAAGGCATGATAAAGAGATGTTAAAGTGGAGATGACTTCTTCAGTGATATAACTTCTACAATTCCTATGTTATTCTATGGATCCCATGCAATAAGATTTCTCCAACTTTGGAGATTTTAGTGCATAGGCTTTCTAGAATAACATAGGAACTGTAGAAGTTATATGACTGGAGAAGTCACCTCCACCTTATCACTTCTTTATCACGTCTTAGTGCATACCTCCTAAATCTACCTTCTATCTAGTGCACTAGGGGTGAACATATCAATGTTTTTCAAGCAAGTGTAGAAAGAAAGCTGACTAAGCTGGCTCATGAGACTCTGTCAGAGTCCAACCATGACTACACAGATCTGCCCATTCTGGAATAAACAACTTCAAGGACTTTGAGGATGATAAAATTGTTATCTAGAATCAGGCAAGGGCATTGTTGTCCTTATGGACAAAACAGATTATCATATTGAAGCATTATGTCAGCTCTCTGACACGTAAACATATCAGAAATTGAAGAGGTATCTGATTTCTGAGATTAAATTGCATTTGAGAACTGTAGTGGATGTCGGCCTGTCCACCGGTTATTTAACCAATAAAAAGGCTACTTTTGCTGTTGTAGAGGAACCTGTAGTTCCCATTGAAACCGTGTCTGATCTGGTTGACCACCACTGGTATTTCCATTACCTTCATATCTTAATGATACTACTCATGTATTGTGAATTACGCAGAATGTAACTTGGCATCTAGAACTGAAGTGGCTCACGACTGATGTGGTGTCCTTATATTACAGTGTTCCTCTTGAGGAGAGTCTGAAAGCTGTCAAGTTTTTGGATTTGGAGATTAATTATTCTGAGGATTTTAAGGCCTTTTTTGAACAGTGCAGTCAGTTATCTCTCAGAACATAATTACTTTTAATCTAAAAAGGCATGTAGCCACTAAATTGTAGTACACAATTTGTTCCATCTTTTGCCAACCATTTTGTTGGTTGGTGGGAACGGCTCTACAACTTTGAAGATGATAATACATATGTCAAGTATAGATAATCATTTATTTGTTTATTTTATGGAGATCCTATTTTAAAAGAGGTCTTTGAGGATGGGTGCAGATGCAAGTGTAGGAGGCTAATAGTTTAACGTCTAGTTTGTTTTCTTGGAATAAGGTCATAAAAAACTACGTGGCTTGATGTTGTTAGTTTTTATCAGTGTGTTGTTATATGTCATTGTTGTTGTTAGAGACTACATTAATTACTCTACTCCCTTTGTTGTAAATGTAATCACAAATCAAGATAGTAATAAACAATAAATGGGCCACACAACATATTCTTTGAAAGAAAGGATAAGGGAGCATTTGAATGCTGTGAAAAAGAAAGATCTTAGATCCCCAGTTGCCAGACATATATGTCTCATGATTTGAGTTTAAGCCCATTCATGTTCCAGGGCATTAAAATAGTGTCTAAATCACCTGGGGGTGGAAAAATTTTTACATGCTTGGTAGTCAAGGGATATTTTGGATAAATAAATTAGACACTAGAATTCCCGGTGGAAGGAATGCTGAGAGGGACTTGAGGCTTTTTTTTTTATTAGTTGGAAATAACCTAACAACCAGTGTTCCCTCTAAGGTGAGAAGGAGTAAGCAACCCAGGACTGAAAGAGTTAAAAGAGCAATTAAAACTGGACAGGACTGCATGGTTCATCTGTTATACCAAAGCAGCCCTGTAAATGTATTCCTTTTAGGACTGTTCTCCACACCAATGCGCACCTTAATGGAAACACTTCTGACAACAGGCGGGTCTTCAAATATATGTTTAAGATGTTGCCTGAGTGTCTGAGTCTCTTTAAAAATGTATTAGATCTATTCGCCATCCTGTATATGTTGTTCCAGGATTCACCTTCTTTATAATATTAGATGATATTATTTTTATTGGAATCTCATTTTGCATGGATTTACAGATGGACAAGATATCACCATATTAACATATGCATGTACGTATGTATAAATACATTTCGGTATTATTCCATGTCTGGATTTTTATATGCCTTTTGATGTTACTTTGTGGGGTAGAGCTTAGTGTAGTTAAACCTTTGAATTACCCACCTGGTTTGCCTATGATCAAGGACCTGTGGGTCCAAAATTCAAATCAGAAGAATTACGTGAGGTGATAATCATCTTACTTATCTGTGTATTTGTTGCTTACCCCTCTGGCACTCAAAGGGTTAAGCGGTCTATTGGCAATGTAAGAAGCTAGCCTAAAATGTTTCTTAGGAATAGAGAAATTTTGGATGGTCTTTTTGATAGAACATGCGCAATAGGGAATTTACAAAAAAACTAGTGAAGTTTAGGAGCTTTCTGTACCTATGTATACTTTCATGTTCAACTCAACAACTGGGCCTGTGCTTGTGTACAGAAACCTTCAGAACATAATTTCATACACAACTCTGCCAGAACACATCTTCATTGAGAACAGCTCCTTAATACCCCCCCAATAGCTGGAGTAAGGGAAAGGAAGAATTGTACTCACATTTCCTCTGCACCCTGCTACAGCCTACTCTGCATCAAAGAACAGAGTAATGGCACCCTCTGAAAGTCCATACTCTGTCAACTACCCAATCCTTGAACCACACATCAAAAAGCATTTATTTTGACACAAATACAGCTTGTATTCAGGCCATGGGTGTCTTAAATTTTTCCTCAAGGATCAGACTGAGAATAATAATGAGTAATCGTGTGCCACATTCTACTAAATAATGTAATGGTGTTGCAGACAGGTATGCACACAATATGACTTTATGGGTTACTAAATTTATTTAATAGCTAGGTCAATAATGTACCTTTGATTTTGCTAAATAAATGTACATTCCAAGCATTACAAGTCTGATTGTTTTCTAAAAGTCAGGCCAGGATTATTATGTTTTACTGTAGGTCATATTTTATATTATTTAATACATTTCCATGAATGGCTGCTTTGGCCATGTCTGAGGGCCACAAATGGCCTCCAGGCCTTATTTTTTGATGTCCATAACATCGTAACATAAGGAGCTATTCATATAACTCCTTATGCTTGAAAGGTGCTCAACACATTGTGGAGGAATTCATTGAAAATCTCTTCAGTAAACAAGGGTTTAAGAGTTATTTTTTATGACTTTAGTGCATCAAGTGAAATAAATAAATTGGAAGCAATAACATCTGAATGAATTGCTGCATGTCAAAACTACAAGTATTTGAGACAAAGTCTTATTTTGCAGAGCAAATGAAAAAGTTAATTATAATCCTTCCAGCTGTTTGTAATGTACTGTGGAATACACTCCCTAGAGATGATGGATAGTCAGTCTTGACACACACCAGAGAAATAAGTGGAATCGTTATTAGAAAGCAGGTTCTGACTTCACCTCTGCAGTGTTTCAGGTCTTCCTAATTAACACTTTAAGGAGCAATGCATTACACACCACTCTTTTCCTTAAAGGGTTAAACATTTAGACCAATAGGCATAGATGTTGAAACAACATTAAAAGAAACTAATATAAACTTTTGATTGTTTTCACCCCGTTTTCTCATTTTCTTAAATTAATGTATGATGTATTAAAGAGGGCATTATCATATATGTGAGTGCCAGAGGGGCATGCAATGCAAAGCAAGGTGAGTCATACCCCTCTGGCACTCAGAGAGTTATTAATTCATTTGCAACCAAGTAAAGGCAAAATATAGCCTGTGGGCCAGGTTTTTGGACCATGGGCTGATTTTACCTAGCCCTTAGGTATGTTTGGCTTTCACTGCTGGAAGAAAGATACATTGTATGAAACAGGCTTTGATGTAAAATGTATCTTACAGATATAGCCAGAATTGATACATTGCCTGTACAGCTCCATAGATGTTAATGTATGATTTGAAGCAAACACATCTCTGTCATGAATGGGGGATTAGTGACTAGGGGCATACAACTTGTGATCCATGGACCAAATGCAGCCTTATTCCATGGTGCAGCCCATCTGAGGAAAAAAAATATATTTATGCAGTATACTTAATTCCCTACCACACATGAAGTAGTAAACCAGTAAAGCTGCAAACAAAACAATGGCACCGCTCAAGGCTAGATTCCAAATAAAACACAGTGTATCAAGTCACCATTCACTCAACGCCTATACTGGTTTGTTGATCATGGTGCAAGTCCCGGGAGTTCCAAACCCTGAGGAGAGTTACATAAAAAAAGGACCGCATGCCGCTTTATTCAGAATAACAAGATTTAGACACTACACATACTATGATAGTCTAAAATCTTGTAATTCTGGAATAAAGCATAATTTGTTTTTTATACTAGTAAACCAGTAAGACATTATCCCCTGCTTGCCAGTAAAGTACAGTTCAAGAAGAGATGTCTGTTGAATACCAGTATTGTCACTGGCATGATCAATAAATGACTCAATATAAGTGAATAGCTGACAGTCTATAATTCACCATCTTTATCAATAAAAAAAATCATGTGACCCTTGCAATTATGGCTTTGTGGCCCTCTTCTGAAAAGAGTTGGATGCCCCTGGACTAGGTGTTTTAATAAGGTGTTGTGTATGTGTGCATTTGTATGCATATTATGCACATGCGTGTATTTACACATAGCTAATGCACGTTACCCTTGGAACAAAATACATAACCCCTGTATGTAGAAAAAAAAGACAGAAAAGAACTGCTGGATGTAAAAAAGACTGTTTATAATTTCACCACAGTTATGTTAATTTCCAGACAAAAGAGACCTGTACAGTGCTTTTTAACCCTTTCATTGCCAGACAAAAGAGATCTGTACAGTGTTTTGTAACCCTTTCAATTGCCAAAGGGGTACGCAACGCATTGCAGAGTAATGCGTTGCGTACCCCTCTGGCAATGAAAGGGTTATGAAATTGCTGAGTATTTTACCCCCTCTTCATCATCTTTTTTTCTTTTTGTTGTGGTTGGTTAAACCATACATAAGACCTTCCATATCATAATTAGATCACTCTGTTCTAAACGATAATGCTAACTGACTTAGGAGGACCGGAGTAATCCTGGAACAAACCAACACCACCATTAGATACACATTTCTCTAATATCATTGATTTAAATGTGGCTATCAACTCATCCCTTTACCTCTCTAGCATTCAAGGGGTTAAAAATCCACATTATTCAATGGACTTTTTGTATTTTACCCTGTTTTCTGTTGCTTTGCTCCAGAATTGTTTTGATTTTACTTTTTGGCGATAAGGCCCAGTGGCCCATATTTACAAAAGCTTCTAATAGTAAATTTCAGCACATTGGCTCATATTTATAAAAACAAAATGGAGATATTCTGGAATAAACCAACTGCAACATAGGAGACATTTAAAAAAAAATCCTGAAAAGATAAATATGGCTTTTAACCCCTTGAGTGCTAGAAAGGTATTCAATGCATTTCAGAAGCCATGCACTGGAGACCTATCTGGCATTCAAAGGGTTAACAAGCTCTATGCAAGTGCATGAGAATATATGAATTGTTATTTGTCTCTTATGGTGCAATTGGTTTACTCCAGAATAACTCTACTTTTATAAATATGAGCCAATGTGCTTACATTTACTATTAAAACACAATCATATGCTGTTATGATAAGAAATATATCAGCATAGCTGCTCATTTGGTTAAATGTCTGCCACCTGCGAGGTGTGAGTTGCAGCAGACGGTTTTCTTTATGTGTTAATTGTTCTGCTTAGTTTTCAGTATGCTAATTTTGAGTCACTGTTTTTGATATTTTTTTTCCTGAGTGCTGATGGCTGTTCTCCAAAGTTTTTGATTCAGTAGCATAAGTAATAGTTTTTCATGGTTTTGCAAATATTGATATGAACTGCAATATCATGCAGTGTTTTGGCTGCTCCAAATGAGTGCAGATAAGTCCTTTGCACATTGCATTCTTCCGCAACTTCTAAAAATGATAATACAGAAAAAAAGTCCTTTGTTCTTCACAACACATATTTTTGTAATGCTGCATTATTCAAATAAAAGGCTGTTTGAAGAGTATCTGCATTCAAGGAAAATGCATGGGACCAGATTTATTAAAATGACATATCTTCCATGTCTTTATTTTCTTTTTTTTGGTCCTCTTTCTGCTGAGGCCAATGAATTAAGAGGAATTAGAGCAATTCTTGAGAAAATCAACTGCACAGTAGCTTCAAACAATACATTCAAATTTATATAAATGGGGCTTTTAACTCCTTGATTTGCAATGCATTGTAGTCCAGTGATATTTAGTGGGTTAAAATCCTTTAAATTTTGGGATTGTTTTATTTGTCCACAGTGGAACAGTTAGATTTCTCAAGAATAGCCCCATTTCTTCTTAGAACATCATTCTCAGTGGGGTGAATGTATGAATCTTCCAGAGTAGTCCCACTGGCATAGCTGGATTTACATCCCAGGCACCCCCTAGACAAGGCACAACAGGCGCTCTTAGCACTGACCATGGCCACACCCAACTCCTTACATGCCCCTGCCTCCAGTCCCATATATTGTTTACTGGCACATAAAATACCCTTAACCTATTTATCAGCAAAGAGTAGAAGCCTCACAGATCCCTCCTCCCAAACAACCACAAAGTGTGTTGCCCGAAGACTTGGCCAGGGTCTTGCTAATTATTAGTTTCATTGGCCCTCCCCTGCCTTTGTTTTTAAGTGTGTTTTAGACTTGTGACTACATTCACATTTGATGTCATGCTGTTACCTAATAAAGATTATTTGTATATTTTTTGATAAATTGTTTCATGACTGTGTGCCTCTGTTAAAGGGCTTTGCTTTATGGGGATTTTCTTTTTCTTTTTTCCCCTTCACTATGTAGTTTTGTAGAAAAACATATAGGCAGTTGTAATTATCTTTCAAGTCAACTAAACTTATCTTAAGGTGAAAAGTCCACTTTAATTTAATTTCACGCTGGGCATACACACTGTTCTGTTAAACATTTCAAACCAAACAGGGACCTGTCCTCTAATCTCTACTCATTATATTTGTTTTGTTCAAGACAAGAAAAAATAGTTAAAAAATGGTCTAATCTTCTTCCATGGTCCACTGGCTGCACAATCACTAGATTTAAACCATTTAGTTTAGTAGATTCGGCATGGTTGTGGGTTTCTAGATATGCTGCACATTATATGTTAGTTTCTCATTTTTCCTACTCCACTTCTTACCATATCAGATCAAAATCTTGCCAGTTATTGTATGATATATTGGACTGCTTTAGTATATGTACACATCAGTTCCTATCCCCTTTCAGTTTCTAGTCTAAATTTCTTTATATAGGGTATTCCAGGAGGAGATGTGCTAAAGTTCGAAGAGGTCTACCCCCACACAGTTAAAGGGATAGTAATACTTGTAAATTACTAATCCACATATTGTAGATTTGTTAAAAAGAAACTTATTACCCCCAGTGTCATCTCTCAAACCCTTATGGTTTGAGAGATTATAGCGCTCAAAGTCCCCCCCCCCCTTCCCTGACTGAACTCTGAATGCTGACTGCAGGGATATCCGGTATTACTTGCATCAGGCGGCTCTGCAGCACTGCCGAGATCGTGTTTATAAAAAAATAAATCTTTCACTAAAATGGTCTTCTACATGTGCTTGCAAACCAAAATAAAAAAAAAAAAAACTTGCAAAACTGTTTTTTTTTATAAATGTGATCTTGCTCAGCTGCAGAGCCACCTGATGCACATAAGACTGTAGCTATCATCTCTCAAACTATAAGGGTTTGAGAGATGACACTGGGGGCAATGAGTTTATTTTTTACAAAGCTACAATATGGGGATTAGTAATTTGCAAGTATTACTATCCCTTTAAAATTTGACATATACTGCCTCACACAGTTAATATTCGACATATGCTGCCCCATATATATGATCGATCACTGTGTATATATATTTTAAATAAACCTAGTGTAGGATCTCTCTGCCTAGCCCTCAGACTTGTTCTGTTGCCCATTGGTAACCACAGATCCCTATGTTCACTGGACCCCCCCCAGCTTTCCTGGGGGGTGTCAGTCAGTGTATGTAGGGCTATCACATAGTGTGATGTTCACCATGTTGCCCCACAATACTTATGATCAATGTGCTGCCCCACACAGTTAAAATTCAACATATGCTGCCTCACACAGTTAATAATCAACATATGCTGCCCCCACGCAGTTAATATTAGACATATGCTGCCCCCACACAGTTAATATTCAACATATGCTGCCCTCACACAGTTAATATTCGACGTATGCCTCCCCATATACACGATCGCTCTCTGTGTACCTATTTTTTTTTTAAAAATACACATAGTGTAGGATCTCTAATGCTGCACTATGCACAATTTTGTTTTTAAAGAAAATCAGACCTTGCAGGGGTATCAAAGGGTATCAATAGGATAGGTGATCAAAGTGGTGAGCAGGAAGCTGATCACTGCTACCCTACTAGCTCCTCTTCAAGTCGGCCTTCTATGAATGACCGGGTAGAGTAGGAGGATCCTCAAGGTCAGTGTTACGTGATTTTCTTTTAAAACAAAACAACGCATAGTGCAGGATTAGAGATTTTTTTTAAATATATACACGGGGAGTGATTTTGTATATGGGGCAGTATATGTTGAATATTAATTGTGTGGGGGCAGCATATGTCAAATATTAACTGTGTAGGGGCAGCATATCTCAATTATTAACTGATTGAAGCAGCATATGTTGAATTTTAACATGTTGAACATAAGTATTGTGGGGAATGTCACCATTGTGGCTGGTGGGGGGAGGGGGTCAGTGTACATGGGGTTCTATGTTTACAAGTGGGCAAGGGAACAAGGCTAGGAGCGCACAACATGTATGAGTATGGAATATGATACAGAGCTGAGGGGATTATTGAGTACTGCTTGGTGTACTTTTTTAACTCTTTGAGTTCCACAGGGGTGCACAATGCACATGCCTATGGCAATCAAAGGGTTTAGGGAATGATGTTTTTCGTGGTGCTGAAAGTATCTTTTCCATTCCCCTACTGAGTAAGTAGTAAGTAGAACACTCTCACAGTTCAGGATTGTTGTACTTCTGGTGATGTGCAAGGGATGGCATCCCTTCCACATCAACAGAAGTTCCCCAACATTGTATGCTAATGGAGACCTTTTCCTCCTATGCCCTTGTATGCCTAAATTTTAGTGCATACTGTGACATATGTTCATCAACAAGTTGAAGTACTTTGAAAACATAAACAAAATCATATTACTACAACATTGACCTTTAGTGCATTCCCCCCAGGTATTCCAGTACTTTTTAAATATGGTATTGGTAATTTAGTTTTTGTTCTGCTTTTAACCCCTTAATGACCCCCCGATCTTCAGGAAATCATCTCCAAGGACCATGCAGACGTGCAGCAAACCCAGAAATCCATGACTTGCCAGGACTGTCAACGGTCCTTAAGTGCCGGACCGCTGTAATGGTCTTGGCATATCTTAAGTCATTAAGGGGTTAATCTTTCTGCATTTTTTTATACAAAATATCAAGTGTCATAAATGTTACATTTACAATAACAACAGATTCTGAAAGAAGTGGAGAGACTGTCACGCTCTTTGCATAGGTTATTCAGTGTATTGTAAGGCTGATATACTAGTGGTATAATTCTGGAGCAAACCAACTGCATAGTCCCAAAATTCTGTTAAGTGAAGTAATATGTTGGAGATTTCTATTGCATTCAAGGGTTAAAAAGCCTCCTTTAAATAAAAACTGAATTCTTATTTGTTCCCTATGTATAGCTGGTTTGCCCCAAAACTGCTCCACTTTTACTTAGTATATCAGCCTGAGGTAGCATTCACTTATCATATAAAACCATAGAATAAATAACATTGTTAACCCCTTATGGGTCTGCACACACGCTTTATCACCTCTTTATAATCCCTTAATGAATAACCCCTCCCCCCCAGGAGTTGGTGATAGCCTTGTAGTGTGTATTCTTTTTGTATGTCTGGTTGGGTGCAGTGGATGTTTGTTGCTTGTTTTCTGCTAAACCTTTTTGTAGGTATGGACATTGTCCAATAAGCATATTTTAGAGATAACAAAATGTAAACTAAAAGCTGAGTTTAAAAGGTTGCATATGTTTTTGAGCCATGTGCCCATACCTGTTGTTAAAGCACCCCTTCCTCAACAGCCAGCTAGGAGGAAGGCAGTCTGGACAACTTTGGCTCTAGTACAGTGAATGTTGTGGATCTTAGACATGTCCCACAGCTGGTACCTTAGTGTAATTCATTTTTTGCACTTGCAGATGAGAAAGGTTTACACCAGTACAGCATTCCTTGTATACTGTTGGTGAGACAGCTTAGAAAAAATTGTTGTTGACTCTAAAGAAAAGGGTAACCAGGAGTAAAACACTTCTCATTGGAGACTCTATTGTTGATCTGGGAGAGGATGATGGAAATAAGATCAGGTGCCTTCCTGGAAATACTGCTCAGAGGGACAGAAGTGGCTTTAGAAAGACCTTTGAAGTACTAGGACATGGAAATAAGATAGATGTTGTTATTTACCCCATCAAAAAGGATTTAGTCAGTGCAGTGTATTAATAATCTTTTCAGCTAAGAAAGTATCATTTTTTACAGTTTTACCTGTGTACAGAAAGCAAGATAGTAGGGTATTTTTTTTCAGAGGGGTTATGCTCTAAGTCATGATAAAGAGGTGATAAAGCAGATATGACTTCCCTAGTAATATCATATCTCCAAAGTTGGAGAAACCTTAGTTCATTGGCTCTATAGAATAACATAGGGCTTGGAGAAGTGATATCAGTGGAGAAGTCATCTCCGCTTTATCACCTCTTTATCCCACCTTAGTGCATCTCTCCCCTGGTGTTTTAACTCTTGTTTAAGTTGGAGGTGTAGAGAAAAATGATTTGGCTTTATTAGTCATGGCAGCCATTGGTGTGATAAAGGGCTCTTTAAGAGACACTGTTTATATCCCTCTAGTAGGGAAACAGGGATATTAGTCAGAAATGTAGACGCTATATTGGCAATCATTTAACCTAGATAAGAGGGGCAGTGATATATGTGATAGAGCTGCTGCCCCCAAATGGCGACAAATATTATGGAAAGTCCTTGTCTGGGGATGTAGACAGGGTTATCTCAATTATATTTAAAAGTCATATAATGAATACAGAAATTGGTAGATAAAAACAAATGTAAGGGAAAACAATAGAAAGGATCTCCATTTTTAAAAATGTTCACCGTTTAGACAGCAAACTTTGTAAGCTAATTAAAATAACGATAAGGAATAATTTGCATATGGTGACTTTATTATAAATGAGTCTTGGTACAATACATCTCATGACTGGGACATAGTTATACCTGGTACAGTCATTAGAGGGACAAAAGAAAAGGTAAAAGGGAGGAGGAGTTGTTTTTTTCCACGTAGGATAACAAAGTCTATTTTAATAGAGGGTACTGAGGAAGAACAGGGATTGTTTGCAATGCATTCCGTACCCCTCTGGCACTCAAAGGGTTAAAACTGGTTGTTCAGATTGGAGTAATTTATAGACCTCCAGGACAAGATGATGCTTTAAATAGAGCAATACTGAATTTATAGACCTACTAATTTATAGACCTCCAGGACAAGATGATACTTTAGATACTGAAGGAAAAACAAAGATGTCATTGAGTGGTCATGTGTTAAGTATAAATGCCAAATGTGGACTGTCAGATTCCTGTTGCTGTATCAGCAAGGAGTAGAGAGTAGAGCCACCCTGGATTCCTTGCTGGGGCATGCTTCATACAGTTGATAAGGCACGAGCTTGCAAGGAAACAATACTAGATTTGATACCAATACTGGTAGAGTGTCAGATGTATCTATGATGAGAACTTGAGGACCAGTAATCACCAGTCAGCGTCGTTTAACATACTGTCAATGTCAACGAGCAACCACATTTAAACAAAGCTTTTAGATTTTCCTTTTATGGATGAACACAAAGAGAGGAGATTGCTTCATGGTATGCTGGAAAAAGAGGAACAATTAAAACATTACATTTTATCTGCAACCAAATTCTGCATCAGGCATGTAAACAAAAATATAAGAAAAAGAAAATCCAAACTGGTTTTTAGATAGATGGCAAGTACTCTGAAGAAAAAAGACATTCATACAGGAAGTGCATATACTCTAAGTCAGAGGACGATAGAAACGTTTTCAAATTGAACCCCTTAATGACCAGCGGCCCAGGGAAGTTACCTTCCCTTAAAGACCGCTTTGATCATTGTCTGTTTGCTGTCACACGTGACCTGTGATGTGTACCAGCACACTGAATGGGGGGATCAGAGAGAGACCGCTCTTGTCTTGGAGAGGTCAATTTCAGACCCAGTTTGAAACGTGACAGTCCTGGCACATCCTCAGTCATTAAGGGGTTAAATGAAGTGACACTCAGAAGATTATAATATATGATAAAGCTTAAGTCAGTAAAAAAAAAAGTGACAAAATGTTCTTTAGGTATATTAGTGAAAAGAAAAAAGTAAAAGAGGCATAATGAGATTAAAGTATGAAAATTGTTGATATGTGGAGGGAGATAAGGAAATATCTGACTGTCTAAATAATTATTTCTGCTTTCTTGTGAAGAATGTTAAACCAATGGACACTAATCTGTTTACCAAGGGTGAAGTGCTATTGATGTTATCAGAATAGAAAGTGGATAAATCAGTTGGTCCAGATGAGTGTAATCCAACAGGATTAAGAGTTTAGGTTTGTGCATGCAACACCTCTGGCTGAGCTTTTCATTCAACCTCTGTTGACAGGAGTGGTTCTGGCTAACTGGAAAATGAAGTATATTGCTGCTACACAAAAAGGGCAGTAAGAAGCCATGTTCCCTCTAAGCTGCACTACTGCATAACTGTGCAGGATATTTGAACCTTCTGCCCATAAATTTCTTTTTATTGTGCAGTACTCTAAACCTCCAATGACTTGGGCCTAGATGCACTAAATGTCGATGTGGTGTCGGTATGATCAAGTCCATGTGTTCAAATCACTCCTACAATTTGATCTGCACACATATCGACATATTCATAAAAATTGTCTGATGGAAAGGGAAGGTTTGAGGAGGTCCCTATTAGCATACAGGATTTTCAAAGTGCTGTCAGTGTGAAAGGGATCTCCTCCCCTCACACATCACCAACACTACGACAATTCTGTACAGCATTCTCTGTGCTTCCTTACCCAGCTAGTAGGGGAATACAGAGAAGGCTTTCAGCATCATGGACAAGGTTAGGTATATATGATATGTACTTGAACGGCACTAACGAAGTACAGTCACGTAACCTAATTTATGATAGAACAGTGTCTCTTTTTGATCCCAGCCAAACTATATCAAAGTAAGTTGTTAAACATAGTGCAATGTATTTGACGTACAATAGCAAAGGCTTGTCACCCGCTTCCTCCGACACCTCTCTCCCCTCCAAGATTTCACTCTTTATATTTATTTCCTTTGACTCAAAATCAAGTTAATCAGTGTCGATGAAACATAGACATAACATCCATAGATAATGCAACCAACACAAATGCACAAGATTACAAGGAAATACATTACATACTGCCAATGCATACACAGTAAAGACTGAAAACATAGAGAGTTTCTCAATAGCTAAGACTGTCTGCTCACTCATCTTTTTTACTGTATATGCACTGGTGTTAAGTATTGAATTTTCCTTTAATCTAGTACTTTTTGTTCTGCTTGAATTACCTATGTGTAAGGTCTTTGGCAACAAGGTGGTCATAAAATGTCTCCACTTGTAAATACCTGGTACCTGATGTAACCTTGTCCCCCATGGCCACATCACTTACTACCTCCTGCTTTAGCTTTATGTCTCTCTTGTGCATGGATCCCTCTGGACAAGGGTTTTTCAGTGCATGATGACCACATCCTTTGGTGTCAGAGGTTTTCAATCAAACATTTTATTTGAGGTAGCCAAATAATATGCACAATCCACATGGCTGATGGAGTCCCTATCTTCTTCCAGCAGCTATGGTCTGCACTTACTACCACCCACTTAATGAATAATATTAATGCTGCCCATTGCATGAGGGCTTCTACCTAGGAAATCCATCCAGGTCCCCTAAGGGGACCCAGGGCATTTTTCTCCCACTGTTCCTTGGTGTAAGCCTGGACCTAGGGTTCTTCCACATTCTACAGGGCCCTGAATCACAACCACATTGAGCATCAAATCTGGGGCACATGCTACTTTTCTCTGGGATCCAGAACACTGTGGGGTAACCTACTCTGTACCACTTCAATAAGCCACACCTATCACTTGATAACCGATAGTATCTCCTGCAACATTTAGATAAAATTGGAAAGGATTCTCAGTTACTGAATCCTCCTATTAAAGGGATAGTAAAGTCTGCAATAAAGGAGATTGCCTAGTCTTTGCTATTGTCCATTTAACACATTGCGGTATGTTTAACAACTTACATTGATATAGTTTGGCTGGTATCAAAAAGAGACACTGTTTTATCATAAATTAGGTTACATAACTGTACTTCGTTAGTACCATTCAAGTACATATCATATATATCTAACCTTGTCCATGGTGCTGAAAACCTTCTCTGGGTTCCCCTACTGGGTAGGGAAGCACAGAGAATGCTGTTCAGACTGTCGTATCTCTCCCTGCTTTTGCTCCATAGGAGAGCACAGGGCAGATCCCAGCTACGACAGCCTGAGTTAGGTGAAGTGGAGACAGTGAACTCCAACAGCAGAGGCTGCTATCGGAGTTTCCTGAATGAGTCAAAGTGTTACATTACAATGTCAACACACCCCCTTGCATACGATTGAATCTGATTATGCTTCATTTCCATATGGAAATGAGCAATTGTTGATTCGAAGAATACGAATTTGTAGACATGGTGAAGGCATGTCAGATTGATGTCAATGTGGATATTTTTTTGTCTTAGTTCTGGTGAAGTGATGTCGTAGACACTTTGTGAATATTGTGGAGGTGCCTACGACACTGCTCTGATAAAACATCGACATTCGTAGCCCACTTCGACCTTTAGTGCATCTAGGCCCTGGTATCCTACTGAAATATCATTACCTACATGGCAACCCTCAAAAGGGTGACATCAGAATGTCGTCACATCAAAAGGGAGACATCAGAATGTCACCTGCTTAAGATTCAGTGCAAGACAAGAAGACCAGAGAGGCAAACCTGAGAGGAGACTGAGAGCTGTATGTACTGGAATGTGGAGGAGACAGACAGCTCTCAGTCTCCTCTCAAATATGCTGTAAAGTAAGAATGCTTTCAAAAATAGACATGTTAATAGTTTATATTCATCAATTACAATGCATAGTGAATGAAAAGAAAACAAATCTAAATCAAATCCATATTTGGTGTGAACACCATTTACCTTTGAAACAGCATCAATTCTTCTAGATACACATGCACATACTCAGGATTTTGTAGTCATATAGTCAGGTGTATAAAAATATTTTTCCATGTTTGTGCCCCTTAGTTCAAATATAGACAGCTATCAGATTAATATCTCCTCTACAAGATATGTACTGAGCAAACTATAAAACAGAATTGTAAGCGCCACACCTTCTAATATGTCAATAGAATTTTGTTGGACTATCAATTTATAAAAATGTATTTATATGAAATGTACCAAAAATATCATTTATTTTAAAAACTAAATATTCAATAGTTATAGTACACTTTAACAATTTTCAGTACCACAACATGTGACTTCTAATTGCTTATAATTCCTCCGCATATCATAGAGTTCACCAATGCCCCTGCTTTTAACCCCTTACCGCCCGAGGACGTACATGTACGTCCCAAGCGGATGTCCCAGGTGGACAGAGGACGTACATGTACGTCCCGTAAGTTATTTAAAACAATGAAAAAAAAATGTTTGGCGGGCGTTAAGTGCCAGCCTCATGCACACGTGGCCAGTCACTAAGGGGTTAAGGAGTCACATGCCAGGACACCCCTGAATCCCACATCCAAAGAGGAAGGACACAGAAACAGATACAGATAGACATTTTATACCATAAGGTACACCTTGTATACACAAATAAAAAAATACTTCAATGATAAAATTGTGCACAATTTTTTATTTTTTTTAGAGCTCATATTTAGGGGAATAATATCGTTCAACTACTTTTTTGATTTGTGTTTCAACCAACATATTAAATTGATGATCATTATCACCTGTTTGGTATATCTGTTTAATCATACACCTGACTATATAAAAACAACAGTTTGAAGTGCCACACCTTCTAATATGTCAATAGATCTTAGTTGGACTATCTAATTACAAAAAATGCATTTATATGATCGCCAGTGCCCCCGCTTTTAAGGTGCCAAAATCCCAGGACACCCCTGAATCTCACAGCTGAACTGGAAGGACATAGATAAAAACTTTCTACCATAAAAAAGAAAGGGTTTTTTTTCTGTTTCTAAAGTATAAATGACCATTCTCTTTATTTTCTGTCTGACAATTTACCAATTTATGTTGAAGTTGAACAATGGCCTACAAAACTGTTTATAATATGAATATTGAATACATCTATAAGTGTACCAAGGGATTTAATATGTAATGAGATAAACTTCAGTATATTAACATAGTATATATTTATGCTATTGGTAGAAATTTTGGGCTGATGTACTCAACTGTTTAAGCTCTATTTCTTTTATTTTTAACTCCTTTAGCGTAATGGGTTTACCATGTTGGGTTTTACTTCATTGTCTAGGGTATCTATTTTGGTTGTTTGGAATTTCCACATACCTCAGAGATGGAAGCAATGTTGAGGTATTTATCAATGTTTCAGTTACTTTGTTGCATTTCTCTGAAAAATGTTAATTTGAACATTCTGAGGCTAATATACTAAGAGCAACAGCTGGTGTAATGCTGAGATAAACCAACTGTTCAATAGGGGACATATGGAAATGGATATGGAATGGGTATTTTAATGATTTGAATAAGAGACCTCCAAAACATTTTTGAGGCTCATTGAAACTTAAATTTGCAAGAGTTTGATTAATGTATTTTTTTGTTGTACCATGTTCAGTCTGCTATATCGTTTAGATGTGTCCCTGTTGTCTTGCAACCTTGGTCAATTTCCCAGCTTTGTAACAGAGGAAAAATTGAGGGAAATGTATGTCTTTTGGAATTCTCCAAGCATGCATGTATTTTGACATGGTTAAACATTGATGTGCATTTCAGTTTATAACTATAGGTAAAATATGTTTCAGGGTTTTAGAAATCTAAGCAATTTGTTTGTATAGCAATTATTCTGTTTGTAGCAATAAAAAGTCATAGGGGAAGAGAAAGTAGTCTTCAGAGAGAAAATTGTTAAGAATTATATGTGCAACATAATAACACCAAGGAACTATATTTATATATCACTGAAATTATTATTACAACCTGAAGTAGTGCTTTAGACAGCATTAAAAATGCACACCATTATTGCAGCATTCCAAGAACACTACATTTATCCGTGCCAAAAATTATTTGAAGGTACTTTTAAAAACTAAGGTTGGATTTTAAAGTCACTCAGTGTGTGTTTTGACCCAGAATACACCCCACAAATGTTACTGAATCATTTAAACAATAGTATACAGGACAAAAGCAATCACCAAGAAAATTGAATAGTCTCAAGAAACACCAGTATAACACACCTTGCACAACTTCAAAAGAAGAAAAAAAACAATTACAGAGCAGAAGCAATCCAATTTCAGTCAGCAAGAAAACAAACTTTATCAAAAGAATACTTATATTTAATGTCATTGGGAAATGAAATATAAAAGAATGTGTATATACAAACCTAAAACTATAGGTCGTATACACAAAGGAGAGAAAGAATGAAACATTGCCATAGGAGACAATTAAAGGTCTAGATTAATTTATCTTTACCTGGGGACAAATAATGAAAATGCATTTTGCAGTACTGCTATACGTTTAGTGAATTCTTAAAATATATACATTTCAAATGTTCTCAATTAAAAAGCGAGGCCTGTTCAGCTTAACCTAGCTCTTTTTTATTTGTTGTACAATCGGGTAATGCTTTTTAAACTCAGATTATCCTATATAATAATTTGCTAGGATGTTTGTCAGAAGATGTCATGCGCAGTAGAGACTGCTCAAACGCTCAGAGTGCTGGGAGTTCTGTGCTGGGAGCATTCTGTGCGGAATGGTGGGAGTTCTGTGCTGGAAGCATTCTGTGCAGAATGCTGGGAGTTCTGTGCTGGGAGCATTCTGTGCGGAATGCTGGGAGTTCTGTGCTGGAAGCATTCTGTGCGGAATGCTGGGAGTTCTGTGCTGGAAGCATTCTGTGCAGAATGCTGAGAGTTCTATACTGGGAGCATTCTGTGCGGAATGCTGGGATCATTCTGTGTATTTGGGCACTACACGTGAGTGAGGGCAGACACAGAGCAGGACCGGCCTTTTAACCCTTTGAGTGCCAGAGGGGTACGCATCGCATTGCAAAGCAATGCGTTGCGTACCCCTCCGGCACTCAAAAGGTTAACATCTCATAGACCTTGGCCCGCGTACATGGGCGTATTATTATATATTATTAATGAGCATTGATGAGCCCAAATCAGTATAAAGCAGAGTGACATATTCAATGTGACCAGATCACCATTTTAATGTGAGGCGCTAGTAAAAAACAAACACTTCAGAGTTGTTCTAATTTCTGTGCAAAAGTAAAAGACATCCCAAATTAAAATATCGACATGATTACATTACACATATTTCATATGATTCCATATGTTATTATTTTTAGAATCTCTGCTGTTGCAGCACCACAGCACGTAAAGGGCTACTATCATTCAGTAGGGCCCCATGGGCAGGTTTACTCCCCAGGGAGCAGCCAGGTCTGCAGATCAACAGGAGATCACAATGGGGGTTTGAATAGAGACCCCCCGATACTGCTCTTATGAGAAACTGAACTGCAAGATTCAGTTTCACAGTTCAGTTGCAATTACCCATCCAGGCTTTAAAGCAAAACACATTGGGTTTGTGGGGATTGTGCACACATCCCAGGAGTGTGGTGCTGAAAGTCACATACTCTTGACTTCCATTACATCTGAGGGGGATCAGTTCTCTGACCCCTCACCAAATGACTGATAGGAGTAATTGTGAGGATGCGAAGTGCAGCCCTGGGCTCCCATAGAAGCATACTTGATAATTGCTCTTTAACAAGACAGTTTGATTTCTTTACAGTGTCTGCTGATTGGTAGTGGCTTCAGCACAACATGTTAATGAAGTTTTTTTTCAAATAGATTTTATTATCAGATTGCTCCATACACATCTCAAATACAGAAGAGTACATGTATAATTATTCAAGTACAGCAAAAGTATGTAGACATTTGTAACAATGAAAAGAACAAAGAACATATGCATATCAGTAGGGCGTACAGAGTCAACCTGAGGTTTTTAGTATTAGTTTAACCTCCAATAACCAAAACTCCTAAAATCTAACCTAACTTAAATTTCACTATACTCCCGGTTCCCGATTCCTCTCTCTCCTGAACCCGCAGCATACCCCGCCCACCTGCTCTCCAGCCAGCAGGCTCACGAGATCCCAGCATGTACAGGGTTCAAACACAATGTCTTTCATCATTTATACATCACAGCCATCCACACAACAAGCAGGTGTGACCTCAATCAAACACCACCAGTAAGTTGTACATCAACAGGTGCCACAGTATTATCTGCTCTATTCGTCCACCAGTTCTGCCATCTACCCCAGATCTTTTCAAACTTATGTAGGTAAACCAATTTATAGTGTGGAATGCATTGTAAAACTAGGTTTATCCACGCCCGACAATTAGGGACTCTATTTGACATCCAGTTCAAGGCCACCACCTTTCTCGCCATCACCAAAAGCTCACTCAGTAGAGATCTGTCAGTTGCATCCTCAATCTCATCGGGAAAAACAGACAATAAACAAATCTTTGGAGTCACAGGAACAGGTCTCTCCAACACCGGGACCACAATACGCATTACTTCTTTCCAGAACCTCCTGACTCCAGGACATTCCCAGATCATATGTAAGTATGTGCCCTGAACATTATCACACCAAAGACAACAGCTGGTATTAGAATTCCCCATTCTATACAGTGTAACTGGCGTATAATAAATTCTATGTAGGATATTCAACTGTATCATCTGGTGTCTAGTCGACGTCGCCACCAGTGATGGAGCCGCCTTAGCCAAATCCCATTCCCAGTTCTCCAATGAACCCACGTCGATTTCCCATTTGCTTTGTGAAGGGAACTCCTGATACCCCATGTGAGATTCCAGCCACTGGTAAATGAAAGAAAGAGGTCTCGAAGGCTCAAGAATCATCAATCTAGTAAGAAGCGGGAATGTAGAAATCATCGGGGCTCGATCACCCCACTGAGCTCGAAAAGCATGCCTAATACATAAATATGAGTAGAAGAGATTATGCAGTATATGGTACTCGTCATGTAATTGTGCAAAGGATTTCAGTTGATTATCCTGGTATAACTGTCCAAGGTTAGTAATCCCAAATCTAGCCCATAGGGGACCAAAGTCGCTGCCAAGTAGATGGTGTAGCCCCGCGGCGCCCCACAAGGGGGTATCCGGGTCCATGGCAATGTATCCCAGTAGCTTTTTCAACTCCACCCATGCCTCTTGTAGGGTTGTTGTCAATGGAGTCTGAATTTTAAAAACCCCGGGACCTCCATGCAAGAACTGGGGCAGCGTATAAGCAGGCTGTAGCAATAATGTATCTATTTGAGTAGTCTGGTAGCGAGGCTGGGGAGAAACAAAATCTAACGCATATCGACATTGTGCTGCTAATTAGTACCTATAGAAATTGGGCAAGGCAATTCCCCCCTCACGTTTGGGTCTTATGAGAGTAGTTAGCTTGAGTCTAGCCCAATCCCCCCGCCATATGAAATGTGAAGTAATTTTGTCTATTTGTCGGAAATATTTTTTAGGAATAGGGACCGGCATGTTTTGAAAAACGTACAAAAATTTAGGCAGAAAAATAATTTTAATAAGGTTCGATCTACCGATAACATTTAAGGGCAGATGAAGCCACGCGGTTGTTTTGTCATTAAAGTATTGAATATTAGGTATCAAATTCATCTCCAAAAAGGAGTCTGTCGTTGCTGCTACCCTAATCTCCAAGTATGTACACTCAGCCACATACGAAAGCAGGCTGTCAGTTGGATAAGATTCCCGTAGATTATTATCAATCGGAATCAAAGAGGACTTAGTCCAATTTATTTAAAATCTGGAGTATTGTAATGAATACCCCACACTAGCCCCAGAGAAAAGGACTCCACCAAGAACCCCCCAACCACCCTGAGGAGTTGAAGAAGGTCAACCACCTCCAACAAGGGATAAGATAGCTAAAGGCTGGGGAGCAATGCTGGGGCGCAATGCTAGCGGGCGGTGGTTGCCTAGAGGGAGTTGCTCTGCAGCCCAGGCTGAATAAAGATGCTAGCCGCGAAGCTAGATTAGCCCCCTTCGGTTGAGCCAAAGGGGACCCTCGATAACTGCCCCATACAAACTTTACTACCCTATCCCCAGGGAGAAACACTAACACTCCAGCAGGAACTAGTACTCACTCAGGTAGTCAGGCGGATGGTGAAGAGGGCTGTGAGGAACTGGAATGTAGTCAGGCTAACCGAGAAATCACAGGGGTCCCAGGAATATGGAGCAGGCAGAAGAGAAGTCAGAAGCCAAGCCGGGTCATACACGGTGCAGACAGGAACTCAGTCAGGAATGGCAGGCAGAAGAGGAGTCAGGAACCAGCCGGGTCATACATAGGAGATCTGGAGGGCATAAGGAGCAAGAGATAAGCAGGAGTCAGATGGGCCAGCCAGAGTCATACACGGAGCTAGGAAAACACAGAGCAATAGACAGACAGGCCAGAACAGAGCTGCTACACAAGTAACAGCACTGAGATGCTATACAAACGCATCCCAGTGCTGAACTCACCCTCACAAAGAAGAAAAAGGACTGGAAAGGGCAAGGCTGGAAGGGCAGGCAAGACGGGAGGCGCGAATGCGCCCCAGCAGAGAGGAAGAGAGAAGCCAGGGCAGAGAGGATGGCGCGTCACCGCATAGCGCCGAACGGAGCAGTAGAGACCCAGAAGAAGCGGCTAACGGAGGTATGACAAATATGTAGCAAAATCGTCCACCAGCTTTAATGTGGTCTCCAAGGAATTCCTATCATCACCTAAAAAAAGCAGGGTGTCATCAGCATACATTGCAAGCTTTTCCTCTCTGCCTTCTACACTGAGTCCCCTAATCAATGGATTTGCACGAATTAGAATAGCCAGGGGTTCTAGGCCCAAAGAAAACAGGTCAGGTGAGAGTGGGCAGCCCTGCCTAGTTGTCACGGTTTGTTTTGACTCTCAGACACAGAGTAAGATAAAAATCAAACTTTATTGAAAAGGTTAATGGGAACCCTCACGTGTCCTGACATACACATATATCACATGTACATAATGGTTCAAACAGTAGCTTTTACAAGATACAGCATGGTAGGCTCTACCGGCCTTGCCAATATACTGGGCAAGGCAGTCTGAAAAATGACACTATGGAATGGAAACAGACTCTACCGGCCTTGCCAATATACCGGGCAAGGCAGCCTGGAGGGTAACACGACAGTCTGAATGTGGCTCTACCGGCCCTGCCAATATACCGGGCGAGGCAGCCAGGAGGTCAGAAGGACAGCTCCACTAATGCTGTATAGATGGAGCAGCAGCATAAGGTGGAACAGTGGAGCAAACCAGTATCACAACCAGGGAGACCAAACCGGTCCAATGATGGAGGCAGCAGCAACCGGTGAATGAAGGGTTAGCCATTACCGTACACTGGACAATAGCATCAGTCCGGTTCTATAATGGATGGATCAGCAACCGGTAATGTGGAGTAAACCAGTATCGTGTACTGGACAACAGGACTGCCCAACCAGTTCTATAATGGAGGAATCAGCAACCAGTGAATGTGGAGTAAACCAGTACCGTGTACTGGACAACAGTAACGCCCAACGGTTCTATAATGAAAGATACAGCAACCGGTGAATGTGGAGTAAACCAGTACCGCGTACTGGACAACAGTAACCCCCAACCAGTTCTATATCGGAGGATACAGCAACCGGTGAAATGGGGTAAACCAGTGCCGCATGCTAGACAATCATATCACCCAACCGGTTCTATAATAGATGGATCAGCAACCAGTGACTGCGGAGTAAACCAGTACCGCGTACTGGACAATCGGATAGCCCAACCGGTTCTATAATAGACGGATCAGCAACCGGTGAATGTGGAGTAAACCAGTACCGCGTACTGGACAACAGTAACGCCCAACCGGTTCTATACTAGCGGGATCAGCAACCGGGCAATGTGGAGTAAACCAGTACCGCGTTCTGGACAACAGTAACACCCAACCGGTTCTATACTTAGCGGGATCAGCAATCTGTGAATGTGGAGCAAACCAGTACCGTGTACTGGACAACAGTAACGCCTAACCGGTTCTATACTAGTGGAATCAGCAACTGGTGAATATGGAGTAAACAAGTGATCAGAATGTCTCCCAAGCAACCCAGCAGCCAGACGGATGACTATCAGGATACAGCAGCAGGAGCAGCAGACAAGCCAGGACAACCACAGGAACGGCAGGACTGCCAACCAGGTCAGGAATGGAGCAGGAACAACGGCAGCACGGGATCAGGAATGGAAGCAGGAACAACAGCCTAAGCGGATCTGGAACGGAGGCAGGAACCACGCAGGAGAGGCACTGACTACTAGTGAAACACTAACACTAGTAACGAAGCAGAATAGGCCCAAAGATACAGGTACAAGGCAGGTGACTGCTGACATAGAAACACCACGAAAGGGCAACCAAAGGGTGCCTCAGCCCAGTCTATATAGGCAACACTGAGCGGGCAAAAGACAGGAGGCCAATGGAGAGTACACAGACCTGACTGACAGCAGAAGTCAGCAGTCACAGGCACCGCGATACTAGTGCCACGATGCAAGGAGAAGGACCCGCCACCACAGAAGCCTTGGGGTTATTATATAAAATATGTATCCATTTGATAAAGGATGGGCCAAATCCAAATCCCTGGAGCACGTGCCAATGATATGGCCACTCGACAGAGTCGAAGGCCTTAGATGCATCGAGAGATGCTATCACCTGAGACCCCGTGGTATCGTGAGGAAGTTGCAGGTGAATAAATAACCTTCTAAGATTGTGTTATGTCGATTTACCTGGGATAAAGCCAGTTTGATCTTCGTATACTATGGTTCCCAGCACCATATTTAATCTAGTAGCCAGGATTCTCGCCACAATTTTAGCATCCATAGTCAACAAGGAAATGGGCCTGTAAGAGTTGCAAATCTCTGGATCCATTCCTGGTTTGGGCAATACAATAATGGAAGCATTATTCATAGAATCCGGAAGATGTCCATCGTCAATAGCAGCATAAAAGGTATTTAACAAATGGGGGCCAAGACATCCACAAATTCTTTATACCAATCTGAGGAAGAGCATCTACACCCGATGCCTTGCCTGCTGGCAAACCATGAATAGCCTCCACCACCTCTCTTAGAAGAATAGGAGCATCCAGCATTTGTCTATGATCAAATGAGAGCTGCGGAAGGTCACATTGATCAATAAAGGAAGAAATTTGAGAGTCAGAGCGGGTCAATCGAGATTCATAAAGATGAGAGTAGAAGCACCGAAATCGCGAGTCAATCGTCTGTGGGTCTAGAACCAGATCACCCCCAGGATCTCGGAGTGAAGAAACTTGACAGAGTCCCCCTGTTTTGACGAACAAGATGAGCCATTAGCTTCCCTGCCTTATCCCCATTTTCAAAAATATTTTGTTTCAAGTAGAAAACATGACGGGCACTTAGATCAGACAATGTTATAGAATATCTTAATGAGCAAGAAACAAAATTAGTATAAGAGAACAAATCTCCTTTTTCCACAAACTGTTTTTCCACCTCATCAGCCTCCGATTCCAATGTCTCCACCTCCCTAGACATAAGTCTATTTTGCATAGATAAAAGAGATAATAAGGAGCCCCTTGCAGTCGCCTTGGCAGCCTCCCAATCAATGCCCTGAGCAGCAGTGTTAACATTATTGACAAAATATTCACATAGATCTTCTCTGTGTTTAGACACCAGATGCGTATTAGTCAGCCATACGGGACTAAGTCTCCACACCCTAGATTTAGGTCTCTGGTCTCGCTGTAGCGTCAATAATAGTGGGGAGTGGTCGGAAGCTACCCTGGTCAGAAAACAACATTCTGTAACCCAAGTCAAAGTCAACTGGTTAACGAACACATAATATATTCTAGATAAAGTTTTATAAGTGGCCGAATGGCATGAGAACTCCTGAACCTGCGGATGGAGAGTCCTCCTTACATCTATGAATCCCATGTCACCTATGAGACTGAGGAAGGCATCTCTGTGCAATTTGGAGTCAACTGCCTACCCACCTAATCTGTCCAAGTCAGAATTGGTAGCTATATTAAAGTCACCCATACATGCTATATGTTGATGTGGCTTGTCAGAAATATATATGAGTATATCTCTAAGAATTGAAGGGTCAAAAGGCGGCGGGATATAAATATTCAGTAAAACAAACAGAGTTCCCTGTAATTTACATGTTAAGAAGAGGTATCATCCCTGTGGATCCATCTTGAGGTCAATGAATTCAAATGAAACTAGTTTAGTAATGAGAACGGAAACACCTCTGGCATACGTGGAATATGTGGCATGATAATGACCCTGTATCCATTGCCTTCTAAGAGACAGAACTCTGCTTGCAGTAAGATGGGTCTCCTGCAACATGACCACCCCTAGAGTCTGTTTCCTGACGTGGTTTAAGACTAAGGATCGTTTCACTGCATCATTCAATCCACGCACATTCCATGACAAAAATTTACAATTTAATATTGACATTACAGATATAAATATTATATATTAGATTTCTGGCCATACGGCAGGGCCCGTTGGGGGCGAGGAGCGCCCAGCCCAGAAGAGAGAGGAATCCCTAAGCTAACTACTAACCCGACCCCTATACGAACATCCCACCCTATCTCTATCACCCCCAACCTGACAGAGATTTTATCCCATAACCAACCCATTCCTGCGGCCTGGCAGCCAAAACATCATTCCCTTCCCTCCCACCCAACACACATAAACCAATTAACTGGTGATCAAACAGACCACATACAGTCTCATCCACACACCCCGCCCCCCACAGCAGTAGAATAGAACAAAAGTAAACACACCATCACTTCATAGCAAAGTTTGAAAGAGAACTCAATGACAGTACCACCACAGTCACCCCCAGAACAGAACATCTCCCGCCCAGTAGCAAAGCCAATCCCCCCAGAGCAACCAGATACGTCTCCCACTTTTTTTCCCTGTCTTAGCACCTCCCGGGTGGATCAGAGGCATCAATAAATGAGCAGAATCCAACAGCTTCAAGGAATCCAAGTGCCGAATAACGACAACACAGCATCAAACCACCTCCCAAGATATGCAAGACAATACCAGCATAATGATAACATTTCAGAACAGTAGCCTACAATATCAGTATGGTGGGGAAAAAAAAATACTTCCCACAAACGGATATATAGACATATACATACACACTTAGATATATATTGGCAATAGCCTTATTAAAACCCAGTAGCAAAGCCAATCCCTCTGGAGCAACCAGAGACTTCTCCCTCTTATGCTCCCCGTCTTAGCACCTCCTGGGCGGATCGGAGGCATCAATAAATGAGCAGGTTCCAACAGCTTAAAGAAATCCAAGTTCCAAATCACGGCAACACATCATCAAACCACCGCCCAAGATATGCAAGACAATACCAGCATAATGATAACATTTCGGAACATTAGCATACACACTTAGATATATGTTGGCAATAGCATTATTGAAACCCAGTAGCAAAGTAATTCCCCCCGGAGCTACCAGATATTTCTCCCACTTATTCTCCCCGTCTTAGCACCCCTCGGGCGGATCAGAGGCATCATAAAATATATAAACAGGTATCACAGTGCCTGTGATCCTCCTCTGTCACTCTCGCTTGTGGTATATGCTGATTTGCTGTACTGGTTTGGCCCCCCCCTGGTGACCTTTTTATGCCTGGCCGTGACACTTGTCTGGTGCCCTTTCGTGGTGTTTCAGAGCAAGTGTTGCTGTTGCTGAGTTATTGTGTTCCGGATTCCTGTGTACCGAATTGGCCTGTCCTGACTACATTCCTGTGTTCCTGCTCGTGATTGACCCGGCTTGTCTGAGAACCCTCTCCGTGATCCAACCCGGCTTGGCTGACGTTCCTGTTCGTGATTGACCTAGCTTGTCTGAGTACCACCCTCCGTGATCCGACCCGGCTTGGCTGACTTCCTGCTACGCGACCAGTATCGGCCTGCTCCAGTGACCTGCTAGTTCCTGCTCTCCTCTCTGGTTGTAGCCGTAGCGACATTCTGACTTCCGCTACTGCCGCTTGCCAGGCTGGCCGTGTGACCTACTACTGCCCTGTGTTGCTTGTTCCCAGTGCTGAGTATCCGTGCTTCATTGCAGAGCTGTGCTGCTGTCTATGAGCCTCCGTGTTACTTGCAGGGCTATCGCACTTCTCAGAGCCTCCGATCCGTAAGCTGCTTTTTAACCCTAGCTGTGCCGCATTATCATTTGCTGAGCCTCCTCTCTCTGATATAGAGCCTAGCCTTATTGCACTACATCTGCTGAGTCGGCCACTTATGCTCTGGTTGGTCGGCAGCTCATTCTACCTAACTGCAGAGTAGTGCTGTTCGGTAACGATCCCGGTAGGGCGCCATTTGGCTCTGGCTCATACGTTCACGCCGTTGGGGCTGAAGGCTCTAGCTACTATAGCTAAGGGTAAATTTCAGTGGAAGGCTATTGGCTTCTCCGCTTGCAGCATAGTGTAGTCTCTGTTGTTATGCCCGTGGGGGCTACTGGCTCAAAGCTCTTGTAGGTTGACTTAGGTATATGCCTGTGGGGGCTATTGGCTCACTACCTCTGTTCCGTTGGTCTCCGTTAGTACGCCCGTGGGGGCTATTAGCCAGCTCTTGCAGTTCAAGCTGTACCGTGGTGACGCCCGTGGGGGCTAACTACTCAGGCACTTGCAGACCCAGTTGTATCCTTGGTTACGCCCGTGGGGGCTATTCTGGGTACTGTTCTACTGATTTTACCTCTGGTCACACAGGGCCTAGCAGCATTCCCTCTCAAGAACTCTAAGTGTGATTCCAGCTACACTTACTACTCCCAATCAACACCTTGGGCGTGCCAAACTCCACAACAGAGACTGTCTGTCTATGCATTTAACCCTTATATGTATCTCTACTATGTGCCTGTCCTGAGACAGTATATGTGATATTCTTATTCTGTATACTGGGCCTGTGGGGGCATATCTGTCCATATTTTTGCTATTATTTTGTGTTGCCTGTAGAGGGTGATCGTTTACCTTATTTTTCTTTTAATAAAACTGTGTTTTATTTTACCACTGGTCTGAGTGTCTTAAAGGGATAGTAATACTTTGTTTTAACTTTATTTTATATTGTAGGCATTAAAAAAACATGAAGAATGATATAAGTCTTATCTCTCAAACCTTTATGGTTTAAGAGATATTCACAAGCAAAGTTTCCCCTCCCACCCCTTTTTCCTAGTGTAAGCCAACTCTTCTCAGATGTGAATCTGGTTGTATGACCAGACAGATAACAGAAGGGGACAATCTTCTTTGTATGAAAAGAATGAAAGCCCTTCCCCCCTTGACAAGTTTTTCAGCTTTTTCCCTTATCTTAATTGAAGATTGTCCCTCTCTGTAGTCTAACTGGGCACCTCCCTTCTGATCTAGCTGAACAGGAGGGGAAAACTTTGCTTGTGAATATCTCTTAAACCATAAAGGTTTGCGAGATAAGACTTATATCGTTCATGTCTTTTTAATGCCTACAAAATAAAATAAAGATAAAACGAAGTATTACTATCCCTTTAAAAACCGTTACAACAGGATCTAACAGCTTCAAGGAATCCAAGTGCTGAATCACCCGAATACACCAGCAGGAGAAGGACCAGTTCAAATGGCCGCCATGCCCCCCGGGATCCGCCTTAGGGGTCATCGAGAACTGGGGATACTAGATAGATGAAAGCTCAGGAATTTAAGACTGTGGCAGCAGTGTCATGAAATGATGAAATGGCTTTAATGAGTGTCCACCCATTCTCTAGCCTCCGAATCCGACGTGAAGAAGATGGTATTACCGTCATGGATAACTCTCAATCTAACAGGAAACAACATAGAATAGGAGATATTTTTCTCTCGAAGTTTGTGCTTCACCTCCACAAACCTGCATCTCTGCCGTTGGACGTCAGCTGAGAAGTCCGGATAAAAGGAGATTTGTTGATTTTCGAAAAGAATTTGACCTTTCATCCTGGCCATACGAAATATGGCATCTCGGTCCCTGTAATTCAGGAGTTTGATACTCATCTGACGAGGAGAGGATCCGGGGGGTCTCGGGCCTGTCGGTAATCGATGTGCCCTCTTGACAGTAAAGATATGCCAACGTGTTCTTTTGTCCAGGCCTCCATGTATTGCTCAGGGGCACGACCCTCGCGGTTGAGAAAGCAAGTGTAGGTCAGATCAACACAGGCCAGATTCAGTGTAGGGTGGACAATTTCTGCCAAGGCGGGTAGGTGTGGACAGGACCCCTCAAAGTTCAAATGACATACATAACTTGCCTCATGATTTCACATTTAAACTGAAGTAAGTGAAGAACTGCCAGAGTCTAGTGTAAACAGGGACTCCTAAGACTTAGCTGTGAAACATAATATGTCTCAAGGTCACATATGTGAATTGGAATAAGCGAGCAACAATCAGTAACTGGAACCTTGGTACTCAATTATACATGGGGCAGCAGGGGAGAACATATATAGGAGAGAGGACAAACAGGGGAGTTTGCAGTGTATGAATTAGTAGTATCCGATTCATAGACAGCATGTAAGAGTATTGGCCACAGCCGGATAGTAGTGCAGCAACAGTAGGCCCTCCAGCTGCTCCTGTATCTCAAATGCAGTCCCGCTAGTGGCATCAAGAGATGACGTTCACATCCAAAAGGCAATATTGCAGCCACAGACCACCAGTCTACCCCGTCGCTGCAACATATACAACTTGTGATCAAGGATAAGCAATTATCTGGAACTCAGGGCCTAGGTAGCCAATTATACATGGGGCAGAAGGGGGAACAAATATAGGGAAGACAACAAACAGGGGAGTCCACAATCCAGAGCTATGCAGTTGGCCCCACTGTGCAAGGCAATATGCTCCTCAAAGGCACCAGCGTTGAGCAAAGCCAGGTAAGTAAAGCTATTTGCAGGGAAAGGGCACTGGGAGAAAAATAACAAAACGGAAGGTTCACTAAACTAAAACTAAGAGGGGCAGCGTTTGGCTAGGCCTATGCCCTCTGGGGCCAAGAGCAGCAACAAAATCAGTCACTCACTTATTATTATTCTTTATTTATATAGCGCCAACTAATTCTGCAGCGCTGTACAACTGGGTATAGATGAAGATCTTGTAGTGAATGGTGATAACAGCAGGGCCTCCACGTCACCACCACACCGCCGTTCCGCGCAGTCCTCTGCCAGCAAGATGCACTCAAACAGCCACGGGCACCACGGGCACGGGCACCACTTATCAGAGTCTCCAATGAACCTCAATCGATGAGAAGCTGGAGAGATCAAGCGCCTCTTCTCGCACCCGCTTGGTTCCCCGCCGGGTGGAAGTGGCACGCAAGCCCGCGGCTCCAGGCCTGAGCGTTCGGATGTCACCGCAAACTTCAAATAACAGAAATAAAGGTTTCGCCAGGTAGCCCAGTGGCTGATTAGCAGGTATTAGGCAATAGTAATGTGAAAAAGTAGCCATGCTGTAAGGATGACAATAGATATTAAACATCAGTAGCGGAGCCTCTCTGAAGCACGTCCGCTCAGTATGGCTGCCAGGCCACGCTGCCATGTTAATGAAGTTTACTTTAACTACTGTGGGGCCTCCATTGATTAAGACTGCAGCACAGAAGCTAATGGCGATACTCTTACCAGGAGTCTGACAGGTGAAGCTATTTCTTTTTTATATCTTGTCTTTCCCAGCAGTCATAGCATGATTATCATCATTCCTTCTGTCTTCCACCATTCCTTTGCTCCTGAAATTGTCTTTATGCGCCAGGCCTGGTTAACATGATATCTGCTTGCTCTCTGCTCATATATACCATACTCAACTTCTGACACATTCTGATCTACAGTCCTATTTACCAGTACCATAATACTAAGTTATTTTTATATAACTCTCTAATGTTTGCACAGTGCTGTACTTAGGCCCCATAGAGGCTGCAGTCTAGGTTTTAGAGCCTGAGGCACAGGGAGATAAAGTTATATGTCTAGGGTCATATGGAGTTAATACTGGGAATTAGACCAAAAAGTTATCAGGAAAAAAATAATTCACCTCCATTTTGGAGTATAATCACATTAGTAAACATGGACGGAAATCATAAAGAAAAAAGTAATATATCCTGGGAAGCTGGTGAGACTGGCACATTGCACAGCAGTTTTAGCTCAAAGGTTCTGCACAATGTTTGTTTTTATGTATTTCACATTGAGAACAAAGATTGTACCAGATTTCTAGGGCACCGGGTATCGGCAGCTGGCAAAGACCAGCTGTGAAATAACTACCCAATCAGCTGAATGCCCTTTGCTTTGTGTCAGATTTATTTCTGTGAGAAATGTATTCATATGAATCAGAGTTCCAAGAGAAAAGTGTAAAGTTTTTAGACTCTTGTGCGTATATGATTATGCCTCCTCCTCACTTTGTTGGGTCTTTCCTAAAGCATAAGTATCATTGAATGGCAACAGTAGTATCAGGTATATTAGGGCTTAGCCAGGATTTAGTGTTAATAAAAAAGTTGGGTTTGTACACATATCACCATGCTTTTAATTCATCCTTTTTGAGCAGTGTACTGAGTATGTTACACTGCGCAGAAGAGAGACCTTTTTTAAAGAGAAGTTGCCTTTAGTTGCTGTATGAGGACCAGGGTTGTTTTCTATGTCATTTTCCAAGGCAAGTAACAAAATCCTTTCAATTTATTGGGTTGTTTGTGGTGAGCATATAGTGAAAGTATGCGCTGGTTACTGTGATTACTGGGGTTGGGTGAGCTTGTTTTTAGTACTCTCCACCAGTACTCAGAGGGTGATGCAGAAGTCCATGGTGACTTAATATCTTATGATGCCAATGAGAAGCATGATTATGGGGATCAAGGGAAAACTGTGTTAAAGTGGAAGGGTTAAAAATGATAGTAGTAATACATATTCATTTTAATATGCACTTCACAGGGATAGGAGGGGGTGAAAAAAGAAGTCAGAAAACAGGTGAAATATCACATGTAACTGAGATGTTATTTGCAACATTTATTGTATCTCTTCCCTCTTATTTCACTGCATTCATCTTTGACTACTTACCTGTTTTCTTTAAATAGTTGTGCTGAAATGGATGTTTTTCTCTCCTGTCTAACTCTCTTGTCCAACTCCCAAAGTACTTAGAAAAAGATGTACTTGGAATAAGGGTGCCAACTAATATCCCCCACACTGAAGCATCCCCTATCTATGCCTGAATTTAAACTAGTTAGGTGTCTCTGCTAAGACTGACTACGTGAAGCCAAATTATTTTGCATAATGCAATCAGGTGTGAAACCATTAAAACAACTGAAACAGACATAGGGAGATATATGGGAGGAGTGGGGGAGAGAGACAACATGGAGACTGAAACAGGGAGTTAGGAAAAGCTGTTAGTACATACCACAAAAGATGGGACAGCATCAGGGTTGGAAGTGTAGAATGGAAGAAGAGAATTAAGTTGTTTTGAAAGCTTGCAGAATACAAACTGGCACACAACCTAATTACCAAGGAAAAAAAGGAAAACAGTCATCAAAAGACAACAAAAATATAGTAATTAATGCTGAAGACAAAGGTGGTGCTGAAGTGATTGTGAACACAGCTGACTATATAGAAGAGAAACACAGTCAACTTATGGATAAAAGAACTACATCAAACTACAAGATGATCCTACATCTAACAACACAAAAGCGCTTAGAGAATCATGAAAGGGCTCCCATCTAATTGTATAGACCACCTGGAGGCCCTCATTCCAGGAGACCCAAGGGTGTGATGCTTCTGTATGTGCCCTAAAATACACAAGGCAGGGAATCCTAGAAGCTTGATAATACCTGGAATTGGCATTATCGCAGAAAATATTTCTGGATGGGTGGAGAGTATTTTCAAAGCACTGGTCAAAACTACATATAAGACACAACCAATCTTTTAAACAAACTGTTTGACCTTGGCTTGATCCCAAGGAAAACTGTTCTAGCCACTACAGATGTGGAATCACCACCAATATTCTATGTGAAAATGGCACTGCAGTCTGCAAAGCATTCCTAGAGCAAGAAGGCTTACCCACAGAACCTGTAATCAAGATAATACACTGTATACTAACACAGTATTTTTTCACATTTGGGCAAGAACTATATATACAAAAGACTGGAAATGCCATGGGAATGCGAATGACACCGCAAACAACAACCTATTCATGGCAAATTTGGAGGAGGAGTTCTTGTCCATATGCTAAATAATGCCTCTCATCTGCACAATGCTTTATATCCTATCATTAACCTCAAACTCAGCTATTTACCCCAAAAAATTAACTTTCTGAATACTACAATCAGTATTAGTATTAGATGTCCACTTGGGCATCTCTGTACCACAAACCAGTAGACATGTCTTATTATTATCTCAGAAATTACAGTTTCCATCCCAGACAGACAAAAAACTCTATTGTTTACAGCTAGGCCCTAAGGTATAACCCCATATGCTCTGAGAATGCAGATAAAAATCTTAAAAATCTCAGTCATGAATATATTGCCAAAGTCACAAATTCAGAGATCCACCTGTGTACCCAAAAGAAATCTCCTGGAATACAACCAATCACAAGAAAAGATTAGAGTGCTATTATTAGTCACCTATAACCCCCAGCATGAAGTACAGTTCAAAATCTCAAAAGAGCTCCAAACCACAATATATACTAATGGCAAATTAAAAAGAATATTCCTAAAACCTCTGTTCCTTACCTTTAAACAGCTCCCCAAATGGAAACAAATGATGGTAAAGAATGCAATAGAAAATGGTACTTCTCCCTGCCTACAAAAGACATGCAGAACCTGTGCACACATATGTACCACAGATAAGGTGCCCATGCCACATTCCCACTGAAACCACAATATCAAGGTCAAATTATCCTGTAGATCATCTAATGTTGTCTACATCATCATGTGTGTGAGATGTTCCCAAACAGGACTATATGTAGGTGAGACAAGGTATATCCTAAAAAAGACACACCCCAGTGGGTCAGCATTTTTGCAAAACTGATCACAGTATTAAAGATCTCAAAGTGACTGTACTGAGGGTAATTTAGGACAGAGAGAGACAAAAAGATCTGGGTGTATAAATAGATAACCAAGTTTAACACTCTGAACTGTGGCTTGAACTGTGACAAGGAATTTATGTCACATTATCCCACACAATAAACATATTCTGGGCCCTTTGGGTACTAGGGGGATGCATAGCTCTTTGCAGGTGATGGGTTGTGCACCCCTCTGGCACTTGGATTGTTAAATCATAAGTTCTATAGACTTTGCTATCTCTGGTTAAAGACTCAATTTCACTAGAGCATCAAAAATGAAATGATTCTTGTTTGGTGTAGTGGTGTAGTCCACCACGAAGAGACTGTACTGGAGACTGGGAAATTAATTGAAGACAATACTGATAACAATATTCTCTGTCAGTGGAATTTAAATGTTAAAATAATTTGCATGAGTATTTAACCTGTCATGTATTGCACATTCACCCTTCATTCTTAAGCGTGAAGAAGAGACCTAAGTTGTCTTGAAAGCTTGCATCCTAGAGCCACTCAGATAGTAATTTTTACTCTACAAGTCTCCTGCTCTGTCCGTCATATCAGAGAGTTATTTACCAGTTTGTCTGCTCAACCTATGGACATATAAATTAATGTACAAAAGTTTTATGCATGTGTGAAAAAATTCTGCAAAGTAAGAATACTTTCAAAAATACACATGTTAATAGTTTATATTCATCAATTAACAAAATGATTAGTCAGTGAACAGAAGAAAAATGTAAATCAAATCAATATTTGGTGTGACCATCATTTGCCTTCAAAGCAGCATCAATTCTTCTAGGTACAATTGCACACAGTTTAACCCCTTAAGGACTGGGAAAATCTGAGGTGGATTGCACTTAAGGACCGGAGTAATTCTGACCTTTTTGACTATATCTTTGTTCAACAATGTCTTCCCTCAAAGTCTTTTATTCCAGCCACATAAATGATATTCCGTTTTTTTCATGCACTAGTAGGGCTTTCTTTTGATGATACACTTATATCGAAAACCTCCATTTATTTTATTAAAATTAAAGAAAACGATGTATAAAAAAATATTATTTTTGTTGTTATTGTGATAATTTGGGCACAACTAGTTAATTGGTTAACTGGTTAATTTTTTTATACAGATGGTATGAAATGTATGACTGGTCATTCATACCTATAAAATGGGCAGTTTTAGGGGTGCACTGTCCCACTGTTGTGAAAATGCCCATGTCCCTCTTTCCCTCCCTATTTTCCCACATTTTGATTGATAAGACTTTGTGGTGTGTATAAGTGAATTGCATTGCTCCACAACAATAATATTGCCTTTTATATTTGTTTAAACTTCAGTAGATGTGTTTATTAAATAGTCTCTGTAAATAAATAAATATTCGCTCTGTTTTAAGATTTAGTAAAAGAAAAACGTTGCTCTTAGCAGGTCAGAAATGGACCTGCATCTGAGTACAGTCACAAAGGCAATGTGTAAAACACAGCTGTAGTAGCGATCACATGTACCAGCAGAACAAGAGAAGGACTGAAACTGAGTGCTCCAGTCCTGGAGGGTTCAGTTTCGGCTTGTGCAGCTTAATAGCCGAGTGCACTTAGGCGCGCTGCTATAATTTAACCCTTCACGTGCCAGGACTGTCAATGGCCCTTATGGGAAATTTATCCATGACGGTTCTGGCAAGTTTGTCGTTAAGGGATTAAGGAACTTGGTAGGTAGGTTGTTTGAAACATCTTGGAGAACTAACCACAGCTCTCATTTAGGCAGCCTCAGTTGCGTCTCTCTCTTCATGTAATCCCAGAAAGACTCCTGTGTTGAGACCAGGGCTCTGTGGGGGCCATACAATCACTTCCAGGAATCCTTGTTCTTCTTTATGCTGAAGATAGTACTTAATGACTTTGGCTGTATGTTTGGGGTTGTTGTCATGCTGTAGAATAAATTTGGGGTCAATCAGATGCCTCACTGATAGTATTTCATGATGGATAAGTGTCTTCCTACACTTCTCAGCATGGAAGCAGGAACATCCACCATTCTTCACTGTTGCCTGCAGACACTCATTCTTTTTAAAACTTAAAGTTTATTAAGTTTATAAAAATACATAAAATATAGGTAAATTAGCAAATAAGATATATAAATTTTAAAAAAATTAAAACAAAGTAATGAACAATAGAAATGACATAAGAAAGGCCAGGAAGAGACGGAGGTGCTAAACCCTAGTCAAAAAATTGGAACTTGAGCAAAAATTACTGTTCAACAGACACTCATTCTTGTACTGCTCTCCAGCCTTCACCAAATAAACTGCCTTCTGCAACAGCTAAATATTTCAAATTTTGACTCATTAGTTCAGAGTACCTTCTGCCATTTTTCTGCACCCCAGTTCCTGTGTTTTCATGCATAGTTGAGTTGTTTGGCCTTGTTTCCACATCAGAAGTATGCCTTTTTGGCCACAAGTCTTACATGAAGACCACTTCTAACCAGACTTCTCCAGACAGTAGATGGGTGCACCATGATCCCACTGTTTTCTACCAATTCTGAGCTGATGGCACTTCTGGATCTTCCGATTGCAAAGGGAATTGAGCATGATATGTCTTTCATCTGTTGTTCTGTTTTCTTGGCCAACCACTGCTTCTATGGCCCTCAAGTTGCCTGTTTCTTTGTGCTTCTTTAAAAGAGCTTGGACAGCACACCTGGAAACATCTGTCTGTCTTGAAATTTATGCCAGGAAGATATTTTACTGATGCAGTATAACTACCTGGTGTCTTGTTGCTGTGCTCAGTCTTGCCATGATGTTTGACTTTTGACATTAAAACTGTCTTCAGCAACCTCACCTTGTTAGCTAAGTTTGGCTGTTCCTCAACCAGTTTTATTCCTCCTACATAGCAGTTTCTGTTCAGTTAATGATTGTGTTTTGACCTACATATTAAATTGATGATCATTAGCACCTGTTTGGTATAATTGTTTAATCACACACCTGCCAACAAAATACATGACTTTGTGAATGTGCTGAATAAAGACAGAGAGTTTCTGTCACATTATCACATTGTGAATTAACCTTTACGACAGTCCCTCTGGGTTCATAAATACCTGGACGCCTCAAAGGAAGAATGCAATTTAAATCACATCCCCTACCATTGACTAATCAAAGAATCAGATCTGGACTAACTTACTTATCTGATTTCTATTATAAACAATGTAATGTGTACTTGTATTTAAGAGAGAAGTTTTCATATTTATCTGTATAACATGCCTGAGGAAGAAACCTAAGAAGTATTGAAAGCTTGCATTTTAAATCTGTTTAGTTAGCTAATAGAGGTATCAATTTTACTCATTTTTTGTCTCCTCTACAGCAACATATACCTTGACAATTTTTTAGCATACAGAGTGCATTTGTCCTTTGCCCACACCACTAACTAAAATTTGGGGCATTTGGAGTCAACCTTCTTCTTTCCCAGAATGCTCCTAGACTCCCCTAATACAGAAAACAAATGTCCTACCTAAAAGAATCACCAAATAAAGCTTCTATTCCCATTTATTTGCCTATTTTCTCTAGCTCCAAAATATGCTGCTTTCGCCTCTCACACAGAATGTCATGCTTTGAGAGCTTGATACCCTTTTATATGGCTGTAGAAAAGTAGAGAAAACTTTCATGTGGTTGGGGAAATTTTGTCTTCCCATTGTTCGGGAAATTATGGATTTTGTAGCAATCCTGGATACTTTCTGAAACCCAGCAATTGGTACTAATATCCACAACCTTAAGGCTCTGTGTTTGGCTGTGGATAATACTGTAATTCTAGCAGCCATAAGTACATATTTTCCATAAATGCATCTCAGACAGCTGGTTTTTATCCACTGCATGGAGACAGATCTTAATATATGTCTTCTTGAGACCTTGTTTATAATGTTGTCTACTTATTAGTGCATCCACAGAAGCATTGCCCTGGAGATTCATGTCATTAACATGCTTGGTCTGAAAGAAGTTGCCAAAGTTTCATAACATATCCAGAATGCAGTTTCCATTTTTTATCCATTGAATCATTGAAGCTTGAACAGTCTTCATTTGGAGTAATCTTTGAGAAATGAGCCACATGGGTGTCCACTTTGGGAATACAGTTCCACTGGGTAGTATCTTTTGGATCGATGGGGTAAAAAAGCACTTTTCAGGATTAATCAGAGCTGAATTATCTTATGTACAAGGAAATCCCTGAGAAATCATAGTGCACAGGCTCCATAGAATAACGTGGGAACTGGAGAAGTGATGTCACTGGAGAAGTAGTCACCATGTTATAACCTCTTCATCACATCTTAGTTAATCTCCACTCTTGTGTTTTACTTAAGCCTAAATATAGGGTATCAATAACTTTTTGGGGCTTGTGCTCTACCAAGATTGCAAGGGAGGGCTGAATGTATTTCATCAGAATGTCAGTGCACTCCACAGGAAAGATAAAGGAATCCTCACAGCAAGCTTCTTCAGAAGACTCCTGTATCTGAATTGTACTGTGCTCTGAGTTTTGAGTTTCTATATGTGTCATCAGGAAAATATGTGGATTGGAATGTGGAAGATGGGCCTGGTAATTTGCTTGAGTTCTTAAAGATCTTTAGGGGGAGATGCACAAAGATGTGATTGGAATGTGATAAAGTGGAGATAACCTCTCACTGATATCACTTCTTCATTTCCTTTGTTATTTGATGGAGCCAATGTACTAATATTTCTCCAACTCTGGAGATCTTAGTGCATTGGCTCCATACAATGCTATAGGAACTGGAGAAGTGATATCACTGGAGAAGTCATCTCCTCCAATTTATCACCTCTTTTGTCACTCCTTAGTACATAACTCTCCCCCCCAGGTCTCATTAGCAATACTAGTAAATAAGTACACCATTGAGGTCATAACAGTAGGCATGGCACGAGGTGTAGACAACTGTGGGGCCACAGGGGAGTTCACTTCATCTGGTTATGCAGGGTAGAGTTTCTTTAAATAACCCTCTTCTAACAGGACTTTGCACAGGAGACAACTAGGAATATCTATATCCTCCATCTAGATTAAAAAAGAAAAACACCCTACATGTCCCAAAAAACAAAAATAAGAACTCATAATAAAAAAGAGTGGCTGCATGCTGAACTTACACTCTGAACTCTGAACTGTGGTCTGAACTGTGACAAGGAATTTATGTCACATTATCCCACAAAATAAACACATTTTGCCAGGGGACTGCACAGCTCATTGCCAGTGATGGGTTATGCACTGCTGTGGCACTCTGAGGGTCAACCCATAAAATCTATAGACATCTTTGGCCAAAGGCCAAAATCCACTGGAACATCAAAAGGGTAATAAATCTTGTGTCACAGCTATAAAGAGACTCTACTGGATCCTAAAGAATGAATAACAGACAATACTGACAAGAAATGTTATCCCAGTGGAATTTAAATGTTTAAACTATTTGCATGGTGTTTAACATGTAATGTATTGTGTATTCAGCCTTCATTATTATTTAGCCTGAAGACGTGCCCTAAGTTGTCTTGTAAGCTTGCATCCTAGAGCCACTCAGTAAGACAATAAAGGTGTAATTTTACTCTACCAGTCTCCTACATTAAGGCAGAATGACAACCTGCTAGTATTGCTGCTCACCAATAAAGTATATATTACAAATATCATCCATGCTGGGTGCAGTGTGTTAAGGTGAAAAAAACATACTCAAAGGATACTGTTTTAAAATAATTTTCAATAGCACAAAGTGAACATTTCTTTACTGTGTACTACTGAACATCATTTTAAAACTGTATCCTGCTGAGTGCATGTTTTTCACACAAAATGAATGACAAATGAGTACCCAAAATATATGCCAACATCTTCAGATAAACCCAATTAAAGATATGAATAGACCTCATTTATAAATGTGAGCTGGTGCAGCAACTGGTCAAAGAAAATATATATAAAAAAAGAAAGCAGAACCAGCAAATTACACACACTTCTGGACGATAATACATTTGTACAAACATAGTTTCATTAGATTCATACCCAAAACCAGACAATATAAAAACACATGATACAAATAAACAAACACTGCAAAATCTAACTGCGATGGAGAAGAAGGAAAATAAAAATAGTAACTGGAAAAATTAAACAGGAAAATAGAAAATAGAAGAAAGGAAGGGTGTTATTGCAACCAAAAGTAATATAAAACAAGCAACGATGTAATATGCTTGAAAAAAAACTATTGTGGCAATAACAGTGATACAACATCACAGTAATATCTATCTATCTGTCTATCTGTCTCTGTCTGTCTGTCTGTCTGTCTTTCTATCCATTAATTGGGAATTTGGTTACTTCCATAAGTTTGATGGACCAGTGAAGGAACACAAGTTTATCAGGCCAAGATTTCATTGAAATAAAATACACCATGTATTTAAATTAATGTACCTGTCATTGTGATTTTGCAAAGGGCCCATAATATATGAATTTGAATTTAAATATTATGTAATATTATGTAATATATAAATGTATTTCTATATTTATGTTTTAATCTATGCTCTTTCCCAGAAATGTTTAACAAACATTTGTTGTATTTGTGGCACTAACATTTCTGGTTAGCTTTTCAATAATATGCTATGTGGGTAATACAATGATTTAGTCACTGTGCTTTTCATGCTTCCCTTAGCAGCATTAGTGTCTTATTCAGTGATTACATTTTCTGTTTGCAATTTATAAAACCAGAGATGTTCTTATTAGAGTTCCATGCAGAATCAAACAGCTCATAGGGTCAAAAAGAATGTTGTAAACTGATATAAAAGTTAAGAAACAACAGTAAAAATACAGGATAAGTATCAAACTACAAATAAAATGGAAACTTTTTCAAAATGAACATTTCACTTTTATTTATTTTTTTTCATTACAAAGATGACTTCTATTAACTACAAATTAATCTTTTTTTTAGAGGTATAACAATGACTAAATAAATTTAAAATAGATTTTATGTAATGGGTGTAGGAAGGAAAATACTATTCAAACTGACTACACTTCTGTTATGTGTGGGTGACCGATAATGGATAATTTCACTGAGCCTATATTGGAACATAATTCAATTTGCTCAACTGTTACTGTAGAAACCACCAAAGGTTTCCCTGTCTCTACTTCTGTACAGACTAATAAAGAAAATAGATAAAATGGCTAGACAATATTTTGTTTCCAGTAAACCATGTATATTTTACTATTACTTTTATATTGCTTTTTTATTAAAAATAGAGTTAAAAGTATGGGAATGTGAGAAGCAAATTAAAACTGTTCAAAACAAGAACAAAACTATAAAGTTAAGCTAACATATTGGAGTGTGTGTGCAAGAGGTATCACTTCTTCTGAGTCATAAAAGAAGATTCTTTGCCGTCGATTTTCTATTCAAGCTGCAGACTGAAAATAAAAGGTATGAGAATTCTGTTTGCAGAAAAACATGTCAGTGAACAATGATATTTTTAACAATGGTGAATTATATAATACCCTGCAAATAGTTTACCCCTCATTAACTTTAAAATATTTAGCATTCGTTTTACTTACCTGGATAGAGTCCATAGCAGTGTTTCCCGAAAGGTAACTCTCCTTCAGCTGACATGATAGAGAAAGAGAGAGAAAATTAATCTAAAAGATTCCTATTGAAGCTAATGTGAAAATGTGGAGGTAAACCATTGATAAATTTATCAACTGCAGTGGAATTCATAACAAAATTAGAGACAATCACCTATTTTGCAAAATGTGTTTTCAACACTGCACAGAAGATAGATTCTTAAGAATGGCAAACTTACAAACTTGTTTTACCTATCCCTATTCCAGTCTGCAATTAAGAAAAAATAAACAAGAAGAAACAGCCATGTAATCAAGAAAAATGTGATTGTCCTAGAGCCATAGAAGGATAGACAGTTTCTGATTATGGGTTAGTTCTTCAACCCATTGATGTAAATTCTTGCTGAAGTCCTGGGGATGTGCACAAATGGTAAGCAGGCATACTTGCATTCCTGAGGATCACCAGCTATTGTGTTTTGCATCCCCAAGGATGATGGGTATTGTTCAGACCTATTCAGTCCACCAGAGTCACAGGTCTGCACCAGATAGGATGTCCACTAGTCAGGAGGAAACACAGAGAGGGTAGCTGGACAGAGCTCCATGTCAGCACCAGGTTGGATAGTCAGACAAGCCAAGGTCATACACGGAGTGGGTAGTCAGCCAGAGCCACAGGTCTACGCCAGATAGGATGTCCACTAGTCAGGAGGCAACACAGAGAGGGTAGCTGGACAGAGCCCCAGGTTAGCACCAGGTTGGATAGTCAGACAAGCCAAGGTCATACACGGAGTGGGTAGTCAGCCAGAGCCACAGGTCTGCACCAGATTGGATGTCCAAACAGACATGGAGTGCACAGAGGAGAGTCAGAGAGAGCCACAGGTCAGCACCAGGATGGATGGTCAGACAAGCTACAGGATATCAGGATACCAGCAATACAACTGCTCAGGACAACAACTTAAGGGTAACTGGATAGGAATCCAGCACCCTATAAATACTAAGTGCCAGGAAGTGGATAGGAGGAGACAGATCAGAACTCCCTGTATAAGGTTAAGGCCTGCTTCAATACGCAGCCTTGCGCCCGTAAATGATGCATCTCGCCAAGATGCGTCAAACTCCTGTACCTCAGCCGCGTCATCTGGAGCCTGTGACCTGCCTAGCCAGGGGACACGGGTGGCAGCTACTGACGCCAAGCGCTCCCAGTCCCAGAAGTGATGCGTGGGATGATGCTGAAGAGTCATTTGCAGTGATACAGTTCCAGTGCAAGCTGAAGTGGCGGCGCTAGATATAAGGTATGCTGCAACATCTACAGAGTGAGGTAGATGTGCTGTGCTGTTCTGCTGTGATTTTTTTTTTGAAAAATTGAGGCTGGAGAAGCTCATTGTTCTATCAGTATGAGCAGGATTAAAAATAATAAAAGGAGGAACTGGAAGGACCATTTTGTGCCCACTGAGTCTGAGTCTGTGGAGGAAGTGAGCACTACAGAAGCAATGTTGACCAGTCCCCCTAAATCACCCCTAGGGTTTATGAGGAAATTACTGTCAAGGGAGGAACAAAAGGGTGGTACAAGTAGTGATAGCAGGACAGGTCAGCTGCCTGTGCCTGCTGCAAGACGTGCTGCACCTGCTGCCAGACGTGCTGTGCCAGCTGTAAGATGTGCTGTGTCTGCTGTCACACATGCTGCCTGGATGCCAGTGCCACCACCAGTGCTGTTCCCTCTGCCAGAACTGCCATTGCCTCCACCAGTGCTGTGCCTGCTGCCAGTACTGCCATTGCTTCCACCAGTGCTGTGCCTGCTGCCAGTACTGCCATTGCTTCCACCAGTGCTGAAGCTGCTGCTAGTGTGTCTTGTAATACTCAGGAGGGAGGGAAGGAGAAGATGATACCGTGTGACAGCAGGGGACCTTAAGTCACACTTGCCATCCCCAAGTGCTAGTACTACTACTACTGAGGTCCAGCAGCTTGTTAGCATTAGGAGTGAAGGAGGGGGTAATCAACAATATCCTCCTATTAACAGTAACTATGTGGAGGAAGACTCAGGGGCTGAAATTGATGTGGTTGGTGATAGTGATAGTATTAGTGACAGTGATAGTGAAGAAGAAGGTGGGACTAGTGTTAGGAGAGTGGTAGGGGAAGCAATTGAGAGCCTCCAGCATAGCGGTCACACCATTCCTTTGACCCTGGGAGTCCCCTTGCCCCACTGCATTGTCCATGTAGAACATGATCCTGAAGAAGGCAGAGTTGTTACCACTACAATAATACCTCCACCACCAGGAGCACAGATCAGCTGCTTGTGCCTGCTGCCAGTCTGCCTCCTTCATGTCACCAAGAAATGGCAAGTGTGACATTAGCGGACCCTCTTTCACTTTGCTCGTCAGCTCCTCCAACCAGCAGTGAGCATTTGGAATTTGCAACTGCTCTAATTCCTGCTGTTGCTGAGTTGCAAGGGCAGCAGGACGCTGAGGAGCAGGCTAGTGTGCCACAGACCACCGTGGACACCGTGGAAATGGGATCAACAAGTGATGCAGGAATAGGACAGGTTCCACTCTCCAGCAGCAGCAACACATATATACCAGAAGTGGTGGGGGCTAGTTATGGTGCTGCTAGTTCCTCAGGTGCATCACTGGAGCTAGTCATGGCAAGTGGAACATTCATCAGTCATCATCCATGTTACTGCTGTTGTTGATCCCATCCCATTCCATTTCAGCTGCCTAATCATCCTGCTGCTTAAACAACTCAGCAGCAATAAGAGCAGTTGCAAATTCTGCATCTATATCAAGGCATTTGAAAACAGTACATCACCTGCTGGCACTAGGCCAGTAGGGATTTTTTTTTTCTCAGGGCTTGTGCTTTAAAAAAAAAATAAAAAAATTCTTAATTTATTCATTAAAAAAACTTATAGTCATACAAAAAATAAAAAATGTTGGGTTGTTTCTATCAAGCCTAAGTCCTACAAATCAATGTTTCCTTAGGACTTGTGCCGAACAAGTCTAAGTCCTACAAATCAATGTTTCCTTACACTTAGGGCTTGTGCCACACAAGTATAAGTCCTACAAATCAATGTTTCCTCAGGGCTTGGTCTTCTAATAACAAATCAAACAAATCATCCTCTACAAAATAATCTATCAAGTCAAGTATCAGTCCACGTCAGTGGCAGCTTATGTCAGGGGGTTCCTGTCTCTATCACTTTACATACAAATTTCTTATTTTTTTATTAACTGTCATCCCCAATACCAGTCAAGAAACCCCCGAAACAAATTCCCTTTTTAGACTCTACCCACCAACAAAGGCACCCTCTTCAGACCTCTTTATATCATGTCTTATGGATTTTTTTAAATTTAACTTAGGATTTATTTTTTTATTAACTGCCCCCCGATCCCTGTAAACAAAAAACATTCCCTGTTCAACTGATTCTTTACCCACACCCCTCAAACACAGGCACCCTCGTGTCCCTTTTATACTATGCCTTTGGGAAATAAAATAATATTGTTATGTGTTGTGTGTAACTTAAATGTTCTCATTGATTTCAGAAACTGCCATTATTAGCCAGTTTCCTAATCCCAAGATGTAGGAGAATACATCAATTCATCATCACAAAAAGCCATTCTCATTTATCAGGGACAGGAGCAGTCTACCATAGGTGATGGTGATTATTGGTGGTGGTGGCTGGTGTGGGGGATGTGACTTGATAGCACAGACACTTATTCATGGGACTTTCTTTATGACTAAGAGTTGGTAATTGATAGCCATGAGCATAGTCTAGCTTGTAGCAGTGACCCCAGCCTACCTGCAGGATAGTTCTAGGCAGGAATGAGAATCCACTGGAATACTGACAAACAAAACAAATTATGTGGTCAGGACTGGTGCTTATTGCAGTAGAAACACTTTGTTGCACACCAGCAAGTGTACAGTTGGAGAAGGTCTCTGTAGGTTATATTGTTAATGAGTGCATGGCATGGCTGTCATTAAAAATGAATCAATATCTAATACAATCTGATCATAATCTAATACATCTAAACAATTTGATTATAATGTAGCAGAAATGGAAAGAAACATGTAAGCCACAGAAGCATATGACACATGAACAACTAACAGCAGCACTAATGACCCACTGTAATTTGTATAGTTGTAATTTGTATAGTTGTCAGGCCACTGTCAGCCGTCTGGAGGTACAAGTGCAATCATTAAACTTATCCTCTGTCTCTTCTGTGAATCCATAGGAATTTACCTATTGGTAATGTTCTAATAGTAGGTGGAGGAATTGCGCTATTAGCTTGTAAAATTCTGTTAGTTGCTATTTTTATAGAAAAGATCTGTTGATAAATTGCCATTAGGTTCTTTATGAATGATTATATCAAGGAAAGGCAGGGACTTGGCTGAATACTGTTATTGTTTAGTGTCTGAAAGAATTTATTCAACATCTCAATAGATATCATCTACTTCTTCCCTCACCACTTCTCTTCCCTCTCCCTGGCCAAACAGTCATACTTTTCTTCTCTAATTTCTAACCTTTCCTCTAAACCAAAATGCCTTTTCTCAACCTTCAAATCTCTACTACACCCACCAATACAAACACCTTCCACTAGCTTCTCTGCCCAACATCTTGCCACCCATGTCAAGGACAAGATCGACTCCATCAGACATGAAATCTCATAACTTCCACTCCCACCCATCCAGCTTAGCCCTTTCACCTCTCCCACATACGCACTAAGCCCCTTCTCACCCATTACCAAAGACAAAGTTTCCCTTCTCCTCACTCGCTCAAACTTAACCACATGCCCTCTTGACCCAATCCCATCTCAGCTCACTCAAGAACTTTCTCCTCTACTAACTCCAACCCTTACTCACTTACTCAAACTCTTTCTGTCAACTGGCACCTTCCCATCCTCTTTAAAACATGCAATAATTACACCCATCCTAAAGAAACCCTCCTTGGGTCCAAATTCACTGTCAAACTATCAGCTCATTTCTCTACTCCCGTTCACCTCCAAGCTCCTTGAGCATCTCACATATAACCAGCTCACTAAATTCTTCTGCTCCCATTCCCTGTTAGATGCCTTGCAATCTGGATTCCGCCCTCATCACTCCACTGAGACTGCCCTCACTAAAGTATCCAATAACTTGATCTCCGCAAAGTCAAAAGGCCATTACTGCTTACTCATTCTCCTGGACCTGTCAGTTGCCTTTGACATAGTAGTGATCACCCACTCCTCCTCCAAGCCCTCCACTCCTTAGGTCTCTGTGACACTGCCCTTTCTTGGTTTTCATCATATGTCTGAAACCGCTCCTCCAGTGTTTCCTACTCTGGCTCCATTTCCCCATCCCTCCCACTGTCTGTCGGAGTGCCTCAAGGACCAGTCCTGGGCCCCTTGCTCTTTTCAATTTACATCACGTCCCTTTGCAAACTAATAAACTCCTTTGGGTTTCACCAAAATCTCTATGCTGCTGACACTCAAATCTATCTTTCCTCTCCAGGTCTTTCCCTTTCCCTCCTGTCCCAGGTATCTGTCTGTCTGTCTGTCTTCCTGGATGTCTTCCCGTCCACTCAAATTTAACCTTGGCAAAACCAAACTAATAATCTTCCCTACGTCTTCAACCAACCTTACCACAGATATTACACTCACTGTTAACAACACTACTATCAAACCAACCCCTATAGCACGCCGCCTGGGGGTCACATTTGACTCCACCCTATCTTTCATTCCTTACATCCAGTCAATCTCCAACTCATCCCGCCTCCACCTCTGCAACATCTCTAGGATCCAACCCTTTCTCACCCAAGACACTACTAAAATTCTAATCCAAACACTCATCATGTCCCGTCTTGACTACTGTAACTCACTACTATTTCCTCTCACCTCACTACAGTCCATAATGAACTCTGCTGCAAAATGAATCTAGCTCACTCATCACTTCTCTAACACCAGTCCCCTCTGCCAATCCCTACACTGGCTCCCATTAGCATATAGAATTGAATTCAAAATTCTGGTGCTATCTTATAGGGCCATTACTAACACCGCACCCCCCCTATATTTCACTTCTCATTTCCAAATACACTCCCACTTGCCATCTTCACTCTGCATATGACCTTCTCCTCTCCACAGATCTCATTACCCTCCCACTCCTGCCTACAGGACTTCTCCCATGCAGTACCTGATCTCTGGAATTCCCTCCTGTGCCCCATCAGACTCTCCCCCCAGCTTTCAGATCTTTAGATGCTCCCTGAAAACTCACCTCTTCAGGGAAGCCTATCAACTAACTCCATAAACATTACCACCTAGAACCACCACTTCCCCAGGCCACTGCACTCAACAGCACTTCTCTCTCTCACCCACTGACCAGCAGTTTATGTGGCAGGAGGCACTTACACCCAATAGCACTTACTCCGTCTGTGTCCAACCATCCTTCCTCTGTCACAATCAGGGACCTCTGATCAAACTGTTCTCCACATTTGATTTGTACTATTTATATCTCTGTACATCTATTCCCTTTTGTACAGCACTGCGGAATAAGTTGGCGATAAATGGAGAATAATAATAATGTATCTTAACAAAGTTTTAAAGTATTCTGTATACCTGTACAATCTTTTAACAAAAACACATTTGCCTCTCACCAGCCCCAAAACAGATGAAGTAAGTATGGGCACATCCTGTTCCCATAGTATTACCTTGAGTCTGTAAATAAAAAGCATTCATGAGGCTGAAATAATTACATTTTAAAATAAATTCCAAGAGTTTAATGTTAAAACCATTAAATCTTGTTTGTTCCACACCTTCTTGTGCTAAAAAAGGTATCTGACCGCTTGCAGTACTATTTTATATTGTAGACTCGTATATAGGTATTCTACATACTGTGTTAGTAGTCATACGTATATCCCATAATTTAAGAACATCCATTGTACCACGAGTATAGGATGGAAGTCTCTTCACAAATGTTCTTAATATTGTAGCAACATATTCACTTGCTTTCTCAGTTAGGCAATGTATCCCAGATATAATAGGATGCCCTGGTGGATTATGCAGATTTTTATGAAGCATGTAAAAGATGGCAAGTTTTAAATATCTAAATTCTTTCTGTGTGATAATACCCTGTTCCTTAGATAGTATTGACATGTATATATCCAATAAATTCTGTTTTGAGTTACCCAAAGTCTCTTAAAACAGCTGGAGTTTTGTAAGTGTCTCATTGCTTCTTGGTCATACATTTATTTTGGCCATACAACTATATTGCCACCTTTGCTGGAAAGTATAATATCCAACCATGATTTCATTCCTTTAAGTGTCTCATATTCTTTTCAGTTTAGATTATTTATTTTTTGATTAGTAAGTTTTATCTGTAGAATATCTCTGCAAACCAATTATGAATAAATCACAATATGTGGTGAAATGCTGAAGCAAGGAGTAAATGTAGATTCATTTGAATTTAATTATCTTGTTCTGTATTCACTATTTCCAGTATATAGTCCTGGTTAACTGCAAATAACTTCTTTAACATTAGTTTTCTGCAAAAGAGGTGAAAGTCTTTGGTAATTCAAAAGAGATTCAAATGGTATAAATGTAAATCATTTAACTAAAACTGAAATATGAATATCATTTAATATTTTTTCACTCAAGTTGATTTTTCTTAGGTTTTGGTCCTGGTTATGTGGATTCATGAAGACTGAGCTGCTGAAGTTGTTGCTTCTTTGCCTTTTGTTAAAATCTGTTTTGTGACTACTGGAATACTTGCTGGAAGCACCTCTTCCTCATCCACTTTGAGAAAAATTTCCGCAAAAAATCCAGTTTTTCTGATTTTTTTTGCCAAGATCATTCCATCTAAAACAATGGGAACATTGAATTTACACACAACACATAGCAAATGTTATATTTCCCAAAGGCATAGTATAAAAGGGGCATGAGGATGCCTGTGTTGGTGGAGTGTAGGGAAAGAATCATTTGAACAGGGAATGTTTTTGGCGGGGTTTTTTTACTGGGATTGGGGGCAGTTAATAAAAAATAAATGCTAAATTCAATTAAAAAAAACCCATAGACATGGTATAAAATGGGTCTGAGGAGAGTGCATGTGTTGGTGGGTAGAGTCTGGTTAAATAATCAGTTGAACAGGGAATTTGTTTTTGGGAGTTTCTTGACTGTTATTGGTGGAACAGTTAATAAAAAATATAAATAAAAAAATAAGAAATTTGTATGTAATGTTATAGAAACTGGGACCCCCTGACTTAAGTTGCCAATGGTGTAGACTGATACTTGACGTGAGAGATATTTTCAAAGGGTGATTTGTGAGATATGTTATTAGAGGTCCAAGCCCTATGAAAACATTGATTTGTAAGACTTAGACTTATTAGAGGCCCAAACCCTGAAGAAACATTGATTTGTAGGACTTTTTTAATTAAGCAATCCAGCGGATTATCCGTAAGTTATTTGGACAAAACTGGTAGAAGAGATTGTACAAAATGTTTTGCTTGCAAGAAAGCAAAAAGATGATTAGACGGTAGAGTATATTATATATTATATACAGAGGCCCAATGAAGAAACCAGGCATCAGCCTCCCCACCCTGGAATGAAGAGTTACGGGTGAATGGTAGAAAAACTGAAACATAATACATTTTGAAAAGGTGATATCGGATGAATTGCCAACCTTTCACAGTAGACATCAGCAAAGTATTAGCCAGACAAGGAGGGGGTAGAGTGGACGAGGGTGCATGCAGAACATAAGAAAAACTCAAGGACGGGCAAAAACATTGGTCCCTAACAGGGTCAGTATAGACCGCGATACCATCTAGCCAATCCTTGGCATACCAGAGAAGGCAGGCAACATTATAATAACGTAGATGTGGAAAATTAAACCCACCAGACCGTTTAAGTTGGCATAATTTGGCCAAACTCATTTTGAGGCGTTTGCCACCCCTTATAAACCCCTGAAAGAGACGATTAAGAGACTGAATGTCTGTTGCAGAGAGATATATTTGTAACATATGTAATAAATACAAGATACGCGGAAAAACTATCATTTTAATTAAGTTGATGCGGCCAATGAACATCAGAGGCAAAACCTTCCAAGCAAGAAAATCCAAAGATAGCTTAGCCAGCAAGGGAGTAAAATTGTTCCGGTGAAGTGTAGAGACATCCCTAGGTAAAAGAATACCCAAAAACTTAAGATGACTAGTGGACCATTTTAATGAACAGGAGAATGGTAAAGAAGGAGGGGGTTGTGGAGAAAGCCACATTGCTTCAGACTTGCCAAAGTTAATTGTAAACACCACCACCTGTTGGAAGCTCTCAAAAACCTGCATAATGGAAGGAAGAGTGGATAGCGGGTTACTGATGAACAACAGCAGATCATCTGCAAATGCGGCAAGTTTAGTTTCCACAGTACCCAATCGTATACCCTGAAAATCTGGTAGCGTCAATAAAGCATGAAGAAGGGGATCTAGCGCCAGATTGCAAAGAAGTGGATAGAGAGGGCAGCCTTGCCTGGTACCCCTGAAGAGTTGAATGAGCGAGGAGTTTACAGAGTTAGTAGAAATTGTGGCTTGAGGCTTTGTATAGATCAGTTCTATTAATGCACGAAACAGCGGACCAAAGCCTTGGGTCTCCAAAACTTGAAACAGATAAGGCCAAAGGATCTTGTCAAAAGCTTTCTCAGCATCAAGATTTATTAGTAAATTATGGTTACAAGGAAAGTCTGAGGATTTAATAAGAGCTGCAATAGCAGTACGGACACTCGTCACCGAATATCTACCTGGAATGAAGCTGGTTTGTTCTGGCGTAATGAGCATAGGCAGTCTATTCGCCATAATCTTACTAAGGATCTTATAATCCATATTTAGAAGCGATATCAGTCGATAGGATTCAACCTGATTAGGATCCTTGGGTAAAAGAATAATTCTAGCAAGGGTGAAAAAAGAAGGTATGACATGTGAGTCAAATATAGTATTATAAAGAGATATCTTCCCGTAGGATTTTATAAAATTCTGCTGGAAGACCTTCTGGTCCTGGGTGTTTAGCAGTGGGTAATTATTTACGCACCAACTCTAGTTCTCTAGCAGTGATGGACTCCTCTAAGAGTGAACTCTAGTCAGGCGTAAGGGTGGGCAAAGACAAACGTTGCAAAAAGTCAGTCTGCACGGAAGGGTCGTCCACCTATCACCATGCTCGTGCTACTGATCTAACGGCGACATTATTATTCTTCCTCATTTCAATGCCATCCTCTTATTGGCCTGGTATTCTTGACTCCACCCAGGGCTTGCCTTTATATACCCTGTCATGTCTATACTGGGGCGCCCTTTCGTGGTGTACCTGTTCCTGATGTTTGTTCCTGAGTTACTCTGATCGTGTATGACCTGGCCTGCCTGACGACGTTCCTGCTCTTTCTTTATTTTGCTGTTCCATTGCTGATTTATCTGGCTGAGAACCCACTCCGTTGCTGACTGATCTGGCTGAGGACCCACTCCATTACTGACTGATCTGGCTGAGAACCTGCTCCATTGCTGACTGATCTGGCTGAGGACCCACTCAGTTACTGACTGATCTGGCTGAAAACCCGCTCCGTTGCTGACTGATCTGGCTGAGGACCCGCTCCGTTACCGACTGATCTGGCTGAGAACCTGCTCTGTTACCCACTGTCTGGCTGAGACCCGCTCCGTTGCTGACTGATTTGGCTGTGAACCCGCTCCGTTGCTGACTGTTCTGGCTGAGAACCAATCCTTTGCTGACCTATCTGGCTGATGAGCCTGCTCTGTTGCTTCTGACCTGGCTGTGCTCCTGTTACGCTTGTGGCAATCCCTGTCTGAGCACCCGCTCCGTTGCCACCCGTGCATGGCTGTACCACTCGGTTGTCCTTGTCTGGCCAGAGTTACAAGCAGCGGATTTCCAGTTGCCTTGTCTGTTGTGCGTTGCGTGGCGCTATCCTTATCTTGTCGACTGTGGGCTTGGCATTTGTGCTGTAGCTGCTTACTTTAACCGCCCCTGCCTGTGTGCACACGCGAAGTACCAGTACAGTGCTATCTAAGTGCTGACTGAGTTACTTAGATCTATCTGTGTCCTCCTCTGCACTATAGCTGGGCTCACTCCCTGTGGGAGTTACAGTATACCTCTGGGCATTTCCAGTTAACTCGTTCTGTGCAGTAGCTTTGGGCTAAGAGCCAGCGGTTGCGTTACATCACACTCGTTAGTGTGAGGGGACACTGAGCTCCATTCCTTGTCGCAGTAGCCTTTGTGCTAAAGAGCCAGAGGTTGTGTTACATCACACTCGTTAGTGTGAGGGGACACTTGTAGCCTTCATGTTATCTGCCTCGATCCACCCCTAGCGTTCTATGGTTTGCCAACTGTAAGTGGTTGCCTTGGTCTTCCTGGGACCCCTGTGCCATGGTCAGTGTCGCCTTGTTTCCTACTGGGTTCAGTGCCACCCAGGCATCTGGGTTTCGTGCGAGTTACCACCTACAGGACTACCAGTCATCTTTAGTCCTGCTGTCAGTACTGGGTTGAGCAGCCTGGTTACCCTAGTCCGCTAGGGTGAGGGTGCCTGGCTTTACGAGCCTCCAATCTTCAGGGTTCAAGCACAGAACTATTTGAAGCCAGTTGCTGCCTCCTCTGCCTGCTATATATCTAGTTTCTGGCTTACCATTGCTATATATTTATTGTTTCGTATTGTGGGCCTGTGGCCTAACTCCTTGTATGTACTTTATCCCAATAAAGTCATTTTAACCTTACCAGTCTGGTGTGAGTGTTCATCAAAAACTGTGACACCACCTCAGGACCATACAATTTAGAGAAATACACAACAAAAGCTGTGATAATATCCGCCGGGTCCGTCGTGACTGCTGAGTTATGCGGCTGTATTGAGTGAATAAAATTAGGGCCATGAGTAAGCTTAGTCAGATGAGCCAACATTCTACCCTGCAAGTTAGCATTATGATATAGATGTGCTGAAAGTTTAAACAATTGAAATTGCGCAGCCATAGACAATACCGTTTCATACGCTTTTTTGACGTTGAGATACTTAGAGCGGTTCAAAGACGAATCCACAGCAAGGTAGGCAGAATAACGAGCAGTAAGTCTACGATGTAACAGCGCGATTTTGTTCACCATTTCCTTCCAAAGTTTTGTAACATGGGAGATAATATGACCGGTCAAAACAGCCTTAGCCGTGGGCCAAAATAACACAGGATCAGAAGAATGAAGAGCATTATTGGATTGAAACAAAAGCCATGCATTACGAAGACTAGCACAAAAATCAGGGGATTGGAGAGGAAAGGAAGGCATGCTCAAATAAAAGGATGAATGCACTGGAAGTCGAAAGGACAAATATAGGGTAACAGGAGCATGATCCGAGATAAGGATATCATGAATTTCACAATCTGTATCTAAAGGGAGAATAGCCGCTGAGCCCAAGAAGTAATCCAGTGTGGTAAAAGTACCATGAGGATGAGAGAAGAAACTATATTGTCGGTCTGTAGGATGAAGAAGACGCCAAATGTCATTGAGAGGGATCTGATCCATAAAATGTTGCAAAGGATTTAAGGAAGAAACTTCAGAGATGGTAGGGCGCCCGCTTCTATCTAATCACTGGTTAAGAGTAACGTTGAGATCCCCACCTAATAAAATATTACCAGGGGTATATGGCAGTAAGTGTGGAAGAAGAGATGCGAAAAAAGAGTATGTGGGATAATTAGGGGCATACACATTACAGATTACAAAAAGTTTTCGATCAATTTCACAGTGTAACAACAGAAAGTGCCCTTACGGATCACGGATGATCTTTAGAAGTACAAACGTAAGTGATTTATGAATAAGGATGGCCAAACCTCGTTTCTTGCTAGAATTGGAATCAGCAATGCACTTCCCCACCCATTCTCTTTGAAGTTTAGAGTGTTCATCATCTGTGAGATGAGTTTCTTGTAAAAGGGAAATTTGAGAATGTAAATGCGTAAATGACTCAAAATTTGTTTACGTTTTATTGGACTATGTATGCCCCCAACATTCCAATAGGTAAAGCAAAGAGAGCGAGGAATAGTTCTAGTTTGACAGGATGGGTCCTCTATGGAGGCATCCAGTGATAAAGAAACCAGAAAGGCTTAGCATAAGTGAATAAAACCAACGTCTCTCCCAGAGAGGAGATGTCAGTTTGACAAAAAAAGAAGGGGCATGGGGAAGGAGGACCACAGAGGCACGCACCAACACTACAGAAAGCACGGACAAAACACAAAAAACATAGTTCTCAATGGACTCATCAACAAACTAAAGAACCTGAGTTCTAATGAACCTGTGGTCTATAACCCAGAATGTATATTATTATAAAATAACAATAGTGTCATTGAAACAATGTAGGGAGCCCAGTGCAATGACAGACAACAGAATCGATCCCGGCCACAGCACTGCGCCCCCCTAAAAAAAAAAAAACATCCCTACTTATCAACAATGACTTACATGTAACCATTGCGGTAGGTATCATCCAACCCCTTCCCATCTCCCACGTTCAAAAATATACAGTCCCCGGCAGACCAAGAAAGTGTCTATCTGACAGACCCTCAGGCAACCCGGGAAAAAAAAAAAAACAACACTGGAAAGGATCACATCTAATCCAGGGGGAAGGCCAGACAGAGAACATAAACCCACCGGCAATACTAAAAACAATGAAGATTAATCAACATATAGACCCCCCATCTGACCTGCCCCCTGGCAATCCGTGAAGAACCCGGAGCAGAGTGTACTCCGGTTCAGGGAAAGGCCAGACAGAGAATAGAATCCCACACCTGTATGGAGGAAAATAAAGGTCAGTTAGCAACATAACATTTGTCAAGAAAACCCACTAAAATATCAATGAGTCACATGTAAGAACCAGGCCCATGTAGAGGGACTTCAGTGCAGCATCTCAGTTATCAGTCCCCCAGAGGACACAGATGGGAGCATCGTGGGACAACCTGAGTGCCGGTAATGACAGACCCTCCTGGATATGTTCATGAAGCAGTGAAGAGGCCCTCGAGCACCCAATAGGGGTCAAGAGTTGAAACAGGTATCCAGAAGAGGGTATCCATGAGAGGAAGCCAAGTGAGGAGAAGACATGGTAAGCCTCGACATGGCAATAATAGTGTTCCAGAAAGGGACCTCACAGGCCTGGGGCGACACTTTCCAAGAAGCAATGAGGTGGAAAATAGCAGAACTAGCAATGTCCCACAGCTCTCCTCTCACCACTGCTTGCTGACAAACTTTCATAAAAGTCCCGAGCCTCTGTAGGTGATTCAAACCAGAGCGTGGTCGAACCATTCAAAAATTTAAGGAGTGCAGGATACAACAAAGCAAACTTGATGTTACTGTCACGGTTTGTCTTGACTCTCAGACACAGAGTAAGATAAAAATCAAACTTTATTGAAAAATTTACTGGGAACCCTCACGGGTCCTAATCAAACACGTACATCACATATACACAATGGGTACAAACAGTAGTTATTGCAAGACACACAAGGGAGGCTTTACCGGCCTTGCCAATACACCGGGCAAGGCAGACTAAAGGGTTACACAACAATCTGAGTGTGGCTCTACCGGCCTTGCCAAGATACCGGGCAAGGCAGCCTGGAGATTTACACAATGAACTGATTGTGGCTCTACCGGCCTTGCCAATATACCGGGCAAGGCAGCCTGGAGGTTTACACGATGAACAGATTGTGGCTTTACCGGCCTTGCCAATATACCGGGCAAGGCAGTCTGGAGGTTTACACGACAAGCTGGTTGTGGCTCTACCGGCCTTGCCAATATACCGGGCAAGGCAGCCAGGAGGTTACATGCCAACCTAAATGTGGCTCTACCGGCCCTGCCAAATTTCCGGGCAAGGCAGCCAAGTGGACAGAGGAACAGCTCCACTAATGCTGCATAGATGGAGCAACAGCATAAGATGGAACAGTGGAGCAAACCAGTCTCCCAACCAAGGAGTCCCAACCGGTTAGCAACAGAGACAGCAACAACCGGTGGATGTACAGTAACCCAGTGCCATGTATAGAAGAACACTATAGCCCACCCGGTTCTACACAACAGATTAGCAACCGGTGGATGTGGAGTAAACCAGCAAAGCGTACTGGACAAACAAGTGCTTAAACGGCTCTATACAGCGGAATCAGCAGCCGGTGGATGGTGGAATAAAGCTGCACTGATGTGGGTCAACAATAGCGCTCACACGGCACTAAACAAGCGGAATCAGCAGCCGGTGCATGGTGGAGTAAACCAGTACCGTGTACTGGATAAACAAAATGCCCAACCGGTACCAAACAAGCGGAAGTAGCTACCGGTGAATAGGAGTAAACCAGTACCACTTACTGGATTCCCAGCCGGTTCTATACAAGCAAATCAGCAACCGGTGAGAGTGGAGTAAACCAGTACAGTGTACTGGATAAGCGAATGCCCAACCGGTTCTATACAAGCAAATCAGCAACTGGTGAGAGTGGAGTAAACCAGTACCGCGTACTGGATAAGAGAATGCCCAACCGGTTCTATACAAGCAAATCAGCAACCCGTGAGATTGGAGTAAACCAGTACCACGTACTGGATAAGCGAATTCCCAACCGGTTCTATCCAAGCAAATCAGCAACTGGTGAGAGTGGAGTAAACCAGTACCGCGTACTGGATAAGCGAATGCCCAACCGGTTCTATACCAGCAAATCAGCAACCGGTGAGAGTGGAGTAAACCAGTACCGAGTACTGGATAAGCGAATGCCCAACTGGTTCTATCCAAGCAAATCAGCAACCGGTGAGAGTGGAGTAAACCAGTACCGCGTGCTGGATAAGCAAACGCCCAACCGGTTCTATACAAGCAAATCAGCAACCAGTGAGAGTGGAGTAAACCAGTACCGCGTACTGGATAAGGGAATGCCCAACCGGTTCTATACAAGCAAATCAGCAACCGGTGAGAGTGGAGTAAACCAGTACAGCTATCAGAATGTCGCCATAGCGACTTCAGCAGCCAAACGGATAACCAGCAGCAGCGACAGCAGACAAGCCAAGATCACACAGGAACGATAGCACCGCCAACCGGGTCAGGAACGGAACAGGAACACAGCAGCATGGGATCAGGAACTGAAACAGGAATGAAAGCACCGCCAACTGCGTCAGGAAAGGAGCAGGAACAATGCAGGAGAGGTACTGGCTACAGGAGCAACGCTGGTACTGGTAGCAAGCGAACAGGCCCCGGGAACAGGTACAAGGCAGGTGACTGCTGACATAGAGACACCACGAAAGGGCAACCAAAGGGTGGCTCAGCCCAGTCTATAAAGGCAATCCTGGGCGGGCAAAAGACAGGTGGCCAATGGAGAGTACACACACCTGACTGACAGCACAAGTAAGCAATCATGAGCACCGTGATAGTTACTCTTAAAGAGATTACTGTAGATTTCCAAAAAGCTACGCCTCTGTGCGGAAACTCTGTCTAACCTCCTGTAAGCAAAGAGAAGACGTTTTCGGTCTTCATAGTGCAGAAGTTTGAAGATGACTGGCCTAGGACGACTTACCTCTGATGGCGTGGCTTGTCCCAGCCAATGAGCTCTCTCAATGTCCAGAAGAGTTTTATGATCCTCCAGTTTCAGAAGTGTCAGCAGCTCTGTGCTTAGAAAACGTGTTAAATCTTTGGCTCGAAGTGTTTCAGGCAAACCAATAATACGAAGGTTATTTCGATGACTGTGGTTTTGAAGATCGTCAATTTTATCTGTAAGAGAATTAGCCTTGGCCTCCAAGCTGCAAATAGTGACATGGACATCATCCACAAGCATCTCACATTCAACCGCTCTCTGTGTGAGACTTGCAATCTGTTCGCCATGAGACTTAACTTCACTCAAGATTGAATGGAGGATTGGAGTGCATCCAGTTTGGTATCCAATACAGGTGTAAGCAATGCAAGGACCACTTTGGCTGTGTCCTCCACAATCGATGACGGTACAGCAGTGATGGTAGCAGCAGGAGAGTCTGCAGCAGATTCACCAACAACGGAGACCTGAGTATTTTTAGTTTTATCTTGCATCTTCTCTCGATGTTGAGGGTGCGGGATTTTGGTTTGACCCACAGTCTGCACAAAATGTTACATGATGCCGACAATGAAGCAAAATAATTGAGCAGTGTAGCAGAGGAAATTAAGAGTAATATTGTAGCTAGAGAAGGAGGCCGGGGAAATTCAAGGCAAAAATATCACGTCAGGATGCCACAGGTAAGGGACTGGGGATGCCCACAGGATACAAGGATGACTTACATAGCAGTAGAGGCCCCCCAAAACATCACTGCAATGACAGTAGGCCAAAAAGGAGAGGAGGCCATCCTGTAGAGTGATACCTCGCAGATGGTAAAATACATGGGAGAAAATGGGGAACAAAAGGGATAAAATAACAAACAGGGCGATGAGTCAAAGACAGCAGTGGTGTCTCAAACAGCTAAGTGAGTGGAATAGCAAATATAGAAGTAGCTGGAGGCCAAAAAGAGTACCACTGAGCCAAATCAATATACAGGGCAGATGTGGGGCACAGAGAAGGGAAAATAACAAATATGGGGGAAATGGTAGCGTGCGAGCATAGCTGACCCCGAGGAGGGGATGTAGAATGACATGCAGTCCCAAGCACAAGGCAGAACCAGGCTAGTAAACATAGGAAAGGCACCAATAGTTGAGGTGAACAAGGTGAGGCCAGCAGGTCCGGCAGTGATGGTAGTCAGGACAGCTTACTACTCTGGGGGGGGGGGGGAGCAGACCACAGCAGAGGTGAGTGCAGCATCACATAGAGCAAAACAGAGTGAGGGCACCAGCAGGATGTAGACTCGTAGGTCAGAATAGGGCCTCCGAAGGGGACACTAGGACCCAATCCAAAAGGTAGTGGAACTAGGGGGCGAGAGTACACTTAGAGGTAGAAAATAAAAAAAGGGACGGTGGTCCTGAGAAGCAGGAGGCAAGAGGGGAAAATGTGTGTGGGGAGGGAGGCTGGCGGGCCGCGATGTACAAAAGTGTCCAACAGCAAAACACCAGTGTAAACCCTCGACAGGGCAACTCACCCAGCTGTCAGAGAGGAAGAGAATAGAACCAGGCAGCCACCCAGGAGGAGGTGAAAATGTTGCAAATCAGCCGCCTGTCGCACCAGGATACACAGCCTGTGAGGCACCCAGCAGATAAAGTGCACAGGTAAGGTATTAAACAGGTCTCCGGGAGATGATGTTGATCCCAATTCCACCGGTGGGGTCCACCCAGCAGACCGTGCCTGACGACCGAGCCGGCACTTAAGACCGTAGATGTGCGGCCTAGGCCACGACCTGCCCGGCGCAGCCACGGGGGCACCAGATTTTAAGGAAGCTGGTATCCACAGAGAGCTTGAGCTGTAAGGAGCATGATCCAAAGCACGGTAAGGCTGAACAACAGGGATCGAAGGCAGCTGGCAACGGATTAAGCCAAAAACCAGCAGAGCTGTGCAAGAGCACGTCTGTCCTTAATGGCCGCCAAGCCACGCCCCACTGATGGAACTTTTAAAAGCTGTCCAATGCTATTTCTGCAAATATATACCATACATGCTCTGCAATTTGGGTCTGTTATCCCACTTGTGTTTGTCCTCATGAATGAGAGAACAACAAATATGTACATGAGTGTGCTAACTGAGTTGAACAAGCTGTGCCCTTTCTTGAACCCTAGGACTGGGATAACAGACTTTGAAAGTGCAAGCATAGTCACTTTTAAAAGGGTGTTTCCTGGCTGCACACAGCAAGGATGCATGTTCCACTTATGCCAATGTGTTTGGCGTAAAATTCAATAATTACCGGCTGTGGCCAAAAAATACATAGAGAATGCAGTGTATGCATTGCAAGTAAGGAACCTGCTTGCACTGGCTTTTGTACCAGCAAAGGATGTGGTACATACTTTTGAAACCCTAATGGACTCTACCTTTTTTGTTGAAAATGTGGAGGAGCTCCAGGTGCTATTGAATTATTTTGAGGACACCTGGATCTGCAGACCTAGTAGAAGAAATAATACAAACAAAGCACTGTTTGATTTTGACCTTGACCTCTGGAACTGTTTCCATTTTGTTTTACATGACTTGCCAAAAACAAATAGCTTGGTGAAGGGTGGCATAAAGGATTCAGCCATCTTCTAGGGGAATGCCACCAAAGTATTTGGAACTTTATTATTGGATTACAAAAGGATCAAAGTCAGATGGAATTAAAACTGGAACGATATGCTTCTGAACAGCAGCCACAACGAGTTAAAAAAGTCATAGGGAAAATGCAAGAAGATTGAAATTAATTGTTACAAACTATTCCAGGACACAGTTGTCAGACAACCTTAGAGCTGTGGCACAAAATGTGCATTTTAATAAACAGACTTCCTAACATAAATTGTTCCTAAACTTCAAAACTGCTGTATTAAATTTTGTAGTTTTTTTTTCTATAAAGATTGCTACAATAAATGTCTGGTTAATTTGTTATACATATATACATATACACATCCCCTTTAATTTGTTATGTTGTATTCAATTATGTTTTTTTTCCAAAAAAGATTGCAACACAGTTCAAAACTTTACTAATTTTTGTACATTATTGTAAATAGTGTTTGTAAATTGTGATTTTTTCAAAACAGATTGCTACAAACTTCAAACCTTCACTAATTTTTGTACATTATTTGTAAATTTTAATTTTTTACTATATATTTTATGTGTTATCTACTCTCAGTAGTGCCAGAGGTATTTGACGCACAACATTGACGTGCTTAAGATAATAAACAACGCTCATCTGAGATGCAACATTATGAAGACGTGGTCAATATACGTGCGACATTCTAAGCAGAGCATATTGATGCAGGCAACATTTTAAATGACGCTGTACGTGGTGTGACATTTGGAAAGTGAACCATTAGAAACAATTGTTTCTTTTTTTTGTAGAACTATGGTTTGTTTGTTTTTTTTTAAACCACAAGCCCTGAGGAAAAAAAAACTCCCTACTAACACAGTGATAGCCAGTAGCCACTGGTCACTGTCAAATGCCCTGATATCTATGCAGAATTCGTGACTGCTGTTCTTGCTGATGGTGCTGAGATGTTTAAGCAGCAGGATGATTAGGCAGCTCATAGGGAATAGGATCAACAACACTAGAAATATGGGTGATGGATGATGAAGATTCCACTTGCCCGGACTATAATAATAATAATAATAATCTTTATTTATATAGCGCCAACTTATTCCACAGCGCTTTACAACAGGGGATAGACATACAGGGATATTAAATAGTACAAATCATATGTGGAGAACAGAAGGATCAGAGGGCCCTGCTCATGAGAGCTTACAGTCTAGAGGAGGGTGGGTAGGACACAGAAGGTGTAAGTGCTATTGGGTGTAAGTGCCTCCTGCCACATGAGCTGCCAGTCAGTGGGTGGGAGAGAGAAGTGCTAGTGAGTGTAGTGTTCCAGGGAATGGTTGGTTCTTGGTGATAATATTTATGGAGGTGAGTTTTCAGGGAGCGTCTGAAGATCTGAAGGCTAGGGGAGAGTCTGATGGGGCGGGGGAGGGAATTCCAGAGCTTGGGTGCAGTCCTGTAGGCGGGAGTGAGAGGTTGTAATGAGACATGTGGAGAGGAGAAGGTCCTGTGCAGAACAAAGATGGTGAGTGGGAGTGTATTTGGAAATGAGAGATGAGATATAGGGGGTGAGGTGTTAGTAAGGGCTCTGTAGGTGAGCACCAGGATTTTGAATTTAATTCTGTGTGCTAATGGGAGCCAGTGTAGGGATTGGCAGAGGGGACTGGTGTTGGAGAAGCGGTTGGTTAGGTAGATTAGTTGTGCTGCTGAGTTCATTATGGACTGTAGTGGGGTTAGGCGGGCAAGAGGAAGGCCAGTTAGTAGTGAGTTACAGTAGTCAAGACGGGACATAATGAGTGTTTGGATTAGAATTTTAGTGGTGACTTCATTAAGGAAGGGTCGGATTCTAGAGATGTTGCGGAGGTGGAGGCGGCATGATTTGGAGATTGACTGGACATGAGGAATAAATGATAGGGCGGAGTCGAATGTGACCCCCAGGCAACATGCTGTAGGGGTTGGTTTGATGATAGTGTTGTTGACAGTGAGGGTAATATCTGGAGTAGGACTGTTAGCAGAGGGAGGGAAGATAATTAGTTCAGTTTTGTCAAGGTTAAGTTTGAGTTGACGGGAGGACATCCAGGAAGACACAGTGGACAGACAGTTAGATACCTGGGACAGGAGGGAGGGGGAGAGGTCAGGGGAGGAAAGATAGATTTGAGTGTCATCAGCATAGAGATGATGGTGAAACCTAAAGGAGTTTATTAGTTTACCCAGGGATGCAGTGTAAACTGAGAAGAGCAAGGGGGCCCAGGACTGAGCCTTGAGGCACTCCAACAGACAGTGGGAGGGGTGGGGAGGTGGAGTCAGAGTAGGACACACTGAAGGAGCGGTTGCGGAGATATGATGAAAACCAAGAGAGGGCAGTGTCACGGAGACCTAGAGAGTGGAGGGCTTGGAGGAGGAGTGGGTGATCTACTGTGTCAAAGGCTGCAGACAGGTCCAAGAGAATGAGTAGGGAGTAGTGGCCTTTTGACTTGGCAGAGAGCAAGTCATTGGCCACTTTAGTGAGGGCAGTCTCGGTGGAGTGATGAGGTCGGAATCCAGACTGCAAGGGGTCTAGCAGGGAATGGGAGCAGAGGAATTTAGTGAGCTGGCTATATGCGAGACGCTCAAGGAGTTTGGAGGCAAACTAGAGTAGGGAAATGGGTCGGTAGTTGGACAGTGAGTTTGGGTCCAGGGAGGGTTTCTTTAGAATTGGTGTGATTAATGCATGTTTGAAAGAGGATGGGAAGGTGCCAGTTGATAGAGAGAGGTTGAATAAGTGCGTAAGGGGTGGCGTTAGTAGAGGTGAAAGTTCCTGAGTAAGTTGAGATGGGATTGGGTCATGTGCCTGAGGCAGCAGAAGCACCATAACTAGCCCCCGCCAATTCAGGTATATGTGGAAAAAAGAAGTTGGCCAATAATTCTTCAGCACGTGCCCCGCCTCCAAAATCTTGGGTGTGTTGTTGCTAGAATAAAAATATTCCCTTGAGAGCAGGAACTGTGCCTCTCATCAGCAACTGCAATGTGAAAAGTGTGTGTGGTAAATAACACCTGGCACACCTCTAACCAAACACCATGACACCAGAAACCAAGTACTGCTGCTATCACTATGCCCCTTTTCCTCACCCCACTAAGGACACATGACAACTTCAATCGCACTCAGGCCTGCAAAGTTGTCACAAGGCCCTTAGAGTCTTTATAAACAGCTCCCAATCTGATCTCAGTGTTCTTTCGTCGAATTCTATGTATTGTTGTTCTTTGTGCTCTAGTTCATAACGTTTCTCTGGATTTTTTACCTTTGGCCTGACTAAATAGTCTTGCCCGTCTCACCATTTGTCCTGGCCTCCGTCTAGATTTTGACCATTCTTTTCATCTTCCTCTTGCCCTGACCTTCAGCCTGTTCTACAATTTTGCTGGTTTTGCCGCCGGCCCTGACCTCGGTTTTGTCCCTCACTTCGCTTTATTCTCCCCCCCCCAGTTTTGACGCCTCGGTGGTAAACTATTCCTCCTATTAGTCTACCCTTGTTTCAGATTATTCCTAGCTGCTTGCTACCTTTGTGTGTCTTATCCTACTCATGAAGACAGTTTTCAAGCAGCTTACACAGCCTCTGTCTGTGTTTGTCTATTCTTCCTTTTCTTTGATCTCCGACTCACTTCTTGTTGCCTTTTGGTACAATCAGGGGGTACAGAAACAGCAGTGCTCAATTTCTGTGGTGGATGCTTGACTTTAACATGTTTGACATAAATGTCATGATGTCTGTTTTTCATGTGTGTTATCAGAGTTGTTGTGTGTTCCCTCCTTTCATCTTCTCACTGACTTGTCACAAATTGTGCCCAGTGCCGTTGTTGATGACTGAACTCTTCCTGCTCCAAGAGAAAAATAGTCCCACGCCCATGACTTCAGGGGGGGGAAGGAGGAGAAGAATGTCCTCTTTCTTCTTCTCCTCCTCATTGTCTGGGGTAGAGGATGATGTTGCTGCTGTTGATGCTACTAATTCAGAATCAGCACTGCAACTGGGACCAGGAGTATTGCTGGCGCTGGCAAGTGGAACCTGTCCTAGTCCTGCATCACTTGTTGACCCCATTCCAACTGTCTCCATGCTGGTCTGTGGCACACTAGATTGCTCTTCAGCATCCTGCTGCCCTTGCAACTCAGCAGCAGCAAATTCCAAAATCTCATTGCTAGCGGTGGTAGTGATGCCCATCCTTATCCCTGTCTTCCATTCCTTCTCAGTTTCTGCTAAAAAGGCCACCAAAGACTCTTCCACCCCAGCTTCTTCAGCATCATCATCATCACTACCACCACTAGTCCCTAAGTGCTGCTGCTGCTCTATTACAGACATCTCACTACTGGTTGGAGGATGTGACGAGCAATGTGACAGAGGGTCCCCTAATGTCACACTTGTCATTTCTTGGTGACGTGAAGAAGGCAAACTGGCAGCAGTATGTATGTATTTTTATTTATATAGTGCCATACATGTACACAGCTCGTAACAGAAGTTGAAATAATACAATACAAAAACGACAGAACTGGGTTAAGAGCATTAAGGTTTAGTACAATCATTACATTACTTGTGAGGGAAAGTGCAGCAAGGGAATCATACACTAGGAAAGGGACCCTGCCCTAAGCAGCTTACAATCTAAGCTGAATTCATAATGATAAACAGAGACAGTAGGAGGAGTATTATAAGTGCAGGTACAAGGTGTGGTGAAAGAAGTGCAGAAGGATTTTGATGTCACTGTCAGTGTGCAGAAGGAGGACATTGCTACTGAGATGCCTCCCTGAGCAGGTGGGTTTTGAGGAGACGCTTGAAAGTGACGATTGTGGATGATTGGCGAATGGTGATGGGGAGGGCATTCCAGAGTCGAGGAGCAGCCAGTGAGAAAGCTTGTAGCCGAGAGATGGCTCGAGTTGTGTAGGGAGAGGACAGGAAGAACCCTTGAGAAGACCGTAGGGGACGGGAAGGGGTGTAGCGGGAGATAAGGACAGAAATGTAAGAGGGTGCTGAAGAACAGAGTGACTTACAGGAGAGGAGGAGAATCTTGTAAGAAATACGATACTTTATAGGTAGCCAATTGAGGGATTTCAGGAGGAGATGAGATGGAAGGTATCTGGGAGCAAATATGGTGATTCTTGCGGCTGAATTGATAACAGATTGAAGTGGAGAGAGATGAGAAGCAGGAAGACCGGAGAGTAGAATGCTGCAGTAGTCAAGTCTAGAGAGAACAAGTGCCTGAGATAGTGTTTAGCTGTTGATAAGCAGAGGAACGGACGTATTTTTGCAATATTTTTAGGAAGAAGTGAAAAGTTCTAACGACAGCTTGGATATGGGGGGAGAAGGTTAATTTAGAATTGAGTATGACCCCAAGACAGCGTGCTTTGGATACTGAGTGTATAGCACAGTTTTCTATTATGATGGAAAAGGGGGTTGGTCGATGGGTTTTAGGATGAAACACCACCAGCTCTGCCTTAGCCATATTAAGTTTAAGGTGGCGGTGGGCCATCCGTGATGAAATGAGGCATAGGAGGAGAGGATGTAGAGGGTTTGTTGGATGGACTGTGCCTTGTTTTTAAAAAAGTCAGCAAAGTCCTGTGGAGTGTTGGAGAAGGAGGAGCAGTTCAAGGTTGGGGGTCTGAGAAGAGAATCAAAGATTTTAAAGAGGTCACGGGGGTTAGATTTGTGGGTAGTGATAATGTTAGGGAAGTATTTCTGTTTAGTCTGGGTGAGAGCTGTGTTAAAACAAGATAGCATGAATTTGTAATGGTGGAAGTTGGCAAAAGAATGAGACTTTCGTCAGAGAGGTTCTGCAGCTGGACGGCAGGTGCGTAGCATGCGGATTGTTGAATTTAGCCAGGGTCTGGGATTCCTGGGGCGGGAGTGTCAACATTGAAGGAGAGCATGCAGGTCCAAGGAGGACATTAATGAGGTGTTATATTCGTGGACCAGAGTGTCTATGTTAGTAGTAGTAGAGGTAGGGCAGAGAGAAGAGAGGGAAGTCTGCACAGTCAATGTCAGGTCTGGTAGTTTGACCGAGTGTAGGTTCCTGGTTAGGAAGGGTGATTTAGGGAGGGCAGGGGAAGGTGTGTGAGATAGTGTGAAGGAGATAAGATGATAGTCAGAGAGTGTAAATGGGGAAATTGTGAAGTCAGAGACTGAGCAGTTTCTGGTGAGAACTAGATCTAGCCAGTGACCATCCCTGTGAGTGCTGGCAGCAGTCCACTGTTGAAGGCCAAAGGACAAGGTCAGCAAGAGAAATTGGGAGGCAGTAGATGAGGCTGTATCATCAGTGTGTAGGTTGAAGTTTCCAAGGAGTAATGTGGGAGTGTCTGAGGACAGAAAGACAGAGAGCCAAGTTTCAGATTCAGAGAGAAAGGAGGAAGGGTTGCTTGGGGGCCTGTAAATCATGGCTACTAGTGTTGAGCGAGCACCCCGATGCTCGGGTGCTCGGGTGCTCTGACCGAGCACCCCCTGAGGCTCGAGTGCTCGGCCGAGCACCCGAGCCCCATTGAATTGAATGGGGCGACACGAGCATTACACCAGGCACCCCCTGCTCTGATGAGGGGAGGGTGCCTGGTCAATGCCCCCCTTCATCTCCGCAATGTCCCCCTTCATCTCCGCTATGCCCCTCTTCCACAATGTCCCCCTTCATCTCCTCTATGCCCCTCTTCCACAATGTCCCCCTTCATCTCCGCTATGCCCGTCTTCCACAATGTCCCCCTTCATCTCCGCTATGCCCCTCTTCCACAATGTCCCCCTTCATCTCCTCTATGCCCCTCTTCCACAATGTCCCCCTTCATCTCCGCTATGCCCGTCTTCCACAATGTTCCCCTTCATCTCCGCTATGCCCCTCTTCCACAATGTCCCCCTTCATCTCCGCTATGCCCCTCTTCCACAATGTCCCCCTTCATCTCCGCTATGCCCCTCTTCCACAATGTCCCCCTTCATCTCCGCTATGCCCCTCTTCCACAATGTCCCCCTTCATCTCCGGTATGCCCCTCTTCCACAATGTCCCCCTTCATCTCCGCTATGCCCCTCTTCCACAATGTCCCCCTTCATCTCCGCTATGCCCGTTTTCCACAATGTCCCCCTTCATCTCCGCTATGCCCGTCTTCCACAATGTCCCCCTTCATCTCCGCTATGCCCCTCTTCCACAATGTCCCCCTTCATCTCCGCTATGCCCGTCTTCCACAATGTCCCCCTTCATCTCCGCTATGCCCGTCTTCCACAATGTCCCCCTTCATCTCCGCTATGCCCCTCTTCCACAATGTCCCCCTTCATCTCCTCTATGCCCCTCTTCCACAATGTCCCCCTTCATCTCCTCTATGCCCGTCTTCCACAATGTCCCCCTTCATCTCCGCTATGCCCCTCTTCCACAATGTCCCCCTTCATCTCCGCTATGCCCCTCTTCCACAATGTCCCCCTTCATCTCCGCTATGCCCCTCTTCCACAATGTCCCCCTTCATCTCCTCTATGCCCCTCTTCCACAATGTCCCCCTTCATCTCCGCTATGCCCCTCTTCCACAATGTCCCCCTTCATCTCCGCTATGCCCCTCTTCCACAATGTCCCCCTTCATCTCCGCTATGCCCCTCTTCCACAATGTCCCCCTTCATCTCCGCTATGCCCCTCTTCCACAATGTCCCCCTTCATCTCCGCTATGCCCGTCTTCCACAATGTCCCCCTTCATCTCCGCTATGCCCGTCTTCCACAATGTCCCCCTTCATCTCCGCTATGCCCCTCTTCCACAATGTCCCCCTTCATCTCCTCTATGCCCCTCTTCCACAATGTCCCCCTTCATCTCCGCTATGCCCGTCTTCCACAATGTCCCCCTTCATCTCCGCTATGCCCCTCTTCCACAATGTCCCCCTTCATCTCCTCTATGCCCCTCTTCCACAATGTCCCCCTTCATCTCCTCTATGCCCCTCTTCCACAATGTCCCCCTTCATCTCCGCTATGCCCCTCTTCCACAATGTCCCCCTTCATCTCCGCTATGCCCCTCTTCCACAATGTCCCCCTTCATCTCCGCTATGCCCCCTTCATCTCCGCAATGCCCCCTTCATCTCCGCAATGCCCCCTACCTCCAGTCCCTGGTGGTCCAGCGGAGCGTCTTCAGATCTGTGCCTCCTTCGGCACAGATCCCCGCCACCCGAACATGCCGGGCGAGCACATGGCGGTACTCGTACGAGTACCGCCATGTGCCGAGCAGAGCGATGCTCGAGCCGATCCGAGCATCGGCCGAGCATGCTCGCTCAACACTAATGGCTACCAGAAGAGGGACAGGGGAGAAGAGCTGGACTGTGTGCACTTCAAAAGAGGTGAAGGAGACTGAGGGAGGAAGGGACAGAGGCCTGGAGCGGCAGAGCTGAGAGAGAAGAAGTCCCACACCCCCACCCTTGCCATTAGGACGAGGAGTGTGGGAGAAAGATAAGCCACCATAGGAGAGAGCAGCTTCGGCAGATGAGTCAGAATGTGAGAGCCAGGTTTCAGTGATAGCAAATAGGTTTAGAGACTTAGAGAGGAATAGGTCGTGGGTAGTGTGGAGTTTGTTTAGTAGAGAGCGAGCATTCCATAAAGCACAGGAGAAGGATGGAAGGGATGGGGGGAGGCAGGGAACAGCTAGCAGATTTCTAGGGTCTGCCCCACAAGAGGTGCGGGTAGGCCGCAATCTAGGACGGACACAGGTGGGAATGTAAGTGGGGCCAGGGTTGGGAGAGATGTCACCTGCAGCCATGAGAAGAGTTGCAGTCAGAAAAAGCAGGGGAGAGGAGGATTTGCATGTTTGAGAAGGTGTGGGCTGTTTCTTGGTGGATGGCTATAAATAGCTGAGATGACAGAATAGCTCATGAGAACAAATCATTGGAGAGTTTAAGAGGGATGGAGATATAGAGATTGATGAGCAGGTGGGAGGGCTGAATGGTTTTGATATTTTACACAGTTGAGGTGTCAGAAACAATAATAAGAAAATTAATAGATGCATTGTTTAGTGACAATATAAGTTCAAATGTTTGAGAGCAGTAACAAAACAAATTCATTTGTCCTTTCATATATATACCCTATCCTTTTAACAATACTTTTTTATGATTTATGTATTTACAGCTCTGTGATTTTACCTAGTGTTATTCATATAGGCATTCTTTTATGAATATTAACTTATTAATAAAGCATATATTTTGTTTGATCTATATGAATCAATATTTATTTTTACTTTCTAGAGATACTACACTTAGATCAATGGTGTGCCTGTGTGTGTGTGTGTGTCTCTCTCTGTTTTTCCTTTTTTTATGTACCTGTTTCTCATAAACTTACAATCAAACCCATCGAACCATTGAACTCTAACCAGTCTGTCTCCATCACATCATCATCCATTTCATATTTGTCCTGTACAATTCTAATATTCCGGACTGGGAGACTCTTGAACTGAACTGTTATCTCAGGTTTCTTTACCTACTTTTTAACCCCTTAGTGACGGCCGCGTGCAGACGCGGCCGTCACTTAACGCCCGTCTAACATTTTTATTTTTTTTTAAAAAACAATCCGGAGTCCCCGAACGGCGCGCAGCCGCGCGGGGAGCCGGATTTCCGGGACGTACATGTACGTCCTCTGTCACTAAGTGACAGCCACACAGGACGTACATGTACGTCCTGTGTCACGAAGGGGTTAATTTGAGTACTGACATCATAAATGCATGTTGTGTTGGCTATTTGTTTATAATTGTATTAACAATACTTTTTAATTGTCTCTAATTGTATTGCTTTTTCCGTTGCACTACTACCTTTAAGTATATATGGTTACACTACACCTATATACCTCAGTTTCTATCACTAGACATGCCAACTCCCATCTCACCCTGGGATTTCCTTGCAGTGAGCACTCCCATTCTCCTTGCATCAGTAACAGCAGACATAGGGAGCTGATCTGTGCTCCTGGTGTTGATTGTGGTATTTTTATTTCTGCGCCTGCTATCCCCCAATAGTTCTGGCCTCTTCAGGATCATGTTCCACTGTAGTGAAGTCTGGTCGCTCTCAAATGCTTCCTCTACCATTCCCCCAACACTAGACCCACTGGTTGCTTCACCATTACTGTTACTACTACTACTAATAACACCAACCACATCAAGTGCAGCCCCAGAGTCTTCCTTCTCAGAGTCACTAGAAATATGAGGATATTGATTACCCCCTCCTTCACTCCTAACACTAACACGCTGCTGGAACTTCTTAGTAGTAGTAATACTAGCACTGATGGCATTGCTTGGTGATGGCAAGAATGACTTAGGGTCCCCTGCTGTCACACTTAGCATCATCTTCTCCTTCCCCACCTCCTGAGAAATACAAGACACACTAGCAGCAGGTTCGGCGCTGATGGCAGCAGGTTCAGCACTGGCAGCAGGCACAGCACTGTTGGCAGCAGAGGCAGCACATCTGACAGCAGGCACAGTATTGTGGGTAGTAGGTTCAGCACTGGCAGCAGACACAGCACTGGTGGAAGCAGGGGCAGCACATCTGACAGCATGCACAGTGCTGATGGCAGCAGGTTAAGCTTTTGCAACAGGCACAACACTGGTGGCAGCAGGAGCAGCACTGGTAGCAGACACAGCACTAGTGGCAGCAAGGGCAGCATGTGTGACATCAGGCACAGCACTAATGGTAGCAGTAGCAGGGGCAGCATGTCTGACAGCAGGCACAGCAATAGTGACAGCAGGGGCAGCACAACTGGCAGCAGGCACAGGCAGCTGACCCGTCCTGCTCTCACTAATACTACCCTTTTCTCCTTCCCTTCCCATTAAATTCCCCAAGATCCCTAGGGGTGATTTAGGGGGACTGGACAGCATTGGTTCAGTAGTGCTCACTTCTTCCTCCTCCTGAGACTCAGTGGACACATAAGGGTCCTTCCATTTCCTCTTTTTAGTATTTTTAAACCTGCTCATAGTGATAGCAGTCACTATGAGCCTCTCCTTCCTCAATTTTTCCAAAAGATCCCAGCAGAATAGCACAGCACGTCTACCTTGCTCTGTAGCTGTTTCTGTTGTGTTTCACTTCCTGGAATAGGTCACATTTTTATATGAAAAGGTCAAAACCACATAAATCAATGGGTGAAGCTTTCTAGCCATTGAAAAAAATGGTGAAGAATTTTGGTCAATGGACAAAAAAATGCAAAGATTTTAATTGCTGGTTTTAAAGCGGATTTTCCTGTGAAAAAGTGGACAACAGTGCGGTTTTCGTGGAATTTCTCTCAGGAACACAGCAAGAGCTTTCACCCACCCCTAATTGTAACTACCATTCATTTTCATCCCCATTGACTTATATTATAATTTGGAGTAGCAATTTCGCCATTTCCATCATCATAGTTATCTGACTCTTTCATTTTATATAATTACTTTTCTGATTATTTCTGACAGTACACTATATTGACCAGACTCATGATTTTACATTCATTTGCACTTTGCTAACTGGTTTTGAGTGTGGAGAACCTCATTGGTTTGGGGACCCAGTGAGGGTCAAGCACTCTCATTTATCTCTTTTCATATTTGGGCATTTTATATATCCACTGTATTTTCAGTTGTATCAATATGTATATGTGAAGCTATATTTTATGCATATTGTTCTTATATATTTGTTTTATTGAGTATCATTGGTTAGCCCAGTCTATTCCCAGTCTATCCCTGTTAGATTTTATTTACTCTTACATTTATACTCCAGTATACAAACAGTGTAGAAGCGTAGGAAGCCCAGTGAACACTGCCATTTGTATATATTATTTTTTTTCAGTAAGTGTGGTAAAGATGTGGAATTCTTTGCCTTGGAATGTTCTGCTTGCAGATAGTATAACTCCTTTAAAAAAGTAATGGATACCTTTCTAGAACACAACAATATTGAGAATTATGACAGTTGGTTTCAAAGCAGATAGATTGTTAATCCAGGGAACTATCTGACTACCACTTGGTCAGGAAGGAATTTTTCTACCCACTTGGGGTTTCATTGAAAATGTCTTCAATGTTTTTTTTTGCCTTCCTCTGGATCAATAGGGGTCATTTGGCATGGGCTGAACTTGATGAACACGTCTTTTTTCAGTCTCATCAACAATGGTACTATGTAAAACAATTACACTTAGTATGTATTTCCTCTGATCTATGACTGCAAAATCAGCACAATGCTCTTAGAATGTAAACTTTTCAATTGGGAAAGACAGCTCACAAAATTTAACCAACATTGGAAAATCACAGAAAAAAAATATGTACTTGAAAATGAAGCTTCCTGTACTGAACCATTTTCAAAATGTTTTACAATAAATTTGGCAGTTTGCATATGAACAGAAGGTTTTCTCTGAACCTTACGGCTTCCACCACCCACTTTGTATTATGTCATCATTGGCTCCACTGATAGTTTAGTGACAATAGAAAAAACTAGATGGGATTTTTGAGAGATGACAAGAAGAGCAGACATGAATTTACTTACACATATTAAACACTAGAAATTAGACATTATTTTTAAGCATTTTTATTTTTAAGCTTTTTTATTTATGTATTTAAAAATTACAATTTGTGTGCTTTTTGATACTTAAGTACAAATCATTCTACTTACCTGAAACCAGAGATCTGTTCATTTTTCACTTATGTATCTTCTGTGTGAAATGCTTTCTCAAGAGTACTACCATGTGCTCGATTCATGTGGAATAAATCTGATGCAGCATATAACCAAACACAGAATAAGTAAGTGAATATTGGTAACTTTTAAAAATTTGTAGTTAACTAAACATTTTAAGATCTTTTCATGGCAGTGGTTTAAGGTAAATCTAAATAAAGCAGAACATGCAAATTGAAAGATACACTTTCTTACTACTCCGTCACTGCTACTACCATCCACCTCTTGGAGCTGCAGTATTATAAACATCCAGTCCTCAGTGTGAAAGTTGCTTCTGGCTCTTTGAGCTCTGAAATTGCATCTGATGATTCTTGTTGGCTACTTTGATAACACACCCACCTGCACAGCTAATAGGAATTAAAGGAATAGTAATGTTTCAAAATAAAAGCAGCTCCAATTAATCTTCATAGAATTTTGGCCATGGAGAGTGTTATTTCAATACTGTCAGAGTTGTAGTTCAAGAGTAATTGAATGATAAAGTATCCCCCTCCTGCCCCTTTTACCTAGAATAAGCCACCTACACTCAGATATGGAATCTGGTCTTAAGACCAGACTGCTCACAGCAAGAGACAATCTTTTTACACTGAGAACAATGAAAACTAGGCAATGATCCAGATGTCGTAGACAATTTCTTCTCTACATGCTCCTTTTGAGTCATATTGGGAGGTTATTACAATCCGCTATGATCCTCGGGTACACTCCTTCTCATCCCTCACCCTCCATTCCCTGTTATTCCCTCCTCCCTCCCCCTTTTTTTTCTCACTTTCCTTTTTCTTCCAACATTCTTCTTTTTATCTTTTTATCTTTTCATCCTCTTCTTTCTCCTCACGTCTTTACTTTCCAAACACTATACCTGACTGATATATATGTTTACATTGCATATGTGTTTTTTTTACTTCTATGATCCTTAGTGATTATAAATTACTCTTTCCTGCAAATTTACTGTGACCTGATTACTCACTTACACCGTAATGTATTTACTGTTCTACAGTCTTTCTTATGTTGTTTTATTGCTGAGATTACTTCTCTGACTGTACTTTATTTTTCTATGTGTTATGTACTTATCCCTAATAAAGTATTTTGGAAAAAAAAACAAAAAATGGTTCTTATTGTGTTTATATCCAGTCATCGAACAATCCCAAACCATGGGTATAATGCAGCTATGGTCTTCACAGAGTTCTGATCACCTCAGAACCATCACAGATGCCCCTTCTTTATAAACTAGGCCTTTAAATAAAACATAGATAAAGACCTGTATCCAAGGACAAAGTGAAATCAGAATAAAATGTAGAATAAACTAAACAATGTATCACATTTCAAATGATGTAAATTATATCATTTCATCTCTGATACCCCTTCAGAGTAATAAGAAAAAAAAACAAGCAAGATATGCAAACAATTTGGATTTTATTTTTAGGACAGCAAATGGTATAACAATGATTTATTATCCAAATATAATCCTTGTTTCCAACTATCATGAAAAAAACAACAAGAACAAATAAAATACATACAAAAATACATATACAATGTATCCGTCTGGCAACCTTTGCTCATTTTTGGGCTCTAAGTCTATGGACTTACTCTCCTGGTGACATGGACATAAAAACAAAATAACAAGATATATGTGGAATGTACATTTACTGTTATTAATTAAAAATCACAAGTTAAAATTATAATTGTTACATTAGAGTTAACCCCCCTGACTCCCACTTTGCTGTATAAGTCTCACTTTTGGGAAAAACACAGTGAGGGGAATTACATATATAGAAGTACAATTCCTCTTCACCTCATCCTACAAACAATGTGTTTATCACAAAACAAAGTGCTTTCTCATGCAATGGATGCCTCACAACATGGGTGGTAGACAAGCAGCTATATGAAAGTTCTAACCATTACATCTTTTGTTTGTTACCAGCATTATTGCCTCAATTGCGGGAAGATATATGTGATGACAGTAGTGAACATGTGGAATCCCTTTGGGTTGAAATAGTCACTGGGGGTAAAACTGCCCAGAAAATATTAGTGGGTATTTGTTATAAACCACCAAACATTGGTGACCTTGAAGAATCAAAGCTATTAATGCAAATAGAAAAGGCTTCTCAATTAGGGAGAACTATAATTATGGGGGATTTTAATTATCCAGAAATAGACTGGAAAAATGGAACAGCTTATTCTGCTAAAAGCAGCAAGTTTCTGAACTTGTTGAATGACAATTTTTTGTCACAACTAGTGCAGACCTCAACCAGAGGGAATGCATGTTTGGATTTGGTAATAACTGACAATGAAGAACTTATCTCTAACATCCAAGTTAGGGAGCACTTGGGGAATAGTGACCATAACATGGTATCTTTTGAGATTAATTCAAAAAAGCAATTAGGTATGGGTTCCACCAAAACACTGAATTTTAAAAAGGACATCTTTAGCAGATTTAATGCATCCCTTGGTCTTGTTGACTGGGATAAAATATTTTCAGGAAAAAACACAGAAGGTAAGTGGAATGCCTTCAAAATAACATTGCAAGAATACACACATAAATTTATCCCTGTAGGAAACAAATACAAAAGAAGCAAATTAAAACCAATGTGGCTAACCAGTAAAGTAATTCATGAAATAAATAACAAGAAAGCGGCATTTAAACATTACAAAGCTGAGGGATCAGCAGAGGCATTTGCAGAATACAAAAATGTCAACAAAAACTGTAAAAAGGCTATTAAATTAGCTAGACTGGAGAATGAAAAAAATATTGCTAAGGAGAGCAAAAGCAACCCCAAAAAATCTTTAAATACATTAATGGCAAAAAATTAAAGTCTGATAATATTGGGTCCTTGTTATCTGAAACGGGTGAGATGGTCAAAGGGGACAGAGAGAAGGCAGATATTTTAAATCATTTCTTTTCTTCTGTTTTTACCAAGGAAGACCCAATGGACAAGAATCTGCAAGCTACTTTTACAGAACAGTCACAGCAAGCATGGGACTGGCTAACACAAGAAAAGGTGTTAAAACAATTGAATAGTCTTAAGGTAGACAAAGCTCCGGGGCCAGATGGTATACACCCACGGGTACTTAAAGAGCTAAGCAAGACCCTGGCCAGACCGTTGTATTTGATTTTCAGGGATTCTTTTATTTCAGGTATGGTGCCCATGGATTGGCATAAAGCAGATGTGGTGCCCATATTTAAAAAGGGATCAAAGTCACAGCCAGGAAATTACAGACCTGTAAGCTTGATATCTGTGGTAGGGAAGCTGTTTGAAAGGTTGCTAAGGGAATATATTGAAGAATTCTGCTGGAACAGGAATATCATTAGCAATAGCCAACATGGCTTTGTGAAAGACAGGTCTTGTCAAACGAACTTGATCGCATTTTATGAAAAAGTGAGTAATAATATAGATGAGGAGCGGCAGTTGATGTGATCTATTTAGACTTTGCCAAGGCATTTGATACAGTTCCGCACAAGAGGTTACTGTACAAATTGAATGAAATAGGCCTAGGGGAAAATGTTTGTGTGTGGATCGGAAATTGGCTGAAAGATAGAATGCAAAGAGTGGTAGTAAATGACAAGTTCTCCAGTTGGATAAACGTGGTAAGTGGAGTACCTCAGGGATCTGTCCTGGGTCCTCTTCTTTTTAATTTGTTTATTAATGACCTCCCAGAGGGCATAGGGAGCCATGTATCAGTGTTTGCCGATGACACAAAATTAAGTAAGGTAATAAAGTCTGAACTGGATGTGTCTTCATTACAAGAGGATTTGGACACATTGAGTAACTGGGGAGGCAAATGGCAAATGAGATTCAATATAGATAAGTGTAAAGTTATGCATTTTGGGTATAACAATAAAAATGCAACATATAGTTTAAATGGTGTTTCTCTGGGGAAATCTACTAATGAAAAGGATTTGGGAGTAACGGTAGACAATAGACTTGGCTGTAGCGTGCAGTGCCAGCTGGCAGCTGCAAAGGCCAATAAGATATTGGCATGTATTAAAAGGGGTATTGACTCAAGGGAGGAAGATATAATTATGCCTCTTTACAGGTCCATGGTAAGACCCCACCTAGAATATGCTGTTCAATTCTGGGCACCCTTTCTGAAAAAGGACATTATGGAACTAGAGAGAGTGCAGAGGAGGGCTACAAAACTAGTAAGGGGAATGGAAAGTTTTAGTTATGAAGAGAGGCTAGAAAAATTAAACTTGTACACACTAGAGAAACGGCGTCTTAGAGGGGATATGATAACACTATATAAGTATGTTCAAGGTCCATATAAAGGGTTCGCCAAAGACCTGTTCATTAACAGAACAGTACACAGGACAAGGGGCCACCCGCTTAGACTTGAGGAAAGGAGATTTAATGTACAACAGCGGAAGGGTTTCTTTACAATAAGGACAATAAAGGTATGGAATTCAATTCCTGAGGAGGTGGTGCTATCAAATACATTAGATGCCTTTAAAAGGGGCCTGGATACTTATTTAAAAGAGCATGACATAGAGGGCTATGTACGTTAGTATTGGGATTAATATTTAGTTAGGGCTTGTTGATCCAGGGAGAAATCTCTTCTTTTGGATCAACGATGGTAAACAGGAATAGAAAAAGGGTTGAACTAGATAACGCAAGTCTTTTTTCAACCTAAATTACTATGTTACTATGTTACTATGTTTGTTAATTGGATAGTACACAACCACTATATTATGGAATTCCTACTACTGAAATTAGGCCCATGTGTGCAAGATCCCAAACAGCACAGGTTTACAGCAAGAATATCTTGTCAAACTAATCTCATAGATTTTTTGACTGGGTAACTAAAATATTAGATTGGGGGGGCAGTAGATATAGCTTATCTAGATTTCAGTAAGGCATTTGCCACTGTCCCACACAGAAGACTCACTAATAAATTGTAGTGTTTGGGTCTGGATGTAAAAATAGTTGAGTGGATAAGGCAATGGCTGAGTGACAGGAGACAGAAGGTTGTAGTCAATGGAGAATATTCAGAAAAGGTTGTGTTACTAGTGGGGTACCTCAGGAATATTTACTGAGGCCCATTCTTTTTAATATTTTATTGGGGATATTGCTAAAGGTCTTCAAGGTAAGGTATGCCTTTTTGCAGATGATGCAAAGATCTACAACAGGGTAGACATTCCTGGGGGAATAATCCAAATGACAAATGATTTAGGTAAATTAGAAGAATGGACAGTAGTGTGGCAAATGCAGATTAATGTTGATGAATGTAAAATAATGCACTTGGGATGTAAAAATCGAGAGGCAGACTGTAGTATCAAGGGTATTATGCTGTCAGAGACAACAGAGGAAAAGAATTTGGAAGTAATTATTTCTGATGACCTAAAGGAAGGCAGGCAATATAATGAAGCAGTGGGGAATGCAAGCAGGGTGTTGGGTTGTATAGCTAGGGGCATTAGTAGCAGTTAAAGGGAAGTGGTCACGTCCCTCTGGTTAGAACTCACCTAGATTATTGTGTACAGTACTGGAAACCCCATATCCAGAAGGATATAGATACTCTATGGAGAATTCAGAGAAGACAAAGGCAGCTGTGATCAAAGTTCTTTCCTGATCTGGCTGTTATCTTTGTCCTAGGGGAGTCTTGGGGCGTAAGAAGGGAGCAATGGAGGTTTATCCCAAATACTTCAAAATTATGTGTAACTGTTTGCAAAGACAAAGACAACCATGAACCCTGTTATCACACAAAATGTTGCAATATTTGGGATAAACCTCCTTTTCTCCCTTCTCACACACCCCAGACTCCTACAGGACAAAGATTACATCTAGACCAGTAAGGAACTTAGATCACAGCTGCCTGTGGCTTTCCAATCAATAATACAAAATGTTGGGGTAATTGGGGTAAACCTCCTTTGCCCCCTTCTGATACCCCTAGACATGTCTAACATAGAGATAAGTAAGGTAGGAACTTGGATCACAGCTGCCTTTGTCTTTTCAATAAATCACACAAAATGCTGGGATATTTGGGGTAAACCTCAATTGCTCCCTTCTCACACCCTCAGACTCCCCTATGACAAAGATAACAACCATATCAGGAATACATCTGGATCCCAGCTACCTTTGTCTTTCCAATTAGTCACACAAAATGTTAGGGTATTTGGAGTAAACCTCCTTTGTTCCATTTTCACACCCCCAGGCTCCCTTAGAACAAAGATAGCAGCCAGGTCAGGAAGGAACATGAGTCTTAGCTGTCTGTGGCTTTCCAAACAGTCATATAAAATGTTAGGGTATTTGGGGTTAACCTCTCTTGCTCCATCTAGACACCTCTAACACAGACACAATAACAGCCAGATCAAGAAGGAACCTGAATCACATCTACCTGTATCTTCCAGGTGAGTCATACAGAATTTTGGGGTATTTAGGGTAAATCTCCTTTACTCTCATTTCACTACCCCAGACTCCCCTAGGAGAGAGATAATAACAGCCAGATCAGGAAGGAACTTGGATCACAACTGCCACTTTTCTTTCCAGTCACACAGAATTTTGGTGTATTTGGGGTAAACCTTCTTTGTACCTGTCTCACACCCCCAGACTCCCGAGCAATGATAATAACAACCAGATCAAGAAGGAACTTGGATCATGGCTGTCTGAGTCATCCCAGTCAGTCACACAAGATTTTGCCGTATTTGGGGTCAACCTCCTTTCTCCTTTCCTGTCCCCCAGAGTGCCTCCAGTCTCCTCTAATACTGAGAACAAATGTAATTCCTACAAGACTCCTTAAACTAAGCTAAACTACTTTTTATTAGACTGTCTTCTATAGCTCAAAAATATGTTGCTCTCTTTTCCTCCCACAAACACAGAATGGGAGGCTGACACCCCTTTTATACTATACCTGCAGGAAAATAAGGGTAACTTCCCATGTGGTGGCATTGATTTCAATGTAGTGAGCTAGAAAAAAAAAAAGAAAAATAAATGCACTTTTCTATAAAAAGTTGCGGCTAGACAAAAGTTCCCATTATTTTCCTGTTTCACTTTTAAGGCAAAGACTTTCACCCATCCCTATGTGGAAGATATGTAACTGTACCTAAACTGTATATGTATACAATATATGTAAACTATTATCACAGTCTACCTTTGAGGCCTAGTTAGCCTGTGCTTCCTTCCTCTGTGGTGTGTTGGCCGGCATCCTTGCGGCCACCTCTGCATTACTATGTCTGTTACAGGCACTGGCTTGGACGCCTGTTTATGGGCCTATTCTGGGTGGCCTAATTGGGGCCCATCTCCTTCTGTTCCTTTATAATCCTCCTTGGGGCTAGGAGTAATTGCCCTTACGTGGTGTTCCTGCTTGTTACTCTTTTCTCTCTGTTGTGATCCGTGTTTGCCTGAGAATCTCACTCTGTGTATGACCCCGGCTTGTCTGAGTACCCACATTGGTTCTGACCTGTGGCTCTGGCTGAGTACTCCCTCTGTGTATGACCCAGGCTTGCCTGAATAGTGGCCCTGGCTACTACCTGCTCAGTTAGCCTCCGGTTGCCTTTCCTGAGGGCCTGGTTACTTTCTCTCCTTGTAGTCCTTGGTTTGCCTGACCAGTGGCCCTGGCTCCTACTCACTCAGCATAGTCTCCGGTTGCCTGACCAGTGGCCTGGTTACTCTTGCTCCATGTAGTCCCCAGCTTGTTTGACCTGTGACTCTGGCTGCCTACTCGATCCCTACACTACCTGCTTGCCTGACCTGTAATCTTGGTGCCTCCTGGCTCTGGTCTGCTCTTGCTCTCTCTTGCCTCCGTTCGCAGATCAAGTGGTGACTTACACATATTCGACCATTCTTTTGTTGTCCCACTTGAGCTGCTTCCCTAGTCTCAAGATCTTGAGCAGTGCAGTGCACAGCACAGTGTGCAGCCCAGGAGGGACCTTGGGTCCTATTTACACATGTCTGGGGTTCTGTGTGGGCTCTACCATTATTGTTGTTATAATAAATAAAGGCGGTTATATTTTATCTTTTTCTCTGTCCTTGTTTGCCTGACTATCGTGACAACTATATATGATGCAATTCATATTCACATTATATGATAGGATTTATCAATTTGTAATTAACATAACTGCAGATATATAACTATGTGTAACATTAGAATTTATTTGATTTATCATGTTACATATTGGCAACATTTGAAAATGTAATGTGAGTACTATACATCCAAAATGTTCAACAATTAAACGTTTGTGGATTTAACCGGAGAAAAAATAATGAGCAAGTATTTGCCCCTTTTGAATACAAAATTTGGTTTCACAGCTTGTAAATGAGTTCAAAATCAAATGCAAGTATGTGCCAATAAGATGAAATTACATTTTGGATTTCCATACATTTGAATTGTAAATAAAAATAACATTTGGCACATGTAAATCTGTCAAAGCGACTTCTTGCTAAGATCAACTGGGACATTTAGACAACAGTATAACAGGTTCAGTCTGGGAATGGCTCTAATTGTTAATATCACATGCTTATCCCATGAGTTCTTATTACCATGTTTTACTGCACAAATTGATATTGCATTGAAATCAATGGTAAGACCATCACAATGCAAGTTTCCTATGTTTTCCTGCAGGGACACATAAAAGGTATGTCAGGTTCCCACAGCATGATGTTTCGTGTTTGTGAGAAGTAGAAAAAGTAGCACAATTTTTCAGCTATATAGGTTAGACAAATAAAGGAAAATTGGAATGTAATTTAGGGAATCTTGTGATCATGCAATTTGTTCTCGGTGTTAGGGAAGTCTGGGGGACCATGAAAAAGTGTTACGGGAGAAAGGCTATTTACTAGTGATGATCGAGCACCCCAATGCTCGGGTGTTCGGGTGCTCTGGCCGAGCGCCCCCGGAGGCTCGAGTGCTCGGCCGAGCACCCGAGCCCCATTGAAGTCAATGGGAGGACTCGAGCATTACACCAGGCACCCCCTGCTCTGATGAGGGGAGGGTGCCTGGTTCATAGGAAAAGGTCAGAAAATGATGGAAACACCACAGAAATGGTTCAGGGACAGCATAGGGAGGATGTCTGGATGCATCTTGGACTCCAACGTCGCTGCTGGGAACGATGTTTCGCCCGTAGTACGCCATTTTTACAGACTGACCGTAAAACACACAAAAAGGAAGATAAAAACGATTTTAGGCGAAAAATTGTTACCAAACAGTATTTGCTGTATATTTACTTGAACTATCAGGATCACGTCCACTTCCCCATCCCTTTTTACCCACCTTCTTCATATTAAATGGAATATATGCCGGTAATCTGCGGCTAGGCACACGAAACAGAATGTGACGCTAATCTGCGGCTAGGCACACTAAACAATATGTGACGCTAATCTGCGGCTAGGCACACTAAACAATATGTGACGCTAATCTGCGGCTAGGCACAGTGAACGGAATATGTGACGTTTATTTTTTAAACTTTGCACACTAAACAATATGTGCTGCTAATCTGCATCTAGGCACACTAAACAGAATGTGCTGCTAATCTGCGGCTAGGCACAGTGAACGGAATATGTGACGTTTATTTTTTATCTTTGCACACTAAACAATATGTGCCGCTAATCTGCGTCTAGGCACACTAAACAGAATGTGCTGCTAATCTGCGGCTAGGCACAGTGAACGGAATATGTGACGTTTATTTTTTAAACTTTGCACACTAAACAATATGTGCTGCTAATCTGCGTCTAGGCACACTAAACAGAATGTGCTGCTAATCTGCGGCTAGGCACAGTGAACGGAATATGTGACGTTTATTTTTTAAACTTTGCACACTAAACAATATGTGCTGCTAATCTGCGTCTAGGCACACTAAACAGAATGTGCTGCTAATCTGCGGCTAGGCACAGTGAACGGAATATGTGACGTTTATTTTTTAAACTTTGCACACTAAACAATATGTGCCGCTAATCTGCGTCTAGGCACAGTGAACGGAATATGTGACGTTTATTTTTTAAACTTTGCACACTAAACAATATGTGCTGCTAATCTGCGTCTAGGCACACTAAACAGAATGTGCTGCTAATCTGTGGCTAGGCACAGTGAACGGAATATGTGACGTTTATTTTTTAAACTTTGCACACTAAACAATATGTGCCGCTAATCTGCGTCTAGGCACACTAAACAGAATGTGCTGCTAATCTGCGGCTAGGCACAGTGAACGGAATATGTGACGTTTATTTTTTAAACTTTGCACACTAAACAATATGTGCTGCTAATCTGCGTCTAGGCACACTAAACAGAATGTGCTGCTAATCTGCGGCTAGGCACAGTGAACGGAATATGTGACGTTTATTTTTTAAACTTTGCACACTAAACAATATGTGCCGCTAATCTGCGTCTAGGCACACTAAACAGAATGTGCTGCTAATCTGCGGCTAGGCACAGTGAACGGAATATGTGACGTTTATTTTTTAAATTTGTGCCCCCCCCAAACAAATATAACTGCTGCCCCCACACACAACAGTCCTAAAAAGGACTTTTGGGTCTTTAAAGAGTTCAAAAACACTTTTCTTCTCCCTACACTGACTTTCCCTTCCTATCCTCATCTCTCCCTGGCTAAGACTGAGCCGAACTCGCTGGTCAGGTGCTATACAGCACCCGATCACGGGTTCTGGCCAGCCAATCAGTGTAATGCCAGCAGCCAACATGGCTGCTGGCATTACACTGATGTCAGAGCCTCCCCGCACGTTTATTGGCTGCGCAGCAGCCGCGAAACGTGCGGGGAGGAGACCCGAACATGGCGGGCGAGCACATGCGGTACTCGTACGAGTACTGCCATGTGCCGAGCAGAGCGATGCTCGAGCCGAACCGAGCTTCGGCCGAGCATGCTCGCTCATCACTACTATTTACCCAAAATACCCCAAAATCTTGCTGGACTGGGACCGACAGCTGAGGACCAAGTTCCTTCCTGATCTGCCTGCTATGTCTGTGTTAGGGAGTCAAAGGTATGTCAAAGAAGCAAAGGCGATATACCCCAGATGCCTCACCATTGTGTGTGACTGAGAAGAAACAGGCAGCTGGCATCCAAATTCCTTCCTGATCTGGATGTTCAGTGGGTGACGGAGTCTGGGGGTATGTGAATACCCAAATACCCCACAATTTTGTGTGACCTAGAAGACATAATCACTGGCAGCTGTTATCCAAGTTTCTTTCTGCTGGCTGTTCTCTGCATTGTGTGTTTTTTACACTGATAGGGACAATGAAAAAATAGTATCATAATAATACATGTAAAAACATTTAAAAAAATGTAAACTAGTTTGGCTGATAGGTGACAGAGACCCTGTCATGAGCTGTGACTGATGTAGACAGATACTGGAAGAGACAGAGTATTTTGTAAATAGTGACACATCTTGCATAGATCTGTTGTGTGTGTCACTGTTTAATAGTTCCCAGCAAATGTATTTGGGGTAGGGGTAGGGCAAAATGAATAATATTATTGCAGACACTTGTTAGTAAAGTGGTAGTCCAAAAAGTGATTGCAGCCATGGTTGTTGCAGTGTGAGCAATACATGATGATGATCCTCTATTCTTGAGAGACTTTTAGTCAAAATAACATAAAAAGTTCCACCCCCACTTGTAATATTAATAAAACATGTAACAACACCAAAGATGTCATCGAGTCACATTCTAGTGTTGATAGCATAATAGAAGAAGGTGTAGCAGTATGACTAACTTCTGTGCCTGACAATGAGAATTAAAACACCAGTCATCAAAGTAGTGGAGCATGAGCTGAAAATTCCCATAAGGGGAAAGTAATAATACATTGATTGAGACTTCAAAAAGAATAGAGGAATATAAAAGAAGTGGGGAAGAAGTCATTGATGATCCTGAGGATGACATAAATAATGATGATGAAGTTGCTCTAGAATATATTCTTCCAGCATACTCCTGTTCTGAGGACAACAGGACGGGAGCTCTCACAGGACCGCCAACAGAAAACTATTTCAAAGGTTTTCAGTAAAAAATCTTGTATTTGTTATTGTATTTAAAAAACAACAAATATGAAAACTTTATCACATGGAGAAATAATGAAAACACTGCCTTTCGCATTTCATGAGTATAATATTTAATCATAGGCTATGCACAGTTTGAAAAGAAACTGTATTTATAGTGACTACAAAAAATGAACCTTACCGTGTGCTGTTTACAGAAACCTCATTAGGAAGCACACCTCACCCGTCGAAGAACGCCTAAACCCAAAATATGGATCATCCTCCAACACGGAATTCATTCATTGAAGGCAGTGACATGATATAAAAGAGACAATCATAAATTGTGGTCACATGATCCAATCAACATGGTTTCAGATAAACAAAGACAGCACTAGCTGACCAAGACATAAAAACTTAAATAGAATCAAATTATATTGAAAAACTATACAAGCATATAAAAAAATCTTCACAAAATGTGAATAGAAAGCCAAAGAGTATATTAGTATACAATATTCCAGACATTTTTATATATAAATTAAAAAAGTAATCATTAAATCAATACTAATGAAAGTGATACAAAACATACCAAGGGAAAAATATTGATATAGAAAAGTCAGGTATTATATTATGACTATATAACATATATATGTGTGTGTGATTGTATGAGAATAAGTATAATTTCACATAGTCATAAAAGTCTAAACAATATAAATAATCAATCAGAAGCAAAGGGAAAAATGAATAATAATAGACATGATGGAAACACACTAACAATAAACCCATGACACAAGTTCAAAATTGTTACGATGCTAGGCCTAGATATAACCCTGGTATGACTTATTTATGCAAAATATTAAATGAGATAATATGACTTAATGACGTATAACCAATTAAACCTTGTGTTTCCCCCAAATACAGGTGGACATCTGTTGGCTGTTGAAAGCTTAGATGCTCCATCTGGTGAACCACACGCCATGTCCCGGTGGAGGAGCAGGACCGGTAGCAGCACCTGAACTGACTGAACCAGATATCTCCAAGCCACAGGCACCAGAGGGACCTGTGTAGTAGCACTGGGAGTCCAGATGCCGGCCAAGACCCAGGATATACCGGACAAGGGTCACATTCTTCAGAATGGTGGACAGTGTGGACAGTTTGGACAATGTGGAGAATGTGGAGATGGGCAATGTGGACAGTATAGACAGTTTGGACAGTGTGGAGGTGGACAGTGTGGGCAGTTTGGACATGGTGTGGAGGTGGACAGTGTGGACAGGGCTTGGAGGTGGACAGGGTGTGGACATGCTGTGGAGGTGGACAGTGTCTAGTCTCTATTATTAACAATTTAATCTTCATGACATAAATCAGAAAAAAATAATCAGAAAGGTAATAGGTAATTTCTATTTCAAATAGATGATATGTGCTCACTGAGCTTAGAATGTCATTTTTTTTTAAATTCTAAGTTCAATGAGCACATATTGTCATATTTTAAATAAGAGTTAATATTAACCTTTACTGTTGTCAATCAATGACAAAAGCATATTTTAGTTAATCTGACAAATCTTTATTTATCAGATTAACTTCTGTTTTAAATAGAACCAAATGTGCTGTGTGAAAAAGACATTCATAATTCATTGACATTAAGGGTTAATTAATATTGATTAATGTTTAAATTATAACCATATGTGCTCAGTTTGGTGAAATGAACATAGAAATTAATAAAACATGTTCTTGTCATTAAGATAAGGGTTAATATTAACTTTAGTTTAAAACAGAACCAGGTGTTCATTGAAGAAATTCATAAAACATCATGCCCTTGCCATTGCACTCCAATTGTTAATATATGATATAGAGCATATTATATATTAACCATTCGAGCGCAATGGCAAGAGCATGTTCTATGAATTTCTTCAGTGAGAACATGTGGTTCTATTTTAAACAGAAATTAACCTGAATATAGTAATGAATTTGTTTTAAAAAGTAATGTTGCTGTTTTCTGTCTATAAAATGTGGTTTGAAACAATAGATTTAAAATGAATGTGCAGCTTCTAACTCTTCCCCCCCCCATAAAAGCATTCTAACTCACAATATATGCCAAAGTGGAGCAATTTAATTTCATAAGGGTACATTTGGCAACATCATTAGGTCACGCTGTATAACTAATTTGCTACTATATTTGCGTGTTGTGTGCCCATTTGGAGCCCATTCCAGATTAATCCAATTTGGAATGGATGTTGAAATTTCAAATAATTTGGGCCAACATTGTATAAATCTGGGCATCAAATGGGTACACATACAAGTGGAGTGGTTAAAATAGTTATACAATCTGACCCACTGCTGTAGCCAGTGCACCAATATGTGTATAAAATATCCCACTATGGCATGTTGTGAATTATAATGCTTCTGTTAGAGGCACTGTGGTGGCACATCATGCTGTTTTGCTCTGCTGGTGGCAGATAATGGTGTATTGCCCTTCTTGTTGCATATAATGGTGTATTGCTCTGCATGTATCATATAATGGCATTATACACTGGTGGTGGCATATAACTCTATATTGCTATGCTGGTGACATATAACTCTATTGCTCTGTTGGTGACATAAGATTCTGTATTGCTGTGCTGGTGGCAAATAACTGTATTGCCCTTGTGGTGGCTAATAACTGTATTGCTCTGGGGGTGGCATATAACTGTGTAGCCTCTGGATAGTTCCATTAGGTGTTGACTCAAAAGTGCATGCCATCTATATTTTAACTGAGTGAGCTCCGCACATTATCATGAGGTCTTGATTGATATGGGGAGATTCATTTGCTGCATTGACATTTTTGTAAAAGCTGTGTGATAATATGTGGTTCCATAATTTCATTTGGAAGCTCTGTGGTATAATTTGTGGCTCCATTTAAAATTTATGCTCTGTTACATCATTAGTGTAACTACATTCACCCCTTAAATGTCATTCAAGGCATAATGTATTGCAAAATGCAGTATGCGTTATATACCTCTGTAGTATTTAAGACAGAGATTAACTGTTTTCATTTTTTCACTAACAAAAGAGCACTGCAATTTATCTTACACTTGGCTCCACAATCCCTAGAACTGCCCTGGTTGTTTACCTTCAACTCACATCATACCTAGACAACACATCACAGATTTTTTCTTTGCTAGGTCTGTTGTGAGTTGAAATTGGACAACAGCAGATGTGCTGTGTTTGGTTATCACTAGTGATGAGCGAGCACCCCGATGCTCGGGTGCTCGGGTGCTCTGACCGAGCACCCCCTGAGGCTCGAGTGCTCGGCCGAGCACCCGAGCCCCATTGAAAAGCATGGGAGCACTCGAGCATTAAACCAGGCTCCCCCTGCTCTGATGAGCGGAGGGTGCCTGGTCAATGTCCCCCTTCATCTCCGCTATGCCCCTCTTCCACAATGTCCCCCTTCATCTCCTATGCCATAGAGGAGATGAAGGGGGACATTGTGGAAGAGGGGCATAGCGGAGATGAAGGGGGACATTGTGGAAGAGGGGCATAGAGTCTATGCCCCTCTTCCACAATGTCCCCCTTCATCTCCGCAATGCCCCCTTCATCTCCGCAATGCCCCCGTACCTCCAGTCCCTGGTGGTCCAGCGGAGCGTCTTCGGATCTGTGCCTCTTCCGGCACAGATCCCCTTCACCCGAACATGTCGGGCGAGCACATGGCGGTACTCGACGAGTACCTCCATGTGCCGAGCAGAGCGATGCTCGAGCCGATCCGAGCATCGGCCGAGCACGCTCGCTCATCACTAGTTATCACTGCTCAAACACTTTCCCACAAAGTAAAATATACAAGAGTTGTGTTCAGTGCATTCCTTTGCAAAGCACTGGAGACATCTCTGGCACTGACCTTGTTAGATACCCAAGGGAATCAAGTAAATGATTTATAGAAAAGTGCATTTTTATTGTGGGAACACATGACAAACATGGCATATTTTTTTTTTTGGGGGGGGTGCTGATGCGGATGTTGTCGTCGATTGTCTGGTGACTCTTGTTTGTTTTGGAGTTGTTGAGGGTGTCACACTTGAGGGGGAGGTGGTTGCTGTTGACCCCTCAATTGACTGTTTGGCTCTCTCCACCAGCAGCCTCTGAATGTGATTATGCTTGTGCATGGGATGTCTTCCTGGCAATCATTGATTCAACAGCTTACATTATGTAACACACCTACTGTGGTTGACCTTTCATTATCACAGTTGTCTGGAACACTGGGGATGGCAAGGAGGGATGCATTCATTTTGAGGACATAATATGTGACATAATCAACACATATGTTTGAAGCCAGGGGTACCCAACTTTGACTACATGGATATTGGGATCACCATTCCCATTATTCACAATCATGTATCATCTGCTTCTTAAGAAGTGTGTGTTGTGGTTTACTATGGATATAGTTCCCCAGTTTGGCTAACCCTAGTTTGACTGTTTGTTCTAGCATCACATTTTGAATGTGTGTTTGGGATTGTTGTTCTGCTGGGTGAAAAATGTGTTTTCCAGCTTCTTAGCTTGTATGTTTTTAGACTTGCTTTGCCTGTGTGAGGTACTGTCATTGTCTTAACTTTTCTGTTATGGTTGTGGCACCAGTGCAATGTGTAATTTCAGGCCATGGGTGTAATGCACATGGGGCATGTGTGTTGGACACACATGTACAACATGTATTTGTTCAACAATCAGGGGTGTATTTGTTCAACAATCAGGGGTGTGATAACCCCTGTTGAACTCTGCAACATGACCCTGGTGTACTGTGTTCATCCACAATTAAGTGATGACATCCCTGTGGAAACATGTCTAACATTGTTTAAGAACGTAAAATATGTTTGTATTACAACAAAATAACAAGGTGAGCATGTTTGAGCAACGCAGCACTGAGTGGTTTAACCCTGTGATTTTATATGAGTTGGCCTGCTTACTACATCAGATTTCCATTTGGCTGTACACCATTATCTCCTTGTTTTAATCCTATCAGCACTGCATTGCTCAACATGGAGGGCTCACTCATGATCATGTGGTCAGCTGCCACTATGCTGTATAGAACTAGCTAACAGGGTTTGTGTGATGGACAGTTATGTATGATGTAACTTACCGGGAGGCTGGATGGTACTGTCTTCTGTGCCACAGCCACCATGGATCTGCTCAACTGCAGTCATGGACAGGTTTTGGCAGCGCATCTCCTACCAGGCATTGATGGTGAGATTCTCTGGTGGCAAAAGAGGAGAGAACAGCGCAGATAATCTGAGAGTGATCACTTGATATGTAAAATGGACTGTAGAGTTAGATTGCACTTACACTGTGGATTCTTGTGAGGGTGCCTTTATGTCATAATATTTGTTATCCTCAGACTCATAGATTAAACGATCCGTCCTGTAGATCTGCGGTCATAGATCAGGACCGACTTCCTATTCTATGTGATCTCCAGCCAGATAATACAGACAAGTATCCTTGGGGTGCAAAATAAAAGACGATCCCTTTAAGTGTAAACCGTATGGTAGAATCCCTTAAGAGAAGCCCTAAATAAAATGCACTCACCGGATAACGCTGAAAAAGCGCAATAGGATCTCACTCCAGGATGCAAGCAAACATCAAGTAATGCTAATAATACATATATTTAAATATAATATTTATTAATACATATATTTCCCATATATTTCCCAACGCTTTTCACAAGAAGAATACTCGCTTTTTCAGGGATAATATTAAGCGAACAAAACCACATTTTTAAAAGGTTGGAACCAACCACAATATGCAAGAAAATGGATTCTTTGCTTCAATATTTTCACTGAGAAGCTAGGATACTGCAGGCTTGGGATATCATTCAAAAATGTTGTTTTTTTCACTTAATATTTTCCCCTGATTAAGTAGTCTTCTCATGAAACGCATTGGGAAATATATGTATTAATAATTATTATATGCACATATGTTTATTACTGCCATTCCTTGAGGTCTGCTTGCATCCTAGAATGAGATCGTAGTGTGCTTTTTCTTAGTGTTATCTGGTGAGTGCATTTTATTTGGGGCTTTCCTCGAGGGATTCTCTACCATACGGATTACACTTAGAGGGATTGTCTTTTATTTTGCACCCCAAGGATACTTGTCTGTATTATTTGACTGGAGATCGCACAGAATAGGAAGTTGGTCCTGATCTATAACCGCAGATCTACAGGATGGATCATTTACTCTATGAGTCTGAGGATAACACGTATTATGCTATAAAGAATCACAAGAATCCACAGTGTATGTGCAATCTAACTCTACATTCCATTTTACATATCAAGTGGTCACTCTCTGATTCTTTGCTCTGTTCTCTTCTCTTTTGCTAGATGTGTATTTGAATACGTGGGCAAATGCTGCTGACGCCGTAGAGGATGCTGCATGTCTGAAGACCTGTGAAACAAACTTTTAACTTTAAGTAATATTTTATTACTTATATTTTAAATTATATGGTTCAGAGAGCTGTGCGCCCCCTTTTCTCTTCATGTTCGCTGGTGGACCAGCTTCGGTGCCTCTTTCATGCTCTCCTTTCCGTGGAGAACAGTATGTGCTCCCTGTTCAGGATTCTCTGCACTAGGACCATGTTCTCCTAGTGTGAGTTCATGGGGTCCACTAGTCTGTCCTGCACTGCAGTCTGGGATGGATGCACACTCTGTGCAGCCGTTTGGTTGTCAGGCCCTGCCAGCTCCGTCCCTCCTTTTCCTACTACCATGTCGGTCACTGGTTGCTGGGTACCTCTCCGCCCACATGGTCTCCATCTCTCCCTCCTTCTCCTGCTCTCTTTCCTCCTCTTCTGCTCCTCTCCCCATCCCTCCATCCTCCACTCATCTCCCTGCCATCTCACTGCCACTCTACTAGCTCTCTCACACACCAACTCACAGTGGCACTGGCTCACAATCACTCTACCACTCCCTTATACTCACTCAATCACACTGTATAAAATAAAAATAGAAAATGTGTTGTGTGTCCAAAAAGAAAAGGTGTGTGTGTGTGTGTTTGCGTATATATGCGATATGTGCACTATGTGCCAAAGTGTGTTATGTGTTTTTTTGTATGCAATTTTCTCTCCTCTCCCCACTCCAATTTACCTCTCTCCAGTGTGAGCTCCTATCTCTCTCTCTGACTCTATGTCTATTTTCCACTCTTGGGCCCTGTGCTGTAGCTCTGGCAATGTGTGTCATATATTTGGGGTATATGTATACATTTATTTGAATTTACTTATACATTTTTCTGTGTGGTGATTGGCTGGGATTTTGAACTTGTTTTAACAGAATTTAGAGTCAACTGATAAAGTTGAGTATTATGTACTTTCCTATGAACTTGACATATCTCACATTATTTAGCAAATTAAATGAATTTACGGTGAGGGAAAAAGATGCAGTGCACGTTATCAGGTTACTTGTTTGCGCGGCCTATACTCATTGTTCATTCTGGTAGGCAGCTTATTGAATAGCTGTGAAACACAGGCATGGTTATCGTTCAGTATTGGGTTTCCACTTAATGACTGTTTTTCCATACCTTATTGAGTCGAGCCCTAGAAAACTAGATAAAACTCACAATGAAACAAAACATTTTAAACAAAGTTGTATGAAGTCCAGTAAATAGCAACTCTTTGCAATATACAATTCAGTTACATAATATTTTATTTATTTTTCTTTACTACCTAAGCTTTGTCTTCTTTCATGGCACTACCACCACTTAGAAACATAGCCCCAAATAATTACCCATCTGGCGACTAGCTGCTCAGTAGTGCTTGTCTCCAGAATTATTACCGCATTCATGAGTTTTATACACTGCTCCGGGAATGACAGGCAGGAAACCGTGCAGACATCTTTCCATAGTGACATCTGCGTGCCTGTGCTGTCAGTCCCAGCCTGCTCTAAGAGGCGTTGCTAGGAGCCATTCAGCTCCAAAAGGGACTGACAGCACAGGGATCACTATGGAAAGATGTCTGCGCACTTTCCTGCCTGTCATTCCCGGAGCAGTGTATAAATCTCATGAACGTGGTAATAATTCTGGCGACTAGCGCTACTGAGCAGCTAGTCGCCAGATGGGTAATTTTTCGGAGCCATGTTTCTAAATGATGGTAGTTCCGCTTTACACTGTGTGCACAATTATTAGGCAAGTTCTATTTTTGAGAATTCATTTTATTATTGAACAATTACAGTGCTCTCCATCAATCCAAAATGTAATGAAACCTTAATCCAGAATATTTAAGAAAGTAAAAGTGAGGTTTTGGCTTTCTTGGGAGAATATCTATGTGTGCACAATCATTAGGCAACTATTAGTGTGCAGAATTATTATGCAACTAAATGAAAAACGATAATTTTCCCATCTTACGTGTTTAATTTCATCTATTAAAGTGAGAATACTAAACAAACAACTCAAAATTTACAAATAAACATTTGTGCTATTTCCAAAAAAAAATCAGTGACCAATTTAGCCACTCTTCTGTTCAATAACAGTCATAAGCTTTCCATTCATGGAGTATGTCAGTTTCTTGATCTGTTGATGATCAACGTTTTGTGCAGCCGCAACCAAAGTCTCCCAGACACTGTTCAGAGAGGTGTACTGTTTTCCTTCAACATAAATCTGCCATTTAAGAATGGCGTAGAAGTTCTCAATAGGGTTTAGGTGAGGTGAAGAAGGAGGCCATGTCATTATTTTATCATCTTTAAGGCCTTTACTGGCTAGCCAGTCCTGCATAAAAATCATGGTCTTCTTGAAAGATGCAGACTTTTTCCTGTACCACTGCTTGAAGAAAGTGTCTTCTAAAAATGGGCAGTAGGTTTGGGAGTTGAGTTTGAGTCCATCTTCAACCTAAAAAGGTCCAACTAGATCATTTTTGATAATACCAGCCCTTACCAGTACCCCTCCTCCACCTTTCTGGCATCTGAGTCAAAGTGGAGCTCTGAGCCCGTTACTGATCCAGGCACGGTCCCATCCATCTGGACCGTTAAGAGTCACTTTCATCTCATCAGTCCATAAAACCTTTGAAAAATCTGTCTTCAGCTATTTCTTGGCCCAGTCTTGACATTTCAACTTATGTGTCTTGTTCAGTGGTGGTCAGGTTTCAGCCATATTTACCGTGGCCATGTCTCTAAGCACTGAACACCTAGTACTTCTGGACACGCCAGGTAGGTTGCAGTTCTGGAATATGACAGCACTGGAGAATAATGGGTTCCTGGTAGCTTCATGTTTGATTCTTCTCAAATCTCTGGCAGTTAATTTGCGTCTTTTTTTCTCAATGTGTTTCTTGCAACCCTGTTGACTATTTGCAACAAAATGTTTGATAGCTCTGTGATCATGCCCCAATATCTTAGCAGTTTCAAGAGTGCTGCATCCCACTGAAAGACATTTTTTACAATTTTTGACTTTTCAGAGTCAGTTATATCTCTTTTTCTTCCCATTGTGCATGAGGAATGAAGCTGCCTAATAATTATGCACACCTTGACATACGGTGTTCATCTCCTTAGGCCACACCCTCTCTCATTACACAAATACATATCACCTGATATGCTTAAATCCAATAAGCATTCAAGTTTATACATCCTGGAGTTGGAAAATATGCATAAAAATGATGATATGGTCAAAATACTCACTTGCCTAATAATTCTGCACACAGTGTAAAAGAGACACTGTTAAAGAGGTAGTAAAAGTTATAGATAAGTATATATTTCTGTGATTTTCCTGTAGCATAAAAAAGAATACTTCTCTGGAGCTCCAACTGATATACTCAACTGAAACTGAAACCCAGAAAAATTCAAGTTTGCTGTGTGATAACAACTGAATAAAGTATCTCCCAGCAGCAGAAATATACTTATTTTATTCAACTGAAAAAGTCCAACAATATATTTTCATAATTAGGGTTTAGTACCTCTTTAGCCCTCTCAGTGGTTTTGCATTCAAAGGGTTAAACTTGAATAGAACTTTTTAATCCCTTGAACTCCAGAGAGGAAAGAATTAAATGTCCAAATTAATTTAACAGGAATTTGTATTATAGCCACTATGGTGAAGCTGGTTTACTGCAAAAAAACTCCAGAGGGGAGATGTATTAAAGGTCTATGCTGTGACAATATGATTTTGTCAGTGTGTTCATAGCACTTCGATATTTCAGTATCACCATATTCATGCGAGTGAAAATGAGGAGAAGGTCCCAGTTAGCATATAGGATTGTCAAAGTAATGACTGCCCTCACACATCACCAGCACTACGACAATTCTGAAGTCTGACAGCATTCTCTCTGCTTCCCCACTTGAACAGCAGGGTACTGGAGAGCACAGTTCAGCACCATGGACAGCATCACTCCCTTATCCCTTTGTGTGCCATAAGGATGTGCATTGCTCACTGCTGTGGCACTCAAAGAGTTAAAGAAAGTACAGCAAGCACTACACGATTATCCCCTCAGCTCTGAATCATATATTATACATGTACACACTTGAGGGAACAAAGCTGGGGGTCAGGCCACGTTCATGGGGATTTTTGGCTTCCCCCCAGCTTTGTTCCCTTGCCCACTGGTAGCCAAAGATCCCCCTGTGTACAATCTGACCTCCACAGCCTTGTTCACTTGCTTACTGGTAGCCACAGATCCCATTGAGCATTGCCTGGGCAAGGGAAGAAAGCTGGGGTGGGGGGTCAGTCAGTGTATGTGGGCTAAAACAGAATGCTGAAGGTCCCCCACAATGCTTATACTCATCATACTTCAACACTGTTAAAATTTACTGCCTCTCCCCATTACAATTCAACAAATGATGCCCCTTATCTATGATATATCTGCCTGCCCCATTAAAATCTGAAAAATGATGCCCCTTATCTTTGACATAATCTGCCTGCCCTATTAAAATCTGAATATGATGCCTCACATTGTTAACCCTTTGAGTGCCAGTGGGGTATGCCTCAGGCACTCATAGGGTTAATGTGCCTGTTAAACTGTGTTATTATTTAAAAAAAAAATCATAGGGCCGTTTTATGATTGTAAAATAAAATCAGAACTCACTGGGGGCATGGGGAGCCTTACAATAGGATAGGTGATCAATGCAGTGACTAGAAAGGTGATTACTGCCTTCCTCTCCATCCTACTCAAGCCACCTGCTTTATTATCAATGACCAGCTCGAGTAGGACTTCTACTCCTACAGAACCCCGTCATTCACAACAAGGCGGTTGATTCAACTCCGCTTTTCACGAATAAATCAACCTGCTTTTTGGGAAGGACAGTGTTCAGTAGGAGGAGTCTTACTTGAGCCAATCATTGATAGAAAGCAGCCAGCTTGAATAGGAAGGAGAGGAAGGCAGTAGTCTCCTTCCTGCTCTCTGCATTGATCATCTATCTGCTTGGGTATGTGAGCAATGCCAGGGGAGCATCAGGAGTGGTCCCAATGCCCCCTCCTGCGAGGTCTGATTTTATTTTACAATCATAAAAACTATGTGTGTTTTTTTTTTAAATAATAACACAGTTTAATGCAGAAATTAACCCTTTGAGTGCTAGTGCAAATCGAAGAGATAACAATGTGAGGCATCATACGTTGGATTTTATTGAGGCAGACAGATAAGTCAAAGATAAGGGGAATCATTTGTCAGATTTTAATGGGGAAGACAGGGATGTTGAAGATGAGAGGCATTATCTGTTGCAGATGAATGGGGCAGACAGATATGTCGAAGATAAGGGGCATCGTTTGTCAAATTTTAACTGTGGGGTAGAATGTTGAATATAAGTATTGTGGGGGAATGTCACCATTGTGTGTTAGCCCACATACACTGACTGACCCCCCCCCCCCCCCAGCCTTCTTCCCTTGCCCAGGCAGTACGCATGGGATTTTGTTGCTAGCAGTAGGCAAGGGGAAAATGCTTGGAGGGTCAGACAGTGTATATGGGGATCTGTGGCTACCAGTGGGTAAGGGAAGAAAGCTGGAGGGCAAGTGCCTGACCCACAACCTATATATTATCTGATACAGAGCTAAGGGGATACTTGTGTAGTGCTTGCTGTACTTTTTTTTAACTCTTTGTGTGCCACAGTGGTGCTAAAAGTGTTCTCTCCACTACTGTACTGGCCAAGTGGGGAAGCAGAGAGAATGCTTTCAGGCTTCAGGATTGTCATAATGCTGGTGATATGTGAGGGAGAGCATCCCTTCTACATCAACAACAGCTTGGCAATCCTGTATGCTAAAGGGGACCTTCTCCTTCCCTCCCCTTGTATCCCTAAATTTTAGTGAATATGGCAATGTATGTCTACAGCGAAATGTCAAAGAACTAAGAACACATCAACAAAATCATATCGACACAGCATCCACCTTAAGTGCATCTTCCCCATCTTCCCCATTGTTTTTCCATATTAACTATAAAAGTGATATTGAAATATTGGTTTGCTGCAGATGCTTCTATGGTGATTAAGTGCCAAGACCCTTTAGATTACAAAGTTTGCAACTCCCATTATTTTAAAAGGCTGACCTTTGTAATGCATTTTCTGTAATCTAATGAACTATTGTAAAAATACGTTAAGTATGTATGTCAGTTAGGAGAAAAATATCTAGATTTTCATTTTATAAGCTCGTCTTGTACAAGGAATCTGATGTTCCATAGTGTGTGGGCTGTTGAATTTCATCCTGCTTATTGAGCAGCAGAAAATTTGGCTTGTACTTTAAAGTCTACTAGTACATGCAAATAATAGTTAAAAATACCTACCCTGTCAGTTTTTTATTCCTTATGCTGTATTTTGCATTTTATGACATTGTAACTAAATAATGAATAAATAAACTATTCTTTACAAAATGTAAGGCACATCGCAGGCTAACTACAGTATTATTACATACTTTATTTTACCTTTATTTATATTGTTTCTATTTTCCCTGCAAGATGGTTAAATAATATTAGTGGTTTTTCAATTACACTTTAAATGAAAACTATTATCAAATGTCTAGGCAACTGCTCTAAAACACTTTTTGAACTGGTGATGTTTTCAAAGCATTGTGTTGCAATGTGTTGGCGATTTCTCCAGAATCCAAGGTTAACATATGAACACTTTCATATGCTACTAATAAATACAGCAGGCTTCTTTTTCATCCAGTAACACAGTGGAATTTTTTTTGATGTCTATGATAGCTCTTTGCATCCTTTTGTATAGCCATTTTATCCTCCAGTGCCTCAAGCACCATGGTTAGTCTGTAAATGTTATTGGTGAAAGTACTATTTGACCAAAATTATTTTTTGGGTGCTACATAAAATTTCAACATTAAAATAAGAGTCTTTTAGTGGCACTTACCATTAAATACTTTTCTTTAAATCCATATGGAATGCAGGAACCATGAAGTAAATCGCTCCTCCTCCAGAGGGCAAAAATGGGGTAGGTGAAAAGTACTGTCATGTTCCTGTGAAAAAATCAGTGAAAACCAAGTGGTTTTTCACACAAAAAAGCCTCTTTAAATAAAGCGATGAGCGTTTTTGCTCATTTTCAAAAATTCTTTGATATTTTTTCAATGGCTTTAAAGTTTTCACCTCTTTATTAACATGTTTTTCACCTTTCGCTATAATAACACGCTGTTTTCCAGGAAGTAAAACACAATACAAGCAGCTACAGAGCGAGAGTGATGCTAGGATTTTGTGCTGTGATTTAATAGTGAAATTGAGGCAAGAAAGGCTGATAGTGACTGCTATCACTATGAGTGCGTTTAATAACAATAAAAAGAGGACCTTTAAGGACCGTTATGCATCCATTGAGTCTGAGGAGGAGGAAGTGATTGCTACCATCAAAATGAAAGGGACTAGATGTCCTGGTTCCCTAAAACCAATGATGGCCAGTCCCCATATCTCACCCCTAGCGATCTTGGGGAAAATTTTGTCAAGGGCAGAGGAAGTAGAGGGTCATAGAGTTCTGTGCCTGCTGACAATGCTGAACCAGCTGCCAATGCTGATCCTGCTGCCAGTGCTAAACCTGCTGCCAATGTGTCTTGTAATTCTCGGGGTGGGGGATGATGACAAGTGTGACAGCAGGGAACCCTAAATCATACTTGCCATCTCCAAGCAGTCCTGCAACTAGCACTACTACTACTAATAAGGTGCAGAAGTTTGTACAGAGTGTTAGAAGTGAGGGAGGGGGTGAGCATACTACTATTGAGGAGGAAGACTCCCTTGACCCTGGAAGTCCCCTTCCCCCCACGGCATTGCCCAGGTAGAACATGATACTAAAGAAGGCAGAACCGTTGCCTAGCAGCAATAATACCACCACCACCAGGAGCACATATCAGCTGCCTGTGCCTGCTGCTAGTGCTGCCAATCTGCCTTCTTCAGGTCAACAAGAAATGGCAAGTGTGACATTAGGGGACCCTCTGTCACATTTCTCATCCCTTTATCCAACCGGTGAGAAATCTTTAATAGAACAGCTACAGCAGCCACAATACTCCTGGTCCTAGTTGCAGGGCTGATTCTGAGGCAATAGCATCATTCTCTGCCCCAGTCAGCAAAGGAGAATGTGGAGGAGAAGAAGAAAGAGGCCATTCTTCTCCACCTTTTCCTTCATCCATGAAGTCATGGGTGTGGGAATATTTTTATCTTGTGGCAGACATAGTGCAGCCATCAACAACAGCACTGTGCACAATTTGTGACAAGTCAGTGAAAAGGGGGAAGGAGGGAATGCAACTTGGCACATCTGCCATAATAACACACATGACATTTATGTTAACATTTATTCATGTTAAAGTGAAACAGCCACCACATAAATTGGGCACTGTTGTTGCTGTATCCATGATAGGATTGTCCTATCGGGGGATCGGGCATCCCCCGGGGGGCCACTAGATCATGGGCTGGTGGCGAAGATCAGAAGATCTCAGCTCACTGTCCCACAATATTTTGAAGGAGAGGTCTGTGTTGCCACAGGCACACTCTGTGACAGCCTTCGCGTTCCTTGTTAACCCTTTGAGTGCCAGAAGGGTACCCCTCTGGCACTCAAAGGGTTAATGCAGAGCGCCAGGATATGACATAATATCCTGGAGCCTGCTCTCCCATGCCGCGCAGGGACCACAAGGGGGCATTGATAGGGACGTTGGTGCAGCTAGTGGGCTGCTTTAAAAAAAAATGCCCAAGCTGATATTCCCCTACAATCCGCCCCTGGCTGTACCCCCAGACTCTCCCCAAAGGCAACAAGAGGTGAGGTGGAGATCAAAGAGGAGGAAGAATAGAGATACCCAGCCAGACAGCGAAAGTTTGTTGACGAGTGAAACAACTAACTCACCATCACCTTCTTTCTCAAGGTGCTAATCCATCACATTTATCGTTACCTCCCACACCAAGTGATAACCATTCTATAGATGTCAGGATGTGGCAGTTCGTGGTAGGATGTGGCTACCGATTGCACACTGTGTGGTGGCAGTGGGGTGGCAGAGAATCTCAAGCAGGGCATCAAGCGGCATCTGAGGATATTCCATCCTGCAGAATATGCTAAACTGGTTGTCATGTGTCCTTTGTAGGTTATGGACAAGGGGCATAGTGATGACAGCAGTACTTGGGGGTGTGGGGTTTCACATTGAGGAACCTAAGTGTCATGGTGTTTGGATAGAGTTGTGCAATGTGTTTCATGTGAGTGCAGATATACCCATTGTTCCAAGTCCTTCCTTTATTTACAATGTGCACATTGTAGTTGTTGATGTGAGAGGCAGAGTTCTTGCTTTCAAGGGAAAAAAATTATATTCTCAACAAACCTGTGGTTTTGGGGGAGTGGCAGGTGGAGAAGCCTAATTGGCCAACTTCTTCTTTTCTCCACATATACCTGAAGTGGTGGGGGCTAGTGATGAGCGAGCATGCTAGGCCGCCATGTTCGGGTCTCCTCCCCGCACGTTTCGCAGCTGCTGCGCAGCCAATAAACGTGCGGGGAGGCTCTGACATCAGTGTAATGCCAGCAGCCATGTTGGCTGCTGGCATTACACTGATTGGCTGGCCAGAACCCGTGATCGGGTGCTGTATAGCACCCGACGCGTGAGTTCGGCTCATTCTTAGCCAGGGAGAGATGCGCTTAGGCAGGGAAAGTCAGTGTAGGGAGAATAAAATTGTTGAAACTCTTTCAAGACCCAAAAGTCCTTTTTAGGACTGTTGTGTGTGGGGGCAGCATTTATATTTTGTTTGGGGGGGCACAATTTCCTTTTTTTTGTGGGGGGGATATTTGTAAGGTGACATATAATACTAGATGCACAGGAAGTCAGTGTAGGGAGAATAAAATTGTTGAAACTCTTTCAAGACCCAAAAGTCCTTTTTAGGACTGTTGTGTGTGGGGGCAGCATTTAATTTTTTTGGGGGGTGGCAGAATTTCATTTTTTTGTGGGGGGGGACATGTTCTAAGGTGACATTGTACTAGGTGCACAGGGACAAATATTTCACAGTGCAGTGACAAGCTGACATATTCTGTTAGGTGCACAGGGCCAATGATTTTACAACGCAGCGACAAAAAGGGCCATTTTAAACATGTGCCTAGCCATAGATTATTGTCACATTCTGTTTAGTGTGCAAATTCACAAATTAACGTCACATATTCCGTTCACTGTGCCTAGCCGCAGATTAGCGTCACATTCTGTTTAGTGTGCCTAGCCGCAGATTAGCGTCACATTCTGTTTCGTGTGCCTAGCTGCAGATTAGCGTCACATTCTGTTTCGTGTGCCTAGCCGCAGATTAGCATCACATATTGTTTAGTGTGCCTAGCCGCAGATTAACGTCACATATTGTTTAGTGTGCCTAGCCGCAGATTAGCGTCACATATTGTTTAGTGTGCCTAGCCGCAGATTAGCGTCACATTCTGTTTCGTGTGCCTAGCCGCAGATTACCGGCATATATTCCGTTTAATATGAAGAAGGCGGGTAAAAAGGGACGGGGAAGTGGACGTGATCCTGATAGTTAAGGGCGCGGGTCAGGACGCGTAGAAACTGTGCCTGGTGCCAGAGCACAAGAAAGAAAGACATCCACCATACCTAGCTTCATGTCTCAGTTTACAGGGCGTCGCAGGACATCACTCTCGAGGTCAGACCACTGCGAACAGGTGGTCGGTTGGATTTCAGCTGATACTGCTTCCAGTCGGTTAAGCACCACCCTGTCTTCCACCAAGTCCACTCTCACTAGCCAAGAGTCTGGTCAACATAATCCTCACCCTGATCATCCTTCCTCCCACCATAGAGGGTCTGGCCAAAGAAGTGATCCCACACTGGGATATAGTGAGGAGCTCTTCTCATCACCAATCCTTGATTTGAACCTCTCTCCAAGCACGCTTGCAGAGGAACATGAGATCTTGTGCCCTGATTCACAACCTCTAGAGGGTACCCAATCACAAGAAGATGACAGAGGGGAATGGCATTTAAGGTCAAAGGAAGTGGATGATGATGATGAGACACAGTTGCCATCAAATCAACCACAATTACTGTCTCAAGACCTTGATGAGGAGGAAGATACACAGTTGTCAATGACTGAGGATGTGGTGGGATCAAGAAATGAGGAGGATGATCAGAGTGAGGAAGTGGAGGAGGACTTGGTGGACGATGAGGTCACTGACCCCACCTGGGAAGGTGGAAAGCCGAGCGATGACAGCAGTCCTGAGGGTGAGCCATCTGCAGCACCGCAACAGGCTGGAAGAGGCAGTGGTGTGGCTAAAGAAAGAAGGCGGACCGCACCAAACCGGCCCGCAAATGTTCCACGGAGCACCCCCTTGCGTAAATCTCCCTTGCCAAGGGCTAGGTGTTCCGCGGTATGGCGTTTTTTTAAGGAAAGTGCGGACGACAAAAGAATTGTAGTTTGCAACCTGTGCCACACCAGAATGAGCCGAGGCATGAACACTAGCAACCTCACCACCACCAGCATGATCCGACACATGGCATCCAAGCACCGTAATAAGTGGGAGGAACGCCCGGATCGCCAATCTGTGTCTGCAGGCCACACCACTGCCTCCTCTTCCCCTGTTTTCGGTGCCGGCCAATCGCCTGTCGAAGGCGCAGGCCCGCATACCTCCCGCCCTGCACCTGTACCATCTGAAGCACCATCAGCGACCACATCCACTTCCCTGTCCCAGCGCAGCGTCCAAATGTCGTTACCCCAGGCATTTGAGCGCAAGCGAAAATACCCAGCCACCCACCCACAGGCCATAGCACTAACCTCACACCTTTCCAAATTACTGGCCATCGAAATGCTGCCATTTAGGCTTGTGGACACTGAGTCCTTCCGCAGCCTGATGGCAGCAGCTGTCCCTCGGTACGCAGTCCCCAGCCGCCACTACTTTTCCCGGTGTGCCGTCCCCGCCTTACACCACCATGTGTCCCTTAACATCACCCGTGCCCTGACCAAAGCAGTTACTGGGAAGGTCCACTTAACAACTGACACATGGACAAGTGCTTGTGGCCAGGGACGCTACATTTCCCTGACGGCACACTGGGTGAATGTCGTGGAGGCTGGGAGCGACTCGGACCCTGGGATGGCACAGGTGCTACCCACGCCGAGGATTGCGGGCCCTACCTCCATCAGGGTTTCCGCCAGCACCTACGTTATTGGCTCCTCCTCCTCCTCCGTTTCCACCTCCGAATTCTCTGCGCGCAGCGCCACTCACCCATCAGCCAGTAGCTGGAAGCAGTGTAGCACTGCAGTGGGGAAGCGTCAACAGGCCGTGCTGAAGCTTATCTGCCTTGGGGACAAACAGCACACGGCCTCAGAGCTGTTGCAGGGGATTAGTCACCAGACCGAGCAGTGGCTCTCGCCACTCAACCTGCAACCAGGCATGGTTGTGTGTGATAATGGGCATAACTTGGTGACGGCTTTGGAGCTCGGCAAGCTCACACACGTACCATGCCTAGCGCATGTATTTAATTTAGTGGTTCAGCGATTTCTAAAAACCTACCCCAATTTGCATGATCTCTTGACGAAGGTGCGCCGCGTGTGTGCACATTTCCGTAAGTCATCTACAGCTTCAGCCGGCCTGTTGACGCTGCAGCAGCGCTTACAATTGCCAGCTCACCGGCTGCTGTGTGACGTGAGCACGCGCTGGAACTCCACCTTCCACATGTTGGCCCGGCTTTGTGAGCAGCAGAGGGCAGTAGTGGAGTACCAGCTGTTACACGGTCATCGCCTCTCCGTTCAACTTCCTCTAATCAGAAGTGAGGAGTGGGAATGGATGTCAGACCTCTGTGAGGTTTTACGCAATTTTGAGGAATCGACACAGATGGTGAGTGGCGATAACGCTATTATCAGTGTAACCATCCCACTTCTGTGTCTACTGAAACGCTCGCTGCTCACAATTAAAACCGATGCTTTGCATGTGGAAGAGGTGGAAATGGGGGAGGAAGAGCTTACACAAGGTGATAGCCAGAGCACCCTCACTTCGTCTTCTCAGCGACAATTGGAGGAGGCGGAGGAGGAGGAGGAGGAGGAAGACACGGTTGCCTCCGCTACAGAGGGTAGCCATGGAACTTTATTTCCATCTCTTCAGCGTGGGTGGGCAGAAGAGGAGGAAGAGGATGAGGAGATTGAGAGTCATCCTCCTGGTGAGGACAGCGAAATCTTGCCTGTTGGTACTCTGGCACACATGGCTGACTTTATGTTAGGCTGCCTTTCCCGTGACCCACGCGTTATACGCATTTTAGACAACACGGATTACTGGGTGTTCACCCTTCTGGACCCCCGCTACAAAGAGAATTTCTCATCTCTCATTCCTCCGGTGGAGAGGACAAGCAAAATGGTGCAATACCAGAAGGTTCTTGTCGAAAAATTGCTCCAAAATTTTCCATCTGACAACGCTGGCGGCAGAGTACGTGCTACCTTGGCCAACCGAGAAGGGGAGAAAAGGGGAGCACACAGCAGTTCCGACAAAGGCAGGGCAACACTCTCCAAGGCGTGGGACACCTTCATGACACCCCGCCAGCACCCTCACCCTGATGCGCGGCCTAGTGTCACAAGGAGGGAAAAGTTTTGGAAGATGGTGAAGGAGTACGTAGCAGACCGTGTCAGCGTCCTCACTGATCCCTCTGTGCCTTACAACTACTGGGTGTCCAAGCTGGACACGTGGTATGAACTGGCACTCTACGCCTTGGAGGTGCTGGCCTGCCCTGCCACCAGCGTTCTGTCTGAGCGGGTATTTAATGCTGCTGGTGGCATCATAACAGATAAGCGTATCCGCCTTTCCACCGAAAATGCTGATAGGTTGACACTTATAAAAATGAACAAGGCCTGGATTTCCCCTGACTTCTCCACTCCACTGGAGGAAAGCCCCGGGTGAACATAAAGTCACTTTAGATATGTTATTTACAATGATGGGAATACTCTGTATTCCCATTCACCCCTTCCACCCAAAAAACGGGTATATGGTTGACTTTTAATCTTCTCATCCTCCTCCTCCTCTTCCATATGCCCTGTGATATAATTTTTATATAGGGCCAGCTCACCAGCGGGCCCTGTGATATAATTTTTATATAGGGCCAGCTCACCAGCGGGCCCTGTTTGACAATTTTTGTATAGGTCAGCTCACCAGCGGGCCTTCTCATATAATGTTTTATTGGGTCAGCTCTCTAGCGGGCCCTCTCATATAATGTTTTATAGCGTCAGCTCACTAGCGGGCCTTCGCATATAATGTTTAGGATGGTCAGCTCCGCAGCAGACCCTCACTCATAATGTTTTAGATGGTCGGCTCAGCAGCAGACCCTCATTCCTAATGTTTTAGATGGTCAGCTTAGCGGCATGCCCTCGCCCCTAATGTTTTAGAGGGTCACCAGCAGGCCATTAATCCTAATATTTCAAGGGTGTGTATGATGCCCTCCTTTATGTGTAATAAAGGGTGTATTGGAGTGAAATTTCAGTCTAATTTTTGGCAGCCCTTTCACTTAGTGCATAGGCTTTATGAGTGTTGGACCACTACCTGAACTATTGTACCACAATGTGAATGAGGCCCTCCATTTTGTGATATACAGGTTGTATCGGAGTGCCTCAGGTCCTCCCATTGAATTAAATAGGGCTGGGGTGTTCGACAGAGCAGAAGGTAGTTCTTGGCTTCATCCACTAAGTCACTTCGTCACTTTTACTCAATGGATCAGACCCCACTGTTCCAACTATAAATTTTGGACTTAACAAGGGCAAACGGACATGTTGTAAAACCTGTGGTAGCTGCGTCCTCCGTTCCTGAATGCTGTACCTTACCCGGGCCATAACCACGTTGAACACCTGCTTTACGCTGCGCACGTTTCCCTCTTAATCATGGCCCCAGTTCCGAAAAATCGATGAAATTTTTTGCAGAATTTGCAGATGATATACAAGTAAATATACAGCAAATACTGTTTGGTAACAATTTTTCGCCTAAAATCGTTTTTATCTTCCTTTTTGTGTGTTTTACGGTCAGTCTGTAAAAATGGCGTACTACGGGCAAAACATCGTTCCCAGCAGCGACGTTGGAGTCCAAGATGCATCCAGACATCCTCCCTATGCTGTCCCTGAACCATTTCTGTGGTGTTTCCATCATTTTCTGACCTTTTCCTATGAACCAGGCACCCTCCCCTCATCAGAGCAGGGGGTGCCTGGTGTAATGCTCGAGTCCTCCCATTGACTTCAATGGGGCTCGGGTGCTCGGCCGAGCACTCGAGCCTCCGGGGGCGCTCGGCCAGAGCACCCGAACACCCGAGCATCGGGGTGCTCGATCATCACTAGTGGGGGCTAGTTATGGTGCTGCTACTGCCTCAGGCGCATCACTGGAGCTAGTCATGGTAAGGGGAACCTTCATCATCCATTACCCATGTTACTGCCGTTGTTGATCCCATTCCCTTTGAGCTACCTAATCATTCTGCTGTTTAAATAACTCAGCAGAAGCAAAAACAGCAGTCGCAAATTAAGCAATTACATCAGGGTATTTGACAATGGCCAGTGGCCACTGGCCAACATAACTTGACCTGCTGGCATTAGGCCAGAAGGGCATTTTTTTGTTTTCTCAGGGCTTGTTCTTTAAAAAACAAAACAAAAAACATAGACTTACAAGAAAATAAGCAATTTTTGGGTGCTTGTTTCCAACAAGCCTAAGTCTTACAAATCAATATTTCCTTAGGGCTTGTGCCTCTAATAAGTCTAGGTTCTACAAATCAATGTTTCCACAGGGCTTGAGTCTAACCAAAGTCTTATTTCCTCAATAACACAATGTTTCCTCAGAGTTTGTGGGGCAAGCCTAAGTCCTACAAATCAATATTTCCTTTTTGCTTGTGCTTCTAAAAAGTCTAAGTCCTACAAATCATTGTTTCCATAGGACATGGGCCTCTAACAACAAATCTTACAAATCATCCTTTACAAAATACTCTTACTTCAGGGGGTCCTTTTCTCTCTCACATTAAGTACAAATTTCTTGTTTTTTTTAACTGTCCCCCCAATACCAGTCAACAACCACCCCCAAACAAATTCCCTGTTTACTGATTCTTTTCCTAGACTCCACCCACCAACACAGGCACCCTCCTCAGACCCTTTTTATACCATGTCTTATGGGTTTTTTTAATTGTATTTCGTTTTTATTTTTTTATTAATAGTCCCCCCAATTTCAGTAAACCCCCCCAAGAGAAAACATTCCCTGTTCAAGTCATTATTTCCCCACACTCCACCAACACAGGCACCCTCATACCCCTTTTATACCCTGGCTTTGGAAAATAAAATATAATTTGCTATGTGTTTCATGTAAATTGATTTCAGTGGAATGAGCTAGGTGAAAACGGGTAAAACCGCATTTTACACTGGAAATTATTCGCCAAGAGGGATGTGCCAGTATTTACCGATTTTGGTTTGAGGCAAATGTTTTCGCCTAACCCTATTTCAAAATCCAGGGCCACTGAGGCTGAGAGGCCCCTCTCTTCATCCAGCTTTACCTGCCAACCCCTTAGTTTCACATATATGTTATGGTTGGCAAGCAAAACCAGGAGTCAGACGGTATAGTTAATATAACCTTTATTATGAGAATAATGCCAGTAATGCAATATATAAATATACACACAGTGGGTGATTGAAACAGCGAGCACTGTATCAAGAATAGCAGTCTCCCAAACTCTGCACCACATTGTCCGAGACTGGGCCTCAGTCCACTGGAGTCTTGTGGTAACGTAACGCCCAAGAGATACTGACTCAGCCTGCAGTCAGTAGCTAGGAGTCTGCTAGAGCCCCAGGTCAGTACTAGGAAGGATGTCTGAATAACAGAACCAACAAACTGAATGAAAAGAAAGAGCCTTCTAGTAAGCACCAGATAGGATAGTCAGACGAGCCAAAGTCATACACGGAGTGGGTAGTCAGCCAGAACCACAGGTTTGCACCAGAGAAGATAGCCACTGGAGCATATGTATGCTGGATGTGCAGTGGATAGAGCCCCAGGTCAACACCAGAGTGGGTAGTCAGACAAGCCTAGGTCATACACGGAGCGGGTAGTCATCCAGAGCCACAGGTTTGCACCAGATAGGATATCCACTGGAGCATATGTATGCTGGATGCGCAGTGGATAAAGCCCCAGGTCAACACCAGAGTGGGTAGTCAGACAAGCCCAGGTCATACACGGAGCGGGTAGTCAGCCAGAACCACAGGTTTGCACCAGAAAGGATATCTGAGCCAAATCAGAAAGCCAAGGAGAATAGTCAGACAGAGCCACAGGTCAACACCACCCCTTTATACCCCACCTACTTATACCCCACCTCTTTTCATGATTGTTACCTCTTTTCATGATTGTCCTCTCTCTGCCTCCTGGGCCAGTCTGCCCCTGGTTCGAAGATGCCTGTAAGAGATGCCCCCCACCAGCTCCAACTTGCCCCCACCAGCTCCACTTTGCCCCATCAGCTCCAACTTGCCTCCCCCAGTTCCAACTTGCCCCACCAGCTCCAACTTGCCCCCTATCAGCTCCACTTTGCAATACCAGAAATAATCAATCTGCTTGCGGGGTATAATTGAATGATGTAGTATCCCCCTCCTGCCCCTTAACCTAGTGTAAGCCACCTGTGAGCATAAGGAAAACCCTGCCCTCTTTGACAGGTTTTTCCTTATGCTCAGTGAAGATTGTCCCTTTCTAAGATCCATCTGGACAGTCTTGCTGTTCTGAGGTGAGCAGTGTTACATCAGTAATAAAAGGGGCAGGAGGGGGATACTGTCATGGTAACCAGTACAAATGAAGGTCAGATGCAGGTATAAATATATAATAAAACTGCCTTTATTACAGATACAAAATAAAAGTAATTCCCCAGCAATACCCCAGAACATAAAATGGACAGGCCACAGTCCACTACTCAGACTGACACTGAGCCGAGGCCTGTACTACTCAGAGAGAAGTAGAGATCCAGCCTATGGTTCGATCTCCAAAGATGTATAGGCGTCCAAGGGAATCGGAGTACTACTGTGAGGTACAGAATGGGGACAGTGGCAAATGGAGCAGAAGACAGCACAAGCTATTGTACTGCTAATGCGAATAGCCCAACAGTCTCAGATACACGGCGCAAGTAGACAGCCAGAGCCACAGTTCAGAACCAGGGTGGATAGTCAGACAAGCCAGGGTCATACACAGAGCAAGTAGTCAGCTAGAGCCACAGGGCAGAACCGGTGTGGATAGTCAGACAAGCCAGGGTCATACACGGAGCGAATAGTCAGCTAGAGCCACAGTTCAGAACCAGAGTGGATAGTCAGACAAGCCGGGATCATACACAGAGCGAGTAGTCAACTAGAGCCACAGTTCAGAACCGGAGTGGATAGTCATACAAGCCGGAGTCATACATGGAGTGAGCGACAACTAAAGCCACAGGTCAGAACCGGTGTGGATAGTCAGACAAGCCGGGGTCATACACGGAGCGAGAACAGAAGCCAAACCAGGGTCACAACGAGTAATCACAGGAACACCATGTAAAGACAACTGACATTAGGCCCCAGGAGGTTCATATAGGCCTACACAGAGGTGGGAATCAATTAGTTAGATTGAATGCATGCATATAAACAAGCGCCGTGTTCAGAGACAGAAACGCATGCCTGCACCCGTGACCATCAGATAGAGCAGCGAATAACACAAGGGTAACTGGCAGCACAGGTGCCAAGGTACACATAATTCTTATAGGCTGCTGTAAGCAAGACTTTGTGCACTGAGGGGACCAAGATACATTGTCACAAGTTTGCCAATCAATCCTTGGATTGTGCAGCTGCAACCAGGGGAAACCCGGAATAATGGAGTAATAAGGAGAATGGATGACCTGAAACTGTAAGGCCTCCACGTGGAGAGCCCCTACCCTCACAGACAAGGAACAAGTCTCGTGGGTAACCTGTGCTGGTTGTAGGGGTCTCCCGTCAATGACCTCAACAGCCAAAGGAGAGGACCGAGGTAGCAGTGGAATCGAATGCTGGGCTGCAAAGTCTGCGTCAATGAAAAGCCCAGCGGCCCCTGAGTCTAGCAAAGCTAGAGCAACCACCGAGGATTCAGCCCAAGACAGCACTACCTCAAGGATCGTTTTGCCTTGAAGAATCTCTGGGGACCGTGAAACTCCACCTCTGGTCTGTTCCCTATGTAACTCTAGGTGTGAGCAGGCTTCCCACAATATAAACAGAGACCCTCCCTCTGGCAGAGAGCCCTCTCCTCCACCGAAAGGTGCATAAACCCTAGTCGCATGGGTTCTACTCTAGTGGAGTCAGAACCAGGAGACATGGGAGATGAAGGAGGATTGGGTGGGTTCACAAAGCTAGGTGCCAACCGGGACGGAGGCCTACGCATATGTTCTGTGAACAATGGTCTCTCCCGAATCCAGGTATCGATCAGAATGATAACTGAAATCAGCTCCTCCAGATCACTCGGCAGCTCATGGGCTGCGATCTCGTCTTTGATCAAGTCACATAGGCCCTGGGAGAATGCGGCTACAAGTGCATTATTATTCCATTCTACCTCCGCTGCCAGAGTATGGAATTCTATTGTGTACTCTGCCACTGTGTGTGTGCCTTGGCGGATGGTCAAAAGTTGTTTGGCAACGGAGATTGCACGACCAGGAACATCAAAGACCCTACGAAACACAAATTAAATTAAATTGTAAATAATGGGTTTTTCTGTTTCCAAAAGAGGATTAGCCCATGCCAATGCTTTGCTCAACAGGAGGGAAATCAGGAGTCCTCTTCTAACTCGGAATTGCATGTGGTACCATCTCTAGAAAAAGCCCCAGCTGAGCAAGGAACCCCAGACAGAGTGTAGGTTCCCCCTTAGAGTTGAGATAATGTAGCAGACCCAGATAACCCTTTAGAAACACCACTCCCAGGGGTAGCAAGAACAGCCGGTGCTGAATCTGGGGAGGCCACCGGTTGCTGAGCAAAACGATCAAGTTGCACAGTTCGGTTTAATAAAGTCTGCATATCCAAAGACAATAGATCAATGCGTTGATCCTGAAACAGGATGCTCGGAGAAGGCGGATTGCCTGTACCTTCAGTACTCATGGCCCTTATGTCACGTTAACCAGTACAAAAGAAGGTCAGACACAGGTATATATATATATATATATATATATATATATATATATATATATATATCTATATATATATATATATATATCATCCAAAGATTGGCACTCACGCTTTACCATAACAACTGAGCCGGGTGCAATAGTGACAATGAAATATAAAATATAAGCTATGCACTCACGGACTTACAAAAACAAAAAATCATTTATTAACTATACAGCAACGTTTCGGTACTCCTCTGGGACCTTTGTCAAGCCAACATAAACAAAGCAGAAAGAATGAATAAATAGAGAACTCACCGTTTGTGCTCACATACAGGGGAAAGTGACGTCACAGAAAATAGACAGGTAACCACGAGGAAAAGCCCATGGAGATCCACTAGTACCGATAAAAACAAGAAGAAATGGAAAACACCACTGCCACCCAGTGGTTAGGATAAATACAAAGTAACAGAGCAGATAGAAATGTAACAGATGAAATCGCAACCAATGTAGCAATCAAAGAGCACAGAGTACATCCCATATAATCAAACAAAAACAAAAATAAAAAAATAAGTAAATAAAAATCAAAAAAATAAAAAATGATCAAAAATAATAATGAAAATAAATGAATAAAATAAAATAAAAATATATATGAGAGACTGATAGATAACTATCTGACAGATAGAAAACAACTAAATAAGTTGTTTTCATTTAATCCATGGGGATTACAGGTTTGGAGTTCCCGTATCCAAAAACATTCACGTTGTAGTAATAGCTGTGGTCTATTGCCTCCCCTACGTAGGGGAGGCACATGATCAATGCCCACAACTGTAAAGTTGGTGGCAGAATGTTTCAATTCCAAAAAATGTATATATATAATAAAACCACCTTTATTAAAGATACACAATAATAGCAATTCCCCAGCAATACCCAGGAACATAAAATGGACGCGCCACAGTCCACTACCCAGACTGACACTGAGCCAAGGCCTGTACTACTCAGAGAGAAGTAGAGAACCAGCCTATGGTTCGATCTCCAAAGATGTATAGGCACCTAAGGGAATCGGAGAACTACCACACAGGTACAGAATGAGGACAGTGGCAAACGGAGCGGAGGACAGCACAAGCCATTGTACCGCTAATGCAAATAGCCCAACAGTCTCGGATACACGGAATGAGTAGACAGCCAGAGCCACAGTTCAGAACTGGTGTGGATAGTCAGACAAGCTGGGGTCATACACAGAGTGAGTAGTCAACCAGAGTCACAGTTCAGAACTGGTGTGGATAGTCAGACAAGCCAGGGTCATACACGGAGTGAATAGTCAGCTAGAGCCACAGTTTAGAACCGGAGTGGATAGTCAGTCAACACGGGGTCATACACAGAGTGAGCGATAACTAGAGCCACAGGTCAGAACCGGTGTGGATGGTCAGACAAGCCGGGGTCATACACTGAGCAAGAACAGAGGGGGATGGGGAGTTTGATGTTGTAATTTCTGCTGCTGAGTTGTCAGAGACAGATGATGTTCTGTCACAGCAGAAGGATGATGATGAGGGCTCATGTAACACAGACCACCATGGCCACCATGGGACTGGGTTCTTCAACGAGAAGCAAACTAAACGAGTAATCACATGAACACCACGTAAGGGCAACTGACATTAGGGAAGTTCATATAGACCTACATGGAGGCAGGAATCAATTAGTCAAATTGAATCCATGCGTATAAATAAGTGCCGCATTCAGAGTCAGAAACGTGCGCCTGCACCCGTGACCACCAGACAGAGCAGCGAATAGCACGAAGGTAACTGGCAGCACGGATGCCAAGGTACACTGTGATAGATACTTTATCATTCAATTACTCTTGAACTACAACTCTGACAGTATTTTAATAATACTCTGCATGGCCCAAATACTATGAAGATTAATTGGAACTGCTTTTGTTGTGAAACATTACTATCCCTTTAATAATGATGTCTCTGTTTTGACTGTAGTTGAGCCAAAGCTTCTTTTTCTGACAAAGACAGATTTTGAGTCTTCTTAGAGTTGGATTTGGCATGAAGACTGACAAGTTCCCTTTCCTGAGTCTTCTGGAACACTTCCAGCTGTTAGCCTTTATAATGAAATGAAAAAATATCAGATCTCTGTCTCAAGCCTGTATCCATATACTCAATGCATGATGAACCATTGATAACCAGCTTAGCCTACAAAATGTGTAAGTCAAACACAGCACACTTATCAGTAAAAGTACCACTGAAAACAATACACCCACTGCAAATTGGCTCCATGGGCAGACGCATGGGCTTCCCAGCATCGGGCAGCTTCCAAAAATACTGACAGTGCACTGTCTCACAAATCAATTTACATTGAGCAATATATTGAATAAAATGAAATTAGAAGAAGGAACAAAATTGAGACCTTTTTCAAGTACCCTAATTTGGGGAGCTGTAAAGGAAACATTGGATAAATGGTACACAGTTAGGAACTGTGCTTCACACAGTTCTTGTCTGGTTGGATATCTTTTTGGTTCTTGATCTACATCCTCCCTTCCTGGTTGCCTTTTGAGGTTTCTCTTACTTTTCTTCTTTTTGTATTTTTGCATCCTTTTTTTTTTTTGAAAGGGAGATTTCTTGGTCTATTTCCCAATGGCTTGAATCCATCAGAGATCTATCAGTATTAACCCTAACCTGGGAAATAGATGGACGTTCTTCAACTGTATCAGATCCAGTCCTCCAAGAAATATGGAATTTGTTTAAAATGCACTTAGATAAATATATGCATCAATACTGGATATACCATTGGAGAACAAGTACAAGAAGATCAATTTAAGACCAATGTGGCTTAATAAGGAGGTTTAGGGAAATTAGAAATAAAAAGCATGCTTTTAAAATATTTATGTCAGAAGGTTAGGTGCAGCATTTAAAAAATCTAAAGAATGTAATAAAATTTGCAAACAATCAGATAGGTTAGCTAAAATTGAGCAAGAAAAATCCCAATCAATTTTACAAGTATAGTTTATAAATAGAAATATTCAAGTTGATATTGGCCCTCTTAAGGCTGAGACAGGTGAATTGACTAGTGCGGATAAGACTATGGCTCTCTTGGGTCCTTAAGGGTTTAATGTAGATAAATGTAAAGTTATGCATTTGGGGTGTAGAAACAAACATGCTTCATATACTACTTGGGGAATCCTCATTAGAGAAAGAATTAGGAGTACTGATAGATGAAAGACTTCACAACAGTGTGCAAGTGTCAATCAGATGCTGCAAGAGAATATAGGGTACTACAGAGGATGCAAATACAATTTTACCTCTATACAAATCCTTGTATAATATGGAGTACAGTTTTGGGCACCAGTTCTTAAAAAAGACATTGAACTGGAGGATCTGAGCTATAAAGATAGACTAGCCAAACTGGATTTGTTTACACTGGAGAAGAGACATCTAAGGGGTGATATGATTACCATTTACAAATATATTCAAGGATAATACGAAGAACTCTCCAATGTACTATTTATTCAAATAGCTGATTAAAGTACAAGAGTATCACAGTGCCCGTGGTTCCAGTGCCTGGGCAACATTGTGTAATGGTTTGCATGACACTCAGACACAGTAGGTTAGAATAAAACACAGTTTTATTAAAGACACAATGAGAATACCCACAGCGGGCTATAGTATCACAGTGGAATAGACAGGAAAATATAAATCATAGACATATGCCCACACAGGCCCAGTATACAATGGGAAGAAGGTAGATACTGTCACAGGTCAGACATAACAAGGTAACTTGAGCACAGCATGGGTTAAAGTTCATAGATAGTAATCAGTCTCTGATGTAGTGTGTTTGGCAATGCCCAGTATGATGGTAATGGTATCAAGAGACTGTGGTGCGAGATGTGGAAGCACCTAAGTCTACAAAGCAGGACTGAGACTTATACCCTCTGCTGTAGTATATAAAGCAAGAGAAGAAAAAGAACCCTGCTGTACTAGCACTCCAACTAGATCATCAAATTGGGACTACTGATCATAAAATAAACCCTCTCAAAATAACAGCTAAAACATAACTTTTATTAAAAAGCTAAAATGTTGGGCTAGAATCATAAAATGGTCACCTTAATAGTCCAAAAATGCAGGTTTTATACACAAAAATCAAACCTGCATATTAAGACATAATATACAATCCCAGTGTATAATCGTGATTATGATGACAAACAAAGATATATATGACTAACTAATAAGTCGCATACAAATGCAGCCGACCTGGCTTAACTAGGGTTAACTTGCATCTAGTTTCAGCACCAAATAGGTGCACAAATCAACTGAAAAACGGTGTGGCTTAGTTAGTTGAAGAGTGCAGTTTGCCGAAATATGTCCAGCAAACTGCACTATTTGTCCATTTACTGTATGCCGAAATTAGAGTCTGCTTATCGTAAAAGAAATATATACACTGGAATAGAATCCGTTTAACTGTACCCTTGGATAAAATCAATACGCAAATCTAATTAACCCTCGGTTGATATAATTTCTAGCTAGTATTGATCTAGGCGCCAGTATACCAGTAATAGTCCTAACTACAGAAGAACTCCACATAGGAGCCTGTCTAACCAGTCAGGAAAGTTATCTAATTAAATAACTGAATACCGGGGCTTATCCGGCTTGCCAAATAAAAGCTACAAATACTGAGATGTAAAACTGACACAAAGTCTATCAGCTAACTGTCTAGTATAAAAAAATGTACCGGGGCTGATCCGGCTTGCCATCTAACTACCTGGCTACAATAAGTTTAAATCTCAGCACTGTTCCGACTTATCAGGTAAAGATGAATGCCGGAGCTAATCCGGTTTGTCATCCAACTATCTAGTTGATTTAAACTAAGTACCGGGGCTATTCCGGCTTGCCAAAGGGTATAGCGGATTAGAGATGAAAGCAAAAAATGCCAAAATGCCTGACGTACGTTTCGCTGTTAAAGCTTTATCAAAGGCATAATAACAACATTTTTGTTATTATGCCTTTGATAAAACTTTAACAGCGAAATGTACGTCAGGCATTTTGGCATTTTTTGCTTTCATCTCTAATCCGCTATACCCTTTGGCAAGCCGGAATAGCCCCGGTACTTAGTTTAAATCAACTAGATAGTTGGATGACAAACCGGATTAGCTCCGGCATTCATCTTTACCTGATAAGTCGGAACAGTGCCGAGATTTAAACTTATTGTAGCCAGGTAGTTAGATGGCAAGCCGGATCAGCCCCGGTACATTTTTTTATACTAGACAGTTAGCTGATAGACTTTGTGTCAGTTTTACATCTCAGTATTTGTAGCTTTTATTTGGCAAGCTGGATAAGCCCCGGTATTCAGTTATTTAATTAGATAACTTTCCTGACTGGTTAGACAGGCTCCTATGTGGAGTTCTTCTGTAGTTAGGACTATTACTGGTGTACTGGCGCCTAGATCAATACTAGCTAGAAATTATATCAACCGAGGGTTAATTAGATTTGCGTATTGATTTTATCCAAGGGTACAGTTAAACGGATTCTATTCCAGTGTATATATTTCTTTTACGATAAGCCGACTCTAATTTCGGCATACAGTAAATGGACAAATAGTGCAGTTTGCTGGACATATTTCTGCAAACTGCACGCTTCAACTAACTAAGCCACACCGGTTTTTCAGTTGATTTGTGCACCTATTTGGTGCTGAAACTAGATGCAAGGTAACCCTAGTTAAGCCAGGTCGGCTGCATTTGTATGCGACTTATTAGTTAGTCATATATGTCTTTGTTTGTCATCATAATCACGATTATACACTGGGATTGTATATTATGTCTTAATATGCAGGTTTGATTTTTGTGTATAAAACCTGCATTTTTGGACTATTAAGGTGACCATTTTATGACTCTAGCCCAACATTTTAGCTTTTTAATAAAAGTTATGTTTTAGTTGTTATTTTGAGAGGGTTTATTTTATGATCAGTAGTCCCAATTTGATGATCTAGTTGGAGTGCTAGTACAGCAGGGTTCTTTTTCTTTTCTTGCTTTATATGCATCATTATTTCCCCTGTAGCACCCTGTGTTCTCATTGGGTTTTACAGATAATTGTGATCATTCTATGTTATCTTGAGTAGAGTGCGTTAGGTTTCGTTTAATATATTTAACCTCTGCTGTAGTAGTAACGGAGGCCACAATACTCTGCTACAGCTTGAACAGACTTGAGCCACGGGCACCTGACCGGTGCTATAACGGAAGCACAGTACTCTGCAAGAGCTGGTGGACTTGAGCCAATGGCACCCGACTGATGCTGTAATGGAGACACTGTACTCTGCAAGAGCTGGTGGACTTGAGCCAATAGCACCCGACCGGTGCAGTAACGGAAGCACGATACTCTGAAAGAGCTGGAATATTGATCCAATGGCACCCTGCCGGTGTTGTAGCGTAGACAACCATACACAACAAGAGCTAACGGAATGCAACCACGGCTTACTGCTGGAGTGGTAATCTGAGGCAACAATAGCCCTGCGGAAATAATGGAAGGCTCAGAGTTAAACGGAGGCAACAGTGCTCTGCAAGAGTTAACAGAAGGCTCGGTGGTAATCGGAGGCAACAGTGCTCTGCAAGAGTTAACGGAAGACTCAGTATAACGGAGGCAACAATGCTCTGCAAGAGTTAAGGAAAGCTCAGCAGTAACGGAGGCAACAGTGCTCTGCAAGAGTTAACGGAAGGCTCAGCAGTAACGGAGGCCACAGGGATACTCAGTCTGCTAGGCCAACTAAGCGGAAGTAAGCATGTCGCCCAAGCGACACAGAGAACAGAAGCAGAATCGCTGGGCCGGATCTCAGCGCAGGAACGTCAGACAAGCCGGGTCAGGTCACGGAGCAGGAACGTCAGCCAAGCCGGGTCGAATCACGGAGCAGGAACGTCAGACAAGCCGGGTCAGGTCACGGAGCAGCAACGTCAGCCAGGCTGGGTCGAATCACGGAGCAGGAACCAGAAGGAGTAGTCAGACTGGCCAAGTCAGTACACAGGAATGCAGGAACACAGTAACACAGTAGCATTGATACAGGAACACCACGAAAGGGCACCTGACAGGTGCCAGAGGCCCGGTATAAGAAGGCCGTACTGGGTGGGCCAAACTAAGCTCAGCCTATGGGAGCGCAACACACAGAGAGTGACAGAAAAAGCACGGGCACCGTGATACATTGTTACTTCCGGGTTTACCTTTGCACGATTCTTATTGGTTATTGGGCTCTGGCTCCTCCCAGGGTTTGCCTTTTTAAACTCTCTCCTGTCATCCTTTCAGCACCCTTTCGAGGTCAACCCGTGCCTAGCGTTTGAGTAACTGCTTGTTCTTGTTCCGTGTATGACCCGGCTCGCCTGACTACGCTCCTGTGTTCCTGACGCTCCTGTGTTCCGATTCCGTTGCTGACTAGGACTGGCTGACTACCTCTGTGTGTACCGACCTGGCTTGGCTGAGTATCTGATTCTGTTACTGGCTAGGACTGGCTGACTACCTCCGTGTGTACCAACCTGTATGGCTGATTGTTTTCTATTTATTTTCAATAAAGCTTTTAACCTTACCTATCTGTCTGAGTGCTCTTACAAAACCATGCCAAAGAGGAAATCCATTAAGTCTTGAGAAAAGGCATTTTCAACAATTTTTTACAGTAAGGGCAGTAGGGTTAAGGAATTATTTGCATCAGGATGCTTTTTCTGCAGATACTGTAACAGCTTTCAGAAAAACAATGGATACCTATCCAACACAGAACAATATCTGGAATTATAACAGCTGGCTTCAAAGCAAATAAGATGTTGATGATACAGGGAAATATCTGAATGCCATTTCGAGTCAGGAAGGATTTTTTTTACCCACTTGAGGCTTAATTGGAAATGGCTTCAATGGCTTTTTTTTTTTTTTTTTTTGCTTTCCTCTAGATCAACAGGGATAATATGGCATGGGCTGAACTTGGTGGACTCGTCTATTTTCAGCCTCATCAACATGTTACTATGTCACTGAAAACCCACTTTGACTGTAAGCTAGCTGGTAGGCAACTAAGGGCTCGATTTAAAGCCAACCGTTAAACCAGCCGCTAAGTGAAAAAGGCACATCGCTCGCAAATAATACAGGAGTTACGGCAGATTCAATAGCTACTCTACGAGAATAGCTATCGAGCGTAGGCACACAAAAAACACGTAACACAAAACCCGTTGTCGCTCATGTTAATGCACAACGGGCGGACAAATCACACGATAACTGAGCTCCAAACAACATGTAACATAACGGCTGCCGTTGTCAAGCAACCCTGATTGATGCCAAAACAAATTCAAACACACATCCAATCCCAAAGGCCCAATGTATCAAATAACTTCAAATACACCTATATATACCCAAAAATAACCGCCACACACTGTCTGTTATCGAGTTCTTCAGAGCCAGATATCAGGACCCAGGAGCGGAGGATAGTCATTAGAGAGAGGGAGAGAGGCGCGTTCATTGGAGGTAGAGGAGTTTTGCAGTTTGGAGAGAGGAGAGAGGTGCACTATATATACACATATCACACTTTTGCACATATTACATACACACATACAAACACAAACACATACACATACATACACATAGTCCTTTTATTTCATAACACCTTACACATATTACTTTTTATTTTGACAGTGTGAATCTGGGAGTGAAAGTGTGTGACAGAGAGTGACTGGATCGAGTGTGTCTGTGAGGGCCTGTGGGAGTGCCTGGGTGTGACTGGGTGAGTGATGTCAAGGAGAGGAGGACAGGAGAGAGGGATGGGGAGAGTAGTGGAGGAGGAGGAAGGTCAGGAGGGGATCCCTCAGCAGAGCAGGGGTGGGAGAGGGAGATCCGCAGGGCGGAGGGGGACCAGGCCCACCAGAGCAGGAACACGCAGGACAGGGACAGAACCTGCAGTGGGACGAGGGGTAGTTCCTGGGGAGCACCCCACACAGGCAGGGTCAGACCAGGCAGGGCACTCCGGCTCTGAATCCTCCCATGCCGGAGCTGATGAGGGCAGGATCAGGGATCCCAGATATAGTGAGGAGGAGAACACGGCTCTTGTGGAAGCTGTCCTGGAGAGGCAGAGTGTTCTCCACCCGACGGCAAAGGTCCCTGGCCTGGCAGCGCGGAGGAAGGCAGCCTGGAACCAGATCTGCAGCCGGGTGAACGCGGTGGCAACATGCAGGCGGGACGTGGAGTCTGTGAAGAAGAGATGGGGCGACTGCCGGAGGGTGGTCAAGAACAAGATGTCTGACATGGCCAAGCAAGCCCGAGGCACCGGAGGTGGCCCATCTGTGCCCATCACATTCTGCGGCTGGGAGGAGATGGTGCGGCAGAACATGTCCCCGACCATGATCGAGGGGGTCGTGGGAGGAACTGACACTGGGGATGAGAGGAGCCTCCACACTACCGGTAAGTGCAACACTACAGAACAACACACTACAGCAACCAACACCAGCTGCACACACACTCACACCTCAACACATGGCCATCACTCAGCCATACAACTGCACCAACACAGCACCATGAGGGTTAAAAAAAGGACACAACACCTGGACAAATGGCAACGTCCAACTTGGGACAAACCTGTCAAAGTCCTACTTCAACCCTCCTGTCGCTGTGCTCATTACACACAATACACAAACCTTCATTTTCAAATTGTCGACTGTAATAGATCATCACTGTTCACACACAATGTCACCCATGTCCCCACCCCCACCCTAACCCCGTGAGTGCTAGAGGGATCATCAATGCATCGATCAACAATGCATTGGCAACCCCTCTGGGACTCAAGGGGTTAACCTGACAACAAACAAGTCAATAGGCCAACGATCACATGCTACACAGGGGACATTCACTAAGCGGTGACAAACACATGGTGGACACAAAGTAACCCTCACACACCCTCACTTCACCAGTACCAGTGTTAGTCCATGGAGAATATGCCAAAACAAGAATCAAGTTCATAGGGTCCCATTGTACAGACTCCATGGAAAACACTGGAAATGGGGAAAGGAGATCACTGGAGAAGTCACCATCATGTTCATGTCATCGGTTCAACATCACCGCTTACTGAATCACAAAAGGGGGCATCAGATCACACATCACAGTGTCACACAGAATAAATGCTTGTAGGTGCAACACACAGGCCGAAAACTATTTTACAGAATTCAAGCAGGAAAAAGTAGGCATTGGTGTTGTGGCTGCAATCATTTCTCTGACTTGAAATGACATATCCCATATCTGATTCCCACATGGATCCACAGGGGTGCTGATGCCATGGATCGATGGTACACCAGCATCTCTATGCAGGATACATATGGGAAACAAATAGCAAACATTGTACCTTGGTCACCAACAGGCCATGACTGATGGATATCTAGGACTGAGTACGGTTGCCTCACACAGAAGGATGGATGGGCTCATACACAGACAAAAAAACAGGCCTCAATCAAAGATATCCCTCACTACTGGCTGGATTGTTGCCCTTAGGATTCAAATGTTACTAAATATGTTCCAACATGATGTGAACACAGAGATCACTTCACTGGATGTGATTGCCTTACTGGCCAGATATGTGCACCCATCACATATCAACCTACATTGCTACCATCCAAATACACATACATAGTATATCACACCCTACGTAGATGGGATATACGAGGTATGTTCATATCCATCATATCAATACAATGTCTTGTTGGATGGGTGCACATATATAGCCAGTAAGGCAATCACACCTAATGAAATGCTCTCTGGCATCACATCTTGGAAGGATATTACTCCATCCATATGAAGGGTACATATCCACATACATATATGACCATTTCTACTTGTGTGTCACTGTAATGGGATAGCAATGGGTAATGTCATCATGATGTCATATCATTGCCATCGTTAACAGATGTGTCTTGATCTAAGTCCCATCCCTCCAACACTCATGGTTATACAGATATTGCTCCATGTGACAGGTGAAGATATCCATCATTTGACCACACGGAGGCTCTTCAGCAGAGCCAAAGTCACAACATATAGAGAGAAATACCTCTTTGGAATGGTCCACAGAGTGTGCTTGTAAATCATGCACACCCTGTACACCATTCCAATTAAGTATTGTTCTCTAAATGGGTTGATTTTGTCTCTGCTGAAAATCCCTCGTGTAGACAAATGACTGAAATCTACATCCGTCACATAGAGCATTATCTGAACAACCATGAGGGTAGGAAGGATAGGACTAACAGAGAACAACATCTGTTCCCACAATGTCTACAATCTGACATCAAGGTGGACTTAACCTTTGCCACCCCCCTGGAGGGATAGCCATCCCTACAAGTTGTGAAGACAAATATATGTTGTTGGATCTCCCCCCCCCCCCCGAGTTAAACAATGGTATTCGTACTGCTGAAAGGTGTGTTGATGCAAAAGGTATCACAGCTCAGACATGGATATGTCAGGGGCAATATCCTAGTGGCCTGATATTGTACAGTGGTGCTGTTACTACACAATCATATGGACAGCTCTGGTACAGGGACCAGATATCTACATGGGAGGGTGTAGCAACAGCCCCACTGTACTATTTCTGGCCACTGTGATATTGCACCTCAGAATGAAACCTTCACCCATAATAACTCAAACACCTTTCAGCAGTGGGAGTACCCTTGTTTACCCAGGGGGATTAACACAAACACATATATTTTTCTTCAACACATATCAAAGTAGAATTGTCTCCACAAACATATGGCAAAGGTCACTAATCACAACATCTTCTTCCTCCACACAGCTTACGGCCGTCAAGCCCAGCAGGAGACAGTGGAGGAGGCTATGTCACCCCCCAGTGAGGAGGACACAGAGGAGGGGACCAGCCGGTGGTCACCTTACCCACCATCACCATCCCCTCCAACACAGGCTGCACCACCCCTTCCAGCTGCACCACCACAGGCTGCACCACCCCTTCCAGCTGCACCACCACAGGCTGCACCACCCCTTCCAGCTGCACCACCACAGGCTGCACCACCCTTTCCAGCTGCACCTCCCCAGTACAGTGGCTGGATGCCACAGGAGGAGAGGTGGACACATCCATCCACCTCCACCAGCTACTACCCTCCATCAGCAGCACCACCACCGCCAGGGAGGCAATGGCTGCCAGGGACAGTGGCCAACACCCAATATGGGCCATATGCCTCCCAGATCAACCCACCCTCCTGGATGGCTCCACAGCATGCCCCAAGGTATGATCCAAGGTGGGGTCCCACCACCTATCAGTGGCCACCATATGACCCTTGGCCACTGGACTACACACACCTGGGCCTGATTGGTGAGCCCCAGCGCCCCCTACCCAGGGACATATTCACACCTCCACCAGCACACACATCTCTGGGCAGCTCTGCATCACTTGATGTGGTGGGCATATGCCCATCATCTGCACCAGCCACTCCAACAGCAGCCACAGCACCCTCAGCAGCAGCAGAGGATACAGCACCTCCAGCAGCAGAGGAAACAGCACCTCCAGCAGCAGAGGAAACAGCACCTCCAGCAGAGGAGGAAACAGCACCTCCAGCAGAGGAAGAAACAGCACCCTCAGCAGCAGAGGAAGAAACAGCACCCTCAGCAGCAGAGGAAGAAACAGCACCCTCAGCAGCAGAGGAAGAAACAGCACCCTCAGCAGCAGAGGAAGAAACAGCAGCACCAGGGACACCGGGCACATCCACCTCCAGCACCGCACGCCTCACAGGGATGGAGGCGGAGTGTATGGCCCTTCAGAGGAGACTACTCCGGTCGAGCAGGAGTACTGACAGCAATATCACCAGGAGCAGGAGGCAATCCAGGAGGAACATTGTCCAATTGGAGAGCAGGATCCAAGGTTTGGAGTCGGAGGTGTCCAGGGGGAATACACTACTCCAGCAGCTCAGGACTGGTGTGATGGACATGTTAACACAGGTCCTTGTGGAGCTGAGGGAGATAAACCGCAGGGAGAACCTGAGGATGGAGAGGGAGAACTTGCGTTCCACTGAGGGGTCTACTGCAACCACCACCCCCTCTAGTGTTACCCCTGAAGCAACACCTAGGGGGCAGAGGGTTACCAGGAGATCCACAAGGGCATCCACCTCTGGCACCCAGGCTAAGGCCCCCCACCCAAAGAAGAAAAAATGAAAGGCCCAACCTGTTAAGTTTCCCCTCAATAAAGAAAACATTTTTTTTTTAATTCCAGTCTGATCTGTTGTGTCTTCAGTTATGGATTGGGTGGCAGGGTTGTCTCCAATGCATTGCCATACAATGCAGTGAACACAACCTCTGCCTATGTGAAATGTTAGTGGGATGCTACAACATGGGTTCACACACACACCGTTGTACAAATTCAACTTGTAATACATCCCTGGAGCCATATTACACCACTGTGTTATATGGCGGTGTTGTGTGTTGAATTTGAACAACAAAACATACCCCTTAGCACAACAAATTGTACAACACTGAACATTTGTCTACATCATGTGCTGTGTTTAACCCTTTGAGTGCCAGAGTGGTAGACAACGCATTGTCAAGAAATGCGTTGGGGACCACTCTTGCACTCAGTGGGTTAATGGGATAACCAGACAAACAGCTCTGTGATTTAGCAGGGACATTATAAGCAGGATAGATAAATGGGACATGTATCCATGTTGTCTTGGATTCACACACTCATTGTGCAACTGACTTACTGAAGAAGCCAATGTTTTTAACCTAGGATTTCAACGTGTAGCACACACATTGATATCCTGGGCTGAGCATTGGGGTCTCCTGTAAGTTGAGTTGCTGTTTCCCTAAGGGTGTAACAGACTTCACCAGTGATAACACATGTCCACTTAGTCTGGTTGTTCGTTAGCCCATGTACTGAGATATGTCAAAGTGGAGCAAAATCTCCGAACATGGATTATACTGAGCAATACAGATACTGTGGACAGGTATTCACTGTGGAAGTATGTCCCCTGTATCACCTCTTCATCACTCCCACAACACATTGGTGCATCACTGCCACCATCATCTGTTTGCATTGATACATCACAGAGTCCAGTCACTGGCAAACAAGTGGTGGACTCCTGTGATGTGGGTGTTGCCTTTCCATGTATGGGGCATACTCTACCCTGGGTGTGGTAACACATTGACATATGTGTTCTCAAATATATCCTCCTACAGACACAGATAGAATGGTGATGGTTCATCTTTATTGTGTCTCAAAGTACATTAGAATGTACATGTGTTTTGTGTGTGTATTGCCTATATGCATTGAACACCTGTATGAGAACACTAAATGTACTTTGAAACTAAATTGTAATACTTCAGTAACACTGCTGCCCTGCTCATGTGTTGTCCATGAGGTTTGACAACTCTGTAGCTGAGCATCCTGACTGTACAGGTTACAACACTCAAGAATTAGTGTTTTCTGTGTCTCTATGAGAATGTTCCAGTAGAGGTTTGTGTGAACCTCAGGTCAAACTTTGCATCACCAACAACATCACCATAAACAGCAAGGGGTGATCTTCATGAAGGTGTTGTCAAGACATCAATCCAGTCACATGGAAGCTCTTCAGTTCAAGGATGGATCATGTTACGGATGCCTGCGGGACAAGAGGACAGGATTTGGAGCAGTAGACCTGAACTGATCATCAAGCAACAACAATTTAGTCTTTTTCATCCCCTCAGTTTTCACAGTTACAGGTGAGTGCACAAACCATTGCTTGACAATGTGTTGTGTACTCATCTGTAACCAATTCTGTGGGGAACTAAGGACATGTGCATCAGTCCTAGGGATATGTGCCCCTGACATGTATACACACATTAACAAGTGTTCTGAGAGCTCCATGGAAGTAATGACATTGTGCTGCCACTGTGAAAGTGACAGTGGCAGCCCAATGTCATTTGTTCCATGGAACTGTTAGGACACATTTGTTGATGTGTGTATTCATGTCAGGGGCACATACGTCTGCACACTCACAGGTCTGCATGGAGTCCGTGGTAATCTGATCTACGTCTCATGACCTCTACATTGTGTGCCCATACCACTGTACATCCACCCCTGTGCTGCTCTTCTCAGCTGTAGCACAGTACAGGTCCCATATTGAGTCTGATGTCCCTTCTCATGCAAATCATTAGATAATACTCTTTCACTACTGGGCTAGCATGGTTGTTCAGGCTCTAATCATGGCATATCCAGTTAGTTGCTGTCAATCAAGCCGTGTAAGGTGATGAACATGGGTAATATGTTGTACCTTGTTTCTCCTGAGGGTGTGCGTGATATCCTTGGGGTCTGTATGTCAACGTGGAGAGTGGAATGGAGGATGGTTGCTGAGTCCACACACACAATTTTCCACGTCCACTGCCAGTGCAGTGCTGTGTCACTGTTCCTGTGGGGTGAGACAGAACAAAATGTGCAGTGTGGTTAGTGTCACAGGACTGCTGGGGGACTTGCATGGATTGTTTGCATGCCTGTGTTATACTCACAGGTGAAGTATTCCGTGATGAGCCTGTCTCTGATCTGTGCCCCTCTCATGGTCTCCTCCACATGCCCGATGTCCATGGGCACTTCCTGTATGGGGGGGTCCGGGATGTGCTCCAGCAGCCTGGTGTCCACTGCGATATTGTGCAGTATTGCGCACGCCACAATGATGTCACACACCTTAGCCGGTGCATACTGCAGTGCTCCCCCAGAGTGGTCCAGACATCGGAATCTTGACTTGAGGAGCCCAAATGTCCGCTCAATAGCATTCCTGGTTCTGGCATGAGCCTGGTTGTAGCTTTCCTGGGCATGTGTTTGGGGATTGGCCAGAGGGGTCAGTAGCCAGGACTTGCATCCATAGCCAGCATCACCTGTGTAATGTGAGTGACATGGTGAAACAGGGAGCACATGTTGTGTGAATGATGTTTTGTGTGGTGGACGTAGTAGGTGTGGGTCAGGTGCATGCTGAGCTGAGTGGTGTGTACGCCTGTGTATGTGGTGTGATTTTGTTTTGTGAACTCACCCAGTAGCCATCCCCCTGTAAAGGTTCCATTCTCAAAATCTCTGTGGACTGAGGAGTTTTGTAGAATGTATGCATCATGTGTGCTGCCAGGATATTTTGCACAGACATTCATGATCCTCATGTTGCTGTCACACACCATCTGCACGTTGATGGAGTGGAAGTTCTTCCTGTTGATGAATATCTGTGCGTCACGTGCTGGGGCCTTAATCCGGACATGGGTGCAATCTATAGCACCCATGACCCTGGGCATGCCTCCCTTTGCGTAAAAGGCCTGCTTGACGTGTATCCAGTCCATGTCGGTGGTGGGAAAATGTATATGGGTACTGGCCTTGATTTTGAGGGCTGGCAGGACCTGGGCCAGCACTCTGGAGAATGTGGCCTGGGACATGCCAGATGCGTAACCCTCAGTGGACTGGAAGGCCCCGCTTGCCATGAAGTGTATGGCACAGAGTAGTTTCTGCAGGCCAGTTAGGGCATGGTTGTGGATGTAGATGGGATCCACCTGCTCCTTGATGACCTCATACAAGGCAATGATGCTGTCAGGCCTCAACCTGTAGCGATCAATGACCTCGTCATCAGCCATTCCAAAGAGTGTGACCCTTGGGCGGTATACCCTGGGCCTTGGTGGTCGTCTATACATCCTGTGCCCTCCAGGTGGGGATGGACTCCTGTGTGGCTGCTGAGCCAGAGCCTCCTCACTTGCAACAGGTGGAGGCTGTTGATGAGGCGTGCTTGGGGTTTGCTGATGTTCCCTAGCTCTCTCCCTTGCACGCCTTCTCCGCAGTCTTCGCAACAATATGTAACCCAACATACTGTTTGCTCTCTCTATCTGTCTCTATCTATCTGTATCTATCTATCTGTCTCTCTCTCTATCTATCTGTCTCTCTCTCTCTCTCTCTCTCTCTCTCTCTCTCTCTCTCTCTCTGTCTATCTCTCTCTCTCCCTCCCTGAGTGGAAAACAAGCCACAAGTGAGTGTGTTGAGTTGTCCCTTTAAGTACTTGCTAGGGCGTTGTGTAGGTGTGGTGATGAGGTGAGTGCTGACCAATGGTGAGTTGTTTGTGTCCAGGTAAGTGTTTGCAGGTGTGTGTGTGTTATAAGATGTGGTGTGTTGTGCTTGTTCTGTGTGTGCCATTTGCAGGCGTGCAGTTGTGGGGTGCAGGTCGCGTGTTGATGTTGCCCAGGTGAGCTTGTATTTGCAGGGTCCGCTTTGTGTGATGACCCCCATTGTTCCGTGCCATGTTGTGTTGTTGTTTTTTTGTGTGTCATTGTTCCTGTGGTGTTGGTTGTTGTTTTGTGTGTAGTGATTTGTGTTGTGTGTGCATGTTTTTGTGTTGTTTTGGCATTGCACGGGTTAATTTTCCCATTTACATGGTTGTGCGGTAAGCCTTTTGTGTGTTTTCCTCTGTAACGGGTGTTTAGTTTTGGCCGTTAAGTGTCTAACGTGTGTGAGAAGTGGGTCTTAACTTTTAGCCGTTAGGTGTGTCTTTTTTTCAGCCGTTATCAGTACCGCAAGCCTTTGAATAGCTCTGGGGTATGTTGTTCCATGTTGTTCCATGCGTCTGAATGCACGTAAGTGTAGCGGCCGTAGGAATTGTGCAACTGCCGTTAGCTGTTGTTTAGACGGATCTTTGAATTGCAACATGACACTTAACGCACCCGTTAGTGTTTTTTTTGGTTAACGGCTGCCTTTAAATCGAGCCCTAAGTGTTTCCAATGCAATCCATATCAGTGTTTGTCTTGACTCCAGTGGGTCATCATTTCTCCCTAGAATATGGACACCAATTAATAGTGAGCCTGTAGATAGGAGTATTTGGGAGCTCATCTCCATCCATTGCACATTATGTGGTGCAATGGCTACACATGGCAAGGTGGTGGAGAGCAATTGAATGCACAGTATCAAGAATTATCTGCAAACATTCCATCCTTCTGAATATGCTAAGCTGGTGGCATGGAAGATTCAATATTTTTATTTAGACTTCAGAATATCATGAATCCTTAAAGAAGTGGGCAAAGGCCATAGTGACAGCACAGTACTTGGGGGAATGGTTTAATATTGCTGATGTGAAGATAGTTGGTTGCAGTTGTGTTATTGCTTAATATGAGAGCAAATGTGCCTCAGCACGAGATGCCAAGTGTGACAGCAGGAGACCCTCTGTCACACTTGTTATCTCCAAAACCAAAAAATTTCACAAATGCAAATTGGAGAACAAAATTAAATGTTTTGTTCAAGTCATGGTAGTCTCTCTAAGTAGAAGGGTGTCCCAGGCATGGGCCCATGCTTTCATGTGCCTAGAGGGAATCAGCTGCACCCCACTGACGAGACCCACATACGCCGAAACGTATGTCTGGAGTTTTGCTGTTTCTCTAGTGCAGAGAGGACTTCCCTGATATTTCTGAGCTGGACTGTCTGAGGGTGGGATCAGTCTGATATAAATATAGAAATTTACTCTCTGCATTGGCACATGGGAGTGAATTATGTGACTTGAGCAGCACCTGAGAGGTTACCATGCCTTGAACAAAACACTTAATTGTGTTCTCTTGGTGGGCGTTCATCACACTTTTGTTTTCATAGTCTCCCTAAGTAAAAGGGTATCCTAGACATGGCCCTTGCTTCCATATGCCTAGAGTGAATCAGCTGCACCCCTCTGTTGAGTCCAACATAGGCTGAAATGTACATCTGATGTTTTGCTGTTTCTCTCATGCAGAGAGGACTTGCCTGACATTAAAGGGTTGGATTTCCCATGGGGGTGAAAAATGTGACTTCAGCAGCACCTACCATCCCTAAACAAAACACAATTTTGTTTTCTCTCTTACACTTGTGTTTTGGTAGTCACGCCTGTCATCTACAACCAGTTCCAAAGAGTAGCAAGGGACTGGTGGTGGTCATGGTGATGAGATTGAGGATGATGGTGGAGCAGCTGGCATAAAGGGAAGTATGGCAGAAAGCAATAAGGAATCAGAGGAAGTGATGCAAATGGGGATGGGCACCACTGCCACCAACTGCAGTGTTATTAAGGAGTTTTTGTTCCTGTAATTTCTGCTGCTGAGTTGTCAGAGACAGATGTTCATCTGTCACAGCAGAAGGATGATGATGAGAGGGCTAGAGTGCCACAGACCACCGTGGCCACCATGGGACTGGGTTCTTCAAGCAGTAATGTGGGAGTAGGACAGGATCCACTTGCCACCAATACTCTTGGTTTTACCACTATTGATGATAACGAGGTAGCAGCAGCATCACCTGCCACAGTCAGTAAAGGTGATTCTAGAGAAGAAGTAGAATAAGGCCATTCTTCTCCACCTCTCCCCTCACTGAAATCATGGCTGTAGGAATATTTTCCCTTGGGCAGGCACAGTAGAGACCTCAGTGACTTCACCATGTGTGACAAGGCAGTGAAAACAGGAAAGAAGGGGACACCCCTTGGCACATCTGCTCTCATAAAGCACATAGACACTGCAACATTTATGTTCAGCAAGAGAAAGCCAACCCCCCCAAAAAAAAAGAAAAATAGTTGTCTCTGTGACCCTGTCCCTCTTGAATGGCACAATAAACAAGGGTGAATATCTCAGTGTAAGACAAGAGAAACTAATTCTAGAATTTGATGGTGAGCATAACACCTGCATTGTCATCAACATCTTCTTGTACTAGGGTTCTAGTGTGGGACGATGTACCCATTGTTCCTGCCTCAGCACCCTCAGCGTCCTCTTCTCCTCATCTGACATATCACCTTTGTTACTTCTCCTACCAGCTGATCCAGAGTTCCGTAGGTGGGAGGATCTGGAAGGTTATGTCCACACATTGCACATTGTGTGGTGGGATGACCACACACAGCAATATGGCGAAGAGCAATCAAATGTAAAATATCAGGGAACATATGCAGATGCACTCATCAGCTAAGGTTGTGGCTATTGCTAACCTGAGCTGCTGCTGCTGCTGGTTACTCAACATGAGTGTGTGTGGCTCAGTGGGGGTTGGACTTGGAAGCAGTGATGATGCTGATGATGAATGAGAGGATGCATGTTATTTTTTGGCATCTTTACTTGTCCAGAGTAAGATTTTCAATTGATTTCTCAGACAGATTAAAACAGGAACATTGCTCCTTTTCTGTAAGGGAATAATGAGCCTTTGCCTTTCTGATAATTTACTGGCCAAGTCATCATCTATCACGGTGCCTGTGATCTTCTTGTGACTCTTTGCTGTGGTGCGCTCCCATTGGCTGAGCTTGTCTGGCCCACCCATTATGGCCTTTTTATACCTGGCCATGGCACCTGTCAGGTGCCCTTTCGTGGTGTTCCTGAGCCAGTGTTGCTGTTGCTGTGTTCCAGTGTTCCTGCTTCCTGTGTACCGACTTGGCCTGTCTGACTACGCTCCTTGTCTCCTGCTCCGTGTTCTGATCCGGCCTGGCTGACATTCCTGTTTTGTGACCTGACCCGGCTTGTCTAAGAATCCTGCTCCGTGATTGTCCCGGCCTGGCTGACGTTCCTGCTTCGTGACCTGAACCGTCTCGTTACTGACCCTAATCGACATTCTGACTTCCGCTGTGCTGTGGCAGGGCTGATCGTGTCATTGCCTCCGGTGTACTGGGCCTCTCCATTTCCTCTGCTGAGCCTGCTTACTCCGTTTACTCCTCAGAGCATTGTGCAGTATGTTAACCCTTGCAGAGCCGTGCCTCTGTTCACTGAGCCTCCGCTACACTTGCAGAGCCGTTGTCTCCGTTCACCGAGCCTCCATTAACACTTGCAGATCCGTTACCCTGAGTCTTCCGCTACACTTGCTGAGCCTAGGTGATCTTACAGCGCCTATGAAGGTGGCTGTGGCGCTTTCTGTTTGCATTGCAGTGTAGTCGGTTTCCGTTACCGCGCCCGCGGGAGGCGCCATTGGCTCTAGCTCTTGCAGTGTTATTAGTCTCCGTTACTACGCCCGTGGGGGCTATTGGCTCTAGCTCTTGCAGTGAATTGTCTCCGTTACTATGCCCGAGGGGGCTATTGGCTCTAGCTCTTGCAGTGTTCTTAGTCTCCGTTACTACGCCCGTGGGGGCTATTGGCTCTAGCTCTTGCAGTGATTTGTCTCCACTATAACACCCGAGGGGGCTATTGGCTCTATCTCTTGCAGTGATTAGTCTCCGTTACTACGCCCGTGGGGGCTATTGGCTCTAGCTCTTCTACACTAGCAGAGTATTTGGCCTCAGTCCCAGTTCAGCATAAGCAGTAGTCTCTGTTCAATAAGACTGCAGGTGTTGTCTCATCTAGCACCACTTACTGCTTCTTTACCACCTTATGGGCATGTCAGTCACACCACAACAGAGACTGATTGATTTATATGTACTTTTACCATTGTATACCCTTAAGTTTGTATGCCTGTCCTGTGACAGTATATGTATATTTAATTCCTCTGTTCTTTCAATTTACCTGTATTGCCTATAGAGGGCGGTCTTTCCTGTTTTATTAATAAAACTGTGTTTTATTCTAATCTGCTGGTCTGATTGTCTTACAAAACCGTTACATCATCTCTCTCACTCTCAACTTCATCTATGTTTGAAGAAGAAAAGGAGGAATATATTCTAGAATCTAGGTCAACATCATCAGTAATTAGGCCATGCTCAGTCAGCATCACCTACCACTTCTTCCCCACAACTTTTAAATTCCTAAGGCTTTTTGAAGTCTCAAACGATTTATTTTTAATTTTCACAACTTTTGCTATTACTTTCAAGGTGCTTGTTTGTCTCACTGTTAGATACAACAGTTGGTTGAATGACTATACTTCCCTCAGTTATGCCATTAACACTAGACTGTGACTCATTGTCATCTTCAGTGCTCTTAGATGGTTTATTAATATTACTGGTGGTTCTGGAAATTGTTATGGGACTTTGAAAACCAGCCTTCTCAGGAGTTGAAGGATCATTATCATTTATTGTACAGGCTGCAGCAGCCATGGCTTCATCAGTTTTTAGACTACCATTTTACTAACATATCCCTGCCCCAGCTCCTACTCCTTTCACCCTCATCATGCCCCTAGTGCATTTGCTGGACATTTTTAAACTAGTGTGTTTATTTTAACAGTGAAGTATATAACTGAACTGATTATGTGTGATGTCTTGCGTATTAGAAAATAACCTATCTTTTTTAGTATCTATCTGACTCAGTCACAGTGTAAATCAGTGTCCCTGCCTCTCACCTATCAGTCAAAGTATTTAATATTTTTCTACATTCTATTATTATTTTTTTATTCCTTATAGTAACTGTCCCTATTTCATTTGACAAAAACTATGCACCTGTGGAACTACTTTGTCTCACAGACTCCCCTAATACAGAACAGCCAGCAGGAAGGAACTTGGATATCAACTGTCTGTCTTTTCCCAGTCAGTCACCCAAGATGTTTAGGTACTTGGAGTAAATTTCCTTTGCTGTCTTCAAACTCCTGCTGACTCACCTAACACAAACAACAGTCAGCAGAAAGTAACTTGGATGAAAACAATCTATCTTTCTCAGTCATACAATATTTTCGGGGATTTAGGTTATATATCCTTTGCTCCCTTCACCTTCCCAGATTCCTCTAGCACAGAGATAACAGCTAGATCAGGAAGGAAATTGGATCACAGCTGCAAGTTTCAGTCAACCAAGATGTTGGTGTAATTTGGGTAAATCTCCTTTCTCGCTTTACACTCCCCAACCCAGAATGCCTCCATACCCCTCAAACACAGAGACCAAATTTCCTGCCTATAAGACTCACAAAACTACTCAAAAAAATGGTGCTTTCTCTATGTCTCTCAAACATAGGATGCCATGTTGTGAAAACCTAACACTGCTTTTAAACAATCTATGTGTGAAAAGAAAAGAAACTTGCCACCTTGGGGGGAGGGGGGATTCAGTCTTCCCATTGATTTCAGTGCAATGAGATAGGTGAGAAAAAGCAGAAAATCTACACTTTCAACAAAAACTTAAATGATTCAATTTTAGGAGAAAAAAATTTCACCCACCCCTACAAAATAGTCACACTTTGCCATCATAACAGTTAAACAAACATGACTCATTTTGTTAAAGTGTTAGTAATGTCCACAAAAACGTTTTTTTTGCATTCAGAAGAGCTTAAAAAGCTGAGCTAAATGCAAAAAAAGCATCTCTCAAACCGCTAAGGTTTAAGAGATACAGGCATTTAAAGTTTGATCTCTCCTACGGACAGCTTTAAAGCTGTCAGCAGGAGATTCGTGTTGATTGACACGGAGGCGCTTGAGAAGTGCCGAGATCTTGTTATTTACCACAAATCCCTTTATTGGAATGGTCTAAAACATGTGCCTGGTTTTCAAGCACTCGTTTTAGACCATTACAATGAAGAGATTAATGGTAAATAACGAGATCGCGGCTCTGCTCAAGCGCCTCTGTGTCGGCCGACACGGATCTCCTGCTGACAGCTTTACAGCTGTCAGTAGGAGAGATCAAACTTTAAACGCCAGTAGAGGTTTGAGAGATCATTTTTTTTTGCATTTAGCTCAGCTTTTTAAAATCTTCTAATTGCAAAAAACTTTTTTGTGGACATTACTAACCCTTTAACCAGTTACAGCAGAAAGTCACCCAATGTCTTCTCACGTCTTCTGCAGCAATACCCAGATATGTAGGGTACCCGTGGGTAATGTTGATTTAACTCTTCTGTCCCATGCATACCATGCAAGTTCTGTGTGATTGAGGGCTGGATACTAGGGTGTCACGGTTTTACTGAACACTCAGACAATTTGGTTAAGGTAAAATAATGAATCTTTATTAGATAAAATAATACAGAACAGAAATGCCCTTCACGGGTCCAGACCCAGACAGAGGATAGCACTATAGAATCTGACACAGGTCAGGGCATTAACAGATATAACAAAATACAGAAATGTAAAAAATGACTGGAACAGGAACTGGAACAAGACCTCAGCAGTACAGGTCAGGAGAAGCCCTAAGAGGGACTGGTACTGCAGGGCAGACACCCCAATAGGTTGGGGAGCGGATAGGTTCTACCGGCCTTACCTATAACCGAGTAAGGCAGCTCACGTAACGGTACAAATGAGTATACTGAGGATTGGGGAGCGGATAGGCTCTACCAGCCTTACCTATAACCGGGTAAGGCAGCCCACGTGATGGTACAAATGAGTATACTGAGGAGATGGTAGGCAGACTGAGTCTAACGAGCCTGGAGGCAATAAGGAGAGCAGCGGTACAGCAACGCAACCTGAGACAGCTGATAGGTGCAAACGGACAGGTCGAACCACAACAAGTGACCGTTAAGGCACAGGCAGTATAGTGAAAAACAGAGGCTACAGTGAGGCACAGGCTGTGAGGTAGCGCAACCGGAGGCAGCGGAGAAGTGCAGACTGACAGTTGGTAGAACCGCTAGTGACCATAAAGCACAGGCTATATAGTATGCAAACGGAGACTGCAGGGAGGCACAGGCTGAATGGTAACGCAACCGGAGGCAGCGGAGAAGTGCAGACTGACAGTTGGTAGAAGCACTAGTGACCGTAAAGCACAGGCTGTATAGTATACCAACAGAGGCTGCAGGGTGAAAGGTAGCACAACCGGAGGCAACTTAATAGTGCAGACTGGCAGGCAACCGTATGGCAAAGGCAATAGACACTAGACTAGGACAACAGAAGCAGTAGCGATAAGTGGACGCTCGTCGAGTAGTCAAAGCCTTGATCGGTACACAGAGAGCGGTAGTCAGCCTGAGCCTGGATCAGTACACAGAGAGCGGTAGTCAGCCAGAGCCTGGATCAGTACACAGAAAGCGGTAGTCAGCCAAAGCCTAGATCGGTACACAGAGAACGGTAGTCAGCCAGAACCTGGATCTGACACAGAGAGTGGAACCAGCCAAATCGGTCACGGAATCGTAGTCAGGGGAGCCGGGGTCAAAACAATACGGGCAACGAAGACAGGAGCAAGGTCAGACGAAACCGGATCATACACGGAACAGGAACACAGCAACAAACGTCTGGTCAGGAACACCACGAAAGGGCATCGGCATAGTGACAGGAGGGTGTATATAAAGGCAAGCCCTGGGAGGGGTTGAAAACCTAGAGCCAATAAGAAGCAGCCAAAGCAAACCTGGAAGTAGGAATATTACTCAGGCAGAATCACGGGCACCGTGATATAGGGGTGGGTGAAACTTTTTGTCTAAAAAATGAAACAGGAGAAAAATGACACTTCCTGCTCAGCAGGACATTTTTCATAAAAAGTGCAGACTTGCTGCTCTTTTACACCTAGCTCATTAATTTGAAATCAAGGGGAAAACTGAATTTCTCAACACCACATGGCAAATTTCCCTTCTTTTCCCACAGACATAGTATAAAAGGGGTGTCACATTCCCTAAGCATGCCATTCTGTGTTGGAGTGTAGTTTAGAGAGTCTTCTGTGTTTGGAGAGGCTGGGGAACTAAAGAGATAAAGAAAGTTGACACAAAATGCCCCAAATTTATACGTGACCGACACAGGCATCCATGACCCAAGTTTCTGATCTGGCTGTTATCTTTGTGTTAGGGGAGTCTGGAGGGGTGAAGGGAGCAAATGAAATTTACCCCAAATATATCAAAAGTCTGTGTGACTGAATGGGAAGATACATGCAGCAGTTAGCCAAGTTTGTAGTGTCCAGCAAACACAGAAGGGAGGGGGGTGGAGTAGTGCAAGGATGTGTTAGTAAAGTGGTAGTACAAAACTGACTGCAGCCATGGTTGCTGTAGCATGTTCAATAAACAAAGCCATAAGGAACGCAAACCACCAGCAGATATATCAGCTTCAGATATCAGCTATAAATATAAATATTTAGCCCATTACTCACATTTGATCTTGTCAATGGCCGGTTGTGAGTACAACCAACAATATCCAACGGAGTATCAATACCGCCCTGCTAAGGTCACTCTCCCACAAAAAGAAAAAACTATTCTAATCCACATACAAGATAAATATATAATTCATAAAAATATGCCAATGATAAAAAATGATAAAAAAAATGTCAGTATATTGTCTATTGACACGTTTCGAAGCTAACAGCTTCTTCTTCATAGACTAAAGAGGCATATAATATAACATGAGAAACATGTACAAATATAAATTGGCAAAAAGTAAAATTGACTTTTTGCCAGTTTATATTTGTACATGTTTTTAATACTTGTATGCTACATTATATTCCTTTTTAGTCTTTGAAGAAGAAGCTGCTAGCTTCAAAAAGCATCATTAGGCAATATACTGATGTTTTTTATTATTGGCATATTTTTATGATTTAAATCTTTATCTTGTATGTGGATTTGAATCATTTTTTTCTCTTTGTGGGAGAGTGACCGTAGAGGGGCGGTATTGATACCTAGTTGGATATTGCAGGTTGTACTCACAACCGGCCATTGACAAGATAAAGTATGAGTATTGAGCTAAATATTTATATTTATAGCTGATATCTGAAGCTGATACATCTACTGGTGGTTTGCACTCCTTCTGGCTTTGTGTTTCTATATTCCAAGGGTCCTGAGAGTCCTTCTGGTTTGTTGGGAAGCAGCATCTACCTGCCAATTTTGCTTGACTGAGTGGGGGCAGTCTGGAGACCCTCATCGTTCTACTGACCACTTTTAGTGCTCATTTAAATTGTGAGCACAGTGGTGTATTGGTGAAGGTCTATAAAGCAAAGATTATTGCACTAGGAATCACCCTTCTTTTCTTCATGTTCAATAAACTATGATGATTCTTCCCCTCCTGAGAAGGGTGTTTGTCAAAGTTCCATAAAAATTAACATCACAGCCAGAAAAAAAACACATAAGAATACTGAAGATAGCAACAAGTCTATTCTACTTTTTTTTATTTAAATATATTTTATTATTTCAAATAGTTAACAAATACAAAATTAAAGGCAATATAAATAACACTTCTATTTTATCAGCATAAAGTATATTTACTTCTCTTAATTAACTAGCTCATTCTCAAGACAGTTTTAATTATTTAAATTATCTATCCCTCGTCCATCCTCAACTATTTCTCATAGTGAAAACTAACGATGAACTAATAACCAAACATACACAGGTCATCTGTTTATAAATAACACCATACTGTCATCTTATTGCCCATATCACACATAACATTTACATACTCCCATCTTTACATAAACTAACATCTCCCCATCAACATTCACACAATGGAGCTTGACCCCCGTCCATTCTTTATAAATCCTTTTCCCCCTTAGGGGTATAGTTCCTGTTTTAATGGCTATTTTTGTAACCATTTTCCCCAAATTGAATAATACTTCTCTGCTCGTTGTGCTGCCATAAAATAACCATATTCCATCAAGCACTGATATCGTATCTGATTGACTATAGTATTAATTCTAATCTCCTCTTGTTTTCGCCATCTCCTTGCAATCACAATCTTCATACCGAGAAGGGAATGCAAGGTCCATGCTTTATTATTAGGATTCAGCATATTAAGATCGAGATGCAGAAGTGCCCTCTCTGCTGTGGGAGGTATTATAGTGTTAGTCAAAGCTGAAATAAAACCAAATAATTCCTCCCACTCCTGGATCACTTTCTCACATGTCCACCACATATGAAGAGTCATTCCTTGATACGCATTACATCTCCAACATGCTTCTGACATGCCGATATTAAATTCTGCCATCCTCTCTGGTATAAGGTACCAGCGTAGCATTACTTTGTAGTGCAATTCCACCATATTTAAGCAATGAGTGATCCTACTAATTCCATTCAAACTCTCCTTCTATTGAGTATAACTGCTATTCAAACTTAATTCTTTCTGCCACTTTTCAAATGCTGCTATTTTTAGAGGGGGCTCTAACATCTCCAGTATCACATACCATTTCCTCTGAATTTTCCTACACCCCTCCCGATTTATACATATGTGACCTTAAATAATCGCCAATCCCCAGTATATTAAAATATTCTTTACTTGCTATCCGAAATTCAATGGAGAGTTGCAGGAAGGGTTTTATTTCCCCTCCTCCAACAAATCACCATTCTCACACTCTCCACAATACTGCTATTCTCTGAGTTTTAAATCATACATATTATTTTGTAGAATTTCTATACGGGTACTTTTTATAACCCTATCTTTCATTCCAACTCTTTTTTTAAAAGATAGCCAAAATTCAACACAGCTTTCCGTGACCAATGGAAGTCCGCTATCCTTCAATGCTTTTATTCGATCTTGATGATACCATAATACATACTCCAACTTCATAATACCAATTAATTTTTGTTCAATATATTGCCAGTCTTCAATTTTACTCTGACTGTATTGCATATTCATTATATCTGACAAAATGCTCGCTTGTGCATATCTTCCTAAACAGGGCACCCCCAAACCCCCATTCCTACGAGCAGCACATAATACCTTCTAGAGTTTCTAGGTTTTTTCCGGCCCAAATAAAACTTAAAATACGGGTCTGGAACATTTTAACTCAAAGGGTTAATCCATCCCAAAGGCAACACAATAGGGATCATTTTAAAAAATTATGGCCATCTCAGAATTACATAAGATCTTATTATATTTGCCCTTCTGAGCCATGACAAGAATAGTCCTTTCCATTCTCTAATTTGTTGGGACACTTCCTTTTGTAAGGGTAAATAGTTATCTTCAATTATCCTATTGATCTTTTTTGGGATCATTATTCCTAAATAATTAAGTCCCTTGTTCTCCCATTGGAAGTCATAGGACGATTCTAAATCATGTCTCTCTTTATCCAAGATAGCTATACTCATTACCCATGTCTTATTCACATTTAATCTATAATTTGAATATTGACCATACCTAACAATTTCTCCCATCAATGGAGCCAGAGAATTCACCAGATCATACAGAGATACCAAAACATCATCCACAAATAAGCTAAGCTTACTCTCCAATTCTCCAATTTTAATACCCCTAATCTCTTGATTCTCTCTTATCCTGTTGGCCAGAGGTTCCATTGATAGCACAGTGGGTATCCCTGCCAAGTGCCATTATTTATCTTAAACCACTCCGATCTAATTTCTTAATTCCCTAATTCTTGCTGTAGGTGTAGTATACAATGCCATGACAGAGCTGGTGAAACCATCCCCAAGTTCTAACGAACCTCTTCTAGGAAGGTCCAGCCAACCCTGTCAAAGGCCTTCTCAGCATCAAGAGATAGGAAAATTAAGGGTATTTTATTAGATGTTACATAATCTACAAGATTAATTATTTTCATTGAGTTGTTATGTGATTGGCATCCCTTAATTAACCCGGCTTGATCCCTATGTATTAATTCAGGGCAGAGATGTTTTAATCTTTCTGCTAATACTGCAGAATATATTTTTGTGTCGGTATTAATTAAGGATATTGGTCTATATTTGTTAGCCTTGTACTATTTTTGCCTGGCTTTGGAATAGGTAAAATAAAATCCTTCAACATATCAATAGGAAATTTTCCAGTTTCTCTGATTTCATTAAAGGCGTCAGTCATGTATGGGACCAAAAAATCTATCATTTTTTTATAAAATATGGCATGAAAGCCATCAGGGCCAGGTGCCTTATTTATTTTCTGTGCCCTAATCGCTCTATATATCTCTCTGTCTGTAAATCGAGTTCCAGTAAATCAATCTGTTCCTGAGATAACTTCCTTCATTTTGATTCTGCTAAATATTTCCTAACTTGTGTTCTATCCTGGTTAGTATCAGAAATATTGTATAACTTTGAATAGAATTCCCCAAACGCTTTGCCTACATCCTCTGGACTAAGATAGAGATTATCTCCTACAATAATTTTATAAGCACGCATCTTTAAATTACGTTTCTTGATTTGGTTTGTGAGCATTCTATCCACCTTATTCCCGAAATTTTTTGTTTAATCTTGATTACATTTTTATTTACTTTAATAATTAATTGTTCTTGAATTTCTTTTTTAATTCGAGTCATTTCTTCAATAGCCATAGTGCCCATGGAACTCACACTTTCTTTCTTCAAATTACTTAATGAAACATAGAGGTCAGATAAATTCTTCCCATATTCCTTCCTATAATAGGCTTGTTTCTTAATTAAATGCCCCCACACATTTATATGCAGCAAATACATTTCCAAGACTAACATCACCAGTCAAATTCTCTTCAAAATATTGTTGAGATATTAAATACAATTCATCCATATTTTCTTTTGAGGCTAGCAAGGATTCCCTCAATTTCCATGTCCTTTCTCCCTCACTATATTTCTTTTTAATTTCGAGACATACTGGGTAATGGCCGGACCATACCACATTACCTATACTAATCCTCTCACAATCCTTAATCGATTCTGCTTGTGTCAGGATTGTATCGATCCTTGAAAAGTTTTGATGTCTATGGGAGTAAAATGTATATTCTCTGTGATAAGGTCTTATTGTCCACCAGATGTTATAGAGTCCATATCTGCCCAGCATGTCCCGAAATAACCTTGCCAGGGTCCTATTCCGGCCATTTGAGCCCCTATTTCTTACATCATGTCTATCCATTTCACAATCGGCTATAAAATGAAAGTTGCGTATACAAATAAAGGTGCCCTGGATATAGTCTTGTATTTTTTGCAGAATACTGTTTACAGATCTCATCTGTTTTAGGTTTGGAGCATATATATTAAGGATAAAAAATATTCTATCATCTATCTTACATATAACAAAAGAAAATGTTCCTGCTATATCACTGTTTATATATAAACTCGAACTTGATATAATTTTAAATCAATATGGCCACTCCCCATTTCTTTTTCTGAACTAAGGAAGAATGGTCCATAACAGTATATGTTTTATTATTTAATCTCAATATATCATCTCCCTTCATGTGAGTCTCCTGGACACAGCATATATCAACAGAAAGCAACACTTTTGAGGGGAATTCAACCCCTGCACATTGAGAGTGAGAACCTTAACCAGATTATTATCCATAACCAAATCTTACCAAGTGAATCCAGAAGTTGAGCTCCACCTTATACAGCATACAACAGATAAATTCCCCACAATACCTATGATCCCACACCATTAAAACCAAGCCCCATATTTGGACTTCACTGAGAATCTCCCATGTCATCAGGTGCCAAATAATATCCCCCATCACCCAATGACCAATACCCAAATATAGAACCCTGAGCTCTCCACACCCCCGCCCCCCTGCTCAAAAGGGAGGTGGGAGTGGGGAACATGACAGAAGGGGAAGATTATCATTGACCCCCTCATCTCAACTCCCACGCCCCAGCCCCCCTTCAAACAGAGGGGGGAAAGGAGGGCAGAAGAGGAAGAAGTGGGCAAAAAACAAAATAAAACCCACTACCACCCCATCCCACCCCATGGTCCCCACCCCACAAGGGGTGAGGGAGCGGGGAGCAGGAAAGGAGGAGAAGATCATCATCATCCCACCTTGTCCCAGATCCCGCACCCCAATTCCCCCTCAAACAGAAGGGGAGTCTATTCTATTTTTGATGGCGTGATGGAAGAAAGTGTACCAGTTCAATCAACTGTTGCATCTGACAGTGAGAGTAAAAACGCCAGTCCTCAAAGTAGCAGCACTGAAGGGGAGGAGAGTTTCTACCATATACCACTGTTGGACCACTGATCAATATTTTTGAACAATATAGTAATAATGGAAGGATAAATAGGATATTGATCTGCAGGGAGATATCAACGACCATTTGGAGTAAGGGAAGGAATTCTTTGGCCCACTTTGGGGCTTAATTGGAAACGCTGTATTGTTTTTTTTTACTGTTCCTCTAGTCTCTTCATGATTTAATTTAAATAAATGGTGTCTTTTAAATTCAGCAAATGAATTGCTTATATTATTATATATAATAATATAGAACATACTGTATATAATATAGCATGTTATATATAATATGCAGGTACTACAAGCATATTGATATGCATCAGGGTACAAAAGAGTAGTATTTTGTGGTTTAATACATATGGTAGTTGTGTGACTGTGATTTATACATTCTATATGTGTTGTATATATAATAGCCTACACAATGGTAAGCAAAGGAACATTATTAGGAGGTGGGAAAAATAAAGCAAAAAATAGGTGTATAAAGTAAACAAAAAAAGACTTAGCTCATACAATTATTAAAAAGGAGGAAAAATGAAGACCCCCCCCAAAAAAAAAATTATAAAAATAATGTACCCACCCTGCTAGCAGGAGCCCGTATTCAGATGGATGCACAATTCTTAGGTGTTCTGTTATGCACTGCATCCTGTTTGTCTCCACAACATCACTATGTGTAGACATTGTACCATACAGGGCGCAATGAGTGGGCACAAATTGCCACATTCATGCCTGCACATTCCAGGAAAAAGTGTAGATTTCCCTTTTTTTACCTAGCTCATTACATTAAAATGAATGGGATTTCTAAAGAGCAGGGATAGGCAAAAGTTTTCGCCTCAAAAGCAAAACAGGAGAAAAATGGAACATCCCACCTAGTGAGAAATTTCCAGCAAAAAGTGCCATTTTCCCACTTTTTTCGCATAGCTCATTGAAATGAATATGAAAACTGCATTTTTTGCTGAGCACATGGCAAGTTTCACATATTTTCTCACAGACAACCTATAAAACGGGAGGCACATTCACACAAAATGTCATTCTGTGCTTGTGACAGCAGCTAATTTTTGAGCTAGAGAAGACATTGGAATTAAAGCTTAGTTTAGGGAGACTTGTAGGCAGTACATTTGTCTCTGTATTAGGGGAGTCAGACTGATTTGATTTGAAAGACACAGGCACCAGTGGTCCCAGTTCCTTGCTGACTTTTCTGTTATTATATTTATATATTTATATATATATATCAGGGCTCAACATTTCAAGTCCTGACCTACTAGCCAGGCCTGAAAAGTTACTCGCCACCAGTTTCCACACCTAGCCCCACCCATATCCCCACCTTTAATCCCACCCATATCTCCACCTTTAATCCTGCCCGTCACATGGTCTAACAATATCGCCACTGTAAAAGATCATGCTATAGAGGTACTTCTAACAAAATAAACACTATTTGAACAACATTTGATTCAGTAGCTGTTGGATTACAGCCTTCATCATCCTCACAGCCAATAGCTGCTCAAGGATGATGGAACTTGCAGTCTAACAACAGCTGCACAGCCAACAATTGGCAATATAATTTACTCAGTGCATGTAGAAAGTACTTACAATCTCTGCTAGCTTCTAACCTGGAAACATTGACCATGTTATCAGGCACCTTTTAGTCAGCTTAGGCTAGAGTCCTTCCCGTTGAGAAGCTGTAATGTGACATCAACATCGTGTGCACCGAGATGTGTCAGGTGCCGTGTGAAGGAGCTGCAGCCATGTCCTACTACAGTACCCCCACTATAGTACATACATCCCACCAGTACAGCTGTAAGACCCCAGTACCCCCAGTGTAGTACATACATCCCACCAATGCAGATATAAGATCCCAGACAGTATAGTACATACATGTCACCAGACACCAGTGCAAATGTAAGACCCTAGTACCCTCCAGGTATAGTACATACATCACACAAGTACAGCTGTAAGACCCCAGTATAGTACATACATCACAACAGTACAGTTGTAAGACCCCAGTATAGTACATACATCACAAATGAAAAAAGGGTCTGGATTGAACTAAACCAATAAATTAGGGGTTAAGCTTGAATAGTGACTAAAGCAAATGGGTGCAGAACAATGAAGAGATTAATGATAAACAAAAAGGTCCTCCTAGACAGAGGAAAAGCTCATTGCTATATTTTTGCACTCCAAAAAGACCCTGAGCAGGATCCAATATCTAAGGAGCCATAATAGGAGACCAAAAAATAATGATAAAAACAACCTCTTCATTGAGAATGTCATTAAAATAAGCAACAAACAGTACATACAGAAATAAGGGGAGGGTACTAGGCAAACTATCTATGGTGTATATATTATTGTGATCTCAGTATAGTGAGGTAGGACAGTGAAAGTGTGTCCAACACTAATGATAGATGCTGCCAAGGAGAATGACACTAGGAGAAATAGTATCCCCTAATAATTTTAATACCCAGTGAGAGAATCTAAAAGAAAACAGCTGTGTAGGGTATTTATAAATGCCAGAACTGGCATTCTTGACAGTAATACAGCTGTGGGACAGTATAGTTGTCATTTGATGAAAAATGACAGAACTAGTGTCCTAGATAGTTTCTGTGCACAAATATTATTTAATGCTAACATTTTCATATTGTTGTGATCACACTGTTAATTGACCAGAGCATCAAAAGTGAAACAAAAATATTGAATGATGTAACAGACATACAATCTTATAGTTTCTAGGGTACTCAGTGGCAGATAATGTGTAGTGCATTAATTTGAGGGTTAATGTACCCTCAAAAGTATACTGTATTTATCTGTCGTGCTGGGGCATAGCCAGCTTGCCTTCATACAACCCAAGAGACACAACGCTTTTATACAGTATCACATTCAGATGACACGAGTAATCAGGAGATCGAGACTCAGCATCTCACTGTGCAATATAGCGGACACAAAAAACCTGGGGCTCAGTGATCACTTGCGGTCCTATATATTAAATCCAGTACCTAATTAGCTACCAACTGGGACAAGAGCAACAGAGTGGTTCAAAAAGCCAGTTGTTTTCAATAGGTTTAAAAGTAGAGTATACTACAATGAAGTAATGATTTTATCTATGCAAATAGCCAGGGCACATACTGTTTCTGCCCACGGAGCTCACCGATACCCATAGGATAGTGTGCTTTTTGGTGCCAGGCAGAGGTCTCACCACTGGGCTCTTACACGCTAAGTCATCCAGCTCCAGCCCACTGTCCGCATTCGTCCTGCAGATCACAATGTAATGAGCCAAGAGGCACGGGGGTGTGGCCAAACCAGCAAGGGAGCGGACTCCTCTCAAGGTGAGATAGGCGGCCTGTCAGGGTAGGATACTCCTGGTCAGAGCCATGTCCGCCCTGTCACTGTCACTCTGCTCACTCACTTTACTGGAGCACGCACTGCACAGGGATGCGCTTACACAACACCAGCACACTGCAAAGGGACAAGCCTATACACCTCCAGCAGGACCTTGTATATATATTTTTGCTTGAAATGTTGTAGGTGGCATGTTGAAGGTATTTTGTAAGTTTTTTTGTGCTTGTTTGTATTGTACATTTCATTTAGCTGTATTGGCTGATTATGTTTTTTTTTGTGTACTCTGTGAAGCAAAAAGAATCATATTGCACACATACATAGACACACACAGATACAGTGACATATACAGACATTGATCATACATACACACATACATACATGCGTACACACACACACATACAGATATTATTACGGTCCTGTAAGTGCCAGAGGGGTAGGCAAGGCATTGCTCATTGTGTTGCTTAATCCTCTGGCACTGAAAGGGTTAACCAGCTGTCCCAGTATGTAGCGAGAGTCATGGACTCCACAGTCCCTGAAGTGGACTCTGTACATGCACACTCAGAGGCTGCCAGACAACCGCCGGCCCGGCTCCCTGGCCAGGAAGACACCTCCTGCCCCAGGCCTCAGCCAAGAGCGTTACTAGGGATGCAGCCCGGGCACCGAGAGCAGGAACTGAGGAGGGATGATTTGTGTGGTTGGAGCAGGGATGGTGTATGTTGTTGGAGCAGCTATAGTGCGGCATGTATATTTTTTGTGCTAGGGTACTTACACAGTGCAGGTGTGTGACAGTGGGCAGAGAGCGGTGGTGAAGAAGCTTGTATGTAAGAGTTTGTACTACAGAGTGGCCCCAGCATGGTCTGTCTCCAGCCCCTCAGCCACGGGTAATAGCTAGATCTAGCTGCTGCTTGTAGAGAGCTCCTTGAAGGGCCGCATGACTGGGTGGTTGCGGGGTGGAGTGTTGTGCTTCATGAAGGGGGAACATGAAGATTTTGGTACTGGGCCTGCCTGCCTCCGAGCTACATGTAGCAGCTGGGCTTCCTGCAGGAGAAGCACATTGTGCACCAGGAGCCGAAAGCATTGTTATGTTGCGGATACCAGAAATGAAGGTACACTGGAGCCGATCCCGCCCTCTCTGTTGGATCAGCTCATTGTGTGCCTCAGGTTGGTGGAGGGACCCCTGGGGACTCTGTTTGTGTGTGTGGCTTTTGTGTGTGTGTGTGTGTGTGTGTGGCTTGTGTGTGTATGTGTGTGTGTGGCTTGTGTGTGTGGCTTTTGTGTGAGTCTGTGGTGTAGGAGCGAGTGGCGGCCATTTTGTTTTTTCAGTCACTTGGATAGTGGTGGGCGGGCTGGATAGTGGGGGCAGGCCAACTCCCTGAATGATTTAAATCACTCCTCCATTGAATCACCCAATGGGAACAGTAACTCCTTACTTAAGCTGAGGTAACATAGCAATATAACACACAGTGGCTCTTCAGTTGAGGCAGCGTAGCAATATGCTGAGGGATCAAATAGAAAGTGGGGTTTGAGGCTTGCCCTCTGTAACATACAGCAAAGCATCTCTCTCCCTTTAAGGAGAAAGGGCAGGAATCAGGAAGCAGGAAGTGGAGGAGTGACAGTTGAAAACAGACAGTGAGGTGACTGAAGAGATGAAAAGAGTTAACCATTTGAGTGCCAGAGGGGTACGCAACACATTGCAAAGCAATTCGTTGCGTACCCCTCTTGCACTCAAAGGGTTAAATAAAAGAGTTGCTATTAAGTTTATCCTTGAGTTTGTATTTTATGGAAACATTACACCCTCGTACTGCCACTAAGTGTATAGAGGGGTACAATTATCTGTGGGAGGTGACAGTGTATGGAGGGTTACAGTTATCTGTGGGAGGTGACACAGTGTATGGAGGGTTACAGTTATCTGTGGGAGGTGAAACAGAGTGTATGGAAGGTTACAATTATCTGTGGGAGGTGAAACAGTGTGTTTGTGGGGTCATGATCCTGAGTGAAAGTGTGTGTGGATCAGGAGAATGTATTGATATTCCCTACTTCAGGAGCGAGTGGCAGCTATATTTTTTGTCAGTTGGATAGTGGTGGGCGGGCTGGAGGGGGTGGGTCAACTCCCTGACTCCATTGATTCACCCAATGGGAGCAGTAATGACCCCATTGAATCACCCAATGGGAGTTGTGTCCCCTAATGAGACATCAATTATGTAATGAGGCATTCTGTTCAATGTGTGTTTGTTTTCTGAGGAGACATAAATTATGTTCTGTGTGTGAGGTACCATAAATTATGCAATGAGGCTTATTCTTTTATATATATATATATATATATATATATATATATATATACACAATCAGCCTGGGCTTACCAAGAGGAGACAGCACACAGTTCATACGGTCTTGTAAATTTATTTCATGAAAACATGCTTCACAGAGTCAAAGGTTTTCGGTCCTTCACTGGACCTTCATCAGGGCAAACACTAAATGTGAAGAAACAGAGAGAATAAATACCTAATAAACGAAGGAAAAACCACCCCCAGCGTCCTGAAAACCCGCCAAATGCACCAAGAACGTGAACGACGCTAACCGGAGAACCAGCAGATGACGTCACCCTCAATGGGCAAATGATCAGGCATCACAGGGAGCCAAACACCAAAATATAAACAAAAAGAAAAAGAAAATTGTAACAGTATGACGAAAAAGACAAAAAAATAATATAAAGGGAAAAAGAAAGAAAGAATACAAAAAACAATATAAAAAGCATCATCCCAATATATCCCCAAAGGTTCAGGAGAAATGAAGTATATACATAAATAAAGCAGCGGCTGAATATGTCCAAAAGTGGCAACACAATAGCATAAGAAGGACACAACAAGAAGATACAATTGCAATTAAACGTGCGGCTAGCGTTGCAATGCAGTGGAGACCGCACACGCAAGGAGCCGAGTGAGAAAATTCCTTAAACATAGATGAACCCTATAATTACCCCACAGTAATTACCCCGGTAAAACTGCCATATATATATATATATATATAAATATATATATATATATATATATATATATACTAGCAATATGTGACGGCGTTGCCCGTCATTGTAGTAGGGTATGTGTTATGTAGCATTTTTTGTTTGAAATGTTGTAGGTGGCATGTTGAAGGTATTTTTTGTGTTTGTTTGTATTGTACATTTCTTTTAGCTGTATTGGCTGATTATGTTTTTTTTGTGTACTGTATGAAGCAAAAAGAATCATATTGCACACATACATAGACACACACACAGATACAGTGACATATACAGACATTGATCATACATACACACGTACATACATGCGTACACACACACATACAGATATTATTACGGTCCTGTAAGTGCCAGAGGGGTAGGCAAGGCATTGCTCATTGTGTTGCTTAATCCTCTGGCACTGAAAGGGTTAACCAGCTGTCCCAGTATGTAGCGAGAGTCATGGACTCCACAGTCCCCGAAGTGGACTCTGTACATGCACACTCAGAGGCTGCCAGACAAGAGATGAAAAGAGTTAACCATTTGAGTGCCAAAGTGGTATGCAACGCATTGCAAAGCAATGCGTTGTGTACCCCTCTGGCACTGAAAGGGCTAAATAAAAGAGTTGCTATTAAGTTTATCCCTGAGTTTGTATTTTATGGAAACATTACACCCTCGTACTGCCACTAAGTGTATAGAGGGGTACAATTATCTGTGGGAGGTGAAACAGTGTGTTTGTGGGGTCATGATCCTGAGTGAGAGTGTGTGTGGACCAGGAGAAGTTATTGATATCCCCTACTTCAGGAGCGAGTGGCAGTTATATTTTTTTTTTGTCAGCTGGATAGCGGTGGGCGGGCTGGAGGGGGCGGGCTAACTCCCTGTATGATAAACATGCCCCAATTGAATCACTCAATAGGAGCAGTAATGTCCCCATTGAATCACCCAATGGGAGTTGTGTCTCCTAGTGATGAGCGAGCGTGCTCGGCCGATGCTCGGATCGGCTCGAGCATCGCTCTGCTCGGCACATGGCGGTACTCGTCGAGTACCGCCATGTGCTCGCCCGACATGTTCGGGTGAAGGGGATCTGTGCCGGAAGAGGCACAGATCCGAAGACGCTCCGCTGGACCACCAGGGACTGGAGGTACGGGGGCATTGCGGAGATGAAGGGGGCATTGCGGAGATGAAGGGGGACATTGTGGAAGAGGGGCATAGACTCTATGCCCCTCTTCCACAATGTCCCCCTTCATCTCCGCTATGCCCCTCTTCCACAATGTCCCCCTTCATCTCCTCTATGGCATAGGAGATGAAGGGGGACATTGTGGAAGAGGGGCATAGCGGAGATGAAGGGGGACATTGACCAGGCACCCTCCGCTCATCAGAGCAGGGGGTGCCTGGTTTAATGCTCGAGTGCTCCCATGCTTTTCAATGGGGCTCGGGTGCTCGGCCGAGCACTCGAGCCTCAGGGGGTGCTCGGTCAGAGCACCCGAGCACCCGAGCATCGGGGTGCTCGCTCATCACTAGTGTCTCCTAATGAGACATAAATTATGTAATGAGGCATTCTGTTCTGTGTGTGAGGTATCATAAATTATGCAATGAGGCTTATTCTTTTAAATATATAGATATAAAGGGTCATCATCGTTTATTGCACACACTGCAGCAATCATTGCTGCATTCAGTTGTTGGACTACCACTAAACTAACACATCCCTGCACTGCTACTGCTCCTTTCTCTGTACCCCTACTACTGTATTTGCTGGACATTATTTAACACTGAAGTTCAAAACTGTACAAAACAATTTTATTTATCTATTTAGTTAATTAACTGTCCCTATCCCTACCACTGTCAACAAGAAACAAAAATCAGACTCTCTGTTCAACTGCTTCTTTCCTAGTCCTCTCTGGCACTCAAAGGGTTAAGGCATAGATGGAGGGTAAGCATTAAGGAGGTAGGGTATACATCTTGACCCTTTGAGCAGCACTTCACTTTATCTGGTGAGTCTGTCCTTTTCTTCTTATTAGCATGAATGTGATGCTGGCAAAATTAATTATTGGAGAGTTAAGGTACAGATGGTGGAGACACTTAAAGGGATAGTAATACTTAAGTATTACTAATCCCTATAGTAAAGCCCTAGTAAAAAAAAATGTATTGCCCCCAGTGTCATCTCTCAAACCTTTATAGTTTAAGAGATGAACGCTTCTAAAGTTGCCCTCTCCCTCCCCCTTCCCCGTAGTCAGCATTCTAGCTGACTGCAGGGAAGAGAGTCATACAACTTTCAGGCAGCTCGCCAGCACAGCCTGATCGCGTTAACAAAAAAAACCCTTTCATTGAAATGGTCTTCTACGTGTGCTTGGTTTGCAAGCACACGTAGAAGACCGTTTTAGTGAAAGTTTTTTTTTTTAGTTAACGTGATCGTGGCTCTGCTGCAGAGCCACCTGATGATCTCTGACCGGATTTTCCTGAGTCAGCTAGAATGCTGACTACAGGGAAGGGGGAGGGAGAGGGCAGCTTTAGAAGCATTCATCTCTCAAAACATAAAGGACTGAGAGATGACACTGCGGGCAATATGTTTTTTTTTTTACTAGGGCTTTACTATAGGGATTAGTAATACTTAAAGGGATAGTAATACTTCATTTTAACTTTATTTTATTTTGTAGGCATTAAAAAAACATGAAGAATGATATAAGTCTTATCTCTGAAACCTTTATGGTTTAAGAGATATTCACAAACAAAGTATCCCCCCCCTGTTCAACCAAATCAGAAGGGAGATGCCCAGGTAGACTGCAGAGAGGGACAATCTTCAGTTAAGATAATGGAAAAAGCTGAAAAACTTATCAAGGGGGGAAGGGCTTTCATTGTTTTCATACAAAGAAAATTGTCCCCTTCTGTTATCTGTACTGTCATACAACCAGACTCACATCTGAGAAGAGATGGCTTACACTAGGAAAAAGGGGCGGGGAGGGGAACTTTGCTTGTGAATATCTCATAAACCATAAAGGTTTGAGCGATAAGACTTATATCATTCTTCATGTTTTTTTAATGCCTACAAAATAAAATAAAGTTAAAACGAAGTGTTACTATCCCTTTAAGTATTACTATCCCTTTAAGCCTGCAGCATCACAATGTTTCCCTTTTGATGCAGGCAACATTCTGATGTCGCCCTTTTCATGCAGGTGACATTTTCAACATGTCATTTTGCTGGTCTCCAAATAGTGGGCAACATTTCCATAGTGAACCATTGTATAGCAATGGGGGATTGTAGAGTTCTCAGAACTATAATCTGGCATTTCAACACTTCTGGCTACTTTAGTAACAACATTAACATTATCTTAAGTGCTTTGCCTGACAATAATTATATATGATCATCATCTTAATCCGTTATCTATCCACTGCAGGATGAAGGTCTCCTCAGCAAGTCTCCAACAACTTTGACTTGTTTTTTTTTTGCTGCCACTGTGTACCAACAAATTTGTTAATTTTATCTACCCATGTTGCCTTTGTCTTTCTTTTTGGGAGTTTAGTATTGAGTGGAATCCATTCAAAACTCTTTTGGTCCATTACCACAAGTTTTGCTATGTGGCCTGTTTTCAATTTCAAGTGCTTTTCTCTTTCAATGATGTCTTAGACCTTTGTTTGCTGATGAATCCATGCATGCATTTTTCAGTCTCTTTTTGTTATTTTCAGAATGTAATGCTCTATATTTCTCTGTGTAACCTGAAGTTTTTGTATGGCTTTGGCATTCAGTGTCCATGTTTCACAACCATACATAAGAACTGGGAGGACACATTGGTTAAAAACCTTTCACTTGAGGCAGAGTGGTACATTTTTCATAAGACAGTACTATTAAGTTTTCCAAATATTTGCCATCCCAATTTATTTATTGTTCAGTTTCCATTATTGTGTTTCCAACTATTGACTGTCCAAGGTAAACATACTTGTTCACTTCTAGTTCTTGTACATCTACTGTGATTTTCCTTGGCATTGCAAATTTATTAAAAGTGTCTTATGTTTTGTTGATATTCATATATGGCAAGTTCTGTGCACTCACAATCCTTATAGACAGACCACACACTCACAAGATTTTCCATCAGGGAATCAGAAGCAAATTTATTCAATATTTTGGCCTTGCCTTGGGTCTTTATCTTAGGTTCATCTTGCAGTATGCACTAGCAGTGAAAGGGTGGAAACAGGGAACAAGATTAGTAGACAGTGAGCATCTCCAAACTTCAATGCAGATATATAGGACATTAACAGCATTATTTCGATTGACATTTCCAAAGTATCAATGTTTTGAATATTTTGTTCATAATGATAGTGGTTGCAAAGATTTTTCTTTGATTTTATTCAGACTATAACTCTAAAATATTATGAATAAACTTTACTGTAATTGCTTTTTAACAACTCTGTTTGAAGTAATGTCATTGAATTTTAACTTCAACTTTTGAAATGTTTTAATTATTATCTATATTATGCATAATGAGTAGGAGTTGACTGACCCATCATATAAGTTTAAATCTTATAACAATGAACTAGTAATTTTCCAAATGTAATAAAAAATTACCTTTCCATTCGCCACATAATAGTTCATATTTGTTATTATTGTCCATTATAAACCATTTAACTGAAGTAACATTAAAGGTTTCTAGAACCTAAAATATACCTTTAAACACTACTTAGTAATTTATATTTTTAATTCCCAATTTATTAATATATTATGCCACTCTTAATGTCATCCTTAGTTCTCTAAAATAAAGTCATACATCCATCCTTCACTAATGCTAATCTGACTGCCTACAAAGCACGTAATATGCCCTCTCTGAGTTCATCTAATAAAATATGCTCTTATTGTTTCAGATCTGCTTTCTCTTAAGTGAATTAAATAATGAAATCAAACGAAGCAAGTTCTATCCACACCATATCTTTTCCTTGTTTGAAGCTGTCTGCTGACTGCTATACTTTTCTCTATTCTCTGTTTAAAACTGCATAAACAGCCCTCTTTAACTCTTACAGTGCTGGGACACTCATCCACTCATCTTATTTCCGAGGCTATAACGGACTTCTCAAGGACTGGAGCAGTCAGTTCCAGACATTCTCCAGTGGCTCAGTACATGTGATCACTACTACAGAGATCATATTTTCCAGTGTAGCCATATGACAAAGGCAATGTATGTCAACACTGCCTTTGTCACTGTTCTCTACCTCTCTCCTTCTCAGTGTAATTGTGGGGAAGAGACTCAAGAGAGAGGTGGAGAACATAGCTTCCAGGGCTACAAATGGCCAAAGAGAGGGGCATATTTGTCGTGCTTGGAGCAGGACTGGGGTGAAAGCAAAAAAATATTATATTTCATGACCTACTGACACTTCTGACTATAAGTGAATAAATGATTTTGTCAAGATCAAAGTATTTTATTTACACAGACTACTTTATCAATACACATACTTAAGTTTAAATAAAACATGTATGTGAGTTTTATTGCTATGGAGCAATGTGATGCACTTCTATACACAACACACAGTCTGATCGCCTAAAGAAAGGAAACGAAGGGAAAGAGGAGCATAGGTATTTTCATCACAGAGGGACCATACCCCCCTTCATAGTGGCACTTAGGAAGTATGAATGAATGTTCATGTCTTTTTATCCCCTCCCTGTTAAAAAATGCACTAATTGAGCACAAATCATCATAGGAAAACTTTTACAAATGTTTGTTTTTATTTTTCCATTTCAGTATTATCAGACTACATGAATGGTGATGCATATAAATATGGCATCATAAAAGGCCCTACTAATTTTTTAAAAATGCTATAAAATTTGTATGGTTGTACTATATGAATTAAAGTGAAAATATTGTACACTAAAAAGGTTTAAATTGTTCTTATCTTGTAGTATAAAAAAAACTTTTCTCCAAAGGGTTAAAGGGATCACTGCTCCCAATACTGCTGATTGTCTCAAAAAAAGATGAAGTAAATACTATTTATTATCTCTGTGACTCTTCATCCTACTTTCCTTCAATTTTTCCACCACATCAACAAGGTATCTAAGTATTCTATGGACCTTATTCTTACACTAAAATGGCATAGGCCTTGTTATGGATGAGAGCAAAGAATTTGGTCACAAGTAGGGATGAGCGAACATTTTCGCCTCAAACTAAAATCGGCAAAAAATGGTACTTTCCTCTTGGTGAATAATTTCCTGTGAAAAGTGCAGATTTTCTACCTTTTCCTGCTTTTTTCACCTAGCTCATTGTGCATTGAAATCAATGGGAACCACAAATTTTCTCCACCACACTAACTTTTTCTCTAGTATTCTACGGCCATATAAAAGGTTGTCAAGCTCTCACAGCATGCCATTATGTGTTTGTGAGAGGAGAGAGCAGCACATTGTTTGAGCTAGAGAAGATAGGGGAATTGAAGTTTAGTTTAGGGGATCTTTTAGGTAGGACATTTGTTCTCTCTATTAAGAGAGTCAGTGGGGCACTCTGGGGAGAAGAAGGGAGAAAGGAGGTTGACCCCAAATACCCCAAAATTCCATGTGACTGACTAGTAAGACACAGGCAGCTGAGGACCTATTTGCTTGATGATCTTGCTGTTATTGTCTCAGTGCTGGGTGGGGAAGTCTGGGGATAGAAGTTGTTGATTTTGTTTTTCAGTTATAATTTTTTTGGACAGACTGTGACAGAGATAAGATAGGGTGGACAACTTAGAAAAAAATAAATAAAAAAAAGAATAAAAAAATAAAAAAAGAATAAAGAAATAAACAAAGAACTACAAATATTAAGTGAAGAAAGGAAGGGGGAAACCAACCAGAATAACACTACCAGGCGGCACCCCCCTCCCCCCAAAAAAGAAACCTAATAACTGAGGCACACTCCAGAAGTATCTAAAAATAAAAATTAGCTTTATTAGACAATACAAAATAAATCAAGTGAATAGCATAAAAAAATGTAAACAATTAAAACCCCTGACAAAGCTTTTTTTCTGAGCTTATAGGGGCTTTATTTTGTAGGGAATTATCTTTATGACTTTATTCTCCTGTGCTGGATGTTTTTTTTTTTAATTGTTTTTATGATATTCACTGAACCACCTGCTGCATCAGATAGTGAGACAAACAAGCACCACAACACCTGTCCTCAAAGTAGTATGAAACTTTTTTTACAGTAAAAGTAAAGACATTGTTTCATACCTATAAAAGCTTACAGGAATATAAGGGTAGTGGGCAAGAATTGTCAGGTGATGCTGATGCTGATGCTGCTGAGGATGACCTAATGATGACTGATGGCAATGATGCAGATCTAAAATATATCCCTCCAGCATCCTTCTCTTGTTCAGATACAGATGAAGTTGAGAGTGAGGATGATGACATGGCTATAAGATTAGCAGAAAGTCAAAGGCTGAATCTTCCACCACTGAAAAGGAGCACTGTGCCTGTCTATAAACCGTTTGAGAAAACCATTGGAAAGTCTGACCCTGGACAAGCACAGATGTCAAAAAGTACACAGTCACCCTATCAGTTATCATCAGCATCACCACCTCTTCAAAGTCCAAGTTCCACTCAGCCACACACACAAACCTGTTTTGAGTACCCAGAAGCAGCAACAATACAGGTTATTAACATCCAGCTGCTGCTGCTGTAAGTGCTGCACCTTTGACACCAAGTAGTAGTAGCAGTAGAATTGCATCAACATCTAGCCCCAGTAGTAGTAGTAGCTGCACCTTAGGAACCCCTCAGTCCATGAAGTCCACAGTATTGAGATACTTCGCTCAGGATCCTCAAGCTAAGCATGTTGCTATCTGTTGTCTGTGCAAAAAGCACTTGAGTAGGAGGAAAGCAGGCTAGCACCTAGGCACCTCCTCTATGAGCTCCCACCTGAAGGATAACCACAGGTCTGTCCGGGAGACACACTATCAGCAGGCCAAAGGTACCACAACTAGCAGCATCAGAAGCATTCTAAAAAGTTCCCAGGGCTCTAGGGCAGAAAAGGGAAGTAATGAAGTTATTTATGTGTCAGAGAGTGTGCTACTGCCAGTGTCAATAGTTAGTTCACTCCAAATAACACTCCTGCTGCATAGAAGTATGATGACTCTGGCTATGCAAGATGGCAAGAGTCATAGACTGCCTACACATGTTGACTCTACTGCCACCACTTCCTCTAGTCATGTTGTTAAAGCAATAAAGTTTCAGGCTTCTTCTGCCATGTCCTGCCAACCCACACTGACTGAGTTCCTGGAATGAGCCAAAAATGTCACAAAAACAATCCCAAAGTACGCCTGTGAAATGGCAAGGTTGCCAAGATGTTGGCAATTGACATGCTGCCATATTCTTTTACAGAAAACCGTGGTTTCAGAGAACTAATGTCATGTGTAGCTCCATGCTGGAATATCCCAAGCCGCAGTTATTTTTCCAGGATGGCTGTGCCTGAATTGTACAAGCAGGTGGTTAGTGTGGTGGGCAAAGGGCTGAACAGTGCATATGGCAAGAAAATCCAAGATATATGTAGATAAGTGGGCAGAGCACAGACTTTATGACTGTGACTGCTCATTGGGTTTCCCTCCCCACAGCACCAACAGTGGACAACACTAGCTAGCAGCATCAAGTGACAGCCAGTAATCATAATTCTGGGTATGGCAGTGTGATTAAAATGAGGCAGCAGCAGCAGCAGGATAGCCCATACTATTGTCACATCACCTTGTGCAGAGTTTTGAGAGGCAGTCCCACAAAGCCGTATATGTTTTAAGTAAGCTAGAGCAGGTCAGAACGGAATGGCTTGTACCCTGCCCCTTAAAAGCTAGTTTTGTGTTTGGTGATAGTGGCTCCAACATAATCGCTGCTTTGAGAATAGATGGTATGGTGCATGTGCTCAGCTTTGCCCATGTGCTAAATTTAGTTGTGACCAGATTCCTGGCAGAATCCAAAACCCTAAAAGAGACGCTTTCTATTGCCTGCAAAATCTGTGCCCATTTTAGTCGCTCCTACAGTGCACACAACGCTCTATATTCCATACAAGAGCATAACAACCTGTCCCATCACCAGCTGAAAATGGAAGCCCCTACCAGCTGGAATTCCACAATGTACATGCTAGAGAGTTTGTACGAGCAGAAAAAGGCCATTAGCGAGTACACCATGCAAAACTGGAAGGTTTTGGAGGGACCCTGTTTGTTACCTGGCCAGTAGCAACTAATGAGCGATGTATGTGAGCTACTGAAACTCTTTGAGGAGGCAACCATGCTGGTGAGTCACATTGTGGAAGGGATTAGTGAAATTCTACCACTGATATTTTTATTGCAGAAAAAAATGAGGAGCATATCTGAGGATTATTACCATAATGACAACAAAGACATGCACCAGCTGGTAAAGGACATGTTAGCATGCTTTGAACAAGATCCTTGTGTAGTGTCCATTAAAAGAAATGATAAATACATTCTTGCCACATTGCTGGACCCCTGCTTCAAATACAACATTTCTGAATTTCTGCCAAAGGGTCATCATCAGCAGTTTGTCACAACAAGCAGTCATGATGATCAGCAGCAACTCTGAGTAATCTGATTCGGTCAAGGAATATAGAGACATACTTAAGTATTACTATCCCTTTAAGCCTGCAGCATCAGAATGTTTCCCTTTTGATGCAGGCAACATTCTGATGTCGCCCTTTTCATGCAGGTGACATTTTCAACATGCCATTTTGCTGGTCTCCAAATAGTGGGCAACATTTCCATAGTGAACCATTGTATAGCAATGGGGGATTGTAGAGTTCTCAGAACTATAATCTGGCATTTCAACACTTCTGGCTACTTTAGTAACAACATTAACATTATCTTAAGTGCTTTGCCTGACAATAATTATATATGATCATCATCTTAATCCGTTATCTATCCACTGCAGGATGAAGGTCTCCTCAGCAAGTCTCCAACAACTTTGACTTGTTTTTTTTTTGCTGCCACTGTGTACCAACAAATTTGTTAATTTTATCTACCCATGTTGCCTTTGTCTTTCTTTTTGGGAGTTTAGTATTGAGTGGAATCCATTCAAAACTCTTTTGGTCCATTACCACAAGTTTTGCTATGTGGCCTGTTTTCAATTTCAAGTGCTTTTCTCTTTCAATGATGTCTTAGACCTTTGTTTGCTGATGAATCCATGCATGCATTTTTCAGTCTCTTTTTGTTATTTTCAGAATGTAATGCTCTATATTTCTCTGTGTAACCTGAAGTTTTTGTATGGCTTTGGCATTCAGTGTCCATGTTTCACAACCATACATAAGAACTGGGAGGACACATTGGTTAAAAACCTTTCACTTGAGGCAGAGTGGTACATTTTTCATAAGACAGTACTATTAAGTTTTCCAAATATTTGCCATCCCAATTTATTTATTGTTCAGTTTCCATTATTGTGTTTCCAACTATTGACTGTCCAAGGTAAACATACTTGTTCACTTCTAGTTCTTGTACATCTACTGTGATTTTCCTTGGCATTGCAAATTTATTAAAAGTGTCTTATGTTTTGTTGATATTCATATATGGCAAGTTCTGTGCACTCACAATCCTTATAGACAGACCACACACTCACAAGATTTTCCATCAGGGAATCAGAAGCAAATTTATTCAATATTTTGGCCTTGCCTTGGGTCTTTATCTTAGGTTCATCTTGCAGTATGCACTAGCAGTGAAAGGGTGGAAACAGGGAACAAGATTAGTAGACAGTGAGCATCTCCAAACTTCAATGCAGATATATAGGACATTAACAGCATTATTTCGATTGACATTTCCAAAGTATCAATGTTTTGAATATTTTGTTCATAATGATAGTGGTTGCAAAGATTTTTCTTTGATTTTATTCAGACTATAACTCTAAAATATTATGAATAAACTTTACTGTAATTGCTTTTTAACAACTCTGTTTGAAGTAATGTCATTGAATTTTAACTTCAACTTTTGAAATGTTTTAATTATTATCTATATTATGCATAATGAGTAGGAGTTGACTGACCCATCATATAAGTTTAAATCTTATAACAATGAACTAGTAATTTTCCAAATGTAATAAAAAATTACCTTTCCATTCGCCACATAATAGTTCATATTTGTTATTATTGTCCATTATAAACCATTTAACTGAAGTAACATTAAAGGTTTCTAGAACCTAAAATATACCTTTAAACACTACTTAGTAATTTATATTTTTAATTCCCAATTTATTAATATATTATGCCACTCTTAATGTCATCCTTAGTTCTCTAAAATAAAGTCATACATCCATCCTTCACTAATGCTAATCTGACTGCCTACAAAGCACGTAATATGCCCTCTCTGAGTTCATCTAATAAAATATGCTCTTATTGTTTCAGATCTGCTTTCTCTTAAGTGAATTAAATAATGAAATCAAACGAAGCAAGTTCTATCCACACCATATCTTTTCCTTGTTTGAAGCTGTCTGCTGACTGCTATACTTTTCTCTATTCTCTGTTTAAAACTGCATAAACAGCCCTCTTTAACTCTTACAGTGCTGGGACACTCATCCACTCATCTTATTTCCGAGGCTATAACGGACTTCTCAAGGACTGGAGCAGTCAGTTCCAGACATTCTCCAGTGGCTCAGTACATGTGATCACTACTACAGAGATCATATTTTCCAGTGTAGCCATATGACAAAGGCAATGTATGTCAACACTGCCTTTGTCACTGTTCTCTACCTCTCTCCTTCTCAGTGTAATTGTGGGGAAGAGACTCAAGAGAGAGGTGGAGAACATAGCTTCCAGGGCTACAAATGGCCAAAGAGAGGGGCATATTTGTCGTGCTTGGAGCAGGACTGGGGTGAAAGCAAAAAAATATTATATTTCATGACCTACTGACACTTCTGACTATAAGTGAATAAATGATTTTGTCAAGATCAAAGTATTTTATTTACACAGACTACTTTATCAATACACATACTTAAGTTTAAATAAAACATGTATGTGAGTTTTATTGCTATGGAGCAATGTGATGCACTTCTATACACAACACACAGTCTGATCGCCTAAAGAAAGGAAACGAAGGGAAAGAGGAGCATAGGTATTTTCATCACAGAGGGACCATACCCCCCTTCATAGTGGCACTTAGGAAGTATGAATGAATGTTCATGTCTTTTTATCCCCTCCCTGTTAAAAAATGCACTAATTGAGCACAAATCATCATAGGAAAACTTTTACAAATGTTTGTTTTTATTTTTCCATTTCAGTATTATCAGACTACATGAATGGTGATGCATATAAATATGGCATCATAAAAGGCCCTACTAATTTTTTAAAAATGCTATAAAATTTGTATGGTTGTACTATATGAATTAAAGTGAAAATATTGTACACTAAAAAGGTTTAAATTGTTCTTATCTTGTAGTATAAAAAAAACTTTTCTCCAAAGGGTTAAAGGGATCACTGCTCCCAATACTGCTGATTGTCTCAAAAAAAGATGAAGTAAATACTATTTATTATCTCTGTGACTCTTCATCCTACTTTCCTTCAATTTTTCCACCACATCAACAAGGTATCTAAGTATTCTATGGACCTTATTCTTACACTAAAATGGCATAGGCCTTGTTATGGATGAGAGCAAAGAATTTGGTCACAAGTAGGGATGAGCGAACATTTTCGCCTCAAACTAAAATCGGCAAAAAATGGTACTTTCCTCTTGGTGAATAATTTCCTGTGAAAAGTGCAGATTTTCTACCTTTTCCTGCTTTTTTCACCTAGCTCATTGTGCATTGAAATCAATGGGAACCACAAATTTTCTCCACCACACTAACTTTTTCTCTAGTATTCTACGGCCATATAAAAGGTTGTCAAGCTCTCACAGCATGCCATTATGTGTTTGTGAGAGGAGAGAGCAGCACATTGTTTGAGCTAGAGAAGATAGGGGAATTGAAGTTTAGTTTAGGGGATCTTTTAGGTAGGACATTTGTTCTCTCTATTAAGAGAGTCAGTGGGGCACTCTGGGGAGAAGAAGGGAGAAAGGAGGTTGACCCCAAATACCCCAAAATTCCATGTGACTGACTAGTAAGACACAGGCAGCTGAGGACCTATTTGCTTGATGATCTTGCTGTTATTGTCTCAGTGCTGGGTGGGGAAGTCTGGGGATAGAAGTTGTTGATTTTGTTTTTCAGTTATAATTTTTTTGGACAGACTGTGACAGAGATAAGATAGGGTGGACAACTTAGAAAAAAATAAATAAAAAAAAGAATAAAAAAATAAAAAAAGAATAAAGAAATAAACAAAGAACTACAAATATTAAGTGAAGAAAGGAAGGGGGAAACCAACCAGAATAACACTACCAGGCGGCACCCCCCTCCCCCCAAAAAAGAAACCTAATAACTGAGGCACACTCCAGAAGTATCTAAAAATAAAAATTAGCTTTATTAGACAATACAAAATAAATCAAGTGAATAGCATAAAAAAATGTAAACAATTAAAACCCCTGACAAAGCTTTTTTTCTGAGCTTATAGGGGCTTTATTTTGTAGGGAATTATCTTTATGACTTTATTCTCCTGTGCTGGATGTTTTTTTTTTTAATTGTTTTTATGATATTCACTGAACCACCTGCTGCATCAGATAGTGAGACAAACAAGCACCACAACACCTGTCCTCAAAGTAGTATGAAACTTTTTTTACAGTAAAAGTAAAGACATTGTTTCATACCTATAAAAGCTTACAGGAATATAAGGGTAGTGGGCAAGAATTGTCAGGTGATGCTGATGCTGATGCTGCTGAGGATGACCTAATGATGACTGATGGCAATGATGCAGATCTAAAATATATCCCTCCAGCATCCTTCTCTTGTTCAGATACAGATGAAGTTGAGAGTGAGGATGATGACATGGCTATAAGATTAGCAGAAAGTCAAAGGCTGAATCTTCCACCACTGAAAAGGAGCACTGTGCCTGTCTATAAACCGTTTGAGAAAACCATTGGAAAGTCTGACCCTGGACAAGCACAGATGTCAAAAAGTACACAGTCACCCTATCAGTTATCATCAGCATCACCACCTCTTCAAAGTCCAAGTTCCACTCAGCCACACACACAAACCTGTTTTGAGTACCCAGAAGCAGCAACAATACAGGTTATTAACATCCAGCTGCTGCTGCTGTAAGTGCTGCACCTTTGACACCAAGTAGTAGTAGCAGTAGAATTGCATCAACATCTAGCCCCAGTAGTAGTAGTAGCTGCACCTTAGGAACCCCTCAGTCCATGAAGTCCACAGTATTGAGATACTTCACTCAGGATCCTCAAGCTAAGCATGTTGCTATCTGTTGTCTGTGCAAAAAGCACTTGAGTAGGAGGAAAGCAGGCTAGCACCTAGGCACCTCCTCTATGAGCTCCCACCTGAAGGATAACCACAGGTCTGTCCGGGAGACACACTATCAGCAGGCCAAAGGTACCACAACTAGCAGCATCAGAAGCATTCTAAAAAGTTCCCAGGGCTCTAGGGCAGAAAAGGGAAGTAATGAAGTTATTTATGTGTCAGAGAGTGTGCTACTGCCAGTGTCAATAGTTAGTTCACTCCAAATAACACTCCTGCTGCATAGAAGTATGATGACTCTGGCTATGCAAGATGGCAAGAGTCATAGACTGCCTACACATGTTGACTCTACTGCCACCACTTCCTCTAGTCATGTTGTTAAAGCAATAAAGTTTCAGGCTTCTTCTGCCATGTCCTGCCAACCCACACTGACTGAGTTCCTGGAATGAGCCAAAAATGTCACAAAAACAATCCCAAAGTACGCCTGTGAAATGGCAAGGTTGCCAAGATGTTGGCAATTGACATGCTGCCATATTCTTTTACAGAAAACCGTGGTTTCAGAGAACTAATGTCATGTGTAGCTCCATGCTGGAATATCCCAAGCCGCAGTTATTTTTCCAGGATGGCTGTGCCTGAATTGTACAAGCAGGTGGTTAGTGTGGTGGGCAAAGGGCTGAACAGTGCATATGGCAAGAAAATCCAAGATATATGTAGATAAGTGGGCAGAGCACAGACTTTATGACTGTGACTGCTCATTGGGTTTCCCTCCCCACAGCACCAACAGTGGACAACACTAGCTAGCAGCATCAAGTGACAGCCAGTAATCATAATTCTGGGTATGGCAGTGTGATTAAAATGAGGCAGCAGCAGCAGCAGGATAGCCCATACTATTGTCACATCACCTTGTGCAGAGTTTTGAGAGGCAGTCCCACAAAGCCGTATATGTTTTAAGTAAGCTAGAGCAGGTCAGAACGGAATGGCTTGTACCCTGCCCCTTAAAAGCTAGTTTTGTGTTTGGTGATAGTGGCTCCAACATAATCGCTGCTTTGAGAATAGATGGTATGGTGCATGTGCTCAGCTTTGCCCATGTGCTAAATTTAGTTGTGACCAGATTCCTGGCAGAATCCAAAACCCTAAAAGAGACGCTTTCTATTGCCTGCAAAATCTGTGCCCATTTTAGTCGCTCCTACAGTGCACACAACGCTCTATATTCCATACAAGAGCATAACAACCTGTCCCATCACCAGCTGAAAATGGAAGCCCCTACCAGCTGGAATTCCACAATGTACATGCTAGAGAGTTTGTACGAGCAGAAAAAGGCCATTAGCGAGTACACCATGCAAAACTGGAAGGTTTTGGAGGGACCCTGTTTGTTACCTGGCCAGTAGCAACTAATGAGCGATGTATGTGAGCTACTGAAACTCTTTGAGGAGGCAACCATGCTGGTGAGTCACATTGTGGAAGGGATTAGTGAAATTCTACCACTGATATTTTTATTGCAGAAAAAAATGAGGAGCATATCTGAGGATTATTACCATAATGACAACAAAGACATGCACCAGCTGGTAAAGGACATGTTAGCATGCTTTGAACAAGATCCTTGTGTAGTGTCCATTAAAAGAAATGATAAATACATTCTTGCCACATTGCTGGACCCCTGCTTCAAATACAACATTTCTGAATTTCTGCCAAAGGGTCATCATCAGCAGTTTGTCACAACAAGCAGTCATGATGATCAGCAGCAACTCTGAGTAATCTGATTCGGTCAAGGAATATAGAGACATACTTAAGTATTACTATCCCTTTAAGCCTGCAGCATCAGAATGTTTCCCTTTTGATGCAGGCAACATTCTGATGTCGCCCTTTTCATGCAGGTGACATTTTCAACATGCCATTTTGCTGGTCTCCAAATAGTGGGCAACATTTCCATAGTGAACCATTGTATAGCAATGGGGGATTGTAGAGTTCTCAGAACTATAATCTGGCATTTCAACACTTCTGGCTACTTTAGTAACAACATTAACATTATCTTAAGTGCTTTGCCTGACAATAATTATATATGATCATCATCTTAATCCGTTATCTATCCACTGCAGGATGAAGGTCTCCTCAGCAAGTCTCCAACAACTTTGACTTGTTTTTTTTTTGCTGCCACTGTGTACCAACAAATTTGTTAATTTTATCTACCCATGTTGCCTTTGTCTTTCTTTTTGGGAGTTTAGTATTGAGTGGAATCCATTCAAAACTCTTTTGGTCCATTACCACAAGTTTTGCTATGTGGCCTGTTTTCAATTTCAAGTGCTTTTCTCTTTCAATGATGTCTTAGACCTTTGTTTGCTGATGAATCCATGCATGCATTTTTCAGTCTCTTTTTGTTATTTTCAGAATGTAATGCTCTATATTTCTCTGTGTAACCTGAAGTTTTTGTATGGCTTTGGCATTCAGTGTCCATGTTTCACAACCATACATAAGAACTGGGAGGACACATTGGTTAAAAACCTTTCACTTGAGGCAGAGTGGTACATTTTTCATAAGACAGTACTATTAAGTTTTCCAAATATTTGCCATCCCAATTTATTTATTGTTCAGTTTCCATTATTGTGTTTCCAACTATTGACTGTCCAAGGTAAACATACTTGTTCACTTCTAGTTCTTGTACATCTACTGTGATTTTCCTTGGCATTGCAAATTTATTAAAAGTGTCTTATGTTTTGTTGATATTCATATATGGCAAGTTCTGTGCACTCACAATCCTTATAGACAGACCACACACTCACAAGATTTTCCATCAGGGAATCAGAAGCAAATTTATTCAATATTTTATTCAATATTATTCCAGGGCTACAAATGGCCAAAGAGAGGGGCATATTTGTCGTGCTTGGAGCAGGACTGGGGTGAAAGCAAAAAAATATTATATTTCATGACCTACTGACACTTCTGACTATAAGTGAATAAATGATTTTGTCAAGATCAAAGTATTTTATTTACACAGACTACTTTATCAATACACATACTTAAGTTTAAATAAAACATGTATGTGAGTTTTATTGCTATGGAGCAATGTGATGCACTTCTATACACAACACACAGTCTGATCGCCTAAAGAAAGGAAACGAAGGGAAAGAGGAGCATAGGTATTTTCATCACAGAGGGACCATACCCCCCTTCATAGTGGCACTTAGGAAGCATGAATGAATGTTCATGTCTTTTTATCCCCTCCCTGTTAAAAAATGCACTAATTGAGCACAAATCATCATAGGAAAACTTTTACAAATGTTTGTTTTTATTTTTCCATTTCAGTATTATCAGACTACATGAATGGTGATGCATATAAATATGGCATCATAAAAGGCCCTACTAATTTTTTAAAAATGCTATAAAATTTGTATGGTTGTACTATATGAATTAAAGTGAAAATATTGTACACTAAAAAGGTTTAAATTGTTCTTATCTTGTAGTATAAAAAAAACTTTTCTCCAAAGGGTTAAAGGGATCACTGCTCCCAATACTGCTGATTGTCTCAAAAAAAGATGAAGTAAATACTATTTATTATCTCTGTGACTCTTCATCCTACTTTCCTTCAATTTTTCCACCACATCAACAAGGTATCTAAGTATTCTATGGACCTTATTCTTACACTAAAATGGCATAGGCCTTGTTATGGATGAGAGCAAAGAATTTGGTCACAAGTAGGGATGAGCGAACATTTTCGCCTCAAACTAAAATCGGCAAAAAATGGTACTTTCCTCTTGGTGAATAATTTCCTGTGAAAAGTGCAGATTTTCTACCTTTTCCTGCTTTTTTCACCTAGCTCATTGTGCATTGAAATCAATGGGAACCACAAATTTTCTCCACCACACTAACTTTTTCTCTAGTATTCTACGGCCATATAAAAGGTTGTCAAGCTCTCACAGCATGCCATTATGTGTTTGTGAGAGGAGAGAGCAGCACGTTGTTTGAGCTAGAGAAGATAGGGGAATTGAAGTTTAGTTTAGGGGATCTTTTAGGTAGGACATTTGTTCTCTCTATTAAGAGAGTCAGTGGGGCACTCTGGGGAGAAGAAGGGAGAAAGGAGGTTGACCCCAAATACCCCAAAATTCCATGTGACTGACTAGTAAGACACAGGCAGCTGAGGACCTATTTGCTTGATGATCTTGCTGTTATTGTCTCAGTGCTGGGTGGGGAAGTCTGGGGATAGAAGTTGTTGATTTTGTTTTTCAGTTATAATTTTTTTGGACAGACTGTGACAGAGATAAGATAGGGTGGACAACTTAGAAAAAAATAAATAAAAAAAAGAATAAAAAAATAAAAAAAGAATAAAGAAATAAACAAAGAACTACAAATATTAAGTGAAGAAAGGAAGGGGGAAACCAACCAGAATAACACTACCAGGCGGCACCCCCCTCCCCCCAAAAAAGAAACCTAATAACTGTGGCACACTCCAGAAGTATCTAAAAATAAAAATTAGCTTTATTAGACAATACAAAATAAATCAAGTGAATAGCATAAAAAAATGTAAACAATTTAAACCCCTGACAAAGCTTTTTTTCTGAGCTTATAGGGGCTTTATTTTGTAGGGAATTATCTTTATGACTTTATTCTCCTGTGCTGGATGTTTTTTTTTTTAATTGTTTTTATGATATTCACTGAACCACCTGCTGCATCAGATAGTGAGACAAACAAGCACCACAACACCTGTCCTCAAAGTAGTATGAAACTTTTTTTTACAGTAAAAGTAAAGACATTGTTTCATACCTATAAAAGCTTACAGGAATATAAGGGTAGTGGGCAAGAATTGTCAGGTGATGCTGATGCTGATGCTGCTGAGGATGACCTAATGATGACTGATGGCAATGATGCAGATCTAAAATATATCCCTCCAGCATCCTTCTCTTGTTCGGATACAGATGAAGTTGAGAATGAGGATGATGACATGGCTATAAGATTAGCAGAAAGTCAAAGGCTGAATCTTCCACCACTGAAAAGGAGCACTGTGCCTGTCTATAAACCGTTTGAGAAAACCATTGGAAAGTCTGACCCTGGACAAGCACAGATGTCAAAAAGTACACAGTCACCCTATCAGTTATCATCAGCATCACCACCTCTTCAAAGTCCAAGTTCCACTCAGCCACACACACAAACCTGTTTTGAGTACCCAGAAGCAGCAACAATACAGGTTATTAACATCCAGCTGCTGCTGCTGTAAGTGCTGCACCTTTGACACCAAGTAGTAGTAGCAGTAGAATTGCATCAACATCTAGCCCCAGTAGTAGTAGCAGCTGCACCTCAGGAACCCCTCAGTCCATGAAGTCCACAGTATTGAGATACTTCACTCAGGATCCTCAAGCTAAGCATGTTGCTATCTGTTGTCTGTGCAAAAAGCACTTGAGTAGGAGGAAAGCAGGCTAGCACCTAGGCACCTCCTCTATGAGCTCCCACCTGAAGGATAACCACAGGTCTGTCCGGGAGACACACTATCAGCAGGCCAAAGGTACCACAACTAGCAGCATCAGAAGCATTCTAAAAAGTTCCCAGGGCTCTAGGGCAGAAAAGGGAAGTAATGAAGTTATTTATGTGTCAGAGAGTGTGCTACTGCCAGTGTCAATAGTTAGTTCACTCCAAATAACACTCCTGCTGCATAGAAGTATGATGACTCTGGCTATGCAAGATGGCAAGAGTCATAGACTGCCTACACATGTTGACTCTACTGCCACCACTTCCTCTAGTCATGTTGTTAAAGCAATAAAGTTTCAGGCTTCTTCTGCCATGTCCTGCCAACCCACACTGACTGAGTTCCTGGAATGAGCCAAAAATGTCACAAAAACAATCCCAAAGTACGCCTGTGAAATGGCAAGGTTGCCAAGATGTTGGCAATTGACATGCTGCCATATTCTTTTACAGAAAACCGTGGTTTCAGATAACTAATGTCATGTGTAGCTCCATGCTGGAATATCCCAAGCCGCAGTTATTTTTCCAGGATGGCTGTGCCTGAATTGTACAAGCAGGTGGTTAGTGTGGTGGGCAAAGGGCTGAACAGTGCATATGGCAAGAAAATCCAAGATATATGTAGATAAGTGGGCAGAGCACAGACTTTATGACTGTGACTGCTCATTGGGTTTCCCTCCCCACAGCACCAACAGTGGACAACACTAGCTAGCAGCATCAAGTGACAGCCAGTAATCATAATTCTGGGTATGGCAGTGTGATTAAAATGAGGCAGCAGCAGCAGCAGGATAGCCCATACTATTGTCACATCACCTTGTGCAGAGTTTTGAGAGGCAGTCCCACAAAGCCGTATATGTTTTAAGTAAGCTAGAGCAGGTCAGAGCGGAATGGCTTGTACCCTGCCCCTTAAAAGCTAGTTTTGTGTTTGGTGATAGTGGCTCCAACATAATCGCTGCTTTGAGAATAGATGGTATGGTGCATGTGCTCAGCTTTGCCCATGTGCTAAATTTAGTTGTGACCAGATTCCTGGCAGAATCCAAAACCCTAAAAGAGACGCTTTCTATTGCCTGCAAAATCTGTGCCCATTTTAGTCGCTCCTACAGTGCACACAACGCTCTATATTCCATACAAGAGCATAACAACCTGTCCCATCACCAGCTGAAAATGGAAGCCCCTACCAGCTGGAATTCCACAATGTACATGCTAGAGAGTTTGTACGAGCAGAAAAAGGCCATTAGCGAGTACACCATGCAAAACTGGAAGGTTTTGGAGGGACCCTGTTTGTTACCTGGCCAGTAGCAACTAATGAGCGATGTATGTGAGCTACTGAAACTCTTTGAGGAGGCAACCATGCTGGTGAGTCACATTGTGGAAGGGATTAGTGAAATTCTACCACTGATATTTTTATTGCAGAAAAAAATGAGGAGCATATCTGAGGATTATTACCATAATGACAACAAAGACATGTACCAGCTGGTAAAGGACATGTTAGCAGCATGCTTTGAACAAGATCCTTGTGTAGTGTCCATTAAAAGAAATGATAAATACATTCTTGCCACATTGCTGGACCCCTGCTTCAAATACAACATTTCTGAATTTCTGCCAAAGGGTCATCATCAGCAGTTTGTCACAACAAGCAGTCATGATGATCAGCAGCAACTCTGAGTAATCTGATTCGGTCAAGGAATATAGAGACATACTTATTGATTGAGTGGAGGGTTGCACTGAGGAGGATGAGAGGGAATAAGTGAGGGCACAACAAACATGTAGACATTATAGTGAAAAGGAAGGCAGCAAAGCATTTCAGTCAGCAGAAGCAGCTACATCATCTACCAGAATATCCCATTCTGAACACAGGGCAATTAATGGATTTCAGCAGGGGTGGCAATAACACAACATTGGTGGTGGTGGCGGAATATCTCTTTGGGACTTGATCCCAGAGTATGAGTTGGTAACTGACACACAGGAACATTTGTAGATCCTAGATGTGGTGTCACTGCATGTGAGATGATTTCTGCTTACCTGCAGGATAGCTACATTCTAGGCAGAAACAATGACCCCTTGGAATACTGGCAAACAAAGCAGTGTGTGTGGCCAGCATTGACACGTAATGCAGTGGAAACCCTTAGTTGTCCTCCAGCAAGCGTTGAGTCTGAGAGGGTTTTCAGTGCAGCTGGTTACATTGTCAATGACTACAGGACATGGCTAATGTTGGGAGACTAACATTCTTAAAAATTAACCAACATCTCATACCATCTCAGTATAAGGTAGGAGAAACCACACATGACAGACAAAACCAGGACAAATATACTAACAGCAGCACAGATAAGGAAGAGGGATGTGAAGAAGGGTTGCCACCATCTACCCGACTTGGGACCAGTGCTATGAGCGACAAGTAATGTGTGCAAATGAGGCTAGCGATTTGACTCAAACACAACAATGGTAAAAACTGCTCTATATACACAAATCACACTATGCCAGTCCCCCAGCACCACCTCTACAATACACATCTGCCACGTTGTAGGTTGTACTTTATTTTTTTATTACTTAACATCATCATCATGAATATGTGCCAGTATCACTTAAGCAGGAAGTTAGTGTTGCGGACAAATGCTCTCAGCATGCTAACACATTTTTCAAGGCATATGTTGCTGTAGGATTCACAACTTTGACTTTCAACCGCTTATTTCTAAACTACAGCCCTCAGAAAACGTAATATTACAGTGGGAAATGTAGTACCATTAGGAAATATAGGCAAAAAACTTGTTAAAATAGGCAAAAAGGAGGAAAATTTTGCATTGGCAAAAAGGAGAAATCTGTCGTGAAAAAAGAGAAAAATCTGCCAGTTTTCACAAAAAGTTATACTGGAAATTTCTCCCACTTTTTGCCCACCTCTATTGAGTAGTGTCCAGCAAACGCACAAGGGTCAAGGGAAGGAGAAAGGAGTAGGAGCAGTGCAGGAACATGTGAGTAAAGTTGTAGTCCAAAGTCTGACTGCAGGCATGGTTGCTATAGCATGTGCAATAAATGATGGTGATCCGTCTCCTCCCGAAGATGCAGTTTGTAAAGGTCCCACCAAAAGTTCCACCACCACCACCAGAACACTGAACGTGACAACAAGTCACATTCTAGTGTTGATGATGGCATAATGGAATGTGTAGCAGCTCAACCAACTGCTGCATCTGACAGTGAGACAAACAAGCACCAAAACACCTGTCCTGAAAGTAGTAGAGAACTTTTTGAATGTTAGCTATAAACTACTTCCCCTGCCCCTGTCATGCCATCCCATATCTCTCCCTCTCATTCTAAGCTCTGCTGGAGATGCCAACAGGAGACTGGGACTTTGACTCATTTATGGTGGACATGTCCTCTCATAGTTCAATATTGGACACAAATAGCTTCTTCTCTATCTGATATTTTACAGATCCGCATACCTCTAGTCCCACTACCCATCTTCTTTTCTTACATTCATCCTGTTTATGAAGCAAGCTAGAAGTCACCTGACTTCATTTCTAGGCACCCTATTCCTGGCCTTGTGGCTCTTGCAGATATAGTGTTCGATGCTCCTAGAGAATTATCACGCCATGGCCATGTCAACTATCCCTCTCCAAATGGCTCCCCTGGACAAAATACAGATCCTCACATTTGTTACCACTTCAGACTGGAACCCCCGATTCACTGTTCATGTTGGGCCCTCTGTTGAGTCCTACTTTTATTTGCCTACTCCGTCCATCTGGCCTTCTCCAGATGCCTTCAGCACAGCGCTCTCTGAGATGGCAAACTCTCTCACCACACTCTCTCAAACTGCACCAACCCAACAAATATATACCTTTTTTAAGCATAAGCTGGACTTTCTTTTGATGTCCCATTTATATGTACAAACCACCATTTAACATGATAATAACATACAAAAATTTGAAAACAAGATGAAAAAATTACATTTATATACGTTTTTCTGAGATTAATTTTGTTGAATTTTTAACAGGAACAAGATAAAAGGTTCATTCATTCATACCTCCCAAGAATCCATATTTAGAGGGGTACTGTAACACTGAGATGAAAATCTATTTGTCTCTCTTTCCCAATCTTGTGTCCCTCCTTTAGGCGATCAGACTGTGTGCTGTATTTATAAGTGTATCACGTTGCTCCACACAAAAAAAATTCACATCATTGTTTGCTTAAACTTCAGTATATGTGTAAATTACTTTCTTTTCCTCAGGAAGAGAGAGGCAGAGAACACTGAGAAAGGCAATGTATATATTTGCATTGCCTCTGAAACATGGCACCACAAGCAAATATTATATCTGTAGCAGCCATCACATGTGCAAAGCCACTGGAGAAAGGCTGAAACGGACTGCTCCAGTCATGGAGTAGTCAGTTACAGCCTCCCTTGAGATGTGCTGTGATCATTATGCCTTGACGTGCCAGGACCCTAAAGGATGGATTTTTATGATAGTCCTAGCACATCACTTATCCTCAAGGGGTTAAACAAACTGTAGCAAGTGACAGATGAATGCCTTGTAACCCTCAGCTTGAAAGATGGCCTTTTGCCTCTTTAAAGTGGCTCCAACATCATAGGTGTCCTGGGAATGGCAGAAATGGTGAATGTACCCTGCTTTGCGCAAATCCTCAAACAGTAGTTACTGGCTTACAGTCCATTAACAGATATGTTTAATATCTTCAGCAAAATATGTGCACCTTTTAGCTTGTCCTACAGTGATCACAACCTATTATATTCCATACAAAAGCATAGCCACCTGCCCCATCACCAGCTAAAAATCGAGGCCCCCTTCCCTATTAGTTTGAATTGCATATTGTAAATGCTAGAAGGTCTGTATGAGAAGAACAAGGCAGTCAAGAATAAAATAATATAAAAGTATTTTACCAGGGAAGGTACATTGAGATTGTCTCTCTTTTTCAGGTATGTCCTGGGGGTATATATATTATTACCCAATTTAATGGTACTCATTTTATCGACCTTGGAAGGATGAAAGGCTGAGTTGACCCTTGGACTAAAACTTGTGACCTGGCATTTGAACTGATTCTACAGCTGGTGCATTAACCAACTGAGCCATCTCACCAACTTTGCGATATGTAACTGGAAAGCTTTGGAGGGGTCTTCTTTGTTATATAGTTAATGGCAGCTTATGTCTGACATATGTGCACTCCCTCTTGAATCCCTTTGAAGAGGCCACTTTGTTGGTGAGTTGTACTGGTGCATGGATAAGTGAAATTCTTCCATTTATTTATTATAGAGAAAACTGAAGTGCATGCTGGAGGATTCAGTTGTTAATGAAAACTCAGATTTGTACCAGCTGGTGTATGATGTGTTATATCAATAATAGATAAGGGTCCAGGTAAGTTTAGAAAATAGAATAATTATCACACTGCATGTCAAATTAGTTAATACAATGTATACAGAAATAAGAAATAAAGGATGAATAGTAGACAATGTATACTGATTATTCATTATTCCACCATTATGCCCCTACTCCCCAAGTGTGCAGTTCAGTGAATGTGATTATAGCCAGATCTTCATCAAACCTTAGAATACGCCAGTGTTTTCTCAAGATATTATTCATTTCTATGTGTTGAACATCCCAACAAGTCTTATTTCTTTGGATTTGTTATGTTTATGTGGAAGACATTTTTGTTCTTTAATCATCTGAAGTGCATCCTCTTTCCAAAAATCAGGTTTCAAGTGTTTTAGTTACTATTTTAAATTAAGGTACTGTACTACAAAGTCTTCTGATTCTCAAGTTTTGTCCAATAGGTATGAGTGGCTTTAGATGTTGGATTGATTCCTGGCTTCCTGACCTCTGGTTTACACAACCTCTTACCTGATCTCTGGCTCCCTGAGCTTTGGCTTGCTCACTGTCTATCTGATCTCTGGCTTCCTGCCCTCTGGGTTTAACTAACAGTTCTCTGGTTTGTGACTTCTGGACCTTCTGCTTACTGGTTACTCTGCTGGAGACTCTGTTAATGTCTCAAATTGAGAGATCCTGTATATTGGGCCTTCCTGAATTCTAGACTCCTGCTCTGGGTCATTACCTCACATTATATGACCAGATATAGTCATCTGATCCCTTGCACTTTGAATGTAAGATATATTCTGTTATTTATTAAATCAAAACCAATGTGACCTGTCTTTAAGTTAAGCAACTAGTATATGGCATTTACAGGAAAGTGGAGAGATTTTTATTTTAAAATGTAAAACATGATATATATATATATATATATATATATATATATATATATATGTGAATTTAATTGAGTCACTATTTTGACCATGAGATAAAGATCACTACTATTTAAAATCCATTTGTGCTCTCTTCTCATCACTTTTTGTTCCAAGATATCTGCTTATGATAGAAGTCCGATTAACCTACCAAAACTGTACTATAAAACTACAACATGCCTCCCATGATATAGCTGATGTAGTAGCGAAACAAGTTGGGCCATACTGCTCCATTTAAATCAAAATACTTATGTGTCATATTATTTTCTTAAATATATATAGGTGGTTGAAAATGTGAAATTGATGTTCAGTGTGGTACACGTTTCAGAGCAAACCACAAGGGACCAACCACAACACATTCTCAATATGGTTATGTTATTTGGATATTAGGTAGTATATCCAGGATAACATACTATATTACTACAATAAAGTAGAAGGGATTTTTAGTTGGTGCTGAAAGACATAAGTCCCTGAATTCCCTGACAAATATTAACCGCTTAATGCACGAGGACGTACATGTACGTCCCGAGAAAATGTCCCTTAATGACAGAGGACATACATGTACGTCCTGGAAATCTGGGTCCCCACGCGGCTGTGCACCGTTCGGGGACTCCGGAATCATTTCCAAAAAAAATAAAATGCTAACTGGGCGTTAAGTGACTGTCGCATTTGCACGTGGCCTGTCACTAAGGGGTTAAAGGTTTACAAAACTAACATAAAGGCTTTCATTTTAGTTAATTCATTCTGAATAACAATATAAAATTGCCATAATTTGACACCATTTTCAGATTGCAAAACATTAAAGGGTGATTGAAATTTTCGAGATCCTAACAGCTCGCTTGTTTCTCTTTTTGTCCAATGAGTACCACAATAAACAATCAGCAAACATGGAATTGATCTAGCGGAAGTCCCCTAATAGAGAGTTATGGGGAATTAAATTAGCAAGCGGCTACAGTTACTATTCGTCATCTCTTCTTTTTTCGAGTAGCACTGAGTTCAGATAATTAGAGAAACAGATCTTTGGTTAATGTGTGAAAATGTGTCAAGAGATTATAAGTAATACCAGCACTTCAACTGAGGAACAGCTGAAATCTTTTTCTTTAATCTGGTTCTTATGCTTCTGAGTCCTGTGCTTTTTTTAAAAAAAAAACTCACACCTTACTAAGATTTGGTATAAATGATCTTTCATTTTATCTATAACTAATATAGGTTAAGTCTTATGATTACGATATGGTATAAAGTATCAAGTCACTAAACTGGTCACTTGGGGAGTAGAGGAATAGTAGTGGAATAATTAATAACCAGTATACTTCACCCAGTATACCACCTCTCTTCTCTTTTCTATATACATTGGACTGATATGTTAGCATGCTTTGAACAGGATCCTAAAATAGTGTCTATAAAAAGCTATGAGAAATACATGCTTACTACATTGCTAGACCCCTGGCATAAAAATGTCTGAATTTGTGCCTAAGCGTGATCAATTTGTGTCAAGGCAAGACCAGCAGCATGTCTCTGACAAATCTGATTCTGAAGATTGAGGTTGTGGAAAAGGAGAGAAGAAAAGTATGCTCCCCCAAAAAAATAGAACGCATAGGGAAGACAGAAAAATATTTATACCCTTGACAGCAACAACATCCCAATAATTAGGAGAACACATGGAAATGTTTGTGTTTGTACAGGCCTAAAATATTCACATTTTTGTGTGTAATGAGTGCTCCACTCTATTAATGTTTGCATATATTCACTATTAAATTTTCTTTTTTGTGTGTAGTAATGAATAAGATGTCACTATCCAGTTGTGCATAGTGAATATATTCACAACACTATGTAGTAAGAAAAAGCACAGCCTTATTTTAAAACTAATGTAGATAACTGCTGCATTTCATATAGATGAATTATTAAACAGAAACAGGAAATATGTGATAGTTAACCCCTTAACGACCAGCCGATCAGCGCAGTCAGTTAAGGACCACGGAGCATTTTTTTTTTTTGGTTCTTCCGGTTCCGGACTCCCCGAACGGCGTGCAGCCGTTGGGGGAGCCCGGTATTCCATGACGGTCAAGGTACGTCGTGGGTCATTCAGTCAGATCGACCCATGACGTACTGTGACCGTCAAGGGTCGTTAAGGGGTTAAAATCCAATTCATGTAATTTACATGTGGCTCCTCCAATATTTTTTGTATTTTGAAGACCACATTCCTGAAAACATTGGACCCTATTCTTCACGGCCACAATCACAATCTGTATAAATATTCATAAGTAAAAAAATAGAGTGGTAACAATTGGCACTCTATCCAGAGTACTAAATATTATAACATTTGTGTATAAAATATATACAATATCAATTGTTTCTATAAAATCGCTACTAATAATTATTGCGTGGAAATCTGGAGTACTGGTACAACGGAGATAGCTTTTGCAGAAAACAAATAAAATAGTGAGTCTAACAGGAATTTAGTTAAAAAGTCATATTGTTAAAAAATATATTTGGTTTATTAGATATCTAACAATATATTGTGTGTTAGTATAATACAATAAAGTAGAAAAAGAGGAAAAAACAAGAGGTGCTCCTAGTGCATTAACTAAAAAAATCAGATCACCACAGCATCACCATAATGACTCTACTCACAAAGGAAATGCCTGAAACAGCACATATGTGTTGATCAGCAATTAAAGCAGTGGGGAAAGAATTACACCTGCTCCCCTCAGGTCATAGCGCTCTAGGATATCTCACCTAACCAGCATATTAAGCTCCACTCCAGACATCCACTTAATGGAAGAAAATATGCAGATAGAAAAAAAAGGGGGGTGCCAGTGGTGCCTTAACTGATATAACTGAACCAGCTGTTAAATGTGTGAAATACACACTCACACTTAATTATTTTGAGAGTCAGGTATATGATCTCAATCAACAGACAAAGCATGCAATGGTACTTTACCTGTCCCTGCTTGGGTATCTCATCCTTGGCAGCTCTCCCAGGATGGTCAGTCCATCCCTCCGAAATGTCTCCAGGAAGGTAGTATAATCTTATACAGTAAAACTTAAAGTAATATAAAATAAAATAAACTAATAAGCATTCCAACGTAATGTATATAATATACATATTTATTAAAATGTGTTAAAAACCTTAAACAGGTGGTGGCCTGACCAGGAATGGGGTAGGACGCGTCTCTGCTGAGCTCCTCTCAGTTTGAGCAGGGTGAGATACTACAGAGCATCTTTATAAAGATTTTCTTCACCCTAACTTTGACTACTATCCTCTCTTTATTACTTCCTTCGATGGGAGGTAGAAGGAATAAACATTTGACCGACACACCAGCCATCAAGCGCTTCTTTGATGCTAGGCCTACGGCCTCAATGCCACACACTAGTAGCTCTTGGGAAGACGCCACAACTCCGCAAGCTCGGGAAACTTTTTTGGCGCCTTTGACTGCTGCTGCTTCATTGGGAGGAGGTGACGCATACACAATTGGAGACCCTACTCTATCCTCTGTGGATCCTCCACTCACTAAGAAGGATCTGAGAGAATTTATGAACGGTTTGCTCACCAAAGATGACTTTCACTCCTCTATGGACGACCTGAAATCTACGTTCAAGGCCGACATTGCTACGATCAGATCTGATATTACTCAGTTGACGGGCAGAGTAGCTTATATTGAAGAAGCAAATAATGTGAATTCTAATAACATTGCGGGTTTGGAGCAAGTTTTGATTGAATGCAGAGATACCATCCACCCTCATAAATTGAAAGTTGAAGACCTCGAAAATAGAGGACGGCGTAACAATATACGGATTAAAAATCTCTCGGAGAGTATTACACCACAAGACCTCCACTCTGCCCTAACAGCTCTTTTCACTTTGATCCTGGGTGATTCTAATTCTGATACTATCCATATTGAGAGAGCACACAGAGCTTTAAAACCCAAAGATGTCACGGATAACTATACGAGAGATGTGGTGGTGTGCCTGAATCGCTTTGAGCTGAAAGATCGCATTATGAGGAAAGCCAGGGAGAAAGGCCCCATCCGATTTACAAACTCAGAAGTGCAAATCTTCCAAGACTTTTCTCCTCGGACACTCTCTCGTAGGAGAGAGGTTAAACAGCGGACCACCTAAGCTCTCTTCAGATTCGTTATAGATGGGGTTTCCCGTTTACTTTGCATGCGACCTACAACGGGAAATCAGCTACCCTCTACAAGCCTCAAGATATATACGGGATTTCTGTGATGCTTTAGGCATTCATCTCCCAACTCCAGAATCTGAAGCGGCTATGCAACTCTCTACTCCCGTGTCTTCCCCGAAATGGTCGGACTGGGTTTCTGATCCACCGGAAAAGAAGAAGAAGAAAATGCGCAACTCAGACATTCCAACCTCACAGCCGGGACCCAGTTCTGCTGCTTGGACCTGAATGGACCTTTTTTCCTCGGTTGGGAACTGGTATTCCATATTATTTACTGTTGGTATATAACCCTTTCCATTATATGCTACATAAGTGTATACTTATGTCTTGTGCAGACTCATAACAGTTGGTTAATTATTATGCCAGTATTTGTTAGATAATCAGTCGTGAACATCTTAGTTTGAACCCTCCATCTGAACCATGTTCGATCTTACTGTGGGTTGACCCCATTCTTTATCTTATATGATCTATATGCGATATTTTGTTAGTTATACCTTACTTATACCTTTACTTTCCCCTTAGCCAGTGGAGCGCAGTTTTTATATGTCTACTGCGATCCTTTAAATGTGCTTAAATTACTGTTATATTAATGTTTGCCTGTGGCCTATGCTTGAGGGGGGGTTTGCGATACTTTATGCTTAAATAGAGTTAACACCTCCTCACGTCTCTCCCTGGGCAGTTCTGACCGCTATCTCTTCTCATCTGTTTGATCTTGTTGGACCCGGAGTGAGGGGTTTGGACGTTGCCTTCTCTCCAGGGCTACAGTGTTATATTAGAGGTTCATGCAGGGATTTCCACTACAGTGCTTAAATACTTCTCTCCCTATTTAATGATAGTGATATCTTTTGTACTAGCTCCTATTAGTACACTGTGGAGGAAATCCCAAATTATATCTTGACTCGGGGGGGGGGGCTTACTCTTATGTTTTCATTGGAGCATTTCCTATATGGTATTGGTTTTTAGGACTACCCACAAGGCCTGATTCGTAATGTTGTACTGTTGTGGGTAACATATTTGTTTTCTGGATACACCTCCTAATTGGTATTTCTGACCCCCAACGTTTACACAGTCAGCTACTATTTTAGCTCTCTGGACACAGTGTTTATTCTGGCTCTGAGATTGGGCTACGTTGTAGGGGTCAGATATCCCAGTTCTCTTTCCTCCCCTTGAGTTAACCTCATGACTGCTGGGTATTGCTATGCTATTGCATATTCTTTATTTTCTTTTGTGCTCTTTATCCCCCTCTCTTCTCTACCTCACCATAAAGCCCCTCGTGGCCAAATTTTTTCCTTTCAAGCTTTCTGCCACCGCTTTCTGTACCCATTGTAATCTCTGATTACTTCCCTCTAGGTGTTATCACTGAATAAATGGTGCTATTTTCTTTAGCTTTGTTCTCATTTCCACTAGGGTGCTTAGGCCGAGATTTTTATAGGGTTTTTCCCTTCTTATACGTCTAATCTTTTCTCTCTCTGTCTGCACACAGGTCTCTGTGTACTATACATTGGCGGATTGTCCTAGGTTCTTACCTGTGTTACTTCTGGGTTATTGCTTTGTTTTATTTAATATTTTCTCCTCACTACTTGTTTAGTTGGGGATTCTTTTCTTTCCTTAGCCTTGAATCCTCAGCCTCACCCTGCTCAACTAGGAGCTTTCTCCCACGCCTGCATTTTGCTGGACATGATACCTCAGTTTCTAACCTTGCTTTCTGTTTTATTTTATGTTTTGGGTTGGCCTCATGGACTTGATGATACTCTGTGGCTTAACATCTGGACCGTCGTGTTAATTCCCTGCTTTCACCTCTCTCTTATTTTCTCACCTCTTTCACCACTTCTTTCTATGGCAGCTGGATTGGGGGGGGTGCGGCTAGGCTCTGACCTCTCTTGGCGGCAACTCTTGTCTCTCTCATGGGGGACCTTAAGATTGTGACGGTCAACGTGCGTGGTCTTAACTCCCCAGAAAATCATTCGATGGCCCTCAGAGAGTTTGCTAGGCTGCATGCAGACATTGTTCTGGTCCAAGAGACCCACTTTGCAGCCAGTTCCCCACCAGAATTTTTTAATAAAACATATCCTACTGCCTATTTCTCCAACGCATCTGATAAAAAACGTGGTGTCGCGATCTTAGTAAGGGCTACAACCCCTTGGTTATTAACTGAATCACACATGGACGAGTCGGGTCAAATTTTGATTCTTAGAGGTTTGATTAATAACTCACCCTTTTTATTAGTTAATGTATACGCTCCCAACAAAAACCAAATCTCTTTCCTTTCCTAAAGACTTCACTTATTTTTCCCCTCCTCACTCATCTTATTCCCGTACTGACTACTTATTTCACAACACCTCTTATATAATTTACGCTGTACTTCTATAGAAACAATCTCCTGGACTGACCATTCTCCTGTTTTGATGTCTTTAACTATTGGGGATCAAGGTTACCTTGCTCATCATGGAGGTTGAATGAATCCCTCCTCAGTTCGGATTTTGTCATTAAAACGATCTCGGACCGTCTTTCTGAATATTTTGATCTAAATTGCTCACGGACATTTCTTTCCCAATCATTTGGGAAGCTGTCATTAGAGGTCATTTTATTCAGTTAGGCGCCAGAATCAAGAAAGATAAACTCAAACATATTAATAACCTCCTTGATTGAATTCACCATCTTGAGTCCCGGCACAAACATTCTAATGCATTGGAGGATTTTCAGGATCTCACAGCTTAGAGGAGCTTAATGCCCTCTTGTGTCAACGTATTGCGAAATCCACTATGTGGTATAAATTTCAAAAGTACCTACATGGGTGAAAAATGTGGTAAGATGTTAGCAAATATGGTTAAACGTCACAAATGTCTCAGCACAATAACTACTATTCTCGATAATAAGGGTAGGTCCCTGATCATTCTCTGATATTGCTGAAGTTTTCTGAACTTATTATAGTGGGTTATATAACCTGGAGCGAGATGACGATCAAGGGGAAGATTTAGTGACTCAACAGACGAGTGATTTCCTACTGGATGCTGCTGTGCCAAGCCTTAACCCCTTAAGGACCCATGACGGTGCAGGACCATCATGGGTTGCAAACCCGTTAAGGACCCATGACGGTCCTGCACCGTCATGGGTTAAACTCTCCCATCGCAGCCGCACGGAGCGATGGGAGAGCGCGGGCTGCTTGTTACTAAGTGTCCCGATACCGGGACACTTAGTAACAACCAATAGAAAGTTTGTTGCAACATGCGATTCGCTTGATGAGCGAATCCCATGTTGCAAATGCTGAATGACAGGGACAGTATTTGTAAATACTGTCCCTGTCATATATCTCTGCCTCCCTCCATCTTGCACACTGCTGAGGTGGAGAGAGACAGAGAGAGATCGTGTGAGAGTGTGTTCCAGTGTTCCTGAGTGAAATACTGTGATTAAAAAAATAATTTAACCCTTTGATCACTGGTTTGCAGTGATCAATACGTTCCCCCCCATCTGATCACTCTTGGAGTGATCAATTTGCTGCAGATCAGCGTTTGCTGATCTGTGGGACACCCCCCATCCCCCTTGTATTTTTTGAAATTTTTTTGAATTTTTTTTCAATTTTTTTTCAATTTATTTTTATTTTTTTTTAATAAAAATTGATTTAGAGCTATAGTTTAGGTAGGTAGGTGGGTAGGTGGGTAGGTTTAGTGTAGGCGTGTGTTAGGGAAAGGTTTAGGGTTAGATTTAGGTTTAGGGAAAAAAAAAAAAAAAAAAAAACCCAAAAAAACCAAAAAAAAAATATATATATATAGTTTAGATAGGTAGTTCACTTGGGTTAGCTAGGTTCAGGGACTACGTGTTAGGGTAAGGCTTAGGGATAGATTTAAGTTTAGGAGTAGTGTAGGGAAAAAAAAACAAAAAAAAAAAAACTTTTATTAAAAACTTTATTCTATATTATAAGCTAGTTTAGATAGGTAGTTGGGTTGGGTAGGTTCAGGGACTACGCGTGTTAGGGTAAGGCTTAGGGATAGATTTAAGTTTAGGTATAGTTAGTTATAGAAGTTAGTTTAGAGTAGGTGTATAAGATGCAGAGGAGATATACGTTAGAAGAGGCGTATTCCTATTTGGCGTCTGACTCTGAAGCCACAGACACAGCGTCAGACTTTGACGTCACTCAGTTTTCTGAGAGTGAGAGCTCTAGCAGTGATAACGCAGGGCCTTCTGTGAAAAAAAGACGCACTGCCCCAACAGCTGCCCCAACAGCTGCCCCAACAGCTGCCCCAGCAACTGCCCCAGCAACTGCACCAAGAGCTACCCTAAGAAAAGCCCCAAGAGCTGCCCTAAGTAATGCCCCAAGAGCTGCCCCAAGACCTGCCACAAGACCTGCCACAAGTACTGCCCGAAGACCTGCCACAAGTACTGCCACTCCTGCTGATGAATGGGTATCACCAGCCAATTTATGCCCACAAATTCCTGAATTCACAGGCAACCCAGGAATTCAAGTGGATGTGGCAGGATTTACCCATGTTCAGTTTTTTGAGTTATTTTTGGGGGAAGAAATTTTGGGGGAAATTGTGTCGCAAACAAATTTATACGCAGACCAATATATTGCCGCCAACCCATCAGCATTCATTTCCAAGCAAGAAATATGGCATCCCACCGACATTTTAGAATTTAAGAAATTCTGGGCCCTTACAATGACAATGGGAATAGTTAAAAAACCAAGTATTAGATCATAATGGAGTAAAAACCCCATATACGATACCCCTATATTCGCCAAAACAATGACCAGGTCTAGATACGAGATGATTTTGCGATTTATGCACTTTAGTAATAATACCCTTTGCCTCCCAAAAGAACACCCCCAGTATGACAGACTGTTCAAAATCCGGCCCCTAATAACCCATTTACAGAAAACATTTGCCCAAGTGTATATTCCCCAAAAAGAAATTAGTGTAGATGAATCCCTAATGAAATACAAAGGCAGGTTAGGGTTCAAACAGTACATCCCCTCAAAGCGTTCCAAATTTGGTGTAAAATTTTATAAATTGTGTGAAAGTGCCACAGGCTACACCCAGGCTTTTAGAATTTATGAGGGCAAGGACAGCCAACTTGATCCTCCTGGGTGCCCCGAATTTCTGGGAATAAATGGGAAGATAGTTTGGGATCTGATTTACCCCTTGTTAAATAAAGGATATCATTTATATGTTGACAATTATTACACCAGCCCCCTTTTATTTAAGTCACTTTTTTATTTTGACACCGTGGCCTGTGGCACTGTCAGGCGCAATTGCAGGGAGATGCCCAAAGAACTGATAGAAAAAAAACTTAAAACCGGGATGTCCTCAGCTTTATGCCAACAAGAGCTGCTGGCAGTTAAATTCAAGGACAGAAAAGATGTGTACATGCTGTCCACCATGCATGAGGACAAAACTGTGGCAGTGTCTGTTCGTGGTAGGAGGGGGGTACTAAGAAAGCCAGTCTGCATCAAAGACTACAACAAGAACATGGGGGGAGTTGATCTGTGTGATCAACTCATGCAGCCGTACCTCACCATGCGAAAGTGTAGGGCATGGTACAAAAAGGTTGCCATTTACATGATGCAGACTGCAGCTTACAATTCATTTTTGATTTTTAAATTGGCAAACCCCACCCTAAAACTTACTTTTCTGCAGTATCAGCTCCATCTTATCTCCCAATTTTTGCTTCAAGGGGCAACAGAAATAATTCCCCCAAAACCTGGAGTAGTACATTTTATTTATAAAATCCCCCCAACCCCCCAAAAGAAAAATCCACAAAAGCGCTGCAGGGTTTGCTACAGCAAGGGAGTACGGAGAGAAACCTCCACTTACTGTCCTGACTGCCCTTCTAAACCTGGCCTCTGCATGGGCGACTGCTTCAAGCAATACCATGAAGGCACAATGCAGTAGTGCTGTGAAGTTTATTTTATTATTTGGCCACTTTTTCCCCCCTGAAATATCCTGTTTTTTTATTTTTCAAAACACATCCCTCCTTAGATCTAACACTATCAAAATATAATGGGAAGCAAAGCACTTCCATCTCTGATAATGGAAACACACATGTTCCCTACTGGGTCCAGTAGTTCCTCCAAACCCTGACAAACCTATGCATATGGGGCAATGACGTACTCAGACGATGTAACTCACCACTAATGTAAAGCACTTAAAAAATCTGCAAATATCATCTGATTGAAATCCAGAGCAACACTAAAATATAAGTGTGAAAAAATGGTGTTTCTCTGCCTTACTGCAGGTTTTGGGAGGGATTGCTGATACAGTGGCAGCGAAAAAATTGAAAGAATGCAAATAGAATGAAAGCCAGGGTTGTCTACTCTTGTACAACATATACTTTTGGGGGTAAAATTCATTGCAATATTGCCAAACAGTCCAAAATGAGACAAGGCACCAGCTGTAAAAATGGCATGTCTGTAAAAGGAAACTCACATGTTCTAACTGGGCCCAGTATCTCCCCCAAACCCTGACAAACCGTTACATATGGGGCATTGCTGTACTCAGAAGAAGGAGCCGAACACTAATCAATCCAGTTTATAAAATCTTCACCTATTCTGTAATTTAAATTCACATCAACATTGAAGTGTAAGTGTGAAAAACGCTGATTTTTTTTTTTTACTTACGTCAAGTTTTCACAGGATTAGTGGTAAAATGGCTGTGTACAAAATTTGAAATCACACCTGAAACGAAAGCTTGGGGTATCTACTTTCCAAAAATATACACTTTTGGGGGGAAATCTTAGAGTGGAGCACTGTTACACAGGACAAATGAGACATGGCACCAGTAACACAAGCTGTGAAAATTCAAAGTGTGAACCTGGAAATACACATGTTCCAATTTGGGTCCCGTATCTCCCCCAAACCTTGAGAAACCGTTGCATATGGGATATTTCCGTACTCAGAAGAAGAAGCCGAACGCTAAACAATGCAGTTTTAAAAATCTTCACCTATTCTGTAATTGAAATTCACATCAACATTGAAGTCTAAGTGTGAAAAACGCTGATTATTTTACTCACGTCACATTTACAAGAGAGTGGTGGTAAAATGGCCGTGTAAAAAAATGGAAAACACACCTAAAATGAAAGCTGGGGGTATCTACTTTTCAACAATATACACTTTTGGGGGGAAATCTTAAAGTGGAGCACTGGAACATAGCCCCAAATGAGAAATGGCACCAGATAAGAAAGATATGAAAATTCAATATTTGTTCCAATTTGGGTCCCGTATCTCCCCTAAACCATGAGAAACCTATGCATATGGGGTATTGCCGTACTCAGAAGAAGAAGCTGAACACTAAACAATGCAGTTTTAAAAATCTTCACCTATCATGTGCTTGAAATTCACATCAACATCGAAGTGCAAGTGTGAAAAACGCAATTTTTTTAACTTGCGTCAGGATTTACGAGGGATTGGTGGTAAAATGGCTGCGTAAAAAATTTGAAAACATACATACAGTGAAAGCCTGGGGTGTCTACTTTCCAAAAATATACACTTTTGGGGGAAAATCGTAAAGTGGAGCACTGGAACATAGCCCCAAATGAGAAATGGCACCAGATAAGAAAGATATGAAAATTCAATATTTGTTCCAATTTGGGTCCCGTATCTCCCCTAAACCATGAGAAACCTATGCATATGGGGTATTGCCGTACTCAGAAGAAGGAGCTGAACACTAAACAATGCATTTTTAAAAATCTTCACCTATCCTGTGCTTGAAATTCACATCAACATTGAAGTGCAAGTGTGAAAAACGGTGTTTTTTTAACTTACGTCAAGATTTACGAGCGATTGGTGGTAAAATGGCTGCGTAAAAAAATTGAAAACATACATAAAATGAAAGCCTGGGGTGTCTACTTTCCAAAAATATATACTTTTGGGGGGAAATCTTAGAGTGGAGCACTGTTACACAGCCCCAAATGAGACATGGCACCAGTGATGCAAGCTGTGAAAATTCAAAGTGTGAAACTGGAAACGCGCATGTTCCAATTTGGGCCCCGTAGCTCTCCCAAACCTTGAGAAACCTATGCATATGGGGTATTGCCGTACTCAGAAGAAGGAGCTGAACACTAAACAATGCATTTTTAAAAATCTTCACCTATCCTGTCCTTGAAATTCACATCAACATCGAAGTCAAAGTGTGAAAAACGCTATTTTTTTAACTTACGTCAAGATTTACGAGCGATTGGTGGTAAAATGGCTGCGTAAAAAAATTGAAAACATACATAAAATGAAAGCCTGGGGTGTCTACTTTCCAAAAATATATACTTTTGGGGGGAAATCTTAGAGTGGAGCACTGTTACACAGCCCCAAATGAGACATGGCACCAGTGATGCAAGCTGTGAAAATTCAAAGTGTGAAACTGGAAACGCGCATGTTCCAATTTGGGCCCCGTAGCTCTCCCAAACCTTGAGAAACCTATGCATATGGGGTATTGCCGTACTCAGAAGAAGGAGCTGAACACTAAACAATGCATTTTTAAAAATCTTCACCTATCCTGTGCTTGAAATTCACATCAACATTGAAGTGCAAGTGTGAAAAACGGTGTTTTTTTAACTTACGTCAAGATTTACGAGCGATTGGTGGTAAAATGGCTGCGTAAAAAAATTGAAAACATACATAAAATGAAAGCCTGGGGTGTCTACTTTCCAAAAATATATACTTTTGGGGGGAAATCTTAGAGTGGAGCACTGTTACACAGCCCCAAATGAGACATGGCACCAGTGATGCAAGCTGTGAAAATTCAAAGTGTGAAACTGGAAACGCGCATGTTCCAATTTGGGCCCCGTAGCTCTCCCAAACCTTGAGAAACCTATGCATATGGGGTATTGCCGTACTCAGAAGAAGGAGCTGAACACTAAACAATGCATTTTTAAAAATCTTCACCTATCCTGTCCTTGAAATTCACATCAACATCGAAGTCAAAGTGTGAAAAACGCTATTTTTTTAACTTACGTCAAGATTTACGAGCGATTGGTGGTAAAATGGCTGCGTAAAAAAATTGAAAACATACATAAAATGAAAGCCTGGGGTGTCTACTTTCCAAAAATATATACTTTTGGGGGGAAATCTTAGAGTGGAGCACTGTTACACAGCCCCAAATGAGACATGGCACCAGTGATGCAAGCTGTGAAAATTCAAAGTGTGAAACTGGAAACGCGCATGTTCAAATTTGGGCCCCGTAGCTCTCCCAAACCTTGAGAAACCTATGCATATGGGGTATTGCCGTACTCAGAAGAAGGAGCTGAACACTAAACAATGCATTTTTAAAAATCTTCACCTATCCTGTGCTTGAAATTCACATCAACATTGAAGTGCAAGTGTGAAAAACGGTGTTTTTTTAACTTACGTCAAGATTTACGAGCGATTGGTGGTAAAATGGCTGCGTAAAAAAATTGAAAACATACATAAAATGAAAGCCTGGGGTGTCTACTTTCCAAAAATATATACTTTTGGGGGGAAATCTTAGAGTGGAGCACTGTTACACAGCCCCAAATGAGACATGGCACCAGTGATGCAAGCTGTGAAAATTCAAAGTGTGAAACTGGAAACGCGCATGTTCCAATTTGGGCCCCGTAGCTCTCCCAAACCTTGAGAAACCTATGCATATGGGGTATTGCCGTACTCAGAAGAAGGAGCTGAACACTAAACAATGCATTTTTAAAAATCTTCACCTATCCTGTGCTTGAAATTCACATCAACATTGAAGTGCAAGTGTGAAAAACGGTGTTTTTTTAACTTACGTCAAGATTTACGAGCGATTGGTGGTAAAATGGCTGCGTAAAAAAATTGAAAACATACATAAAATGAAAGCCTGGGGTGTCTACGTTCCAAAAATATATACTTTTGCGGGGAAATCTTAGAGTGGAGCACTGTTACACAGCCCCAAATGAGACATGGCACCAGTGATGCAAGCTGTGAAAATTCAAAGTGTGAAACTGGAAACGCGCATGTTCCAATTTGGGCCCCGTAGCTCCCCCAAATCTTGAGAAACCTATGAATATGGGGTATTGCTGTACTCAGAAGAAGGAGCTGAACACTAAACAATGGATATTTTTAAATTTTCAACTATCTCGTGCTTGAAATCAACAGTAATAGTGAAATGTAAGTGTGAAAGCTGCAAAAAAACAAAATTTTTCTACAATTTTGAAATTTTTTTCTGGAAAAATAGCTGCATAAAAAACTTCAAAATTCTCCTGATTATTTACCTTATGTTGTCTAGTTTTCAGAAAGATATACCTTTGTGGGACATTTTTGGTACTGGCACCATCAACTAAGCTATGATGCTCACATGCCAATTGTTGAGAAATTACAAGTTGGAAATAATGGCATCCATCTTGTAATATTTACCTTGTAAATGTGAGGAAGGGATTGAAATACTAGGCATATGGGGTATTGTTATATTCAGGAGAAGCAAATGAATATATTTAGGGGTATTTTTTTGTCATTAAGTAATAGTATGCAAATCCTGACAGAAAAATGTAAGCAAAATGTTGTTTTTTTTTAATTTTTTTCCTCTTTTTTTCTATTTTAATCAAATTAAATAATGAGGTATTCATATAATTGTGGTATCAAAAGAAAGCCCTACTTGTGCTTAAAAAAACAGTATATAATTTGTGTGGGTGCACAAAAGGAATTAAAGAGAAAATATGGTTGAAAAAAGACATAGTCAAAAAAGTCAAAATTGCTCCGGTCCTTAAGGGAAAACGACATCAGATTTTCCCGGTCCTTAAGGGGTTAAAGAGGCAGATAGGGTGACTTTGGACCAGGTTTTCTTTAGGGTACTATAGGACCTTCGGCTCGATTCTTGTACCTCATCTTCGGACTATGTTTTCTCTTATTAGCGAAGGAGCTTCTTTTCACTCGTCTACCTTGGAGGCCCATATTACTGTTATTCCCAAACCAGGAAAAGATCCAACCTGTTGTATGAATTACAGACCAATTTCTTTGTTGAATTTAGACATTAAAATTCTAGCTAAAATTTTAGCAAATCGCTTGAAACTCTTTCTTCCCACACTCATACATGAAGATCAAAGCGGTTTTCTTCCCAAACGTGAGGTACGTCATAATACAGCACTGGCAATCTCCTTAGTTCATTTAGCTCACCAAAGACACATTCCCTCTGTGCTGATCTCCACTGATGCCGAAAAGGCTTTTGACAGGATACGAAGGTCTTATCTCTTTGCGGCTCTCTCTAATGTTGGTTTAGGTCCCCTGATGTTAAATTGCATTACTAGCCTTTGTAAGTCTCCTTCCGCTAGAGTCAAGGTCAATGGTTGCCTTTCCTTACCATCTTGTATTTCAAATGGTACGCGTCAGGGGTGCCCTCTTTCCCCCCTCCTATTTATTCTGGCCTTGGAACCCCTTCTTAATTCTGTTAGGCTTCATAAAGACACCTACTGCTTCATTTCCCAAACTAAAATTAATTTTGACAAATCTGAAGCGTTAATTATCCATGAAGGATCCTCCTCCCTCGCTCTTCTGAAACGTCATTTCAAGGTGAAACAATCTGATTCCCACATCAACTATCTTGGAATACTTCTCCCTTCCGACCTTTCTACTCTTGTAGATCTTAATATTCCCCACTCCTCGACTCGATTCGGAAGGATATAATGTTGTGGTCCGATCTCACAATTTCATGGACAGGGAGGATGAATCTTTTAAAGATGATGCCGTACTGGTCAAGATCCCTTCTCATTTTCTTAACACTCTCCAATCACTGTTCTTTTCATTTATTTGGGTTAATAAACCTCCTCGTCTTTGTAGGGAAATACTATGCGGACACAGTAGGGATAGTGGCCTTTCGGTCCCTGATGTAACCAAATACTATCACGCATCTGCGTTGGCTAAATTCTTTGACTTTCTCCCTCATCGATCCATCCCTTGGACCAAAACACTATGTGATATTCTACACTATGTAGATCCACTTCAACTTCTTTGGGCCTCTCCTGATGCTACACCCCCTCTTTGTTGTTCACACCCGATTCTGGGTCATATGATAACGATATGGCGGGCTCTGAATGATAAACTTTCACTTGCCCCCCCTCTCCGTCTCCCCTGACTTAGAATATGGGAAATCCGGACTTTCCCTTGGGTTTGGGGAAGTCCAACTTCCGACACTGGCACAATGCCGGTATTGATCTTTTTAAAAATATGGTTTCTGGAGATAGCTTGCGATCACTTAACGATCTTTCAGTTACTCTAGGCCGTGATACTAAGATTCCATGGTGGTCATATCTTTAAGTTAAACACTGGGTTTCTTCTTGCTGTATTAGAGGCTCTCCAAATAGACCCTTAACAAAATCTGAAACATTTATTACCACTCCTTCCCTTACTTTGCGCCCCTTGTCTGTTTCTTATTTCCTTATTAACTCTAGGACACAAGCAGTCAAATGGTACTTTTTGTCAGCATGGGAATCGGAATTAGGGGTCTCCCTTACTGTGGAAGAGTGGTCTATAAATTTCTATAATGCTCGGAAGTGCGACCGAGATGTAAAACTATGTGAATTAAACTACAAGTTCTTAACTAGGTGGTACCTTACACCAGATAAGATTGCTCGCTTTTCCTCGGGCTGCTCTAAATTGTGCTGGAGATGTAGTTCAACAGTTGGCTCCCCCCTACATATCTTTTTGGTCTTGCCCTATACTGCAACCTTTATGGTCCCATGTCATCTCAAGTATTAATAGAGCTTTCTCCGTTCAACTTTCTTTGTCTCCGTTAATATGTCTGTTTCTTTATCTCGAACATGGCCAAGGTAATCTCAGACCCCGTACTAAACATGCTGTGTTTGCTCTTTTGTCCACAGTTAAATTACTCATTACTCAGAATTGGTTGTCCCAGTCTTCCCCCTCTGTATCATCATGGCATAATTTGGTACATCTCAGATTACAATTAGAGAAATGCCATGCTATCACCACTGATACTGAGAATGCTTACTTGGAACTATGGGGTCCCTGGCTATCTATATTTCCTTACCCGAACACTGTCTGAGCCACCCTACATTTTATCTCCTTGGGTCTTACAGCTTGGAGAGTGTACTTCCTTATTTTATTGGCTTTTGTGTGACATATTGGATGTTTGCCGCGCACGTTGGCTGTCGGTTTAACCTTAGTCGCATCTATTAGCTTCGTTGGTCTTCTCCTTATACATTGTACCGCAATAGTTTTAGTTGCCTTCGGGGGGGACGTCCGGGTCGGGACACATCTCTGTACCGGTCCTGCTGCCTTCTTCTTCATTCTTTCCTCTCTTCTGTCTTTTTTCTCTTGCCCTACCCCCCTTTCTCCTCCCCCCTTTTTTTTTTCTCATCAGTCCAAATGTTACGGTTGTCTTGTCTCTGAGGCTAGACTCACCTATTTCATTATATTTCAATTATATTTCGTATTTGAACATCACTTCGTTTCCCTATCTAGGAAAAGTTGAACTGTTATTATATTGTTTAAGAATATACTGTACCTACTATTTCATGTCTAACCATTGCTCTATTTTGGTTCTTCACCATTACAATTTGTTTGTTTGATTTCCTTTTGTTTATTATATTTTGTAAATTTGGATTTTATCAATAAAATCTTTAAAATAAAAACCTTAAACAGGCTGACACTTTAGTGTTGTGATTGATGTGGGAGATCATTCTGGGACATTACCACATATGTCTCCACACCATAACGTTAATACTTATTGATTGGTTCCAATTAACAATTAATATTGTATTGGTCACTCTACAGAAAGCAAGTTTTTATTACCATTTGAATTACCATTTTTCCCTGATAAAGTATTTGGCATAAATATATATCAAGTTGGATATATGAGGTTGTATTCTAAATACACATTCTACTACTTCTACTTCTACCCCTGACAGTTATCTTCACAGACATATGCAAATGTCTTTGGGCTGACAGAGACAGGAGAGAGCCACATCCCTGCACGAAAACAGCCCCATTGATGGTAGAAGCATAACAGAGATCTACCAGACCTCTTCCCACTACAACTTGCTATAAATAACAGACTGAGCACTAATACAGCTGGGAGGATGAGCTTTCCTGCCCACTCCTATTCATATGGATTGGAGAGATACTTCTATATAATAGGTTCTAGTGACTGTACTTTATACTTCAGGAAATGGCTACAGTTGCTTGTTTTTAATACTTGTCTTTTATATATTGTCTGTTATTATATACATATGCTGCTTTGGGGACATCAGTGCTTTATTGCATTATACTAATGCACACTATATTGTTAAATATTTAACAAACTAAACATATTTTCAACAATATGCACAATATATCATTGAATATTTAACAAACCAAATATATTTTTCAACAATATGACTCTTTAACTAGATTCCTGTTAGACTCTTTATTATATTTGTTTTCTGCATAAGAGCTCTCCATTATTCTTTTTGTAATATGTACAAAATAACCTTTTTTGAATATCAGTAACTGTTGCTGAAGAGTGTTGAAATGGAGTCAGATATTACCAACATACTAAATCCTACTCTGGACAGTATCATGTTGTTTAATATAATATGTCTGAGGCACAAAAATATATGTTGTAGAACTGATCCAACTCATCCCCAAAGATCAAGAGTTAGTGGAAATAATCTCTAAAGAACATGCATCTTTGGAGAAAGATCATTGATGCATTTCTGGAGAAAGATTATTGATCAACAGACTCATTTTTACAGGCAAATTATTGTTACATTTTTTAACTTCACATGGAGCTTGAACACTTTTTTCAGAACATCAAGCTAAAGTTCTACTCTGTTAACATTTGTGTATACAGTATGACAGAAAGGACAATGTTTATCTATGGAAACATGCTGGATTAAGGGCTTGGTGAGCCTGGAGCTGAAAATCACTTTGGGGCTATACGGCTGACTTCTGAAAAAAAAAAAGAAACTATGATTGACTGGAGATCAGTAAATGAATATTAACTGAATACAGTGTTTGTTACAGTGTCCTAACATAAACAAATACGTTGAACTTGCTGTTGTTTTCAAGTATACCATAGGAAGAGAGCAGAATGTCTAATGGTAAGTTGCACTGATGGTCTCGAAATGCAGTGTCATTGTGATCTCACATAATAATAAATTAATATCATGGTCTAATGTACTGTTTTATCATGTTGATTTAATGGGCCATATTAGGGATGGGTGAAAGTTTTTGACTTGAAAGTCACACAGGATAAAGATGACACATTTTGCCAAGTGGCTAATTTTTCAAAAAAGTGTTTTCCCACTTTTATTGCCTAGCTCATTGCATTGAAATCAAAAGGAAGACTAAATTTATCCCCTCCAAGTGGCAAGTTTCTCTTATTTCCCCACAGGCATAGTATAAAAAGGGTGTTGGGTTGCCATAGAATACCATTCCATGTTTGTGAGAGGATGAGATCAGCAAATTTTTCAGCTAGAGAAGACAGGCTAAAAAAAGTGGAGCTACAACCTAGTTTAGGCAGTCTTGTAGATAGGAAATTTGTTTTCTGTATTAGGGGAGTCTGGGGATGCTCTGGGGGAGAGGAAGGGAGAAAGGAGGTTGACCCCAAATACAACAACATTTTGTGTGACTGACTGGGAATACACAGACAGATGCTCACTATTACTGTTACATATTTATGACATAATGTGTCTCCATTCTGTAAAGACAGTTTTAAGCTATTTTCTCCATACACTTGCCAAATTCAGAACAGGTTTAACTGTATAGAAGCCAGCCACAGGCATTGTAAATGTTAAGTTCAAGAAACATCAAGCTGTCATATCTCTGTAACATCAATTTAACATCACTGAAACCATCATGCTGTCTGTAAAATTGTCACCATGCTCCTGAATTAAAGAAAATCTCTCTATCCAAAAACCTGAGTTGTTCCATCTCTACAACAAATAATTAGCTATCCTCAGATGCATTTTTAACATTAGCTAGCCAGTCCATGATGACAGATTACCATACAATGTCTGCACACCAAGAAACTATATACCTGAAATTCCCTGAAGAAAAAGCCTGTTCTATACCAGAATCCAGACGAAGGACAGAGTATTTTACCACAAGGGTAAAACAGAGGATAAAAGAGCTGAGTGAGTCTCTAAAGAATCCCAGATGCAAGGAAAATATGGTCCTGGTTCTAATGCTCAAAACTTGTCTGCAAGATGGCAGTAAGCAATGATTGAGAGGAAAGACTTCATAGTGTACATATGGATTTATTTCTAAACTTGCTGAGTAAAGCAGAATTTCAGTTTTTGTCTTATAAGTCTACAGACTCAGAACTTTGGTGTAGTTTGTGGGAACAATGTCAGGTAGCTTATAGTCAGATAGATAAAAAATTTATGTCCATAGATAGAGAGAATAAAATGCTTAGAAATGTAACATAAAACATTACCATGTTTAATTCAGTAATCCTAAGAAAAGAACATAAGCTGAACTAGAAGAACAGGTTGACATACGGGGCAAAATAATAACATAACTGTTTAAAAATATAAAACATATGTGTGTGGGCAAATGTAACAATGGAACATCCATCATTCCTAACCCTTACACTTGTATGTAGGATAATAATGAAAAGGAAACAGAGAAAGAGACATTAAGAAAAGGCTTCATGGCAAAGCGACCAAGCTTTATTTAAAAATCTAATACTGACAAATATAATCTAACAGACAAACAAAAAAATAGTTTAAAGTATGATTGCCAACATACATCAACAGAAGACTAATCCTACCTGTTAGTATGTCACACACAGACGCAAATGGGTTAATAACACATGGTAATGAGACTGACTGTTTGCAACAATTAATCAGTTTCACAACAGTTGACAATACCAACGGTAGAAATCTTAGAAAACATTAACCATACAACCACTAGGTATGGTCAACTGCCTCAAACTGAAATTGGAGAAAAATGCTCCTTTGGGCTGCCTTGCCCGGTATTGGTAAGGCTGGTAGAACCTTGCACATCACCATCTTGAAGGTTGCCTTACCCGGTATTGGCAGGGCCGGTAGAGCCTACTTTCAGTACTACATTGGGCTGCCTTGCTCGGTATTGGTAAGGCCGATAGAACCGGTATATGTCATCTCACGGTTGCCTTACCCAGTATAGGCAAGGCCGGTAGAGCCTGTTATTGATACTGTCACTTGGGTTGCCTTGTCCGGTATTTTAGGCAAGGACGGTAGAACCTATGGTATGCACTATTATTGTTGTATTGTTATGTATGTTTACCCTATGGGGACTGCCTTAAACTTTTCAATAAAGTTACGTTTTTACCAAACCTTAAGTCTAAGAGTCTTCAAAAACCGTGACAATAATGTCTAGCAAATGCACAAGCGAGTGGGGGAAAGGTGGAGCAGTGCAGGAATGTGGGAGTAGTGTTAGTACAAAAACTGGCTGCAGCAATGGTTGCTGTAGCATGTGAAATAAATGATGATGTTCCTTCTCCTCCCGGGGTGGATGCAGTTTGTTGAGGTCCATCCAATCACACCACGCTAGTCCCCTACCACCACTACCATACACATTTGCCACATTGTAGGTTGTATTTTATTTTTAATTACTTGAGATCATCATGAATATGTGCCAATGTCACTTAAGCAGTAAGTAAGTGTTGTGGGCAAAGGACAAATGCACTCTGCGTGCTAACACATTTTTCAAGGTATATGTTGCTATAGGACTCCCAACTTTGACTTCCATCTACTTATTTCTCCACTACAGCCCTCAAAAAATGCAATATTGTGCTGGGAAATGTTGCACCATATTAAACGTAGGAGAAAATGTGTTAGAATAGGAGAAAAATGTTTTGAATAGGTGAAAAATGTGTTAGAATAGGTGAACAATTTGCTGGAATAGGCGAAAAGGAGGAACATTCACAAAAAAAAGAGAAAAATTGTTGGTTTTTCGCTAAAAGACATGCAGGAAATTTTTCTCACTTTTACCCCACCCCTAACTATCCCAGATTATCCATATGCATTCATGATAAAATGTGTGCAAGCAAATAGATTAATTATGGGGATCACAGATGAGCAAATGTCAGAAGCTATAATAAAGCCGTTTGTCAAAAAGTTTAATTATTTAGATCAAACATCTGTTGTTTTAGGTTCAAAGAAGGTCAATTTGGTGGAATCAGTTGATTTTGTTGATATAGTTAAAGGCACCAGCAGAAATCATATTCCTTCAACTCGAAATACCCATGGTCCCAGAGCTAGAAATTCCTAGGGGTTTCACCTCTCCTAACGAACATATTAAGGAATGTTTTCAATGTCAAAATATGCAATACATAAGAAGGAATTGTAAGGAATTCTTATAGAAAATACTGTCTAAGGAGACTGAGAACCCCCTCAATCCCCATACACACCACTAATTAACTAACAAGTCAAGGAGTTATCTAACTCTGATTCAGAATATGTAACGTGCACTCCTGTAGAGAAATTAAAGGTATGTGTACAGGAATTGTTCATTTTTGTTTTATGTACACATTTTAATAGCAGTTTTTGTGTTATATTGAGGAAATATACATTCATGAGTCTCTGATCACTTGTTATCGATTCTCATACAAGGTGTAAGTTTACTTCCCTTATAATTCAAAATACCTAATGTAACTTACTTTCCTCTGGAGGAGAGGACTAAAAGTTGCATAAAAGTAAGCTATAAGTAATTAATTAAATTCTGTGTCTTCTTGGTGTGTAAAATCTAAAAAGTCTTCAAGATTATTGGCAGAATTCACTGTAGGTAATTTCTTCATTTTTATTTTATTGTACTTTTATTAAGTTTTTGTTGTAATATCTGGAATAATTAGTAGAAAGTTAAATCAAAAGATGAACTCTGTTAATAGAAAATTTTGACAGTGTCTCAGGTACACTTCTGGATATTTGAATATAACACTACTATAAATAAAAGTGAAATAACTAAATGTATGGGTTCTACATCATAAAAAAGGAGGAAAGGCATGTTAGATCTGTCCATTTAAACTTAAAAGTATCTGTCTCCATCTAAATTTGTTTTTCACTAGCCAACTGTAATTCTAACAGTTGAAAAATAAATAAAAAAAGAAAATAAAAATTGATAGGTGACAGGGACCCTGACATGAGCTGTGTCTGAGGCAGAGTGATAGTAGATGACATAGAGTATTTTGTAGATGGCCAAGGTAAGACATTGCACTCCATCAGTTCTTTTGTGTACTTTACAGTAAAAACACACACATTAGTTGAGTAATGTCCAGCAAAAGCACAAGGGTTAGGGGGAGGAGGAAAAGAGTAGGAGCAGTGCAGGGATGTGTAAGTAAAGTGGTAGTCCAAAAACTGACTGCAACCATGGTTGCTGCAGCATGTTCAGTAAATGATGGTGATTCCTCTCCTCCCAAGGAGGCTGCAATTTGTCAAATTCCCACCAAAAGTTCCACAACCACCACTACCAGCACCAATACCAATAAGAAACATGTAAGAACACTAAAGAGGACAACAATTCACATTCTAGTTTTGATTGCATAATGGAAGAAGGTGCAGCAGCTCAACCAGTTGGTGCATCTGACAGTGAGACAAGCAAGCCAAAAACGCCTGTCATCAAAGTAGTAGCAAACATTAAGAAAGCAAAAGTGAAAAGAAATTGTTTGAAACCTCTTAAAGCCTAGAGGAATATAAAACTTGTGGGCAAAAAGCTGTGGGCGAGGATGATGATGACCTAATGATGACAGATGATGAGGATGTAGATCAAGAATAAACCCCTCCAACATCCTTCTTTTCTTCTGATGCAGAAGACATTGAGAGAGAGCGAGAGAGAAGATGGCATGGTCAGAAAGTTAGTTGAAAGGCAAAAGCTCAATGTTCCATTACTGAAAAGGAGTACTATTCCTGGCTATAAACTGTTTGATAAAACAATTGCAAAGTCTGACTCTGGACAAGCAATGATGCCAAAAAATAGACAGTCTTCATCAGCATTGTTACCATTTTCAAGTCCAAGACCCACTCAGCCACACACTACTAATGTTGAGTAATCAGCAGCAACACAGGCTATCAACAACCACAACATTAGATATGTTCAGTGCCTCTGTTGCTGTTGGAAGTGCAGCACCTTTGACATCCAGTAGTAGTACAATTGCAGTAGTAGTAGCATCCCCAGGACCTCCTCAGTCAAGGAAGTTCACAGTATGGAGATACTTCAATCATGATCCAAAATCTAAGCATGTTGCTATATGTAACAAACATGTGAGCAGGGTTAAAACAGACTCATACCTATGCACCTCATCAATGAGATCCCACCTAAAGATCAACCACAGGTCTGAATGGGAGACACAAAATCAACATGTTAGCGTGCCACAAATATCATCAGAAGAAAAACTCCTAAAATGTTCCTGGGGCTCTGGGGCACATAATAAATGCAGTGATGTTATTGATGTGTCAGCTGGCTCCTTCTGCAGACAAGTATGACTTTGTGTTTGCTGTAGGAGATGGCAAGAGTCATAGACTCACACTCATGCTGCCTCCACTGCTACCACCTCCTCTAGTTGTGTTGTTAAAGCAATAAAGTTACAGGGTTCTGCCATGTACTGCTAAACCACTGTTACTAAGTTCTTGGGAATGTCAGAGACTCTTGTCTTAACTGGAAAGTAGAGAGTTATATATTTAGAAACCAGTATGGGCTTTCTAAAAAAATCCTTTTTCAATCCTAATGTGTTCAAATTATCTCATGTAGAGACAATTGCTCTTTGCTTCAATGCAGGGGGTGGAAATATTTTCGTTACTGGTTATGGCAATTTATTACTGTATTCTAGTCTTGTCTGCAAGAAATTCACTATATGATGGTAGGATATGGGAAAGTCTAGATAGTATGACATGTTTATATGATGTATGATGACCTCTTGACCATCTCACATGTGAGAGAATACAGACCTGGTCGTCAGATGTGCAAATTGCAATATGGTATTAGGGCGCCATCTTCAGGAATCAGAGTTATTTGCTGGAAGAAGTCCCAAATATTAAAAGAATGGAAAAAAACAAACAAAAAATGGACCAAATCTGAACAGTGGTTATCAACCAATGCTCACATTAATCCAAATTACAATTGCACTACCATTCAATCTCTTGGAAAAAGAAGGGCAGACAAATCATTCCACTCAGTCCCAAAACAAAGAATCCTTGCTTCGCTAGAAATCTTCTCTGGGTTCTTCACTCTCAATTCAACCTGCTGTGGTGTCCTGATCACTCGTTCACCTAATCCCTTTAACAACCAAACTGAGACACTACAAAGAAAGCAGATACAGCACAAAAGAGAGCATCTAAGAGCGACCTGTAGAACAAAATCGGCCAGCTGCACTCAAGCAGACAAATCCCCCCCTGAAGATGGGTATTCACTAGAACAAGAGGCTTCGTCCAGCCTCTAGGAATGAACTCATTCGATGCCTGATATAAATAAATAAATCAGTGCGCTCGCTCCACTAAAGGATCACCTTTGTTCACAAATCTGGTATCAGAAACAAACTATGTATATGAATACAGTCCAGGAATCGAGTTCTCTGGTGTGCAGCTCTTCTTTCAAGTGTCCACAGTCACACTTACTATCATCTACACAAAAACACAGAAAAGAAAGAGCGCAAAAAACACATGTGATGCCTTATATAGCCCGGCTATGGCTTTTATTCTCCACGCTTCTCTGGACCTCTCAGATATCTCCTGGTCTCCAGTGCATTACAAATGATATGGAGAGACATTACCTGGGCTATATCACTGCCTCAATTTATTGGTAGTATATAATTAAAAAAACATTAAAAACTCACAGAACACCACCCAAAGCGTTTCATTACGGATGTAACTTCGTCAGGGGGTACATTTTGAATGATCATAATTACATATTTATACCTTTTGTTCCATCACTGGCTAATCATACATTTCCTTTCCACGCGGCTGTTTGTTGTTTCGTATCCATCTAAACCGATGTAATGGTTTACTTCCAGTTCCTACTCACATCCTACTTCCTTCTATTGGAATGCAATCCTTCATGTCTCCCAACAACCCCTGACACGCAAACTGTCACGATAATAATCTGACATAGATCTACCAATTATTAATTTCAAAATAAGGTTACAATATAGATAAAGGGAACTGGGAGTGCCTAAATGCCACAACAGGTAAGAACCATGGGCGAACGGGGTGTGACAGTATGTGAGCTGTGGAAACCTTTGCAGAAGGCAAACATGCTGTTTAGTCGCATTAGGGCAGGAATTAGCAAAATTCTTCTACTCATATATTTATTGCAGAAAAAAACTGTGAAGCTTGGTTGAGGAATATATAACAACACAGACATGCACCAGCCGGTCAAGGATATGTTAGCATGCTTCGAGCAAGATCCTTGCATAATATCCATTAAAAGCAACAAGGAATACATTCTTGCCACTTTGCTTGAACCCTACTTTAAACACAAAATTACAGAATTTCTGCCAAAGCTTTGTTAATTGGTACATTAGTCAAATTAGATACTATACTATACTATACTATAAAGGAACCAATGATGGATGATGTGGAGGAATTGGTTTCTTGATTAACAAAACACTGAAGGGCTCAGTAGTAAAAGTAGAAATTATTTCTGAAAGAATTGCTTCCTGTGTTATCAAACTAAACAGTTGTTGTGTTCTTCCAATAATTACATTTTATGACCCTACAAGTAGCCACAGTAACGATGAAGTTGAATAATTTGATGATTATTTATTACACCTCAACAAGCAGGACAATTTCTACTACAAATTTATAATGGGAGATTTCAATACAAGAATTGGTAAGATCTAAAATGGTGGAAAAATTACAGAACTACATGGAACTGGAAAAAGAAAAGAAAGGGGCAACCAACTGATTGAATTTACAGAAGAACAAAATTTGTACATCATGAATTCTTTCTACGGGAAAAGGCTCAGAGAAAATGGACAGGGAAAAGCCCAAATGGTAATACAAGTGAGATCGACTTCATACTTGCAAATAATAAAATGATTTTCACTGACTGCTCAGTATTAAATTGTATCAATATTGGAAGTGACCATCGTCTAATGACAGCAAAAATCAAAACTGACTGCAAGAAAGAAGTAAAGAAAATGAAAGATTGACACTGGACAACTATTGAAAAACCATAAGAATTTTGAGATCGCACTATCTAATTGCTTCAGTGTGCTGCAAGACCTTCCAGACACAGACATTTCAACCTACAATGAAAAATATATGGAGACTATCGTAGACACTGTGCATGCCCTTGCACCTGCTGTAAGAAGAAAAACCTACCTGAATATTAAAAGAAACAGTTACCATGATGAAAAGGTGTTGAGAAGTGAATCAAAATGGTAATATTAGAAATGGGGTAGAATATGTAGAAATGTGCAAGACCATAAGGAAGCGCATAAAACAAGAAATGCACAAGTTTAATGTTGAGCTCATCAAAAGGACACTGGAAGAATATCAAAGGCTAAAGAAAGCAAAACAAAAGATGGCCACACATAGGAGCCAAATGTTTGCATTAAAGCTTGAAGATGGTACAACAGCAAAAACTCAACACCAAATAGCAAAAGAAGTGGAAGAATTGTTTTCAAATCATTATAGAGATGAAGGACAACAAGTGAATGCAGTGCCAGAGGATGAAGCTGTGCCAGAGGATGAAGCTGTGCCAAAAGTATTTATAGAAGAAGTAGAAGCTGCAATTAAATCAATGTAAAATAACAAAGCAGTTGGACCTGATAAAGTTACTACTGAAATGTTAAAAGCCATTGGTCAACATTTATTCAAACCCCTAGCTAAACTATTTTAAAAATGTTTACTACTCTGCAAAGTGCCTGAAACATAGAAATATATGCAGACGTCATCCTACTGCACAAAAAAAGTGATAAGATGGATTTAAAAAACTACCAACCAATAAAACTATTGCCAGTTGTCTGTAAGGTTTTCACAAAGGTACTATCAAGAAGAACGTAGCACAGCCTATGAACAAGCAGGCTTCAGGAGTGGTTTCAGTACAATGGAGCATATCCAGACAATGCAACAAGTTAGGGAGCAACATAATGAATACAACATTCCATTATGCATAGCCTTCATTGACAACGAAAAGTCTTATGATTCAGTCAAACATCAAGCAATAATTGATGTCCTGATCAACCAAGGAATAGATAGCTCTTACAATATCCTCCTATCAATATATGAGCATGCAACTGCGTCAATATAGGTGAACCACGATAAAATTCAAATCAGCATAGAAAAAGGTGTCCGACAAGGAGACACAATCTCCTCAAAACTATTTTCTGCTTGTTTAGAAGAAGTTTTCTGCAAACGAATGGCTTGATGCAAATGTTGACGTTGACAGAAAAAACTGGCGACGGTGGTTTTTTAAGTCAAGTATGTGATGCAAATGTTCCCACAAGTAAGAAATAACGGCAGTTTTGAAAACACGACACTCATCGACAAAAAATATCGCCCATTGAGGACAATGTAAAAGCGAACCCCAGAACCATTCAAATGTTGGAGTTAGGGATAACGTGAGTTAAATTGCAACATTTTCCTCCAGAAATCTAACACCTACTTTTTTAGGCGAACAGCACACAACTCAGAGTAGAAAACCACTGTAGAGGAAAACAAAACAGAGAAGCAGGACATAACCCAAGCATACAGAGGTCATATGTTAACCCCTGCAATGCTTAGCAAATACTACAACAAGGCCTAGACCAGTGATTCACAACCCCTCCACCTAAGACACCCCTAACATGCAATCCTGATGTTCCAGGGCACCCCTTGAGGGCCCAAGGGAATTCCCAAATAAAAATAACATATACCTAACATCAGGTCCCACTGTGTCATTGACAATGAGGAGAATATAGTGCATCATATGTCCCATACACATCTCCCGAAAAAAATTGTAAAATGAATATTACCAATCACCAATGCAGAATATAGCAACATGGTAGAAGTGACACACCCTGAGCTGGTGCACATGGCACACCAACATGCCATGACACCCTGGTTGTGAACCACTGGCCAACACCATACAAACAAATCACAGACAAACAAGAATCCAGCAACTGCACATGGATAGGGAGAACACAAAGCAGTACAACATAGGTCATCACAACACACCCTGGAACAGCAGGGGTTAACACATAACACAACATGCACACCTGGCACACAAATAACAAAGCAAGCTCACCCGTGTAACCTCTGCAGCCAATGGAGACAAAACATACACACCTGACAGGTACATACCAATTACAACACGTCACACCACCAACCACGGACACACCAGCAAACAATTACCTGTATAACACACACCTTACCATTGGTCTATTTGGACCACATGACTGCTCATGGACAACACTTTACTGCTGTTGAAACCTGACAGTCCACCCTCCTCACATGTAGTGTGAGAGAGAGACTGGCATGTGCCCTATTACATAACGTTGAAGTGGACATACATCTCGTGGAGGATGTTGAGCCACAATAGCCCATGGAGGTCCCTGTTCCCATTGATGGAGAGGAGGTTATGTTGAGTGAGACACAAATGTGAACCAGGAAAATCAGGGATAACATGCATGTGTGAGCATGGTCGTGCTTGTGGAATGCATGCAAACACATGCACACCAAAAATAACCATCTCCACTACACAGGATGACCTATCGCCTCAGCCTTAGCATGTCAAGGACATCATCCCTCAACCTTGGATCAAAGGTACACCAGATTGGCCATGTACATCACATACTATGTTGTACTGATGGCAAACTCCATCTACCATTTGGAACATAGTCATGACACGGGTAAAACCTTTTGAGTCACAAAGGGATATCCAATGCAATGACATGCAATGCATTGGATATAACTCTGCAATCAGTGTTAACCCACTGATTGCTAGAGGTGTACACGAAATGTTGTAAGGCAATCAGTTGTGTACCCCTTCGGCACTCAAAGGGTTTGGGGGTAAAAGGACTCAACTTGCATGTGAGCAATGGTTGGGCAATGCCAAATGGAGAAGAATGGGGATGGTTATGGTGTGTGGTGTTGCCTACGGTATCAGAGTAATGATCTGTGGGTCAGGTTGCAAGGTCCACCATGCTGACCTGTTTGCGTGTGTGTGTGTGTGTGTGTGTGTGTGTTTGTGTGTGTAGCACAGTGAATATGCCACACCATTGCTTGTCAATGTGTTATCCAGGCATCATGACCACATGATGTTTCAATCAAAGGAATGGCAAGCAGACGTATGTATGTGTGTCACGTGGACCCAGAGCACACACCCATCAGTATGTAAATCAAGATCCATTGATTAGATCCACTGATTCCTGGGTCTTGGTTCACACACTGATGTGGTTGGCCAGTCACACATACATATGTCTGCTTGACATCCCCTTCATCCAAAAGTCACATGGTCACGACGTCTACACAACACATTGTTGAAAAATGGATTGTCTACTCCATGTCAAATGACAAAAGGTTAACCAGTGGAGGAAACTTCTCAAAGCATTGTTGAGCAATGTGTTGTGTACCCTTCTGGCTCCCAAGGGTATGATGATGATTCAGCAATAGCATGACCGTTGTTTTCACAGTGCAGTTTACAATCTTGTCTTCACCTCCTGCAGGCATCCAAGGCATGAACCCCCATGGGTCAGATGTTTGCCCCTGTCACACATTGAATCCACGTCCATGAGGATCACCTGTTATTGTCGATGTCAATGAAACATATGAGCATACATGACTGTCTTGTGTCATTGATTACCTCTCCCTCATCAGGGTATTGAAGAGATAGTAATACCTAAAAGGTTTGAAGAATATATATAGTAGGGTTTATCCCCCTTAGTAAAACTAGGGAACTCCCACTGCTGAAAGGTGTTTCATTTAAATGTAATTACAGCTCCAGGTTTAATTTGCAAATGCAATTTCACAGTGACCTGGAATTGTCAAGTGGCGTTGTTGCTACACATCCCATGGACAGCTCTGGTCCCAGCACCATAAATCTCCATAGGATGGTGTAGCAACAGCGCCACTTGACAATTCCACGCTACTGTGATATTTCATCTATCACATTCAACTTTGAGCTGATATTAATTCTGAATAATACACCTTTCAGCAATGGGAGTTCCATGGTTCTAATCAGGGGGATGAACCCTATTACATATTTGTTTAAGCATGTTGGGTATTACCATCCCCTTATATGTGTTCATGTTGTTGATCCGTTGATCTAGCTAATGTGTTCATGTTATTTAAGATCACATCATGGAACAACACCCTGATGTTGTTTGCCTTTGATATGTGGTCTGTGAGTTGAACTCGTACAAATGTTTCTGTATGTGATGTGTGTGCTCATCCCGCTGTAAAATCTTGTGACGCCATCCATCTTTCATGAGTTGTGTTCATTGCATAGCTTTGCAATGCAATGGAGACAACTCACTACTTTATACCCATGTTATATGTGCATGAGTTGTGTTCACTGCATAGCTTTGCAATGCTTTGGAGAAAACTCTGCCACTAACCGGGTCTGATAAAAACAAACAGACATACATGTGTCGAAGCAACAACTGCACATTTATTGACTCAACAATGAACCCCCATTTTATTTTCTTGGGAGGTGATTTGGGCGGGGCTGCAGGGGTGGCCTCCTGCACTTGATGCCGTGAGGCCCTAGTGTGTCTGGAGGCTGTGGGTGGTGGTGGTGAAGTGCTGGCAGGAGTAGTGGCTGTGGAACTGGAGGCCTGGGCCTGGTGTAGGGTCTCCAGCCTGTTGCGTTCCCTCATTTCAACTACCACCTGGTCCATCACAGCTGTCATTCTGTTGGTGTAGGTGACCAGGTGTCTGAAATCCCAGGAACTCCCGATCCAGGATGGCGGTATTTGTTGTTCTTGTTGTGGAGGGAGTAGAGGCTGGTGGTGATGATGCCATGTAAGTGGCATCTGGCTCCCCCTCACGCAGTGGAGATCGGGGTGATGAAGCATGTTGACCCTCAAGAGGGGGAGAGCCACCCTGGAGGGACTGTGGGGACATCTGTAGGCCTGTGTCTAGCCTTTCATCTCCCTGGGAACCCCCAGAGTGCATTGGTGGTGTGGGTGGTGGTGGCGGGGTGAACACTTCCCTTGTCTGGGGGCATTGTGGCTCCCCTATGAGCCCCATATGTTCATACCCCAGGGGCCATTGAAATGTGGACCCCTGGATGTCCTCCTGCCACATGTGTCCCCGTGGCTGGGGGTTGGTCCAAATCCCTTCTACTGTGGCATGGCCACCATCTCAGGCATCCAATGCCTACCTGTTGAGGGGGGCCAGTAGCTGCAGCTGCTGCTGCTGTGGTGGGGGGCTGGTAGGCCAGCTGCTGCTGTTGTGGTGGTGGGGGCCTGGTAGCCCAGCTGCTGCTGCTGTTGTGGTGGTGGGGGGCCTGGTAGGCCAGCTGCTGCTGCTGCTGTGGTGGTGGTGGGGGGCTGGTAGGCCAGCTGCTGCTGCTGTGGTGGGGGGCTGGTAGGCCAGCTGCTGTTGATGCTGCTGCTGTGGTGGTGGTGGGTGCCTGGTAGGCCAGCTGCTGCTGCTGCTGCTGTGGTGGGGGGGGGAGGTAGGCCAGCTGCTGCTGCTGATGTGATGGGGGGGCCAGGTAGGCCAGCTGCTGTGGTGGTGGTGGTAGAGCCCGGGATCTGGTTGGCTCCTCAGGGAAGCTTGTCCCAGGATCCCCTGCGGATGCAGGCATGTATGCTGTGTGGGGAAATGACATGATATGATCAGTGATGTGAGCCATGACAGGAGTGCTGCAAGACCACGACATTAACATGTGAACCGTTGAGTGATAGGATGGTATCCATTGCATTGCTTTGAAATGCATTGGTTACCATAATGACACACACTGATTGCTGAACCTGACAGGATCTAATACATGGATTCATAAAACCTACAGTGGTGTAGCTTTAGTCATCATATGTATTCTGGGGTGTGAGTATGGCAGAGCATCCCCATACATCTGGATACATGTGGTGAAAAGAACTGGACCAACAAACCTTGAGTGATACAAGCCCATTGCATATACATCACCTAGACCTCAACAGCAAACACACTAGGGCCTCTGTGAACATCAATGCACCGGTGGTGACCAATGACCACTGAGTCCAACCAATGATGTCAGCAACACTAACAGGAACATCGAGCACACCAACAAACACGCACTGTGGAACCCAACAACACAATCAGCTGGAGGACACATCAAACAGACCCCAGGATGGCTGCAATCCAAACACACACCAGACATGGGCAGGGTTATGCAATATGATTGGAGGTTACTTCTACCCTCTCCTATGTTATGCTATGGAGCCTAAGCACTGATATGTCACAAGTTGTTTAGATCTCAGTGCATTGGCTTCACAGACTAACACAGGGATTGCAGATATGATGACACTGCAGTTGTCATGTACACATTGTCACCTCTTTCTGACACCCTAGTGCATGTCCCCCCTGTCATGATTGAGCCTTGTGAATCACATATGTCCTGCAGAGTGGTAATGGCGGTGAATTCCCCATGGCCATCCACACTCTGCAGGCTACATATGGTACAGAAAGCTGATCCTTGACTATTCCACTTGGACAAACTACCTACATGTACAACGCCTAGCCCTGATATGCAGTACCAATACTCTGAACAGCACATCATATCCCCTCCTTGCTATCGCCCATAATCTTTTGATTGCCAGGCCAGGGGATTAGCCAATGTATCATGAAAGAATGCATTGCTTATCCCTGTGGCACTCAAGAGGTTGTGTGCTGACCTCTTTATCACTCTCTGTATGACATTGTGATACAAATAACAATCATATCTTTGCCTGAAACATGATGGTGTGCTTTGTTTATGTGCTGTGCATGATGTTGTTGTAGACAGCATGAAGGGGGTTCAACAGGGACTTGACCATTACCATTCAGACTGGGTTTGACAAGTATTCTGTCCTTGTTTGATGTCCTTCCAAGCTGTGTTGCTGAATTGTGGTGTAGAATGCTGTCCATATGTTCAGGTGTCACTGTGTTGGCCTCTGTCTGGTGGTGTCAGGATTTGTATGATGTGTGTGTAGGCCTTGATGCACTTACCGTTGGACTGGAGGCTCCTTTCATCACTGGTGTCACTCCACCCTGGGATTCCATGCACTACTGTTTTGGACAGGGTCCTCCACACTGCCTCCTCCCATTACGTGGATTATTCATCAAACAAAGATTTATGACATAATTGAAGGATTAAAGGGATAATAATGTTGCAAAATAAAAGCAGCTCCATGGAGTATGTTATTTCAGTACTGTCAAAGTTGAAGTTCAAGAGTAATTGAATGATAAAGTATCCACCTCCTGCCCCTTTCACTGATGGAACACTGCTCACCTCAGAACAGAAAGGTGGTGTCCAGATGGCTTGCAGAGAAGGACAATCTTCAATTAGAATAAAGAAAAAACCTGTCAAGAGGGCATTGTTTTCATCGTTCTCAAAGTAAGAAGATTGTCCCTTGCTGTGAGCCGTCTGGCCTTATGACCAGTTTCCACATCTGAGGGTAGGTGGCTTACACTAGTTAAAATGGCTGGGAAGGGGATAATTTATCATAGATAATACATATGATAGATAGACCAAAGAAATTTTGAAATGGATTTCACATGATACAAAGCACTCATGATGAAGATGACCAAAGTCAAGATGGGTTGATGAAATTACCAGATTTGTTGGTGCACAGTGGCAACAGAAAACACACAAAACCGAAATTGTTTAAAACTTGCTGAGGGTGCCTTCATCCTGCAGTGGAGCGACAACGGCTGAAAATGATGATGATGAAGAAATAATAATTAAAAAAAAAAAAAAAAAAAAAAAATATATATATATATATATATATATATATATATATATATATATATATATACACATATATATCTGCTAATTAAACACATTCATGTGATACTTTTATACCAATTAAGAAATTAGCAGCCTAAAAATGCAACAACTAATTGCGAAAAAAATTACTTTAATCCATGTATTCAATATAACTACAGGTAAAATTAGTCTTTATTTTTAAATTACTTGAATTCTTTTTTCTTTGAACAAAGTCAGACGCACAGCTTAACTTTGCTAATCACATTTGTGACATTCAAAAATATCAGTCTAAATGTGCAAGTATAAAAGTTCATATTACCATAGCAACCTAATTTCTTATTAGAAGATATCATCTATAAACCGAAGTAGATCCAAGACATTGAATATAAAAAACAAATGTTAATTATCAAAGTAAAAAGTAAGTGTTTCAGGAAGGTTCTATTACACTTTAAAACTTTTCTTTTCTTTCAAAATTCTTATATGTAACTGACTTGTATAAATGGAGTGAAACATTTCGTCTTATAGACCTCCCTAGCGTTCAAGTGGTTTAGAGCCACATTTAAATTAATGAGAAGCATATTCACTTAGGGTACTGTTATTTTGCTCCTGACTTGCTCTTCTTTTATTATGTTCACTAGATCAAAATGGCAAATAACTGTCACTGCATATCTAGACCTGAGTTTGCAAGTATAATACAATATTATTTTTAAACAATTTTGGGTCTGAAGCAGGAGAAATGCAGGAGTCTTACATTTTGCCAGTCTGGGAAACTCCTTCAGCCACTTTCTGGTATTTGAGCGGACTGGACAAGTTACAGGATTGACAATCTGGGCAGCACAGGCTGTGACTTCCATAGAGGTCTTGATAGAGATGTGATGGAAGTGTCAGCTCTAGCCTTCCATAGGGTTGAGTTGACCACCCTAATCTCAGCCATGTCCAGCTGGTGGTACTTGATTTCCATATGAATTGCTGTCATTGTTTTTCTGTCTGCAGCTAGAGATCCCTTCTCAGATTGGGATCCTATTGATATGTTGTCGCCTGCATGGCGACCCTGAAAAGGGCGACATCAGAATGTTGTCTGCTTGATATGTGGCGACATCAGAATATCGCTTTTAAACCCTGATGCGGTATTTAACTGACTACGCACTGCAAATAATTAATATTTAATGAAGGGGTTATCGTAACCCTTTGAGAGCTGGAGAGGCTAAAGAAGTACTTCTATATATTCTTGTGATCTGGATCTGTATAACAAGTTGCAATCAAATAGAAACAACAGAAGTTCTTCTTTAGCCTTACTGGCACACAAAGGGTTATAATATTACTCTATTTCCCACATCTTGTATTAATAAAATATCCCTTCTATACTTTGCTCACCATAGGATCTGTACTGTGCTTTATATCCAGATGAAATAAACTGAGAAAAGCAGAAGATGTAATGTCATTCAATATGTTTCCCAGCAGCTCTGAAATAGCCCTGCTAGCATTCTGTCCAGTGGCACAAACAAGTCTATATGACCTATTTGTTTATATGGACTCACTCTTAAAAATTTTTTTAATAAGACAAATTCCAAATCTGTAAAGGATGATGATATCAATGAATGGATCAAATGAATGGATCAAATAGCAGAAGGTGATATATCAGATAATAATGTTGATATAGATAGAGATGTAGATGAACTTCTAAATGGGTATGTACAAACTTCGTTTAAACCCAAATCAACCTTTTACCCTATAAATCATAAGGATAATTAGATCAAAACATTCCATTCATTATTGTTAAATGGTTTCAAGAGTATAATGGGATCAGTCAAGAAGGGGATTAATTATAATTTGAGTATTGATGAGTTTAGGGCCATCAAAAGTCTTCATAATAATACTGAATTAGTAATCAAGAATGCCGATAAGGGAGGAGAAGTGGTTGTCATGAATAGATTTGACTATATTAAGGAGACATTACTTATTTTAGGTAACAGAACCCAATATGAAGTATTGAAAAAAGATCTGTTAGTACAATAGTCACAAGATTTATGTACTTTGATAGAAGTTGCTTATTTGTAAGGCATTCTTACTAGATCGGAGAGGGGCTTTGTGTATGTGGAAGAGCACAATTTATTACCATCTGCCAAAAATACAGAAGTCCCTCTCCGATCCCCTTGGTAGACATGCCATATCGGGGATAGATAGCCTTATGACTAACCTATCTCAGCAAATAGATTTTTGGTTACAGAGGTTTGTGATCGGTTTGAATTCTTACATTAAGAACACAGGTCATCTACTTACTATTTTGGAGGATTTTGCTTGGGAGGATGGCTCTAGCTGGGCCACCTTGGATGTTACAGCTCTTTACTCTAGTATCCCACATAAGGCTGGTGTTGAGGCAGTTGAATATTTCCTTAATGTGGATATACTTATGCCAGCAAAACAGAGAGAATTTATTATTTATTCAATCTGGTTTATGCTGGAGCATAATTATTTAATTTTTTTGGATACAATTTACAGACAGATGAATGGAGTGGTGATAGGAAGGAAATTACGCAAATTTATTTATGAGCTTTTTGGAACATACCCTTTTGGGATCCAATTCCCCATTCGGAGTGAATCTTATTCTGTATTGCCGCTTCATAGATGATCTGCTTGTGGTGTGGAAGGGTGATGCAGATACATTTAGGTTGTTTGTTGAATATTTCAACCAAAATCCTTGGAACATACAATTCACTTCTACTTTTGATCCCAAACATATCATATTTTTAGATTTAGAACTGAATTTAAATGACTAAAACCAGATTGTTACTAATACTTTAAAGCTGTAGATACGAACAGCTTTCTAAATTATACAAGTTTGCATCACAAACAGTGGTTGAATAATGTTCCTTATAGTCAGTTTTTAGGAATTAGACACAATTGTAACAATACAAATGTTTTAAAGAAAAGGGATATCCAAACAAATTGGTAAAATATTCCTATAAAAGAGCTAAAGTAGTATCAAGGGAAAATATGTTGGAAAATTAAAAGTTTAGGATTGATGGTCAGAATAAAAAGTAAACTAAACAGAAAAATAAAAAAGATTTTGTAAATTTTGTCACTCAGTACAATGTGGCCCATAGGGAGATTCAATCTATTTTAGAAGCTAATTGGCCCATTTTGCTGAGTGATCCTTTATTAAAAGACATAATCTCTATGAAACCAAAAATTATACATAGGAGAGCCAAAACTTTGAGAAGTAGTATTGCCCCAAGTAAGTTGAGAAAACAAGGAAATAAAAAGACTACAGTTAAAAATGGGGCTAATAACCCTTTAATTAATTCAGGATCCTATAAGATGCATGACTTGTAAAAACATTGGACATATGGTGAACAGGTGTCCCTCATACACTACAGGAGAGTGTTTTGAGATTAAACAAAGTATGAAATGTGAGGACTCCTATGTGATATACTTAATTAGCTGCCAATGTCTCTTACAATATATTGGATGGACCACTCAAAAGTTGTGCACGAGGTTTGAACAACATAGATGCAATGTAGAAAGGGGATACCTTTTTCACATGCTCAGGATCCATCTTCTTTACAGATGTACCAATATAATGAATAGGGAAACAAATACTAAAAGATTTTTTTATTGTGTCAATTGACATATATGTTTTTAATATATATTTTTAAATACATTTTGTATGGTTATCCAGTATGCTCTCTTACTTAAATATATTGCTGAATACAATTTATAAGTTGATAATGAATTGAGGAAATCCACACTCCCATCAGGGAGAAACACTTGAGCAGGGACAAGTGATACATAAAAATCCCTGAAACCGGTGATGGACTCTTTGAGTATCTATACTTTTGTGTGATACAATAGTTCCAGTGTTCTTTTCTTTGGTGGTTGTACTGGCAATTGTTCTTTTTTATTTCTGTACACAGTCTGGTTCTTGGTCTGCCCTCTGGCAACATAGCCCTGTGGTGTGTTTCCACTCCCTGCACGTAAGCTTCCAGAAAGCTTCTTAGTGCATATACTCATATTAATAGATAGATTGGGGCTTGCTATGGGGTTTTCTGAAATTTCTCATGTCGTGTCTCCAGGCAGACAACATGTACTTGATGGCCTGACACTAGTGAGTGGTTTTCTGGATTCTAGAGGCACATAAAAAGCCTCCTGTGGCTTCTGACATGTGTTTGCTGGGCAGGTCCATGTGCACATCCAAACTATCTTCTATAAGAACTGCATTAGGTTGAGTAAGACAAGGTTCATGTTATGTACAGCATATACAATTCACATGGCAATCAGTTTCATCTGCACTGCAAGTAAAGATCTGACTCATTGTACCTTCAAAATCATTATTACAGCCATGCAGTATGCATAAATGTCACCTTTGAACCCTTAGTGAGCCAAAGGGGTGTCCAATGCTTTGCATTGTGTTGGACATCCCTCTATCACTCAAAGAGTGAAGTCTGGGGGTCTGTGGGTGTGTGAAGGGAGCAAAGAAGATTTACCTCAAGAACACAAAACTATTACACGTGCCTCTGTAATCCAAGTCCCTTCTGATCTGGCTGCTATCTGTGTATGGGAGTCTGGGTGAAGAAGCAGTTGCACAGGGACTCTTAGTAAAAAAATAAAATAAAACAAAAATGTAAAAATAGTTTCAAATAGGCGACAGAGACTCTGACATGAGATGTGACAGATACTAGAAGAATTACAGTATTTTTTTTAAAACATCACTTACACTCAGTTCTGTTCAGTCCTTGAGTAGCAGCACTGAGAAGGAGGGTTGCTACCAAATGCTACTGTTAGGACCACTGCTAAGACCACTGACTAATATTTTTATGAATAATACAGCAATAATGGAAGGTTCAATAGAATATTGATATGAAGGGAAAGGTATAAGCGCCATTTGGAGTCTGGGAAGGAATTTTTTGGCCCACTTTGGGGCTTAATTAGAAATGGCTTTAAAGTTATTTTTTATTTCCTCTGGTCCAGGAGTGGGGATATGTCATATGGATATATATGCCATCTTTAAACAATGTTTTTATTTTACTCTTTACATTTTTTTTATTCTCATAAATGGCATGTTTTTTTAAATTCAGCAAATTATTTGCTTATCTTACATCATGCTATATATAATTGGGGGGTACATCAAACATATTTATATGTACCTGTTTTACTTATTTTGTTGACAGGAAAAAGAGGAATGTTTCTTGTTTTATACTTATAATAATTGTGATTGATATTTATAAAATAGGGATAGAATTATATTTTTTATATAATACCCTGCACAATGGTAAGCCAAGAAACATTATTTGGAGGTGGGACGCTTAAAGCAAAATAAATGTATAAAATAAACATAACAAATATGAGTTAGCTCAACGGCATCCTCATTCATACAAATGAATAAAAAACTGAAAAAAAAACAACCAAAGCAATTAACAAAAATAAATCCCCCTCCCCACTAACAGATGTTCATAAACTCTTTGTATCATATTTTGTAGCCATTCTCCTTGTATTCTGTCATTGGCATATATCTGTATTTGTTACTTTACTTAAATTAAAACAAAAAAACAAACAAAAAAAAGATGCAGTGAAATTATTTCTGGTTGTTTGTGACCTGTATGGAAGACTAACATTTTTAAAATGGTTTTGAACAATACATTCAGTGAACCTACATTCTGTCTGTTAATTTTTCTACATATTAGTGGTCAGATTACAACATAGGCACAATTAATGTATTTTTGGAAGGTGTTTGACATTGACATTTTCAAGTATGTCCTGAAGAGCATTTACAAAAAAGTTACACATTTATACAAATTCAAACAAGTTTAAACTGGCAGAAGATTTGATTATTCTCAGGAAGGTTATTCCAAGTGTGCATACCTCAGTAGATGAAGACATGATTTACCCAATTTCTTTTTGTAATGTGGAATTACATTACAGGAAGTATGCTCAGGAAGTGTGGTACCCCTCTCTCTCAAGATATGGTTATAGGTAGGGATGGGTAAAGTTTTTCCCCTCATAAGCAAAACAGGTAAAAAAATTAGCACTTCCCACCTAGTGGGAAATGTGCCTTGTTCCCCACAGCAACCCACCACTGCATGAGTAGCCATAGAACCACATATACTGACCCTCTCTTTTGTCCTGTGTAGCTATAGAATGGCAATATAACTAACATGGGCTGACCAGCCTTGTCCCACTGCACTGGTAGCTATAAAACACATACTGACACTCCCAGCCTTGTCAAATATCACTGGTAGATGTAGAAACACTTATTGATCCCCAACCATCTTGTTACTGCTAGACTACAATTCTTATCATTCCCTACCAGCCATCAGGTGGCAGGCGATGATGGGATTTGTAGTCTGGAAACATCTGAGGTCTCTCATTGTCTCTCATCCCAACCTTGTCCAATGATAGAACAGAACCACACATACTGACTACCTAGCCTTGTCCCACTGCAGTAATGGCAACAGAACCACACACACACACACACACACTGACTTTCCAGCCTTGTGCACTGCGTTGGTAGCCAGAAAACCGCATATGCTGGTGTCCCATGAAGCCCAGCCTTATTCATGTGCAATGGTAGCAAAAGAATCACACACGCTGAGTCTTCATATCTCAGGAATTCTTGGAAATAGGTAAAAATAGCAAAGTTCTTCTGGGAATTTCATTGGCAGCAGAGTAAAGGAAGAAATTGTATGTATTATCTATGGGCAGAAATTTTCACAGGAAATTGCTAGTTATTCACAAAAAATTAGTCTGGATGTAAATGTATCAATTTTAAAACCAAAAATTGTGAGGTTGGGGTCTAGCCACATACTAAGACATTTATAGTGGTTGACTGGGGGCTTGAGTCATGTTATGATTTAAGCATGTTACAAAGCTTAAATGGGTATTATGAAGTTTAAGTAATATGCTCTTCTTACTAAATACCATTGTGACAATTTTGTCAGTATTTTAGAACATCTTTCTCAGTAGAATAAGGTGTCATTGCATACATGTGTCCATCAGAAAACCACAGACAGATCATTTACACTTGGAGAAAACAGAAGAAGCCTAAGAATGGAACCTTGAGAGGGGTCCACGTGTTACTTGGTGCAGTAGGGGAACACTCTTAGCTGTAGACACATATTGAGTTCTATCTTAGAAGAAGAAACAATACCAGTTTAGTGAATGATTACATATGCCTGAGCTTGGGAACATATTTTTCCAAATATTATGGCCTATTCTGTCAAAGGCCTTTGCAAAATCTAGAAATATATCTCTAGTGTATGATTCCCTTGCTACACTTTCCCTCACACATAATGTATTGATTGTACTTAACCTTAATGCTCTTAACCCAGTTCTGTAGTTTTGTATTATATTATTTCCACTCCTGTTAAGAGCTGTGTGCATGTATGGCGCTATATAAATAAAGATACATACATACATAGTATGTTTTCCATATTCCATGACTCTGGATATCAGTGAAGTGATACCTGAGAGATTTGATTGAAAATCAGATTGAAGTAGAGTGAGAGTGGGTCAAATATCTTTGTTTTTCTCGACAGAACCACTCTGATTTGCAGTATTGCTGTCACATTGTACAAAGTGTTGTGGCCTTTTCTGCATATGTGACGGATATGGCAAATATTTTCTGTGCGCTAGTGAAGTTTTGTATATACTGTATGTATATTTATTTATACCTGGTTAGTTTCCTCAACAAGTCACTCGGAAGCAATAAGAGCACTCATTCTGTTAGTTGTTTGGTTGTCTGACCCTTTGCTACATTTTTGGACTTCAGACCTGCTTTTCCTGCCCTGATCCTTGGCTACATTGCAGACTTTGATCTTATGCTGCCTCCTGCCCTTATCTTTTGACTATGATTGACTACAAATTTGTACCACCTTCACCAACCTTTGGCTAATGGATACTGTATGTGGATGTAAAAAATATGGTCTTATCCCAAGCAATAAGGGGTTAATGTGTTTATTACAAGTTTTCTGTGCATGGCCTTCCTTGTGCTGCAGTTTAAGGGACACGCAGCTTTAGCATTAAGTGCTGATTTTGCAGCCTGCAGAACACTATGTGTGGCACTTTCTAGGCATGTAGTTGTGATGAAGTTGTCAGAAATACTGTAGATCCTGCCGGGCGTCTCTAAGCAACCACTTCTGCGTCTTCACACGTCAGCTGCCATCAGTATTTGGTGTAGTGCCACAGTGGAGCCGGTGCTCAGTTGTTCGAGTCTCTCTTGTGGATGCCCTTTATTCTACCTGTGTTTACCTGTGTATGACCCATATTCTGGATACTGACCCTGCTACTTGAGCCGCCTGCCCTGACCACTTTGTGAACACTGACCCTGCTACTTTAGCCGCCTGCCCTGACCCCTGCATGGATACTGACTCTGCTACCTTGAGCTGCCTGCCCTGACCACTTCCTGGATACTGACCCTGCTACTTGAGCCTCCTGCCCTGATCACTACCTGGATACTGTCATTGTGGGAAGAAGTCATCTATTCTTCTCCACCTCTATTCTTGTTGAAATCATGGGTGTGTAAATATTTTACCCTTTGGGCAGTCATGGTGCAGTGCAACTGTACTGAGCACTCATTGTGGCAAGGGTGTGGAAAAGGGAAAGGAGTGGACACACCATAGTAAAACAGCCCTGATTAAGAATTTTACAAATATCTGGCCTTGTATACATTGTAAGCTTTATTCCTGCAATAAAAGTACTTACCAATGGCTTTTTTTTGTTAAGCCCGGATCCTGCATAACAAATTATTTACTCAGGGCTTTTATTTGGGTAACATGGCTGTTCTCTCTGTGTATGTTTGCTGCTATACTGGCTAACCATTATTTTAAAAGAGATTTAAAAAAAACAAAAAAAGGTTACAGCCTACAGTGAACGTGGCAAATATATATGGTGGTGGTGGACTGGCATGGTGTGGTCGATGTATCTGTATACATTTGCTTTTATGGTGTTGGTCTGGGAGCAGGTTGTGACCCCTAAAAATGTTCTCCAACCTGTGGTAAATAGTGGTTATTAACACTAGTGGCCTATATACATTAGAATCCTAACATCTCAAACACAGAAGCGTAAGGCGTGAACTCGAAGCTGCCCATACAATGCAGCACGCTACATTTTAGCTTGGGACACTAAGTATCAACCACGCAAGTACTGTCTTGAACTTCTGCTGGATTTTTCATCTATCAGAGACTAATTACCTGGACCTAAGGACACAGTTACATGGCAGATAAGTGGTTGGGACCCCTGAGATGCTGAAAGCCCAAGATGGGCATAATGTAAGTGCAATAGGAGAGGGGGTGGGCTTTTAATGCTTTTTAATTTGTTTATAAATGATCTAGAAGTGGGAATTGAAAGTAGCATCTCAATCTTTGCTGATGACACTAAGCTATGTAAGGAAATACATACAGAGCTGGATGTTTTTCCCTACAGAAGGATTTAGATAAACTAAGTGAATGTGCAGAAAAGTGGCAGATGTCATTTAATGTAGATAAATGTAAGGTTATGCATTTGGGCTGTAGAAACAAACTTGCTACATGTACTCTAAATGGGAAACAGCTTGGGAAATCCTCATTACAGAAAGATTTAGGAGTACAGATAGACAATAGACTTCATAGCAGAGTCACTTAGCTGCTGCAAGAGCAAATAGTACTAGCCTGCATAAAAAGAGGTGTAGAAGCAAGGGATGCTAATATTATCCTACCTCTGCATAAATCCTTGGTTAGGCCTCATCTAAAATATGGAGTATAATTTTGGGTGCCTGTTCTAAAAAAAGACATTACTGAACTGGAAAAGGTGCAGAGACGTGCAACAAAACTGATAAAGGGATTGGAGGATCTGAGTTACAAAGAGAGACTAGCCAAACTGGGTTTGTTTACCTTAGAGAAGAGACGTCTAAGGGGTGATATGATTACCATTTACAAATTCATTCAAAGTCAATACAAAGAACTATCCAATGAATTATTTATTAGAGCTGAGCTAAGAACAAGACTAAGACAAAGGCAGGGATTCATTACAGTAAGGGAGTAAAGCTATGGAATTCTTTGCCTCGGGATGTTGTGCTTGGAGATAATGCAACTGCATTCAAAAAAGCAATGGATGCCTATCTAGCAGAGAACAATATTGACAATTATGACGGATGGTTTCAAAGCAAATAGGATATTGATCCGGGGAACTATTTCACTACCAATTGGAGTCAGGAAGGAATAATTCCCCTTCACACACACACTTGGGACTAGATTGGAAATGGCTCCAGAGGGCTTTTTTGCCTTCCTCTGGATCAACAGGGTGTTTTTGGCATGGGCTGGACTTGATGGACGCATGTCTTTTTTTTAGCCTTATCTACTATGTTATTGCCAAGTTTGACTAATAAATACTACACTTAGAGAACACCTCTGCTCTCTTTGCTTCTTGTTATTGCGCTCTTTTTTTCTAGTGTTGACAGTATGCAATTCCACCTGGTAGGGATCTCCATTTTCAGCTGGTGATGGTGCTGGTTGTCACACTCTTGAATGTAATATAAAGAGTTGCATGCAGTGTAGGAGCAGCTAAAAAATGGGTGCATATTTTGCTAGTAATACTCTGCATATTTTGGATCTGCCAATAATCTAGTCACAAATAAATTTAAAATGTGGGCAAATCAGGGCACATGCATCTAATCTCAATGTAGCTATTATGTTGGAGTCATTATCAGCAAGCACAAAACCATCTTTTTAAGGAGTGGGGTAGAAGCCATTCCTCTATTACCTGCTCTGTTTTACTTAATACATCTATAGCTCTGTGGGACTGCCTCTCAAAACTCTGCATGCACAAAGTGGCATTCCAATGGTATGGGCTATTCTGCTGTTGCTGCTGCTGCCTATTAGTCTTACTGGCTGTTTCCTGATGCAATAAGCTAGTTGTGTTGCCCACTGGTGATGTGAGGGAAAACTAGCGAGCAGTCACCAGTACAGAGCCTGTACCCTGTCCGCTTGTTCACATATCTGTTGTAAGGTGGATTTTCTTGCTGTATGAGCTTTGAGCACTTTGCCCACCACATTAACTACCTGCTTGTGCTATTCTGGCACAACCATTCTGGAAAGTCACAGGAGATACACATGACATCAGTGCTCTAAATCTTTGGTTTTCAATTAAAGAATATGGCAGCATGTCCATTGTCAACACTTTGGCAACCTTGCCATTCTGCCGTTGTACTTTAGGATTGTTTTTGTGAAGTTTTTGACTTCTTCTGAAAAACTCTGTAAGTGTGAGTTGGCAGTACATGATAGAAGAACCCTTTAACTTGTTAGCTTAAACAACATGGCTAAAGGAGGTGGTAGAGGTGGAGGCAGAATGTGTGGGCATGGATAGTCTATGACTCTTGCCATCTCCTACAGCAAACCCAGATTCATACTGCTCTGTAGTAGGAGCCATATGTGCTATTAGGAATAAACTAACTCTTGGCACACTTTTTAACACATCAATAACATCACTACTTCTATTTTGTGCCCAGAGCCCCAGAAACTTTTTCAAGTGCTTCTGCTAGTTGTGGCACCACTGACATGTTTACAGTGTGTTACCCAGTCAGATATCCGGTTGTGCTTTAGGTGGGATCTCATTCAGGACATTCCTAGGTGTAGCCTGCTTTCCCCATGCTCATGTGCTTCTTCCACAGACAACAGATAGCAGCATGCTTAGTTTTTGTATTGTGAGTTAAGTATTTCCATACTGTAGACTTCATAGGCTGTGGTGTTTCTGTGGAGCTGCTACTACTACTACTGGGGTTAGATGTTGATGAAAGTGTACTACTAGTGGGTGTCAACGGTGCAGCACTTCCAACAGCAGCAGAGACACTCATCATAGCTAAGGTTGTGGATGTTAATAACCTGTGTTTCGGTTGCTGCTGGTCACTCAACACTAGTGTATATGGCTGAGTGGTGCTTGAACTTTGAAGTGATGATGATGATGATGATGATGATTGAAAGGATGACTGTGTATTTTCAGCTAACTTTATGGCTTCATCTCTCTCATCTATCAACTTCATCTGTATCTGAAGAGGTGAGCGCTGGTCTTGGAGAGATATATTGTAGATCTACATCATCATCAGCTTCTTGCCCACCAGTTTTATATTCAACTAGGCTTTTAGAAATCTCAAAATAATTATTTTTAGTTTTACAATGCTGACTACTACTTTGAAAACAGATGCTTTTGTACTTGTTTGTCTTACTTACAGATGCATCAGTTGATTGATCTGCTATACCTTCTTCCATTATGCCATCAACACTAGAATATGACTCATCATCTTTAATGTTTGATTAATAAAAATAAAATATTACAAATTAAACAAATGAAGAAAAATAATTCTGCCTCCTTGCTAACAACAAGCACTCATATTCTGCAGGATGCATAGTTTTTAGGTTTTCTGTTATACTTTCATTCTGTTTGTCTCCACCACATTGCTGTGTATAATATTTGTGGCTTATAGGGTGCCAGATTCTTGCCTGCCCAGAACTGTTGTCTGCTAATTGCACTGGTAGGAATTTCTGATTGAGAGGGAATGCTTTGGACTGATATGGAAGTTGGAAGGGGAGCCACTGGTGATCGTAGCACAGGTGGTGATGGTGGCTGCAAAGGTTGATGGGGGATTGCTGCTAGGTGATGGGTGGGGTTGCAGTCAATTTGGTCTTCTGAGTGGAAGTTATCTTGTGTCCATGTTTTTATGTTTTTGTGATGAAAGGGTAGTGCTAGCAGAGACAGCAGCAGCAGCAGTGGAATGGGAGAGCAACTTTTTTTTTTTTTTTTGCATGCACATCAGTATGCCTTTGCTGCAAATGCTTAGGTAATGTGGAGGTGCCAAGATGTAACTCTGATTTCCCCACTTTACTTTGTGATCACACAGCTTTTGTAGTTTCTTGCTCTGTTCCAGACCTCAGTGACAAATTTTCACACACCCGCAACTTTAGTGTGGAGGAGAAGATGTCACTGAAACACCTAATGCAGATCCTGAGTCAGCCCTGCCCGATAAACATTGGGATCTGTCTCTCCCATTCTCCTCCTCTGCTGTCACCAGTCTTGTCACCACATCTTCCTGACAACCCACAGCCAGAACCTGCCCCTCTTCTGCCCATTCACAGTCAGAAAATACCACCTCGCAGGAACCTGCACCTTTTAATAGCCCACTCACAGGATCTTCCACTATTTCCTCCTGTGGCACACAAAGAAGAGGATCTCTCAGGCTTACTACACAAGCCTCCAATTGCAGTATTTCTTCTTTCTACTCATCACTCCTCCATTCTATTCCCTCTCTGTGCCACTCCATGCTCATATGGTAATGGAAGCTTTAGTGTGCACTAAACGATATTGAGGAGTCATCACACGTATCTAAATACATTTTTTACAAGGGTGGTGCAGACAGCTGAGGCTCCACTGCAGTGCAATCGCTGGTGGCAGTAAAAACGTCTACATCTCCATTTTCCATTTTGGCAGGTGAGAGACCACCTAAATTTAGAGGCAGCCTAGTGGTGGGGCTGCTATACACTCCTGATGAAGATGATGCCATGCTTCCTCTCCAACTTCTTCAAGCCTATTAAAAAATTATAACCAAAAAATTAATAGACCGGTATTATAAAGAAAATTATTATTATAAAATGAATATTATAACAAAAATTATTATAAAAAAAAGTATTATAAAGACAAAAAAATATTTATATTAAAATTAAGAAAAAAAACACACTTCACTGATCCACCCTGCCCTACTACTACTAACTTACAAAAATTGAATCACTGCCCTAACACGAACTCACACAAATGATTGACCTCTCACTTCTCTAACACTAACTCACATACACTTCACAAACTTCAGAAATTATTTTTATTAATCCTGTCTTCGCTACCACAAAACATCTACTCCTCTCTCCACATTGAAATGCAGTACATTCTTGGCTTTTGTAGTATAGGGAGATGAGAAATTAAGGGACGTTTCTATATAGCGGGAAATTCCTACCTTCACCAATTAATAGTATAGGGCAGCAGAAAATTCTGTGTTGAGAGAAATTCCTACCTCCAGCAATCAATAAGAAGGGAATCCTTTAGCAAAAGTTTCATAAGAATGTTCTGTGGGAAAAGTTGAAAGTTTTCATGCAGATGCAAAATTTCCCATGAGGGGTAATCTAAGCTTTTTGCCCATCCCTCAAGAGAATCCTAAGGGGTGATATGATTGCCATTTACAAATATATTTGTGTTCAATACAAATAACTATTTGTGGAACTATTTACTCAAAGAGCTGACCAAAAAAGCAAGAGGTCATTCATTAAGATTAGAGAAAAGACTATTTTAGATAAAACAAAGGCAAGGATAAAATGCACAAGAATGAAATAATTTGTTTCAATATATATACCACTGGGGTATAAGCATAATGTGTCTCAATAATGATCTTTGCAGGGAAATTAGAATTAAGAAATAGGTTTTTAACCCCTTCAGTGCCAGAGGCTTGGGTCATTTCCTGTACCCTGCAGGTCAGACACTTTTTCAGCATTTTTGCTATCCTTCCGTTTAGGCTTGATTTACTCTGGAAATTTCTAGTTACATATGGAAAACTATATATTGTTTTTTTCAGAACGAATTGAGCATTCTTGTGGTAACTTACATGAAGAGAATTTTACATCGTGCAAAAAGCTATGATGTCATAATGACAAAAAAAGTAAAAATTTACTAATTTTGCTAAAATCACATACTATGTATCAAAAACATTTACCTTGATTGAAAAAGTTTCAATTATTTGAAAAAGCCCTGAGTCCCCTGAGTAAAAATATACCAAATTTGTATAGTTTTACCTACATCCATGGCTAGCGTAGAGCCCTAATCACCAGCAGCGCAAAATAACATTTTCAACTTTATGAGCTAATATGTGCATTCTAGTGTTTTTGTGGTAAATCTACACTAAACAGTGGAATAACTATATAAAACTATATATTTCTGCAAAGAAGACAATCTTCTGCATCTAATGAGGGGTGATTTGCCTTCTTACCCCAAGCCTGATATGCACAAATGCCTCCAGATTGTGGTGCTAATGAAAAAAAAAGGAATTTTATTATATTTCTACCCCTTCAAATGTACGGAAATCTGTGAAAACCATGGCATTTCCAACTGTATTCATTAGCTAGTGCTCTTAGGAGAAAAATTACACCCCATTAGTATAAGCTGACCTACCTCAGGGGGCGCTAGAAGTGCAAAACGACACCTTCTACAACCTCTAATTTTTCTAACATTTTCTCAAACATTACTTGTCTATACAAAAATGGTTATAACAACTAGAGAAGTGAAGAAAAGGTACACAACCTATACCATTTTGGAAAGAAGACAACCTGCTGCATCTAATGACGGGTGACTTGCCTTCTTACCTAAAGTCTGGTGTGCACAAATGCCTCCAGAAGGTGGTGCTATTGAGGAAAAAAAGGCATTTTCTTACATTTCTGCCCCTTCAAATGAACAGAAATCTGTAAAAACTATGGAATTTCCAACTGCATCCATTAGCTAGTGCTCTTAGGAGAAAAATGATATCCCACTGGCATGAGTTGACCTACCTCAGGGGGCGCTAGAAGTGCAAAACAACACCTACTACAACTTCTAATTTTTCTAACATTTTCTCAAACATTACTTGTCTATACAAAAATGGTTATAAAAACTAGAGAAGTGAAGAAAGTGTACACAAACCATACCATTTTGGAAAGAAGACAACCTGCCGCATCTAATGAGGTGTGACTTGCCTTCTTACCCCAAGCCTGGTGTGCACAAATGCCTCCAGAATGTGGCTCTATAGGAAAAAAAATGCATTTTCTTACATTTCTGCCCCTTCAAATGTACTGAAATATGAGAAAACCATGAAATTTCCAACTTTATTAATTAGCTACTGCTCTTAGGAGAAAAATTACACCCCATTGGTATGAGTTGACCTACCTCAGGGGGCACTAGAAGTGCAAAACTACACCTTCTACAACCTCTAATTTTTCTAACATTTTCTTAAACATTACTTGTCTATACAAATATGGTTATAACAACTAGAGAAGTGAAGAAAGGGTACACAAACCATACCATCTTGGAAAGAAAACAACATGCTGCATCTAATGAGGGGTGACTTGCCTTCTTACCTCAAGCCTGGTGTGCACAAATGCCTCCAGAAGGTGACGCTAATGAAAAAAAGTCATTTTCTTACATTTCTGCCCCTTCAAATGTACTGAAATCTGTGAAAACCATAGCATTTCCAACTGTATTCATTATCTAGTGCACTTAGGAGAAAAATGGCACCCCATTGGTATGAGCTGACATACTGTAGGAGTGCCAGAAGCACATAACAACACCTACCTGTTTTCTTCTTTGGAAATGGCTGCTTGTAGTAAAATGTTCAAAACTTTTAGATACATGAAGGAAATGTATAAAATGTATACCATTTTGGAAAGTAGAGATTCACCTGCATCAAATGCCTTTCTACCCCCGGACTGAAGTGCACAATTATTTCCAAAAGCTGGCACTATAGGAATAAATACATGTTTTTTTTACATTTCCACCACTTCAAAGATACTAAAATCTTTGAAAACTATAACATTTCCTACTGTATTCAGTACCTGCTACCAACATGAGAAAAATGGTACCCCATTTGTGTGGGTTACCTACAATATGTGGGTGCTAGGAACACTTACCTAAACCTGACACTTTTGTATATGAATTATCTGCCTGCACGAAAAGTGTCCTAACCATTATAGATATGCAGGAAAGGTAGAGAAACCATACCATTTTGGAAAGAAGATAACCTGCCACATCTAATGAGGGGTCACTTGCCTTCTTACCCCGAGCCTGGTGTGCACAAATGCCTTCAGAAGGTGGCGCTAATGAAAAAAAAGGCATTTTGTTACATTTCTGCCCCTTCAAATGTATTGAAATCTGAGAAAACCATGGCATTTCCAATTCTATTCATTAGCTAGTGCTCTTAGGAGAAAAATGACACCTCACTGGTATGAGTTCACCTATCTCAGGGGCGCTATAAGTACAAAACTACACCTATTGCAACCTGTCATTTTTCTAACATTTTCTCAATCATTACTTCTGTACAAACATGGTTAAAACAACTACAGAAGTGAAGAAAGTGTACACAAAACATACCATTTTGGAAAGAAGACACCCTGCCGCATTTAATGAGGGGTGACTTGCCTTGTTACCCCAAGCCTGGTGTGCACAAATGCCTCCAGAAGGTGTCACTAATTAAAAAAATAGCATTTTTACATTTCTGTCCCTTCAAATTTAGTGAAACATGTGAAAACTATGCAATTTCCAACTCTATTTGTTAGCTAATGCTCTTAGGAGAAGAATGACATCGCATTGGGTGACATACTGTAGGGGGTGCTAGAAGTACAAAACTACACCTGCTACAACCTCTGATTTCTCTAACATATTCTCAAACATTCTTGTGGGTATGAAAATGGTTATAACAGCTACAGAATTGAAGAAAAGGTAGAGAAACCATACCATTTTGGAAAGAAGATAACCTGCCGCATCTAATGAGGCATCACTTGCCTTTCTACCCCTAAGTTAGTCTATACAACTATTTCCAGAATGTGGTGCTACAGAAAAAAAACATTTGTTTTTTTTTTTGGTTTTTTTTTTACAAATCAGTCACTTCAAAGATAAGAAAATGGATCAACCCCATGGGATTTCCTAGGAGGACCTCCTGCCAGGCTACGAAAAATGGTACCCCACTGCTGTGGGTTTACGTACAATACTGGGAGCCAGGAGCGTGGCTACCAGTGGAACAAGGATAGGGAAGCAAACAGTTTATGTATGATTCTATGGCTATCAGTGGTAAGGCAGTGTGCGTGAGGACCTGTGACTGCCAGTGAAACCAGGTACGAGGGGTCAGGCAGTCTATGTGGGTATATCTACCAGTGGGCAGTGAGCAAGTATGGCGGTGGTGGTTGGGCAGGCAATATAGTACATATGGGGTATCTGTGACAACCAGTGTGCACTGTAAGTCCCCCGCATACACTGTTTGATTCCCAGCCTGAATCCAGTGCTACTGGCACTTGGGTCTATCAGTAGGCAGTGGAACCAGGCTGGGGGAATGGGACTGCCAGTGGGCTGTGGAACTAGGCTGGTGGCTAGGGTATGTGTGTGTGTGTGGGGGGGGATTGGAGGCATTTTGTGTGCATGCCACAGGGGTGTCCAATGCATTGCAACAGACAGTTAATGTTTTTCATTTTAGTAATGTTTATTCATACCTAGGGTATACCATATGGCAGAATAAAAAATAAATGTGTGTGTACCACAGTTGGGGGACATCAGGACCCCTGATGCCACCCCAATGAGGTCTAAATAAAATAAAATAAAAAAATAATAATACTTTGTCTGCCACAGTGTGTCCAATGCATTTCAAATCAATGCATTGGACCTTCTTTGGCACACAAAGGGTTAATTTTTTTTTCTTCATTATTTTTTATTCATACCTTGTTGATGACCCCTCAACAAGGGCAGAATAAAAAATAAATAAATGTGTGTGCCACAGGAGGGTCCAACGCATTGTGAAGCACTGAACTGGACCTCCTGTGGCACACAGAGGGTTAATTTTGTTTTTTCTTTTATTATTTTTTATCCATACCTTGTTGATGACCCCCCAACAAGGGCAGAATAAAAAATAAATAAAAGTGTGTCCCACAGGGGGGTCCAACGCATTGCGAAGCACTGCGTTGGACCCCCCCCCTGTGGTGCACACATAGTTTTCCCTTTTTTTTTTTTTTCACACCTTGTTGGCAGACATCAGAACCCCTGATGCAACCCCAATGAGGTCTAAATAAAATACAAAGAAAAATGGAAAAAAAAAATCCTTTGTCTGCCACATGGGTGTCCAATGCATTGCAAAGCAATGTTTTGTCACAGGTTGGACTTGATGGATGCATGTCTTTTTTTCAGCCTTCATTAACTCTGTTACTATGATTTTTACAGTAAAGGCAGTGCATTTGTAGAATTGCCTTGGGAATCTGTGTATGCTGATACTGTAAATGTCTTACAAAAAGGTTTGGATACCTTACTAGCAGTTGGTTTCAAAGCAGATATTAATCCAGGGAACTATCTAACTGGTTTTTGGCATTGAGAAGGAATGTTTTTTTCACACTTTGGTATTTTTTTCTTTTTAATATTCTGTATGTCTGTATGGGTGTTCCCTAGGTCCATTCTTATGTTTATAATTTAACAGATCTAGCAATCGTCTTCTATTCCTTCTGATTTGATTAAATTGTGACACGATCGTGACTATGCTGCTAAAACCCACAAAGTACAACAAAAGGACAATAATAATAAAAGTGATGAGTGCAAAACAACAATATGCTATCACACTACAGATATAATAAAATATATGAATATCATAGTACTAAAAATGAAATCTTAGCTAAAAGGATAAAAGTTAATAAATAGATGAATAAAAGTCCCAAAAAGACCATACATCCAGTCCAATGAAATATGCAAACTAAAATGTTCCAAATATCAGAGGAGAAAAACAGTCATTGTAAAATACCTTACACCTTATGGATGACAGAAGAGAAGTCCCTTACTGAAAACTTGAAATGAGTTCTGGAAAATGAGAAGATGAGGCTGATAGATCTTACAGTAGCCTGTCTTGCTGGCATAATTTCCATGCTGCTAGTCACACCTGATGATCTTGTACTTGACCATCAAACAAAATCCGCAGAAACGAAGGGCTTGGTTACTCCCAGAGAAGAAGCCGGCTCACAAATCCCCAAAATGTAAAAACATATAAGGAGAACAGAACAAAGTATAATATGTTTTAATAGGTGACTATTGCACAAGAAAACATGAATGAACTTACTGGAACCCTATCGTGTATAGAGCATCTCAGAGTCCCTGTGCCTCCTTTTATCTTGTTGCAGTGTCCTGAAATTGATGTCCCTGGTATACTTGTCCTAATGAACTGCTGGTAATTGTCTTTCTATATGGTTGGTGCTTACTCAATGGGTATAACCCTTAAGCAGCATGTGGACCACACACCAACTTCCTGATGTAATGTTGAACAGAATAATGGAGAACAGAGTAAAGGGGGAATATCCCATGAGGGATGTGGGGCTGGGTCCTACTCTAGATCTTGAAGGAAGCTTGTAACCCTTTCCAGCAGGTGTGGGATGAGTAGGAGCCTTAATGTGTTGCTTATCCCTCTGTAATTTAAAGGGGTAAGTGTGTGAGTACTGTCAGTGTTTAAGCAACACATTGAGGAGCAGTGGCTTATTACCCTTCTCCTACTCAAAGGGTTAACAGATGCCTGTATCTTCTGAATCAGTTGCACAGAATTTTGGGGTACATCTCTTTTCCTTGCTTCACACACTCCCAAACCCCCCCTTGCTCAGATGTAACAGTCAGATCAGGAAGAAAATTGGATCATGACTGCCTGTTTCTTCCCAGTCAGTAACATATAATGTTGGGGTATTTGAGGGGCAATTTCTTTTGCTCCCTTTCCACACCCCCATACTTCCCTAGCACAGAGATAACAACAAGATCAGAACTTAGATCAAGGCTGCCTGTGTCTTTCTAATCAGTCACACAGTATTTTTGTGAATTTGTAGTAAATATATTTTGCTCCCTTCACACACCCCCACTCCCCTAGCACAGAGATAACAGCCAGATCAGGAAGGAATTTGGTTCATGAATGCCTCTGTATTCGCATTCACGCAGAATTTTGGGGGTGTTTGGGGTTAACCTCCTTTCTCCCTTCATCTCCCCGAGAGTGCCCCAGACTCCGAAACACAGAAAACAGACTTCCTGCATACAAGACTCCTTAAACTAAACTTCAACTCCACTTTATTATCCTGTCTTCTCTAATTCACAAATGTGCTGCTTTCTCTTCCTCTTACAAACACAGAACAGCGTGCTGTGGGGACCTACTATTCCTTTTATACTATGTCTTCGGGAAAAGAAGGGTAACTTGCCACATGGTTGGGGAAAATTCATTCTTCCCATTGAAATGCAAAAAGCAAGCTGGTGAAAAAAAGCAGAAAATCTGCAAAAAAAAAAAAATCCTTCTCGGAGGGAAGTACCATTTTTCTCCTGTTTAGTTTTTGAGGTGAAAAGTCATGCCCATCCCTAGGCAGTAGTAATAAATCATCATCGGTTACACACATGCAAACACATATTCACACACAGGGCAGGATTTATCAATAGGCCAACTAGGCACTGGCTCAGTCACTCCCACCAGTATGCCCGCCTCCCACCTTAGATGCCCAATTGCCCTGTATTTTATTATTATTGATTTATAACTTCTGGTGCCTATCCTGCCCTGTGCTTTCCTGCTTGGGATGCCCCCTGTGACTAACTCATATTACTCATTAATTCAATTAAAATAAGTGACAAAGGTTACAAAAAGATAAGAAAATAAGGGGATAAAATAAAATAAAAAACAAGGGGGTATAGGGTTAAATTCCACTGTGGGAGAGTGGGTACGAAGTGGGAAATAAGTACATTGTTCCTTAAGGTGAGCAACTGAATAATAGTTGTTCCTTTAGTAGAGTTATTAGTACAACATATGAGTCAGTTACCTTATTTACGGTGACTGAACATAGTAAGAGAGGCATTGCAGAGAATTTTAGGAAATTAAAGGGATAGTAATACTTTGTTTTATCTTTATTTTATTTTTTTTAGGCATTAAAAAACATGAAGAACGATATAAGTCTTATCTTTCAAACCTTTATGGTTTGAGAGATATTCACAAGCAAAGTTTCCCCCTCCCGCCCCTTTTACCTAGTGTAAGCCATCTCTTCTCAGATGTGGAATGCAGTCCATAGACCAGACAGATAACAGCAGGGGACAATATTCTTCCCATGAAAACATTGAAAGCCCTCTCCCCCTTGACAAGTTTTTCAGGTTTTTCCTTTATCTTAATTGAAGGTTGTCCCTCTCTGCAATCTACCTGGACACCTCCCTTCTGCTCTGGCTGAGCAGTGTTACATCAGTAAAAGGGGCGGGATGGGGATACTCTGTGATTGAATTATTCTTGAACTACAACTCTGACAGAATTGAAATAACACTCTCCAAAGTCCAAATACTATGTTGATTAATTAGAGCTGCTTTTATTATGAAACATTACTGCCCCTTTAAGGATAACCCTGTGTTCAAATTCAGTTATTAAGTGCACCAATAAAGTATTCAAGCACACAGAAATTGTTGTATAACTGTAATTTGTTTATTCAGTGCATGTGCCCTTAATTATAGTACATCACAGAGCTCATGAATTCTAATGAAAAGATAAATATGGTATGAACTACCAAGATTGTATAGGTTATTTTGTAAAAGGGATCGTAATCTTTCATAAAAGAGCCGCTCCAATTAATCTTCATATTGGGACATGGAGAGTGCTATTTCGATGCTGTCTGGGTTGTATTTCAAGAGTAATTGAATGATAAAGTATCCCGCTCCCTCCCCTTTTACCTAGTATAAGCCATCTCCCCTCAGATGTGGAGTCTGGTCCTGGTACCAGACAGATCACAGCAAGGGACAATCGTCTTACTTTGAGCATAAGGAAAATCCTGCCCCCCTTGACAGGTTTTCCAGACTTTTCTTTATGCTCACCGAAGATTGTCCCCCTTTGCAATTCATTCGGACAGTCTTGCTGCTCTGTGGTGTAAGTGTTACATCAGTAAAAGGGGTGGGAGAGGAATACATTATCATTCGATTACTCTTGAACTACAACTTTGACAGTATTGAAATAACACTCTCCATGGCCAAATACTATGAAGATTAATTGGAGCTGCTTTCATTGTGAAAAATTACTATCCCTTTAATTCACAAACCCAACTCATTGTTTATCGCAAAGTTCATTAATTTTGATGTGCATATAAACAGAGTAACAGAGTATTCCTCCCACATCATAAGCAGAACCGTTCATTCTAATTGTGTCACAGTAATTGCATTAGATTGGTAACCAAATGATAAACTTAACTAAGCAGTTATGTGCCGTGATATGTTTTCTATGGGACTGTACTTGATGTTTCATAAACATCTGCTTATGATGTGGGAGGAATACTCTGTTACTCTGTTTATCTACAAATCGAAATTAATAATGAGCTCTGTGATATACAATAATTAGGGCTCATGCAGTAACAGAATAACCTTATTTTATACAATCCTAGTATCTCATTACCCTATTTACCTTTTCATTGAAATTTATGGGTGCTGTGATATACCATAATTAAGGGCACACGCACTGAATAAGCAAATCACAGCTATATAACAATTCCAGTGTGCTGGAACACTTTATTGGTGCACTTAATAACCAACTTGTACACAGGGTTATCCTTAAATGACTAAAATTATCTGCATTGCCTCTCTCTATGTTCAGTCACTGTAAATAAGGTAACTGACTTGTATGTTGAACTAATCACTCTATTAAAAGAACAACTATTATTCAGTTGCTCACAAGATATACTTCTTTCCCTCTTTGTACCCACTCTTTCACAGGGGAGTTTAACCCTATACCCCCTGAGATAGTTGTTTTTTGTTTAATTTTTATTTTTTTTCCCTTCTTTTCTTTTCTTTTTGTAACCCTTGTCACTTATTTTCATTGAATTAATAAAATTATATTTTATACCAAGTTGGGTGCTGCTAAAACAGGTTTCCTTTCCTGGTGCTCTCTTTTCCCCAAATGTGTAACATGTGCTGTCTTTGTAAATACTCAGTAGGGGTATTGTAGGTGCAGGTGTGCTTCCTTTCCCTCCATCATATCTGATCAGAGTTCAGAGTGACAGGTGATGGGTCACAAACACAGCAGTGTAAAGTTCTCTACCTCAGGAAAATTGCCACAGTACTGTGAAGAATAATAGATCTAAAAATGTGTGTGGTTAATGGAGGGTATGGCTAAGTGAGGTGTGTGGTTAGGGGTGGGGCAAAGGTGGGGCTAGGGGCACCACAGGGCATTGTACCTAGTGGCACCTGAGATGTAAATTCGGCCCTGTTCTCAAACACACACACTCTTTTTTAAAAAAGTTTGAAGTGCACGGGATGTATGAGGCAAATAACAGGGAGGGAGGTCAGAGAATGTAGGTGAGGTGAAAAACAGGGATGAAGGAGAGGGGTGATCTGGTGAACAATGGGAGGGAGGAAAAACAGGGGAGATGGGGGAACAACAGTGAGGGAGGAAGGACAGAGGCAATGAGGCAAACAACTAGGAGGGAGGGAAGATAGAAAGATGGGGAGATGTGATTTGGGAAGGGAAGTACAGAAGAAAAGGCCTTTCTAGAAGATAAATGGTGCATGATTTTGGCAGGTGAGCCTGAAATAGGAGAGAGATGAAAATCCTTGAAGAGATTTTGACAGGAGTGGTAAGGGGGGAGGATTTTCAACCTGTCCCTGCATATCTTTTAGAGAGGTATGCATGAGGGTGTGATTTTCACAGGAGTGGCCAGGGGTGTATATTGCCTTTATTTCTGATCTTTCTTGTGGCCACTATCTGCTGTTGCAGCTTAAGCTGTCTTGGAGGTCATGGCAGTTTTTCTGCACCTCTATTAAACCTTTTCTCCCTGTTCCCAGAATCAACACTTGTGGTAGGGGCTAACGGTTATTGATAAGGAAGCGGTGTGGCGTATCCCAGGTCCCTATGGACCTAGGACTGATGACGACCGGACTGATTAGAGGGCTGGCCTGATAAATGACATGAAAAACTGGGAGGGAAGAGATGGGGACAAGGAATGGATGTCTCAAGAAGGGGTGGCAGAGAGGCATTAAATACCCTACCGCCCTTCCCACAAATGCAGGCACAGCCTGTACACTTGTGGTAGGGGCTAACGGTTATTGATAAGGAAGCTAGGTCCTATGGACCTAGGACTGATGACGACGACCGGCCTGATTACAGGCCAAAAATGAGGATACCAAATAATGCTACCAAACTTTTATTGAATAATTAAGAAGTCAAAGAAGATAAAGCCATACGGATTTCCTCTTTGGGATTAGAAATATAAAGCATTAAACATTGCAATTTCCATCTGCCTAATTTCTGAATTATATGAGGCGGAGTATTATTGCAAGAGACTGCTGAGGCGGCTCCAATTCGAAAGGAATGACCGGAGTATGACTCGGGTTCTTCTCCTATTTAAAGCAAAATAATGCGGACCAATCTAATGAATTCAATGGTGGATAGAGGCCCTTTGGGAGTAGGGAGCAAAGGGCTATTATCAGGATACTGATCAAGTAGAGACATGAGGTTAGACAGGGCTTTGAAAGGACACCATGGATCGTGGGTAGGAAAGAATGGAATGATGGCGCCTTTACAGACTTGATCGGTTTTAGATTTGGTTAATTGAAAGATAAGGTGATCTTCTTTGACCTGAAGGTCTGACTTCTTCTGAAAGGAATGGTTAGAAGGGGATTTGAGAAATTCGCTTGGCCTTAGGAAGCCAAAAAATCCCATATTGATGGCAGCCAAGAGTACTAAGCTAAGGTCATTACCAAAAGGTTTAGTTGCAATTTTGTCATATAATTTGCGAAATATTTCGCCGCTGATCGGAAGTCTTTTCTTAGGTTGATAAGGTGAGATTTTCTCTAGACCTTTAAGAAATAACTTAACTTGGTATGAGCCTAAGAAGGATGGATGTTCAGGATGTATGAAGGCTAGATGATGATGTATACCTGCTAGATGGAGTTTGATTGAATGGAGTGAAAGGTTTAGTGCGTGGTGGCAATAGGTCGTGTACTCTAGGATGGCTGCCGTAGAGTAATTGTGAGGCATGCTGTGAAGAAGCAGAAATTTTTGGAATGATGACCATGCCCTAGAGTAATTCCTTTTCGAATTAGGGGCTAGGGCCAAGTTAATAATTTCCTTGACTGACTTCTGAAGAATCATTCGAGAGTCAGGAGGTGTAAGATGGGAGGTGTGGTGGGTTGTAGATTCAGATGAGGTGCGATCTTGAAGGAATCCTGTAAATTAAGTATGGATAGCTTTTTAGCTGCTTGGGAGTTGGGAGAGGGGATGTTAGAGCTAGAAAAAGTGAATTTATGGTAGAGAGATAGCCATGTCAGTTTCCTGAGAAAGGACATGGTTAGTAGGGAGGGAGATCTGCCTTTGATTAACAATTCAGATGTGGTTAGGTCAGAAGAGGAAAAGTTGACAGATTGACCTGACCATTTTTGACCCCATAGACTTGAAGCTACTACAATGGGAAATAGCTGCATAGCAGATTGGGACTTCTTAATCTGGCTAGTGAGACCTATAAGTGGCCATGGCTCCGCAAACCATTCAGAACCATGAATGGCAGCGTAACCAAAAGCTGAGGAAGCATCAGAAAATACTAAGGGGGAATCTAGGGAAAGAGGAATGGTAAAAAGCGACTGCCCATTCCAATTACGCAGGACATTTTCCCACATAGCTAAGTCTGATCTGGCAGACTTGCTAATTGTGATGATTGATGAGTTGTCTGTTGAAGCAAGAAGTGATAGGAGGTACAAGATAAAGGATTTGCCCTGCGGTATGATTCTTGTAGCGAAGTTTAGGTAACCTAGCAAAGATTGGAGCTCATTCCTAGAACAAACGGTTTTAGCGCAAAAGTTTTTAACCATAGACTGTATCTGCAATATTTTCTCTGCCGGTAATCTAGCTTCCATGTTTTTGAGTCTAGAGTGATACCAAGAAATTCAACTTCAGTAGCTGGGCCTACCGTTTTGCTGGATGCTAGGGGGATATTAAGTTCCTGGAAAAGATTGATAAGGCTTGAAAGAGCGGAGGGCTCTGAACTAGCTGGTTCTATCATGAGGAAGTCATCTAGATAATGCAGCACCATGGGGAGCCCACAATGGTTAAGGAGGAGCCAGCAGAGGGCCTCGGCAAAGTGGTTAAAACTCCTAGGACTGCTCCTGGAACTGAAGACCAGGCGAGTCGCAAAGTAGAAACTGTCTTGCCATTTGATACCTTGCAAGTGCCAGAGGGATGGATGGACAGGGAGTAACTTGAAAGCATCTTCAATGTCTATGTTGCTGAGCCAGCAACTGGGGCCTGCCTGTTGTATCAATGCTATGGCATTCTCAATATTGTGGTACCCTAATGAGTATTCTTCTGCTGGTATTGAATGTTGAGTGAGGGGCCGAGAAATCTATGATTAATCTTTTCTTCTGCGAGAACTTCCTGGTAGCTATGCCAATGGGATTAATACGCCATATAGGGAATGGAGGTGTCTGGAAGGGCCCTATGACGAAGCCCTTTGAGATTTCTCTAGCTAGTAAGGTGTCAACTGAGGAGGGGTCAGTGAGGGCGGATTGGAGGTTAGGACACTCGGTTGACTGAGATGGAGTAGCTAAGACTCCTATGTGAAAGCCTTGTTCAAAACCTGTGGTGATAAAGGAAACAAATTGCTGATTGGAATGACTAGACAATAATAAAGCCAGGAGACTAATATTTATGGTTCCTAGTCATTTATTTTTTGGAACATTGCGAGGGAAAATGTGGCGAGCATGGGACTGATGACAGAGGGAGCACATGTGAAGCATGCAGCAGCTATGAAAGAAGCACCCCCTATCGTTAAAATTGTTGCATATCAGAGATGACCCGATGTAGTGAATAGTGCGTCCGAATTTGTCTACTGTGGGGAGTGATGTAGATGCGGCTGTAGGATCGATAGGAGGTTCCATTGGGGCAGAAGCTGAACTGGAAGATGGACATGGCCATGCTGACTGGCATGATGGACAGACTGGGGTCTTTAAACCAGCGAAGTATCGACAGAAAAGCTCGTTGTCCAAAGATCCCCAGTCTGACACCTATCCGAATTGCTCTAGGGCTGCTGCTGCTTTGGCTGAAAATGAGTTATGATAATCATAGAAACTAAAACAGCCGTAGAGGTATCCAAGATCTACTATTAGATAGAGATATTGATCTAACTCTTGCCTCCTGGAGGGGAAAGATGAGCACACAATATCCCTATAGATATTGAAGGCCAGGATGAACTCCGGTATTGACAATTTTTTGGAGAGCCTAGGATCCTTGGCCTTCAGAGTGACCACTATGTCGCCGCACTGCACGGTATGGCTTTCGGCTAGGTCTTGAGTAGCGATCAACAGGGACACTAAATTAACATCTCTCCCCTCCAGGAGTATATGAGCGGGGACCATATGTGTAGGTGTAATCTGAGGACTGTGGGAAGCAGTTGGCGTACCTAGGTTAGAGGGTGGAGTCAGGGAAGCGGAAGCTTGGTTCGCTTTGAGTGAAATGATGCGGGCTTGCATATCGGACATAGCTTCTGACATGGTGGTAAGAAGTTGAGTGATGTGATTCAACTGATGAGAATGATCTTGTTGCTGAGGGAAGTTGGGAGATGCTGGTGATGAATTTGGGGTCTGCTGGACACAAGGTGTCTATGGAGTGGGTAGAGTTTGGTCTGGAAACAGGAGATGAAAAAGTTTTGGTTTCCTAGCAGAGGGGGCGTATTGAATGTTTCTACGGGACAGTTCAGCTGTGATGCGAGGTATTGTCCATTCTTTGTAAAGTTGGCTGTTGGACCCTGTAACGGATGGTGGGTCTGGCAGGGGGGCACCTTCTAGGCTTGGGTCTTGAGGGGCCTTATTTTCCATAGCTGTAGGGAAAGAGATTGGAACCAATTAATAGAGGAAGCTATCTGAAGACCTAGAGACAGAAAACTGACCTTGGACCTGGATGGAAGGCTCGGCACCTTGATCCGGATAGCTCAGCAGACTTGAATCTGGAGAGGCGGAGACAAGGAGATTGCCGACGGACCAGCTTTATGGCGTGGTCATGCAGTAGGTCACTTCCCACAGCTAGACATCCTGGCTGCCTGTTCACCATCAGGTAGATGCGGATATCTTCGCCGAGGGGAATATGGAGAAGGTAAAGTAAGAACGGTTATACAGGAGTGAACTGTGAACTTAGATAGGTGGAGTGCGAGCGGGAGGATGGTGAAGATTGGACCTCTGACGGGAGGTAACCACCCCTGGCTCTTACATGCCTGTGGGAGAAAGTGAAATTAGTTCTGGAGGAGAGCTATGCGAAAATCACCTCTAGTGTGTTAGAAATTAATGCACCGAAATGTTATGGACAGGAAGCTAGAATGAAGTGAGAGAGAAGTCTATGCTGGGGGGGAGAGGAAGAGTTGTAGGAGGAATGGAGCCTCTGACGGGAGGCATCTAAGGTTAGTGAGAATGAACTTCTGACGGGAGGCAAAGGAGAGAGCTGAACCTCTGATGGGAGGTAACTTACAGTTAGTAAAAAGGAACCTCTGATGAGAGGTAAGCTAATGATTTGATTTTGAATTAGAACCTCTGACGGAGGTTAGCTTGAGGTAAATGGAATGAACCTCTGATGAGAGGCGGCATGACCTGGATGCTGACGTTAGGATATGACGGCATCCTGCTGTGATAAGATGGATATACTTACCCTGGGAGGGATCTATAGGTGCTGAAAAGGAAATAAGCTGGTCAATTTGGTTCTTGGAGAAAATGTCAGCTTGGTTACTATGAGTTGGGGAGGTAAATACTGAATGATTGAACCTTACCGGACTGCGGCTGTACTTGTATTTGAATACTTCAATAGATATCGGGCAAGATCTGCTGACAGGGCAGTTCCTCCTGTAGTTACCAACTGTAAGGTAAGGAAGAAAACTACCATCTGAGTACTAAGGTCCTACTGGTGCTGATAAATGGTAAGGTAAACGGAATAGTTACCAATTGGCAGGACTAAAAGTTAAGCCAAGCTTGATGATGCAGAATTGCGGCAACAATGAATGTAGCTGAAGTAATACACATATATAGGCGTAGTGGGTCCCAGAAGACCTGGCTTACATGTACTGGAAGAATTAACTCACATATATGATAACCCAGGAACGAGGTAACCAATTGGTTAATGGAGTTTGACTGAAGGAGTAGGGATGTGCAAGATAAAAATGACTTCTCTGAGAGTAGGGTGAAATTTGAGAGAAGTATGAAGGGGCATGGTGCGTAAAAGAACAGAAATACCCTCTGGTGATGACATGAAAAACATAGTGATTGAATGTATAGCAAAACATACAGCACTTAAAACTTATTGCGGCTCCCAGCTTGCATGGAATCATAAGATATAGTCTGGTTTGCTCATTATATGACATCCTAGCAAAAGAGCTTGGACTGGACTAATCTTATGTCATGGCACATTGAGTTTGGAAAAAGTATAGTTTTTATGCATGAGTGTGTAATATATATATATTATTGCAATTAATCCTTAAGGGCTATATATCAACAAGGTATGTGAAATATAGATATATACAGTTCACCTTGGAGTGATATGTCAAATAGGGAATAGCTAGCTGTTCAGCAACAGCTTAAATATCTGATGCATAGAGTAAATCGTGCATGTATTGTAATGTCTAACTGACATACAATGTGTTTGCTATTTGATCGCCTTGCATGCTAACTGTAATGGAGAGGCATAATTAATCTCCTATCCCTGTGCAAGGGATTTTTCTGGCAGGAGGAAAGATGAGTTATAAGTATGGCAGGCTTTTTTTAAGTATTGTGGGAGACTTTAAAGATAACAATCAGGGACTTACGATTTCCGAATATGCCCTGTCAAGTCCTGGTCCACCGGAGCGGCTTGCTGGCGGAAGTTTGGCGGGCGTGTGGCTGATGGGCTGTTGCGACCCGCTGACATCACTGCTGACAATGCTGGACGCGCAGAGACAGTACATGTAAGCCAGGTCTTCTGGGACCCACTACGCCTATATATGTGTATTACTTCAGCTACATTCATTGTTGCCGCAATTCTGCATCATCAAGCTTGGCTTAACTTTTAGGAAGGCATACGCGTGAACGGCTTGATGAATACGTACTGGGATGGAGACGACGACAAGCAATGGACGTCTCAAGAAGGGGCGGCAGAGAGGCATTAAATACCCTACCGCCCCTCCCACAAATGCAGGCACAGCCTGTACACTTGTGATATGACTCTGGTTCACCTGTACTCTGGCCCAATTGATTTTTGGTTATTCAGCGCTTTGGCTGACAACTTTCCCCATGACAAGTAGCTCTACCAAGATAATATACTCTGATGGCAACAATCTCTAACTATACACTCTACCCTCTCACCCTAACTCCTTGAAATTCTGATGGATTCTGGGGAAACAAATGCTGACTTCCTCTGCCCACTGAAACTGCATCTTGAATAGGGGTGGGTGAAAAATGTGAAAAATTTCCTGCATGACTTTTCGCACAAACTTGCAGATTTTTCGCTTTTCCCGCCAAAAATTTTGCTTTTCCGCCTATGCGAAAATTTCCTCCTTTTCGCCTATTTTAACAGATTTCCTCCTATTGCAACACATTTTTCAACTATTTTTCCTATAGGTGCTACATTTCCCACTCTAATATTACTTCTTCTGAGGACTGAAGTTTAGAAATAAGTGACTGAACGTCAAAGTTGTGAGTCCTACAGAAACATATGCCTTTAAAATTATTTTAGCATGCAGAATGCATTTGTCCTTTGCCCACAACACTAACATCCTGTTTAAGTGACACTGGCATATATTCATGATGATATTAAGTAATAAAAAAAAGTACAACCTACAATGTGTCAGATGTGTATAGTAGCGGTGGTGGTGGTGGTGGGGGACTGGCATGGCGTGATTTGTGTATCCTCCTTCTCAGATTATTGAAACACATTACTTATTGGTGATAGCAGTGGTTCCAAGTGGGGTAGATGGCGGCAACCCTTCTTCACATCCCTCCTTCACCTCCTCATCTGTGCTGCTGTTAATATATTTGTCCTGGCTTTCTCTGTCATGTGTGGTTTCTGCTACCTGATAATCAAATAGTATGAGATGTTGGCTCATTTTTAAGAATGTTAGTCTCCAAGCATTGCTGCTTGATAGCCATGTCCTGCGGTCATTGACAATATAACCAGCTGCACTGAAAACCGTCTCAGGCTCAACGCTTGCTGGAGGACAACTACGGGTTTCCACTGCAGTATGTGTCAATGCTGGCAACACACACTGCTTTGTTTGCCAGTTTTCCATGGGGTCATTGTTTTTGCCTAAAATGTAGCTATCCTGCAAGTATGCAGAAACCATCTCACATGCAGTGGGACCACTTCTATGAGCTACACAGTGTCCCTGCGTGTCAGTTACCAACCCACACTCAGGGAGCAAGTTCCAAAGAGATGTACCTCCACCACCATCACTACCAATGTTGGGTTTTTGCCACCCCTACTGAGACCCATGATGAATTGCCCATTGTTGTGAATGGGATATTCTGGTTGATGATGTCTGCTGGTTGAAATGCTTTTCTGCCTTCCTTTTCACTATACTGCCTAGATGTTTGTTGTGCCCTCACTTTCTCCCTCTCATCCTTCACAATGCAACCCTCCACTCGATCAATAAGCATTTCTCGATATTCCTTGACAGAATCCGATTACTCAGAGAGTTGCTGCTGATTGCCATGACTCCTTGTTGTGACAAACTGCTGATGGCCCTTTAGCAGAAATTCTGAAATTTTGTGTTTAAAGAGGGGGTCCAGCAAAGTGGTAAGAATGTATTACATAAATTACAGCCTCAATGTGACTCAACAGAATGATTGCCTCCTCAAATGGTTTCAGCAGCTCACATACATCGCATATTAGCTGCCATTGGCAAGGGGACAAGGAGGCTCCCTCCAAAGCCTTCCAGTTTTCCATGGTGTACTCAGTAATGGCCATATTCTGCTTGCAATACTCTAGCATGTACATGGTGGAATTCCACCTGGTAGGGACCTCCATTTTCAGCTGGTGATGGGGCAGGTTGTTACACTCTTGTATGGAATATTGAGCATTTCGTGCACTGTAGGAGTGACTAAAATGGGTACAGATTTTGCGGGCAATAGTAAGCATCTGGTCATAACTAAATTTAGCACATGGACAAAGCAGAGCACATGCACCATACCACCTATTCTCAAAGCAGCAATTCTGCTGGAGCTGTTATCAGCAGACACAAAACCAGCTTTTAAGGAGCTGGGTAAAAGCCATTCCTCTATCACCTGCTCTAACTTCCTAACAACATCAACATCTTTGTGGGACTGTCTCTCAAGCAAGCACAAGGTGGCATGACAGTGGTATGGGCTATCCTGCTGCTGCTGCTTCTGCTACCTTCTAATCACACTGCCACAACCAGAAGCACGATTACTGGCTTTCACCTGATGCTGTAAGCTAGTGTTGTCCACTTTTGGTGCTGGGAGGGAAACTCAGTGAGCAGACACAGTCATATAGTCTGTGCTCTTCCCACTTGTCCACATATCTGTTGTCAGGTGGATTTTCTTGCCATATGCACTTTTCAGCCCTTTGCCCACCACACTAACCACCTGCTTGTACAATTCAGGCACAGCCATCCTGGAAAAATAACTGCGGCTTGTGATCTTGCAGTGTGGAGCTACACATGACATCAGTTCTCAGAAACCATGGTTTGCTACAAAAGAATATGGCAGCATGTCAATTGCCAACATCTTGGCAACCTTGCCATTTCACAGGCATATTTTGAGATTGTTTTTGTGAAGTTTTTGACTCCTTCTTAGGAACTCAGTCAGTGTGAGTTGGCAGGACATAGCAGAAGAACCCTGAAACTTTATTGCTTTAACAACATGACTAGAAGAAATGGTAGATGCAGCATATGTGAGCAGTTTATGACTCTTGCCATCTCCTACAGCAAAGCCAGAGTCATCATACTCCTCTGCAGCAGAAGCCATATGTGTTATTTAGACTGAACTAACTATTGGCACTGGCAGTAGCACACTCTTGGACACATAAATAACTTCTCTACTTCTCTTTTCTGCCATAGAGCCGTGGGAACTTTTTAAAGTGCTTCTGCTACTGCTAGTTGTGGTACTTTTGGCCTGCTGATAGTGTGTCTCCCAGTCAGACCTGTGGTTGTACTTCAGGAGGGATCTCATAGAGGAGGTGCCTAGGTGTGAGTCTGCTTTCCCCCTGCTCATTGGGTTTTTGCACAAACAACAGATAGTAACATGCTTAACTTGAGGATGCTGAATAAAGTATCTCCATACTGTGGACTTCATGGAATGAGGGGTTCCTGAGGTGGTGCTGATGCTACTACTACTGCTACTACTACTACTACTGAGGCTAGATGTTGATGTAATTCTACTTCCACTACTACTAGGTGTCAAAGGTGCAGCACTTACAGCAGCAGCAGCAGCAGCAGAGGCACTCGTCATATCTAACATTGTGGATGTTAACCTGTGTTGCTGGATACTCAAAACAGGTGTGTGTGTCTGAGTGGGACTGTGAAGAGGTGATGATGCTGATGATGAATGATAGGGTGACGGTGTGCTTTTTGCCATCTGTGCTTGCCCAGGGTCAGAATTTCCAATGACTTTCTCAAACAGTTTATAGACAGGCACAGTGGTCCCTAAAAGTGGTGGAAGATTCAGTCTTTGACTTCTGCTAACCTTACAGCCCTGTCACCATCCTCACTCTCATCTGTATCTGAACAAGGATGTTGGAGGGATATATTCTAGATCTGCATCATCATCAACCATCATAAGGTCATCCTCAGCAGCATCAGCATCACCTGACAATTCTTGCCCACTAACCTTTTATTCCTCTAAGCTTTTAGAGGTCTCAAACAATTTATTTTTACTTTTGCTGTAACAAACTTCCCTACTACTTTGAGGATGGGTGTTTTGGTGCTTGTTTGTCTCACTATCTGATGCAACATGCGGTTCAGCTGCTACACCTTCCTCAGTTATGCTATTGCCAGCATCATCAACACTTGAATGTGATTTGTTGTCATCTTCATTGTTCCTCTTATATGGTTCTTGATTTCTACTGGCACTAGTGGTGCTGGAACTAGTTTTGCTGGGACCTCAACAAACTGCATCCTCCCTTGGAATAGAAGGATCATCATTATTGATTGCACACACTGCAGCAACCATTGCCACAGTTAGTTTTTGAACTACTAATTTACTCTCACGTCCCTGCACTGCTCCACCACTCCCCCTTCTCCTTCCTCTTTTGCGTTTGATGGATATTATGCAACTACACTGTGTTTTTTTACTGTACGGTACACAACACAACTGGTGGAGCTGCATGATGCCTTGCCTAAGCGCAGTCAGCGTTCTGTCACTGTCACATAATATATTTAGTTCTTTATTCTTTTTATTTATTTTTTTTAAGTTGTCCACCCTGTTGTCTTATCACAGTCTGTCCAAAAAAATTATAACTGAAAAACAAAATCAACAACATCTTTCCCCAGACTTCCCCACCCAGCACAGAGACAAAAACGGCAAGATCAGCAGGCAAATAGGTCCCTAGCTGCCTGTGTCTTGCCAGTCAGTCACATGGAATTTTTGAGTATTTGGGGTCAACCTTCTTCCACCCTTCTTCTCCCCAGAGTGCCCCACTGACTCTCCTAACAGAACAAATGTCCTACCTAAAAGATTCCCTAAACTAAACTTCATTTTCACACTCTGTCTTCTCTAGCTCAAAAAACATACTGCTCTTCTCTAACAAACACAAAATGGCATGCTGTATATACCTGTAGAAAACTTTCATGTGGTGGAGAAATATTTTTCTTCCCATTAATTTCAATGGGCAAAAAAGGCAAAAATATTCGTCCAAATCTAATCCTGAAGTTGCCCAGACAGATTACAAATGTGTCATGGCTTTGGATCTTGCAGAGGTGTCTGAGGCTATTCTTTACCAGTTTGTCCTTGGAACAACATTTAACCCAGGTACAGGAATAGAAACAAAATTTGGATTGCATTCCTACTTTTCTTCATCTTATTGATCAAATCAAAAGAGAATTTTTTCTTGTTGAGAGCAACATTGCATTTTTATTAATGTGTTCCTGTTCTCAACAAAAAATGCTTTGTTCTGTGTCAATAAACCATTGCTTTCACTTGGTCATTCATATGTAAACTTTTGACAGGTCTAGTTAAAAGATATGTTATTTTCATCCCCTTTGATTATAATGTAATGATAAATGAAATTATAATAAACCAACAGCAGTGATATACCCCCTGCTGTTAATATTACAAACAAGTAATCTGGAGACTTACTGTAATATAGAGCTGCATATTATATACTGGTATAAAAGAACCAATGCTCTCAAGTATACCTTTATGTCACAGGCAAGTACTATAGTTACATACTTTCAAGGCAACAGCAGAATAAGTGATAAAAAGTTAGAATAGAAAAGCTACCATAGATCTCTGCATGCAGTTGAAAGCACTATTTATTTAACCCTTTGAGTTCCAATGCAATGCATTGTTTTGCATTACATTAGATACCTCTCTGCACTCATACGGTTAAGTCAGGATCCTAAGTCACATCAAAAGTAAATAGGATAAGTAGAGAGAATAACTTAGTATATCGGATTCCAAAAAAGTAATTCTATATATTTTCCAGTAATCTTGTGGCTCATCGTTACTACAACGAATTATTATTCCAAGAAAACCCACCCAATGCATTTTTCTGTGCTTTATCATGGCTTTCTCAGAGGCTATAGTGTTACCGAATCCCTGCTGTTGGCTTTTAATAATTCCAATTATTACATCATAATCACAGGGTATAAAATTAAAATATATTTTAACTTGACTTATTAAAAGTTAAGAATGAACACATGAATGACCAAGTGAGAACAAAAAGTTTATTGACAACATAGAATGGATCTATTTTTGTAGCAAACTGGAACACAATACTACAAAAGCAACGTTGCACTCAACAAAAGTTTTCTCTCTTTTGATTTGTAATGGTAATAAGATCTGTTGTGTCACTACACAGTTTGAATACACCACAATATTTTGAGTTTGTTCTTATCCACAAAAGAATCTCTGGCACCTTCTGCTGTACCTGCTCCAACTTCTTCAGCCGCTCCTCTGGTTTCTTCACTGTACCATGCACACAAGCTTCCTCTTCCTGAGAGATTTGATGGGAACCCTAATCAGTTAACCAATGTGTTCAACATTTTGGGAACAAGCATACTGGCTTATGAGTTTGCTCTTCTTTCCTTCACTCTTCTACAGTTTAGACAGTAATGTGATTGAAGTAGCCATTTGAAACATATGGATATAATTGCATTATGTTTACATTTGGGAGCAAAATGACACTAAAATGCTAAGTCGTGTTTCACCATTTAACCCTTTGAGTGCCAGAATGGTGTCCAACTCATTTTGCAATTAACTGGGCACCCGTTTGACACTCCAATGGTTAATATTGTCATTCATGTTCCAACTCTACAATGCATGGGGTTTCCATCCCCCATGCTTTTACCTGCAATATGTTTATTCCAGTTCAGTTGTCTCTATGTCTGTAACCATGTTGCCATATTCTAATGTTGTTTGCTTACTTTTCGTACCCTTTGGATTTTACCAGTAAACTTTTAAAATAAAAAAAATAAATAAAAATATTGTCATTCATATTTATTTTAAACAGCATAATGGCAATTTAAGAGCATTATTTGCATCAATAGCTATCTGCACAATGACACATAGTTAAATAGAATGGTATCCTTTCTTTCTTTCTATTGTGTTGTAAAGGACTGTAAACAACCTACAGAGCTTACATCCAGCAAATGACACATTATATTCTTTTTGTCTTTTACCTAATAGTTGCAAAATACTATAATAGTGTTGGACACAAGTTAGTGACCCCATCACTGCTAGTTGTATGTCTTGTTTCTTCCATTTCCTTTAAATTCTCAAAGTCATCAGTATTTATTGCCTCAGAGGATGATCAATATAGAGGAGCTAACTTTATTGATTTAACAGAGATCTTTGATCTGATGATTCACCACCACACATTGCAATTCTGTTGGCCTTTAGTGTTCTTAAAACAGCAGTTTCAGAATGGTTGCTTAATTGTGGCACTGTATGTCAGATGTAAATAATGATCAAAATAGGGTCATGTTCATGTCAGTTCTAAATCTTTCATAAGACATTCCATTTGTTTCTCCAGTGCTGAGTGATAAGACAAATTAGACTATGTTTCATCCTCACTGATACTGTCTGTAAACAATGAATTCATTGTGATGTTATTTGTTCTGAGTTTATTGTAATCGTTGATGCTTTTAAAACTATTATATTTTATTATTTTAATCCTCACACTGTTTCATCTCTAATTCAGCCAAAAATGTAAATATGGATTATAACAATATAAAATCTAAAGCTAAACAATTAAATATCCTGTCATAAAGTTCACAGAGAATTACTGGAAAATAAAGGACACATACAATCTGAATATAACCAACAACAGGAAATAATAGCATTTATACAAATACTTAACAATTATTCATGTAAACTGTGAAGACCTTCTCCAAGAATTCCTATTCTGCTATTATTTGATTACCAGATTATCTGGTCTGTAAATAGAATCCCTCCTCTAATTTGTTTGTAAGTCTCCTAGTCTATCCAGTAAATGTAACAAAAGCATACAGTACTTATTGGGAAAAAAAAAGTCACATGAAAGTACCATAGTAGAGACAAACGCACATTCTGCATTCTGCCTGGGTTTCTTCCCTTGGCCAACGGTTCCTTGAACTGCATTGATTTACATAGGTTATGAACCATTGACTGATATGGAAGCACAAAAAGGAATATGAGAGTGGAGTACTTCTACCTACAGTGCAGGCTTCCTCTAAAGTGGTCCAATATCTTCTCTATCAACCTAAAGTCTATGTGGATGCAAAGGATGATGAAGGCAGAAACGTCTCCTGGTCTCCATTTTTAACTGCTCATCTTTTAGAGTCTTGAGAATCCCCTCTTGAATTGGAACCTCTAAGTGGAGAAATTTACAATAGTTTACAAACAATAGTTTATTTTGCTGTGGCAATACAAAAGGGGTCTTCAATAAGAACTGGAAAAAAGTCAGATTTTATTTGCAGGTGTTTTTTTGTGGAAAATCCACAACTTGTGTTTAAGAAGAACATTGCCGTTTCCTGCCTATGCTTTCTTTGGCCATGATAATTCCAGCCCTGGTACTACAACAATCTGGAACCTCCTGACTTCCTGGGACTTGAGAAACAGGGAGCTGTAGAAGCAGAGGCCTACATAGAGAAGAACAAATCATTTGTGGAGCAATTGTTTAGTGAGAGAGTTAGCAAGCACTACCTGTACATATGTTGTCGCTGTTGCCTGCTGCACTGTGTGTGTGTGTGTGTGTGCGTGTGTGTATGTGCATGGGTAGGGGGAATCAGTAAGAGGAGATGGAGAAATGATGCTGCTGATGTGGAGGAATCCAGTAGCAGCAGCAGTCTTAACTATGGCAGTGATCAGCAGAAGGACCCACCACATCCAACCCCACCTCATACCCTGTGACTCCCAGACTCCAGAGCCCACAAGCAGCAAATAGTGCTGCTACCACCTTCACATCATTCCCTGTGAGTGAGTGCCAGTTGCAAAAACTGGCAGATTTTTTGCTTTTTCCGCAAAAGTTTTCTCCTTTTCTCCAATGCAAAATGTTCCGCTTTTCACCTATTTTAACACATTTTTCACCTATATTTGCTATGGGTGCAATATTTCCCACTGCAATATTACTTCTCTGAGGGATGTAGTAGAGAAATAAGTAGCTGACAGTCAAAGCTGCTTGTTCTTCAGCAACATATGCCTTGAAAAATGTGTTAGGATGCAGAGTGCATTTGTCCTTTGCCCACAAAACTAACTTCCTGCTTAAGTGACACTGGCACATATTCAAGATGATGTAAAGATATATATATATATATATATAAAGTACTACCTACAATGTGGCAAATGGGTATGGTAGTTGTGTGCGTGTGTGTGTAGATATATATATATATATAGTGTACACTACAACAGTTTTTACCGTTATAATGTTTATGTCAAAAGAAAAGCTATCCTTCTTATATTACTGATACACATTACTTATTGGTCATAGCACCTGTGTGTCAAATAAACCGTTACATTGGGTACAGTCATTACAGTCGCTGATTGGCGTTATTCCGTGCCTCTGTGACAGTCCTCCTTTGGCAGCTCCGGTAGTCTACCGTTTGTCCAGGTCCTTCGTTGCTTTTGCTGCCTTTGTCGCCATTGTGTCACTCTCTGAGTAGAGAGTGGATTAAGGGCCATTATACTCTTAGGACCTGCCCGTCCTCCCAGCCTAATAGTAATCACACTATCCGTATTTCATTTGGATTCACACGAATTGTACCTGACCTGTGTCAGTATAGTATTGTATATATACATACTGGACCTGTGTGGGTACTAATAACTGTAACCTGACCTGTGTCAGTATAGTATTGTATATATATATATATATATATATATATATATATATATATATATATATTGGACCTGTGTGGGTATTTTGTACTGCTACCTGTCCTGTGTCAGTAATATACTGTTGCATACATACTGGACCCGCGAGGGTTATTCTATTACTGTGGTTCTTCAATAATTTACCTAACCTCTGTCTGAGTGTCCATAAAACCGTTGCAAACTTATAGGGTGACTGTGTACTTTTTGACAGCTTTACTTGTCCAGGGTCAACATTTCCACTGGTTTTCTCATATAGTTTATAGACACCACTGCTCCTTTTCAGTGGTAGAAGATTCAGCTTTTGCCTTTCTTCTAACTTCATGGCCATGTCATAATCCTCTCTCTCACTCTCAACTTCAATTGTATCTGAACAAAGGAAGGATGCTGGAGGGATATATTCTAGCTCTGCATCATTTTCATCATCAGTCATTATTAGGTCATCCTGAGAAGCATCACCTGCCACTTCTTGCCACTACCTATCACGGTGCCGTGATTCAGCCCTTGGCTACCTGACTGTTCCTGTAGTGGCTGGCGGCTACATTCTGGTTGTGGACTTTCTGGTTGCTTGCTCATCATTATGAGCTCGATATTTTTATAGGCCATGCTCACCTTAGCTTTGTAACTCCTCCTTCCTAGGAGGCCTTATAGCCACGTTTGGGCATAGCCTGATTGCCCTTTTGTGGTGTTTCCGAGCGTTATTGTTACAATCCATTTCTGGCTGCCTTTTCGATATGTGTATGACCCTTGCCTTTGTCTGACTACCCGATTAGTATCTGAACCTCTGGCCTTGTCTGACTACCCAATCTGTGCTCAGTCTGGCTTGTCTGACTAACCGCTCCGTGTATGACCCTTGGCCTGACTGACTACCCGCTACGTGCTACCCTGGCTCTGCCTGACTACCCGTTTTGAGTATGACCTCGGCCTGCATATCTGACTTCTCTATTGGGCATCCGGGTGTGAGTGCTGATGGGTTAGTGGCTTTGGCCATCCGTATTGCCTGGTGGTCCTAGTGTTCTAGGATGTCCGTAGTATCCTAGCACTCTAGGTTACTTGAGCCTTTCCTTGCTCCCTGCTTGTGTGCCTTTCCACTTGCTGTTCGTGGATTGTGCTTACTCCTGGTTCTATCATCCGGAGGCAGTCTGTCTTCATTCTTTGCTGTTCCTGTAGTGAACCTTGCATTGTCCCCACACCTGTCTCGGGAAGGTTGGGGTAGTGTGTTTATTATTTACTGCCTGAATTTCAATAAAAACTTTATTTTATTCTACCTGTAACTGTCAGAATATTTGTCTAGCAGTCCCGTGACACTACCCTTATATTCCTCTAAGCTTTTAGAGGTCTCAAACATTTTCTTTTTACTTTTAATTTAACAAAGTCTGCTACTACTTTCAGGATATGTGTTTTAGTGCTTGTTTGTCTCACTATCTGATGCTGCAGATGGTTAACCTGCTACACCTTCCTGTATTATGCTATTTGTATCATCAACACTAGTATGCGACTTTTTGTCATCTTCAGTTTTCTTCTTATATGTCTTCTTATATGGGTCTTTTATTGTACTGGCACTGGTGGTGCTGGAAGTTTTGCCAGAACCTTGACAAACTGCATCCTCCCTTGGAGGAGAGGCATCATCATCATGATCATTTATTGCACACTATACAGAAACCATTGCTGCAGTCAGTTTTTGAACTATTGATTTACTCTCATCTCCTTGCAGTGCTCCACCTTTCCCCCTTCCCCTGCCCCTTGTGTGTTTGCTGGACATTACTCAACTACTATGAGTGTGTGTGTGTGTGTCTTTACTCTAAAGTACACAACACAACGAATGGAGTTTGGTGCTAATAGGTAGTTCTTTATTTTCTGTTTTGGAGTGTGATGTCTTGCCTTAGCCTAATCAGCTGACTGTCACCTAATATATTTAATTAGTTCTTTTTTTATTCCTGTATTATTCTTTAAATTTTATTTTCTTATTTATTATTAAGTTGTCCACCATACCTTATTACAGTCTGTCAAAAAAAAATATTACTGAAAAATAAAATGAACAACTTCTTTCTCCAAACTTCCCTAGCACAGAGATAGCAACAGCAAGATCAGCAAGCAAACTGGTCCCCAGATGCCTGTGTCTTGCCAGTCGGTCACATTGAATTTGGGGGTATTTGGGGTCAACCTCCTTCCTCATTTCTTCTCCCCAGAGTGCCCCCAGACTATCCTAAAACAGAGAAGAAATATTCTACCTACAAGACTCCTTACACTAAACTTAAATTCCCCTATCTTCTCTAGCTCAAAAAATGTGCTGCTTTCTCCTCTCACAAACACAGAATGGCATGCAGTGAGACCCTGAAATCCTATACAGCTGTAGAAAAGTAGAGAATATGTACGTGTGGTGCAGAACATTTTTTCTTACAATTGATTTCAATGCAATGAGCTTGGTGAAAAAAGCAGAAAAATGGCACTTTTCAGTGAAAACTTTCTGCCAAGCGGGAAGTGCCATTATTCACGGATTTTGCCCATCTCTATTCCAGAGCACCGCAACATATATGCTGCAGCAGATGCAACAACCACCTGCACCTCATCCCCTGCTTTGACACAGAGACATAAGCACCCAACAGCAGATAGTGTGCTGAGGCCACCAACACTAGATCCCCATTATAGTGATGCTTCACTTATCATCCAAAAGCTAAACATGTTGCTGTCAGTTAGCAGGGGAAAGCAGGATTACATATTGGCACATCCTCATTGAGATCTCGCCTGAAGCACAACCACCTTCAGTGCCACAAGTCATATTGTTAAATCAAAAAAGTTACACAGTTCTTCCACTATGTACTGTCATCCCACACTTACTGAGTTGTTAGAAAGGAGTCAAAATCTGTGTGAAAATAATACAAAAGTAGGTCTGTGCAATAATAAACTTAACTTTATTTAGAAAATGTTTTACCAGGAAGAATACATTGAGATTTATCTCGTTTTCAAGTATGTCCTGGACAACATGCTGCCCTTTTCTTTTATTTTTGAAACAGAGGTTTTAAAGAACTATGTCATGTGTTGAACCCTGCTAGTATTCCCAAGTTACTGTTATTTTTTAAGGAGTTGTACAAGCAGGTGGTTAATGTTGTGGGCAAAGGACAAAGGGACTCAACCAGTCAATAACTTTTGCTGTAATATTCTAACTAATCTGTTACGGTTCTCAAACAAGACAAGGAGTCAGACGGTATAGTTAAAATCACCTTTATTAGAATAATAGGTAGTAATGCCAATAGCTAGAATAACGAGAATAGACAGAGGGTGACGTAAAAGGCCAGTTACTCTATCAGAAATAAGAGTCTATCAATAGGTCAACCACAATAGCTGGAGACTAGGCCGGAGCCAGCTGGTACCGGATATGACACAAAGTCTCCCGCTAGGTAGCTACAATGGAGAACACTGACTCACCCCTGCAGTCAGTTAGGAAGAGCTTGTTTCCAATAAGGGATTGCAACAATGGAGACACTGACTCACCCCTGCAGTCAGTAAGGCCAGAGTCTGCCAGAGCCCCAGGTCCGCACCAGGATGGATGTCTGTGGGAAATGGTCAACACAGTGGGGCGAATAGACAGAGCCACTGGTCAGCACTAGTTAGGATAGTCAAACAAGCCAAGGTGATACACAGAGCGGACAGTCAGCCAGAGCTACAGGTCTGCACCAGAGGGGATGTCCAATAATAGTAGGCAACACTGGTAGGATAGCTGGACAGAGTCCCACATCAGCACCAGGTTGGATAGTCAGACAAGCCAGGGTCATCCATGGAGCGGATAGTCAGCCAGAGCCACAGGTCTGCACCAGATAGGATGTCCAATGATAGTAGGCAACACTGGGAGGATAGTTGGACTGAGCCCCAGGTCAGCACCAGGTTGGTTAGTCAGACAATTCAGGGTCATACACAGAGCGGATATTCAGCCAGAGCCACAGGTCTGCACCAGATAGTATGTCAAATGACAGGGAGGATAGTTGGACAGAGCTCCAGGTCAGCACCAGGTTATATAGTCAGACAAGCCAGGGTCATACATGGAGCAAGTGGTCAGCCAAAGCCACAGGTCTGCACCAGATTGGATGTCTGTGGGGAACGGACAACACAGCGGAGCGAATAGACAGAGCAACCGGTCAGCACCAGTTAGTATAGTCAGACAAGCCAAGGTGATACACGGAGTGGATAGTCAGCCAGAGCCACAGGTCTGCACCAGATAGGATGTCCAATAATAGTAGGCAACACTGGGGGGATAGTTGGACAGAGCCCCAGATCAGCACCAGGTTGGATGGTCAGACAAGCCAGGGTCATACACTGAGTGGATAGTCAGCCAGAGCCACAGGTCAGCACCAGATAGGATGTTCAATGATAGTAAGCAACACTGGGAGGATAGTTGGACAGAGCGTCAGGTCAGCACCAGGTTGAATAGTCAGACAAGCCAGGGTCATACACAGAGTGGGTAGTCAGCCAGAGCCACAGGTCTGCACCAGATTGGATGTCTATTGCCAAAGGAGCGCACAGGTAGAATGGTCAGACAGAGCCACAGGTCAGCACCAGCATGGATAGTCAGACAAGCTGGGTCATACACAAGATACAGGAACAAAAGGAACTAGAGCTGCACTGAACAACAATGTAAGGGTAATGATATACAGGACCAGAGAGGTTTATAAAGGAGTAGGATAAGGCGGGACCAATTAAGTCCCCCAGGCTGGGCCTATAACAGGCGTCCAGGCAAGTGCCTGATTAATGATGCCAGTAATAAGGCACCATACGCGAGGAGGCCGCAGGCAAAGACGCAGCCAGTGATGCCGGAGCATCAGTCCAGAATCCCGCTCCTAGCCAAATGGTGCAGGCCGAGGAAAGGCACTGTGACATAATCACAAGCAGACATTTTATGTATTTCCTACGGGCAGGACTTTTCATAAGAAAGTAGAACATTTCTAATTTTCTATAAAAATTACAGCACAAACATTTTTGAACCTTTCACCCATCCCTAGTGACAACATCTATTTTAATCTGCTAATGGGGCAAGTGGTTACTCTCTTGGATTCTGAGAGCAATTGTTTAAAATTAGATTTAGCACATGGGTGAAACAGAGCACATCACCAAAACTCCTATTCTTAAGTCAACATTCAAGGAGCAGGCTGCAAGCCATTGCCCTATGACGTGATGCAGTTTATTTCATACATCCACTACTTTGTGGGTTTGTTCCTCAAAACTCTGCATGCATGCATGCATAAAGTGACAGGTTGACATGCTTCCTGATCAGGGACTGCAGCTGGGGAGTGAAAATGGACAGTGTGGCTAGGGTGCGAAGACAGCCTACTGGACTTCCCTTGCTAGAGCAGAGGCTGTGTAAAGGTGCTAGTCATGAAACCAGATTGTTCTTTCTCATTTGAGCTGGGGAGAATCCAGGATGGAAAGACCATTGGAGTAGAGAATTGATTAGGGCAGAGGAAGCCCAACAAACAAGATGACCCAGAAATGCACTGTCAAACTCTCTACGAGGAGAGAGGAAATGAAAAGGAGAGCAGGCCAAGGTGTAGAGGGAGAAGAGGTGAAGATATTAGAAATGCATCTAGCAATAGAAGATTCTTTTTTTGTAGAGATGAAACAATTCAGGTTTTTGGTTGGAGAGATTTTCTTTAATTCAGCAGCAAGATGACAAGTTTACAGAAAGCTTTATGTTTTCAGTGATGTTAGTGATGTTGCAAAGATAACATCTTGATGTTAAAGCTGTCTTCAACTTAACTCTTGCAATGCTCGTGGCTGGCTTATATACAGTTGAATCTGTTCTGAATATTGCAAGTGTACTAAGAAAATAGCTTAAAATGGACTTGTACAGAGTGGACCCAAATTATGTCATGAATATGTAAAAATTAGAATTATCTATAGATATCAGGTGTTATGTTATTTATCTAAGAATAGTTGTAATGGAATTTTGACGTATGGCCCTGTTAGATGTGGTCCCCATCTAGCAATGACAGCCAGAGATTAGAATTACAGATTGCTAGAGAAAAACACATTTAAATGTAGACAGTTGGTTTTAAATTTAAAGAGACAGATCTAACAATGTGGAAGAGGTTATAGCTGGTGGACGGTCTGGAGGTTATGAGCAGAGCTTAGGTTAGGGCATAGGCGAAGATGGAAAAGGAGACAAATTGTTCAGGTGGACCTGAGAGGAAACTGAGGAAGAACTGATGCAATGGTGCTAGTTATCTGCAAACCGCAAGAGGTCAGTCAAGAAAAAGCAGCAGGGAAAGGCAAAGGTGAAGGGTAGAGGTGAATGGCCTAGGCAAACCTGAGAGGAGAAAGAAGAAAGAACAAGGCAAAGATATAGGGTATCGGTGGACCTCTAGAAGCAGACTGAAGAAAGAGAGCTGGAAGACTAGGTGAAGGTGAATGAGATGGAGGAAGTGATTGTAGTGATTGAATTAAACAGCTTGTAGGGTAACCTTAATTCAAGTTTGCATATATGAAAACTGCATTAAAAACTGCCTATGTGTCATGTGAGCCAAATGACCAGAAAAAGTACAGTTAAGGAGATATTCATACCATATGCTAATGTATGCTAATTGGGGTAGCTGTGTCATTTCATGTGATAATTAAGCCTTTCGGTGATGTTTCATATGCTAATGAAGCCTTTTCAGTGATGTGTCAAATGGCAATGAAGCTGACAGTGCTCATGGTTTCTGTTTCAGCTTCTTACCTGTGCTCTGCAGTTCTTGAATGTGCTACTCTCTGCACTATAAAACCCAAAGCCTAAATGCTGTACGTCATCAAGCCTTGTTGACACAATGGATCAGCTGGCACAATCAAGTATGCAGAAGACAGGCGCCAGTGTTACTAAATTGATTATAGTTTTATTTATAATTAATAAAATACATTCTGCCTCTACCTTTTTTCCTACACATGGGGCACAGACCACCTTCTCACCAAGGCCCAGAACAATAGTCCCACTGTTTTCCATTGGTGGGAGTCCTGAGCACAACCAATCTGAATGCATAACTGTTAAACAAAGAAACATAGATTTTGATGGTAGAAAAGAACCACCCGGCCTTTCCAGTCTACCCATTTCCCTATCTAATTAAAATAAATACTTAAATGCTTCTCAGAATAGAGTTACATCTATCCCAGGTATTTTTTAATTCTCTGACAGAGAATTCTGCTGGGAGGCACTTCCATGAGTCTACTTCCCTTTCCATAAATCAGTTACTAACTGACAGTATTCAGAACTATGTGAAGACAAACAATATTATTAGTAGAAATCAGCATGATTTTATGAAGAATAGATCATGTCAGACTAATTTACTTGTGTTTTAGAAAGGGTAAATAGTCACTCGGGCAAGGGAATTGCGGTTGATGTAGTATACTTGGATTTTGCAAAAGCCTTTGATATAGTGCCTCACAACAGGTTACTGCATATATTAAAATGCTTTGATTTGGCAGGTGATATATGTACATGGATTGAGGACTGGTTAAATGATAGATAGCCGGGAGCTGTAAATGGAACCTTTTCAAGTTGATCTAAAGTTGTAAGTGGGGTGCTTCAGGGTTCAGTCCTGGGCCCGATGCTTTTAAATTTGTTAATGATCTAGAAGTGGGAAGTGAAAGTAGTCTCATTGTTTGCTGATGACATTAAGCTGTGTAAGGAAATACATACAGAGATGGATGTTTTTTCTCTGCAGAAGGAATTAGATAAACTGAGTGAATGGGCAGAAAAGTGTCAGATGACATTTAATGTAGATAAGTGTAAGGTTATGCATTTGTGCTATAGAAACAAACATGCTACATAAACACTAACTGGGAAACAACTTGGGGATTCCTCATTAGAAAAAGATTTATAAGTACTAATAGATAATAGTCTTCATGGCAGTGTGCAGTCACTCAGCTGTTGCAAGAGCAAATAGGGTACTATCCTGCATAAAAAGAGGGATAGATGCACGGGATGCTAATATAATTCTACCTCTATATAAATCCTTGGTAAGGCCTCATCTAGAATATGGAGTATAGTTTTGGGCACCAGTTCATAAAAAAAAAAAAAAAAAAAAATTATTGAAATGGAAAAAGTGCAGAGACGTGCAACAAAACTGATAAATGGATTGGAGGATCTGAGACTAGCCAAACTGGGTTTGTTTACATTAGAGAAGAGACGTCCAAGGGATGATATGATTACCATTTACAAATATATTCAGGGTCAATACAAAGACTTCTCCAATTAATTATTTTCTCAAAGAGCTGAGCAAAGAACAAGAGGTCATCATTAAGACTAAAGGAAAGGTGCTCCTGACAAAAAAAATGCAGATTTATTTTTTCAGTAAGTGTAGAATAGCTATGGAACTCTTTGCCTTGCGATGCTGTGCTTGCAGATGCCTATCTAGCACAGAAATAGATTAATAATTATGACAGATGACTTCAATGCAGATAGGTTTTTGATCCAGGGAACTATCTGACTGCCATTTGGAGTAAGGAAGGATTTTTTTACCCACTTAGGGCTTTATTGGAAACTAGCTGAAGAGCCCGTTACACGGGCCACGGTGCCACTGCCACCTGGTCGCGGGGCTATCATGCGCAGTAGAGACTGCCCGCGCCGCAGCTGATACAGAGCTGGATGCTCCGAAGGCGCGTCCAGCTCTGTATCAGCTGCGGCGTGGGCAGTCTCTACTGTGCATGACTGCAACACGCATGTCGCGGCGTTACACACGTTTTACCAAATTATTATATAGGATGGCTTAAATTGTTTTTTGCCTTCTTCTGGATCAACATTGGTGATTTGGCATGGGCTGGACTTGATGGACAAATGTCTCTTTTCAGCCTCATCAACTATATTACTATGTTACTATAATGGCGAAAGATTGAGGCTGACCAGAGAAAAGGCTGAGACTGAAAGTGGAGCTGAAAAAGAAGTTAAGCAGTGAACCAGAAAGGAGTGAGGGAATATTTGAGAAGTGCACTCTGAGTCAACTCACAAGATGGTAACAGAGTCCAGAGGCTTCAGCAGGTTGTACCTTATCGAATGTAGAAGATGAGACTCAGTCATAAAATCCAGCGGGTCAAGGCAGGTAAACTCAGATTGAGGTGCCAAATAAAGAACCAGGATACATAGTATCAAGCTTATAATAGAAGGGTAATAGGAACAAACAGACTGAGAGTCAGGACACTAACTCATTTAAAACGTAAATAGGAAAAAGGTAGGATGGAAAGGGGCTTGGCAGATCTGACCAGTCCAAAGGAGAGAGGGGCGTGACACATGCCAATGGATTGGGCTACCCTGAAACTGGCCTATAATATTAGATTAGTATTAGTTTTTCCACTTTTTTCACCTAGCTCATTGCATTGAAATCAAAGGGAACATTGAATTTACACAGAACATAGCACATTTTATTTATTTATTTATTGCCACATGCATAGTATAAAAGGGGTATGAAGGTGCTTGTGTTGGTGAAGTTTGGAAAAACCATAATTTGAACAGATTATTTTTGGGGTATTGATGACTGGCATTGGGGGGACATTTAATAAAAACATAAAAAATAAAAAACAAAAAAAATAATAGATCAGTCCTGGTGTAAAAGGGGTCTGAGGAGGGTGCCTGTGTTTGTGGGTGGAGTCTGAGGAAAAAATCAGTTGAACAGGGAATTTTTTTGGAGGTTTGTAGAATGGCATTTTGGGGACAGTTAATAAAATAAAATTAATAAAATTAAAAATTAAATAAGAAATTGGTATGTAACATGACAGAAACAGGGACCCCCTGACATAAGCTGTGACTGGAGTAGACTGATACTTGATGGGATAGAGTATTTTGTACAGGATAATTTGTAGAATTATCCTGTACAAGTCTAGAGGAAACACTGATTTGTAGGACTTAGACTTGTTTGGCACAAGCCCTAAGAAAACATTGATTTGTTGTAGGACTTAGACTTGTGTTATGCCCAAGCCCTGAAGAAACATTGATTTGTAGGACTTTGACTTATTTGGCACAATCCCTTAGGAAACATTGATTTGTAGGACTTACACTTTTTAAGCCTATGTCCTGAGGAAACACTGATTTGTAGTACTTAGATTTGTGTTAGGCCCAAGCCCTGAGGAAACATTGATTTGTAGGACTTTGGCTTGTTAGCATCACATGCCCTGTGGAATTACAGATAATTTTAATCAATTCTGCTTCTTAGCATCACAAGGCCTGATGAATTACAAATCATTTTTATCAATTTGGCTTGATATCCTCACAATCCCTGAGGAATCCCAAATAATTTTTATCAGTTTGGCTTGTTATTGTCACAAACCCTGAGGAATCACACATTATTTTTAACAATTCTGCTCATTATTGCCACAAGCCCTGAGGAATCAGTGATTTGTAGGACTTAGGTGTGTTATAAACAAGCCCCCCATTTTTTTTAAGGCCTCTTGTTTTTGTTGAAAGAACAAGCCTTGAAGAAAAAAATAAAAATATGCCCTACTGGCCTAGTGCCAGCAGGTCATATTTTGGTGGCCAGTGGCAAATCCCCCGGTGTGTTTGTGTCATTTACAAATGCTGTTCTTGCTGCTGAGTTGTTTAAGCAGCAGGGTGATTAGACATCTCGAAGGGAATGGGATCAACAACAGCAGAGATATGGGTGATCGATGATCATGGTTCCTCTTGCCATTAGTAACTCCAGTGATGCGCCTGAGGCAATAGCAGCACTACACCTAGCCCCCACCACTTCAGTTATATGTGGAGAAAAGAAGTTGGCCAATAATGCTTCTCCACCTTCCTCCTCCACCAAAATCATGTATGTGTTGTTAGAATATACATTTTCCCTTGAGAGTAGGAAGGCACTGTGCCTTTCACCAGCAACTTCAACATGCACAGTATGTGAAGCAAATAAGGGAAGGACTGGGAACAATGGTCACATCTGCACTCACATCAAGTACCTGGTAACTCTAACCAAACACCATAATGTTTAAGGTCCTGAACGTGAAATCATCCCACCAGAAACCAATTACTGCTACTGTCACTATACCCCTTGTCCACTCCCCCCAGTTTTAATAGTACTGATGAACCCTCTTGCCACCATCTTAGCATATTGTGTGGGATTGAATGTCCTCAGATGCTGCTCTGGTTGACATTATCCTCCACTACACTGCCATGTGTGGTCTCTGCACCACACAGTGTGTAATGGGTGGACAAGAACTGCTACATCCTGACATCTACCAAATGACTATTAGCTGGTGAGGGAGGTAAATTTAAATAAGTTGGATCACCAGAAGATGTAATTACACATGTTTACCAAGGCCAGACCCTAGAGCAAGAAGGGATTTCGCTCGCCATCAAACTTTCAGGCTCTGGCAGGATTTCTCTATTCTTTCTCCTCTTTGATTTCCACATTGTCTGTTGTTGCCTTTGAAGAAAGTCAGAGGGTACAGAAACAGAGGTGCCCAATTTCCTTGGTGGGGGTTTGGCTTTAACATGTTTCACATAAATGTCATGATGTGTGTGTGTTATCAGGGCGGGTTTGCTAAAGTGCGTTCCCCCATTTCCCCTTTTCACAAACTTCACAAATTGTGCACAATGCCATCACTGATGACTGCACCATGCCTGCCCCAAGAGAAAAATAGTTGCACACCCAGGACTTCATGGGGGAGGGGAAAGGTGGAGAAGATTGGCCTCTTTCTTCTTCACCTCCACATTCCCTTCACTGGCTGAGGCAGAGGATGATGTTTCTGCTGTTGCTGCTACTGCCTTAGAATCAGCACCACAACTAGGACCAGAGGTATTGCTGCTGGCAATTGGAACATATCCTAGTCCTGGATAACTGGATCCCATTCCCACTGTGTCCAAGGTAGTCTGTGGCAAACTAGCCTGCTCCTCACCATCATCAGGAATTTCAGTAGCAGCAAACTCTGCAAATTCACCAATTTCACTGCTGGTGGGGATGGTGATGATGTTCCTACATCTCTCTCCCATTCCTTCTCACTTTGGGCTAAAAAGGCCAGTAAAGATTTCAATCACTTTATTTAAAATGGATTTTCCCACCAAAAGAAGCAGATAACCATGTGATTTTGTGCGTGGGTTTTTTCATGGGAACACATGCCCTTTAGCCCAGCCTTAATTTTAACTCAAAAGAGAAACAGTTGAAACATTTCACATCATGAGAAAAGTGTCCCACTTTTTCCATTTTGATGTCATAGTCAAGTACATAGATTACAAGTAGCACTACTTGTGGCCTGATCCAATGTTCAGTACAGTTCATGCTATCTAAGTCTTTTTTATACAGTCTCTTCTTCCTTGCAATGGTGCTTACTCAAAGCTTCCTGTTTGGCCTCGTCCTATGTATGCAGTTTGCTGTTGGCTCCTGTTCTCTAGTTACTGACTGGCTTTACTCTTGATTACACTTTTGTTTGCAGTTCGTTCCTGCATTGATCCCCTGTTACTGAACTATTCCTGTTTCAGTCCATGGTATTGTTTGGTACTTCTTCTTGCACTGACCCTCTGTAGCTGAAACAGCCATTTTGCCAAGCTAGTCCTGTTCCAAAGCACTGTATTGTTTTCTGTATTGGTCTTTTTGCTTATCCAGTCCTGTTGCTGAATCCATCCAGTTCCTGTCCACAGGTATCACGGTGCCCTTGCTCATGGCCGCAGGCGGTAACATTATGATTCCTAATTTCACTGCCTCTCTCTTATTGGCCTGGTATTCCTGACTCCGCCCAGGGCTAGACTTTATATACACTGTCATGTCTATACTGAGGCGCTCTTTCGTGGTGTACCTGTTGCTGACGTTTGTTCCTGTGTACTCTGTTCGTGTATGACCTGGCCTGCCTGACAACGTTCCTGCGCTTCCTGTGTTGCTGTTCCATTGCTGACTGATCCGGCTGAGAACCCGCTCCGTTGCTGACTGATCTGGCTGAGAACCCGCTCCGTTGCTGACTTATCTGGCTGAGAACCTGCTTCGTTGCTGACAGATCTGGGTGAGTGCCTGCTAGTTACCTGCTCCATTGCCATCAGTGCTTGGCTGTACCGCTCGGTTGCCCCTGTCTTGTCAGCGTTACATGCTGTGGCCTTCTAGTTGCGATTGACTGTGGTGCGCCACGTGGCGCTATCATTCTCTTGCCGACTGTAGGCTGAGCATTTGTGCTATAGCTGCTTACTTAACCACTTCAGGCAGTGTGCATATTCGAAGTACCAGTACAGTGCTGTATAGCGCTGACTGAGTTACTCTGATCTCTGTGTCCTCCTCCATATCATAGCTGGGCTCACTCCCTGTGGGAGTTGCAGTATTCACTCTGGGCATTTTCTATTGACCCTTTCAGTGCCTAGATCTTCTAGGCAGGGCCAGTGCTCCATTCCTTTCTGCGGTAGCCTTTTGGACTACATAAGTTGCCTTCCTGTAGTGTGTCTTGATCCTCCCCTAGCATTCTAGGGTTTGCCTTCATAAGCAGTTGCCTTGGTCTTTCTGTGACCCTAGTCTCAGGGTTGCCTCGCTACTCTGGGTTCAGTTCCTCCCAGGCATCTGGGTTTCGTGCCAGTTACCTACTGCTGGACTACTAGTCATCTAGAGTCCTGCTGTCAGCTCCTGGGCTGCTTAGCCTCTGTTCACCCCTAGTCTGCTAGGGTTGGGTTGCCTTTGGTCTTATGTGCCTCCGGTCATCAGGGTTTAAACCCAGAACTCTCTCTAGCCAGCTGCTGCCTCCATTTCCTGCTATATCTCAAGGGACTGGCTTACTATCACAATATATATATATATATATATATATATATATATATGTTCTGTTATTGTGGGCTTGTGGGACTAACTCCTTGTATGTACTTTATCCTAATAAAGTCATTTTAACCTTACCAATCTCGTCTGAGTGTTCATCAAAAACCGTGAAAGCTCAGTGAATATCCATTAGAGAATGGATATGTATGAACAACCTCTTGATCAGTTGTCAGTGGTGGTGCAAACTATTCTGGAGCGGACCGCACACTTGGACAGACCTGCTCAATCCTCGGTGGCCACCCCAGTTCAGGCACCGATGGTCCAAACTTCCAATGCCAACCTGCAATGGAAAGGGCAATCTGCTACCACGCCATTACCGCTAAGATATGATGGAGAACCTACCCTATGTAGGGGTTTCCTCAATCAGCTCGAAATTTTTCTCGAACTAGCCCCTCAAGTCTTTCCAACTGAGAGAAGTAAAATTGGATTTATGATCTTGCTGTTGACAGGCAGAGCCTTAGCTTGGGCAAACCCTATTTGGGAGACGGCGAAACCTATCACTGCCAATTTCAATATTTTGTGAGGGCCTTTCATAGTTTGTTTGAAGTTCCTGGGCGCAATATCTCGGCTGCAATTGTACAGTGGAGGATTACTCTATAGAATTTCGCACCTTGGCAGTCGAGTTTGGATGGAACGATGAGGCCCTTGTAGCTGCATTTGCACAGGGTCTCAATGACCGTATCAAAGATGAAATAGCGGCCCGTGAATTGCCTGACACCCTGGACAAATATTTCGAAGTTGTGAATCTTATCGATACTCGAATCAGGGAGTGGACACAAAATAGAGACCGCAAACCAAGGTCTCCTACAGGGCAGTGGCAAAAAAACGAATTCCCACCCTCGCCTCTCTCTCCCCCCGCGCCTCTTGGGCATGCCGAACCCGTTGAACCTATGCAGGTGGGTTTTATGAGATTAACAAGGGAGGAACGGTCCTTTCGCCGAAAGAATGGCCTGTGCCTTTACTGTGGTAAAGGAGGTAATTTGTTGCACATTTGTCCGATACGGCCAGAAAATGCACGCACCTAGGTTTCCTTAGTGGACAGGTCCTAGGTGATATTCAGCAGTCCCCAGATGATGTTCCTTCCAAACCAGTGGTTGATGTGATAATTTCCTGCTCCAGTTTCTCCGTTACGGCAACTGCTCTGATAGACTCTGGAGCAGCGGGATATTTTATGGACGAGGAGTTTGCCGCATTGCATAATATCCCTTTGGTCGAGCTGGTCAATCCAATTCAAATCGAGGCCATTGATGGGTGACCTTTGGTGCCTCCTCAGGTCACCCACGAGACATGTCTACTCTCCGTGCAGACTGGAGCATAACATTTTGAGACCCTGTCTTTTCAAATTATTCAGTCACCACATTATGCGATGTGTTCAACAAGGGAGAGGCTAGCACTTTGCCACCACACCGGGTGTATGACTGTGCTATTGATATTGCGTCTGGTGCTGTGCCCCCTAGAGGCAGACCTTACCCTCTCTCCTGTGAGGAGAATCGTGCGTTGGAAGAATATATCGCTGACGCTTTGGAACGTGGCATTATTTGCAGATCATCTTCACCCGCGGGGGCTGGATTTTTTTTTGTCAAAAAGAAATCTGGTGAACTAAGGCCATGTATTGATTATAGAGGCCTCAACAAGCTGATGATCAAAAGTGCCTACCTGATTCCACTCATCACCGAGCTGTTTGACCGTCTTAAGGGCGACACCATTTTCACTAAATTAGATTTGAGAGCTGAATATAATCTCATTCGCATCCAGGAAGATGATGAGTGGAAAACTGCTCGCACTGGGCACTATGAATACCTGGTAATGCCATTCGGGTTGTGCAATGCCCCAGAAGTATTTCAAGAACTGATTAACGATGTGCTCTGAGATTTGTTGCAGTCCTTTGTAGTAGTCTATTTAGACAATATTTTAATTTATTCTCTGTATCTGGATACACATCGTATTCATGTGGCTACAGTACTCAGGAAGAATAAATTGTTTTGTAAAATCGATAAATGTGAATTTCATAAAACCATGGTACCCTTCCTGAGATACATCATTTCTAAACAGGGCATTTCCATGGATAAGGAGAAGTTGTCTGTGGTGTTACATTGGCCATGCCCCAAAGGCCTCAAAGCCATTCAAAGGTTTCTTGGCTTTGCCAATTATTATCGAAAATGTATGTGTGACTTTTCTAGAATTGTCAAGCCTCTCACGGATCTGACACATAAGGGGGCAAAGGTTTTGGAATGGCCAAAGGAGGCTGAGGAGGCTTTCAAGGCACTAAAGGCTGCTTTTGCTTTGGCTCCAGTTCTGTCCCACCCTAAAACAGACCTACCCTATATACTGGAAGTGGATGCATCTGACACAGGCATGGGGGCTGTACTTTCACAGAGGTCTGGTCCAGGTCATGTGGGTTTTTTTCAAAGAAACTGACCAAAGCTCAATCTGTATACGAGATTGGTGATCGTGAACTGTTGGCAATCATCCTTGTGCTACATGAATGGTGTCACTTGCTGGAGGGCACCAGGGACACTGATTCTTATTCTGACTGATCACAAAAATCTATTGTACGTGTCGGAGGCTAAGAGATTGTGGCCTAGACAAGCGAGATGGGCTCTCATTCTTTCTCGGTCCAATTTTATAGTATCCTAATTGCCCGATTCCAAGAATGTTTGGGCTGATGCACTGTCCAGGCATCATGGGCCGGAATTGGAATGTGATGTGCAGCCAGTACCTATTATTCCCCAAGATCACATCCTGGCCACATTGCGGACTAGCATCACTTCTCCTCTGGGCCAGGAGATCTTGGCAACTCAGGCTGAGCCTCCCCCTGAAAATCCCATGGGCAAATGTTTTGTGGTTGAACCCTTTCGGACCAGACTACTTTAAACCTACCATGCTTCTCGAGCCATAGGTCATGTGGGCAGAGATCAATTATTCTGGTCATTGTTCCGTATTTTCTGGTGGCCAACTTTAAGAGCAGATTGCGTTGACTTCACTGCCACTTGTGCTGTGTGTGCTCGTTCTAAGTAACCCAGGCATCTGCCATTGGGTGTTCTACAGCCTGTTCCTAACGGCGACCGACCATGGTCTCATGTGTCAATTGATTTTTTGGGTGAATTACCTGCCTCGAGGGGCTACACGTATATTCTGATGGTGGTAGACAGATTTTCAAAAGTGGCCCATTTTGTGCCCCTCCCTGGTCTGCCTTCCACGAAGGAGCTGGAGGTAGTATTCACCAAAGAGGTATTCAGACTCCATGGTGTACCCAAGGTGCTTGTATCAGACTGTGGCAGTCAATTTATATCCAGATTTTGGAGGGCTTTCTGCAATCAGATGGGCATTCAGTTGTCTTACTCGTCTGCTTACCACCCACAGACAAATGGAGCCGTGGATCTATGTAACCAAGGGCTCGAACTATTTATTCGTTGCTTTGTCTCCAACCATCATGATGACTGGGCTGAGTTGTTACCTAAGGCAGAGTTCGCTAGAAACTGTGCTATTAATACCTCATCCGGGAGCTCTCCCTTTTATTCTCAATTAATGGTTTCAACTATCTTTGCATCCGGATGCATTTCAGGTTCAGCAGATGCCAGCCCTTGACGAACATCTTTGACAACTCCACTCCACGTGGGCACAAGTGCAAACCTCACTACGTGAGTCCTTCCAACGTTATAGGTGGCATGCCAATAACAGGAGGTTGCCTGCTCCTGTTTTCCAGGTTGGGGACTGTGCGTGGCTTTCCTTCAGAAACTCGAATCTGCAGACTCCGTGTAATAAATTTGCCCCAGGTTTGTTGGACCATTCAAATCCTCCGACGGGTCAATCCTGTTTCCTATGCTTTGGAACTTCCCCCAAACATGCGTATTCAAAATGTCTTTCATGAATCTCTACTCAAACCTCTAGTTTGTAACCGCTATACTTCTGCTCTGGTGGTTCCTGGTCTGGTTCGCATTCAAAACCATGATGAGTATGAGGTTCAAAGTATTATAGACTCACACAAGGTTTGTGGTCAACTCCAGTACCTGGTTCACTGGAAGGGCTATGGGCCAGAGGAACGTTCCTGGGTCAAGCATTCATATATTCATGCACCATTATTGTTGCATCGATTCCACGCTAAGCTCCGCTCTAAGCCTGGTCCTCCTCCGCGGGGAGGGGGTCGTTGAGAGGGGGGGTACTATCACGGTGCCCATGCTCATGGCCGCAGGAGGCGACATTATGATTCCTAATTTCACTGCCTCTCTCTTATTGGCCTGGTATTCCTGATTCCGCCCAGGCTTAGCCTTTATATACACTGTCATGTCTTTACTGAGGCGCCCTTTCGTGGTGTACCTGTTGCTGACGTTTGCTCCTGAGTACTCTGTTCGTGTATGACCTGGCCTGCCTGACGACGTTCCTGCGCTTCCTGTGTTGCTGTTCCGTTGCTGACTGATCCGGCTGAGAACCCGCTCCATTGCTGACTGATCTGACTGAGAACCCGCTCCGTTGCTGACTAATCTGTCTGAGAACTCGCTCCGTTGCTGACTGATCTGGCTGAGAATCGCTCCGTTGCTGACTGATCTTGCTGAGAACCCGCTCTGTTGCTGACTGATCCGGCTGAGAACCCGCTCCATTGCTGACTGATCTGACTGAGAACACGCTCCGTTGCTGACTAATCTGTCTGAGAACTCGCTCCTTTGCTGACTGATCTGGCTGAGAACCGCTCCGTTGCTGACTGATCTTGCTGAGAACCCGCTCCGTTGCTGACTGATCTGGCTGAGAACCCGCTCCGTTGTTGACTGATCTGGCTGAGTACCCGTTATGTTGCTGACTGATCTGGCTGAGTGCCCGCTACGCTGCTGACTGCCTCTGGCTGAAAACCTGCTAGTTGCTGACTGATCTGACTGAGAACCCGCTCCGTTGCTGACTAATCTGGCTGAGAACTCGCTCCATTGCTGACTGATCTGGCTGAGAACCCGCTCCGTTGCTGACTGATCTGGCTGAGAACCCGCTCCGTTGTTGACTGTCTCTGGCTGAGAACCTGCTCCTTTGCTGACTGATCTGGCTGAGAACCCGTTACACTGCTGACCGTATCTGGCTGAGAACCCGCTCCATTGCCATCAGTGCCTGGCTGTACCGCTCGGTTGCCTCTGCCTGGTCAGCGTTACACACTGTGGCCTTCCAGTTGCAATTGCCTGTGGTGCGCAGTGTGGCACTATCATTCTCTTGCCGACTGTAGGCTGAGCATTTGTGCTATAGCCACTTACTTAACCACCTCAGGCAGTGTGCAAATTCGAAGTTCCAGTACAGTGCTGTATAGCACTGACTGAGTTTCTCTGATCTCTGTCTGTGTCCTCCTCCATATCATAGCTGGGCTCACTCCCTGTGGGATTTGCAGTATTCACTCTGGGCGTTTCCTATTGACCCTTTCAGTGCCTAGACATTCTAGACAGGGCCAGTACTCCATTCCTTTCTGCAGTAGCCTTTTGGGCTCAAGAGCCAGCAGTTGCTTTACATCACACTTGTTAGTGTGAAGGGACATATGTTGTCTTCCTGTAGTGTCTCTTGATCCACCCCTAGCGTTCTAGGGTTTGCCTTCATAAGCAGTTGCCTTGGTCTTTGTGTGACCCTAGTCTCAGGGGCAGGGCTGCCTCGCTACTCTGGGTTCAGTGCCTCCCAGGCGTCTGGGTTTCATGTCAGTTACCTATTACTGGACTACTAGTCATCTAGAGTCCTGCTGTCAGTTCCTGGGCTGCTTAGCCTCTGTTCGTTAGGGTTGGATTGCCTTTGGTCTTACGTGCCTCCAGTCATCAGGGTTCAAACCCAGAACTCTCTTTAGCCAGCTGCTGCCTCCATTTCCTGCTATATCTCAAGGGACTGGCTTACTATCACTATATATATATATATATATATATATATATATATATATATATATATATATATAAATGTTCTGTTATTGTGGGCATGTGGGACTAACTCCTTGTATGTACTTTATCCTAATAAAGCCATTTTAACCTTACCAATCTCGTCTGAGTGTTCATCAAAAACCGTGAAAGTACAAAAAGGCCAATGACCTCAGACAGTTTTGGTGAAGGAAGCTCAGTGAATATCCATTAGAGAATGGATATGTATGAACAACGTCTTGATCAGTTGTCAGTGGTGGTGCAAACTATTCTGGAGCGGACCGCACACTTGGACAGACCTGCTCAATCCTCGGTGGCCACCCCAGTTCAGGCACCGATGGTCCAAACTTCCAATGCCAACCTGCAATGGAAAGGGCTATCTGCTACCACGCCATTACCGCTAAGATATGATGGAGAACCTACCCTATGTAGGGGTTTCCTCAATCAGCTCGAAATTTTTCTCGAACTAGCCCCTCAAGTCTTTCCAACTGAGAGAAGTAAGATTGGATTTATGATCTTGCTGTTGACAGGCAGAGCCTTAGCTTGGGCAAACCCTATTCGGGAGATGGCGAAACCTATCACTGCCAATTTCAGTATTTTGTGAGGGCCTTTCATAGTTTGTTTGAAGTTCCTGGGCGCAATATCTCGGCTGCTAAGCAAATTATGAGTATCCGACATGGCAATTATACAGTGGAGGATTACTCTAGAATTTCGCACCTTGGCAGTCGAGTTTGGATGGAACGATGAGGCCCTTGTAGCTGCATTTGCACAGGGTCTCAATGACCGTATCAAAGATGAAATAGCGGCCCGTGAATTGCCTGACACCCTGGACAAATATATCGAAGTTGTGAATCTTATCGATACTCGAATCAGGGAGCGGACACAAAATAGAGACCGCAAACCAAGGTCTCCTACAGGGCAGTGGCACAAAAACGAATTCCCACCCTTGCCTCTCTCTCCCCCCGCGCCTCTTGGGCATGCCGAACCCGTTGAACCTATGCAGGTGGGTTTTATGAGATTAACAAGGGAGGAACGGTCCTTTCGCCGAAAGAATGGCTTGTGCCTTTACTGTGGTAAAGGAGGTAATTTGTTGCACATTTGTCCGATACGGCCAGAAAATGCACGCACCTAGGTTTCCTTAGTGGACAGGTCCTAGGTGATATTCAGCAGTCCCCAGATGATGTTCCTTCCAAACCAGTGGTTGATGTGATAATTTCCTGCTCCAGTTTCTCCGTTACGGCAACTGCTCTGATAGACTCTGGAGCAGCGGGATATTTTATGGACAAGGAGTTTGCCGCATTGCATAATATCCCTTTGGTCGAGCTGGTCAATCCAATTCAAATTGAGGCCATTGATGGGTGAACTTTGGTGCCTCCTCAGGTCACCCACGAGACATGTCTACTCTCCGTGCAGACTGGAGCATAACATTTTGAGACCCTGTCTTTTCAAATTATTCAGTCACCACATTATGCGATGTGTTCAACAAGGGAGAGGCTAGCACTTTGCCACCACACCGGGTGTATGACTGTGCTATTGATATTGCGTCTGGTGCTGTGCCCCCTAGAGGCAGACCTTACCCTCTCTCCTGTGAGGAGAATCGTGCGATGGAAGAATATATCGCTGACGCTTTGGAACATGGCATTATTTGCAGATCATCTTCACCCGCGGGGGCTGGATTTTTTTTTTGTCAAAAAGAAATCTGGTGAACTAAGGCCATGTATTGATTATAGAGGCCTCAACAAGCTGATGATCAAAAGTGCCTACCTGATTCCACTCATCACTGAGCTGTTTGACCGTCTTAAGGGCGACACCATTTTCACTAAATTAGATTTGAGAGCTGAATATAATCTCATTCGCATCCAGGAAGATGATGAGTGGAAAACTGCTCGCACTGGGCACTATGAATACCTGGTAATGCCATTCGGGTTGTGCAATGCCCCAGAAGTATTTCAAGAACTGATTAACGATGTGCTCTGAGATTTGTTGCAGTCCTTTGTAGTAGTCTATTTAGACAATATTTTAATTTATTCTCTGTATTTGGATACACATCGTATTCATGTGGCTACAGTACTTCAGAGACTCAGGAAGAATAAATTGTTTTGTAAAATCGATAAATGTGAATTTCATAAAACCATGGTACCCTTCCTGAGATACATCATTTCTAAACAGGGCATTTCCATGGATAAGGAGAAGTTGTCTGTGGTGTTACATTGGCCATGCCCCAAAGGCCTCAAAGCCATTCAAAGGTTTCTTGGCTTTGCCAATTATTATCGAAAATGTATGTGTGACTTTTCTAGAATTGTCAAGCCTCTCACGGATCTGACACATAAGGGGGCAAAGGTTTTGGAATGGCCAAATGAGGCTGAGGAGGCTTTCAAGGCACTAAAGGCTGCTTTTGCTTCGGCTCCAGTTCTGTCCCACCCTAAAACAGACCTACCCTATATACTGGAAGTGGATGCATCTGACACAGGCATGGGGGCTGTACTTTCACAGAGGTCTGGTCCAGGTCAAGTACTTAAGCCATGTGGGTTTTTTTCAAAGAAACTGACCAAAGCTCAATCTGTATACGAGATTGGTGATCGTGAACTGTTGGCAATCATCCTTGTGATCAAAAACTGTGACAACAGGATTGTTTACTACTTGCTCATGTTTACATCTGCAGTTACTGAACTGAAGCTGTTTTTGTATTTGTTGTCTTACTTTGCTTGTTCAGTTTGCCTGCTGCTACTGTACCAGTCCTGTTCCAGTCCTTCACTGTTTGAATATACGTGTGCTGTTTCCTAGTAGAATCCTGGTCATTGGCTCTGGTGTACTACTCTAGGATATTAAGGAACACTGTGCCTTTAACCCCTAGAGTGCCAAGCACTTACATCATACAAGAGTGGACAGCTGTACCTGCTGTGCCATGCTCGTACGTTGTACAGCTAAAATGCGGTCACTGCATAAACCGGTATAACTGGCTTGCAGTGGCCACATTTTAGCTAAAATGCTGCCTGGCACTCTTGGGAGGGCAGGAGGATCACTCCCCCCAGTTAGTGATCTCCCAGTCGATCACACTGGGAGATCAATATACCCAAAGGAGAAGCAGAGCTTCTCCTCTCTCCCACCCAAACTTTGGGTAGGAGTGGACGGGACCGAGGGAAGCCTCCTAACATCAACAGTGACATAGTCATCAGTGACTATAGCGATCACTCCTACCAGTGGTAGGATTGAAGAGCAGGAGAGCTTTTGCTCTCCTGTGGTTGCCAGATTGATCTCCCAGCACAATCGTCTGGGAGATCAATAACTAGGGGGACATCAGAAGGGGTCATGATGTCCCCCACGAGGTCTGAAGTTAAATATAAAAATAAAAAAAAATAGAAAATGTAACCCTATGAGTGCCACGGGGATTCTGGAGACCCCTTTGGCACTCACAGGGTCAAGTGTTTTAGGGCAATTTGTTTTTTAACTAAGACATTATTGGGGGGGTCAGGAGAGGTCCTGATGCCCCCCAATGAGGTCTATAGCAAAAAAAAAGGAGAGAAAACTTAACCCTGTGTGTGTGTGCCATGGGGGTGTCCAATGCATTGCTTTGCATTGCTCTGTATTCAGAGATTGTTGGGGGGCCCTGATGTCCCCCAACAAGCTATGAATAAAAAATAGTAAAAAAACCCAAAAATTAACTCTCTATGTGCCACAGGGGGTCCAATGCACTGGACACCCCTGTGGAAGACAAAGGGTTTTTTTTGTTTTTTCATTTTTACTTTATTTAGTCCTCATTGGGGGACATCAGGGATCCTGGAGCCCCCAACAAGGTGTTAAAAAAAAAAAAAAAAATAGGAATACCATGCGTGTACCTCAGGCGGGGTCCAGTGCTTTGCAATGTGTTGGACCCCACTGTGACACACACATTTATTTATTTTTTATTCTTCCCTTATTGGGGGGTCATTATGAGTAGACCTGATGGCCCTACAAGGTATGAATAAAAATAATAAAAGAAAAAAATTGCAATCTGTATGCCACAGGGTTCAAATGCTTTGCAATGCATTGTACACCTCTGTGGCAGACAAAGGATTTTTCTTTTTTTCCCCCCATTATTTTTTATTCAGATCTCATTGTGGGGCATCAGTTCTGATGGCCTACAATGAGGTCTACACAAAAATATATTTGTTGGGGAAAAAACACCAAAAAACCTGCATGTGTCACAGGTGGGTCCAACACAAGTGCTTTGCAATGTGCTGGACCCCCTGTGGCACACACATTTTTTTCCCATTATTTTTTTATTCAGACATCATTGGGGGGCATGAGAAGTGGTACAGAGGTGCTTGATTTCATTAAAAAAAATCAACTCTTTGTGTGCAACAGGGTGTCCAGTGCATTGCAATGCATTGGACACCCATGTGGCATGCACACAAAATGCCTCCAATCCCCCCCACCACATACCCTACCCACCAGCCTAGTTCCACAGCCCACTGGCAGCCCCATTCCCCCCAGTCTGACCCTCATCCTGATTCCACTGCCTACTGGTAGACTGAAGTGCCAGTATGCACTGGATTCAGGCTGGGAATCAAACAGTGTATGTGGGGGACTTATAGTGCTTCCAGTGAGTCTGAGGAGGAGGAGGAAGTGACCACTACCAACATGAAATGGTCTGGATTTCCTGGTTCCCCAGACCTAGTGATGGCCAGTCCCCCTATATCACCCCTAGGGATCTTGGGGAAATTTGTGTCAAGGGAGGAAGAAGAGGGTATGAGTGTGAGGAGGACAGGTCATGTACTTGTGCCTACTGCCAGCTCTGTGTCTGCTGCCAGCGTGCCTTTTGATTCTCAGGAGGGGGGATTAAATGATGCCAAGCGTGACAGGAGGGAACTTGCTATCCCCATGCAGTCCCTCCACTAGTACTACTAATAAGAAAGTCCATCAGCATATCAGACTAATGGTGTTTGGAGTGAGGGAGGGGGTGATCATACTACTAGTGAGGAGGAAGACTCACGGACTAAAATTGATATGGTTGGTGTTAGTAGTAAAAGTGATGGTGAAGCAGCAGGTGGGACTAGTGTTACGGGAGTGGTAGGAGAAATAATGCAGAGTGGCCAACTAGTGATCAAGGGAGCCCACAACATTCCCCTAAACCTGAGAGCCACCAAAACATTGTTCACATGGAACATGTTCCTCAGGAAGCCAGAACTGGTGGCTAGCAGCAATAATGCCACCACCACTAGGAGCACAGGTCAGCAGCCTGTGCTTGCTGCTAGTGCTGCTAGTCTGCCTTCTTCAGGTCAACAAGAGATTGCGAGTGTGACAATAGGGGACCCTTTCTCACATTTCTCATCACCTCTTCCATCCAGTGAGACATGTTTAATAGAACAGCAGAAGCAGCAAGGAGGGACTGGTGGTGGTGATGATGGTGGTGGTGGAGAAGCTGGTGTAGAAGAGACGTTAATGGCATTTTTAGACCAAATTGAGAAGGAATGGGAGACAGGGATGGGGATGTGCATCACCACCACCAGAAGGGAACTTTTGGAATTTGCGGAGTTTGCTACTGCTCTAATTCCTGCTGCTGCTGAGTTTCAAGTAGGGGTGGGCGAAATGTTCCCATGAAACCACGTTATTGTCTTCTTTTTAGTGGGAAAATCCGCTTTAAAAACAGCAATTAAAATCTTCTCATTTTTTGCCCATTGGCATAAATTCTTTGCCATTTTTTCAATGTCCAGAAAGTTTCTGTCTGTTGATTTACTGTTTTTTTTGCCTATTCACTATAAAAGCGTGACATATTTGTGGAAGTGAAACACAATAGAAGCAGCTATAGAGTGAGGTAGACGTGCTAGATTGTGACTGCTATTACTATGAGAAAGTTTAAAAATAATAAAAGGTGGTATTGGAAGGACCCATATATGTTCACTGATTCTGAGGAGGAGGAGGAAGTGAACACTCCAGAACCAATGCCGGCCAGTCCCCCTAAATCACCCATAGGGTTCCTGGGGAAATTAACATCAAGAGCTGAAGAAAAGGGTAGTAGTGAAGGCAGGACAGGTCATCTGCCTGTGCCTGCTGCAAGATGTGCTGCCATAATTGCTCTGTTTGCTAACAGACATGTTGTCCCTGCTGCCACTAGTGCTGTGCCTGCTATCAGACTGCTGCCCCTGCTACTGATGCCACCATGCTGTCAGATGTGTTGCCCCTGCTGCCACCATTGCTGTGCCTGCTGTCAGTGCTGAACCTGCTGCCACCAGTACTGTGCCTGCTGTCAGATGTGCTGCCCCTGCTGCCAACAGTGCTGTGCCTTCTGCCAGTGCTGAATCTGCTGCCACCAGTGCTGAATCTACTGCCAGTGTGTCTTGTAATACTCAGGAGGGGAAGGAGAAGATGATGCCAAGTGTGACAGCAGCAGAAGCTAAGTCACACTTGCCATCCCCAAACAGTCCCTCCAGTGCTAGTACTAATTCTAAGAAGGTCCAGCAGCTTGTTAGTATTAGGAGTGAAGGAAGGTGTAATAATCATATTACTATTGACTGCAATGAGGAAGACTCAGGGGCTGAACTTGATGTGGTTGGTGTTAGTAGCAGTAACAGTGATGGTGAAGCAGCCGGTGGGACTAGTGTTAGGGGAGTGGTAGGGGAAGCAATTGAGAGTGGCCAGACTAGCAGCTAAGGGAGCACACATCATTCCCCTGTCCCTGAGAGTCCCCTTCTTTCATGGCATTGTCCAGATGCAACATGATCCAGAAGAAGCGAAAACTGGTGGTGGGTAGCAGGCGCAGCAATAATACCACAACCACCAGGAGCACAGATCAGCTGCCTGTGCTTGCTGCTAGCGCTGCCAGTCTGCCTTCTTCACACCACCAATAAATGGCAAGTATGACATTAACCCCTTAACGACTGGCCAAACGACGTGTCATGATCACTTAAGGACCACGGAGCATTTTTCTTGTTTTGCTGTTTCCAGTTCTGGACTGCCCGAACGATGTGCAGCCATGGGGGGATACCAGAATTCCATGAAGGTCATAGTACGTCATGGGTTGTTAACTCAGATCGACCCATGATGTACTATGACCATCACTTCCTCCAACCAGCAGTGAGATGTCTGTAATAGAGGATCCACTTATCAGCAGCAGTAATACTCCTGGTCCCTGTTGCAGTGCTGAATCTGAGGCAGTAGCAACAACAGCAGAAGCATCATCCTCTGCTCCAGACAGTGAAGGGGAATGTGGAGGAGAAAAAGAAAGAGGACATTTTTCTCCACCTGTTCCCTATCCCCTGAAGTCATGGGTGTGTCAGTGAGAAGAGGAAAGGAGAGAATATACCTTGGCACAACTGAACTGATAACACACATAGGACACAGACACCATGACATTTATATCAAACATGTTAAAGCCAAACATCCACCACAGAAATCAAGCACCACTGTTACTGTTCCCCCTGACTCTCCAGAAAGGCAACAAGCGGTGAAGAGGAGATCAAAGAGGGGAAGAATATAGTTCAATGACGAGCGAAACAGCTAGCTCGCATCACCTTCTTCCTCTAGGGTAACTACATCTTCTGCCAATCCACTTTATTCATCATTACCTCCCCTGCCAAATGATAGCCACTCTGTAGATGTTAAGATGTAGCAGTTCGCGTCTATCCATTGCACACTGTGTGGTGCGCTGACCACACATGGCAGCGTGGTGGAGAGGAATCACAAGCAGGGCACCAAGTGGCATCTGAGGAGATTTCATCAGAATATGCTAAGAAGCTGGCAGGAGGGTTCATCATTACTATTAAGTTGTCAGCAAGTTGTCATGTGTCCGTAGAGGGGTCTGGACTAGAGGTATAGTGACAGCGGCAGTATTTGGGTTCTGATGTCATGGTGTTTGGATACAAATGTGCCAGGTGTTACTTACCACACACACTGTGCACTTTGCAGTTGCTGATGAGAGGCACAGTTCCTGCTCTCAAGGGAAAAATTTCTATTCTAGTAACAACACACCCATGATTTTGGAGGGGCAGGTGGAGTAGAATTATTGTCCAGATTCTTTTCTCCACGTGTACTAAAGGCTAGTAATTGTACTTCTACTGCCTCAGGGGAATCACTGGAGCTAGTCTTGGCAAGTGGAACCTTCATCATCCATCACCCATTACTGCTATTGTTGATCCCATTCTCTTCGAGCTGCCTAATCATCCTGCTGCTTAAACAACTCAGGAGCAGCAGCAAGAACAGCAGTCACGTCTACATCAGGGCATTTAACAATGGTCAGTGGCCACTGGCCAACACAACATGACTTGCTGTCACAAGGCCAGTAGGGCAATTTTTTTCTCAGGGTTTGTGCTTTAAAAAAGAAAAAAAAACATAGTCCTACAAAAATAAACAATTTTGGGGGGTTGTTTCTAACAAGCCTAAGTCCTACAAATCAATGTTTCCTTGGGTCTTGGGCTTTTATCATCCTGTACAAAAAATATCAAGTCAAGTATCAGTCTACCCCAGTGGCAGCTTATCTCAGGGGGTTCCTGTCTCTATCAATTTACATACACATCTCCTATTTTATTTTATTTTGTATTAACTGTCCCCCCAATACCAGTCCCAAAACAAATTCCCTGTTCAACTGATTCATTCCCCAGACTCCACCCACCAATACAGGCACCCTCCTCAGACCCCTTTTATACCATGTCTTATGGGTTTTTTAATGGTATTTAGGACTTTTTTTTAATAACTGCCCCCAATCCCAGTAAACTAACCCCCCCAAAAAAAACATTCCCTGTTCTACTGATTCTTTCCCCATACCCCACCAACACAGACACCCTCATGTCCCTTTTATACTATGCCTTTGGGAAATAAAATAATATTTGCTATGTGTCGTGTGTAAATTCAATGTTCCCATTGATTTTAATGTAATGAGCTAGGTGAAAAAACAGCACTATTTGAAGGAAATTTTTGCAGACTTTTGCAGGTGCATATTGAAGAGCTACCCCTGAGTTATCCAGGCACCGGAATCTTGTTTTGAGGAGGCCAAAGAAGTGTTCTATAACATTCCTGGTACTAACGTGAACCTCATTAAAGCAGTAATGTTTAGGTATTTGTGGATTTGGACATTTGTGAGGAGCCATGGTTTGCAGCCATATCCTGCATCCCCTGTGGAAGAGAAGTAACATCGTGTAATGGGGACATACATCTTGTGTGTCATGGCCATGCTAAGCTGGGTTTTCATTAATCGTGTGAGTGCTCCTCTGTATGTTCTGTGGTGTATTGTGTAGATTGGGCACTCACCGAACAGCCATCCTCCTGTGTAGGTCCCTTTGTCCAAGTCCCTGAAGACGGAGGAGTGCCTAATGATGTAGGAGTTGTGACAACTACCAGGATAGGAAACACATACATGGGTGATTCTCATGTTTTTATCACTCACCATCTGTGTGTTGATGGAGTGGAAATGCTTTTGATTGATGTACAGATGTCCCGCATGTGGAGGAGCTCTTCTGTGCACATGTGTGCAGTCTATGACCCCCATGACTCTGTGTATGCCTCCTCTTGTGTGTTTGGAGTATTAATGTTTACCTATCTGGTGCCTGTGTTTCAATGACCTGTGCACCTTGGATTTCCATTGGCTAGTGATCTTGCACAGCCAGAATTTGGTTGCTTAACAATCAACAGGTATGCATATTGTATTGTGTGGACTTAAATGTTGGTATATGTTAACCCCTGTTGTGCCATGGTATTGTGCCACAGATTGTTTGTTGATTTTCAAACCCTTTGTTCCTCTGGGTTTAGATGGGTTGATGTTAGTTGTCCAGTAGTTATGTGTAGAGCATGCACATTTGAGTGATGCTTCCTTGGTATTACAGGGGTTAATTTTGCTTTTACTGTAATTGTGCTATGCCCTAAGTTTTGTGTGAGCTCCCTGTTTTCTCCCTGCTTGGTGTTGTTCAACATGGATTTTGAAGCTTTGTTGTATGTTGTACACTAAGAAAAGTAGGAGCAGGATTACCTCTTTTTTTTGGAAAAGTTTTCTCTTTTTCTCAAATGCAAAATTTTCCTCCTTATCTCCTATTCCAGAAAATTTTTTGCCTACTCCAACACATTATTCACCTATTCTAACACATTGTTTGCATAGTCTAGCACATTTTCTCCTATTCCAACACATTTTCTTCCTATGTTTAAAATGGTGTAACATTTCCCAGCACAATATTACTTCTTCTGAGGACTGTAGTGGAGAAATAAGTAGCTGGAAGTCAAAGTTGTGAGTCCTACAGCAACATATACCTTGAAAAATGTGTTAGCATGCAGAGTGCCTTTGTCCTTTGCCCACAACACTTACTTCCTGCTTAAGTGACACTGGCACATATTCATGATGATCTCAAGTGATTAAAAAAAATAAAGTACAACCTACAATGTGACAGATGTGTATGGTAGTGGTGGTGGGGGACTGGCATGGTGTGATTGGTGGGACTTTGACAAACTGCATCCACCCTGTGAGGAGACAGATCATCATCATCATTTATTGCACATGCTGCATCTATCATTGCTGCAGTCAGTTTTTGCACTTTACTCCAACTTCCCTGCTCCACCTTTCCCCCCTCCGACTTGTTAGTTTGCTGGACGTTACTCAAATACTGTGTGTATTTTTACTCTCTACAGTACACAGCTGATGGTGTGTGATGTCTTGCTTTGGCCCTCAACAAAATTCGCAATGTCGTCTGCTGTCTATCAAGACTACCTCAGTCACAGAGCTCCCAGTCAGCTGTCTAATATATTTATTTGTTTAATTATTTATGTTTATTTATTTATTTATTTATTTTTTAAGTTGTCCACCATATCTTATCACAGTTAGTGCCCCAAAAATATATATAACAAAAAAAACAAAATCAACAACTTCTTTCCCCAGACTAAGAGACAATAAAAATAAAATCAGTAAGCAATTTAGACCCCCAGCTGCCTGTGTCTTGCCAGTCAGTCATACCAAATGTTGGTGTATTTTGGGTCAACCTCCTTCCTCCCTTCTTCTCCCCCATTGTGCCCCCAGGCTCTCCTACTATAGAGAATAAATCTCCTCCTTAAACTAAGCTTCAATTCCCCTTTTTTTGCCAATCTTTAACTGAAAAACATGCTTCTCTCTCCTCTTACAAACACAGAATGGCATGCTGTGAGAGCCTGACAGCCTTTTATATGGCTGTAGAAAACTTTCTTGAGTAGGGTTGCCACCCAGCCAGTATTTTACCGGCAGGCCGGTAAAAAATTGGCTTCTTTCCAACGTTAAGTCGATGGAGAGAATGCCTTGGCTGGTATTTTTTTGAAGAAAAGTTGGCAACCCTATTCGCGAGGTGGAGAAAAAAATTTCTTCCCATTGATTTCAATGCAATGAGCTAGGCAAAAAAGAGGGAAAAACTGCACTTTTCACAGGAAATTTTTCACCAAGCGAAAAGTACCTTTTTTTGCCGATTTCAGTTTGAGGCAAAATTTTTCGCCTGTCCCTAACTGTCAGAGACTGTATCTGTTTACAGTGTGTTGGCACTTGCCGCACACAAATCACAAATGGGTAGAGCTGTTCCAATTGATCTCAATGGGTGAAATATTACTGGCCTTTGTCATTTATTAATGCAAGTTAGCAGTTTAAAGCACATGTTATTGGACAGCTAACTGTGCTTGCAAAACTACTATTGTCTATTTTTTTTTTACCGGTGATGACTGGATATCTTGGTCTTTACAACTATTCTATCTATTCTAGCATCTGTCTTCCTCAATCCCAGCTCACATAAGGATCCCTGTCACCTATCAAACTATGTTTTTTATTTAGAGTACACTCATATCTATCAATTTAATCAACTGTACCTTTCAGTGTTAAAACAAAACATAACAATACTCATGCTACTGTACTGTATACCCCTAACCAGTTTGGATAAATAACCAAAAATTACTAAATACTTTTTTTTTTTTTTAATCAACTGTCCTTACTAAAGTAAAAAAAAAAAAACCACTCCTTGTGCAACTTTTTCTCCCCTCCCTTTTTCTTCCCACTTTAACACAGAGACCTGCTGTTATGGTTCAGTACACTCAGAAACGGAAGGTTTTGGTAAAACCCAGTTTTATTTGCACACAATGAATAACAGTAACCCTCGCAGGTCCAGCATACAGATAAACGGTAAACTGACACAGAACAGGTTACAATGGTATGTTTAACCCACACGGGTCCAGTATGTAAAACAAATATACAATACTGACACAGGTCAGGTAAATCGCATATGATAGAGTGTAAATATGACAAAGTGATACTTATTAGGCCAATGACAGAGTGGGCCATAATGTTGGAAGGCCCAAGGTAGCTCTCTATGCAGAGAGTAACAACAGCGACTGGAATGTATGGAACAGGTGAAGCCAGAGTAGAACTGGCTAAGGCAACATAGGAGGAAGGCTGCCAAAGTGAACGCCCACCGGAGACTGCAAAATGTTGTGAGCCAGTGCTTAGTGTCGTAAGGAATAATGCACGTCAAACTGAGTCTTCAAATGCATATATGAATGCTCAGCACCGCCCCTGAAGGGGTTAACGAACGCTCCGGTCTGCAGATGGGAAGTAACCTGAGGCGCCCAACTGAACCCAACCACAGGAAAGGCAGAAACAGACCAAGCGAACGTGGTGCAATCGGAATAAACCGGAGGGTAGCACAGACACTATGAGTGAGCGGATCATGGACTGGACTACTATATGGAACCGAGGCAACCGGAGGTCTGCAAGACCACTGAAGCGTGAACAACAGCAGGAGCAGGGTGACTAGCAAGCAGGAACAGTACAGGAACAGGAACTTCATCCCAGCCGGGTCGGTACACAGAGCAGGAACGTCAGCCAAACCGGATCGATACACGGAGCAGGATCGCCAATCAAGCCGGGTCGGTACACGGAGCAGAATCGCCAGTCAAGCCGGGTTGGTACATGGAGCAGGAACGTCAGCTAGGCTGGGTCAATACAGGAAGCAGGAACGTCAGCCAATCCGGGTCGGTACACAAAGCAGGAATGGTAAACAGGCAGAGCGGTCAAACAGTCTGGGTCATACACTGGTATCATATGAAAGTAAACGGAACAAGCGCTAAGCAATGGATACACCACGAAAGGGCAAGCCATAAGTGCCAGCCCAAGGTATTTAAAGGCTGTCACTGGGAGGAGCAAGACAGTGTAGCCAATAAAGAGACATGAGGAAGTAAACATGTCAAAATGTCACCCGATATCACGGGCACCGTGATACCTGCCAACAGAAAGAAACTTGGATCACAGTTGCCTGTGTCTTCTCAGTCACACAAAATGTTGGGGTATTTGTGGTAAATATCCTTTCCTCCCCTCTCACACCCCCAGTCTCCCCTAACACAGATATAATATTAATTTCAGAAAGGATCTTGAATCACAGCTGTCTCTTTTTAGTCACACAAAATGATGGGATGTTTGGAGTAAATCTCCTTTGTTCCCTACACACACTCACACACACACACACACACACACACAAAATAATGATCACGGCTGCCTGTGCTTTCCAGACAGTCACACAAAATGTTGGGGTCCTTGGGTTAAATCTTCTTTGCTCCCATCACAACCACCCCAGACTCTCCTCACAGAAAAATAAAAGCCAGAACAGGAACCAACTTGGATCACAGCTGCTTGTCTCAGTCAACCAAAGTTTTGGGGTGTTTTGGGTAAACCTAATTTCTCCCTTCACATTCTCCAGACTCCCCTAACACACACAGCAAAGTGTCTGCCCACATGCTCTCTAAACTGCACTCCATTTTTTTCTTTATTTGCCTAACCTAACTGAATCAAAAATACAATACTTTCTGTCTGTCATGTACATGATGGTCTGCTTCCATGCTCCTGTTTTGTTTCCTGGCAGCCAGTGCGTACACTTGTTGGGCCAGCCTTCCTTCTCTGTCATCTTCTCCTGGAATACACACTAGCTAAGCAATGTGTGTCAAGCCTCATTTTCAGAGCTATAGCTACCATTGTGATCTCCTGCCTAGTGTTTGACTATCTCTCTTGACTGCCATTTTGGACTTTTTGTTATCAGTTGCTGACCCTGGCTTTTTGCCCACCTCTGTCTGTCTCCTGGACTTGTACACTTGATATCTGTTGCTGACCCTGGCTTTGTTTAGAGGTTTCCTGTTCTCCCTGGGGTATAGTCCAACCATGGTTGTATATCCTGAGTCACCTTCAACTCCACCAAAGTGGGTTATCTAGCTTTGCAGCTAGCAACTTTATCCAGCCTTGGCTGCAGCACACTCAGGGATGGTTGTCCCATGCCCCCTAGCCACAATCTCTAGTGAGAAGGCCTATATGTCCAGGAAAGGAGTCTTACAAATGCCTACTGGCTGCAATTTAACAGCAGAATAACAGTTTGCAATTCATTTTTGAACAGTTTTGTTCTGTATACCAAACTGCAAAATACACACTGGCCAGAATGGAATTACAGGAGTAGGAAAGAAGGATTGAAAAAACTCTTTTTTCCTACTCTTTTGCTAGCAGAATTTCCATTCTGAAGGAATGAAATATTGGCTTCAGTGTGTCTAACCTCTCGTAACTATTGCTGTTTCAAGATTCATGAATTAAGATCTGCTCTGTCATAAAGTATGCAATGCTTCTGCATTTTGCTCAAATGCACACATATATGCAGTAAAGTATTTCTGAAATCTCACAACCATTTTAATATATTTATCAAACTAGTGTAAAAGCCCGTGTACATGGGTCATGCATTCAGGCTACTATGCATGACTGCATCAGACAAACATACATCTGGCCTGCATTCAGGTAGTCTGTACTACACATGACTGCATTGGGCAGTCCCTACTACACATGACTGCATCAGACAAATATACAATTCATCAGGCCTGCATTTGGGCAGTCTCTACTGAGCATGACTGCATTGGGAAGTCTCTACTGCACATGACTGCATCACACATACATCTGTACAGTTTGGCAGCCAAGTTTCCTGCAGGCATAAGATTAAGTTAAAACTAGTGGAAACTGTTATAACATTGCCAGAATTCCATGTTTTCCATCCTAAATCTTATTCTAACAGTTAAAATAGACATGTCTCAAGCTTGAATCCTGAGAACTCAAACTTTGGTGAGCACTCATATCCATCCATTACTGTTTGGATAAATGACTATTATTAAATAATTTACAGTTGTTTTGTTTTCAAAATGCAATAGTTATACAATGCATCATATGACTCATGTTGCTAATAATACTCCACATAGTAACGCATGACACAATTGTCCATTATAAGTTTTTAAAGTAATAAGACTCCCAATTAGTTATGTTGTTGGAGAATGTAGCTGATGCCTCTGCATGATGTGTATAAAGAGGGAAACATTTTAACTTAGATCTGCATTACATTGCCTTTAAAAACTTTATAAAGGATGTTATTTGCAAATTTCCCCAAAACTCTGTTGGATAAAATCAGTGATACCTCTTATCAACTGCAATTGAATCTAGGCCCTAGTCAGCACAATAAGGTAATATGTAGAATTTCAGTGACAAAAAAAATTCAAGGTAGCTCTTGGTACATTTGAGTTTTCTGAAAGTTTGGTGGCAACTGTGGATTTTTAATAATAACAGTATGATGCCAAATGAATGCAGGGAAGCTTTACAATGAAACAAAATAGTATTACAAAAGTGCATTGCCATATACTTTTCCCAGTATGCTTTATAATATATAGAATGGAACACAAAGTTTTTACATTTCTTTAGAAAAGCCAAAACAAGAAAAGACATAGCTGTTTGTTAAACCAAAGCCTACCTAGTTGGGAGGTCTGATACAGATGCTGAAAAACAGACTAGTTCTGCACAATTGAGGCCCCACCATAGCTTGTATTAGTTAACGTTATTCCTGGCAGCTGGTAGTACTCAGTTGCCTTCTTATGTGATCGCCAATATTTGCAGTGTGTAATGTTTGTAACACTTAATTTAGAAATTCCTGTGCAATTGTAACTCAGTGATGGGGCCTCAATTGTGCAGAACTGGTCTATTTTGCAGCATCTGTATCAGACCTCCTGACTCTGCAGGGTTTGGTTTAATAAATAGCTGTTTCTGTTTTTCACAATAACTCCAGACTTGGTTTAATAAATAGCTGTTTCGGTTTTTCACAATAACTCCAGACTTGCTGCATTACGTACATCAATTTACATATATTATTTTGGATACTCTACATTTAAGAAAATAGCAAACCTGCCATTTAAGTTGGGAAGTTATTAAAACTAGTAAATAGTCTAACATTGCAGCATTTCAGTGGTATATTATTTTCATTTTGAACTAGACCTGGTCATGATCGTGAATGATTTGTGTGTATTATGTTGAAGCGTGATCAAGTGTATCTCAACCATCTGCAGTTAAAGGTCATTTTTGTATTGAGAGAGATACCTGGTATTTTGTGTTAGCCAGTCATTGGTATGCCCCCTGAGACACTGTTCTTGCTGGGATTAATGAAAATTCAAATTGAGGATTAGCAGGACTGGAAAGCTCTCAGTTGGAAATCCTTTCAATTAAACTAAAAATCTATTCTTCTATGAGGGCTTCCCTGACTTTAATTGCATCTTTAACCTCTTCATTTATTACATTTGTTTGACACAAAAAACTGAACGAGGAGTAGACTTACTAGTAAGACAGTGATGTTTCCTCAAATTGTATGTAATCCCATTTTTCTTTGTATATGTTTTATTACATTTTCATAACATGTGCTAGCAATAATGCATTTACATGAGTTTGTTTTCATGTATATCAGAGGAAGCATTTTTTTGTCAATGCACTACTGTATTCCTGTGCTTGGGCACAATAGAGTACAGCCATTGACAAGTCTGAAAATGAGAACAGACAAATTAATATAGCCTAAGTTCTATCAATGTATTGACAGTTTTGCAAATAAAAGGGTAATTATTTCAGGAAACATACTACGCAGTTAAGCATTCCTTAATTAAAAATCAACAAGGTAATCATTAAAAGCAGTTACAAAATGAATAACATATATATATATATATATATATATATATATACACAAACACACATACATACAAAGTGAACAAAAGTGGAGCCTGCACATCAAATTCTGACTTTTACAAATAAATAACCTATGACTTACTATAAAAAACAGTGGGATTTAGCTCCATATTTTTTGGACACAGGCATGGGAAGTCTGCCTGCCCCATCAAGGCACCCCAGATTCAGGCAATTCCCTATCTGCAAGCATGTATTTAGTATAATGCAATTAGAAGCAACTCTACTTCTGCTATGAACAAAACTCTTGTGAGGGAAATGTCTTACTGTTCTCCTGACCATACATATATGTAAATATTTGAATACTACTAATAAAGACCATTTTGAGCTCACCAGGAATCTGCATATCTATCTATCTATCTATCTATCTATCTATCTATCTATCTATCTATCTAAGAATTATAAAGAGTTTAATCTATTACTTCATGTAGACCCAAAGGACTCCTGTTTTATAATATATTTTTTTTAATTAATAATACATTTATCTATTATCTTGCTTTCAACTTTATTAGCCTTTTGAAGCCAGCTGGTGAGGTAGCTTAGTTGGTTAATGTACTAGGTGTTGAATCTGTTCAAACCTCAGGGTCACAGGTTCTAGTCCTAGCAAGGACAAATCTGCCTTTTGCTGTCAATAAAAATGACTAGCCAGGGTCACAGGTTCTGCCCCTTTACCCCAGTTTGAGAGATTGTTGCAACTTAAACATCTTACTAGCAATCCTTTGGTGTCTCCTGGTCAATTCCCTATCACCTCAACTGGCCGCCAGAAAATTTTATCTCTAGACTCTCAAAATACTATCATGGTTAACCAGCAATGACAGCTCTCTCGATCCTGCCATCTGGCCGAGTAGGGCATCTTCTAGTTGGAGAGCAGCCAAACAGTTCTGTCAAATGGCAGAGAGGTGCACCATACCAAAGAAGCATTGAACCCTGCATTGTTTACTGTGGAGAAGACCTCTCGAAAAAATTCAGCACGGTCTACAACTAACTCCCCAGAGCTATACAGTGGGTTTCTCAGGCTCCTAGAACCCAAAACAACTGTGAACAGGTACTGGGGTGCTGTGTTGACTGGGCCTTCTGTACAACACTATAAATTTAATCAAGGAGGTTGCTACTTAAAAGAGGGCTGAATGAGGGTGCTCATCTCCTAATGCGTGACACTTCACTCAATATCCAAGGCCACACTCACTCCCCCTAGCTTCTATTTTGTTTTAAATACATTTTTCCTGTTTTTGTTTTATTTGCTTTAAAACTTACGTAGAAGGCCAGCATCCATAAGCCTTCTCAATCCACATTCATAAAGCTATTTGACCTACTCTTTGTCCTCAACAACTGTACCAGCCATGAGTAAACGCAAAGCCCACCAGAAAACTGCCCAAGATGGACAAGACTTCTTTCCTAGAGTAGAACAGCTGCTCAAGGGACGCTTAACCCCATCCAGTGTAGACGAGATGTCACAGACTGAGAATTCCAGAAACCTATCAGTGAGTCTCCAGCTCTCCCAAACACGATTGCTCCACAGTCCACAACCATCTGGGCAACATGCCTTGTATGGAAAGAATTTAAAGAGGAGTGTATATATCTGACTAGTGGCTTTGACAAATCGGTGTGATCTGCGAAACACGTTTTTATGGCATTTTTATATATATTTCTTCATTAGCATTTATGTTGTTGGTTTTATTTTTGGAACACCCAGAAAAATTATATTAAACAGTTACTTTGGAGAACTATATTTGTGTGGATTTCTATTTCATCAAACAGAGAGCAGCAGTTGGAGTGGATTGCCCAAGTGGAGATGGTGTGAGATAATCAGCTGTGGTTTTTCCCCTCAGATGACCTCTTCCAAATGTGAGTACACTGGTTGATTCTTATTAACGAATGATTTATTATTCATACAATATTACACGAGTGGGCTCCCCCTTTATTTTTTTGTGTTTTAAAGGAGTTTATGATCTCCATGAAACATGACATGCAGTCTGAGGTTAGAGGTGGCTCATAGTCTACAAACTGATCTTCACAGACTTGGCAAGAAAGGCAAGAAAATGAGTGCACTCGGACACAAACAACCTATATTGTTGGAAGCCCATAACAATCTTCATCTGGAAACACAAGACATTCAAACAGAATACAACGTGCAGGCTGAATACTTAGAAGACCTTGATAACTGCTTGAGACATAGGCTAAGGGGGATCCCCCAAAAAATTGTCAACCTGGCGGACTTTGTGCAAGGTTTGTTAAATCTATGCTGACAGACACCCTGGCAAAAGAATTCTGACTGGAACTGGTACACACAGCAATGCAACCAAAGCTCCCACTGAATGAGAGACCCAGAGATGTTATCCTGAAGTTCCAGTTCTTCAAAGCAAAGGAAGAACTAATGCTCTCAGCACAGTGCTCCAGACCAGTCTGGCAGGATATCCAACCAATATTTTAATGTGGAACTTGCACCAAGCACTCTTTCTTAGTGACACAAGATGAAAGGTATAACAGTGGCCTTAAGGACCATCCAGGTAGCCCACCACTCTAAGAAACTGTTAGCACTCAACTTTAGCTTTCAATAGCCATCCTATAAATTCAACTATCTATGGGTCACAATCACTACCTCCTTCGAGACTCCTTTTTTCTGTCAATTATCCTTTTTCATACCTTTATAGCACATCTTGACAGATGGCAACCCTATAACATCTCTTGGATGGGCCACATTACAGGGCACTTTATTACTTATGAGGTTGCCCCTATCCCTGTCCAGCTGCACTGGCTACAGTCCTTGCAGTCTCACATAATAAGATTAATTTGGGCAGGGGGCCATCCATGAATTTCCTCTGCTATTCTGACTAAGCCAAAACCCCTGGGAGGTTTAGGTCTCCTACATGTCCATTCAGATTATCAAGCTGCGCAATTGGTGCAACTCTTACAATGGCACACTACTGACAGAATCCTTCTGTTGGTCTCTATTGAACAACACGATCATTCCACACCTTGTTAGCCATGTCCTTTGGATTCCCAAGACTGCAAGGCCTGTTTTGATCCATCTGTTCCCTACACTAGTCCACTCTTTTACTCTCTAGGAAAAGGTGTCACTGCCTAAAACATTGACCTACCTGTGCTCATGATTTACCCTTATCCTTGACAATTCAACATTTCTTCCAGTCTATGACACTAAAGACTTCCACCACTAAGCCCAATTTTATCCTCTCAGAGTAGGTGATTGTTTAGACAGTGAGGGAGTATCGACATTTATATCTTTTTTTTTTTAAAATATATTTTATTATCAGATCGCTCCATACATATCACAAATACAGAAAAATACATGTAAAATTGTTCAGTTACAGGAAAAATATGTAGACATATGTAACAATGAAAAGAACATAGACATATCAATAGGGTGTACAGAGCCAACCTGAGGTTTTATTGTTATGTAAAAACCAAAACTCCCAAAAGAACTAACCTAGCTTAACTTTTTTGCTAAACTCCCCTACCCCACTTCCGATTTCTCTCTCTCCTGAACCCGCAGCACCCCCCCACCCGCCCACCAGCCAGCAAAGCCATACAAGTACAGGGTTCAAACACAACGCCACGCATCGACCATGTCTCACATCCATCCACACAACCAGCAAGCATGACCCAAATCAACCAGCGCCGTCAAATTGCACATCATCAAGTGACACATTAGCAACAGCTCTATGTGTCCACCAGTTCTGCCATCTTCCCCAGATCTTGTCAAACTTGTTTGGGGTGCCCCAATGCAAGTGAACTAATCTATAGTGTGGAATGCACTGTAAAACTAAATTTATCCACACCCTGCAATTGGGAGCTCCGTTTGACATCCAGTTCATGGCCACCACCTTTCTTGCCAACACCAAGAGCTCTCTCAGCAGGGATCTGTCAGCTGCATCCTCAATCTCATCAGGGAAAATAGACAATAAACAAATTTTTGGAGTCACAGGAACAGGTCTCCCCAGCACCAGGACCACAATACACATTATTTCTTTCCAAAACCTCCCAACCCCAGGACTTATGTGCCCGGAACATTATCACACCGGAGACAACTGTCGGTACCAGAGTTCCCCATTCTATATAGTCTGACCGGCGTATAATAAATTCGATGTGGGATATTCAACTGTATCATCTGGTGTCTAGTCGACATTGCCACCAGTGCTGGTCCTGCCTTGGCCATATCCCATTCCCAGTTCTCTAACAGACCCACGTCCATTTCCCATTTATTCCGGGAAGGGAACTCCTGATATCCTACATGAGATTCCAACCACTGGTAAATGAAAGAAAGAGGTCTCGAAGGCTCGAGAAGAATCAATCTGGCAAGAAGTGGAAATGTAGAAATCATCGGGGCCAAATCACCCCACTGAGCACGAAGAGCATCTGTAAGACACAAGTATGAGTAAAAGAGATTATGTGGTATATGGTATTCGTCATGCAATTGTGCAAAGGATTTCAGCCGACTATCCTGATATAACTGTCCAAGGTTGGTAATCCCAAATCTGGCCCACAAGGGGCCAAAGTCGCAATCAAATAAGTGACGTAGCCCCGCGCCGCCCCATAAGGGGGTATCAGGGTCCATTGCGACGTACCCCAACAACCCCTTCACCGCCATCCATGCCTCATATAGGGTTGTCGTCAGGGGAGTTCAAGTTTTAAAAACTGCAGGGCCCCCGTGTAAGAACTGGGACAGCGTATAGGCAGGTCGCAACAGTAATGTATCTATCTGAGTAGTCTGGTATCGAGGTTGGGAAGAAGCAAAATCCAATGCATATCGGCATTGCGCCACTAAATAGTGCCTATAGAAATTGGGCAAAGCAATTCCCCTCTCACGCTTAGGTATCATGAGGGTAGTCAGCCTGATCCTAGCCCGACCCCCCCGCCATAGGAAATGTAAGATAATTTTATCTATTTGTCGGAAATATTTTTTATGTATAGAGACCAGCGTGTTTTGAAAGACATACAAAAATTTGGGCAAAAAAATAATTTTAGTAAGATTCGATCTTCCAATAACATTTAAGGACAGGTGGAGCCATGCAGTTGTTTTGTCTTGAAAGTATTGAATATTGGGTATCAAATTCATCTCCAAAAAGGAGTCCGTCGTTGCAGCCACCTTAATCCCCAAGTAAGTGCACACATCCACATATGAAAGCGGGATGTTAGTCGGACAAGACTCCCGCGATTTATTATCAATCTGAAGCAAAGAGGACTTAATCCAATTTATTTGGAGTCCAGAGTAAGTGCCAAAATCGTCCACCAACTTCAATGTGGTCTTCAAGGAATTATCATCATCATTCAAAAAAAGCAGAATGTCATCAGCATAGAGTGCAAGCTTTTCCTCTCTGCCCTCCACCATGAGTCCCTTAATCAATGGATTTGCACGAACGAGAACAGCCAGGGGTTCCAAGGCCAAGGAGAACAGGCCGGGCGAGAGTGGACAGCCCTGCCTGGTACCACGATGTAAGGAGAAGGACTGTGAACACAGTCTGCCCGTCACCACAGAGGCCCTGGGACTGCTATATAAGATATGTATCCATTTAATAGAGGATGGGCCAAACCCAAATCCCCTGAGTACATGCCAAAGATATGGCCACTCGACAGAGTCGAAAGCCTTACATGCGTCGAGAGATGCAATCACACGAGACCCCATGGTGTCGTGAGAAAGTTGCAGGTGCATAAATAGCTTCCTAAGATTGTGTGATGTTGATTTACCTAGGATAAAGCCGATTTGATTGTCGTTATTGTTCCTAGTACCATATTTAATCTGGTAGCTAGAATTTTCGCCACAATTTTGGCATCTGTAGTAAATAAGGAAATTGGCCTATAGGAATCGCATAACTCCAGATCTTTACCTGGTTTGGGCAGTACAATAATGGAGGCATTGTTCATAGACTCTGGAAGGCAGCCATCATCAATAGCAGTATAGAAGGTATTCAACAAGTGTGGGGCTAAGACATCCACAAATTCTTTATACCATTCCGCAGGAATACCATCCACACCCGATGCCTTGCCCGCCGGCAAGACATTTATATCTTTAGTAGGGATGGAAGGAAATTTCTGCCTCATCTGAAATCAGTGAAAAATGGCACTTTCCACTTGGCGAAAAATTTCCAGCGTAAAGTGTTGATTTTCCGCTATTTTCTTCTAGCTCATTCGATTTAAATCACTGGGAACATTGAAGTTACATACAACACATAGCAAATATTTTTTTTGTATGACTAGCTTTTTTTTAATTAATGTATTTATTTTTTCAAAACACAAGCCTTGAGAAAAAAATAAAAATGCTCTACTGGCCTAATGTCAGCAGGTCATGTTGGCCAGTGGCCACTGTCAAATATCCTCCTGAGTCCTGAGTTGCAACTGCTGTTCATACTGCTGCTGCTGAGTTGTTTAAGCATCAGGATGATTAGGCAGCTGAAAGGGAATGGGATCAACAATAGAAGTAACATGGAAGATGGATGATCCAGTGGATGATGGATGATCCAGTGGCTCCAGTGATGCGCCTGAGGCAGTAGCAAAAGAATAAGTAGCCCCCAGTATATGTGGAGAAAAGACGAAGTTGGCCATTAAATCTTCTCCATCTGCCCCTCCTCCAAAATCATGGGTGCGTTGTTGTTAAAATATATATTTTTCCCTTGAGAACAGGAACTGTGGCTTCCATCAGCAATTGCAATGTTCACTGTGTGTGTGTGTGTGTGTGTGTGTGTGGTAAATAACATCTGGGGGCACAACTGTATCCAAACACAATGACACCTGAAACCAAGTACTGCCGCTGTCACTGTACCCCTTGTCCAGTCCCCGCTAAGGACACATGACAACTTGCTGACAGTTTAATAGTAATGATGAACCCTCACTGCCAGAGTTCTAGCATATTCTGTGGGATGGACTCTCCTCAGATGCCACCTGATGACCTGGTATTGATTCTCCTCCAATACACTGGCATGTGTGGTCAGTGCACCACACAGTGTGGAATGGGTAGAGATGAACTGCCATATCCTAACATTAAGAGAGTGGCTATCATTTGGCGGGGGAGGTAACTAATAACAAGGTGGATTGGCAGGAGATGTACTTGTTACCCTAGATGAAGAAGGTGATGTTGAGGGCAAGCTAGTTGTTTCACTCATCATGGAGCTTCCAGTGTCTGTCTGGGTTTCAGTATTCTTCCTCCTCTTTGATCTACACCATTTTGGAGAGTCAAGGGGTACAGCGATGCTAGATTTCTGTATTGGGTGTTTGGCTTTAACATGTTTGACTTAAATGTCATGGTGTCTGTGTTTCATGTGTGTTATCATGGAGGTTGTGCCAAGGTGCGTTCCCTCCTTTCCCCTTCTCACTAACTTGTCACAAATGTTGCACTGTACCATTGTTGATGATGACTGTACTGTGCCTGCCGGAAGAGAAAAATAGTCCCACACCCATGACTTCTGGGAGGAAGGATAGGGAACAGGTGGAGAAGAATGGCTTCTTTCTTCTTCTCTTCCACATTCCCCTTCACTTTCTGTGGCAGCGGATAATGTTGCTGCTGTTGCTGCTACTTCCTCAGACTTAGCACTGCAACTAGGATCAGGAGTTTTGCTACTGCTGGCAAGTGGAACCTGTCCAAGTCCCGCATTACTTGTTGACCTCATTCCCACTGTGTCCATGGTGGTCTGTGGCACACTAGCCTGCTCCTCAGCACCCTGCTGCCCTTTCATCTCAGCAGCAGCAGCAGCAGAAATTAAAGCAGTTGCAATTTCCACAAATTCCAAAAGCTAATTGCTAGTGGTGGTGGTGGTGATGCCCATCCTCATCCCTTCTCAGTTTCTGATAAAAAGGACATCAATGACTCTTCCACCCCAGCTTCTCCAACACCAACACCACTAGTAGCTACATGATGCTTCTCTATTCCAGGCATTTCACTTCTGCTTGGTGGTGGTGATGAGTAATATGACAGAGGGTCCCCTGCTGTCACACTTGGTATCATTTTCTCCTTTCCCCCTGAGTGGTACAAGAAACACTAACAGCAGGCAAAGTATTGGTGGCAGCAGGTTCAGCACTGGCAGCAGGTTCAGCAATGGCAGCAGGTAAAACACTAGTGGCAGCATATCTGGCAGCATGTACAACACTAGTGGCTGCAGGTACAGCAATGGTGGCACTGGCTGCAGGGGCAGCATGTCTTGCAGCAGGCATAGGCAGCTGACCTGTCCTGCTCTCATTAGTACTACTTTTTCTCCCTCCCTTCCCCTTCCCTTTTCTCTCTCCTTTCCCATTAATTTCCCCAAGATCCCTTGGGGTGATTTAGGGGGACTGGACAGCATTGGTTTCAGTACTGCTAGTCACTTCCTCCTCCTCAGGCTCATTGGACACATAAGGCTCCTTCCAGCTCCTCCATTGATTATTTTTCACCCTGCTCATAGGGATAGCAGTCACTATGAGCCTTTCCTGCGTCAATGTTTGCACAATATCACAGCAGAACAGCACACCACGTCTATCTCGCTCTGTAGCTGCTTCTATTGTCTCTCTGCCTTTAGTAAAATCATCAGTTTTTATAGTGGAAATGTGAAAACAACATAAATCAATGGGCAGAAACTTTATAGCCATTGAAAAAAATGGCAAAAGATTTTAGCCAATGGGCAAAAGATGCGAAAATTTTAACCTCTCGTTTTAAAGCAGATTTTCCAGCGAAAAAGCAGATAAAATCATGGTTTTCACGAAATTTCCAGTGGGAACACGGCAACAACTTTCACCCATCCCTAGTCTTTAGCTGACAAATCTAACCTCCCATTAACTGAACTTTTCCATTATCTGCAATTTGGTCCACTTTTTCTGATCAAACTTGATTGATTGTATTCTCCCATATTTAACATGGTTTGAGACAATGTGCATGAGGGTCATGTTCCTGGCCTCCTTTCTCGCATTTATTCAGGGATCCTATCTTCCGGTTAAGATAATGAAATAAAACAAATGCAAGACTGAGAGGTAGATATTGGAGAAGAACTTCCCATAGAATCATGGTCCAAAATTTGGTCCCTTAGCTCTATCTGCACTCTCCACCAAAAAAAGGCCTACTAACTTTTATTCAGACTCTAGCCAGGTTAGAAAAATTTATCCAAACCTCTCCCCACTGTGCTTTAGGCGGTGCAAGTAACAAGGTCACCTGTTTCATGTCTGGTGGAACTGCCTGGTGTACCAAGACTTCTGGGGCTCTGTGGTGTCTACGATGGCCTCAATTACAAGTTTATGAATAGCTGTCAGGAACTACCATTTACCTGTAGATAACTTGCTTTCAGGAGCTGGAACCCAATGGCAGTACCTGAAAGTGGAAAAAGAGCCCCCACTTGGGGAGTATGAACTGGAAAAATACAGAAAATGCAGTACAGGAATCAGCATGCAGAGGCATATTCACAGGCAGGTCTGGCTCAAGGCAGGTGCAACAGTTCAGAAGTCTAAGATCCAGGCAGAGGTCAGGGCAGGCAGCAAAGGTTCATTGGTCAGAGATCCAGGAAGGGGTCAAGACAGGCAGCACAGGAGCAAAGTAGCAAACAAGTCAATAGTCAGGAAACCAGTAGCAATCAAACAGGATTCAAGGCTGAGTTTCTGGTCAGGCCAAACAACTGAGCACTTGGAGCTCAGGCATGCTGGTTTAAATAGTCTCCTCAACCAGACACAGCTGGAGGTCATTAATCAATGGGAGCTTGGAGGATACAGGAAAAATAGTGAGAACAACAGGACAACTGCTAGAGAACAGCCACTTGACAAGAGATTCTCTAGTGGCAGCATAGGCAGCTGCAGCACTGACAGCCTGTAGGTTGCTGGGTCAATCCCAAGTCCTGTGGTAAGTTTAAACTAAACGTGTCCCAAAAGGACCGTTACACCTGGCAGTCTGCCATCCAGAGTAGTAACCCTGACATAGCCCCCCCTTCATGGTCGATCTCTGGGTGCTTATAATTGACACGTCAGTCTCTGAGAAGTCCTCTTCAGGTTCAAGCAAGTGTAGATCCCAGTCTTTTGCTATAGAGACAGGACAGAGGTCATCACACAACAGGTGGTCTGGTGGGCAACAATCTCTTGTGAGGGCACAATCAGAGAATCAGAAGAGTACTTGGTGGCACAAGCTTTGGTTGGCTGGGCTACTGATAGTGGATTAGTACTAGCACTGGAAACAGGAGTCACAGGCCCTTGTAGCAGAATGACTAGGTAAGGAGGTGACTGGGTCCTGGGAGGCTGTAAGATGAACACTGGAAATCAGTCACTGGGACCTGAGTGAAAGTAGCAAGGTTAGAGGCAGAGGTTACTTGTATCTGGGTAACCGTGAATGGTTCTACAGTGGCAATGGCTGGTATCTGGATACTGGGAACTGATTCCTCTTTAGCAAAGATAGCAGGATCTGGAAAAACTAGTGCAGCAGTATTGCAGCAGTATTGGTGACAGCATGGTGAATGAATTGGAGTGTTATTATTGGTAAACCCAAGAAACCCCCTGTACTGGTCATGGAGGGTGAGTAGGGAAAAACTGGGTGTAATTTCATGGGGCCCCACAGTAAAAACACAAATCCTGGCTTCTCGCAAATAAGGATGTCCTTATAATACCTATTTGCACAGGTTCAGGCTGGGATAGATGAGACACAGACATCACAGGCAAAGGTGGTGAATAGATCTGAAACTCTGTCTTTACAAGTGACCTCCCGGTGGCACTCACGCAAATGGCAATCCATTTGGATAGACAGGTGTACAAATCCTTCCAGAGTGTGGCACACACCAGTCCAAGCAAGTTCGTCTTTCAATGCATCCGATAATCCATGCCGAAACTGATCTTTCAGAGCTAGCTTATTCCAGCACGTGTCACCTGCCCACCTGCAAAATGCTGCCACGTGCTCTTCTGCAGTATGTTTGCCCTGTTTAAGGGCCTGGAGGGCATATTAAGCAGTAGCAGTCTTATGCAGGTCATCATACAAAGCAGCAAGAGTTTCCAGGAAGGACTGCAGCCTGAGGAGCACTGGAACATACAGTTCCAGAAGACTGTGAGCCCAGGACACTGGCTTACCTCTCAGCAGGGAGATCACAGTTCTTACAGTTCTACACACCAATGGCAAAGAAGTGCACACCTGTGCAGAACCACACTAATGAGCGTCCTGAAAGTGGAAACAGAGATTGTAACAATCCTTTCAGAGTGTGGCACACACCAGTCCAAGCAAGTTTGTCTTTCAGTGCATCTGATAATCCATGCCAAAACTGGTGTTTCCAAGCTGGCTCATTCTATTATGTCACCTGCCCACCTGTGAAATGCTGCCACATGCTCTTCTGCAGGATGTTTGCCCTGTTTAAGGGCCTGGAGGGCAGATTTAGCAGTAGCAGTCTTAGGCGGGTCTTATACAAAGCAGTCGTTTTTAAGTCACCGGCGCTCTCCTTTTACACTACCATGTTTATACTTCCCACTTCTCCCCTCTCTGTCTCAGCTGATCTTCAATAAGTTCACTCCAGCATGTGGATTTCTAAGTAAGTATCTTTCAAGCTGTTTTCACCACCTTCCACTCCTTCCACTTCCCTTCATGGTTTCCTACACAGTACTGCAATGGCAGCTGCTGCATTTCAAAGCCTGCACTTCATACAGACATCTGCTTCAACCACTTCAAGTTTAAGTTGTAAGTTCAGCATCCTCCCCTCTTTTGTTTTCATTAAACTACCACCTCATTCCTCGCAAACCATCTCTTTTAGTTTCACAGGTACTACTCCAGAGTATACAACTATCCAAAGCACCTGCCATCCAAGTCAGCCACTGTAAGTACATCACCTCCTTCATTGTCCACCTCAGTTCTACTTCCATCTCTCCTCATCCATGACTTACCTGTCTTTCCATAACCTCACTATCGGCCCAATGCTCCAAGCTGTAATCAGCTGCTACAGCATTCCTATTACTAGCTGTACTTAGATCTGGTCTTCTACCACCCTCTACTGGCATACCAATCTCGGTACAGTGCATTTACCACTCTGCTCTCATTATAGAAATGTTATTCCTTCCCCTTCCTCCTTTCAGTTACCTACCTATGGTTTTCACCTTTTTTAAAGATTTAAAAAAATTAAGCTTCCTTTGATTCTTCTCCATTCAGTCCCTACAGTCTCAAATCTCCAAGTAAGTTACCTTACCTTTCTTCTTCAGCTAAACACTTTCCCCAATCTCTCTAGCTTCATTTATTCCCTATTTAAAAAAAATACACCTCTCTAAATTCACCTTACATCCTAACAGGAGGCCAAAGGTTCACTTACAATCCTTACCTCCTAGCAGAGAGCTGAAGGTTCCAAATTTGTACCTTACCTCCATACCCGTGGCTGCAGTTTTCCAATTTTATGCTCCTTACATCCTGACAGGGAGCAGAAGGTTCCACTTTATGTACCTTACCTTCGAACATGGAAGCTGTAGGTTCATTACGCACGAGGGTCCACTCACACACCTTACCTCCTAGTGGAGGGCTGCAGTTCCACTCAAGTTCCTTACCTCCTAGCAGGAGGCTATAGATCCACTTATGCAACTTACCTCCTAGCAGGGGGCCAAAGGTTCACTTATGCACCTTACCTCCTAGCAGGGGGCCAAAGGTTCACTTATGCACCTTACCTCCTAGCAGGAGGTCGAAAGTTCACTCATGCACCGTACCTCCTAGCAAGGGCCCGAAGGTTTAACTCACGTACCTAATCTCTTTGCAGAGGGCCGAAAGGTTTCACTCAGGTACCTTACCTCCTAGCAGGGGGCCAAAGGTTTCACTCACATACTTGATCTCCTAGCAGGGGACAGAAGGTTCTCTCATGCACCTTACCTCATAGCAGCGGGACGAAGGTTCTCTCATGCACCTTACCTCCTAGCAGGGGGATGAAGGTTCAGTCACGCACTCTATCTCCTAGCTGGGGACATAAGGTTCTCTCATGCACCTTACCTCCTAGAGGGGGCGGAAGGTCAACTCACACACTCTTCAGCCCACCAAAGCAGAAAGTTATGCACCTCATCCATATTAGAGACAGATGGTCCACTCCCTCACCCTCACACTTAGCCCATTCTTTTCCCCTTCACGCCCCTTCCTTCACAACCCTCCTTTCACCTTTATTAAGCAATTAGATTCAGTCTTGCATTCCCTTTCTACTCAAGGATAAAGATTTCTGCCGCTCATTCCTCACCATTTTATTATCCATATTCGGCTTACACTTCACCAGCATGTTCCACGTTATCACTCAAACTTAGTTATACATGTTCAACCCCCCCTTTTCATACTAGTCATTTAACCTCTCCCTCCATGCTTCCTTTTCCAGATACAATGGAGAACACCAACCAGCAAGCTAATGCAGCAGGATCAACAGCTGGCTCCCCATCAACTGTCCAAGGTCCAAGGTTGACTAACTACATTGGAGCAAGCCACTGCAAATCTCAGCCTTCAGCTCTCTCCAAGCATTAGTTTTCAAGCTACCCCAGCTACATCAGCAACAACTTTCCCCAGAGGGTTATCATTGAAGGGAAGGATATTAACCTCAAATCACTTGAAGGTATCTACATGCCTTACCTCTTCGTAGAGGCCGAAGCTATTCTCCACATGCCTTACATCTTCGTAGAGGCTGAAGGTATTCCCTATATGCCTTACCTCTTTGTAGGGGCCAAGGGTATTCCCCACACACCTTACCTCTTCATAGAGGCCGAAGGTATTCCTCACATGCCTTACTTCTTCATAGAGGCCGAAGGTATTCCTCACACACTTTATCTCTTCGTAGAGGATGAAGGTATTCCCCACACGCCTTACCTCTTCGTAGAGGCCGAAGGTATTCTGTACACACCTTACCTTTTCTTGGGCCAAAAGTATTCCCCACAAGCCTTACCTATTCATAGAGGTTGAAATTGAAAGAGAGGAGAAAGTATCCACTTAGTCCAAAAATTATTATTAATAGTGAATTGGGGGGAATTAAAGATATTCCCAAAGGGAAAATGGAGGATAATACAGATGCTGTTGAAATAGGGAATAGGCCAAAAAATAGAAGAAAGAACAATAAAGGAAAAGATAGTATTTCAAAAGGGAACAATTTGGAGGTTCCTTCAAATATGGTACCAATGGCCTCAAGTACTTTGGCTTCCCCTAAACTGTCTTTTTTGTCCACGGATCACCACTCCCCAATCCGGATGTGGATAAGGAATCAACTGAAGGATACAGTGGGTGGAGTGATGGAGGAAAAGATTATGAAAAGGGGCAAAAGAGGTTTAGAAGAAGGAGAGGGAGGAGGAGGGGAAATGCCCCAGAACAAAAGATTAAACAGCGAAGTTGTGGAAATATAGAGGACTGTGATGTTTTTAATCTATCTAATAAACAATTGAGTATTTGGGATATTAATCTTCTAAAGAAAGGATTTAGCTTTGCCCCTACAGTGAAACCTAACAAATTTGATTTATTCATTGATTTGAATAAATATGTATGTAATTTGACATTGAAAAGACATTTTTTAAGAAAAGGAAATGAGGTTGTAAATATTGAGGGAAGAGAAGTTTCTAATGAAATGGAACAAAAAGAAAAGTTTATTTATACTGCTTTTAAAAGAAAATCTGCATTTTACTCAGTTGAATCTAAAGGAAGCTATCTGGATACTTTTTATATAAGGAATTGACAAACGATGATAGTATAGTTTTCAGATCAGCAGATAAAGGGGGGGGATTGTGATTCAAAATAAAGAGGATTATATGAGAGAAGCAAATAATATAGTGAAGAATACTTATTTTTATAGGAAATTAGAAAAGGATCCTACTTTGGAAATTAATAAGAATTTATTGATTATGTTGAATGAGGCTTTAGAGAATAATATAATAACTAAAGATGAAAAAATGTTTTTGTATAATCAACATCCTGTAATTCCTATAATATATAATTTGCCAAAAATTCATAAAACGTTGGTTAACCCTCCAGGTCACCCTATTGTTGCGGGTATAGATTCAATAACATCTAATGTATCACAGTATGTAGATTATTTTCTCCAGCCACTAGTTAGTAACTTACGATCATACATTAAAGACTCCACCGATGTATTGAATAAGGTAGGAAATCTAGACTGGAAGGATACATATTACTGGGTAACTTGTGATGTAACAGCACTTTATAGTAATATCCAACATTATTTGGGTCTCCAAGCCGTAGAGTATTTTTTAAAAAACAAGAGTGAGATAAATAAGATGCAAATGGATTTTATATTGAAGTGTATTGATTTTATCTTAAATAATAATTATTTTTTATTTGAGGATAAGTATATTGAAATGTGACCCAATTTTAGGTAAAAAACTGCCTAGAAGGCCCAAAGTGGTATTTAGAAGAGCAAAGAGTTTAAAAAACTTCTTGGCTCCCAGTTTGATCCATAAAAATAAAAGTAAGAATATAAATAAAAATATTAGTGTGGATATAGATAGTACTGGTAATACTACAATGGGAGGGAAGGGGAATTTTCACTGTTTACATAATAGATGTGTGACTTGTAAGTTTATTAAAGTTATTATGAATTAACCTCTAATGCTAACGGAAGGGTACATAAAATTGAGAATAAGATTACTTGCTGTTCAAATTATATTGTATATGTTCTAAGTTGCAAATGTGGTAAGCAGTATGTGGGGAGGACTGTGCGCTGCTTGAAAGAAAGATTTAGAGAACATAGGAACAACATAATTAAGAAATCTCAAAAGCATGTGGTTTCCAGACATTTTTTGGAGTGTCAGGGAGGGAGTATAGGAGGTTTGAAAATTATGGAAATAGAGCAAATACCAGTTAGCATAAGAGGGGCTGACAGATTTAAGAAACTTTGTCAAAGAGAATCCTATTGGATTTATACATTGCAGACCATGAGTCCAAATGGAATTAATGAGGAATTGGATATACATTGTATTTAAAAGGAGAGTTTTTTCCAAATAATTATATCTTTTAAATTAGAATTAGAGTATTTAATTATTTGTTTTAATCTAATTATTTATTCTCTTTAGATGAAATTGTTTGATTTGATAAGTTCAATTTGACACATGAAGGATGGATGCCACTGGATGTATTATAATGTTGATTTTTAAAAAATGATTTTTGGTATTAGAGAATTTTATCTAGTAAATGTATTTATTTGTGACTGTATATGATGTGCCAAAAAGGGTATTTTATGAGTTGATAAATTAGAGGGAAAATATAAATTATGCTGATGGTTATTAGCTAAAGGTATAAATTGGATACAACTATACCGATAGCAATCCCTTGAGAAAGTGGGCTTGACCAGCGAAACGTACGTAGGGAGTGAGGGAGCGATTGAATCACTAACTCTGAGCTGTGGGAACGAGATTCAAACCAAACTGAGGCTTGGAACACTTGAGTCAGTGGTTACCAGATGTGCAAAGGGAGCCGGCGTTGTGGAAGTGTAACGGTTTTCAAGACACTCAGACCAGCCGGTAAAATAAAACACAGTTTTATTAAATAAAAGAAATGACAAGGAACGCCCTTTACAGGCGACAATAGGAATAGCGAGCAATAGCAATAACTAGTAAGTATGTGAACAGGCAAGTAATGGTACTTTACTGATAGAAAACAGTAGCTAGGCTACTCAAGGGTTAATACAACAAAGTCCGTCTCAATAGAGGAGTTTGGCACGCCCAAGGAGGTGATATATCTGCAGATGATAATGCTCAGGAGGCTGACGACTGCACAATCAGTACTGCCTTAGATGATATCGGCGCATAGCCCCCAGTGTAGCACTGAAGGCCACAATAGGAGTAAGTGCTAGAGTCAGTAGCCCCCACGGGCGTCCCTAATGGAGACTGCTAGATCGCAAGAACTGGCCAATAGCCTCCACGGCCGTGATAGAGGAAACCAGCAATACTGTGATTCGAGACTTTTAGCCCCCACTATGTATACCGGAGAAACCTGAGCTTAAGCCAAACCTGAGCTTAAGCCAAAAGCCTCCACGGGCGTAATACTGAGACTGCTGTATAGCTGGAGATGGCCAATAGCCCCACGGGCGTATACCGGAGGCCACTCGGTGCTGCACAGGAGGTGAACCAATAGCCCCCACGGGCGTAAACCGGAGACAACACTGAAGCCTATAGCGCCTCACCGGACGCGTCAATCAATACCGACTACTCTGCTAGTTAGAGGATTGAGCTGCCGTCTAAATAGGAGCACAAGCGGCTAGCTCGACAGTAGTAGTGGTAACCAGGAGTAGGCTCAGTACGAAGTGGAATGATTTACAAGAAGTATGCCAGCACTGAACAGGTTAAGCAGCTCGTATGAATCAAGCTTTAGCCGGAATGAGAAATGCTCTGCAAGTATCAAGTAGGCTCTTAACGGAGGCACAGTTCAGCAGTCGGTAACGGAGACTCAGCACAGGATGTCCAACACAGAAGGAGTACTGTGGCGAGGTACACACAGTCCGGTAAACAGCCTCAGTGGAAGTCAGAATGTCGCCACGGCGACAGTGGTGCAGGAAGCAGTACACGCAGGTCTCAGGAACAAGCCGGTTCAGGTCACGGAGGAGGATGTCAGCTGGGCTGGATCGGTACACGGAGATGGTTCTCAGACAAGCTGGATCAATCACAAGCAGGAACGTCAGCCAGGCCGGGTCGGTACATGGAGGTGGTTCTCAGACAATCCGGGTCAATCACAAGCAGGAACGTCAGCCAGGCCGGATCAGTACACGGAACAGGAACACAGGAGCGTAGTCAGGACAGGCCAAATTGGTACACAGGAATCAGGATCCACAGAAAACAGCAACAGCAACACTGGCTCAGGAACACCACGAAAGGGCAAGTGACAGGTGTCAATGGCTGGGTATAAAAAGGTCACCGGGGGCGGGCCAAACCACCTCAGCCAATAGGATAGCAACACAAGAGATTCTGACAGAAAAGGGATCACGGGCACCGTGATAGGAAGTGTCTCGGAAGCCTGGAGAAGTGCGGTGGATGGTTCCCTGAACAGCGGATCAAAGACTGGTGATTCTATGGGCACACTTTTGTTTTTTATCTCATGAGTAGGCACCCTGAAGGGGGCTTTTTGGTATTTTAATTGTGTATAACAATAAAGCTTAATTTACTACACTTAGATTGGGCTACCTTGTTTTCTGCTCTCCCCTTGTTCATTTATATACCAATACTTCACCAAGAGTCCCTCTTTCATGTCTAACCAGTACCTTTTCAGACAAAGAAAAAAACAATTTGAGTTTATCCAGCAAAGTAGATCCTTCATATTCATCTTCCTTCATCAACGTCAGACTCTTCTTCATCTAGCTTACCAATCAGTCAAAATCAGAGTCATTCTCAGGGTCCATTTCCTCCTGGATAGGAAGGCACCTGTCCATATAGACCAACAGCAGATTTCGGTTCACTATTCACAGCGACTGATTCGCAGAACCTAGGCCTAAAGAGGCCGGACTATCAATTTGGGGACTATTATAGGTCTATAGTATAGTTTTAGGGCATTTTATATGTAGGTGTTACATTTATGTGTATAAGATATTTGGATTTATATTATCTTAATAAAGTACTATCATTTTTATATTTTATGTTTGTTTGTTCATCCTATGCCATAAGCGAAGAGTATATATGGGTGCATTGGTAGTTTAATCGCCACCTACTTCTATTTATATATGTTGGATTATCATTATATAGCACTCTCCCAAACATTTAGTTTTTTTTTGTTTTAGATAGATTACACATACTGATCTAGGGATAGTAGCAGGATGTGATAAGGATCTTCTCGTATTCTGGTGATTGTGGGGTCCATATTTATTTTCATTTCTATTTTTTTTAAATCTGATTTTCACTATAAATACCACAGCAGAGTGCCAAAATTATCCACTCTATTTTTATTGATAAGTAATAAATCACCTAAGTTATCACAAAGGAATGTGGGGGAGAGAGACGTGGAAGTCGGGGGAGAGTTTGAGTATGAGAGACATAGGGAGAAAGGGAGAATGATACAAAGATACATAGATATAAATAATAAAATAATAGAATACAAAAATATGGTAAAATGTGCTAATATTAATACTGTGCACAGTAAGCTTTAGCTCCAGAGCGTATTTACATTGTTATATTCATATTTATGACTAAGATCTATGTATAGTTCCATTATCACATACTGTGTATATCAACAAGATATTGATTTTATATACTATTATTAATAAATACATTTCTTTTTAGTATAGCAGTTATTTGAAGAGCTCTCCTATATTGTTTGCTATATATACAGTATATATATATTTGTAGTGCATGCCAGTTATATATGGTATGACATAATATAAGCAATTAATTTGCCGAATGCAGAAAAAGTCACCATTAATGAAAATAAAAAAAAATGTATGAAGATATATTGTTTATAGATGACCTATATATCTCTAAAACACAAAGATTACATATATAGACTACATAGGTAAGTGAATATGAAATCCAATCAGAAAAAAACCCACAAGTGGCTCATAATAATAACCATAAAACATTGTAACATAGCAACATAGTTGATGATACTGTAAAAAGACGTGCATTCATCAAGTACAGTCCATGCCATATCACCACCTTTGAGCCAGAGGAAGAAAAACAAACCTTTAAGTCCATTTCCAATTAAGCCTCCTGTGGGCTAACAAATACTTTCCCTGACTCCAAATGCATCAACATCCTATCTGCTTTTAAACCATCATCATAATTCTCACTACAAAGATATCCATTGCCTCATTTAAATGTAAATGAGTGTTATATACCATAACATAAGAAAAATAAAGAAAAGGAAAAAAAAAACAATAAGCATAAAAGCCAAAAAAAAAGAAAAGAAAAATGTAGTCCATCCATCTATCTATCTATCTATCTATCTATCTATCTATCTATCTATCTATCTATCTATATATATATATATATATATATATAATACCAGGTGAATATAAACTGCTAATTGGAAAATGGATTTTCCTAAAGTGACAAGATGATGAGAATGCTGAAGATGCCATAATAAAATAATAAAATATTCCCAAACTTGTTTATTGCAAGCCTTAGGCCTGCAAACATTTTTTTTATGTCTAACATTGTTTGAAGGCCACAGTCAGTTATTTTAAATCCATACCTGATGCAATGTTTGAAAGTTTCACTTTCGGTAAGCCTGTCAACAACTATTATTCAGGCTTTTATTTCTGTTATCCTTCTTCCATGCTATTGCTAACCATTATTTTTCAAGAGATAAAAAATATATAAAATAAAAATTGGGTTACATTGAATGTGGTAGATGTGTTTGGTGGTGGTGTGATTAATGTATATATATCTTCCTTATTCGTAGTACTTAATGCTAGACAAATTATTTGCATTCTAATCTTTGAATCCACTTTAGTTTTCCATATCACTATATATTCATACACATACACAGCAGTAGTCCCAACAGTAGTAAATAGTAGCAACCTTATCCCTCCTCATCAGTGCTGCTACGATGAGGACTGGTGTTTTTACTCTCACTGTCAGGTACAACAATTGCTTGAACTGATACAACTTCCCTAACACAGAGAACAATGGAATTTGGGGTAAATCTCCTTTTGTTCCATTCATACACACCCAGACACCCCTAAAACAGAGCTTACAGCCAAATCAGGAAAGAATTTAGATCACAGCTACCTGTCTCAATCAACCTTTCTCCCTTCCCGGCCACCCCCTGCGACCTCCTTGCAACGTGCCCACAGAACAGCTGATCTCCCAGCGGCCGGAGCACTAGTAATGCAGAGCGCTGGGAGATGACATAATCACCCAGCGCTCTGCATTACTAACAACCGCGCGGGAGTTTGTGTTCCAGAGGTCTGTGCCTCATTCAGCATGTCGCACACCGCTAGACCACCAGGGACTCGAGGTAGGAGGATGGGGGGGAGGTCAGTAGGGGCAATGTGTAGATGGGGGCATTGTGGAGATTGGGGGGGCAATGTGGAAAATGGAGGCATTTTTGAAGGGGCAATGTGGAAATTGAGGGGTAGTGTGGAAGGGGCATTGTGGAGAATAAGGGGCATTGTGGAGAATGAGGGGCAATGTGATGGGGCAATGTATAGGGGGCATTGTGGAGATGAAGGGGCAATGTGGAGAATGAGGGGCATTGTGGAAGGGGCATTGTGGAGATTGAGGGGCAATGTAGAGGTGGCCAATGTGGTTGAGGGGGCCAATGAGGTCAGAGGGGGCCCATGGCAATTCTTGCACCAGGGCCCCGTGGCTTCTAGTTACGTCTCTGTGGCAAGTGGAACCTGTCCTAGTCCCACATTACTTGTTGACCCCATTCCCACTGTGTCCACGGTGGTCTGTGGAACACTAGGCTGCTCCTCTGCACCCTGCTGCCCTTTCATCTCAGCAGCAGCAGAAGTTAAAGGAGTTGCAATTGCCGCTAATTTCAAAAGCTGACTGCTAGTGGTGGTGGTGATGCCCATCCTCATCCCTGTCTCCCATTCCTTCTGAGTGTCTGCTAAAAAGGCCATCAATATCTCTTCCACCCCAGCTTCTCCAACACCACTACCACCAGTAGTCCCTACGTGCTGCTGCTCTGTTCCAGACATCTCACTGCTGCTTGGAGGAGGTAATGGCATAATTTTCTCCTTCCCCCCTGAGTACTACAAGAAACACTAGCAGCAGGCAAAGTATTGGTGGCAGCAGGTTCAGCACTGGCAGAAGGTTCAGCACTGGCAGAAAGTTTAGCACTGGCAGAAGGTTCAGCACTGGCAGCAGGTTCAACATCAGTGGCAGCACATCTTACAGCAGGTACAACACTAGTGGCACTGGCTGCAGGGGCAGCACGTATTGCAGCAGACACAGGCAGCTGACCTGTCCTGCTCTCACTAGTACTACCCTTTTCTCCCTCCCTTCCCATTCCCTTTTCTCCCTTCCTTCCAATTCCCTTCCCATTAAATTCCCCAAGATCCCTTGGGGTGATTTAGGGGGACTGGACAGCATTGGTACAGTAGTGATCCCTTCCTCCTCAGACCCCTTGATTATTTTTTACCCTGCTCATAGTGATAGGAGTTACTATGAGCCTCTCCTGCCTCACTTTTTGCAAAATATCAGAAGAGAACAGCACAGCAAGTCTATCTCGCTCTGTAGCTGCTTCTATTGTGTCTGCCTTCAGCGAAAACGTCACGTTTTTATAGCGGAAGTGCTAAAACAACGTAAATCAATGGTGGGACACTTTCTAGTTATTGAAAAAATGGCGAAAAATTTGAAAATTTTAACCACTAGTTTTAAAGCAGATTTTCCAGCGAAAAAGCGGATAACAACGGGGTTTTTGCGAAATTTTCCACAGGAACACGGCAACAACTTTCAACCACTATATTCAGTGTAAAGAAGAACAAGGAGCCCTGATCCATCTATCTGGCTAACAGGAAGAGAGAGAGAATCAACTGAGGCTGCCGAAATCCTCAAAAGAACTGTGGTTAGTTTTACAAGATGTTTGGAACAACCTACCTGCAGAGATCCTTAAAAAACTGTGTGTACCTAGAAGAACTGATGCTGTATTGAAGGCAAATGGTGGTCATACCAAATTTTATTTAGATTTTTCTTCTGTTCACTCTATGCATTTTATTTGAGAGATTGGGACTGCACAGTCAAATAGGATTATTAAGGAATCAAGGAAAATAATTTATAGATTGTCAGAGGGGGAGTAATTATGACTATTGGAAAAAACCAGAGTCACGATTCTCATAATCCATTCAACCTCTGTTGGATGAATATCCTGAGGTGCTACCCCAACACATAAATGTATACTACAGATACTTGGGAAGAGGACATGTTGGATAGGTGCACACTACTTAACTAATGATAATTATAAGTAATAACTTTATTGAAAAATCACATTTAAATCACAATACAGGTAGACGAATATTATTAAAATAACTCTGGTTCTGCTCTGTTTATATGCTAAGTCTGTAATATAATAACTAATCAATTTGAGGCTTTACCCTTTACTGCACTTGTAGATTACCCACACATTTATAATGGTTTAGTAATTTATTGGCAGATAAATAGAGTTTAGCAGAACACAGATTCCAATGAATTAGAGATCCATACACTTAGAAAATTATCAGACTACCTAGATATGACACTATTCAAATCTGTTCAATATCTATCCCAAAATATCATTCACAAAAATTCTTTGAATAGCTTTGGTATTATGCCTCGTAAGGGAAATAATGAAACAGACTAGCCTGGGATACACTTAGCAATCAACTTGTATCCAGTATCTTTGTTAACTTATATTGATTCTCAAGGGAATTCCCTTAGGGAAAAGCGGGTCTCCCTCACATTGTGGAGCTTTCTTGATCCACTATTTCTGATACATGTTTCCACGTCTGATTGAGATGATAGCAACCTTGAGTCATATATTCATAACAATAAGGAGCTAATATTTATCACTCTGATTATCACTCTGTACAGTGGGTACCATAGGGATAAAGTAGATAGTAGAAACCACTCTATATTATTAATATTTCAATATTATGTTTTCCTCAATGTGAATTGCATGATGAAGCATGCAAATTCACTTTCAAGAGCAGTGAAGTTCAATCTCAGTGTTGCTTTGGAACACACAGCTCTAATAGCGCTGATATCTGCTGGTAATTGATACCGGAGCTCGGTCAGCACGGGGCCTAGACGCTTAGCCGTGTATATGAGCTTGTCAAACTGCTCACTTAGAAAGTGATCTAAAAACAACCACTGACCCTACCAAGAGAGGGATAGACATATAGAATGTATCTGATGCATCTTAAAAGTCTCTCTGAATTACTAAGTCATATGGAAATCTATTGATTAGCAGGCAGGAGACTGAACATTAAAAGTAAAGTATTCTCATTATTTACCGGTGGGGGAAAAATTAGAATCATTCTTCTGACCTAAAACTCTGTCAGTCAGAGGTACCCCACATACCAGTCACTCTTGCTGCGTAAAAAGTTGGTATAACACAGGGGGACCTCTCAGAAAGCACCTGTGTTATGTTAGTTGATAAAAATAAACTATTACCATGTCTACTTTTGAAAGCATTCTTACTTTACGGCATTTTTTTCAAACCTTTTTACTCAGTATATAAAGTCTCAAGTAGTGCTAATTATTTTCTATTGGCTATAAAGTAATTCAGAAAGTATCCAATGCATACTAGAGGTATAGTGACTCAATTTCTAATTGTTGATTAAAATACCTTCTTTCCATAACATCAGACAGTATAAGCAGCTCTATTCTTGCTTGAAATAAATAGAGAGAGCTACCCCTACTCTCTCTATGTTTAGCAGAGTACACAGAATTAATTAGTAATGGACTACACATGTTTACAGTTCAGCAGAAAAAGCTATTAAACTACCGCTGGCTATATCTTGCATTTTGTTACAGCTGGCAAGCAAACCCAGGATTCAGACGGTATAGTTATTAGAACCTTTATTATGAGAATAGTGACAGTAATGCAATATATAAATAAACACACAGTGGGTGATTGAAACGACGAGCACTGTATCAGGAATAGTAGTCTCCCAATCTCTGCACCACACTGTCCGAGCCTAGGCCTCAGCCCACTGGAGTCTCGTGGTAAGGTAACGCCCAAGAGAAACTGCAGTCAGTAGCTAGAAGTCTGCTAGAGCCCCAGGTCAGTACTAGGAAGGATGTCTGAATAACGGAACCAACAAACTGAGCGAACAGACAGAGCCTTCTAGTAAGCAACAGATAGGATAGTCAGACAAGCCAAACTCATACACAGAGCGGGTAGTCAGCCAGAGCCACAGGTTTGCACCAGAAAGGATATTCACTGAAGCGATGGAATGCTGGATGTGCAGTGGATAGAGCCCCAGGTCAACACCAGAGTGGGTAGTCAGACAAGCCTTGGTCATACACGGAGCGGGTAGTCAGCCAGAGCCACAGGTCACCACCAGAATGAATGGACACACAAGCCGGATCATACACAGGAATCAGGAATACTAAAAAATGAACTGCTCAGAACAACAACGTAAGGGTGACTGGGTCAGGACTCAGTCTGCCCTTTAAACCCCTCCACAGGAAGTAGGTAGGAGGAGCAGCTAGAGGGAGGAAGCAGGTAAGAGGAAACTACAGGAAACAAACACATGTAAAACAAAGGCCTGCAGCATGCTTGAAGCCTCTTGTGTGTAGATGACTCGTGGAAAGACGCAGAGCATCGCTGAAGCGGCGGCGCTAGAAATAAGGTACTGTGACACATTTCTAAGAGTCCTCAAGCTTCATTCTACACTAGATTCTTTTTGTTTTTATAAAGTTGCAGCAGTTCCGAGGCAAAGATCATTTAGTAGCAGATTGTTCTACCCCAGAACAATTGAAATATTCTAGGCGCAGGATTTAAAATTACTAAGCTTACAGACCCTAATGTGTTAAGGTCTGCAAACTTAATAATTTTAAGGTTTCTATGCTGAGCTATGGACACGTGTGTAGTAGGTATGGGCGAAAATTTTCACCTCAAACTTAAATTGGCAAATAATGGCACTTTCTGCTTGGTGAACAGTTTCCTGCAAAAAGTGCATTTTTTTCTGCTTTTTCCTGACTTTTTCGTCCATTGAAATCAATGGGAAGAAACATTTTTCTCCACCACACAAAAGTTTTTCTACAGCCATATAAAAGCTCTCACAGCATGCTATTCCATTGCCAGCATGCCATTCTGATTTTGATATGAGATTGCAGCACCTTGTTTGAGCTAGAGAAGACAGAAGGGGAATTCAAGTTTAGTTTAGGGAATCTTTTAGTAGGACATTTGTTCTGTTTCAATGTGTATTAGGAGAGTCAGTGGGGCACTCTGGGGAGAAGAAGGGAGGAAGGAGGTTGACCCCAAATACTCCAAAATTCCATGTGACTGACCGGAAAGATACAGGCAGCTAGGAACCTATTTTCTTGCTGATATTGCTGTTATTGCCTCTGTGCTGGGTGGGGAAGTCTGGGGAAAGAAGTTGTTGATTTTGTTTTTCAGTTGTAATTTTTTGGACAGACTGTGCTAAGACAGCTTGGCTCTAAAAGGGACTGACAGCGCAGGCGCACGGACGTCACTGTGACGAGATGTCCGTGCTTCCTGCTCCTGTGAGCATCTGTAAAATGGCAACATCTTTGGAACCAGGTAATATTTCTGGCGATTAGCGCTACTAAGCAGCTAGTCGCCAGATGAAGAATTAATGCATGTTAAGTTATTGTGGGGTGGTAGTTCCCCTTTAAAAGAAATACAAAAATAAGAATTAAGAACGATATATTAGGTGACAGTGACAGACAGCTGACTGCTCTTAGGCAAGGCATCATACAGGTCCATCAGTTGTGTTGTGTACCGTAGAGTAAAGAGTTGAGTAATGTCCATCAAACACACAAGGGAAGGGGAAGGGGGAGGGGGAGGGGTGAAGTATTGCAGGGACATGAGAGTAAAGTAGTAGTTCAAAAACTGACTGCAGCAATGGTTGTGAAATCTATGATGATGATCCCTCTACTCCAAGGGAGGATGCAGTTTGTCAAAGTCCCAGCAAAATTAGTTCCAGCACAGCCAGTGCCAATAGAAATAAAGAACCATATAAGAAAAACACTAAAGATGACAACAAGTTGCATTCAAGTGTTGATTATGCTGGAAATTGGATAACAGATAAAGGTGTAGCAGCTGAGCCGTCTGCTGCATCAGATAGTGAGACAAACAAGCACCAAAACACTCATCCTCAAGGCAGTAGGGAACTCTGTTACAGTAAAAGTAAAAAGACATTGTTTGAGACATCCAAAAGCTTAGAGGAATATAAGGGTAGTGGGCAAGAATTGTCAGGTGATACTGATGCTGCTGAGGATGACCTAATGATGACTGATGATGATGCAGATCTAGAATATATCCCTCCTGCTTCCTTGTTCAGATACATATGAAGTTGAGAGTGAGGATGATGACAGGGCTATAAAGTTAGAAGAAAGTCAAAGACTGAATCTTCTACCACTTTTGAAGAGCACTGTGTCTGTTTATAAACTGTTTGAGAAAGCCAATGGAAAGTCTGTCCCTGGGCAAGCACAGATGTCAAAAAGCACACAGTCACACTATCAGTCCCACTCAGCCACACATACCTGTTTTGAACACCCAACAACAACAACACAGGTTTACATCCACAATGTTAGATATGACGAGTGCCTATGCTGCTGCTGCTGTAAGTGCTGCACCTTTGACACTTAGTAGTAGTGGCAGTAGGATTGCATCAATATCTAGCCCCAGTAGTAGTAGTAGCAGCAGCACCACCTCAGGAACCCCTCATTCCATGAATTCCACAGTATGGATATACTTTACGCAGGATCCTCAAGCTAAGCATGTTGCAATGTGTTGTCTGTGCAAAAAGATCATGAGCAGGGAGAAAGCAGGCTCACACCTAGGCACCTCCTCTATGAGATCCCCCCTGAAGCACAACCACAGGTCTGACTGGGAGACACACCATCAGCAGGCCAGAAGTGCCTCAACTAGCAGAAGCACTTTAAAAAGTTCCCAGGTCTTTGGGCAGAAAAAGGTAGTGACGTTATTGATGTGTCAGAGAGTTTGCTACTGCCAGTGCCAACAGTTAGTTCAGTCCAAATAACATCTAAGGCTCCTGTTGCAGAGGAGTATGATGACTGTGGCTTTGCTGTAGGAGATGGCAAGAGTTATGGACTGCCTCCACATGCTACCTCTAGTCATGTTAAAGCAATAAAATTTCAGGCTTCTTCTGCTATGTCTTGACAACCCACACTGACTGAGTTCCTAGGAAGGAGTCAAAAACTTCACAAAAACAATACCAAAGTACTCCTGTGGAATGGCAAGGTTTCCAAGATGTTGGCAATGGACATGCTGCTGTATGCTTTTGTAGAAAACTGAGGTTTCAGAGAACTGATGTCTTGTGTAGCTAGCTCCACACTGGAATATCCCAAGCCGCAGTTATTTTTCAGGGACGGCTGTGCCTGAATTGTAAAAGCAGGTTGTTAGTGTGGTGGGCAAAGGGCTGAAAGGTACATATGGCAAGAAAAAACACGTGACAGCAGATATGTGTACAAGTAGACAGAGCACAGACTATATGACTGTGACTGTTTCCCTCCCAGCTCCAACAGTGGGCAACACTAGCTTACAGCATCAGGTGAAAGCCAGCAATCATGTTTCTGGTTTTGGCAGTGTGATTAAAAGGCAGCAGCAGCAGCAGCAGCAGCAGGAGGATAGCCCATACCATCATCACAACACCTGGTGCATGCAGAGTTTTGAGAGACAGTCTCACAAAGCTGTAGCTATTCTAAGTAAGCTAGAGCAGGTGATAGAGGAATTGCTTTTACCTTGCTCCTTAAAAGCTAGTTTTGTGTCTGCTGATAACGGCTCCAACATAATCACTACTTTGATAATAGGTGGTATGGTGCACGTGCCCTGCTTTACCCATGTGCTAAGTTTAGTTGTGACCAGGTTCCTGGCAGAATAAGAAACCCTCAAAGAGATACTTACTATTGCCCGCAAAATCTGTGCCCATTTTAGTCACTCCTACAGTGCATGCAATGTTCTTTATTCTATTCAGGAGCATAACCACCTGCCCCATCACCAGCTGAAAATGGAGATCCCAACCAGGTGAATCTACAAATGCTCTACCATGTACATGCTAGAGCATTTGTATGAGCAGAATAAGGCCATTGGCATGTACACCATGCAAAACTGGAAGGCTTTGGAGGGATCCTCTTTGTCAGCTGGCCAATGGCAACTAATGTGCAATGTCTGTGAGCTGTTGAAACCCTTTGAGGAGGCAACCATGCTGGTAAGTCGCATTGTGGAAGGAATTAGTGAAATTCTACCACTGATAATTTTATTGCAGAGAAAATGAGGAGCATGGCTGATGATTCTTACCAGAATGACAACCCAGACATGCACCAGTTGGTAAAGGGCATGCTAGCATGCTTTGAACAAGATTCTCACATAGTGTCCATTAAAAGCAATGAGAAATACATTTTGCCACATTGCTGGACCCCTGCTTCAAACACAAAATTTCAGAATTTCTGCCAAAGGGCCATCAACAGTTTGTCACATCAAGTAGTCATGGCGATTAGCAGCAACTCTCTGAGGAATCGCATTCTTTCAAGGAATATTGAGACATGCTTATTGATTAAGTGGAGGGTTGCATTGTGGAGGATGAGAGGGGGGAAAGTGAGGGCACAACAAACATCAGACAGTATAGTGAAAAGGAAGGCAGAAAAGCATTTCAACCAGCAGAAGCAACTATATCATCAACCAGAATATCATATTTGGAACACAGGGCAATTCATGTGTCTCAGCAGTGGCAGCAAAAACCCAACATTGGTAGTGGTGGTGGCGGCACATCTTTTTGGGACTTGCTCTCTGAGTGTGGGTTGGTAACTGACACCCAGGAACACCGTGTAGCTCCTACAAGTGGTCCCACTGCATGTGAGATGGTTTCTGCATACTTGCAGGATAGCTACGTTCTAGGCAGAAACAATGACCCCTTAGACTACTGGCAAACAAAGCAGTGTGTGTGACCATCATTGACACGTACTGCAGTGGAAACCCTTAGTTGTCCTCCAGCAAGCGTTGAGTCTTAGAGGGTTTTCAGTGGGGCTGGTTATATTGTCAATGACTGTAGGATACGGCTATTAAGCAGCAATGTTGGAAGACTAACATTCTTAAAAATGAACCAGCATCTCATACCATATGAGTATCAGGTAGCAGAAACCACACATGACAGAAAAAGCCAGGACAAATATATTAACAGCAGCATAGATGAGGAGGTGGAGGAGGGATGTGAAGAAGGGTCACCACCATCTACCCCACTTGGAACCACTGATATGACCGATAAGTAATGTGTGTCAATAATCTGAGAAGGAGGATAGCGTATGACAATGGTAAAAATACATACACAAATCACACTATGCCAGTTCCCCACCATCACCACTACAATACACATCTGCTACAATGTAGGTTGTACTTTATTTTTTTAAATTACTTTACACCATCATGAATATGTGCCAGTGTCACTTAAGCAGTAATTAGTTTTGTGGGCAAAGGACAAATGCATTCTGCATGCTAACACATTTTTTAAGCCATATGTTGCTGTAGGTCTCACAACTTTGACTTATTTCTAAACTTCAGCCCTCAGAAGAAGTAATATTACAGTGGGAAATGTATTACCTATATAAATATAGGGGGAAAATATGTTAAAATAGACGAAAACTTGTCAAAATAGGCGAAAAGGAGGACATTTTTTCATAGGCGGAAAGACAAAAACTTTTGCTGAAAAAGTGGAAAATCTGAAAGTTTTCGCAAAAAGTCATGCAGGAAATTTTTCGCACTTTTCAAGCACCCCTATGGTGTAGTCAATTACTAATTAATTCTGTGGGCTCTGCTGCACATAGAAAGAGTAGGGGTAGTTCTCTCTATTTACTACAAGCAAGAATAGAGCTGCTTATACTGTCTGATCTTACTGAAAGAAGGTGTTTTAATCACCAATTAGAAATTGAATCAGTATACCTCTAGTATGTATAGGATACTTTTTGAATTACTTACTATCCAATAGAAAATACTTAGGGCTACTTGGGACTTTACACACCAAGTATTTATAAAGGTTTTTAAGTATTTAGGGATAATCACTCCAGTGTTTTATTGCCATTATTAAGTTCTTACAACTTTAATTTAATGGAGCTACTACTAGACAGCCAAACCCCATTAGAAAGGATCTGTGCTGCAATGTCAGTTGTTCAGATATTTTCTGAGTTACTAGGTAATAAAATCCAATAATTAGTGTTATCTGGGATCTTGCCGCTATAATTATCACTAGGGATCACTTCTTCAGTGCCCCAGTGGTGCTGGGATTTTTAATAACTATACCTTACATCTGTTTATTAACAACGTAATTGTAACACATCTTCACAATTATTATCTGTGCTGAATAATAAGTTGCACCAAGCACAACATTTATCACTGTCTGTTGTTGAAATTACCCAGAGTGATGAAACTGGTCAGGAATATTTTAATTTTGTTTTAAACTTGCTTCTTTTTTAATTTTATTTTCTCAATAAGAAAATAGAGGTTACGTTTTAACTGTGTATATAATCCATTGTATTAGTGTAATCCTGAATCTACCATGTAGGGGGTGGGTCTGGTGCTGTTCTGTTGCTCTTTCCTCCTATGATAAGTTTATCCAAACTAAACAACTAGCACATTCCCTTTAATGTTTTTTCACACCCCTATACTGTATAGGTGGTGCACCATAAGCTGTTATTGTACCATATTAGAGTAGTTATCACTTATGGTATTAGTTACTATTATTTATATATGACACAATGGACACATAATATCATTTGATCACATTAGCCTTTTATAGTCACATATAGTTTGATCACATTACTCCATTGATTTTCAGTATAATGATTGGTTTAGGGTATGGGTTAGTATATTCTATAGTTTAATTAATATTTGTGGAGTTCTCTAGTCACTTTATCTTACACTTTGAGACTCACAGATTCACAGATTATTATTTTCATTTAACTAGTTATATTGAGTTTGTAAGTTTTTTTCATAGTTATTTTTTTTTGATAGGTTTAGCACTATTTTTTATTTTTTCTAATTTTATATATCAGAGTGATTTGTGCTCTTTAGTTCTGTCTTGACCCTTTGGGTGCTGAAGGAGAATGGAGTGCATTATTATGTGGTGCGTTGTGTGCCCCTCCTATACTCTGAAGCCTATTTGGTGTGTACACTTATCCGTGAATAGGTTGTTGTTATTATATTGGCATATGATGATTTAGATGGACTATAATTTTGTTATTCTGGCCTCGGTTTCATATACCTCCTGGTTGGGGTTTTGCGTGTTTTATACATCCCAATGGAGCCAGAAATTTTATTAGTCCCTATGAAGCCTTGGTTTTGTATGCTTTCTTACAGGAGTCCTGTATGGTCTATGCATGCACTGTTCTTTCCTGTGGTTGCGTTACACCAGGGTTCCATTTTTCTGACAGGCATTGTGAGCTTTGAGTTGTGTGCAGTTTGTGTGCACAGGGCTCCGTCCTGCAATTGTGGGATGCCGGGGTTCCATCTTTTTGATGGGCATTGTGAACTTTGGGTTATGTCAGACTTTATGGCACATTAATATAGGATTATGTTTTGGGACCAGTTCAGAAGGACTTCTGGCTCAGGGAATTATAATAGCAGAGTTTATGATTAATATTTTACAATAATCTGAGGATAAGGCAAGTTTAAATTAGAGTCAAAGATGATAATGCTTATAATTGGTCTATGAATCATGATGATATTTATACATTAATCACACCACACCAGTCCATCACCACCATACACATCTGCCACGTTCAATGGAAACTGTATCTTTATTTTTTTCAATTATCTATTTAAAATAATGGTTAGCTAACAAGCACAGCAGCAGGCTTGCAGTAAGAAAAACATGGAACCTTGACACTTGATGTCAAGAAGTCTTAATAAAACAATAATGAATCCTCCCTACCATCAGCTTAGCATATTCAGAGGGATGAAATGTCTGCTCATGCTCCCGGATACCCTGGATTCCATTGCTTTCCACCATATTGCCATGTGTGGTCAGTGCACCACACAGTGTACAGTGGGTGGACACAAAATTTCAGATCCTTACATCTACAGAACCATAATCAGCTGGTGGGGGAGGAAATAGAGGCAAAGGTGGTACATCAGGTGGTCCACACCCAAACCCTAGCACATGAAGACGATGGTGGCACATGTGTTACTCTCATCACTGAACTTCAAGGCTGTGTTTCACTTTTCTTCCTCTGGGATTTTCACACACATTCTTTTTATCCTTTGGGAGATGCAAGGGGCACAGTGACATTCTCTTGATTTCTTTTTTATGGGTTTGTCCTTCACAGGTTTAACATAAATGTCAGGGTGTTTCTATTACATGTGTTTAATGAGGGTAGACGTGCCAAGGTGTGTCCCCGCCTTTCCCCTTTTCACTACCTTGATACAAATAGTGCACAGTACAGCCACTGATGACTGTATTGTGACTGGCACAAGGGAAAAATATTCCTACACCCATGACTTCATTGAGGTGGCTGGTGGAGAAGAATTACCTTCTTCTTAAGAATAATCTTCACTGGCTGGGGTGGTTGATGCTGCTGCCTCAGCATCATCACTACAACAAGGACCAGGAGTAATGTTGTCAAGTGGAACCTGTCCTAGTCCCATATCACTACTCAAAGAACAAAGCCCCATCATGGCCACTGTGGTCTGTGGCACATTTGACATCATTGGGTCTGGGGAATGTGAACTCTATTTGGCACTGCTGCTGCTGACTTCATCCTCCTCCTCCTCCTCTGTATTAACACCATCAAGATCTATCCAGCTTCACTTTTTACTGGCAATGTAAGTAATAGTGCTAGCCAGCACTCAAAGAAACTTTATTTTTATTTTAAGATTATTTTAAATTTATTTTTTTCTCTCACTGTCTGTCTCCTCCCACTCTCTTTCCTACCTATTCTGCGTAATGCTTCATGGTAGAAAAATCTGGGTTTTTCGTGGTATGGGGAGGGAAGTTTCACCACCGTTGAAAAACATAGATAGGAAATGGAACCATTTTCTAAGGAAATTCTGTGAAAAGGAGGAAAATCTATGGTTTTCTTTATGGGTGGGTATTCCAACAGAAAAAGCAGAAAATCATGCTTGTTTTGAAAAAATTCCCATGGGAACAAAATGGGACTTTTCACCCATCTCCTATCCTTTGTCCATACCTGAGTCTCAAGCAATGGAGTAATATATGAATGATAACATAAAGCAGCATTTCATCAGTAGATCTGTATTACCCGCAGGTGCTGGATTCCTTTTTCTTGCAAAAAAGATGGCTATATATTGACTACAGGGGATTCGATTAGATCACTAGCAAGAAGTCTTATCCAATACTCTTGATTTCTGAGGTATTAGGCAGGCTTCAGGGTTCTACAATATTTACTAAATTAGACAACCTTGTCCGTATCCACCAAAGTGATACTTAGAAAATAATAATTAACACTCTCTCCTATCACTACGAGCATAAAGTGATGCTCTCCAGCCTTTGTAATGCCTCCTTTGTTTGTCTGGAATTCATTGATTCACTGATTACCTTTATGACTACCTGCAATGGTTTGTAATTATATATTTTTACCATATTCTTATATATTCACCTAAACTCCATATTTACTAGAAACACATCAGAAAGGTCATCCACGAGATACAGAAGAATGGACTTTATGCCAATCTGGAAAAATGTGAGTCTGAATTTAAGAAAGTTGCCTTCCTTGGTTATGTTATAGTGCCTAAGGATTTGATATGTATTCAGCCAAGGTGAAGGTGATACTCCAGTGGCCTCAACCCAGAGGCATAAAGGCCCTGCAACAATTCATTGGATTTGAAATACAATTATATGAAATTAATTTGTGACTTCTCTAAAACAGTAGCATTATTGACATCACTCAAAAAGGGAGCCAATATAGTCTGGGGGTCTTCAGAAAAGGAGTAAAGGCTTTTGAGCTACTACAAAATATCTTTGCCACAGTAACAGTATTGGTTCACACAGCCTTTTACCTTGACGGTGGATGCATCTGAAATTGGGACTGAGACAGTATTGTCACAGCAGAAGGCCTACAACAGTCCTCTTTATCTATGCAGCTTTTTCTCCAAACTAATTTTCCAAGCAGAGAGGAATTATGATATGGAAAATGAGAACTGCTTGCAATAATACTTTCATAGGAAGAATGGAAACATCTTCTGGAGGGTGGAAACATGCCCATAATTATATTCACAGACCACAAGATTTTCATTGTATTAGTGATGTCAAACAACTAAATTCCAGGCAAGCTCAATGGGCCTTGTCCCTGTCCAAGTTTAATTTTATTATGTTGTATAAACCGTGATCAAAACCAGGCTAATGCTTTACCCTGCTTGCTTGTTAAGTAAGAGAGTAAGCGATCACCACTAATGAGCCACTTATCCTATGTAATAATTCACTAAGGATGTTTGTCAGAAGCCGTCATGCACAGTAGAGACGGCTAAATGCACTGCAGTCATGCTCAGTATAGACTGCCTGTGCCGAGGCTGATGTTGAGCAGGGTGTTCCGAATTCAGAACAGAGTCCTCTCTCTGCGCACCTTCCTGGGACCGCTTGGTCCCAAGAAGGAGCACAGAGAGGACTACGTTCTGAATTCGGAATGCCCCACTCCGTATCAGCCACGGCGTGGGCAGTCTGTACTGCACATGACTGAAGCAAGGCAGGATCCAGCCAGTTGCTGGGTGGCACTGTGGCCCGTGTAAACAGGCTTTTCAACTAGTTCCCACAAAAAAGATCATTGCCTCTGCTCACTGCCAGTGCAAGGGAGACTCATCAGTGTTCCCGTGTTTAAAAAATTCAAAATCCAACTTAGGAGTGTATTTGAATAATTTGTAGAGTGATACAATCTAAGAGCTGTTTTAGGGACTGGGGGGCCTGCTTTCTTACTGCCACCACAAGGGAGACTCATCAGTGTTTCAGTGTTTAAAAAATTCAAAATCCAACATAGGAGTGTATTTGAATAATTTGTAGAGTGATACAATCTCAGAGGTGTTTTAGGGACTGGGGGGCCTGCTGTCTTACTGCCACCGCAAGGGAGACTCATCAGTGTTCCCGTGTTTAAAAAATTCAAACTCCAGCTTAGGAGTGTATTTGAATAATTTGTAGAGTGATACAATCTCAGAGCTGTGTAGGGACTGAGACGCCTGCTGTCTTACTGCCACCACAAAGGAGACTCATCAGTGTTCCAGTGTTTAAAAATGTCAAAATCCAACTTACGAGTATATTTGAATAATTTGCAGTGACACAATCTCACACTTGTGTAGGGACTGGGAAGCCTAGCAGCTCCTCAGTGTTCCAGTGTTTAAAAAATTCAAAATCCAACTTACGAGTGTTTATGAAAAATTGGCAGAGTGACACAATTTTACAGTTGTGTATGGGCTGGGAGGCCTAGCAGCTCACTGCCAGCAAAAGGGGGAATCATCATTATTCCAGTGTTAAATTTTAAAATTCAACTTACAAATGTATGTGAAAAATTTGTAGAGTGATACAGCCAGTCTGACAGTTGTTGTGTGACCAGGTTGTAAAATTGTCAAATTATTATAGTACACTACCTACCTATGTGTAATGGATTTGAGTCCTAGTTAAAAACCTGATGTTTCTCATCCTGGTACCAGCTGCAGTGACCCAGCAACCACCAACACCACCACCACAGTGATGTTGCATTCAAGCAAAGCTAGCAGCAGCAGGCGGGCAAAGAAGAGTACTAGAACTTGTCAGACTCATCAGCAGCACTCCAAACAAAAAAATAAAAATAAGAAGGGAACTACAGGTCGTTCTTCCTCTACTAGCAGGGTAGAGAGGTCCAGCTCCTCCTCTAAGACCACAAAGCAGGCTTCACCTGTGTCTCGTCAGCTGTTTCATGATGATCCCCCCAGAACCTCCTGCACAAAGACTAGTGCCACAGACAGTTTAGTCACCACATCCACTACAGCCAGTTGTATAAACCTGGGGACACATAGCGTTTGTAACAGTACTGGTCGGACACAGTATCAACGCAGGATTTTTATAGCGAACGTCCGTGTAAGCAGCCCAAATGGAAATTATTGCAGTATTTGGATAACATTTTTCCTGCCACCACTGTCACTGCCACTGAGAGCATATCCACTCCAGAAAATGTTATTGAGGGAGATAGCTTACCATTTCCCAGTAGTGACCAGGTAGAAGAGGGAATTGAACAGATTTCCACAAAATCTGCTGCTGATGATGATGTTTCTTCCTTTCAAAATCTACAAGAGTTAGAAGAGGAATCTGAGGGATCAAAGTCTCCTAAGCTTGATTTGTCCCCTGAGCTTGATTTGTCCAGTGACCTTGATTATTCCCCATAGCTTAATTTTTCACCTGCTTCTCATAGTACTACTCCTGTTTCTCCAGTTACACTTGTGTCTTCTATTGACAACTCAACACCTGCCTCCCCAGTTCCATTTGAGTCTCCCAGCAAGGTAGTAGCTGCTAGTGTCTCCGCCACCAGTGCCACTGTTACTCCACAATCCTCCTCCAGTTCCAGTCCCAACATCCCTGCTGCCATCTTTAGGTCTACTGATATCCCTGTAACTGTACATAGAAAGAAAAAGCAAAGTGAGATTGCTCCAGCATGTGACGATGAAGAAAGTGTCACCTCAGTTTCTTCTTTCCCACACTTTCTAGAGTCATCCGTCGCTCCAAAGCGTGGGACTATTTTGTGGCAGTTGGCGATGGCTGGAAGTTGTGTGGCAGGGAAGTCAGCAGTGGGCGGGTGTTGGGTCATCTGACCACCTCCAGGATGAACCAACATCTGAACAACTACCACAAGTCTGTGCTGATAAGTGCAGAAGGTGGCAGTACCAGTACTGCATATACCAGTGTCACACCCACCACTAGTAGGCAGCAGGAGAAAGGGCAGGAGGATCATGCCACATCTGGTCCCAATAAGAGCAACAGACAGTCACAGCCCATCCCAAAAACAATACAAGCCACACTTGAAGATTTTGGTGGGTTTCATTCAAGGATATGTGCAGACAGCAGGCCAGGAAAATCACACGCCTCATTGCACAGCTCATAGCCGTTGGGGGTGCTACTTTTAATTTGGTGGACGGGGATCCCTTCCATCAACTTATGGAGGCTGTCGCACCCCAATGTAAAATTCCATCCCGCACCACACTTAGTAGAAATATAGTGCCCTCACTCTACCAGTCATGCGTTGGGCTTTTGAAAGACCTGCTAGGAAAGGTTGCTGGGCAGTCAGTGCACTGACTTATGGAGTGCTCCAAGTGGCCAGCATGGCTTCCTGTTATTGACGGCGCATTGGTGGCAGCCTAATGTGTTGCAAGACAGACCGACAGCAACAACAAGTTTGGGTGCAGTAGCCAAGCAGGCAGGGCACCTGTCTTTCCTCCTCCATGCTGAGGTAATGGATCAGCAGCACACCTCAGATAACATTCGTAAAGCACTGCAGAACATGGTGGCGCATTGACTAGGGGAGCGTCAAAGATAGCCATCTCCTCAGGGAGTAACAGGAAAAGGCAGACCTCCCAGAGCACTGCCTAAAACAAGATGTTGGGACCAGGTGGAACTCCACCTTAGATATGCTAGAGCATATCCTAAAGCAGAAAAAGGCAATTCACGCAATGTCATGTCACCATTTCATTGGCAGTAACAGAACACTGGGCCCTGATGGAACAGGTAGTGACAGTGCTTACGCCTTTCCATGCTTTGATGGAAATTTTGAGCAAAGAGAACTCTAGCCTGGTAGAAGTTATTCCCCTCTTCATGCACCTTTCCTTAAAATTGGACAATTTCCTTGCCCATAAGGAAAGCTTGCCTGGTGCTGATGGTAATATACTTCCTAATGTTGCTGCCCTTCTAACGAGGCTGAAGAAGGGACTGACTTGGAGCATGGAAGAGCGCATGGACAATTGTCCCAAGTTAATGCTTGCCACAATGTGCGATCCACGAGTCAAAGGCAAGATGAGACGTACTTCCAATTCACTCACTGTCTGGAGGGAACAATTGATAGCGAGGGTGCGTGAGAGGCAAAGGAAAAACAGGATATAGTCACACAAGGCAGGAGAAGATTCCGCAGATGAGCTGGAGGAGTGTGGTGGTCTTCCGGGACCTATCAGTAGCAGCGCCAGTAGCATTTCATCTTGTTCCAGTGGATCAGCTGCTGCTTTTTATGCTGAGGCAATGGACAGATTATGCTTCGGGCAAAACAAACAGCTCCCAATCAGTAGAAAAAGTGCTGAGTTGAGGTAAAGGCTTACCTTGAGGAACCTTCTTTGCCTCCAAGTACAGATCCCTTGACTTTCTGGAATAACAAGAGGGCTGTTTGGCTTTGTCCCTGGTAGACCAGGAGTTGCTTTCTTGCCCCCCAACCACTGTCCAGAGTGAGCAGATATTTTCTGTTACTGGAAATATACTTAGCCCCCAGCGCTCTCAATTGGCCCCCCAGCCCTGGGTTACTAAATTGAAACCTTACAGTATATGGTATGTATGAATGTAACTAAAAGTCTGAACCCTGGTTATCGTGTTACCGGGGCATTATCCGGATTGCCATCAAGTCTATCTAGATTCATACATACCATATACTGTAAGGTTTCAATTTAGTAACCCAGGTAGGGCAATGATGTACCTGCTATCATTCGACATATAGAGCTGTTCTCTTTGGATTTATAGTTTAATAGATAAGGCTGCTTGACATATATATGCAGATTTAGTACTTGTGACTATATTAGCATAATTATATCAATATTAAAGTCTTCTGCTCTCAGGATCAGTTTTTAAAGTATATTTTAGGAGTTTTAATTTAATAATAAAGGTTAAGCTTTAGGTTTCCCTTTTTTGTTTGATATATTTAATGAGCTGATGCTCATTTAATGAAGTGTGCTTGGTAATGCAGGGTTCTTTTTTCTACTGTTATTTGAATCATTTATTTACCCTGTGAGCACCTTCTATTCACTTATATAGCTCAAAAAATTGGGTATTAGTGTGCATAAGGGGTTACCCTTCTTTTGTTATAAGTAATGTGCAAGACCCTTGATCTCACACTTTCATGCACTGTGAGATTGTCATGTCCCTATTTTAATCCAGGCAACATGGTTAAAGATTGAAATGGTTGCACACTTTTGCAAGGGACATTTAAAAAGGATACCCAGGAGTATTGCTGCCACTGGCAACTGGAACCTGTCCTACTTGTTGACCCCATTCCCACTTTGTCCATGGTGGTTTGTGGCACACTAGCTTGGTGCTCAGCATCCTGCTGCCCTTGCAACTCAGCAGCAGAAGGAATTAAATCAGTTGCAAATTCTGTAAATTCCAAAAGCTCATTTCTAGTGGTGGTGGTGGTGATGCCCATCCTCATCCCTGTCTCCTTTTTCTTCTCAGTTTCTGATAAAAAGGCCATCAATGTCTCTTCCACCCCAGCTTATCTACATCATCATCACCACCATCACCACCACTAGTCCCTATGTGCTGCTGCTTCTCTGTTACAGACACCTCACTGCTGCTTGGAGGAGGTGACAAGCAATGTGACAGAAGGTCCCCTAATGTCACACTTGGCATTTCTTTTTGACCTGAGGAAGGAAGACTTGCAGCAGTATCAGCAGGCACAGGCAGTTTGTGCTCCTGCTGGTGGTGGTGGTATTAATTCCAAGCCTGCTCTCCCCATTCACCAGTTCTAGCCTCTTCAGGATCATGTTCCACTTGGACATTGTAGTGAAGGGAAGGGGAGGAGGACTCCCAGAGCCAGAGGAATGTGTGGGCTCCCTTGACCGCTTGTCTGGACACTCTCAAATGCTTCCCCTACTCACATTAGTTCCACTGGCTGCTTTACCATCACTGTTACTACTACTGCTAAGACCACGCACATCAGGTTCAGCTCCTGCATCTTTCTCCTCACAGTCACTAGTAATATGAGGATACTGATTACCCCCTCCTTCATTCCTAACACTAAACTGATGGACCTTCTTAGTAGTAGTACTGGCAGTACTTCTTGGAGATGGCAAGTGTGACTTAGGGTCCCCTGCTGTCACACTTGGCATCATCTTCTCCTTCTCCCTCCTGAGGATTACAAGACACACTAGCAGCTTCAGCACTGGTGGCAGTAGCTTTAACACTGGAAGCAAGCACAGCACTGGTGGCACTAGCAACAGGGGTAGCATGTCTGACAGCAGGCACATTATTGGCGGCAGTAGGTTCAGCACTGACAACAGGCACAGCACTGGTTGCAACAAGGACAGCATGTCTGACAGCAGGCACAGCACTAGTGGCAGCAGGGGCAGCAATGGTGGAAGCAGGGACAGCATGTCTAGCAGCAGACACAGGCAGCTAACCTCTCCTGCTCTCACTAGTACTACCCTTTTCTTCCTCCCTTCCCATTAAATTCCCCAAGATCTCTTGGGGTGATTTAGGGGGACTGAACAGCATTGGTTCAGTAGTGCTTACCTCCTCCTCAGACTCAGTGGACACATATGGGTCCTTCAAGCTCCTCCATTGCATGGGATAGGCATAAGGCTGTCCTTAACTTAAGAAAAGACCAAGGACCAAAAAAGGTTTGAGGTTTTTACTGTAGGAAAATGGGCAGACTAGATGGGTCTAATGGTTCTTATCTGCCGTCAAGTTCTATGTTTCTATGTTTCCATTTATTATTTTTAAACCTGTTCATAATGATACTATGAGCCTCTTCTGCCTCAATTTTGGAAAAACATCACAGCAGAATAGCATAAAACATCTACATCTATTCTGCAAATACATCACTTTTTAGTAAAAAGGCAAAAACAATGTAAAACAATGGGTGGAAACTTTCTAGCCATTAAAAAAATGGAGAAACATTTTGGTCAATGTGTCACAGTTCCTCAGATATATTCAGGAGTCAGTACGGTATAGTAAAATGCAATTTATTAAAATACAAATTAGGTAGCACACAGTAGTAAGGTAGCAGGAATAAGCAGAGTCACAAGCCAGCAAGCGCTACTATCAGAAATAATATATATGTGGTTTCTCAAATTGCAGTACAGAAGCTCAAATTCACTGACCTTCATTAAAATGAAGTTTTTAAATAAATATAGAAATGTGAATTTATATATGCCTAGACAGGTTTGCCAAAACAGTAACAAGATTATTGGACTTTAAGTAATGTAACAAAACAGAAAAATAGTATTTCTGTTTATTACATTAGGCACAATAAATATGTAGCCTTTCCAATTGCTATTGAATTTAATGTTAGTCAATGAAGACATTTTACCAAAACCACCTGTAACAAAGGTGATTTTAATTTTTTAATTAAAGAGTATTGACACATTGGGAGACAGAAGAAAGGTTTATCAGTTAAAATAAAATTGTGAATTTGAGTGCATTGGCAGAGAGAGAAGCTGCAGGAGAGCACACTGGCAAGCAAAAGAAGGGTTTGTTTGTCAGTTAAAATGGCAGACAAAAAATCTGTAGGAGATAGCAAATGGCTGCTGCCAGTCACAATGGCTATTCACTGTGTGATGCTGCAACAAGTCTCACAAAGTTAGAACTAATTTCCATAAAAGGCTGAAACCCCATACACAATTTCAGTGATTTGCTAATTGTTAGGTGTAATAATTCCCCTCAAACACCTCCTTCCTATGCCACAGAGGAACCCAACACAAGTGACATTTGTCTGATGTAGACTGGCATCATGTGATATCTTTTCCTGCACTAAAATTGGATAAGTGACAAATTAAAAGAACAATAAAGCACTTGCTTTATAATGCCTTGTTCATAACTTATGTTTTGTAAATAATTTACTTACAGAAATTTGCATCCTGAGTGCAATTCAGTAGGACATGCCTAAAAACTTTGAGTTTCCAGCTCTGATTTTGCTCATGGACTTCCTTTAGTGGTGTTGAAAGGGTGCTGCTGTCGAAAAGACACATGGAAGCACCATGTTTGACTTTAAAGATGAAGACATATTTGTGGAGAAACAAGTCAAATGAGATGAGATGAGATTGTTGCTGTGACCCCGCACAATCACGGCTATGTTTGGGCTTCTGAGCTGTATGTGGTATAAGCAGGCAGAGTGAGTGTGTAACAGCGCTTGTTTCCAGAGTTTTCAGAATTGTGGATGCTTAGCAGGCAAATGATAAACACAAATATGTGATATGACAGTCTCACCGGAATTCCTTATGCATGTCTAGTGTATTCAAAGTCTTCGGTATCAGCGTCCTTATCCAATGTTTTTCTGGCCTCCAAGACACTTACTCTGGGAATGAAACTCTGGAAACAAGCTCTGTTATACACTCGCTCTGCCTTCTTATACCCCATATTGTGGTGAGGCAGCTGTTAGTGCAAGAGGGGTGTAATGGACCATAGGCCATTACTTGAAGGCCTTTTCAGGCCTAGGAACTTATTTGACACAAAGGACTGTATCTATAGGGGAAAGCCGGCACCAGTACCAGGAGGACATACAATCCACGCCGTGCTGGCCAAGTCACAAATGTTTTCAAGGTTGGTTGAGAACTCAAAAGGGGAGAAATGTAACAGACCATAGACTGTTACTGAGAAGCCTTCTCAGGCTATAATATTTACATGGACTGTAATATATCGAACAGATGCTGGACCCCTGTTTTAATTGTGGCCTACAATCTTACATGGTCCTGAAGGTGTTAATTTGTTGGATATTTGCAAGGCCAAACAAATTGTGAATGTGTGACACTCTCTGGTCCAGAGTTTCATTTTTTCTTTTATTGTTTTTTTTTGTATGTAATTGCTACATTTATGTGTATAAGAATTCTGATTCATATTATTACATTAAAGTATTCTATTTTGTATATTTTGTTTGTTCATCCTGTGTCACTAGCTAAGAGAATATTGGGGTGCATAAGTAGATTAATCTCCATAATAGTTATATCTATGTATTGTTGGATTATCATTATTTAGCACTCCCCACAAATATATAGTAAATGAAGACTGCAAGATTAAGGATACTATTCTGAAATCTTAAACTCATTTGATCTCATTGTTGATAAAGATTCATTACTAGCATTTAGACTTTTCAGGAATCATTTGCTGTTTGTAATTCACATTTATATGAACTTCCTGGACAATCAATGCTGGGCCTTTATAAAAGACTTTAATGAAAAGAGCCATTACCATGTCAGGATGGTAAATTTCAAAACAAGATAGTAAGAAAAATGTGTGAAAAATAATTAGATCACAACAACTGCTACTAGAATCATATAACCTATGTATTTGGTTCTATAGCAGATATTCTTTCCACAGTCATTTGATAATAGTAACCGTTTGAGTGCCAGAGAGGGTACGCAAAGCATGTAGAATGACCTAAAACAGTACATTTTCTGTAAGAATGCAATTTACAGTCTTTAAAATACTAATTCTTGAAAAAAAGATTTACATTAAGTTAGAAATATTTCTGCATATTATGTATATAAAATCACAAAACTATATTATTTATTAATTGTGACTTTTTTTATACATAGGATTTGCACTACCCTGGTGATTAATAATTTAGAAGCCTAAATGGTGGAACGATTTTCTAATGATCGTTAATTATTCACTTTCAGCAAACCATGTACTTCTTCTTATCAACACAGTAATGTTAAACCCTTTGGGATATAAAATCTCATGTTATCCAAGTACTAGATGTATTCCTATTTAAGACTGTGATGACACAAAAATATACATCAATCTGCGAGGGGGGTAGGTTGAAATATTTGGTGTTCTTTGCACATACATTTCCATTTAAAACCACAAAGTGCAGAGAATATTCCATTTAACTACTTAAGTGCCAATTTGTAGGATGCATTAATTTTGAATTAGGTGCACTTGGATCCAAAACTACTACATAGATTAATGACTATTGGCTAAATTGTATTGTGTTTGCACTCAGTGAGAAAAAGCTTTTTTGGATTAATGTTGTTGTCACTTTCATTACTGATCATTATGGAGCAATCATAAAATTAGCTGTGCTTATGTTACCCTTGTGATTACAAATTCATGCATAACCTATAATATGAAACATATCATTAGTCTTTTGTATGTGATTTTCAGTGTTTTTATTATTAAGCTTTTTATATTTCATTATTGGTTTATTTATTTATTACATTTCCTTAGTTATACAAATATAATTCTTTCAAAATGTCTACAAGTTTGCTGTTTTAGTGACTGGAGATACATGAATATGAAAAACATAAGAGCAGAGCACATCTTTTACAATATTTTCCAGCCAAAGAAGCAGATAATGTGAGCTAAAAATAGCAAAAAGACAGGGGTGGGGGGATTTGAAAAACAAATTGGTAACCAGTTTAAATAATATATATTTTGTATGAAATCAGAGAACCACCTTGAGGTGCCTTGACATGGCTAGAAAGCCTTATTATACCACGGATAAAACATATAAAAATAGATTTATTTCCTTTCTATTCAAGTCCATCTTCTAAAGATCAAATTGTTAACACAACAAAGCAAATACTTTTTATAATTCTCCAGTGTATTAATGAGTTGTATCAGATTTGTACACTCTCATTTATCAGTGAGCAAGTATAATGATACACCAATCATATGTGGAAATAGTTTTACTCCTCATCTTTTTTCTGATGTATTCCACGTGGAAGGATCTAAAACAGATAGTGAGAGCTCACCGGTCTACAAATCGGTCATATCCTGCTGTTTCTGTACAGTTCATAGGTGGGGTGGTGAACATTCAGAAAAATCCCTTCATGACTTCCCAAAAAAACAATGATTTTTAGCTTTTTTTGTGAATGTTTTCTCCTTTTTGCTACTGCAAAATGTTTCTCCTTTTTCTCCACTGCCAATACATTTTTCATCTATGTTTCCTATGACCGCAATATTTCTCACCACAATATTACTTCTTCTGATGGCTGCAGTGGAGACTTAAATACCTGAAAGTCAAAGTCGTAAGTGCTACAAAAATGTATGCATATAAAAGGTTTTTAACAGTGCCTTTATCCTTTGCCCACAACACTAACTTGTTGCTTATGTAACATTTGCGCAACCATCCTTGATGCGGCTTGGGATATACCAGCAGAGTGCAACACATGACATCAGGTTTTTAAAGCCTCTGTTTTTTTTGTTTTTTAAACAAGTTGGCATGTCAACCTCTAACATTTTGGCAAGTTTGCTATTCCATAGGTATACTTTTGTATAATGTTTGTGCAGGTTTTTACTTCTTTCTAAGAACTTAATAAATGTGGGATTGCAGTTCATAGTATATTAACTATGTAATTTTATTACTTTAACGATACCACATGAGGAGGTGGGGGGTGACAGTATGTGTAGGCACTCTGTGACTCTTGTCATCTCCTACAGCAAGCTCAGAAACATCAATAACAAAACTACTTCTCCTATCTGTCCCAGAGCCCTGGGAACATTTTAGAGTGTTTCTGCTGCTGCTAGTTGTGGCACCTCTGACCTGTTGATGTTGTGCCTTCCAATCAGACCTGTGGCTGTGCTTCAGGTGGGATCTCATAGAGGAGGTGCCTAGGTGAGAGGCTGCTTTCCCTATGAAGATAGCAATATACTTGGTTTTTGGATCCTGAGTGAACTATCTCCATACCGTGGACTTTATGAACTGTGGGGATACTATTACTATTGGGCTAGATGGGGATGCAGTTCTACTGCTACTACTTCTACTAGCTGTCAAAGGTACAACACTTCCAGCAGCAACATAAGCACTCATCTTAGCTAAGTTTGTGGATGTTAATAACCTGTGTTGTTGTTGTTGTTGTTGCTGCTTGTTACTCAACACAAGTATGTGTGGCTGAGTGGGGCTTTGACTTGGAAGAAGTGACAATGCTGATGATGACCAATAGGATGACTGTATATTTTTAGACATTTTTGCTTGTCCAGGGTCAGACTGTCCAAATGTTTTCTCAAACAGTTTATTGACAGACGCAGTGCTCCTTTTTTTTAGTGGTGGAAGACTGAATCTTTGCCTTTCAGCTAACTTTCTGGCAATGTTATCATGTCTCTCACTCTCAGCTTCTAGAGGAGGGTGCTGGAGGGATATATTCTAGATCTACATCATCAACATCATCAGGAATCATTAGGTCATCCTCAGCATTGCCTGACGCTTCTTTCACACTACCCTTATATTCCTCTAAGCTTTTAGAGGTGTCAAACAATTTCTTTTTTCTTTTACTTTCACAAAGTTCGCTACTACATTGAGAACAGGTATTTTGTTTGTCAGATGCAGTAGTTGTTTTAACTGCTACACCATCCTCTCTAGAATGCAACTTTTTAGTGTTCTTATTACATTATTTTGTTTATAGTACTGGCACTGGTGTGGTGACACTGGCACTGGTGTGGTGGTGGAACATTTGGAGGGACCTTCACAAACTGCATCCTCCCTGGAAGGAGAGAGATCATCATAATTTATTGCACACACTACAGCAACCATGACTGCAGTCAGTTTTTGAACTACCACTTTACTGCTATCAAGTCTCACAGCTCGCATCAGGCTATCAGTCAGGTGTCTATCACTTAATACAGTTTATTTTTTTTTTTTTTTTTTTTTTTTTTTTTTACAGTTCTCAACCCTATATTATCACTGTCCAAAAAAATTAGAACTAAACAAAAAATAACAGCAAGATCAGCAAGGAAATTGGACTGCAGCTATTTGTGTCTTTTATATCAGTCAGACAGAATGTTGGGGTATTTGTGGACAACCACCTTTGCTCCATTCTCTCACACCCCCAGACATGTCCAACACAGAGATAATAATAACAGCAAGATCAGCAAGGAAATTGGACCCCAGCTGTCTGTGTCTATCAAATCAAATATATCATACAGAATATTGGGATATTTGGGTTCAACCTCCTTTGCTACCTTCTCACACCCCCAGACACTTCTAACACAGAGATAACAATAACACAGCAAGATCAGCAATAAAATTGGACCGCAGCTGCCTGTGTCTTTCAAATCAAACCAGTCACACCAAATTTTGGGGTATTTGGGGTCAACTTCCTTTCATCTTTCTTCTCCCCCAGAGTGCACCCAGACTCCCCTAATAAAGAGAACAAATGTCCTCCCTAAACTAAGCTTAAACTCTACTTTATTTGCCTATCTTCTGTAGCTCAAAAATGTTGGCATGCTGTGAGAATGGCATGCTGTGAGAACCCGACACCCCTTTATATGCCTGCAGGAAAAGAAGAAAAAACTGATTTCAATGCAATGAGTTAGGAGAAAAAAATGGTAAAATGGCACTTTTTGTAGGAGATTTTTCTCTAGAGAGGAAGTGCCATTTTCCACCTATTTTGGTTTCAGGTGAATATTTTTGCTCATCACTATTCATGGGTAGATATTAGCAAATAATTTGTATATTATTTGTTTAGTGCAAAACAGATGGTATGATTCTGTTTTGCTTTGCATGTTTTTTTTACCAAGAAGAATGAAGAGAATATAATTTGATGTTACAGTTGTGTTGCATCACGTTTGTGTAATTTGGCTTAGGAGCCTAAGTGGTTAGGATCAACAAGAGGAGCTGCACCATCAACTATTAATCATACAATTTAAGGACTACCACACTACCTCTCCAGTTAGTATTATTTGCAGTTATGGAGATACCTTTGAATAATTATATAGCTACCTGTCTCTAGCTGCCAGATTACTAGACAAAGGATCCTTAGACATATGCAGTGTTATTAGTTATTATTCAGTTAGTGCTATTATTTTTGCTGGCATTGCATTGCCCATACACTGCACAGGCAAAAGTTCAGATTTTCTTTCTCTGCTAGTTGAACATCTTCTTTGTGTATATTCATTCAGCCTGGTAATTAGGGATGGGCAAAATTTCTTGAACTCCCCACAAAAAAAAAAATCGTGGAAAATGTCATGGTTTCACCATCTGCAGTAACCTCTAAAATTCTCCTCTCCCACCAATTTTCTGCAGAGTGCTCAAATTTAAAAGAAATGTAAAAGAACAGATTTTCCACCTTTTTAAAATATTTCTGCACAATTTTTCCCTTCTATTATAAAAGGGTGTCAATGGAAGGCTATGTTGTTACTGTGTGCTAGGAAGAGCTAAAAAAGAGTTAGAGCGTGACGGCCCAACTGCTATAGTGAGAGTCATTGTATGGACACTGTAAATTCCTCTAGAAGAAACAGCTGTGCTAGCCAAGAAGTGTGTTCAGAGTTTTTATGTATTTTATCTGTATTATTTTTATTTGGAATATATGTATTTTTGATGAATAAAATCAATTGAAGAATCACTGGCGTTAATCTACTCCATACAGTGTTCCCCCAGTGAAAGAGGGTTTATTGTTTCCATGAGCTGTCTGACTAGAAGCTGTTTTCTCTATTATGCTGTTCTACTTCAACTGGAGAGTATTATAAGTTCTCTCTGGTTGATTGTAACTTGTATTTCTCTAGTGTCATTGATGAATGAATGCACAATGGGGTTATGCAGCATAACTATAGGAGGCAGGGAACGCCAAACACAAAAGCTCCTCCCACTTCTAAGCTGCTAACCCCTCTCCCTGCACAGCTAACTTCAGTTGTTTTAGAGTGCCCTGAAAGGAGGTTCAGGGCAACGTCCCTCCTAAATAGATCTTTTTAGTTTTAAGTTTAGTTCTTTTGTTACTTTAACCTTCTCCCAAAGCTTCTGAGCTCCTTCACGTTGGGAGGAGAATCCTCTTATTTAATTCTTTGATTCCTAGCTTTCTTCCATTGGAATACCTTAAACTCTAAATCATAGAACCCCAAACTCAGCCTTTGGCTATTATGGGGGTAGAAAAAAGCTTTGTAGCTAGTAGGTGATCTTCGTGACACACACACACACACACACACACACATATATATTTGTTTATTAATTCCACTTCAATTTAACTTATTAATACATTGTGTGGTAATTATTTTTATAAATGCAACTAAATTTACCACAGAGCACTATGCATTCTGAGGCTTCCCTCCATGGTATGTTGTCCACAATATATAAGATATGTTGTGTATCTTTCACATATGACTGAAGTTGGACTACATACTTATGGAGGAAATAATCAACATACTGGGACAAATGAGTGGTCACTCCATCCATGCCCGCTATAATAGGTTGGCCTGGAGGATTTTTCTCCACAAGAAATAATACCCTGTTGGTATGCTTCATCCATCAAGAGCTGCAGGGAACTAAAACATTTGTCTGTGGGATCCTGTTCAAGCAAAGTATAAGTATCTGTGCTAGCCAAGAAGGTAATTCAAATGACACAGTCAATAATTTTAATTTGTGTGAAACATTCATTTATTTGGAATATCTTTTAAAAGATTATTTCTCCTAAACCTAATATCATATTTACAAAAAATACTGAGTATTCTGTCTAAAAAGAGAAAAGGAAATAATATTAAAATAAATAGTGATAAAACAAAAACCTTTTTACATACTAATGGGATTTTTACATGTGGGATGAGTCGTTGCATCACTTGTGAATATATAGCTCATAAGACTAAACAATTCAGTGGTGCTAACAATATATTAATGATCATCTAACTTGAAATAGTGTCTACGTAGTATACAACATCACTTGTCCATGTAAACGTCAATATATATATATAGTTACATAGTAATTTAGGTTGAAAAAAAACTTCCGTCCATCCAGTTCAACCCTTTTCCTATTCCTGTTTACCATCGCTGACCCAAAAGAAGGCATCTGACTCCAAATGGCAATCAGACTTCTCCCTGGATCAACAAGCCCTAACTAAATATTAATCCCAATACTAACGTACATAGCCCTCTATATTATGCTCTTTTAAATAAGTATCCAGGCCCCTTTTAAAGGCATCTAATGTATTTGATAGCACCACCTCCTCCGGAAGTGCATTCCATACCTTTATTGTCCTTACTGTAAAGAAACCCTTCCGCTGTTGTAGATTAAATCTCCTTTCCTCAAGTCTAAGCGGGTGGCCCCTTGTCCTGTGTACTGTTCTGTTAATGAACAGGTCTTTTGAAAGCCCTTTATATGGGCCTTGAACATATTTATATAGTGTTATCATATCCCCTCTAAGACGCCGTTTCTCTAGTGTGTACAAGTTTAACTTTTCTAGCCTCTCTTCATAACTAAAACTTTCCTTTCCCCTTACTAGTTTTGTAGCCCTCCTCTGCACTTTCTCTAGTTCCATAATGTCCTTCTTCAGAAAGGGCGCCCAGAATTGAACAGCATATTCTAGGTGGGGTCTTACCATGTACCTGTAAAGAGGCATAATTATATCTTCCTCCCTTGAGTCAATGCCCCTTTTAATACATGCCAATATCTTATTGGCCTTTGCAGCTGCCAGCTGGCACTGCATGCTACTGTTAAGTCTATTGTTTACCATTACTCCCAAATCCTTTTCATTAGTAGATTTCCCCAGAGAAACACCATTTAAACTATATGTTGCATTTTTATTATTATACCCAAAATGCATAACTTTACACTTGTCTATATTGAATCTCATTTGCCATTTGCCTGCCCAGTTACTCAATTTGTCCAAATCCTCTTGTAATGAAGACACATCCAGTTCAGACTTTATTACCTTACTTAATTTTGTGTCATCGGCAAACACTGATACATGGCTTCCTATACCCTCTGGGAGGTCATTAATAAACAAATTAAAAAGAAGAGGACCCAGGACAGATCCCTGAGGCACTCCACTTATCACGTTTATCCAACTGGAGAACTTGTCATTTACTACCACTCTGCATTCTGTCTTTCAGCCAATTTCCAATCCACACACAAACATTTTCCCCTAGTCCTATTTCATTCAATTTGTACAGTAACCTCTTGTGCGGAACTGTTTCAAATGCCTTGGCAAAGTCTAAATAGATCACGTCAACCGCCACTCCCTCATCTATATTATTACTTACTTTTTCATAAAATGCGATCAAGTTCGTTTGACAAGACCTATCTTTCACAAAGCCATGTTGGCTATTGCTAATGATATTCCTGTTCCAGCAGAATTCTTGAATATATTCCCTTAGCAACCTTTCAAACAGCTTCCCTACCACAGATGTCAAGCTTACATGTCTGTAATTTCCTGGCTGGGACTTTGATCCCTTTTTAAATATGGGCACCACATCTGCTTTACGCCAATCCATGGGCACCATACCAGAAATAAAAGAATCCCTGAAAATCAGATATATTGGTCTGGCCAGGGTCTGGCTTAGCTCTTTAAGTACCCGTGGGTGTATACCATCTGGCCACGGAGCTTTGTCTACCTTGACACCATTCAATTGTTTTAACACTTTTTCTTGTGTTAGCCAGTCCCATAAACAAAAATATACAACTAATGCTCTACGTATCAGTTGCAACAAAATATAAAGTCAGTAATGAACAATCCAACTTGAAGGCTCACCTATTGTTGGCTTCAGGGTGCTCTTATCCGACTTGGGATCCTCCGATCAGATCCATGCATAACAAACATTTGAGACAAAGCTGGAGCAGACCCGGCTCAGGTGTTTGAATTACAAACGGTCAAACAAAACTGATGTTATCCGTAAAAAGTTCACTTTATTCCATCATATATAATAAAATCCAAAAACATCCAAAGACATGGCATGAAAAAATCAGCTACTATGAACAGTCTGACGCGTTTCGAGCATCTCTAGCTCTTATTCATATTCAAATGTTTGTTAGCCAGTCCCATGCTTGCTGTGACTGTTTTGTAAAAGTAGTTTGCAGATTCTTGTCCAATGGGTCTTCCTTGGTAAAAACAGAAGAAAAGAAATTATTTAAAATATCTGCCTTCTCTCTGTCCCCTTTGACCATCTCACCCGTTTCAGATAACAAGGACCCAACATTATCAGACTTTAATTTTTTGCCATTAATGTATTTAAATAATTTTTTTGGGTTGCTTTTGCTCTCCTTAGCAATATTTTTTTCATTCTCCAGTCTAGCTAATTTAATAGCCTTTTTACAGGTTTTGTTGACATTTTTGTATTCTGCAAATGCCTCTGCTGATCCCTCAGCTTTGTAATGTTTAAATGCCGCTTTCTTGTTATTTATTTCATGGATTACTTTACTGGTTAGCCACATTGGTTTTAATTTGCTTCTTTTGTATTTGTTTCCAACAGGGATAAATTTATATGTGTATTTTTGCAATGTTATTTTGAAGGCATTCCACTTACCTTCTGTGTTTTTTCCTGAAAATATTTTATCCCAGTCAACGAGACCAAGGGATGAATTAAACCTGCTAAAGTTGGCCTTTTTAAAATTCAGTGTTTTGGTGGAACCCATATCAAACTGTTTTTTTGAATTAATCTCAAACGATACCATGTTATGGTCACTATTCCCCAAGTGCTCCCTTACTTGGATGTTAGAGATAAGTTCTTCATTGTCAGTTATTACCAAATCCAGACATGCATTCCCTCTGGTTGAGGTCTGCACTAGTTGTGACAAAAAATTGTCATTCGACAAGTTCAGAAACTTGCTGCTTTTAGCAGAGTTAGCTGTTCCATTTTTCCAGTCTATTTCTGGATAATTAAAATCCCCCATAATTATAGTTCTCCCTATTTGGGAAGCCTTTTCTATTTGCATTAATAGCTGTGATTCTTCAAGGTCAGCAATGTTTGGTGGTTTATAACAAATACCCACTAATATTTTCTGGGCAGTTTTACCCCCAGTGACTATTTCAACCCACAGGGATTCCACATGTTCACTACTGTCATCACATATATCTTCCCGCAATTGAGGCAATAATGCTGGTTTGATATACAGACAGACCCCACCACCTCTTTTGCTTGACCTATCTTTTCTAAATAACATGTAGCCCTCCAAATTAATTGACCAATCATGTGTGTCACCCCACCATGTTTCTGTTATGCCTATCAAGTCATAGTTTTCAATTTCAGCTACCAGCTCCAGTTCCCCTATTTTACCAGTTAAACTTCTGGCATTTGCAAGCATACAATTTATGCCACTGCTGTGTTCCATTTGTGATTTAATTTTGATGTGGCTTATAGGCTTCTCCCTATGATCTGTACTAACCCCGCCCCCAGATCCTCCCACCTGGTTATTAACTACAATATATAGGACTTACAAAAAGAAGACTAAAGGATAGGTTTTTAGAACACAGGCAGCTATACAATCTGGTGATAGTAAATACCCACTGGCAAAGCACTATGGGGAAGTGCATGGCAGATCTATGCTAGTCCCATTGTTACCTGTTTTCATATATATTTTTATTTTTTAATTTTTCCATTTTTTATTTATATTTATTTTAATTTCTTTTTTTTATTTTTTCATTTTTACTTAATTTTTTTTATATTTGTTTTTTATTTTCCATACATGCTTTATATTTCTATATATATTTCTATATATAGTTTTTTAAGCATATTAATATTTACACTTATTTCATTTTTTTATTTTATAAAATTATTATTTTGTTTTACTTTATTTGCATAGGTTTTTGTTAATCTATTACTGTCTTTCTAATTTTGATATTTCATTCTGTGTCCCATGATTTGTTTTTTTTCTATTGGTCTAGTCTGTAGGACAGTCTTGGGCATCAACATTGACATATATTAGTGTTATTGTTTTTACCCTGGACTGTGGGGAATATGCAATACAAAATTTTAGTTGTGTGGCCTGTTCCTCCAGCGCCAGTGGGGTAAACATACAGTAGTATACATAGAACTGACACAGATTAGCAACTAAGAATTCAGGTCTATATACTGGATATACTACCAGACAAGCTTTACGTCACAAAATATCCCAAGTGGAGCCAAGGTTTAAATAGACGCTAAAGTGGAGTTACCTGATATCCTTGATGAAATATCCTTATTGATACAAATGATCAGTGACCTGTGCCCTGAAAGACTGAGTTTGGATACTTGCTGGAAAAATAGAATAAGTATATTGTGTGTGGTGTAGTATGGTAAAGGAGAGGTTAAAAAACAAATCTCTGGGTTTTGTTTTCCCTCTCTGTGCTGTGAGACAAGCAAATAATTGAAGTCTGGTGTGGTGGGAGTCACTAATTGCTGTGTTTGTAATTGGTGGATTCCTGGCTTAAATAGCAGATACATAGTGAATACTTGAACGTGTGAATCTTGCATCAGTGTGTAAGTGCAGAAATGTGGTAAGTGTAGTAATTTAAAACAGGGGAATTCAAGTGCAGAAGTGTGGTAAGTGTACGAATTTAAAACAGGGGAATTCAAGTGCAGAAGTGTGGAAGTGTAGGAATTTAAAACAGGGGAATTCAAACACAGGGGACTGCTATTACAAGTGACTGGTTCCAAGTGAAGAGTTAGAAGGAATCTGGTTAAGTACATAAGAGTGTGTTTGGTGTTTTATTGGTATTTTATTAAGGTTTAAAAAAAAACTGTGTGGGTATTGCAAGAGTTAAAAAAAAAATGTTTACTGGGTTTTTCTCTGGCCTGTGTGATTAGGGCTGATTGCTAAGGGATTTCACCTGGCTGCTAGTTACTATAAATACAGTCCATTAGCTCCGTGGAGCTGGCTCTGTGAGACTGCTATTACAAGTGACTGGTTCCAGGTGAAGACTTAGAAGGAATCTGGAGTTAGAATAGAAGCAGGAGTTGGAAATCAGCAGAGCTCTGAGGTGACTATCATTTCAAAGGATTTATTTTATTCACATTTAAGGTTGGTTACTTACCATATAGTGAGCATTAGAGGATAATATAAAGCTATTTGAATTGTAAAACCAATCATGAGTGATAGCCGGTTAGCCAATCTCACGCAGTGCACATCTTGTCACATGTTTGAACACTTGGAGCAATCGTTCCAGGGGTCATATCGCTGTGCCAAGTGTGAGCATATTTTCCCTTTAGATTCTAAGATATTGGATTTGGAGAGAAATATTGCAACATTGCGAGACATTGGAAACCTGGAAAGGAGTTTAGAACTAACAGAGCAGGTAGTATGTGGGGTTAGTGGTGAAGAGGGTGGAATTGTAGATGAGGAGTGACAGGTAGGTAGCTGGGTAACAGTAAGGAGGGGAGGTAGTGGGCAGAGGAAGAGGAAGGCCAGTTCTGAGTTGACTCAGTCCAACAGATTTGCAAGATTGTGTGAAGATGTTGATGAGAATTGCTCAGAATTGGCAACACTGGAGAGGGCTGATTCCTCTAGCAGCCAGGGGAACAGTCCTCCTTCCTGGCTAGATGGGATGTAGAGCAGGCAGAAACCAAGGCAGGTGGTGGTAATAGGGGACTCTATTATTAGGAGGGTAGATAGGGTAATCTACAAACAGGAACGAGAATGCCGAAGAGTATGCTGTCTCCCGGGTGCTCGGGTTCAGCATGTTGCGGACAGGGCTGACAGATTATTGGGAGGGGCTGGAAGTGATCCAGCTGTCTTGGTACATATTGGAACCAATGACAAAATAGGAGGAAGATGGAGGTCCCTAAAGAATGATTTCAGGGATTTAGGGTGCAAGCTGAAGGCAATTACCTCTAAGGTAGTATTTTCTGAAATACTACCTGTGCCATGCGCCAGTGCAGGTAGGCAGAGGGAGCTCAGGGAGCTTAATGCATGGCTCAAGCAATGGTGTAAGAAGGAAGGTTTGGGGTTTTTAGAACACTGGGCAGACTTTGCTCTTGGGTGCAATCTATATGGAAGCGATGGATTGCACCTAAATGGTAGAGGAGCCTCTGTGTTAGGGGAGAGAAGGCTAGGAAGTGTGTGAAGGGTAAAAAAAAGTTGTTGGTTGGCATATGCTACAAACCACCAAATATCGATGACTATGATGAGGCCCAACTGCTATTGCAAATGAGGAAAGCTGCCCAGTTTGGGCATACTATAATTATGGGAGATTTTAATTATCCAGATATCAACTGGAAAAATGAGACCTGTCAGAGTGCTAAGGGTAGCATGTTTTTGAACACACTTCGTGAAAGCTACATGTCACAAATGGTGGAAGCGCAGACAAGAAATAACAATGTATTGAACCTAGTGATCACTAATAACACAGAAATGGTATCCAATATTAAGGTAAGAGAGCATTTGGGTAACAGTGATCACAACATGGTTACATTTGAGATCAGTCTGGCAAAGCAAAAATGTATAGGTTCAACCAAAACTCTAAATTTTAAAAACAGCTAACTTCAAATTGTTAAGGGCTTCAATGTAACACATAGACTGGGATATTTTATTTAAAGGCAAAAATGCTGAGGATAAATGGTCAGAATTCAAATTTAGGTTGCAGCAATGTACCCAACAGTATATACCAATGGGGAACAAATGCAAAAGAAGTAAGTCACAGCCAATGTGGTTAACTGCACATGTAAAGAAGGAAATGGCAAGGAAAAAAATGCATTCAAATTATTTAAGTCTGAAGGAACTGAAAAATCTTTCTTAAAATACAGGGAGTGCAATAAAGATTGGATAAGGATAAGGAAAAGGCCGATGTTTTAAATACTTTCTTTGCATCAGTATATACAAGGGAGCAAGGAATGGTAGAAGAGCCTCTGCAAGTAAGAAATAAAACAATACAATTAATAGATTTTGGGTTAACTCAAGGAGATGTCATGGGAAGACTGAACAAAATTAAGACAGACAAAGCACTGGGTCCTGATGGTATACATCCAAGGGTTCTTCAGGAACTTAGTGCAGTGTTAGCAAAACCCCTATATTTACTCTTTAAAGATTCTATTACCACAGGCTCAGTGCCACAGGATTGACGAAGAGCTAACATAGTGCCTCTATTTAAGAAGGGAACTAAAACAGAACCTGGGAATTATAGACCAGTGAGTTTGACCTCTGTAGTGGGAAAACTGTTAGAAGGGATAATAAGGGACTATATTCAGGATTACAACACAAAAAATGAAATTGTTAGCATGAATCAACATGGTTTTATGAAGAATAGATCATGCCAAACTAATCTTTTCAGCTTCTATGAGGAGGTAAGCAGCAACCTTGACAATGGCAAGGCAGTAGATGTTGTATATCTAGACTTTGCAAAGGCATTTGATACAGTGCCACACAGAAGGCTGGTGTATAAAATAAGGAAATTGGGGCTAGGAGATAACCTTTGCAATTGGATACAAAACTGGCTGAAGGATAGGGAACAGTGTGTGGTTGTAAATGGAAAATTCTCCAGTACAGTTAAAGTGGAGAGTGGAGTACCTCAGGGTTCGGTATTAGGTCCGCTGCTTTTTAACATGTTTATAAATGACCAGGAAATAGATATAGAAAGCAAAATATCAATATTTGCAGATGATACTAAATTATGCAAAGTCATTAATTCAGAACAGGATATTTTCTCTCTACAGAGGGACTTACATACAATGTCAGATTGGGCAAACATGTGGAATATGAAGTTTAATGTGGGGAAGTGTAAAGTCATGCATTTGGGAGGAAACAATCCCAAGGCTACTTATAAACTTAATGGAATAATTTTAGGTGACTCATTGCTAGAAAAAGACCTGGGTATCCTTGTCAACTACAAACTTGCAAACAGTGACCAGTATCAAACAGCAGTATCAAAGGCAAACAAAGTCCTGTCTTGCATAAAAAGAGGTATCGAAGCAAGAGTGGATAACATTATTTTGCCATTATACAAATCATTGGCAAGACCTCACCTTGAGTATGCAGTGCAATTTTGGGCACCGGTTCTGAAAAAGGATATACTAGAACTAGAGAGGGTACAGCGGAGAGCAACAAAATTAATTAAGGGAATGGAGGACTTGACACATGAGGAACGACTAAACAAACTTGGTTTATTTACTCTAGAGAAAAGACGACTAAGAGGAGACCTTATCACATTGTACAAGTATTTGAGAGGTCAATACAAGGATCTCTGTGGTGAGCTATTTATTCCAAGGCCTGATCAGGTGACCAGGGGACACCCCTTGAGATTAGAGGAAAGGAGGTTTAAACTTCAGCAGAGGAAGGGTTTTTTACGGTAAGGTCTTTCAAATTTTGGAATTCATTGCCCAGGGAGGTAGTTATGGGAGATACAATGGATACATTTAAGAGAAGATTAGATACATTTCTTTCAAAAAGGAACATACAGAGTTATACTGTTTATCAGTAGGCTGATCAGGAAGGTCTGATAAAGACTAATTTAATTGGTAGCAAGAAAGCTATAAAATTCTCAGTTACTGAGGTAAAGGCGAAGGTTGAACTTGATGGACTTGTGTCTTTTTTCAACCTAATTTACTAAGTTACTATGTTACTATGTAAATGCGTTGGAAACCATACACGTGAGAGCCACAGTATTTTGAGCTCCATATATATATATATATATTCATCTTTGTCCATCTGCCTGAATTACTCACAACCATCTTTATTACAACATAGGACAGGAGGCTTTTACTACGATCAACTGCTTCCTCTGCTGCTTATTCTATAGAGGTGCACCTGGAATCATCTGCATTGAGAGAGGTTAGTCTCTTATATAATATTGCTGGAGCAAGAGACGGGAGATAGTGCTTGATTTACAAGTGATCTTGCCTGCTACATCATATATCCGGGGAACCCTACGTTTGCTATCTACAGACAGGAGAGGAGATAAACTGTGTATTGAGGTGAGCCTGCCCACTACAAAGTGGAAAATTTTGCAGGAGTTACATTTGTACACTGGTTACATAGCATTTATCTCAGAGGACACGGATATGTGAGCCTTTTTGAACGCTCACCAACTTTACCTTTTCAGTTTTTGACTGGTCAATTTTTATTTTGTATATGAGGTGGACTCTCAAGTTGCTATTTTATATTTGTTTTATTTTGTATGTATAGCAAATGATATATTGTTGTCTGTGTCATTTTTGCATTACTATATTTATATTGATAATGCTAGTTCTCTCCTTGTGTCTTTGTATTTTTGTATTTACATTTAACCTGTCCACTAAAAGTTTATAAAATTGTAGATGCAAGTATTGTCTTTTTAGCTATACTTAATTGGTCTAGGGGAAATTGGCTCCCACCTTATCCATTTTTTTTCTGGGTTTTAGTCATCAATCATTATGTCCACTAAAGCTGTAAGGGGGAAAGGACTGCATGTAGTGGTTGTATTCATATGAAATATACTGCAGAGAGGATTATGGCAGCTATTCACAATGAAGTTATTGCAGACAAGTCTTCTACTAGTAGGGATGGGTGAACATTTTTGCCTCAAAAGTGAAACAGGAGTAAAATGGCACTTTTTGCAGAAAAATACAGTTTTTTCACTTTTTTCACCAAGATCATTGCATTGAAATCAATGGGAAGACTACCCACCACTTGCCAAGTTCCCCTTCTTTTCCTGCAGGCATAGTATAAAAGAGTGTCAGGTTCCCTCAGCATGCCATTCTGTGTTTGAGAAAGTAAGAGAAAGCAAGCAGCACATTTTTAAGCTAGATAAGAAAGGCTAATAGTAACATAGTAACGTAATAAATTAGGTTGAAAAAAGACACAGGTCCATCAAGTTCAACCCTTGCTCATAACCAAGAGAAATGAGAATTATATAGTTTTCCAGCTAACAAATAAGTTAGTCTTTATCAGACCTTCCTGATTTGCCTAGTAATACACAGTTTAACCCTGTATGTTTCATTTTGAAATAAATGTATCTAATCTTCTCTTAAATGTATCCATTCTATCTGCCAGGAATTCCAAAACTTAACAGACCTTACTGTAAAAAAGCCCTTCCTCTGCTGAAGTCTAAACCTCCTTTCCTCTAACCTCAAGAGGTGACCCCTGGTCATTTGATCTGGCCTTGGAATGAATAGCTTACCACAGAGATCCGATATTGATCTCTCATATACTTGTACATTTTTATAAGATTTCCTCTTAGTCGTCTTTCATCTAAAGTAAATAATCCAAGTTTGTCTAGTCGTTCCTCATACATCAAGTCCTCCATTCCCTTGATTAATTTTGTTGCTCTTTACTGTACTCTCTCCAGTTCTAGAATATCTTTTTTCAGAACTGGTACCCAGAAGTGCACTGCATATTTCAAGTGAGGTCTTAACAATGATTTGTACAATAGCAAAATGATGTTATCCACTCTTTCTTCAATACCCCTTTTTATGCAAGACAGGACTTTATTTGCTTTTGCTACAGCTATTTGACACTGGTCACTGTTTCCAAGTTTGTAGTTTTCAAGGATTCCCAGGTCTTTCTCTAGCAATGAGTCCCCTAAAATGATTCAATCAAGTTCAAGTAGCATTGCTATATTATTCTTTATTTATATAGTGCCAACTAATTCCACAGCGCTATACAATTGAGAATAGACATACAGAGGTATTAAATAGTACAATCAGATGTGGAGAACAGAAGAATCAGAGGGCCCTCCTCGTGAGAGCTTACAGTCTAGAGGAAGGTAGGTTTGACACAGAGGGAGTAAGTACTATTGGGTTTAAGTGCCTCCTGCCACGTGAACTGCCAGTCAGCGGGTGGGAGAGAAGTGAGATTGAGTGCAGTTGTCCGGGCAAGGGGTGAATCTTGGTGATAATGTTTATGGAGGCAGTTGATAGGCTTCCTTGAAGAAGTGAGTCTTCAGGGAGCGTCTGAAGATTTAAAGGCTGGGGGAGAGTCTGATGGAGCGGGGGTGGGAATTTCAGATCTTAGGTGCAGCACACGAGAAGTCCTGTAGGTGGGAGTGGGAGGATGTGATAAGAGCTGTGAAGAGCAGAAGGTCATGTGCAGAGTGAAGATGGCGGGTGGAAATGTACTTGGAAATGAGAGATGAAATATAGGGGGGTGTGGGGTTAGTGAGGGCTCTATAAGTTAGCACCAACATTTTGAATTTAATTCTGTATGCTAATGGGAGCCAGTGTAGGGACTGACAGAGGGGTTTGGTGTTAGAGAAGTGATGAGTGAGGTAGATTAGTCTTGCAACAGAGTTCATTATGGACTGTAGTTGGGTTAGTCAGGTGAGGGGAAGGCCAATTAGTAATGCGTTACAGTAGTCAAGATGGGACATAATGAGTGTTTGGATTAGAATTTTGGTAGTGTCTTGTGCAAGAAAGGGTCAGATTCTAGAGATGTTGTGCAGGTGTAGGCGGCATGAGTTGGAGATTGACTGGATGTGAGGAATAAACGATAGGGCAGAGTCAAATGTAACCCCCAGGCAGCATGCTGTAGGGCTTGGTGTGATGGTAGTGTTGTTAACGGTGAGGGTAATATCTGGAGTAAGGCTAGTTGTAGATGGAGGGAAGATAATTATTTCAGTTTTGCCAAGGTTAAGTTTGAGTTGATGGGAAGACATCCAGGAAGACACAGCAGACAGTCAGATAGTTGGGACAGGAGGGAAGCTTAGAGGTCTGGGAAGAAAATATATATGTGATTGTCATCAGCATAGAGATGATGGTGAAACCCAAAGGAGTTTATTAGTTTTCCAAGGGACACAGTGTACATTGAGAAGAGCAAGGGTCCCAGCACTGATCTCTGAGGCACTCCAACAGACAGTGGGAGGGGTGGGGAAGTATAGCCAGAGTAGGAAACACGGAAGGAGCGGTTGCAGAGATACAATGAAAACCAGGAGAGTGAGTATCACAGAGACCTAGGGAGTGGAGGGCTTGGAGGAGGAGTGGGTGATCTACTGTGTCAAAGGTGGCTGACAGGTCCACAAGAATGAGTAGGGAGTAGTGGCCTTTTGATTTGGAGGAGAGTAAGCCATTGGCCACTTTAGTGAGGGCAATCTCAGTGGAGTGATGAGGGCGGAATCCAGATTGCAAGGGATCTAGCATTGGGATTTTCTTTTCCCAAATGCATGACTTTACACTTTCCCACATTAAACTTCATATTCCTTTTGGTTGCCCAATATGCCATTTTATGTAAATGCCTCTGTAGAGAACAAATATCCTGTTCTGAATTAATTACCCTGTATAATTTAGTGTCATCTGCAAATACTGATATTTTGCTTTCTATATATATTTCCAAGTCATTTATAAAAATGTTAAAAAGTAGTGGACCTGGTACTGAACCCTGAGGTACTCCACTCTCAACTTTAACTGAATTAGAGAGTTGTCAATTTACAACCACACACTGTTCCCTATCCTTCAACCAGTTTTCTGTCCAATTGCAAAGGTTACCCCTTACCCCAATTTCCTTATTTTATACCCCAACCTTCTGTGTTCCTTTGTAAAATCTAAATATACTACATCAACTGCCTTATCATTATCTAGGTTGCAACTTACTTCTTCATAGAAGCTGAATATATTAGTTTGGCATGAGCTATTAGTCATAAAACTATGTTGATTCCTGCAAATAATCTTATTTTTGGTGGTGTAATCCTGAATATAATCCCTTATTATCCCTTCTAGCTGTTTTCCCACTACAGTGGTCAAGCTCGTAGGTCTATAATTCCCAGGTTCTGCTTTACTGCTCTTCTTAAATAGAGGCACTACATTGGCTCTATGCCAATCTTGTGACACTGAGCGTGTGGTGAGAAAATCGTCAATGAGTAAAAAGAGGGGTCTTGCTAACACTGCACTGAGTTCCTGAAGAACCCTTACAAGTATACCATCAGGACCAGGTGCTCTGTTGGTCTTAATTTTGTTCAGTTTTCCCATGCCCTTTTCTTGTGTTAACCCAATATCTGAAACTTGTTTTGTTTTATTTGTTACTTGGTGAGGCTCTTCTACCATTCCTTGATCCTTTAAATATCTTGATGCAATACATCCTCTGTAATCAACTCACCCATCTCATTTTTTAAAGTAGTTGAAGCTTAGTTTAGGGAGTCTTGTAGGAAGGGCATTTGTTCTCTCTATTATAGGAGTTTGAAGGCACTCCTGGGACAGGAAATGAGGTTGACCCCAAAATTCTTTGTAACTAACTGTGAAGACACAGGCAGCCGTGATCCAAGTTACTTCCTAATCTGGCTGTTATCTTTGTGCTAGGTGAGTCTGGGTGTGTGAGAAGGGAGAAAAGAAGTTTTTCCCCAAATACCCCAACATTTTGTATGGCTGAGAAACAGAGGCAGCCATGATTCAAGTTCCTTTCCTCATCTGGCTGTTATCTCCATGTCTGTGGGAGTGAGAATGGAGTAAAGGAGATTCGCTCCAAATACTTTAAAATTCTGTATGACACACATAATCAATAGTACAATGATGTTACACAGAACATGGTGAGTAAACAATGATATATTCAGATGAGTAACAAGGGAGGGGAAGAGTGGGAAGAAGATGAGCTGGGAACAAGTCTAGTCACAGTGCCAGGGGTTCCCAGTAGAGGAAAACCACCGGGTGGACAGCTATCGGACATCGAACAAGGGTACTCAAACAAGTATAAGGGTTCTCAAGGACAACATAGCTCAATTGGATTTGTCCCTCACAGCAGAAACCCTCTCCCAATGAGTCCAAGTCTCTCTATAGGGCTGCAGTCTACAAAGACTATAAGCAAGCAGATTATTCATTCTGCAATACTGATCAATCCTAGCATATCAGGTCATCAAGGGTGGACAGGTATGGTCTTTTTTCAGGTTGAGGCTACATTTAGCCTTGCCACAGTCAATAGGAAGTATAAGAAGGGGAAAGGCTTAGGCCAAAATTGAGTGTGGTGGAAGAAGAGTATAAGAACTGGGTCAAGCGGAATCGGATAACCCAACAATCACTCCTTTTTTCTGACTATCTGTGACCAGTATTCAGTTATCACCAGGGCATCTCCACCAGATGTGCACCAAGGTGCCACCCTGAGTTCCACATCTCCAACAGACATTTATGACAGAGAAGTCCTATTTGGACAGGCGACTATGAGTCAGGTACCACCTGGATAAAAATATGTAATAGTTTTCCTGAGATGGGGTCCCCTGGGTAAAAATTTTAAGTTACTAAACATGGACAACCACGTCTCCTCTGACACCAGAGAGGGTTAGTTCAGTTCTATATTCCAGGCAGCTGCGAGGGTGGACAAGGAGTCAGATCTCCCTCTCTCCAGAATCACTTTAGACCTAGAAAGGGACTTATTCAGACTCTTGGGCTCCATAGCTGTCAGTGGTGTCCATAGGGAGCCAGAGCATATCACTGCCGATAAGTAATGGCATACCTGAAGATGACTCCACCTCTCCACCTGAAATAAGGAGGAAGAGGACACCAAAACTGCAAAAGGGGTCGGTCGTCTCTGATCAGCATTGGAAGCTCGGTCAATCCCACCTCTGTCCACTTAGTGAAGGAATTCTGAACCAGACACAGAAGGAAAGCGGGGTTGCCGAAAATGGAGAGAAATGGAGAGGGGTACAGGGCCCATCCCTAAACCCCCATCCAGTTCCACCAAGCAAGTACAGCCCCCAGTAGGGGGTCACGTAGGAGATCTCCGGGGTTATCGCACTTCATTATAAGGAGCAGTTGCCTGGAAGAAATATTTGGCAAGGAGGCCAGGGACACCCGGACCCACTCAGCTATGTCAGGGCACTGGGCCAGCTCTACCACCAGGGATAACAGAGTGACACCATAGTACATTTCAAAATATGGGAGGCCCAGACCCCCTCTAAGTCTAGGGTTAGTCAGCTGGTCTACAGAACATCTGGGGGCTCTACTCCTCCACACAAAGCAACTAATCACAGCCTGCAGGGACCACAAGAAAGAGTGTGGGATCTTAATCAAGAGGGTTTGGAACAGGTAGATAATTCTCGTAGGATCATCATTTTGATGAGACTCACTCGTCCAAACCATGAGATCTGTGGGAGGTCCCATGCTTTACGGTCCCATTCAATTGCAGCCAGAAGTGGGGGATAATTAACCTGGAACAAGTTCCAAGTGTCAGGAGTGACCATGACTCCCAGGTAAGTATTGTACTCCGGAGGTCAACGAAATTCATATCGCACCTTAAGGGAGAATTCTGGATACGAAAGAATGAGGAGTATGTCATCCACAAAGCCTGAGATTTTATGATCAGTGTGCAGTCCCAGGATCCCCCGCACTTCTTTGCATGTCCTGATTGAATTCAACAATAGCTCAAGAGCCAGAACATAGAGGACTGGGGACAGCGGATAACCCTGATGCGCCCCGTTCGATATGTAGAAGGAGTCAGATGGGGTGCCATTGACCTTCACGCTAACTGTGGGTGACGAGTACATGGCAGTAATGTGGCTAAGCACCGTAGGGCCAAAGCCCAGAGAACTGAGCACTCCGAAAAGGAAGCTCCAATGCAATCTGTTGAATGCCTTTTCAGAGTCTATGGACAAAATAATAGTGGACAGATGGAGGCGTGATTCTCTGTAAAGGATGGAGATGAGTTTTATGGTACTACCCTTAGCCTGATGACCCTTGACAAAGCCTACTTGGTCCTTGTGGATCAAGCTGGGGAGCAAAGGCTATAGATGCAGAGCAATCACCTTAGCACATAACTTCAACGAAAGCAAAGCAAGGGTCAAACGAGAGCACACACAGTAGTAACACAAAGGTACACCACAAAAGGGCAACTAAGCCCAGTATTCAGGCTTTATATAAGGCCAAAGGAGAAGGTGGGATACAATCAGCCAATTAGTCCCGAAGGCTACAAAACAGTGAGCGCGACAATGGACTTGATCAGTCCAATTGATGCCTGCTTCACAAACTGAAGTAAATACTGGTCGCAGAGAAATACATCTATACAGGATTACTTGTTGTCTGGATGGGAAAAAAAGTGTAGTCTCTGTCTTAAGTCCTCTCCAAACTCCACACGTCAAAAAGGTGGAGAGAATTGAGTGTGTCATTAAATTTCCGAATGGCTGTAGCAGTATGTGTCTTCAGGGGCGGATTACAGTCAAGACATATCATTAGGAAAATACACATTAACTAAGGTAAGAGTTGTAGAGTACAGAAGGCCCTTGATCAGGAGGAACCCAACCTCAGGGTCAGAGAGGCTATCAACAATCACCCAGGGCGTCACCTGAAGAGTACCACTGATGAGGAAAATGATGAGAGCTGAGAGTCAAGTGACCACCTTGTTTGAAATGTGTTTCCTGGAGAAAAAGAATCTTAACCTCATCCCTAATGGCGTCTCTGAGTAGCATACTTTATCCTTAATGGGTCCACCATAACAGTGTGCTCACATGAGTGCAAAAACAACTGGCCCTGGACAACCCCAACTCATCTGAGGGGAGAAGGAACAGATAGGCATCAGAAATGTGAGAGGGGGACCAGGTCAGGAGGAGGGGAGAGAGTGAATAAGGAACCCAGAGGGGAAAAGCAGAGGGACAGGTAGAGTATATGAGTAGAAAGAGCATAAATAGGGATGGAGTAAACTGAGACTGCATGTGGCAGGAAATGTTTGGGAGGAGTAGGGGGTACTCCCATCAAACCATTAAAAAAAATCCAACAAGAAAGTATAAGAAACATCACTGTCTCAGGCAACAGTAGTCTCTCCAGAGACATTGTAACAAAACACAAATAATTACATAAACAACAAAAGGCAAGTTAGGGGTCAGCAACATTCTGCTGCTTCATGGTGATCGAAGCAGGCAATCTGAGCCACGGACAAGGAGCTAAAAAGATCCACAACTCTGACCACAGGATTCTGCAGCATCACCCGTATGTCCCAAGAGGGAAGGAGCAGGCCAGGATGGGGAAAAAAACCCGGCAATCCTCCAGAATGGCAATGGGTCAGCCGTCAGAGACCAGGGGGATGAGTAGTATATACCAGATGAGAGAGAGGTACCATGGATCGGGGCGAGAGATACATAGGAGATACACAACAGTAATACCTCTGTTTCTGTCACCTTGAGCCTGCACCAGCCCCCCCTCACTGGCCACTCACGATATTTGTACACAACGGTAGCAATGGAAAAAGATACCTCGATTTTCAGGCCCACATCTCCTCCCAGGCCGCATAAGCCCCCGACAGAAAACCAAGAGCTGGGGAAGACACATGCTACAAAGGATGGACCAGGCATTGACCATCCATATATCCAGCCCCTCACCTCCACATTCACCCACCCAGTAGATCCAACAATAACATATAAAAATAGGAAGGGAGGGAAGGGTGCAAGAGGAATCACATCATGCAGGAATCATAGAGGTTAAGCCCAATTGCCAGGGCACCTCAATTTCCTCCCACGTCCCATGGGCCCATGCCAGCAGCACAGGGACCAGCTGAAGACCCATGGGGCATAGACGTAATGAAGCTATGTGTGGCAGTACATCCCTACCAACATCTCCTCATTGACACACCAGGCAGATATAACAGAAGGATACTGTAAAATGTGTCAAGGGAAGGACAGAAGGGAAGTCCCAGAAAATGGAAGACATATAGATGAAAGGTCAGGCCAACCAAGCCAATAAACACCCTCAGAGAATGGTACCTGAGGTCCCATAGGCCATTTATGAAAGTATCTCGATACTGAATCCAGGATTGCACAACCAAAAGGGTCAGTGACAGTGGGCCTAGGTTTCTTGGCTGTAAAGGCCACTCTGGAAGACCTAAGAGGCTTATTCCTTTTCCTTCGCTGAGGCAGTGGATCTTGACGCAGGGGGAGATCCACTCTGCAACGCCGAACAGAAGGTGTCCGCTTCATCCAAAGATCTAATGTAGGCCGTGACTTCATCCTTCTGTGCCTGTAGATTAAAGGGAAATCTCCAACGATACCTGATCTGGAGTTTGGTCAGGTGTTCAGCAAGAGGTCGCAAAGCTCTAAGTTGTTGTAAGTTGTAGGGTGACAATTCGTTGTATATCCAGATTAGTCCCTTAAAGAGAACCGAGTCCAGTTCCCTGCTCATCCAGAGGATAAGTTCTTTCACTGGGAACTTGTGTACACAACAGGTGACATTTCTTGTGTGTTGATTGGGATCCGGTCTGGCTCTTAGTGCCCTGTGGACTCTAACTGAATAGTGTAGGAATCCGGCTTCTGCAGCAGATGTCTAAAGATAGATTGTAATGTCTAGTCCAGAGACCTACCACCAACAGTTACAGGAAGGTTCTTAATGCACAAATTGTTGCATCTACTTCTGTTGTCACGATCATCAGTGTGATATAGGAGGGTAGTGATGGTGTCTTGTTGCTCTTGGACAATTTGTTCAAGTTCTGGCAATCATTCAGAACATAACTCCTATCCGTCTCTAAAGAGTTAATTCAGTGTCCCAGTTGAGCTACTTCGGACCTAAGGACCACCATGTCCTTTTTAAAGGAGGCCTTCATATCGGCAAACATTTCCTTTAAGTCCACTTTTGTCAGGAGCTCATTCATGGCAACAGAGTTATCTTGCTCCAGCATGGTGCCCCTGCTCAATAGTCCTGAACCTGCCGTAGATTTGATGGAGTCGGACTCAGTTCAGAAGCACACGGAACTGACATGAGTGTCCAAGATGTCCCTTTAGCAATACCGGAGTGGGTTTTGCTCCTACCCTTTGATGACATGAAGGGATGCGACCACCAGACTGCAGGTTGGAAAAGTTCAAAAGTCCCTCCGGACCCCAGTGCAGCTCGATATCCCTGGTGAGACCAAGGAGCAGAACTAAAATGAGGTCATCTTGGCTGCCGGTTGGCTCTACCCCCATGATATGGCTGTTATCTCTGTGCTAGGGGAGTGTGTGAGAGTGAGGAGGAAGGAAAGGAGAATAACCCTAAATACCACAAAATATTTAGTGACTGATTGGAAAGACACAGGCAGCCATGATCCAAATGCCTTCCTGATCTGCCTATTATCTTTGTGCTATTGGAATCTGGGGTATGAGATGGGAGAAAAGGAGAATAACCACAAATACCCTACAATTCTGTTTGACAGATTGGAAAAACACAGGCAGCCATGATCTAGATTTTTTTTCCTCATCTGGCTGTTATCTCTGTGCTAGGGGCGACTGGGGAAAGAAGTAGTTGAACAGGAAGTGTGCTTTTTTGTGTTTGTTTGTGAGACAGTTAATTAAAAAATAAATACATTAATTAATTAATAAATAAAAAAAATGATAAGTAAAAGACAGTGACTCTGGCTTGAGCTAAGACTAAGGCAGTCCAATTCTAGATGAGACAGCGCATTTTGAGAGGGACAAAGCAAGGCATCACACACAATCAGTTCTACTATGTACTTTAAAGTGGAACCACCACCCCTTACAAACATGGCCCCAAATAATTACCCATCTGGCAACTAGCTGCTCAGTAGCGCTAGTCGCCAGAATTATTACTGCGTTAATGAGAAATATACACTGCTCCCGGACTCACAAGCAGGAAACAGCACAGACATCTTTCCATAGTGACGTCTGCATGCCTGCACTGTCAGTCCCAGTCTGCTGTAAAAGGCATTGCTTGGGACCTTAAGGTACGGAAGGGACTGACAGCGCAGGTGCGCAGACATCATTATGGAAAGATGTCTGCTTTGTTTCTTGACTGTCAGTCTGGGAATAGTGCTTAATTCTCATTAACGCGGTATCAATTCTGGCGATTAGCGATACCGAGAAGCTAGTCGCCAGATGAGTAATTATTTGGAGCCATGTTTATAAGGGTTGGTACTTCCGCTTTAAAGAAAAAACACACACAGTAGTTTAGTAATGTTTAAGGATGGGTGAAAACTTTTGTCTCAAACCAAAAATTGGTGCAAAATGTCACTTTACGCTTGGCGAAAATTTTCTTGCAAAAAGTGCCATTTTCCCGCTTTTTTCAACTAGCTCATTGCATTTAAATCAATGGGAAAACATTTTTCTCCATGAAAGTTTTCTCTACTTTTCTACAGCCATATACAACGGTGTCAGGATTAGGGGGTGGGCGAAAAGTGAGAAAAATTTCCTGCATGACTTTTCATGAAAAGTCATGCTGGACTTCGCAAAAGTTTTCTCTTTTTCTCCAATGCAAAATGTTCCACCTTTTCGCCTATTCCAGAAAATATTTTGACTATTCCAACACATTCTCCTATTTTAACACATTTTTCGCCTACTTATCACATTTTTTCCTATGTTTAATATGGTGCAACATTTCCCAGCACAATATTACTTCTTCTGGGGGCTGTAGTGGAGAAAAAAGTAGATGGAAGTCAAAGTTGTGAGTCCTACAGCAACATATACCTTGAAAATGTATTAGCATGCAGAGTGCCTTTGTCCTTTGCCCAAAACATTTACTTCCTGCTTAAGTGACACTGGCATGTATTTGTGATAAAAAAAAATATGTACAACCTGCAAGGTGGCAGATGTGTATGGTAGTGGTGGTGGGGGACTAGCATGGTGTGATTGGTGGGACCTTGACAAAATGCATCCACCCTGAGAGGAGAGGGATCATCATCATTTATTTACATGCTGCAGCATCAATTTCTGCAGTTTTTGTACTAACACTTTACTCAAATGCCCCTGTACTTCCTCCATCTTTCCCCTTCTCCCTTGTGCATTTGTTAGACATTACTCAAGTACTGTGTGTGTTTTTACTGAAAACTGATGGCGTGTGATGTCTTGCCTTGGCCCACAACAAAATTCTCAATGTCATCTGCTGTCTATCAAGTCTGCCTCAGTCACAGAGCTCCCAGTCAGCTGTCTAATATTTATTTGTTTAATTATTTATTTCTCCACTACAGACCTCAGAAGCAGTAATATTTTGCTAGGAAATGTTGCACCTAGAAAACATAGGCAAAAAAATGTGTTGAATAGGAGAAAAATGTGTTAGACTAGGAGAAAATCTGTCGGAATAGGAGAAAAATGTGTTGGAATAGGTGAAAAATTTGCTGGAATAAGTGAAAAAGGAGAAAAATTTTGCAGTGGAGAAAGGGAGAACTTTTCGTGAAAGAGAAAAATCATCCTTTTTTTGCGGAAAGTCATACTGGAAATATTTCTCACTTTACCTTGTGTAAAAAAAAAAGAGAGTGTGCAATGTATTTTTTGGTTTGTCTCATTTTCACAGGTATTTCCTGCTGTACTAGTGTAGAGATGAATAGGGATGGGCGAAAGGTTTTGCCTCCAACTGAAATTGGCAAATAATGGTACTTTCCGCTTGATGAATAATTTCCATTGAAATGTGCAGTTTTTCCGCTTTTTTCTCCTACTTCATTCCATTGAAATCAATGAGAACATTGAATTTACACACAACACAGAGCAAATATTATTTTATTTCCCAAAGGCATAGTATAAAAGAGGCATGAGGATGCCTGTGTTGGTGGGGTGTGGGGAAAGAATCAGTTGAACAGGGATTTTTTTTGTGGGGTTTGTTTACTGGGATTGGGGGGCAGTTAATAAAAAAGAAATCCTAAATACAATTAAAAAAGCCTTATAAGACATGATATAAAAAGGGTCTGAGGAGGGTACCTGTGTGAGTGGGTAGAGTCTAGGGAAAGACTCAGCTGAACAGGGAATTTGTTTTGGGGGGAGTTTGTTGACTGTTATGGGGGGACAGTTAATAAAAATAAATAAATCATAAAGTGATAGAGACAGGGACCCACTGATGTAAGCTGACACTGGGATAAACTGATACTTGATGTGACTGAGTATTTTGTAGAGGATGATTTGTAAGATTTGTTGTTAGAGGCCCAAGTCCTGAAGAAACATTGATTTGTAGGATTTAGACTTGTTTGGCATAAGCCCTAAGGAAACACTGATTTGTAGAACTTATGCTTATTAGAAACAAACCCCCAAATGTTTTTAATTTTTTTGTAGGACTTTTGTTTTTTTGTATTTTTTTATATATTTTTTTAAAGCACAAGCCCTGAGAAAGAAAATGCCCTACTGGCCTAGTGCCAGCAGGTCCTGCCGTGTTGGCCATTGTCAAATGTCCGGATGTAGATGCGGAATTTGCTACAACTTTTCTTGCTGCTGAGTTGTTTAATCAGAAGCATGATTAGGCTGCTCAAAGGGAATGGGATCTACAACAGCAGTAACATGGGTGATGGATGATTAAGGTTCCACTTGCCACGACTAGCTCTAGTGATGTGACTGAGGCAAAAGCAGCACAATAAGTAGCCCCCAGTATATGTGGAGAAAAGAAGAAGTTGAATAATACTTCTCCACCTGCCCCTCCTTCAAAATCAGGGGTGTGTTGTTACTAGAATAGAAATGTTTCCCTTGAGAGCAAGAACTGTGCCTCTCATCAGCAACTGCAATGTGCACAGTGTATCCAAACACCATGACACCAGAAACAAAGTACTACTATGGTGCTGTCCACACCCCACTAAGGACACATGACAACTTGCTGACAGTTTAATAGTAATGATGAATCCTCCCTGCCAGCATCTTAACATATTCTGCAGGATGGAATCTCCTCAGATGTCTCTTGATGCCCTGCTTACGATTCTCCTCCTCCACACCGCCATGTGTAGTCAATGCACAACACAGTGTGAAAAAGGGTGGACACGAACTGCCACATCCTAACATCTACAGACTGGCTATCATTTGGCAGGGGAGGAGTTGATGAATGAGGTGGATTGGCAAAATATGTAGTTACCCTAGAGAAAGAAGGTGATGGTGAGCTAGTTCTTTTGCTCATCATCGAACTTCTAGCCTCTGTCTGGGTTTCTTTATTTTTCCTCCTCTTTGATCTCCACCTCACCTCTTGTTGCCTTTCTGGAGAGTCAGGGGGTACAGTAACAGCGGTGCTAGATTTCTGTAATGGGTTTTTGGCTTTAACATGTTTTACATAAATGTCATGGTGTCTGTGTTCCATGTGTGTTATCAGTGAGGTTGTGCCAAGGTGTGTTCCCTCCTTTCCCCTTCTCACTGACTTGTCACAAATTTTGCACTGTTCCGTTGGTGATGACTGCACTCTGCCTGCCCCAAGAGAAAAATAGTCCCACACCCATGACTTCAGTGGGGGAGGGAACAGGTGGAGAAGAATGGCCTCTTTCGTCTTCTCCTCCACATTTCCCTTCACTATCTGGGGCAAAGGATGATGTTGCTGCTTTGCTGCTACTGCCTCAGAATCAGCACTGCAACTAGGACCAGGAGCATTGTTACTGCTGGCAAGTGGAACCTGTTCAAGTCCTTCACCATCACTGTTACTACTACTACTAACACCAACCACATCAATTTCAGCCCCTGAGTATTCCTCCTCACAGTCAGTAGTAATATGATGACTGCGCCCTCCTTCACTCCTAATGCTACCAAGATGCAGGACCTTCTTCAGAGTAGTACTAGCACTGGTGGGACTGCTTGGGGATGGAAAGTGTGACTCCCCCCCCCTCCTGAGTATTACAAGACACACTGGTAGGAGCTTCAGCACTGGTGGCAGCAAGAGCAACATGTCTGACAGCAGGCACAGCACTGGTGGCAGCAGGGTAAATACTGGCAGCAGGCACGGAACTTGTGGCAGCAGGGTCAGTATCTCTGAGAGTAGGCACAGCACGTCTGGCAGCAAGCACAGGCAGCTGACCTGTCCTGCTCTCATTACTTCCACCTTTTTCCTCCCTTGACACTAATTTCCCCAGTATCCCTAGGGAAGATTTAGGGGGACTGGCCAGCATTGCTTCTGTATTGCTCACTTCCTCCTCAGACTCAGACTTAATGAACACATACTGTAAGGGTCCTTCAAGTTCCTCCTTTTATTACTTTTAAACTTTCTCATAGTGATAACAGTCACTATGAGCCTCTCCCGCCTCAATTTTGCAAAAAGATCACAGCAGAACACCACAGCACGTCTACCACATTCTGTAGCTGCTTCTATTGTGTTTAACTTCCTCAAATATGTTTGTAGAGGCAAAAAGCCAAAAAAACATTGAAATCAGTGCGTGGAAACTTTCTAGCCATTGAAAAAAATAGCAAAGAATTTTTACCAATGCTCGAAAATATGAAGATTTTAATCACTGTTTTTAATCACTGTTTTTAAAGCACACATTCACACAAAAAAAGTGGAAAACAATGTGGTTTATGCAGATTGTTTCACTGGAACATGGCAGACCTTTCATCCACCCGTAAAGGTGGATATCAGAGGAGTTTTCACATGCTTTATGCTGGGTTATTCCTTATTCTCCTTTCTGGGTGTTTTAGCTTCATCATACATTCTTACTGAAGTTTCCTCCTTTTGGAGTACTTCTGTTTCTTGGGACTGGTTTTTGTTTTCCATAATTTTTTTAATGTTTCATACTTTTTCCACAATAATAATAAATCAGAATTAGATGGCTTGTAGCAGAAGCCCATCAACATGTCAACCCATAGTGAGCTGGACCCTTATAAAGATAGTAATGTCCAAAAAATAGTCTGCATACAATTGTTCATAGTAATTTGTTATCATGCATAGCATGTTTTCAAAACATTTTACCATCATATTCTTCTTTAATTTCAATCTAAACAGTTCCCCCTCCTAACTCTTTCAATTACTTTAGGCAGGGATCCCTCAGATCTGAAAGCTGGTCTCTTGACTGGACAGTTCGTGACAAGAGACAATATTGTGTCTGTCAGTATATGGAAAACCCTGCCCCCCCCGCCTTGATGAAGTGGGGCATTTTTTTCCTTATCCTGATACAATATTGTGCCTTATTGTGAGCTTTCAGGATCGGCTTTTGTATCTTCCATGACTTAATTGAAAGGGACAGTAAGGGTAACCTTTTATATGAAATTTAAAGAAGAATATGAAGGTAACACAATTTTAAAATATGCTATGCAACGTATTATGAACAATAGCATGCTAATTTTTTTTTGTACATTACTATCGCTTTACTTAACTTCTGTTTATAGTATGTGTTAAGGTTGCTTTACATACAAGTATACCTTTTCACTTTTTGTATTTATCCTATCCCTCCTAAGAGTGTAATATGCCTCTACCATTTACTGACCAGTCAGGTGTATCATCCATCCAGGTTTCAAGTAATACCTAGAAGATAGCACTGCTCACTCATCACAATCAGTTCCATTTCCTCATCTTACCAGCAAAATGACAAGAATTTACGAAGATTTATTTTATGTTACTGTGACTCTGGAGATATGCATTTTTTGTAATATTATGTATATGTTTATCAGGCTGTATCAGGTACCTCCCTGTTAGCTAAACTAGCCCCTCTTCTTATCCACCCTCTAAACTTTCAAAATATACCACTGGTCAGTGGATATATCCTAACAGGACCAAACATTGCTTCTTGGAATGCAAAACAGTATACAGTATATTATATATAAGCCTGGGGGTATATTTTTTATATACGTTCCAGAAGATGGTGCTATATAAAAAAAATTTTTTTTGTATTTTATTTATTTGCTTTGAAAGGAGGTAGTTGGGTGATCAGAACTTTTACTGAATAGAAGTTAACATCATGGCAACATACTTTCCAGTTTTTAGAGGCTATACTAAGGATGTTGCCAAAGACATCCTCAGCAGTGAAGTGTTTTAAACTGAGACAATTAAATTAATTAGTGAGGATATTGTGATACCTTAAACAAATAATTTTCTTCTATATACAGGAAGAAACCAATAATAATTGGCTTTTGGAAATCTAAGACTTACAGAATTTTCTTCATCATGTGCATGGCTTACTGAAGACATAATCCAAATGAACTTGTTAGAGGTTACAGAGAAAAACACTTGGACCTGATGGTGCTCACATAGGGGCAGTTAGGGAGCTTATTTAAGTAATTGCAAGGCCATTATTCTTTTGTGTTATTGAGTCACTCCCATCAGGCAAAGTGCTCCGTGATTTGAGGAGAACAGATATAGTATTGTTATTCAAAAAAGGAACAAAATCTAAGCCTGCAAATTATCGACCAGTACTACTAACTTCTATTTTGAAAGAGAGTGATGAGCATAATGTCATCTATTCATTTTGCAGATTGTTCTGGAGGCCCTAAGAAAAGTTTGGGCCCATCCAAATAAATACAGAGCCAGTCATGGAGGGATGGCGAGAGGTTTGATATTGTGAGGAAGGGACAGGGTAAGAAAAGAAGAAAGAAGGTGGGAGAAGAGTCCTGGAAATATAGAGGGGGAGAGAGAGTCTGGTATGAGTAATGGGCTGCGAATAGGACAGGGAGAGGAAGCTAAAGCATTGTGAAAAAAGGATGGATTTTCCATGTTAATCACTTTACCTGGGCCACTACCATAAACTATTGCTGTTACTTGTTTAGCTTTTGATAGCACTGCTGCTGCTGCTCTGGCTTCTGGCACTGCTCTTGATATTGCTGCTAATAATACTGCTACTGATATCAATACTGTTCCAAAAAATATAGATGTTAGTATTGAGAATGCATCATATTTTAATGACACTGTTTAAGCCTCTCCTAAAAGCATCAGAACATGAGACTATATTTGATTTATCAGATCTTGATATTGCCACTGATTCACACATAGACAACTAGGTTACCAACAGCCTAGCCCAACCAGTATGAATAACAGAAATGCTAACAATCATGGCACTCTTCTTAAGGATGCAATCAAAGCCAATGTGTGAATACATTATGAATCAGCCTGCAATGTTTAAGATCTACAGTGCAATTATTTATAAAGTATATTGTCAAAATAAAATTCCAGATGGCCAAAATGCGGCTGGTTCCTCCTTGTGAATGATGATGGCGATGAGCCACCTAATATTGGGGAGTTTGAGGAAGCCCAGCTGTTACTGTTAAAAGGCTTCTTGGGCAGGAAATGTAATCATAATGGGAGATTTCAACTATCTGGAAACTGACAGGAGACTTCTAGCACAACAAAGGGAAATTCTTTTTTAAGTATGATTAATGCCAACTCATAGAGGAGCCAACTTGATCCAGTGCTATCAAACAATTCTGACATGATAAACAGTATACAAGTAAAGGAATATTTAGGAAGCAGTGACCACTGTATGGTATCCTTTGAAATTTGTTATGAGAAACCCATCAGCAAGGACTTTACCATTCAATTAAAAAGGTTAATTTTAAAAAGCTAAAAGCAGTATTAAAGGTTATTCAGTTGTATGCAATCTTCAAAGATAAAAATGCACAAGAATCATGGAATTTGCTTAAAATTCTCTTAGATAAATATGTACACCAATAAATACCGAATAAGTAGTGGTGGGAGAAAGGTCCCATTGTATAGGGGTGGGGAAAGTTGTTGCCGTGTTCCAGTGGGAAATTTCACAAAAACCAAGTTGTTATCCACTTTTTCGCAGGAAAATCCACTTTAAAAATAGCAGTTAAAATGTATGCATGTTTCATCCATTGGCCAAAATCTTTCGCCATTTTTTCAATGGCTAAAAAGTTTTCGCCCATTGATTTACATTGTTTTCGCACTTCTACTATAAAATCGTGATGTTTTCGTTGAAGGCAGAGACAATAGAAGCAGTTACAGAGCGAGATAGACGTGCTATGCTGTTCTTTTTTGATATTTAGCAAAAATTGAGGCAGGAGAGACTCATAGCAACTCCTATCACTATGAGAAGCAAAAAGAGGAACTGGAAGGACCCTTATTATGTGTCCACTGAGTCTAAGGAGGAGGAAGTGACTATCACTACTGAACCAAGGCTGTCCAGTCCTCCTAAATCACCCCAAGGAATCTTGGGGAATTTAATAAGAAGGGAGGTAGAAAAGGGAAAGGGAAGGAAGGGAGAAAAGAGAAAGGGAAGGTAGGGAGAAAAGGGAATGGGAAGGAAGGGAGAAAAGGATAGTGAGAGCAGGACAGGTCATCTGCCTGTGCCTGCTGCAAGACGTGCTGCCCCTGCTGTCAGTGCCACCATTTCTGATCCTGCAGCCATTAGTGTTGGCTCTGGCTCTGGGAGTCCCCTTCCCTTCACTACAGTGTCCAAGTTGAACATGATCCTTAAGAGTCCAGAACTGGTGTTGTCTGGTCCAAACATGTTAAAGCCAAACACCGACTCCAGAAATCAAGCACCGCTTTTGCTGTCCCTGACTCACCAGAAAGGCAACAAGAGGCGGAGATCAAAGAGGATTAGGAATAGAACAACCCAGGCAGAGACAGGAAGTTCCAGGACGTTTGAAGCAACTAGCTCGCCATCACCTTCTAGGGTAACTACATCTTCTGCCAATCCTCCTCGTTCATTACCTCTCCCGCCAAATGATAGCCACTCTGTTGATGTTAGGATATGGCAGTTCGTCTCTCCCCATTGAGCACTGTGTGTGCACTGACCATACATGGAAGTGTGGTGGAGGAGAATCACAAGCAGGGCATCAAACAGGATCTGAGGAGATTCCATCCTGCAGAATATGCTAAGATGGTGGCAGGGAGGGTTCATCATTACTATTAAACTGTCAGCAAGTTATCATGTGTCCTTAGCGGATCTAGAAAAGGGGTACAGTGACAGCGGCAGTACTTGGTTTTGGGTGTCATGGTGTTTGGATACAGTTGTGCCCCCAGATGTTATTTACCACACACACACTGTGCACATTGCAGCTGGCTGATGAAAGCCACAGTTCCTGCTCTCAAGGGGAAAAATATATTCTAATAACAACACACCCAGGATTTTGGAGGAGGGGCAGGTGGAGAAGATTTAATGGCCAACTTCTTTTCTCCACATAGACTGGGGGCTACTTATACTGCTGCTACTGCCTCAGGCACATCACTGGAGTCAGTCGTGGAAGTGGAAGCTTCATCACCTGTGTTACTGCTATTGTTGATCCCATTCCCTTTCAGCTGCGTAATCATCCTGCTGCTTAAACAACTCAGCAGCAGCAGTATGAACAACATTTGCAACTCAGGACTCAGGAGGACATTTGACAGTGGCCACTGGCCATCATGACCTATGTACATTAGGCCAGTAGGGCATTTTTATTTTTTTCTCAGGGCTTTTGAAAAAAAAAATAAATACAAAAAAAACTAGTCCTACAAAAAATTAAAACTTTTTTGAGGGGTTTGTTTCTAACAAGCCTAAGTCCTACAAATCAATGTTTCCTTAGGGCTTGTGCCAAACTAACATAAGTGCTACAAATCAATGTTTCCTTAGGGCTTGTGCCAAACTAGATTAAGTCTTACAAATCAATGTTTCCTTGGGGCTTTTACCAAACAAGTTTAAGTCCTACAAATCAATGTTTCTTCAGGGCTTGGGGCTCTAATAAGTCTAAGTCCTACAAAGGCCTCTAACAACAAATCAAACAAATCATCCTATACAAAATACTCTATCAGTCAAGTATCAGTCCAGCCCAGTGGCAGCTTATGTCAGGGGGTTCCTGTCTCTGTCACTTTAAATACAAATGTCTTATTTTATTGATTTATTTTTTTATTAACTGTCCCACCAATAGCACTCAAGAAACCCCCCCAAAACAAATTCCCTGTTCAAATGATTCATTCATTCACCAACACAGGCACCCTCCTCAGACCCCTTTATACCATGTCTTATGGTTTTTATTTTATTTAGGATTTCTTTTTTATTAAGTGTCATTCAATTCCAGTAAGCAACCCCACAAAAATCATCCCCTGTTCAACTGATTCTTTCCCCACACCCCACCAACACAGGCACCCTCATGCCCCTTTTATACTGTGCCTTTGGGACATAAAATATTATTTGTAATGTGTTGTGTATAACTTCTATGTTCCCATTGATTTCAAGTGGAAAGTGCCATTTTTCGCCGACTTCAGTTTGAGGCGGAAAGTTTTGCCCATCCCTACCATTATATTCCCATGAAAAAATTCACAAAAAACATATTTGTCCATTTTTGCAAGGGGAAACTCCACCTTAAACAAATTCCTTAAAATTTGGACCATTTTTACTTATTGCCAAAAAAGTTTTTGCTATATCTTTTCAATGGCTATAAACTTTTCGCCCCTTTACTTACATGTACCCATTTTTTCCACACCAAAAATGTGACATTTCCAGGAAGTAAAACACAACACAAGCAGCAAGAGAGGGGGAGTGGGTGCTAGGCTGTTTGCAGTAATTAATTTAGAAATATTGAGGCAACAGAGGCTCATAGTGTGTGATCTCACTTTAAGCACCTAAATGACAAAGAAAAAGGAGGAGATGGAAGGACCTTCATGCATCCAGTGAGTCTTCTCGAGGAAGTTATCACCACCAGCAATGAAGGGTCTGTAATACCTGAGTCCCCAGACCCAATGATGCCCAGCCCCCTAACTCCTTCTCTTGTGATCTTTATGTTATTCTAGTTCATACTTACAAATCTTTCTCTTCTGAATTTTGGCTATGTATAATAGATTTATTTATCTAACTTTCTTTGCTTTTATCCACACCCCTTTTCCCTATTCTTCGCAAACTGACCAAGGGATTTTACAATTCTGCTGGCGGGATCTTTAGTTTCAGTTTCTGTTTTCTTAATCTATGTATGGCTTCTGTACAGGATGTTTTACTTTGATCAGTATTACTTTTGACTTGATAAAGTAAGGTTGTTACTCTTGAAAGCTTGTTCTAAAAATTGCAATTTAGTACAATAAAAAATGTATTATCATATACTGAGATACTCATTCATTTTGCATCTACATCATTGGACTAACAGGGCTACCCTAATTTAAATATACGTTCTACTATTATTTTATTTTTTCATATATGATATTAGAATAACAACAAGACATAGATTCACGTAAAGTATTTTAAGCTCAACTCACATGATATCCTGTATGAATTATATAGTTTGTTATCTTAATCTCTTCATTTAATAAGCAGAATTTGCAAGGAAGTTGCAGATGATAACGAGGACAGACAACAAGGCAATAGCTCAATGACTGACCAAAGAAAACTCATTAAGGAGATTACAGGTTTTGTTTCTCCCCTTGACAACAAATCCCTTAATAAAAACTGTAGTTGCAAACATTACTAAACTAACATTTTACTTGCAGTTTTTAAATAAAATATCCTGATGTTATATATATTTTCCTGTGGCCACTACATTGTTCTCCAAATAACCAATAGATATGCTTAAAAATTAAAGACGTGAAGAAGTTTGTCCTACTGTTGCAAACATCATTGCTTGGATAAGCAAACAAGAAATGTCAACACAACAAAATGGTTATAATACATTATAAAGTATAATTAATCAAACATTCTTTCAGTTATAGGCATTTCATATTTTGATGGATAGCAAGTCTAAAAAAATGGGGGCAAAAAAAGAAATACAACTGGAAACGCTCAGGCTGGCACCGTTTGATGGATGGGTAAGGATTTTGAGAGTTGTAGCTTAACAATAGCTGGAGAAACACCATTGGTTGCTATTATTAGTAACCAATTGGACTGTACAAGGCAAGCTGCCATAGTACCCACATACAGAAGCTGTGTAAAATAGCCTGTGACATTTTTGGAACCAGTAGCCAGGAGTTCTGTTTGGAAAAAGTCAGCATGGTGTCTCAGCTGGTATAGACACTGGCTTGGTAATATCAGCCCTTGTATACACTGAGATTGGTGGTACTAGGACTACGAGGCTTTACTTAACTGTTTATTTAACTATTGCTCATATTGGAAAGGATTGCTGTCTCAATAAACTTGTTTTAATTATTTTGTTTAGATAGCTTACTTTTTAAATTTTGTTCAGTTTAATAAATGTGCCCCCATTAACTTCCTTCCAGACTCCCCCATTCTTTTCAGGAGAATGTACCCACTTTCTGAGCCTGAACTATAGGTTCTAATGGAGTATATTCCATAGAATCTGGAAAAGGATTTATCAAGCTATTAACTTCTCCAGTGGGTGCAGGTATTGTTGACAAAAACAAAGATGGATTCTTCCTCCTATGCATGGACTTCCAAGGCATTAAATAATATCACAACTGATAAAGGATGTCCTCTTTCTTTCATTTCCAATTTGATGGACTACCTGCTTGAGACTTAACCAAGCCACATAGTCAAGGGTTCATAATCTTGTATGTGTATGTGTTGTGGATGATTAAAAATGTCCTTCCACTCCTGATATGGCCACTTGGTAAATGTCATTTGGCTTATGTAACTCTCCCATTAGTTTTCAATATTTTTTAAATTACATATTTTCATCTTTATTTAATACTTTTCTTGAAGTATATTTTGAAGACATATTGCCATTCTTAACAGATACAGAAATCACTTTAATTTGTACCCAAAAGGCAGCTTAACAAACTACATCCCCACTATAGGATATAAAAGACCAAATAAGAGTATATTCACAAATGTTTGAAGCGCCTACAAATAAATCAAATGGATAATACACTTACATAAAAAACATCAGCATAAGCCCAAAGTATATTCTCCATTTGATTTATTTATATGTAGGCACTTCAAACATTTCTGAATATATTGCTATTCTTGTTATCCACTGAGGATCATTACATCCACATGAAAAAGGTCCTAACTCATTTCAATACCCATTGAGCATCTTTGAGTCCAATACAGTGGAATTCCTGGGTTTTATTTTGTCTACTAGAAGCATTACAGTGGATCCATAATATGTGGCATTTATCCTAGATTGGCCAATTCTTTCAAGCATTAAGGGTGTTCATAGGTTTATGGCACTTTCCAGCATCTATGAGGAATTAATATAAATCTTTTCCTAAGTAATTCAACATATTACACTAGTCTCCCCCTCACGAAAAAAGGACTTCATGACAAGCTAAGCAAGCTTTTGTTGTCCTTTCAGCATGCTTTTAACACAGATCCTATTTTATTATTTTGTTTGGATCATCAAAAATCCTTCTTCCTAGAAGAAGTTGATGACTTGGAGTCTGGGATGGGGGATGTATTATCTCAGCGTCTTTGAGAAAAAGAGGCTCTCCACTCCATTGCATTCTTTTCCCAAAGACTCTTTTCTGTTTTGCAGTTGGAAATAGAGAACCACTGGATATACAATTGATTCTTTTAAGACTGGCGGTATCTAATGGAGGGAGATAGCCATCATGTAAAGGTATTTATTGAGAGTCACAATCTAGAATAACTTCAAGTAGCACAATTACTGTTTTCCAATTAGACAAGATGCCCTATCTTCTTCTCCAAGTTTCAGGTTCAGATCATCTATCACCCTGGCTCCTGGAAGGGAAAAGAAGACAGCCTGTCCCAAATACTGTTAAAAACTGTGATACTATTTTGAAGCCCACTTAATACATGTCTATTATGACATCCATATTGGATAGAATCTGCAATGCAAGTACTAACTGTTATTAACTTGCTAACTGTTAATCCATCCTGATAAGCAGCTTCATTGATCTCATGGACTGTTCTTTAAAATTAAATGGTATTTTTCTTTTTCCAAACTACAGGTTCATTAATCCTTTCATGACAGACTAATCAGTGGTCAAAAAAAACTCTTTCTGGCGGTCAGATACAAAACAGGATTTCAGGGTACATCCCATTAAAAGACATTTGTGTCCAGTCCAAAAGAACATGTACCAAACAGGAGGCCTTCTTCCCCTGCAAATCCTTACATGACTCTGGATGGAAGATTCTGTGGATTTTGGATTTACATTTATTCCAGCTTAAAACACAATCGTGGTGGTGGAGACAGGGTCACAAAAATGGTATTATTCCTATTACCAGATTGCTTTCAGCAGCTGTTAGTTAAAGTATGCTTATAACAATATTTTGTCTAGAAAACATAATTTGTGATTATGGCTGCCAGTTTACTTCATGCTTTTGGAAGGCCTCACGTCAAGGGTTGATTATCTTATTTTTTTTCACCTTAGCTAAACCCTTGTTTATTTCATTCTCTTTTAAATGCTGCAAAAATATAAACATAAATAAACAAAATTATACATAAACATACATATTCAAAATAGCTCTGGGAAGCTATGCGAGGACCAACCTGGAATCTCCTGTTTCCTCCAATATCTTGCTAAACACACATTAACAGCAAGCAGGACATTAATAAGTAAAAATGTAACATATTTATTTGCACCTGGAAGGTCAGATGTTTTAAAAACTTATGTGGGACCCAAACTGGAATGGTTCTTAAAATATATAATATTTTTGGGATAATATAAGCTTTAATAACCAAGCCATGAGACCTTGATTCCCATCCAGCTGATTAATATATTTTTTAAATCACTATCAATTATCCTCTGAAGATCTACACAGATCTTTTTTAAAACTGTTTTATTAATGGACCATACCAAGCAATTCACATGACAATTCTCATACAAAGACAGAACAAGTAATCATGACAATAATACATTCATGAGAAGTACAATGGACAAAATGAAATGATCAGCTCAGCATAGCCCAAAACTTTTAATCCTTTTTAAACTCCCACCCCAACCTGACCACCTCCCCCCCACCGCAGCACCCATCCCCTCCCACCTCCTCTTGCTCCCCCCCCAAGTCATGTACTCCCACATATCCCAGAAGGGCAGCAGTCCATCCCTACCCCATCCTAGTTGGGACATCGCTGAAGGTGTGATGCAGACAGGATTCCTCCCATAGAATCACCGTATCTATCCTAATCACAGCTTTGTAGTCCTATCAAATGCCAACAGACCCACACCTTATCATACTTCCAGGAGGTGCCCCTGTGCAAATAAATCATCTTGTAGTATCATAAGGTTTGTGTCACCAGTTCAACCCAAAGTTTACAAGTAGTAGCCCTGTCCGCCATCCAGTGCATGGCTACTGTTTTTCTGGCCATAACAAGGAGCTCTCTGAGAAGCGTCCTCACAGAATTCTCCTGTATCTCATCAGGAAAGGTCAGTATAATACACAATTTGGGCGTGCGAAGGATCAGTTTCTACAACAACCTCTTCACAGTCTGGATAACCTTCTTCCAGAACTCAGACACCTGGGGGCAATCCCCCAGCATATGCATGAACATACCCTCCACCCCATCACATCTATGACAAAATTTGCTCTTGGTGCTAGACATTGAGTGCAGTCTCACCGGAGTATAATAAGTGCGATGTAGTATCTTATGTTGTATGAGTTGATGTCTTGTGGAAACGGCAACCCCAGATGGTGCTCTACATGCATCATCCCAGTCCCAGTCGTTAAGTGGTCCTATATCAGCTTCCCACCATCACAGCTGCCTGGCACTTAATGACCAGTGATGGTCCTGGCACGTCACATACTTTTTACTCACAGCTCCTGTAGGAGCGCTGTGAGTAATAGCAGGGACTGAAATTGATCACTCCAAGACCGGAGCGATCTCTTTCAGTTCCCCATTTGGCCTGACAGCACACGTGATCAGTCACTTGGGACGGCAAGTCAGACTTTCCTATCTGGTCCTTAAAGGACCACATACCCCGGGACTGCTGGTCTTTAACGGGTTGATAGAGACAGGAACCCCCTGACATGATCTGCCACTGGGGTGGACTGATACATGACTTGATACAACATTTTGTAGAGCATGATTGGTTAGATTTGTTGTCAGAAGCCCAAGCCCTGAGGAAACCTTGATTTGTAGGACTTGGCCTAGTGCCAGCAGGGGAAGTCTTGTTGGCCAGCGTCCACTGGCCATTGTCAAATGCCCTGATATAGATTAGGAAATTGAAACTGCTGTTCTTGCTGCTGCTGCTGTTGTTGAGTTGTTTAAGCAGCAGGATGATTAGGTAGCTGAAAGGGAATGGGATCAACAACAGCATGTCACGATTTGTCTCAGACGTAAGGTTTAGGTAAAAACATAACTTTATTGAAAAGTTAAAGGCAATCCCATAGGGTTTTCACACATATACGAACAATACATAGAAGATAATGACAATAGGTATAGTTTCTACCGGCCTTGCCAATAATACCGGGCAAAGCAACCCAGGCGAGTCTGGAACAAAAGGCTCTACCGGCCCAGCCAATATATCGGGCTGGGCAGCCTGACGGAATACCAGGGAGTAGGCTCTACAGGCCTTACCAATACCTGGTAAGGCAACCGTAAGATGGCAACGTAAATGGTTCTACCGGCCTTACCAATATACCGGGCAAGGCAGCCTGAGGGGATAACAAGGAGTAGGCTCTACCGGCCCTGTCAATACCAGGTAAGGCAACCTAAAGGTGGCAACGTGAAAGGTTCTACCGGTCTTACCAATACCGGGCAAGGGCAGCCCAAAGGAAGGTGACAACCACCGTGACCTAATGACTGTCAGATGATAATGACAGTAAGATGGAAAATAGAGGTTACCAGGTCAAGCGGTCTCACTATAAACAGAAACTCTTGTGCCCATAAACTGTAGGAGTCAATGCTGTTAGGACTGGACAGCGCACTCGGAACCACCAAGTACCTGACTGCAAGTCAGGGAGTAAACCAGCGCCCTACGTTAGGAACATACAGGCAGGATGAGATTCACAAGGCTAGTGGAGTAAACCAGCGTCCGCACGCTGGGACCAACAGACTGTAATGTGAGCCGCAAGGCTAATGGAGCAAACCAGCATCCGCACGCTGGGACCAACTGACTGTAATGTGAGCCGCAAGGCTAATGGAGTAAACCAGCGTCCGCACGCTGGGACCAACAGACTGTAGCATGAGCCGCAAGGCTTAGTGAAGCAAACCAGCGTCTGCACGCTGGAACCAACGGGCAGAATGTAAGCCACCCGGCTTAGTGAAGCAAACCAGCGTCCACACGCTGGAACCAACAGGCTGAATGTAAGCCGCCAGGCTTAGTGAAGCAAACCAGTGTCCGCACGCTGGAACCAACAGGCTGAAATGTCGCCGGAGCGAAGGAAAAACAATGTTGCCTCAGATGCAGTAACTGGAAGCAGGAAACAACAGGAACCAGGCAGAGAGGATCAACTGGATCACGCTTGGCTAAGCAGACTGGCAACCGGAACATCAGATACTGAAGAGAACAACCAGAACCGCACTGGAACCGACAAGCACGCAGGAACTCAGGAGTATGTCGACTCAGGAACTCAGGAACTCAGCAACAGGCCCAATCAGCTACAGTAGGAAGGAGGAAGTGGATGCTGTCAAAGACACCACGAAAGGGCAACCAAAGGGTGCCCAGACTGAGTTTAAAAAGGCAACCAGAGGCGGGCTGACTGCAGACAGCCAATGGGAGCCCCCTGCAGGTGATAGACAGAGAACTGCAGCAATCACGGGCACCGTGATAGTACCCCCCTTTCAAAGACCCCCTCTCTGGGTTTCTGAGGGTATTTGGCATGAAATTTCCTCAGCAACCTGGGTGCATGAAGGTCCTTAGTATCCACCAAAAAATCGATCTTCAGGACATAACCTTTCCAATGCACCAAATACTGTACCCTTCCTCTAAGCCTTCGGGAGTCAATGATACTCTGTACCTCGTATTCCTCCTGACCCTCAACCTCAACAGGTCCTGGCACCACAGGTGTAGTAGTGTAAAGGTTGCATACGAGAGGCTTAAGGAGAGACACATGGAAAACATTATGAATGCGCATGGATACAGGTATGTCCAAAGCATATGAAACACGATTAATTTTGTGAATAATTCTGTAAGGACCAATAAACCGAGGTGCCAACTTATTAGATGGGACTTGGAGTTTAAAATTCTTGGAAGAAAGCCATACTCTGTCCCCAACTTGGAAGGAAACCGCTGGAAGCCTTCTGCAATTAGCATAGTGCTGATGGAGCTGAAATGACTGACCCAGTGCCCTCTGAACTTATGACCATGTGGAACGGAGTTCCTCGATATGCTCATCCAGAGCTGGAATCTGTTGTGTCTGAAAGGAATCCGGGAGCAGACAGGGTTGGAACCCATAATTGATAAGAAACGGAGAGCTCCCGGATGAAGAGTTGACTGCACAGTTACTGGCGAACTCTGCCCAAGGCAACAAGTCAGCCCAATTGTCATGATGGTCAGTCACGAAACAGCGCAGAAACCGTTCCAAACCTTGATTGGCACGTTCAGCGGCCCCATTAGTCTGGGGGTGATACGCAGAGGAGAAGGATAGCTGTATGCCCATCTGTTCGCAAAATGCCCTCCAGAACCTGGACACAAACTGGCTCCCCCTGTCGGGCACCAGTACTCTGGGTACTCCATGCAACCAAAACACCTCTTTAGCAAACACCATTGCCAATTCTTTAGCCGAGGAAAGGCCACGGAGAGGCACGAAGTGAGCCATTTTAGAAAACCTGTCTACCACCATCAATATGAAGGAATACCCTCTAGACATGGGCAATTCTCCCATAAAATCAATGGAAACATGAGACCAGGGGCGTTCACCATTAGGTACCGGCTGAAGCAAGTCCACCGGGAGATGTCTAGGGGTTTTAGCACGGGCACATTTGGCACAGGCATTAGTAAAATTGGCACAATCTGATCTCATAGAAGGCCACCAGAATAACTGAGAGAGGGACCATAACAATTGGTCTCTACCAATATGTCCCGCAGCCTTAGAGGAATGGTAAGTTTCAAGTAATCGAGTACAGAATGGTTCACCGACAAAACATTTGCCCACCGGGGTTTCATGGGGAGCGGAGGCCTGGGAGGCCAGAATTTCTTTCCCTAGTGGTCAAGTGATACTGGTACGTATGGTAGCCAATATTCGATCAGGTTGAATGATAGGTGCTGGTGCTTCTTCCCTGTCAATTTCAGCCTCAAATTGTCTTGACAGAGTGTCAGCCCTAACATTCTTAGATCCCGGCAAATATGATACAATGAAATTGAATTGGGACAGGAATAATGCCCATCTGGCCTGGCGAGAGGACAATCTCTTGGCCTCAGAGAGGTAAGTCAGATTTTTATGATCCGTCAGGATTAAAACAGGATTTTTTGTGCCTTCAAGTAAGTGACGCCATTCCTTAAGAGCGAGGATAATGGCCAATAATTCTCTGTCCCCTATCTCATAATGGCTTTGAGCTCCGGTCAACTTTTTAGAAAAGAACCCACAGGGTCTGAGTGTTCCACCTTTGATGTGCTGTTGAGAAAGCACTGCCCCAACCCCAATATCTGAGCCGTCAACCTCTAAGGTGAAAGGGAGTAATGGGTTGGGGTGGGATAACACAGGAGCATTAGCAAAAGCTACTTTCAGTTTTTCAAAGGCCTCCTCTGCAACCGCTGGCCAGCGAGATGGATTAGCGCCCTTATGCGTGAGGTCCGACAGGGGTTTAACAATGGAAGAGAAGTTCTTAATAAACTTCCTATAATAATTGGCGAAGCCCAGAAATCGCTGGATAGCTTTCAGACTCTCAGGCTTAGGCCATTGTAAGACTGCTGTTAACTTTTCCTTGTCCATGGCAATGCCTTCTTTGCCAATTATGAACCCCAGGAATGGTACACTGGTTCTGTGAAACTCACATTTCTCCAATTTACAGAATAATTTATTTTTAAGTAATCGTAGCAATACTTCAGACACATCCTTGATGTGTTGCGACAAGTCTTTAGAGTGAATAAGTATATCGTCAAGGTAGACTACAACACATGACTGTAACATATCTTTAAGAACGTCATTGATCAGTTCTTGAAATACTGCGGGTGCATTACACAGACCAAATGGCATGACTAGATATTCATAATGCCCAGATCTCGTGTTAAAGGCAGCTTTCCACTCATCACCGGCTCTGATACGTATCAAATTGTATGCCGCCCATAGGTCCAATTTGGTGAAAATCGAGGAACCCTTTAGTCTGTCAAAAAGCTCAGTGATGAGTGGTATCGGATAAGCGTTCTTTGCTATAAGCTTATTTAATCCACGATAATCGATGCATGGTCTTAGTTCGCCATTTTTCTTCTTAACAAAAAAGAACCCGTCCCCAGCCAGAGAGGTAGATTTCCTCATGATCCCTCTATTAAGGGCATCAGAAATTTATTCTTCCATAGCTTGGTTTTCCTCACAAGACAATGGGTATGTGCGTCCCCTAGGAGGCACAGCTCCAGGGGTTAACTCGATGCAACAATCATATGGTCTGTGCTGAGGTAAGGCGCCAGCCTCTCCCTTACTGAAAACATCGCTAAACTGTGCAAACCAGTGTCCGCACGCTGGAACCAACAGGCTGAAATGTCGCCGGAGCGAAGGAAAAACAATGTTGCCTCAGATGCAGTAACTGGAAGCAGGAAACAACAGGAACCAGGCAGAGAGGATCAACTGGATCACGCTTGGCTAAGCAGACTGGCAACCGGAACATCAGATACTGAAGAGAACAACCAGAACCGCACTGGAACCGACAAGCACGCAGGAACTCAGGAGTATGTCGACTCAGGAACTCAGGAACTCAGCAACAGGCCCAATCAGCTACAGTAGGAAGGAGGAAGTGGATGCTGTCAAAGACACCACGAAAGGGCAACCAAAGGGTGCCCAGACTGAGTTTAAAAAGGCAACCAGAGGCGGGCTGACTGCAGACAGCCAATGGGAGCCCCCTGCAGGTGATAGACAGAGAACTGCAGCAATCACGGGCACCGTGATAGTACCCCCCTTTCAAAGACCCCCTCTCTGGGTTTCTGAGGGTATTTGGCATGAAATTTCCTCAGCAACCTGGGTGCATGAAGGTCCTTAGTATCCACCAAAAAATCGATCTTCAGGACATAACCTTTCCAATGCACCAAATACTGTACCCTTCCTCTAAGCCTTCGGGAGTCAATGATACTCTGTACCTCGTATTCCTCCTGACCCTCAACCTCAACAGGTCCTGGCACCACAGGTGTAGTAGTGTAAAGGTTGCATACGAGAGGCTTAAGGAGAGACACATGGAAAACATTATGAATGCGCATGGATACAGGTATGTCCAAAGCATATGAAACACGATTAATTTTGTGAATAATTCTGTAAGGACCAATAAACCGAGGTGCCAACTTATTAGATGGGACTTGGAGTTTAAAATTCTTGGAAGAAAGCCATACTCTGTCCCCAACTTGGAAGGAAACCGCTGGAAGCCTTCTGCAATTAGCATAGTGCTGATGGAGCTGAAATGACTGACCCAGTGCCCTCTGAACTTATGACCATGTGGAACGGAGTTCCTCGATATGCTCATCCAGAGCTGGAATCTGTTGTGTCTGAAAGGAATCCGGGAGCAGACAGGGTTGGAACCCATAATTGATAAGAAACGGAGAGCTCCCGGATGAAGAGTTGACTGCACAGTTACTGGCGAACTCTGCCCAAGGCAACAAGTCAGCCCAATTGTCATGATGGTCAGTCACGAAACAGCGCAGAAACCGTTCCAAACCTTGATTGGCACGTTCAGCGGCCCCATTAGTCTGGGGGTGATACGCAGAGGAGAAGGATAGCTGTATGCCCATCTGTTCGCAAAATGCCCTCCAGAACCTGGACACAAACTGGCTCCCCCTGTCGGGCACCAGTACTCTGGGTACTCCATGCAACCAAAACACCTCTTTAGCAAACACCATTGCCAATTCTTTAGCCGAGGAAAGGCCACGGAGAGGCACGAAGTGAGCCATTTTAGAAAACCTGTCTACCACCATCAATATGAAGGAATACCCTCTAGACATGGGCAATTCTCCCATAAAATCAATGGAAACATGAGACCAGGGGCGTTCACCATTAGGTACCGGCTGAAGCAAGTCCACCGGGAGATGTCTAGGGGTTTTAGCACGGGCACATTTGGCACAGGCATTAGTAAAATTGGCACAATCTGATCTCATAGAAGGCCACCAGAATAACTGAGAGAGGGACCATAACAATTGGTCTCTACCAATATGTCCCGCAGCCTTAGAGGAATGGTAAGTTTCAAGTAATCGAGTACAGAATGGTTCACCGACAAAACATTTGCCCACCGGGGTTTCATGGGGAGCGGAGGCCTGGGAGGCCAGAATTTCTTTCCCTAGTGGTCAAGTGATACTGGTACGTATGGTAGCCAATATTCGATCAGGTTGAATGATAGGTGCTGGTGCTTCTTCCCTGTCAATTTCAGCCTCAAATTGTCTTGACAGAGTGTCAGCCCTAACATTCTTAGATCCCGGCAAATATGATACAATGAAATTGAATTGGGACAGGAATAATGCCCATCTGGCCTGGCGAGAGGACAATCTCTTGGCCTCAGAGAGGTAAGTCAGATTTTTATGATCCGTCAGGATTAAAACAGGATTTTTTGTGCCTTCAAGTAAGTGACGCCATTCCTTAAGAGCGAGGATAATGGCCAATAATTCTCTGTCCCCTATCTCATAATGGCTTTGAGCTCCGGTCAACTTTTTAGAAAAGAACCCACAGGGTCTGAGTGTTCCACCTTTGATGTGCTGTTGAGAAAGCACTGCCCCAACCCCAATATCTGAGCCGTCAACCTCTAAGGTGAAAGGGAGTAATGGGTTGGGGTGGGATAACACAGGAGCATTAGCAAAAGCTACTTTCAGTTTTTCAAAGGCCTCCTCTGCAACCGCTGGCCAGCGAGATGGATTAGCGCCCTTATGCGTGAGGTCCGACAGGGGTTTAACAATGGAAGAGAAGTTCTTAATAAACTTCCTATAATAATTGGCGAAGCCCAGAAATCGCTGGATAGCTTTCAGACTCTCAGGCTTAGGCCATTGTAAGACTGCTGTTAACTTTTCCTTGTCCATGGCAATGCCTTCTTTGCCAATTATGAACCCCAGGAATGGTACACTGGTTCTGTGAAACTCACATTTCTCCAATTTACAGAATAATTTATTTTTAAGTAATCGTAGCAATACTTCAGACACATCCTTGATGTGTTGCGACAAGTCTTTAGAGTGAATAAGTATATCGTCAAGGTAGACTACAACACATGACTGTAACATATCTTTAAGAACGTCATTGATCAGTTCTTGAAATACTGCGGGTGCATTACACAGACCAAATGGCATGACTAGATATTCATAATGCCCAGATCTCGTGTTAAAGGCAGCTTTCCACTCATCACCGGCTCTGATACGTATCAAATTGTATGCCGCCCATAGGTCCAATTTGGTGAAAATCGAGGAACCCTTTAGTCTGTCAAAAAGCTCAGTGATGAGTGGTATCGGATAAGCGTTCTTTGCTATAAGCTTATTTAATCCACGATAATCGATGCATGGTCTTAGTTCGCCATTTTTCTTCTTAACAAAAAAGAACCCGTCCCCAGCCAGAGAGGTAGATTTCCTCATGATCCCTCTATTAAGGGCATCAGAAATTTATTCTTCCATAGCTTGGTTTTCCTCACAAGACAATGGGTATGTGCGTCCCCTAGGAGGCACAGCTCCAGGGGTTAACTCGATGCAACAATCATATGGTCTGTGCTGAGGTAAGGCGCCAGCCTCTCCCTTACTGAAAACATCGCTAAACTGCTGGTATACATCAGGTAGTGAAGGGGAGGTGCACAAGACCTTAACTGGATGGGTGACGCACTTATCCATACAGAACTGAGACCAAGCAGAGATTTCGCATTTTTGCCAATCAAATTGTGGATTATGCAACTGTAACCAAGGAAAACCCAATATTACGGCGTGGTGAGGAGAGTAAATAAGTTGAAACTGCTGCTCTTCTTTATGGAGAGCCCCAGTAGTCATGGATAATGGCATAGTTTAAAATGTAACTTGAGCGGGTTCCAAGGGTCTGCCATCAATTGCTTCAATAGCAAGAGGGGTTTCTCTTTCAATGCATGGTACCCCATGTAATTCAGCAAAGGTATTATTCATAAAATACCCAGCTGCACCAGAATCAACCAGGGCCAAAACCTCCACTGAGCATTGTGCCCAAGATAGTACCACCTGTATGGTGGGTTTTAGTGTACCCAACACTGGGGACGATTGGACACCAACTAGGGCCTGTCCCCCAAGGTACCCTAGGTGTGTTCGTGTCCTGGACGTACCAGACAGGATCTTAGCAAATGCCCATTTTTATCGCAGTACAGACACAACCCTTACTTCCTGCGATATAGTCTTTCCTCCTTGGTTAGCCTAGTGAAACCTACTTGCATAGGTTCACCTGGTTCCCGTACTGGTTCACTAGGTTTAGATGCCAAGGGACGGATGGGTGGGCAAAATATGCTACTAGACCCATTATTTTTAGACCGTATTCTACGATCTCTGGCGGTTAATCTCTCACGTATTCTGGAGTCAATTAGAATAACATACTCAATATAATCATCTAGGTCAGTAGGCAATTCTTTTGCTGCAATTTCATCTTTAATTTGGTCACTCAGGCCTTGGGTAAAGGCTGCCAACAAAGCCTTGTTATTCCACCCTACCTCTGCTGCCAAGGTGCAGAATTCAATGGCATAGTCGCCCACCGTGCGCCTGCCCTGTTGTATCTCCATAATCCGAAAGGATTGCATAAATTCACTGAAACTCTTAGTGCAAGGTTTAGCATTTTCCCACAATGGGTTAGCCCAAGCCAATGCTCTACCAGTCAGCAGGGATATCATGAACCCAACCTTACTACGGTCATTGGGAAACGCGTGTGCCGTTAATTCCATAAATATTTCGAGTTGGTTGATGAACCCTCTGCAGAGATGAGGATCACCATCATACCTTAGAGGCAAGGATGCAGAAGCCGTTAACCCTTTGACTGCGGGCCCTGATGGCCTAGTATCACTCTCCGGTGTCTGACTTGGCAAGACCACCGGGCTAGAACCAGACTTGTCAGCAAGTACAGTGCGTTCAAGGATAGTTTGGATTGCAACCGCCAATTGATCCAAACGTTGCTCATGCATATCCATCCTCCAATGGATATTCTGAGTATTACCGTCACTCTTATTGTCTGAGGTCATGGCCCTTTTGTACTGTCACAGTTTGTTAAGACTCTCAGACATAAGGTTTAGGTAAAAACATAACTTTATTGAAAAGTTAAAGGCAATCCCATAGGGTTTTCATACACATACGAACAATACATAGAAGATAATAACAATAGGTATAGGTTCTACCGGCCTTGCCAATAATACCGGGCAAAGCAACCCAGGCGAGTCTGGAACAAAAGGCTCTACCGGCCCAGCCAATATACCGGGCTGGGCAGCCTGACGGAATACCAGGTAATAGGCTCTACCGGCCTTGCCAATACCGGGTAAGGCAACCGTAAGATGACAACGTAAATGGTTCTACCGGCCTTACCAATATACCGGGCAAGGCAGCCTGAGGGGATAACAAGGAGTAGGCTCTACCTAAAGGTGGCAACGTGAAAGGTTCTACCGGTCTTACCAATACCGGGCAAGGGCAGCCCAAAGGAAGGTGACTACCACCGTGACCTATTGACTGTCAGATGATAATGACAGTAAGATGGAAAATAGAGGTTACCAGGTCAAGCAGTCTCACTATAAACAGAAACTCTTGTGCCCATAAACTGTAGGAGTCAATGCTGTTAGGACTGGATAGCGCACTCGGAACCACCAAGTACCTGACTGCAAGTCAGGGAGTAAACCAGCGCCCTACGTTCGGAACATACAGGCAGGATGAGATTCACAAGGCTAGTGGAGTAAACCAACGTCCGCACGTTGGGACCAACAGACTGTAATGTGAGCCACAAGGCTAATGGAGCAAACCAGCGTCCGCACGCTGGGACCAACTGACTGTAATGTGAGCCGCAAGGCTAATGGAGTAAACCAGCGTCCGCACGCTGGAACAAACAGACAGTAATGTGAGCCGCAAGGCTAATGGAGTAAACCAGCGTCCGCAAGCTGGGACCAACAGACTGTAATGTGATCCGCAAGGCTAATGGAGTAAACCAGCGTCCGCACGCTGGGACCAACAGACTGTAATGTGAGCCGCAAGGCTAATGGAGTAAACCAGCGTCCGCACGCTGGGACCAACAGACTGTAATGTGAGCCGCAAGGCTAATGGAGTAAACCAGCGTCCGCACGCTGGGACCAACAGACTGTAGCGTGAGTCGCAAGGCTTAGTGAAGCAAACCAGTGTCCGCACGCTGGAACCAACGGGCTGAATGTAAGCCGCCCGGCTTAGTGAAGCAAACCAGCGTCCACACGCTGGAACCAACAGGCTGAATGTAAGCCGCCAGGCTTAGTGAAGCAAACCAGCGTCCGCACGCTGGAACCAACAGGCTGAAATGTCGCCGGAGGGAAGGAAAAACAATGTCGCCTCAGATGTAGTAACTGGAAGCAGGAAACAACAGGAACCAGGCAGAGAGGATCAACTGGATCACGCGTGGCTAAGAAGACTGGCAACCGGAACATCAGCTACTGAAGAGAACAACCGGAACCGGACTGGAACCGACAAGCAGACAGGAACTCAGGAGCAGGTCGACTCAGGAACTCAGGAACTCAGCAACAGGCCCAATCAGCTACAGTAGAAAGGAGGAAGTGGATGCTGTCAAAGACACCACGAAAGGGCAACCAGAGGGTGCCCAGACTGAGTTTAAAAAGGCAATGTGAGGCGGGCTGAAGGCAGACAGCCAATGGGAGCCCCCTACAGATGATAGGCACTGAATTGCAGCAATCACGGGCACCGTGATACAGCAGTAACATGGTTGATGGATGATGAAAGGGTCCTCTTTCTGCCCACAACTAGCTCCAGCAATGCTTCTGAGGTAGTAGCAATACAGACTGTAGTCTATGTGGAGAACAAAAGAATTTGATCAATAATTCTTCTCCACCTGCCCCTCCTCTAAAATCATGGGTGTTTGTTAATAGAATAGAAATTTCTCCCTTGGGAGCATGAACTGTGCATCTTATCATCAACTGCAATGTGTGTGGTAAATAATATCTGGGGGTGCAACTGTATACAAACACCATGACAGCAGAACCCAAGTTCTGCCGCTGTCACTATACCCCTTGTCCAGACCCCGCTAAGGACACATGACAACTTACAGTTTAATAGTTCGTTAATAGTAATGCTGAACCCTCCCTGCCAGCATCCTAGCACATTCTGAGGTATGGAATCTCGTCAGATGCCGCTTGATGCCCTGCTTGTGATTTTCCTCCACCAAATAATCCTACACCCATTATTTCAGGGGGGAGGGATAGGGAACAGGTGAAGAAGAATGGCGTCTTTCTTCTTCTCTTCCACATTCCCCATCACTGTCTGTGGCAATGGATGATGTTGCTTCTGCTACTGCCTCAGATTGAGCACTGCAGCTAGGACCAGGAGTATTGTTACTGCTGGCAAGTGGAACCTGTCCTAGTCCCGTATCACTTGTTAACCCCATTCCCACTGTGTCCATGGTGGTCTGTGGCACACTAGCTTGCTCCTCAACATCCTGCTGCCCTTGCATCTCAGCAGTAGCAGGAATTAGAGTAGCTACAAATTCCACAAATTCCAAAAGCTCAGTGGTGGTGGTGATCGTGATGCCCATCTTCATTCCTGTCTCCCATTCCTTCTCAGTTGCTGCTAAAAAGGACATCAATGTCTCCTCCACCCCAGCTTCTCCACCATCATCATCACTACCACCACTAGTCCCTATGTGCTGCTGCTGCTCTATTACAGAGCTCTCACTGCTGCTTGAAGGAGATGATGAGTAATGTGACAGAAGGTCCCCTAGTGTCACATTTGTCATTTCTTTTTTACCTGAAGAAGGCAGAATGGCAGCAGTAGCAGCAGGTAAAGGCAACTGATCTGTGACTCCCAGAGCCAGAGGAATGGTGTGGGCTCCCTTGACTGCTAGTTTGGATGCTCTTAAATGCTTCCCCTACCACGAGTCCCACTGGCTGCTTCACCATCACTGTTACTACTACTACTACTAACACTAACCATATCAAGTTCAGCCCTTGAGTTTTCCTCCACAGTCACTAGTAATATGATTACCCCCTCCTTTACTCCTAAAAGTAACAAGCTGCTGGACTATCACGGTGCCCGTGATTTCTGCATTATCATGTCAGTTACCTGCACGGGGCTCTCCATTGGCTGCTTCCCTTATACCCGCCTTAGACTGCCTATTTAAACTGAGCTTGGGCACCCTTTGGTTGCCCTTTCGTATTTGTCTCTATGCTGTTGTTCCTGCATGGTGCTCCAATGCTTCCTGGGCCTTGTCGCTGTTCCTGATTGTCAGTGGTATCCAAGTTCCTGCCTGCCAGTCGTCCGGTTCCTGCTTCTGTTCCTGATCCAGTCAGAGTTGCGGTTCCTGTAGTTGTTCCTGCTGCCGTTCCAGATCCGGTCTACCGTCTGCAGTTTGATCCTCTTCTTCAGAGGGGTTCCTGTACCATCTACTACCGGGTGCTGCCTCGGCTTATCCGGTACGCGGGTACTGGTTGGCTCCATGGTAACCGGCTGCCGTTGCACCGGAAGACTCATAGGTTACTCCAGTACGCGGGTACTGGTTCGCTCCATCGTAACTGGCTGCAAGCCACCGATTAGTCTTGGTCTCCCCAGTATGCGGGTACTGGTTCGCTCCACAGAGATTTGTTGCTATTGTACTATATGAGCCTTGGTTTATCCGGTACGCGGGTACTGGTTGGCTCCACGGTAACCGGCTGCCGTTGCACTGGAAGACACATGGTTACTAAAGGATGCGGGTACTGGTTCACTCCACTGTACTGGCTGGTAAGCCACCGTTATAGTCTTGGTCTCCCCAGTATGCGGGTACTGGTTCACTCCATTGTAACTGGCTGCAAGCCACCGATTAGTCTTGGTCTCCCCAGTACGCGGGTACTGGTTCGCTCCACTGAGACTAGCTGCTATTGCATTATATGATCCTTGGGTTATCCGGTACGCGGGTACTGGTTGGCTATACGTTACCAGCTGCGGTTGCACCAGAAGAGTTTTGGGTTTCTCCAGTACACGGGTACTGGTTCGCTCCACTTAAACCGGTTGCCGTTGCACCGGTAGAATCTGGTTTCTCCATTTACGCTGTACTGGTTCGCTCCATGACAACCGGTTGCTGTCGCACTGGTGGTGTTCAATTACTCCAGTACTTGGTGGCTGGTTCGCCCCATTGAAGGAGGCTGTCCTGTCCTAACAGCCTGACATGTTAAAGGTTTCTCCCAGTACATGGGTACTGATTTGCTTCTCACATTACTGGTAATTTTTGCGCTTCCTGATTACACGAGTGAGACTGTGGTCACTGCTCGATTACTGCTCTGTCCTTAGTGAGTGGCAGTCTATTGCTACCTTATCCTGTGGCCTAGTTTGTCATCTCTGTGACTGGTCTCAACCATCCAGCCAGTCACCTCGGCCACCTTACTGCCCTCACTATCTGCGGTGGGCTGCCTTGCCCGGTATTGGTAAGGCCAGTAGAACCTGGTCGTGACTATTCCTTTAAGGGTTGCCTTACCCGGTATTGGCAAGGCCGATAGAGCCTCTTACCAACAGTTCCAGTGACGTGGCTGCCGTGCCCGGTATATTGGCACGGCCAGTAGAGCCTCTTTCTTACATTCCAGTGCCTTGGCTGCCGTGCCCGGTATATTGGCACAGCCGGTAGAGCCTTCAGTATTCCTTGCATGAGTCTCCAGGCTGCCCTGCCCGGTATATTGGTAAGGCCGGTAGAACCTGTTACCATCTTGTGCCCCCTAAGGTTGCCTTACCCGGTATTGGCAGGGCCGGTAGAGTCTGTATCCACCCAATGTATCATTATTATGTGCCTATGTAACTGCTAATAAAATATATCTTGTATTTGCTTTCAACCCAATAGGGTTCTCTTTAACTTTTCAATAAAGTTATGTTTTTACCTATTCTATGCGTCTGAGAGTCATAACAAACCGTGACACCGGATCCCTGGAATGAGTGCAAACCGGGCAGTAACACACAGATCAGGAACGTAGCCAATCCGGGTCGGTACACAGAGCAGTAACGTCAGCCAAGCTGGGTCGATACACAGAGCAGGAACGTCAGCCAATCCGGGTCGGTACACAGAGCAGGAACGTAAACAGGCAGAGTAGTCAGGCAGTCCGGATCATACACAGGAATCATACGAAATAACGGAACAAGCGCTAGCAACGGGAACACCACGAAAGGGCACTGCAGAAGTGACAGGACTGAGTATTTAAGGGCTGTCACTGGGAGGAGCAACATAACGTTAGCCAATAAAAGAAAGTAGCACTTGTCAAAATGTCGCCAGCATAGCACGGGCACTGTGATAAAGTAACACAATTAATCCTGATGTCCAGCGGAGTCCTTAGCTACCTGGTCCTCTTCTGTGCTTCTCTTCAGTCTTCTCTTCTTTCGTCTATTCCTTCTTCTCTTTTGTCTTCTCTTCTTTCTTCTGTCTTCTGTCTGTAAAATAAAACAATATTTTCATTACAAAGAATTAACAATTATATGTTGCGTACTTCACTGGCACTCAAAGGGTTACAATATTATTGTGCCATGCGTATTCCTTAATGTAAATGCCTCCAAGTATTGCCACAATATGTAAAAATGCATGTTTCGGTTTGTGGCTTTGGGTGAAATAATTTGGCGCAAAAGGTTGCACAATAGCAGCTGTGTTAAAATCAATGTAGTTGTAAAGAAACTGCAAACTCACAACCATGTGCTTTTTACAAAATGGCATCCACAAACAAAGACACCTAGCAAGATGGAGTCAGACCATGTGTTTGCTCTGAGATGGAAATCTAAATTGCAAACACAAGGCCAGGGCTTACAGTATATAGCAACACATCTATTAGAAGCAATATGAATTTGCCCACATCCAAAAAGCCAACCCTTAATTAAACGATATATCCAGTGAAATTTGTCCTAATGACCAATACCACAATTAACACAATAATACCCCAGTACTAGCACTAAGCAATAATATTTAATAACAAACAATAATATTAGAAATACACTGTATATTATCAAATATATTCTAGCTAAAACGTCTAATAATATTAACTAGACAATTACTTACTGCAGTGCAAATAAAACACATAATACAACAATTATAGTAGAAAATACTATACGTTGGTTACTTGGGGCATTTTTCATAGAAATATTGTATAAAACAAACAATAAAACAAGAGAGGGATACTTAGCTAAAAATCCTGGGACAAGAGGCAGGAAAAGAAGCAGGCCAGGATACTGGGCTACTTCAACTGGAGATCAGGCTTTGCTGTGGAACAATTCTTAGGCCCACACCACATGGAGTCATGGCTAGAGTTTGGGCCTCTGCTGACCCATGCTGCTGGCTGATCACATCCTCCCATTCATCACTCCACTGCTTCCATACTCTTCTCCAAGACTGCCCCCAAGGACTCTCTGCACACCTCTTTTATTGTTTGCAAGCCCCGCCCATCACCAGCCCACTTTACCTGATTGACACACCCCTCCACCCCTCTCCTAGAAGCAAGGAAAACAAAAGAGGAGCTTTTCCTTCTTTGTCATTTTTCCACCCAAACAGACCAGGAAAAAAAAACAAAGCAAGAAAGGAAAATGGTTGTGAGCTAAATGTGTGAGAACATAACTATGCAATGAACACAGTTTTGCTGCAAATTCTGCTGCAGCTTATCTGTGTCCATAACAATGCCATAGAAATAATATATATATATATATAAACCAGACAGAAATTTTATGTAGAGCTGCTAAGTAAATTAACTTAGCTTCTATTTTTATGTCTCCGCCACTTGGTTGGAGGCAGCGGAGACACAGATAAGCTGCACTGGTGCCCTCAGTCCTGAACAGGCTGATGCCTGCAGCACCCTGAGGGAATTGGAAGTGAGCCTGCCTTTATATATATATGGGCAGTCTCACTTCCATTTCCCTCAAGGCCAGTGGTTGGGATGTTCTTAAGCACATCCCAGCCAATCAGATTTGAGCGGATGTTCTTTAAACTAATTGGCTGGGATGTGCGTAAGAACATCCCAGCTAATGGCTGTGATGAAAATGGAAGTGAGACTGCTCATATATAAAGGCAGGCTCACTTCCAATTCTCTCAGTATGCTACGGGCATCGGCCCTTTCAGGACTGAGGGTACCGGTGCGGATTATCTGTGTTTTGCTGCCTCTGCGGCCACACCAAGCTGCGGAGACATGAAAATAGAAGCTAAGTTAATTTACTTAGCATTTCTGCATAAAATTTCTGTCTGGTTTATATATATATTATTTCTATGGCATTTTTACATATTGGGGCAATACATGGAGGCATTTTCGTTAAGGAATACACATGGCACAATAATATTGTAACCCTTTGAGTGCCAGTGAGGTATGCAATGCATTGCTTTGCAATGCATTGCGTACCCCTCTGCCACTCAAAGGGTTAAACAATATAATTGTTAATGCTTTATAATGATAATATTGTTTGTTTTACATGCAGAAGACAGAAGAAAGAAGAGAAGAATGAATAGAAGAAAGAAAACACAGAAGTAGAAGGACAGTGGATGACAGGTAAGTGTAAGACACTTTAGTTAACGTTAAGTGCTTGGCAGTATGTCAGGCACCAGTCGTTAGCTTTTTACTGTTAAGTTCCCAATACTACCGTTATTTATCTGTGTTTTAGGAACTTAAAGCACAAAACGAACATTTGGCCACAACACCATTTTTGTAGCCTAACGTCCGTTGGGCTTTATGTTGGTAGGACATTTGAATACCGACCAAGACATTTTCTTTTGTCAGTTGGTATCCATTTTGCCCTACTGGCATTTTTAATGCCAACATTTGATCGAGCCCTAGGAGTCAGATACCTGCAATATCGCTGCCTGGCACCAACTAAATAGAGAGTTCTATACACTACTCATGTTGATTAATGTCTCAGATAGATCTACAAAATGTAAAACACATAGAAAAAAACAGGGGAAAAGGGGCAAAAATAGAAACCTCTAGGTACGGTAGTAAAATATAGAGAGACGTAAATATTAGTATAATCAATATAAAATTTGGTGACTATGTTAATAATAAATAAGCATGTCATGAAAGTCAGGTATCCAATCAATGAATGGCCCCTTACTTTAAACAGTGTAGAAGCACACCTTGAGAGAGTCCAGTATGATTGCATGTAGTCCCTCCAAAAGAATCACCTGATGCCCATTTCCCACTTCCACTGGACTTTCCTGCCCTAGGGGAAAATATTGGGAAACTGGCACATAGGACAAATAAAGTGAAGGAATATGGTAAAATCTTATAAAAAATGAGAGGTGGCAGGTATTGTGATGTGATATGCCTTTAGCCAATAGACAGGAAGGAGGGTGGGGTCAGCAAGTAGGTATAAAGAGCAAAGCACAAATATGAGAGTTCTTCTTTGTCTTCTGGCTGTTGGTGACTCAACCTTTCCCTATTGTGTGTTCCTGCCCCTCGACACTTCCCCCTTTCCCTTTGACTGGGATGGCTTAAATACGCTTCACCTCGGAAAATCAGGTTAGTGTGACAAAAAAGAAATTGTTGTTTGTGTAATGACAAGAAAGGATTGTACTCTAGATATGTGAATTGCTGGTTTGCTTATAAATAAATATTAATGAAAGTCGACAGACCTTTGATTGTGTGTTTATACACAGAGTTAACTGTACAAACATGACAAACACTAAAATTATATATAGAGAGCTATATACAATTAAATACCACAAGATGTTCTCCTCCTCTGTATCCATGGGATATATACGGTGTGTTCACAGACTTAGTGATATTCTATCTATCTATCTATCTATCTATCTATCTATCTATCTATCTATCGTTATGATCTGAAGATATTTTTAAGTTTTGATATTAGTAACATCATATAATTTAGGAGATTATAAAAACTTGACACTTGAGAAACAAATAATTTATGTCTCAAGAGGTGTTAAAAATTCAAGTAAGCATAATTATGACCATCTGTTCATTTTCTCATAGCAACATGAACTGCTAGACATTAACCAAAAGTTAAATTAATAGCAGCTGTTACCTGGATCAGGTTATTATATTTGCGGCTGTGTTTTGATTTGCAGTCTGTAGTAGATTTTCAGATTAATTCTTTGTTTAGGTTGCCATATAGCAGACCTCATCAAAACACGTTTAATTAACCACTTAAAGAGCAGAGGGGGTATACAGTGCATTGCTCCATGCAGAGTTGTGCCCCTCTCTGGTTCTTAAATAGTGATGATACTATCTAGCTATCTATCTATATATATATATATATATTTTTTTTTTTTTTTTTTTTTTTTAATTTATATGTTTTATTTATAAAGTTAGATAGATAGATATAGATATATACACAGTAATGTGCAAAAATTTTAGAAAGTAAGAATGCTTTTAAAAATAGACATGCTATTTTATTTTTTTCAATTAACAAAATGCATAATGAGTGAACAGAGAAAAAAATCTAAATCAATTCAATATTGAGTGTGACCACCCTTTGCCTTCAAAACAGCATGAATTCTTCTAGGTACACTTGCACAAAGGTCAGGAATATTGTAGGCATATAGTCAAGCGTATGATTAAACAATTATACCAAACAGATGCTAATGATCATCAATTTAATACGTAGGTTGAAACACAATCATTAACTGAAAAAGAAACAGCTGTGTAGGAGGAATAAAACTTGGTGAGGAACAACCAAACTCAGCTAACTAGGTGAGGTTGCCAAAGACCGTTTAATGTCAAATGCCATACGCTATGGCAGGATGAGCATAGCAACAAGACACAAGGTATTTATACTGCATCAGCAAAGTCTGTCCCAGACAGAAATTTCAAGGTAGACAGGGGTGTCTTTTGAAGAAGCACAAAGAAACAGGAAACGTTGAGGACTGTAGATGCAGTGGTAGGCCAAGGAAACTTAGTGCAGAAGATGAAAGACAAATCATGAATACTTACTTTCACAATTGGTAGATGTCCAGCAGTGCCATCTGCTCAGAATTGACAGAAAACAGTGGTTACCATATTAACTCTACTGTCCGGAGAAGTCTGGTCAGAAGTGGTCTCTGTGGAAGACTTGCAGTCAAAAAGCCATATATCTGCCATGGAAACAAGGCCAAGTGACTCAACTATACAAGAAAACACAGGAACTGGGGTGGAGCAAAATGTCAGCAGTAGTGTTGAGCGAGCATGCTCGGCCGATGCTCGGATCGGCTCGAGCATCGCTCTGCTCGGCACATGGCGGTACTCGTACGAGTACCGCATGTGCTCGCCCGCCATGTTCGGGTCTCCTCCCCGCACGTTTTGCGGCTGCTGCGCAGCCAATAAACGTGCAGGGAGGCTCTGACATCGGTGTAATGCCAGCAGCCATGTTGGCTGCTGGCATTACACTGATTGGCTGGCCAGAACCCGTGGTCAGGTGCTGTATAGCACCTGACCATCGAGTTCGGCTCAGTCTGAGCCAGGGAGAGCTGAGGATAGGAAGGGAAAGGCAGTGTAGGGAGGAAAAAAACAAAAATTGTGAAAAAAAAAGAACCAAAAGTCCTTTTTAGGACTACTGTGTGTGGGGGCAGCAGGTTATTTGGTGTGGGGGGAAAAAAACAAAAAAAAAAAAAAAAAAATATATATATTCTGTTTAGTGTGCAAAGTTGCAGATTAGAGCACATTCTGTTTAGTGTGCACAGTTGCAGATTAGAGCACAGTCTGTTTAGTGTGCAAAGTTGCAGATTAGAGCACATTCTGTTTAGTGTGCAAAGTTGCAGATTAGAGCACATTCTGTTTAGTGTGCAAAGTTGCAGATTAGAGCACATTCTGTTAAGTCTTCAAACTAAAATATCAAAGTCACGTATTCCATTCAGTGTGCGTCGCCGCAGTTTAGCAGCACATTCTGAGTACTGTGCAGAGTTGCAGAATAGGAAGAAATACTGTTAAGTCTTCAAACTAAAATATCAAAGTCACATATTCCATTCAGTGTGCTTCGCCGCAGTTTAGCAGCACATTCTGTGTACTGTGCAGAGTTGCAGAATAGGAAGAAATACTGTTAAGTCTTCAAACTAAAATATCAAAGTCACATATTCCATTCAGTGTGCTTCGACGCAGTTTAGCAGCACATTCTGTGTACTGTGCAGAGTTGCAGAATAGGAAGAAATACTGTTAAGTCTTCAAACTAAAATATCAAAGTCACATATTCCATTCAGTGTGCTTCGCCGCAGTGTAGCAGCACATTCTGTGTACTGTGCAGAGTTGCAGAATAGGAAGAAATACTGTTAAGTCTTCAAACTAAAATATCAAAGTCACATATTCCATTCAGTGTGCTTCGCCGCAGTGTAGCAGCACATTCTGTGTACTGTGCAGAGTTGCAGAATAGGAAGAAATACTGTTAAGTCTTCAAACTAAAATATCAAAGTCACATATTCCATTCAGTGTGCTTCGCCGCAGTGTAGCAGCACATTCTGTGTACTGTGCAGAGTTGCAGAATAGGAAGAAATACTGTTAAGTCTTCAAACTAAAATATCAAAGTCACATATTCCATTCAGTGTGCTTCGCCGCAGTTTAGCAGCACATTCTGTGTACTGTGCAGAGTTGCAGAATAGGAAGAAATACTGTTAAGTCTTCAAACTAAAATATCAAAGTCACATATTCCATTCAGTGTGCTTCGCCGCAGTGTAGCAGCACATTCTGTGTACTGTGCAGAGTTGCAGAATAGGAAGAAATACTGTTAAGTCTTCAAACTAAAATATCAAAGTCACATATTCCATTCAGTGTGCTTCGCCGCAGTGTAGCAGCACATTCTGTGTACTGTGCAGAGTTGCAGAATAGGAAGAAATACTGTTAAGTCTTCAAACTAAAATATCAAAGTCACATATTCCATTCAGTGTCTTTCACCGCCGTTTAACAGCCTATTCTGTGTACTCTGCAGAGTTGCAGAATTATAAGAAATACTGTTAAGTTTTCAAACTCAAATATTAAAGTCACATATTCCATTCAGTGTCTTTCACCGCCGTTTAACAGCCTATTCTGTGTACTCTGTACAGTTCCAGAATTATAAGAAATACTGTTAAGTTTTCAAACTCAAATATTAAAGTCACATATTCCATTCAGTGTGTTTCAACGCCGTTTAACAGCCTATTCTGTGTACTCTGCAGAGTTGCAGAATAGTAAGAAATACTGTTAAGTTTTCAAACTCAAATATTAAAGTCACATATTCCATTCAGTGTGTTTCAACGCCGTTTAACAGCCTATTCTGTGTACTCTGCAGAGTTGCAGAATAGTAAGAAATACTGTTAATTTTTCAAACTCAAATATTAAAGTCACTTATTCCATTCAGTGTGTGTCACCGCAGTTTAGCAGCCTATTCTGTGTACTCTGCAGAGTTGCAGAATAGTAAGAAATACTGTTAATTTTTCAAACTCAAATATTAAAGTCACTTATTCCATTCAGTGTGTGTCACCGCAGTTTAGCAGCCTATTCTGTGTACTCTGCAGAGTTGCAGAATAGTAAGAAATACTGTTAAGTTTTCAAACTCATATATATTAAAGTCATATATATCGTGTAAGATGAAGAAGGCGGGTAAAAAGGGACGGGGAAGTGGACGTGATCCTGAAAGTTCAGGGCGCGGGTCAGGACGCGGAGAAACTGTGCCTGGTGCCAGAGCACAAGAAAGAAAGACATCCACCATACCTAGCTTCATGTCTGATTTCACAGGGCGTCGCAGGACATCACTCTCGAGGTCCGACCAGTGCGAACAGGTGGTCGGTTGGATGACAGCTGATACTGCTTCCAGTCGGTTAAGCACCACCCTGTCTTCCACCAAGTCCACTCTCAGTAGCCAAGAGTCTGGTCAACATAATCCTCACTCTGATCATCCTTCCTCCCACCATACACGGTCTGGTCAAAAAAGTGATCCCACACTGGGATATAATGATGAGCTCGTCTCATCACCAATCCTTCATTTGACCCTCTCTCCAAGCACGCTTGCAGAGGAACATGACATCTTGTGCCCTGATTCACAACCTCTAGAGGCTACCCAATCACAAGAAGATGACAGATGTGAACGGCATTTAAGGTCAAAGGAAGTAGTGGATGATGATGATGATGATGATGAGACACAGTTGCCATTAAATCAACCACTATTTCCGTCTCAAGACCTTGTTGAGGAGAATGTTATACAGTTGTCAATGACTGAGTATGTGGTGGGATCAAGACTTGAGGAGGATGATCAGAGTGAGGAAGTGGAGGAGGACTTGGTGGACGATGAGGTGACTGACCCCACCTGGGAAGGTGTAGAGCCGAGCGATGACAGCAGTCCTGAGGGTGAGCCATCTGCAGCACCGCAACAGGCTGGAAGAGGCAGTGGTGTGGCTACAGAAAGAAGGCGGACCGCACCAAACCGGCCCGCAAATGTTCCACGGAGCACCCCCTTGCGTAAATCTACCTTGCCAAGGGGTAGGTGTTCCGCGGTATGGCGTTTTTTTAAGGAAAGTGCGGACGACAAAAGATTTGTAGTTTGCAACCTGTGCCACACCAGAATGAGCCGAGGCATGAACACTAGAAACCTCACCACCACCAGCATGATCCGACACATGGCATCCAAGCACCGTAGTAAGTGGGAGGAACGCCTGGATCGCCCATCTGTGTCTGCAGGCCACACCACTGCCTCCTCTTCCCCTGTTTTCGGTGCCGGCCAATCGCCTGTCGAAGGCGCAGGCCCGCATACCTCCCGCCCTGCACCTGTAGCATCTGAAGCACCATCAGCGACCACATCCACTTCCCTGTCCCAGCACAGCGTCCAAATGTCGTTACCCCAGGCATTTGAGCGCAAGAGAAAATACCTAGCCACCCACCCACAGGCCATAGCACTAACCTCACACCTTTCAAAATTACTGGCCATCGAAATGCTGCCATTTAGGCTTGTGGACACTGAGTCCTTCCGCAGCCTGATGGCAGCAGCTGTCCCTCGGTACGCGGTCCCCAGCCGCCACTACTTTTCCCGGTGTGCCATCCCCGCATTACACCACCATGTGTCCCGTAACATCACCCGTGCCCTGACCAACGCAGTTACTGGGAAGGTCCACTTAACGACTGACACATGGACAAGTGCTTGTGGCCAGGGACGCTACATTTCCCTGACGGCACACTGGGTGAATGTCGTGGAGGCTGGGAGCGACTCGGACCCTGGGATGGCACGGGTGCTACCCACGCCGAGGATTGCGGGCCCTACCTCCATCAGGGTTTCCACCAGCACCTACGTTATTGGCTCCTCCTCCTCCGTTTCCACCTCCGAATTCTCTACACACACCGCCACTCCCCCATCAGCCAGTAGCTGGAAGCAGTGTAGCACTGCAGTGGGGAAGCGTCAACAGGCCGTGCTGAAGCTGATCTGCCTTGGGGACAAACAGCACACGGCCTCAGAGCTGTTGCAGGGGATTAGTCACCAGACCGAGCAGTGGCTCTCGCCACTCAACCTGCAAGCAGGCATGGTTGTGTGTGATAATGGGCGTAACTTGGTGGCGGCTTTGGAGCTCGGCAAGCTCACACACGTACCATGCCTAGCGCATGTATTTAATTTAGTGGTGCAGCGATTTCTAAAAACCTACCCCAATGTGCATGATCTCTTGACCAAGGTGCGCCGCGTGTGTGCACATTTCCGTAAGTCATCTACAGCTTCGGCCGGCCTGTTGAAGCTGCAGCAGCGCTTACAATTGCCAGCTCACCGGCTGCTGTGTGACGTGAGCACGCGCTGGAACTCCACCTTCCACATGTTGGCCCGGCTTTGTGAGCAGCAGAGGGCAGTAGTGGAGTACCAGCTGTTACACGGTCGTCGCCTCTCCGTTCAACTTCCTGTAATCAGAAGTGAGGAGTGGGAATGGATGTCAGACCTCTGCGAGGTTTTACGCAATTTTGAGGAATCGACACAGATGGTGAGCGGCGATAACGCTATTATCAGTGTAACCATCCCACTTCTGTGTCTACTGAAACGCTCGCTGCTCACAATTAAAACCGACGCTTTGCATGTGGAAGAGGTGGAAATGGGGGAGGAAGAGCTTACACAAGGTGATAGCCAGAGCACCCTCACTTCGTCTTCTCAGCGACAATTGGAGGAGGCGGAGGAGGAGGAGGAGGAGGAGGAGGAGGAGGAAGACACGGTTGCCTCCGCTACAGAGGGTAGCCATGGAACTTTAGTTCCATCTCTTCAGCGTGGGTGGGCAGAAGAGGAGGAAGAGGATGAGGATATTGAGAGTCAGCCTCCTGGTGAGGACAGCGAAATCTTGACTGTTGGTACTCTGGCACACATGGCTGACTTTATGTTAGGCTGCCTTTCCCGTGACCCACGCGTTGTACGCATTTTAGACAACACGGATTACTGGGTGTTCACCCTTCTGGACCCCCGCTACAAAGAGAATTTCTCATCTCTCATTCCTCCGGTGGAGAGGACAAGCAAAATGGTGCAATACCAGAAGGTTCTTGTTGAAAAATTGCTCCAAAATTTTCCATCTGACAACGCTGGCGGCAGAGTACGTGCTACCTTGGCCAACCGAGAAGGGGAGAAAAGGGGAGCACACAGCAGTTCCGACAAAGGCAGGGCAACACTCTCCAAGGCGTGGGACACCTTCATGACACCCCGCCAGCACCCTCACCCTGATGCGCAGCCTAGTGTCACAAGGAGGGAAAAGTTTTGGAAGATGGTGAAGGAGTACGTAGCAGACCGTGTCAGCGTCCTCAATGATCCCTCTGTGCCTTACAACTACTGGGTGTCCAAGCTGGACACGTGGTATGAACTGGCACTCTACGCCTTGGAGGTGCTGGCCTGCCCTGCCGCCAGCGTTCTGTCTGAGCGGGTATTTAGTGCTGCTGGTGGCATCATAACAGATAAGCGTATCCGCCTTTCCACCGAAAATGCTGATAGGTTGACACTTATAAAAATGAACAAGGCCTGGATTTCCCCTGACTTCTCCACTCCACTGGAGGAAAGCCCCGGGGGAACATAAAGTCACTTTATATATGTTATTTACAATGATGGGAATACTCTGTATTCCCATTCACCCCTTCCACCCAAAAAACGGGTATATGGTTGACTCTCTTCCATATGCCCAGTGATATAATTTTTATATAGGGCCAGCTCACCAGCGGGCCCAGTGATATAATTTTTATATAGGGCCAGCTCACCAGCGGGCGCAGTTTGACAATTTTTGTATAGGTCAGCTCACCAGCGGGCCTTCTCATATAATGTTTTATTGGGTCAGCTCTCTAGCGGGCCCTCTCATATAATGTTTTATAGCGTCAGCTCACTAGCGGGCCTTCGCATATAATGTTTAGGATGGTCAGCTCTGCAGCAGACCCTCACCCATAATGTTTTAGATGGTCAGCTCAGCGCACGTTTCCCTCTTAATCATGGCCTCAGTTCTGAAAATCAAGGAAATTTTTGGGAGAATTTGCCTCTGCGCACGTTTCCCTCTTAATCATGGCCTCAGTTCTGAAAATCAAGGAAATTTTGGGGATAATTTGCCTCTGCGCACGTTTCCCTCTTAATCATGGCCTCAGTTCTGAAAATCAAGGAAATTTTTGGGAGAATTTGCCTCTGCGCACGTTTCCCTCTTAATCATGGCCTCAGTTCTGAAAATCAAGGAAATTTTTGGGATAATTTGCCTCTGCGCACGTTTCCCTCTTAATCATGGCCTCACTTCAGAAAATCGATGAAATTTTTGGGAGAATTTGCAGATGATATACAAGTAAATATACAGCAAATACTGTTTGGTAACAATTTTTCGCCTAAAGTCGTTTTTATTTTCCTTTTTGTGTGTTTTACGGTCAGTCTGTAAAAATGGCGTACTACGGGCGAAAGATCGTTCCCAGCAGCGATGTTGGAGTCCAAGGTGCATCCAGACATCCTCCCTATGCTGTCCCTGAACCATTTCTGTAGTGTTTCCATCTTTTTCTGCCCTTTTCCTATGGACCAGGCACCCTCCCCTCATCAGAGCAGGGGGTGCCTGGTGTAATGCTCGAGTCCTCCCATTGACTTCAATGGGGCTCGGGTGCTCGGCCGAGCACTCGAGCCTCAGGGGGTGCTCGGTCAGAGCACCCGAACATCCGAGCATTGGGGTGCTCGCTCATCACTAGTCAGCAGGTGCTCTGGTTTGATGAGTCAAAATTTTAAATATTTGGCTGTAGCAGAAGGCAGTTTGTTCTCTAAAGGGCTGGAGAGAAGTGCAAGAATGAGTGTCTGCAGGCAACAGTGAAACACAGTGGAGGTTCTTTGCAAGTTTGGGGCTGTATTTCCACAAATGGAGTTAGGGATTTGGTCAGAATTAATGGTTTCCTCAATGCTTTGAAGTACAGGTAGATAATTATCCATCATGCAGTTCCATCAGGGAAGCATCTGATTGCCCCCAAATGTATTCTTCAGCACGACAATAACCCCCAAACATACAGCCAAATATATTAAGTACTACCTTCAGTGTAAAGAAGAACAAGAAGTCCTGGAATTGAATGTATGGCCCCACAGAGCCCTGATCTCAACATCATCGAGTCTGTCTTGGATTACCTGAAGCGAGAGAAGCAACTGAGGCTGCCTAAATCCACAGAAGAACTGTGGTTAGCTCTCCGAGTTCCTTAATAAACTGTATGCACGTGTACCTAGAAGAATTGATGCGGGTTTGAAGGCAAAGGGTGGTCACACCAAATATTGATTTGATTTAGAATTTTCTTATATTCACTCACTATGCATTTAGTTAACATCTTTAATGTTTAGATCATGATCATGAGTGAAGTATCTCCATACTGAAGACTACATAGACTGAGAGATTCCTGGGGGGCTTCTACTACCATGGATAAACAGTGCTATTGTACTAGAATTAGGTGACAATGACACTGCACTTCCAACAGCAGCAGAAGCAGCAATCATAGCTATGGTTGTTGTGTATGTTGATGATGACCTGTGTTCTGTTTACACAACCATAGTATGTGTGACTGGGTGGGACTGGACATGGAAGAGGTAATGATGATGATGATGATGACTAAAGGAATAACTGTGTATTTTTAGGCATCTTTACTTGTCTGGATTCATACTTCTTAACTGATATCTCAAAGAGTATTCCAATGGGTATAGTAAAAAGTTAAAAAGGCACATCGGCCGCAACTAATACATGATTTACGGTGGATTCGACAGGTAGTCTACAAGAATAGCTAAGCTAGCATAGGCACAATAAAAACATGTAACACAAAAACCTGCATCGCACCTTTTTTCACATCACCGTGCGTCCCAATCACCCATTAAAACACTACTTCAGTCAAATTGTAACATAACGGTCAACGTTGTCTAGAAACCCTCATAGATGCACAAATTCAAACCTACAGCCAATCCCAAGACCCCAAAGTATCAAAAATGTTCAAATACACCTATATATATACCCCAAAATAAGGGTCACACCTTGTCTGTGTTTTGAGTTTAAGTGAGCTAGAGCACAGGTACCAGGAGCAGAGGATAGCGATTAGAGCGAGAGAGAGAAGTGCATTCACAAGAGTAAGGTAGAAGAAGTTTAGAGTTTGGAGAGGTGCACTTAAACAGACACATAGCACACTTTGGCACATATCAAATATACTCATACAAGCATAAACACATACACACATATAATTTTTTTTATAACACTTTACACATTTTTTTAACTTTATTTTTTCAGAATGAATCTGTGAGTGAAAGAGTGTGACAGAGAGTGAGTGGGATTGAGTGTGTCTGTGAGGCCCTGTGAGAGTGCCTGGGTGTGAGTGGGTGAGTGATGGATAGGAGAGGAGTACAGGAGAGAGGGATGGGGAGAGTAGTGGATGAGGAGGAAGGAGAAAGGCATCCTTATTGAGAGTAGGAGTGGGAGAGGGAGATCTGCGGGGCGGAGGGGGACCCGGCCTAGAAGAGCAGGCACACAGGTATCAGGGACAGAACCTTCAGTGGGACAAGGGGTATTTGTTTGGGAGCACCATACACAGGCAGGGGCAGAGCAGGCAGGACATTCTGGACACAGCTCTGACACTTCACAGGCCGGAGCTGATGAGAGGAGGCTCGATGATCCTCATTATTCCGAAAAGGAGAAAAAGGACCTCGTGAAGTCTGTCTTGGAGAGGGAGAGTGTCCTCTTTCCGAGGGAGAGGGTCCCTGGCCTGGCTGCGAGGGAGAAGGCTGCCTGGGTGAATGTGGTGGCCACCTGCAGGCGGGACGTGGATTCCATCAAGAAGAGATGGGGTGACTGCAAGAGGGTGGTCAAGAAAAAGATGGGTGAGGACGCCCTCTACGCCCCAGGAACCAGAGGTGGTACCCCTGCCCACATCAGCTACAGCACCTGGGAGGAGATGCTGCGGCAGAATATGTGGACCACACTGGTTGAGGGGGGTCCCTGGAGGATTGGACACTGAGGAAGAGAGGAGACTCCACAGTACCAGTAAGTGCATCATCACATAACCACACACCACATCAACCAACACAACCATCACATGCAAACACTGTCACACCACAACACATGTCCATAATTCATCCACACAATTGCTCCATTACAGCAGCCTGAGGGTTAAAAAAAGGACACAATACATGCACAAATGGGAAGGTTAAACCAGGCCCACACCTGTCCAAGTCCCAGTTCAACACTCATGTTGCTGTGCTGATCATACACAATCCACTCATACCATGTTTCACAAGTCTGTTAAACATCATCAGTGTTACAACAGATTGTCACCCATGTACCCACAGGGAACTCAGCACATAACCCCTTGAGTTCTAGAGGGATCATCAATGCATCGCTCACCATTGCTTTGGCAACCCCTCCGGAACTCAATGGGTTACCCAGAAAACAAACATGAGTTGATAGGGGACATTCACTAAGAGGTGAAAAAGAGTTGATGGAGCAAAATTACCCCTTATATACCCTCACTTCACCAATCCCCACGTTAGTCTATGGAGACTATTCAACAGCATGAATCAAGTTGCTAAGGTCTCATTGTATAGACTCCATAGAAAACATTGGAAATGGGGAAATGAGATCACTGGAGAAGTCATCATCATTTTCAGTTCATCAGGTCTTCAACATCGCTCACTGAATTACAAAATGGATGGATCAGGTCACACATCACAGTGCCACTGAGAATAACTGGGTGTATGTGCAACACACAGGCCTAAACACAAAATTATTCTGAATTAAAGGAGAAACAAGAAGGCCTTTGTGTTGTGTATGCAATCATTTAGTCTAACTTGAACTGATATATCTCACATTTGGTTCCCACATGGATCCTCAGGAGTGGTGATGTCATGGATGGATGTTAGACCAGCCACTATTTGCAGGATACACATGGGAACCAAATATTAACCATTGTAGTTTGTTCACTACAAGGCCATGACTGATGGATATCTCTGATTGAACACATCTGGCTCACTCAGAAAGATGGATCAGCATATCCAGATAAACAACAGGCCTTAATCAAATATATCCTTCTGCCTGATTGTTGGCCTTCAGGACTGAACTTAGACAGACCTCATGGACAGGATCCTGTCAAGTTTATCAATCTGTGATTGCCAGGGTAGTAGCCCATGCATCGCAATGCAATGCATAGGATACCATCAAAGATTCACATGTCAACTACTTAAAAATCTTGCATTTTTCGGGATAGTGATGGTTAATTTCACCTTGATGTAATAATGTAGCAAAACAAGGAGGGAAGGGGAAAAGCGTAAGAAAAATCCTTCTAAGTGTAGTAGTGAAGGAGATCATATAAAAAATATAGAATAAATAGAAATGAAAAGATACTCAAAATAATATCATACATGTGAATGAATAGATACTCTAAACATATGATAGGAGTAGTTAAAACGGAAGAACTGATCCTTTATTATGAAATCCAAATAGAAAATAAGATAAAATCCTACCATAAAAAGAAAATGGATAATTTCATTCACTAGATTGAAAGTGATCTAGTAATGATTAATAGATATTCTATATATCCTCAACAGGGATACAATCTCACAATGTAGCAGTAAATCTGTATAGTAACAATGTAAAGTTCATGTGGACAAAATGTATCCACCAAAGTCAATGGATGGTCCCTTACTTGATTTCCAGAGTGGATGCGCCTTGAAAGGAGGAACTTGTACCCTTACTCGCCGTCCGATACTGCTGCCTCTGTAGGATGTTCCCGCAGTAGTAATCGGCACCTCCTCTTTCAGAGTGAAACCCAAAGTCACTTGTCTTGGATAGTTATCTTGGCGCCGGTACACATTCTTGTTTTTCATGTAATAATGTAGGCTTTATAAAAAGATGTGGATCAATGTAAGTTTTATCTCTCAGACCATGAAGGTTGTTAAAGTTAACTCTTCCTGTCTGTTTTAGTCAAGTCAGAGCTCTATGGGACAGCTGCAGATTCCAGTCATTTGACCAGACAGAGGCTCTTCAGCAGAGCCAAAATCACACAATTTATGAATACATACTACAGGTCTTATAATTTGAAGTCCTTTGCTACTAGCCAGACCTGAAAAGTTACTCGTCACTGCAAGCCAAAACATACCCACCAGGACTGAATTTCTACTCGCCAGGGCTGAATTTTCACTCGCCATTGGCTAGTGGCGAGTGGAAATTTTGAGCCATGCATATTACATTATAATGGTCTACAAAGTGTGCCTGGTTTGCAAGCACACTTTGTAGACCATTCCAATTAAGTATTTATTTATAAATTGTGCAATTTCGGCTCTGCTGAAGAGCCTTCAACTGGTCAAATGACTGGAATCTGTAGCTGCCCTATAGCATGCTGTCTTGACTAAAACAGACAGGAAGCGTTAACTTTAACAAGCAATATCTCCCAAACCATGAAGGTCTGAGAGATAGGACTTACATCGATCCACATCTGCCCAGGTTACTTGTTTGTAGAATGTTTGAACATGGGGTCTCACACACAACGTTGTCCAAATTCAACTTGCAATCCACCACTGGAGCCATATAACATGAGAGTGTTATATGGCCATGATGTGGGTTGGATTTGAACAATATATACCTACAACTTAGCATAACAACTGGTGCAACACTGGGAAAATTAATTTGCATCAATGTTTGTGATTTAAATGGGTTAACTAACAAGCAGGATAGCTAGAACATGCAGCCAAATAGGCTGTGATTCACACTCTGATTGTGAAAGTAACTTACTGGATAACCAAATAATCACCCTATGGTTTCAATGTGTCTGCTACACATTGAAACCCTAGGGTAAGCATTGGGTTATGCAGTAAGTTGTGTTAAGGATTTTACTAAGGTTGAAACAGACTCAACAGTGATATCACATCACCACTTTGTTTGTTTGTTAATGTAGTCCATGTACTGAGAGACGTCAAACCAAAGCAATCTCAGAACATTGATCACATTGATCAACAAATAAACCGTGGACATGAGATCACTGTGGAAGTATGTCCCCTGTCTCACCTCTTTATCACTCACAACACACATTAGTGTGTCACTGCCATCATCTCTTTACATGAATACATCACAAAGTCCACTCCTAGTCAAACAACTAGAGGACTCCTGTGATGTAGGTCATGCCTTCCTATGTAAAAGGGATACTCTAGCCATGGGTATGTTTGAACATTGGGACATGTCTATTCCCAAATTGAATTTAAGAGACACATAATTGAAAGTGATGGTTCTCCTTAATGTGTCTCACACTACATTAAAACATACATGTGTTTTTGTGTATATTGACTATATGCATTGAACACGCAGAAGATACATGAAAATTTTAAAAGGATCCTCAGGAAACACTAATGAACTGCTCATTTGTTGTTCACAAGGTATTGTAAATCTGCAGACGAGCATTCTTACTGTTCTGGTTTGATACCTGGATGTTAGGAAACACATTCATTTGGGTCTTCTGTGAATATGTAGATGTTCCAGTAGAGGATGCTTTGAATATCAGGTTATACAATGCAACACCAACACAAGCACCTGAAATCCTCAAAGGGTGAGCTTCATGGAAGTGTTGTCAAGGCTTCAGTCCAGTCACATGGAAACTCCTCTGTTCCAGGATGGAACATACTATGTATGCCTGTGGGAAAGAACGACAGGATTTGGAACAACACCCTTGAAATGATCCTCATGCAACAGCTTCAACATCACTATCCCATGAGTCTTATCCGTTAAAGGGGAATAGACACACCATTGCTTTGTAATGTGTTGTGTACTCATCTGTAACCCCTTGTGTGTAGAACTAAGGGGATGTCAACCAGTCCTAGGGTTATGTGCCCCCGGCATAAATCCAAACATCAACAAATATGTCCATCCTGATAGCTCCATGAAAAATTTAAATGTTGGCTACCACGGTCAGAGTGCTGCACACACACACACACACACACACACACACACACACACACACACACACACACACACACACACACACACACACACACACACACACACACACACACACACACACACACACACACACACACACACACACACACACACGCGCACACACACACACACAGGTCAGCATGGTGTCCCCTGAGATCTGATCCACCTTTCATGACCTCTATGTTGTATAACACAATACCACTGTAGATCCATCCCTCTGCTGTCTTTTCAGCTATAGAAAATTACAGGTCCCATGTTCTCTACAATAGCCCCGTATCCCCTGATGTGACAGAGTGTTATCTGATGCATTGCATTAGATTATGCTCTTTCGTTACAGGGGTACCATGGTTGCTATGGCTATGATCATAGAAAAACACTTTAGTTGCTGCCTATGGAGCCCTGGGATATGCTGAACATGGGTAGAGTGTTGTACCTTGGTTTCCATGGGGACATGCATGATATCCTCGAGATAGCAATATCAACATGAACAGCAGGGTGTCAGATGTTATAAGAATCCCCAGCCACAATATGACTCGTCCATGGAATGGTAGATATTTGTAGTCCATACTGCAGCCAGTGTCAGGGCTGTGTCACTGATCCTGTGGGATAAAACAGAACATGTGTGTTGTGAATTGGTATAAACACACTCACCACAGGACTGATGATGGACATGAATGGATTGTGTGCTTGCATGTGTTATACTTACAGCTGAAGTGTTCCCTGATCAGTCTGTCTCTTATCTGTATCCCTCTTAGGCTTTCTTCACTCTCAACAAAGCCCACAGGGTCATCAGGTATGGGTGGGGGCTGGAAGTCTGGTGTCCACCGTGATATTGTGTAATATTGCACATGCCATTATGATGTCGCAGACTTTGCCTAGTGCATACTGTGGTGCTCCCCCGAGTAATCCAGACACCTGAACCTGGATTTTAGGAGCCCAAGAGTCCGCTTAGTGGTATTCCTTCTTCTGCAATGAGCCTCATTGTATCACTCTTGGACATCGGTTTGGGGATTTGCAACCGGGGTCAGTAGCTAGGATATGCAGCCATAGCCTTAATCCCCTTTGGAAAGTGAGTGACATGATTAGACAGGAAGCACATGTTGTGTGACCGATGTTTTATGAGGTGGACATACTAGCTATGAGTGAAGAGCATACTGGGCAGTGTTGTGTGTGCATGTGTGGATGTGGGGTGATTTAGTATTGTTAACTCACCCAGAAGCCATCCCCCTGTATACGTTCCATTTTCAAAGTCTCTGTGTACAGATGAGTTTCTGAGTATATATGCATCATGACAGCTCCCTGGATATTTTGAGACCACATTAATGATTCTCATGTTGCTGTCACACACCATCTGCACGTACATGGAGTAGAAGTTCTTGCGGTTAATGAATATTTGTCCCTCACGTGCTGGAGCTTTGATAGGGACATGGATGCAATCTATTGTACCCATGACCCTGGGTATGCCCCCGCTTTGTGTAAAAGCTCTACGTCAGATGAGTCCACTACATGTCGGTGGTGGGAAAATGGATATAGCTACTGTCTTTGCTTTTGTGGACTAGCAACACCTGAGCCTGCACCCTCGAGAATGTGGCCTGTGACATGCCAGATGTGTAACCTTCTGTCGACTGGAAGGCTCCACTTTCCATGAAATGTATGACACACATTAGTTTTTTTCAAGCCAATTAGTGCATAGTTGTGGCTGTATACTGGATCGACCTTGATGACCTCATATAGGGCAATGATGCTGTGTGGCGTCAACCTACTGCGGTCTATCACCTCGTCATCAGTCATTCCCAGGAGTGTGATCCTTGGGTGGTATACCCTGGGCCTTTGTGGTCATCTGTATATCCTACTCTGCTCCAGGGGTCCCTGTGGCAGCTGGGTAGCATCCTGTTGCTGTATTGGGGGAGCATCCTGTTGCAGCAGCTGTGGTTCTGTAGGAAGGTGTTGTCCTCCAGGTGGTGATGGGCTCCTGTGTGGCTCTTGAGCCAGAGCCTCCTCACTTGCAACAGGTGAAGGCTGTTGATCAGGTGTGCTTGGGAGTTGCTGGTGTTCCCTAGCCCTCACATTTGCATTCCTTCTCCACAGTCTTCACATCAATAGTTATACGAACATAGTTACTGGAGTATCTTTCTCTACCTCTATCTCTGTCTAGCTCTATCTATCTCACCCTATCTCTCTCTATATCACTCTCTCTCTCCCTCCCTGAATGGAAAACAAGTCACATGTGAGTATGGTAGGCTGTCCCTTTAAGACCACGTCAGGGCATTGTCCAGTTGTAGTCATGAGGTAAGTGATGACCAACGGGAGGGTGTTTGTTGTCCAGGTAAGTGTTTGCCGGTGTGTTTGTGTTATAAAATCTGCAGTTTTTTGATTGGTGTGTAGCTGTCAGTTGTGAGTGTGATGTTGTGGGTTGCAGGTTGTGTCTCTATTGTGTTGAGATGTTGCCCAGGTGAGCTTGTTTTGTATTCAGAGGTGTCCGTGCTGTGCGATAACCCCCATTGTTCTGTGCAATGTTGTGATGTGATGTGTTGGTGTACTTTTTCACAGCCTTGTTCCTGTGGTGTTACCAGATTGTTGTCTTGTGTGTGAGAGTGATTTGTGGTGCATGGTTTTTGTGTTCTTTTGGCATTGCACAGGTTAATTTTCCCATTTGCATGCTTGCGTGGTATGTTGTTAGTCTGTGTTCTTTTGTGCGTCGATGGTTTCTTTTTGCTGTTACGTGTTTTATGACTAACAAAGCTAGGACTTATCTTTTGCCCGTTAAATGTATCTTTTTTTCTGGTGTAAGCAGTACTGCACTTCTTTGAATGTCTCTGGGAAATCTTGTTCCATGAGTCTCAATGCACGTAAGATTATCGGCTGTAAGGATTAGCAAACTGCTTTTAGCTATTCATAAGACGGACCTTTAAATGTCTTACTGCATATTAAAAAAACATGACGGTAGGGGTTTTTTTTGCTAACGCCTGCCTTTAAATCTACCCCTTAGCCTTTTCTTTTTAGCTTTATTTTATAACCATTCTGTCATTTTTGCACTCATTCTCTACTTCAACATCATCAATAATTAGGTCATCAACAATATAGCTCACTTCTCCACTAAATTCATATTCTTCTGAACTTTTTGATAGTTTTTTTTTCTCTTTACACCTCTGAGGGATTTACAGATTTTGTCCCTGCCTGACTATGTCAACTATTGGTCAAGCTTTTTTTTTTTTTGTTTAGAAACTGTCTCTGTCACTGTCTAGTCTCTACAAAGATATCAAATTAACATTTCCTGCAACCATTTACATCTCTGTCTCTGATATCTGTCACTTTCAGTCTGAGTCACAGCTTGGGTCAAGGTCCCTGCCTTTCCCAGTCACCTATCAATTTTTTTTTAAAATAAACTTTCCGTCTGTCACTGTCTACAAAGGAATCACATGAACATTCCTTGCATCCTCAAGCAACTCCTTCTACCCCTCTTTATTTGTCTGTCTGCCTGTACACATAGTAAGTATAAACATTTCATCAGCATCTTTCTTTCTTTCCTAACTCTGAGTGTTTGTTTTTACAGTACATCAGATACATCTGATAACTTCAGAATCATCAGTTTGTAATAAAGGATAAAGTACCCTGCACAGAAGCAGCTGAAGGTGTACACACCACCACATCTCACTACCATATACTTGTCCCTCTTCTTGTGGTTCTATGGGAGTGAATTAAGTTGTACTTTTCTGTCTCTTTGCTGTATGATGTCGTTTTATATCTGTCTGCAAAGTATATCTGTTAGATTGTCACTCATCTAATCACTGTAGAATCTCAGCCACCTCAAGTAAGAACTTGGATTAGCTGGCTAACTCTTAATGACTATAGCTTTTTTTTTACTCTCCTTTCATACACACACACATGGATAACAACCTGGCTAACACCAAGACAACAACTTCAGCTCCCCTCTCTTTGGATATCTTTACTAGCATCAACATTCTGCTGCTTTCTCTGTCTCTCTCCCACCCAAGCACAAACTGCCAAGTGTTGTTTTTCTCAGGTTTCACTTTTGAGGAGAAACATTCTGAAAAAAATTGTCTTCAAGAAGACACCATCAGCATGATCTCTAACTTCAATTAGTAAACACCAAAATATACTAAGTTGCTGATGTTTGGAACACAAGACCAGCTATAAAAAGAGGATTTATATTTGAGTTACCTTGGTTTTTTGCGAGCTTCTAGTCCTGTTTACAAAAAAATTACTAATCACACCATGTCATTTCCCCACACAGCATACAGGCCTGCCGCACAGCAGGAACCCATGGAAGAGAAGGAACAGGTGCAGACCTGTGTCTCTGGCTGACTACCCGCTCCGCGTATGACCTAGGCTTGTCTCATCATCTATCCTGGTGCTGACCTGTGGCTCTGTCTGACTACTCTCTTTTCTGACCCCTTGTAGTGGACACCCAATCTGGTGCAGACCTGTGGCTCTAGCTGACTACCTGCTCCATGTATGACCTAGGCTTGTCTGACCATCCATCCTGGTGCTGGCCTGTGGCTCTGTCTGACTACTTTCTTGTCTGACCCCTTGTAGTGGACACCCAATCTGGTACAGACCTTTGGCTCTGGCTGACTACCTGCTCCGTGTATGACCTAGGTGCCCATGCTCCCTTGTTTTTGTTTTCCTGTCTGTTATCCTGTGTAGTGCTCCCATTGTCTGTCTTGTGCTGATCCCGCCCAGTATGGCCTTTATATTCTGGGCTCCTGCACCCACACAGTGCCCTTTTGTGGTGTTCCTGAACCAGTGCTAGCTTACTGCTCAGTGTTTCTGAGTGTACCGACTTGGCCTGCCTGACTACTTTTCAGTTTCCAGCTCCTGTGTACCGACCCGGATTGCCTGACTTCTCCTCAGTGCCTGCTCCTGTGTATCGGTCCAGCCTGGCTGACGTTTCTGCTCCCGTGTACCGACCCGGCTTGACTGACGTTCCTGCTCCGGTGTACTGACCCGGCCTGGCTGATGTTCCTGTTCCTGTGTACCGACCCGGCTTGATTGACGTTCCTGCTTCTTCAGCTAGTTGTCACCTCGGCGACATTCTTACTCTGCAGGCGATCCGGTTGCACTTGCTTACTAGCACTTGAGTCAGTTCCGTTTCTGCTCCTGCAGGTTACTAGTGTCCGCCTCCGTTACTGCTCCGGAAGTGTGCCTTTTGCCTAGTCCTCCATTATTGATCATACCGGTTGCAAGTGTCTGCCTCCATGATTGCTCCGGTAGTCGCCATTGGCTTGTCCTCCGCTACTGCTCCTGCAGGTTGTTAGTGTGTGCCTCCATTACTGCTCCGTGTTAAGGTTTTCTGACACTCAGACCAGGGTATGAAGTAAAAACACAGTTTTATTGAAACAGGAATGTAAAACAATGCCCCTAGGGGCCAGCACAGGAATAACAGTAATGGCAATTACAGACAAAGTGAATGCAATACAGTGGTAGGAATCTGTGCTATGTATAGACGGGGAATAACCCCAAAGGGTTAATAGGTGCAATAAGAGAGACTCAGTCTTAGATTGGCCAACACCCAGGATATCTAGCAGTCTCTGGAACACAGTCTCTGAGTAGCGGAAAAGGAGTGTCTGCACTGAATTCACTCTCAAGTTGGAATAGGAATGCACACAAGTGCCCAGAGCTGAGCCAATACCACCTCTGTGGGCTTAAGAGGAATGCTACTGCCAGAGCTGAAGTAACCAGAACCAGAATCGCCCTTAACTGGAAATAGTAGTAACCCTGCGTGTGCCAAATGGATTGTGCCCTGACACCCCTTGGGTGCCAATACTGACGGTTACTGCACAAGCTACAAAGAGCCGAAGCACTGGGAAGGACAGTGGATAGCGTACACTCTGAGCGTATGTAGGCCGGAGCCAGGACACCCTTCCGGTGCCGCACTCAATTCTCACAGCAAGAGCGAACAGACTACCAGCGCCAGCCGGCGCGGTCACGGTGCACACCGAACACCGGACAGGCAGTGCTCTGCGGGAGACAATATGGCAGTAATAGAGGTACTCAGAGTAGCGGCTGAAATGGGTAACCGTATGCTTGGCAAGCGATAAAGGAGACACGAGACCGGAGACTACAGGCACTGCACGGGTTAAGTGGTTCTGTACAGGAGAGAACAGCTTAGCAAACAGCGGATGGCAAAGCAACCTCAGGCTACAGCTAGACGATAGTGAGAGGAACAGCGAGTCACTTAAACAGTTCAGAATGTCGCCGGAGCGACCGGAGCAATACTGGAACACCGGAACAGCAGACAGGACCAGAGCAACAACCGGAACCGGATCAATACTGCAGCAGGAACAACAGCCGAAGAACAGGGTCAATCACAGAGCAGGGTCGTCAGCCAGAACCGGGTCAATCACGGAGCAGGGTCGTCAGCCAGAACCGGGTCAATCACGGAGCAGGGTCATCAGCCAGAACCGGGTCAATCACGGAGCAGGGTCGTCAGCCAGAACCAGGTCAATCACGGAGCAGGGTCGTCAGCCAGAACCCGGTCAATCATGGAGCAGGATCAGGAGAGGAGTCAGACAAGCCGGGTCGGTACACAGGAGACACTGGAACTCAGCAAGGAGGCGCAGGAACACCACGAAAGGGCAACTGACAAGTGCCCAAACTCCAGCATATAAAGGAACATCCTGGGCGGGCCAATCAGCTTCCTCCAATGTACAGGTAATTCAGCCAAGATTGACAGGGCAACACGGGGACCGTGATACTCCGGCAGTGTGCCTTTGGCCTAGTCCTCCGTTACTGATCATACCGGATGCAAGTGTCTGCCTCCGTGATTGCTCAGGTAGTCGCCATTGGCTTGTCCTCCGCTACTGCTCCTGCAGGTTGCTAGTGTGTGCCTCCGTTACTTCTCCAGCAGTGTGCTTTTGGCCTAGTCCTCCATTACGCTCATACCGGTTGCAAGTGTCTGCCTCCGTTATTGCTCCGGTAGTCACCATTGGCTTGTCCTTCGTTACTGCTCCTGCAGGTTGCCAGTGTCTGCCTCCGTTACTGCTCCGGCAGTGTGCCTTGTGCCTAGTCCTCCATTACTGCTCATACCGGTTGCAAGAGTCTGCCTCCATTATTGCTCCGGTAGTGTCCCATTGGCTTGTCCTCCGTTTACTGCTCCTGCTGGTTGCAAGTGTCTGCCTCCGTTACTGCTCCGGCAGTGCTCATTACTCTACATCTGTTGTACTCTGGAAGTTCACGTTGTTCTGCTAGCCTTGGGCGACCTGAAGCTCTCACCTTTAGGCTACGGCCTTCTCCTAACTGACGGCAGGCATGAGTCAGTGGGTTCTTTGGTTATCTCACCTTTAATCTACAGCCTTCTCCTAACTGACTGCAGGCGTGAGTCAGTTGTCTTTCCGATTACCATCTACAGGAGACCATCTGGCCTACTCTTCCTCTCTGATCTTAGAGACTATCATTGGCTTCGGCTTAGTCTCTGCAGTTCTGGGATCTGGAGATATACTAGTATTACTGATAGAGTCCCTGTCTCTGGGTTGCCCTCTGCTCCATCCAGTATATGATATTTATATTACACTTACTTTAATAAAGGTGAATTTTACTATACTATCTGAGTCCTGTCTTGTTTGCAACCATGACACCTACCCCGAAAGACGCGTGAACCCCAGTTGCATAGGTTCCATCTTGACGGTCTTAGCACAAGGAAGCATGGGAGGCGAGGGAGGATTGGGTAGGAGCATAAAATTAGGTGCCAATCGGGAGGAAGATTTACGCATCCATTCTTTGAACGAGGATCTTTCTCTTATCCTAGTATTGATCGGAATTGAAAAGGTGATGAGTTCATCTAGGTCCTCTGGCAGCTCACGGGCTGCTGTCTCATCTTTGATTGAGTCATTTAGCCCTTGCCCTTGCGTGCACCCTGGCGGAAAGTCATAAGTTGTTTCTCGTCCGACATTGCCCTGGCTGGAACATCAAAGACTCTACGGAATGCGGTCACAAATTCCATGAAAGTCGAAATTATGGGTTTCTATTTTTACCATAATGGGTTGGCCCAAGCCAATGCTTCACTAGACAGGAGAGAAATCATGAAGCCAACTTTTCTTCATTCACTCGGAAAAGCATTCGCTACCAATTCCAGAAAAATGCCCAATTGGTTGATGAACCCACAACAGAGTGTAGGTTCTCCATCATAGTGTTGAGGGAGTGGAGCGGATCTGGACAGCCTTCAGAACATACCAAACTCTGAATTAGCAACCACCACCGGTGCCGAGTCAGTGGAGGCCACTGGTTGTCGCGCAGCCCTGACGAGGTGCGCTGTGCTATTAAGGAGGATCTGCATAGCCAAGGAAAGCTGATCAATACATTGAACTTGTACGTCCATTCTGGCCAGAATGCTAGACACCTGTGGGTTGCCTGTACCTTCAATAGTCATGGCCCTTTAGTACTGTCACAGTAACTTAGACAAAGAAAGACTCTGACAGGTACAGTTAAGATCAACACCACTTTATTAAAAGATATTGTACATATAAAGACAAGTAAGCACTTCCCCAACCTTTCCCAGGGTCAGGTGTGAAGACAGTGCTACAGTCACTACCCAGGAGCTGACACTGAACTTAGCCTAAGGATATTGGAACCAGGAGCAAGGAATAGAACCTAGCCTAAGGATCTGGGAGCCACCTGAGATGGAGCAGGGTGGCAAGCAGCCATTCTCTACCCTAGAACTCTAGGGTCAACAGAGAAGCTATACCCTAGAATGCTAGGGTCCACAGCAATCTGACACAACACCCTAACATGCTAGGGTCCAAGCAGAATACCGGTAAGACCAGAGCCCTACAAGGCCTATAGGTGGAGACAAACCAGGAGTAGTATGTTGGCAGAGACCAGGCCCAGAGACCTGCACTGAGAGCTAGCCAGGCCCAAGGTACAAGACATAGTAACATAGTAACATAGTACCATAGTAATTTAGGTCCATCTAGTTCAACCCTTTTCCTATTCCTGTTTACCATCGTTGATCCAAAAGAAGGCAAAAAAAAAATCCCTCAATATAGCAATTTAAAATTCTGCCTTGAATGGGGGGTGGAATTCCTTCTAGACTCCAAATGGCAATCAGATTTCTCCCTGGATCAACAAGCCCTAACTAAATATTAATCCCAATACTAACACACATAGCCCTCTATGTTATGCTCTTTTAAATAAGTATCCAGACCCCTTTTAAAGGCATCTAATGTATTTGATAGCACCACCTCCTCAGGAAGTGAATTCCATACCTTTATTGTCCTTACTGTAAAGAAACCCTTCCGCTGTTGTAGATTAAATCTCCTTTCCTCAAGTCTAAGCGGGTGGCCCCTTGTCCTGTGTACTGTTCTGTTAATGAACAGGTCTTTGGAGAGCCCTTTATATGGGCCTTGAACATACTTATATAGTGTTATCATATCCCCTCTAAGATGCCATTTCTCTAGTGTGTACAAGTTTAACTTTTCTAGCCTCTCTTCATAACTAAAACTTTCCATTCCCCTTACTAGTTTTGTAGCCCTCCTCTGCACTCTCTCTAGTTCCATAATGTCCTTTTTCAGAAAGGGCGCCCAGAATTGAACAGCATATTCTAGGTGGGGTCTTACCATGGACCTGTAAAGAGGCATAATTATATCTTCCTCCCTTGAGTCAATTCCCCTTTTAATACATGCCAATATCTTATTGGCCTTTGCAGCTGCCAGCTGGCACTGCACGCTACTGCTAAGTCTATTGTCTACCATTACTCCCAAATCCTTTTCATTAGTAGATTTCCCCAGAGAAACACCATTTAAACTATATGTTGCATTTTTATTATTATACCCAAAATGCATAACTTTACACTTGTCTATATTGAATCTCATTTGCCATTTTCCTGTCAAGGTACTCAATTTGTCCAAATCCTCTTGTAATGAAGATACATCCAGTTCAGACTTTATTACCTTACTTAATTTTGTGTCAGCAGCAAACACTGATATATGGCTCCCTATGCCCTCTGGGAGGTCATTAATAAACAAATTAAAAAGAAAAGGACCCCTGACAGATCCCTGAGGTACTCCACTTACCACTTTTATCCAACTGGAGAACTTGCCATTTACTGCCACTCTTTGCATTCTATCTTTCAGCCAATTTCCGATCCACACACAAACATTTTCCCCTAGGCCTATTTCATTCAATTTGTACAGTAACCTCTTGTGCGGAACTGTATCAAATGCCTTGGAAAAGTCTAAATAGATCACATCAACTGCCTCTCCCTCATCTATATTATTACTCACTTTTTCATAAAATGCGATCAAGTTCGTTTGACAAGACCTGTCTTTCACAAAGCCATGTTGGCTATTGCTAATGATATTCCTGTTCCAGCAGAATTCTTGAATATATTCCCTTAGCAACCTTTCAAACAGCTTCCCTACCACAGATGTCAAGCTCCCTATCACAGATGTCAAGACAAGTGGAGACAGACAAAGCCAAGGTCATACACGTATTATGTAGTCATGCAGAGCCACAGTACTTAGCATGAAGCGGGTGGACAGCCAAGCCAGGGGTCATACACGGATCAGGTAGTCAGACAAAACCAGGGATCGAGCACGGATCAGGTAGTCAGATAAGGCCAGAGGTTCAGGCACAAATCGGGTAGTCAGACGGAGCCAAGGGTTGTAGAGAATTGTAATCAGCAGCCAAGACTGGGTCACAACAAAAAGTGGAATACAAGTAATGCTCAGATACACCACAAAAGGGCACTGAAGCTAGGTCTGAAAGCCGCATATAAGGCCTACCAAAAATAGAGAGCGAGCTGTAGTGATGCGCGTATGCAAACAGAAAGTCCATAGCCAGGTAGCGACCAGACACGCTGCTGCCAAGTCACAAGTGGGGAAAGGTAGGTATGCCACGGGTGATGGATCATGGGCACCATGATAGTTGCACCCTGAGTTCCTTGAGCTAGCTGTTTTCCTGTGTCCCTTGAGCTGGTTGTTTCCCTGTGTTCCTGAGCTGGCTGTTTCCCTGTGTTTCTGAGCTGGCTGCCCTCCTGTGCTCCTGAACTAGCTGCATTCCTGTGTCTCCATCTTGTGTTTCTGAGCTAGCTTTATCCCTGTACCCAGAGGCCCTTCTCCCTATACCCAGAGGCCCTGCTCCTTTTGTTCATATTGAGCGTTGTGTTGTGCATTATTCTTTCATGATCCTTGTGTATATATATATATAAATATATATATATATATATATATATATATATATATATATATATATATATATATATATATAATATACATTTGTTTTCCCTTTAAGTTGTGTGTATACTGGTTTTCTTGCTTTCTGGGCTCCAATTTATTTATGTTTGCTGCTGTGGTCAGCACCTCTTCCTGACCAGCCCCCTATGACAGAATAATCTGGCCATTCCTTATGGAACCTGCAAAGAAAACTCCTATACACACAATGTCCTGTTCTTTTGATAATAATGAATCTGATTTACAACATGAGCGTATTGACCTTAATGCCTGCTGTAGTCAAGTAGGTAAATTACAAGAAGTTGTTTCCAGTATGTTGAAGTTATGCTCCTCCACTCTGGAGTTGCCTTGTAAAACCCCTAAGCCTTCAATCTTTGAGGTAGTTTCTGTGATGCATGTGACCTATAAGGATATGTGTAGTGCTTGGCCTTTGCTTTTTTCTACCATACTGTTGCTGCTCCTTTAGGAGACATTTTAGCTAAAAATTCTGTGTCTCACATGAAAACTCGGAGGCAAAACTATTCAAAACAACTGCAGTTGTATACTCTTGGTCTTACCTCGTTTGCTTGATGTGTTGCAGGACAGGATTAAACTTGTTGACTCCATTGTAGCCCTTTGTCAAAAACCTTATTCTCTTGCTTCAGTAGATTCCCAGACTGCAGATTCAGCAGTAAACCCTTCTGTGGCTCATTCTGAGATCTGTTCTGTCTCAGCCCTGACTACTGTTGGGAATGAAGTGGCCCAACAGCACCCCACACTTCAGAGTATTCACACTATAGATTTTACTTCCTGTTCTCCTGACTCTGACACAGATTTCTCTGCTTTAGAGGTCTGGCTTGTTGATCCTCCTGACTGGGATTCTAAACATGCTACTCATGCCCAGCAACCTGTATACTTTTCTGATTGGGAATCAGAGGATGAATCTGCATATAGCACTGGGGCAGCAAAATGGATTGCATCTATAATCTTTATGGTGCTCAGTATTTAGCCTCACTGGATGATTACCCCTCTGACTCAGAGGAATATATAGGACTCCACACTGCAATATGGTCTAAAGGGCCACAGAACTGTGTTTCTAATGAGAATCCTGGAAAAAAGACCTGTTACTGCAAAATGTTATTTTCAGGCTGACTCTCAATTTAAAGGGAAAGTACTTCCTGCCTCACAGTCACATATCCAGCTGAACATCAGTTCACTTTGTGTTCATACTGCATTCCAGAACAGCAGTCTCTCATTTGCAAAACCTTTTCTCCAATGCCTAGAGATAAAACATCAGATTCTGTGAAAACCTCATTTGCTCCAGTATCAGGGTTTAAACACCAGACCAAGGCTGCAGTGAACTTGCACTCCCTTAAGAGACCAACTCCGGAACTGGTCTCAGACTCAGACATCAAGATGGCCTAGCAACATGCAAGACATTTTTGGACCAACAAGACAAACACATAGAGACTGTTCTGGGACTTACAAAGTTCATACTCACACACAATTACTTTGCCTTTGGGGATGATTTATAGCTACAAAAAATGGGAACAGCAATAGGAACAAAGATGGCACCTCAGTATGCTAACTTGTTCATAGCAAAACTTGAACAAGATTTTCTATCCACCTGTAGCACTAAGCCACTAACATACATCCACTACATAGATGACATCCTGTTAATCTGGACTGCCTGTGAACAGGACCTTAACCAATTCCATGCCAGATTTAACCAATTCCACCCAACCATTAACCTCACTCTGAAGTACTCTGTGGAACACATACATTTTCTTAACACCATGATCTACATCAAGGACCAAAATATACAGACATCCTTGTATCACAAACCCACAGACAGAACATCATACCTTAGATATGACAGTTTTCACCCCAAACATACCAAACATGCCACCAGCTATAGCCAAGCTATAAGATACAGCCCCGTGTGTTAAGAAAATACAGACAGGAACCAGCATCTCCATTCACTAAGGAAGGGATTCAGGAATCAGGGATACCACCCAAGAATAATAGACAATCAGATACACAGAGCCAGCCAAATACCCAGAGAAACACTCCTTAATAGTGTTGAGCGAGCATGCTCGGCCGATGCTCGGATCGGCTCGAGCATCGCTCTGCTCGGCACATGGCGGTACTCGTACGAGTACCGCCATGTGCTCGCCCGCCATGTTCGGGTGGCAGGGATCTGTGCCGGAGGAGGCACAGATCTTGCAGACGCTCCGCTGGACCACCAGGGACTGGAGGTAGGGGGCATTGCGGAGATGAAGGGGGCATTGCGGAGTTGAAGGGGGACAAATGAAGGGGGACATTGCGGAGATGAAGGGGGACATATGAAGGGGGACATTGCGGAGATGAAGGGGGACATATGAAGGGGGACATTGCGGAGATGAAGGGGGACATATGAAGGGGGACATTGCGGAGATGAAGGCGGACATATGAAGGGGGACATTGCGGAGATGAAGGGGGACATATGAAGGGGGACATTGCGGAGATGAAGGGGGACATATGAAGGGGGACATTGCGGAGATGAAGGCGGACATATGAAGGGGGGCATTGCGGAGATGAAGGCGGACATATGAAGGGGGACATTGCGGAGATGAAGGGGGACATATGAAGGGGGACATTGCGGAGATGAAGGGGGACATATGAAGGGGGACATTGCGGAGATGAAGGGGGACATATGAAGGGGGACATTGCGGAGATGAAGGCGGACATATGAAGGGGGACATTGCGGAGATGAAGGCGGACATATGAAGGGGGACATTGCGGAGATGAAGGGGGACATATGAAGGGGGACATTGCGGAGATGAAGGCGGACATATGAAGGGGGACATTGCGGAGATGAAGGGGGACATTGCGGAGATGAAGGGGGACATTGCGGAGATGAAGGGGGGCATTGACCAGGCACCCTCCCCTCATCAGAGCAGGGGGTGCCTGGTGTAATGCTCGAGTCCTCCCATTTAATGCAATGGGGTTCGGGTGCTCGGCCGAGCACTCGAGCCTCAGGGGGTGCTCGGTCAGAGCACCCGAACACCCGAGCATCGGGGTGCTCGCTCAACACTACTCCTTAAGTATAGACCGCAGGCAGAGAATAACAGGGTACCACTTGTGGACACATACAATCCCTAATTGGAAACCCTGAGAAGGATTGCAAGAGTCTTGCAACCAACCATCCATAAAGATGATAGATTAAAAGTCATTTTTCCAGATCCACCACTTATATCATACAGACAACCCCCAAATTTAAAGAAAATTATTGTGAAGAGCCATTTGCCACAAATAACAAAGAAAGGAACATTCTGTTGTGGAGTGAAAAGATGTAAGACCTGTCCACACATTCAATGCACAACAAAGATAAAAATACCAAATACACAGCAACACTATGAAATTAACAGTTTATTCACTTGCTTGTCATCAAATGTGGTATACCTCATAACTTGTACACAATGCCCCACAGGAGGTTACTACACTGGGGAAACAGGACAGACACTGAGGAAAAGAATGAACCTTCATTGCCACACAGTAAACAGAAAAAAGGTTGACACACCAGTTGGCCAGCATTTTTGTGGTCCAAATCATAGTCTACAAAATATGAAACTCACCATACTCAAAGAAAACTTAAGAACGCAAAAGGAAAGAAAAATCTTGGAATTTAAATTAATGGATCTATTTGATACATTAAAAACAGGACTGAACCTGGGGATGAGTTTCATGTCTCATTATAATAGATACAACATTTTGGTATTTGATTGTATAGAGATAGATCTTTTCAACTAACAGCCTCTTCACACCTCTGTGTTAATGAAAATTACCTTGTTCCCAGGACTTTGATCTAACCCTGTGCATATCAATTCATATCTTTACAGACTGTAGGTTTACTAAGTTAATTGACCCCCACTGTGTAGCCTATATTTTGTTTCAAATGTATGTCATACTCTGTAAATATAAATGCAGCGTTATTCTTGCTTTATTTGTTAACCCATGCCTGAAGAAGGGGCCTTATCTTGCAATTTTTGTGTCCTTGGTTAGCCATTAAAAGGTATCACTTAATACCACTCTTGTGAGTTTTTTGCTACACTGAATCCAATTAGCAACACAAAATGTTGGGGTATTTCAGGTAAATCTCATTTGCTCCCTTCGCACACCCCAGACCCACCTACCACAGAGATAACCTATCGAGCTTGCATAAACTTGGATCATTGCTGCATGTGTCTTCCCAGTCAGTCACACCGAATGTCTGGGTATTTGGGGTAAATCTTATTTGCTCCCTTCTTACACCCCCAGACTCCCTAGCAAAGAGATTACAGACAGATCAGGGAGGAACTTGTGTCTTTCAAATTAATAACACAAAATGTTGGGGTATATGGGATAAATCTCCTTTGTTCTCTTCTCACACCCCAGACTCCCCTAGCACAGAGCTAAACTGCTAGATCTTGAAAACACTTAGTCTTTGTCTTTCCAGTCAGTCACACTGAATGTTGTGGTATTTCGGGTAAATATATTTTGGTCCCTTCTCACATCCCCAGACTCCCTGGCACAGAGCTAACATCCAGATCAGGATGGAACTTGGATCAGTACTTCCTATTTCTTCCCAGTAAGTTGCACAGAAATTTGAAAATTTGTGGTAATTCTCCTTTGCTCCCTTCTCACTCCCATAGTATAGAGATAATAGCCAGATCAGGAAGGAACTTGGTTCACGGCTTCCTGTGTCTCTGCAATCAGTCTCACAGAAGTTTGGGGTATTTGGGGTACATTTTCTTTGCTTCTTTCCCATACCTCCAAACTCCCTATCCATAATTCCTATATACTATGGACTGAGGAGTAATCAAGGCAATGAGTATGGGTGAGTAAAATATCCCATTGTGTTCCCATGAGAAATTCCACGGAAACCACATGGTTGTCTGCTTTTTCATCTACTCAAAAAATGTGTTGCTATTTTTTTCAATGGCTGCAAATTTCCCACCTGTTTACTAACATGTACTTCATATTTTCTCAACAAAAACTTGACATTTCCAGGAAGTGAAACAGAAATCTAAGCAGCTAGAGAGGGTGCTAGGTGATTGTGAAGCTATTTATTTAACAAAATAAAGGCAGCAAAATCTCAGACTGTTGGCTAACAGTATGAGTAACCCTCTGACAAAAAAGAACGGAGAAGCTGGAAGGTCCGCACTGAGTCCAGAGTCAGAGGAGGAGGAAGTGACCACCACCAGCATAGAAGGGTCTGGGAGCCCTGATTCCCCAGGCCCAATAATGCCCAGTCCCCCTATATCTTCCCTTGGAATCTGGGGGAAATGTGTGAGCAGCACAGGTCAGATGCTTGTGCCTCTACTACTGCTGCTGCCAGTGTGCTTTCTGATACTCAGGAGGAGGAGGAGATGATGGCAAGCAGTTAGGGACCCCAATTCACACTTGTCATCTGCAATCAGTCATACTACTACCACACAGCAGCTAGAGAGTGGTGGGGGTGAGTCAGGAGGTGGTGGTGGTGGGAATAGCATGCCTGTTGATCCTCCTGCTGAGGTTGAAGGGGAAGTGATGAGAATGACAGCCATACTAGCAGTCAAGGGAGCCCAGAGCACCCCCTGACCCTGTGATTCCCCTTCCCATGGCACTGTACCTCTGGGACATGATGCTGAAGAAGGAAGAACTGACTACTAGCATCAGCATAGATCAGTTGCCTGTGCCTGCTGTTAGTGCTGCCAGTATGCCTTCTTCACCTCAAGAAAATATGTCAAGTGTATGAGAAGGGAACCTTCTGTCACATTTGTCATCATTGCCAACCAGTGTAACTCTCATAGAACAGCAGGAGAAAGGAGGGGCTGGTCATGTTGGGGATGAGGGTGATGGTGGAGCAACTGGTGGAAGAGACAATAAGGGTCTTTTTTTTAGGAAGCCAGAAGGAATGGGAGACAGATATATAAAAAGGGATGGGTATCAGCACAACTACCTACAGTGACATTGTTGATTTTGCAGCTGCTGCTGTAATTCCTGCTGTTGCTGAGTTGCAAGGGAAACAGGCTGATGATGAGCAGGCTAGTGTGCCACACGCCACTGTGGCCACAGTGAGAATGGGATCCAGAAGTTTGATGCAGGACTAGGACAGGTTCCACTTGCCAGCAATATTCCTAGTCCTATTTCTGAGGCTGATTCTGCAACCATAGCATCTGCATCATCCTCTGCCCCAGCCAGTAAAGGAGATTGTGGAGAAGAAGTTGCCGACTTGGCTGGTGTCCTTAGGGGGGAGATAAGGGGCTTAATGATAGCCACAGTACATGGTTTCTGGGGGAATTATAGATTTTACGTTGCGGACCTAAACCTCAAGGTGTTTGCTTTCATTTGTGCTAGTTGCTTGATGCGAGTGCTGTGTCCATTGTCGCAGTCTTTTCCCTATTTCCTAAACACACTGTGCATATATCAGTTGCTAATGAAAAGCACAGATCCTTCCTGCTGTCAAGGGAAAATTAGTATTCCAACAAACCCATGATTTTGGAAGAATTTCAGAAGGAGAAGCATTACTGGCCAACTTCTTTTCTCCACACATACCTGAAGTGCTGGGGGCTAGTTGTGGTTCTACTACTTCCTCAGGCACATTATTGGAGCTAATGGCAAGTGGAACCATGGTCATCATTACCCATATCACTGCTGTTTATCCCATTCCCTTGGAGCTGTCTAATTGTCATGCAACTTAAAATTCTCAGCAGCAATAGCAAGAACAGCAGTCTCAAATGCTACAATGTTACCATGGAATCTGCTACTGCTCAACATAAGATGATGTGCTGGCACTATGTCACATTATGCCTCTTGGCTTGTTCTTTATAAACCAGAGGACTATAAAACCAATTTTGGGAGGCTTGTTTCTAATAAGCCTAAATCCTACAAATCACTGTTTATTCAGTGCTTGTGCCTCTAGTAAACCTGAATACAACAAATCATCCCTGATTCCTCAGGGCTTGTACCTCTAACAAACCTGAATCCAAGAAACCATCACTGATTCCTCAAGGCTTGTGCCTCTAACAAATCTGAGTCCCAGAAACCATCACTGATTCATCAGGGCTTGCGCCTATAACAAACTTATCATAACTGGTTCCTCAGTACTTGTGCTTTTAACAAGCCACATTCCTACAAATCAATGTTTCCTCATGGCTTGTGCCAAACAAGTCTTAGTTCAACAAATCAATGGTTCCTAAGGGCTTGTGCCTAACAAGTGTAAGTCCTACAAGTCAATGTTTCCTCAGGGCTTGGGCCTGCCTCGGCTCTAACAAGTCTAAGTCCTGTAAATAAATATTTCCTCACGGCTTGTGTCTGAGAAGTCTAAGTCCTACAAATCAATTGTTCCTCAGGGCTTGTGCCTAACAATCTAAGTCCTACCAATCAATTGTTCATCCTCTAACAACAAGTCTAACTCCTACAAATCATCTTCTGCAAAATACTCTATGCAATCAAGTATCAGTCTGCCCCAGTCACAAAAACAAAAAAATATTCCCTGTTCAACTAATTTTTCCCCAGACTATTATTTTAGTGCTGTACAGGGTAGGCTTGGGTTGACTTTAGAAAACACAATCACTACAGCTTGCACACATCAGTCACTGGTGCAACATTGCAACACCACACCTCAGTATATCCTTCCTTGCCTGTCTATTTTTTGGGATCTTTTGGACTGTGGCTGTGAATGTATGGTACACAGAGTATGTTAATCTGAACCCGTTGTCTATATTTCTCTTTATTGTAACATCAGATGTATTTTCTGGTGGTATCTTGGAGTGTCATGTTACTTAGCATCAGGATGGCTGGATTCTTGTTGTCACACATTTTTTTGGATGAAGGTTAGCTCTCCCTTCTTCTCACCCACACCCAGAAAACAATTTGAAGTGTATCTCCAACACTCTTATAATATCTCCACAATCATCTCACTTTGGGGTTTTGGTGGGATAAAGTCACTAAATATCACTAAAAATCTCAGTATGCTGCTTTCTCTCTCATTTCTGAGCGCAAACCTGCAAGACAACTATTTATTCTAGCACTAAGGATGTGTGAAATTTGTCACCTCAAAAGAGAATCAGGAGAAAAATGACACTAATAGTGCAGTTTTTTTTCACTTTTTTCATCTAGTTCATTGTACTGAAATCAGTGGGAAGACTGGACTTCTCCCCGCCATGTGGCAAGTTTCCCTTCTTTTCTTGCTGGCATATTATAAAAGTGGTGTCAGTTTCCCACTAGGGATGGAAGAAAAATTTTACGTCAAACCAAAATAGGCAAAAAATGTTACTTCTTGTCAGATGAAAAATTTCCCACTAAAAGTGACATTTTTCTGATTTTTTCCTAGCTCATTGCATTGAAATTAATGGAAAAACTGAATTTATTTCAACTACATAGCAGTTTTCTCTTCTTTTCCTGCAGGAAAATAGAAGGGTGTCAGGCTCTCACAACATGCCATTCTGTGTTTGTGAGAGGAGAAAGCAGCACAGTTTTGAGCTGGAGAAGCTAGGCAAATAAAGGGGTACTGAAACTTAGTTTAGATAGTCTTTAAGGTAGGATATTTGTTCTCTATATTAGGGGAGACTGGGGGCACTCTGAGGGAGAAGAAGAGAAGAAGGAGGTTAACCACAAATACCCCAAAATTTGGTGTAACTGTCTGGAAGGCACATGCAGCTGCTGTCCAAGCACTTTTTCTTGCTGGTCTTGTGGTTAATATCTCTGTGCAGGGGAAGTCTAGGGAAAGAAGTTATTGATTTTATTTTTTAGTTATATATTTTTTTGAACATTAAGATAGGGTGGACAACTGAAAAAAATACAAATATTAGGTGACAGACAGCTAACTGGGACCCAGATGAGAGCTGTAACTCAGGCAGACTGTTACTAGATGAAATAGAGTATTTTGTTGAGAACCAAGGTAAGGCATCACACTCAATCAGTTCTATTGCATACTTTACAGTAAAAACACACACAGTAGTTGAGTAAGTGTGTCCAGAAAGTGCACAAGGGGTAATGTAAAAGGATTAGCAACAGTGCAGGAATGTGGGAGTAAAGTTGTAGTCCAAAAACTGACTGCAGCCATCGTTGCTGCAGTGTGTGCAATAAATGATGGCGATCTCTCTCCTACTAAGGAGGATGCAGTTTGTCAAAGTCCTACCAAAAGTTTCACCACTACCATCACCACCAGTACAGTACTATTAATAAACCATCCAGAAACACAGAAGATGACAATGAGTCACATTTCAGTAAATAGGTGTTGCATAGCACTACAGTTTGCTGCAATTTTGGTTCAACAGTATGTTTTAGCTTCATGAAATTTGTAGGATGGACTTCAATGACATAGCAATGAAATTACACTAATAATGCATGCACCAGCATTTCATTGCATTTATGATCAGCTGTTTATACTGAAAGCAAGGGATACCAGAAGGAAATTACAATATAAATCACATGGCATGGAATATTCATTAAAAAATAAAATGCATTGCTTTCTTCCATTTGATTTCATTCCTACAAACCAGTCACCCATGTGAAAATCCTAATATTTAACTATTAAATTGTGAATTTTTAAAAATTAAAGTCCGTCTAGCAAAAAGCCCTTAGGCTCTGTTTAAACGGCCAACTTGGATTTGCTCCATTTTAGAGCAAGCAGAGTCATCCTGAATTATTTCCCACTGGAGATCTATATTCCCCTGGCAATCCTCTTAGATTATGGCATAGACGAGGTGTGATGGATGGATAGAACACATTGATATCTATTCTGCCATACATTATTAATTGACACACAGAAAGGCATTTTTCCAAAAATTTGTTTCATTTCTAGGTTTGCTTGCACTTTTAGCCAATCCCCTCTAGATTCCTTCCTATTTAATTTGCTTTGAAATTGAGTTTTTCAATCTACACAGAACCAAACTGCAAACTGAATCACTGAAGTTTTGCTTATCTACACTTGTCAGTTTAGCCCATCTTACTCATATATGCTATGATCAAGAAACAAAGTATCCTTTCCTCGTATGAAATATAAAACATTTACATTGCAATATCCTACAATATTTAATTGCAATATCCTACTTTCTATTACTGTACGCACATTTCAGTATATTCTTTTATATAAATATTTAAAAGTTAATTTTTCTCTTGAGAATCTCTGTAAAAAAAAACCACAAATTGTAGCTAATTTCATGGAAATTTCCATGCATAGAATCTCATAAAGTTTCAGCCTTTTCTCTGAACCCCTCAGATTTCTCACCTATTCCTGAGACACCCTACCAGGGTTCAGACTCAGTAGCATGTGTAAATCAATGGCTACCAGTGCAGTGGGACAAGACTAGGTGCTTTATAAGTGTGGTTCAATCCTGCGGTGGTCAACAACATGAGGGTTTCCAGCTGCTGCCAAACTACAACTCTCATCCTTACCCTCTAGCTGTTAGTTGAAAAGGAATAATGGTGGTTATAATTTGTAAGCAGCTGGAGGACCTCACATTTCCTATCTCTGTGGCTACTATTGCAGATGGACAAGGCTGGGGGTCAGTACTTGTGGTTCTATAGCTACTGTGTGACGAGGCTGCTGGAGTCAGTATGCATTGGTCAATGGCTACCATTGCCGTGGAGTCAGGCTAAGGTGGGCAGTATGCATGTTTCTATGGCACAGAAACAGAAAAACTGCACTTTTCACAGGAATTCCCATTAAAGCATAAAAGTGACCTTTTTCACATTTTTCTATTTTGAGGCAAATGTTTTTGCCCATACTTAATTGTTGTATGAATGGATTAAATATATACATTTGATTATGTACAGTAGATAATTATCACATTTTCTATGTTGTACATGTTATTGTACACTGAAATTAATGTACAAAGCAATGGTATTACTATATAAAAATGAATATCAATTGACACACAACTCCTTCATGCACACCATCTAACCAACAATCCCTCATCATCAATATTACAACAGGTGTGCACAAATTTGAATTTGTCATTATTTCCTCTGCTCCCATTTTTTACATAGTTTATGACATAATGTAATGTTGCAAAATCAATCAATCAATCAGTCAATCAATCATTAAATAAATCCCCTCACTTTCCATCCCGTGATGCATGTGGTGTGACATGGCCTTTTAAATGAGTTTTGGACATACAGTGCAAAAGTTTTATGCAGGTGTGAAAAAATGCTATAAAGTAAGAATGCAAATAAATATTTGGTGTGACCACCCTTTGCCTTCAAAATAGCATCAATTATTCTAGGTACACTTGCACACAGTTTCTTAAAGGAGCAGTAAACTTTTTTTTATGAAAAAATATATAGTAAGGATTTTCCTATTGAGTAAAATAAGGTACTCCCACTGCCGAGAGATTTATATTTCCAGAGTTATTACAGTTTAAACCCATGTTTTTTTACATTAGCAGTGCCCTCTAGTGGTCAAATTCTAATTAGATTTCCTGTTGGATTCTAATGGAGAGGAAAGTCAGAAAAGTCAGAGACATACAGTTCTCCATAAAATGTGACAGAAACTGCCTATCACTTCCTGTCAGTTAGAACTATCAGGAAGTAAACATAGTAAAGTCACTTCCTGATTATTTGAACTGTTATAATTTTTGAATAAAACAACTGACAGTGATGGGAGTGACCTTGTTTTATTCAGCAAGAAAAGCTCTGTAAAATATGTGTTTTCATAAAAAAAAGTTTACTGCTTCTTTAAGGAGCTTGGCAGGTTAGTTGTTCAAAACATATTGGTGAACTAACCACAGTTCTTCTGTGGATTTAGGCAGCCTCAGTTGCTCCTCTCTCTTCATTAATCCCAGATGGACTTGATGATGTTGAGATCAGGGTTCTGTGGGGGCCGGCCATACCATCACTTCCAGGACTTCTTCTTTATGCTGAAGACAGCTCTTAATGACTTTGGCTGTATGTTTGGGGTCAGATGCTTCCTGATGTTATTTCATGATGGATAAGTATCTGCCCGTACTTCTCAGCATTGAGGAGACCATTCATTCTGACAAAATCCACAACTCCATTTGCAGAAATGCAGCCCCAAACTTGCAATGAACCTCCACCATGCTTCACCGTTACCTCCAAACACTCAGTCTTTTACTGCTTTCCATCCCTTCGGCGAACAAACTGCCAAATATTTCAAATTTTGACTCATCAGTCCAGAGCACCTACTGCCATTTTTCTACAACCCAGTTCATGTATACTTGAGTCACTTGGCCTTATTTCCATATCGGAGGTATGGCTTTTTGGCTGCAAGTCTTCTATGAAGTCCACTTCTGATCAGACTTCTCCAGACAGTAGATGGGTATATCAGGGTTTCCAAATATTTATAAAAATTACATTTTTATCTTTTTACATATTTTTGTTCATTTTGTTTACTTTTGTTTTTTATTCTTACATCATAATATAAATATATATGAAATGTTAATATGCATGAATTATTGTTATTACTTAAACTGGGTCTGTCGCCTTAGGATAAGTTTAGTTATTTTATGAGAATTATAAACTGCCTTTATGTTGTGCTAGACATTTGTTCATAAAATAAATAGTTTATTTTGAGAAATTAACCTTAATTTGTCAGTGGCACAGTGCAGCACTTTATGCTAATTAGTTGTGGTGCTTAAAGGAGCAGTACTCTTTTGTTTATGAAAACCTGTATGTTATAGATCTTTTCCTGCTGAGTAAAAAAAGGGCAAGCTTGTTGCTCTTTGTTGTTATATTTAAAAGTTATAACAGTTCAAATAATCCAGTAATAAATTTAATGTGCATTTACTTCCTGAAAGTTCAGACAGTAAATGACTCAGCAGTTTCTATTACATTCAATGGGGACTTTCCTCTCCATTAGAATGTAACCAAATAACTAATCAGAATTTGACCAGTAGAGGGCACTGCTAATTTAAAAAATATATGGTTTTAAACTATAACAACTCTGGAAATATACATCTCTCAGCAGTAGGAGTACCCTTATTTTACTCAATTGAAAAAGCCCTACAACATATATATTTTTTATAAAAAAAGTTTACTGCTCCTTTAACCAGTATTACCACACACTTCACTACTAAAGAATTTAAGCAGAGTCCATACACTGAGTACACTTAGAAAAGCTTGGTCTCTGCCAAAAGGAATTAGCATAGTGTCAATACTTAACATAAGGTGTCATAGAGTACTAGTAAAACATAAAGGTTAATTCCTTAAAAGCTATTTATTTTACAGATCAATGGCTAGTACAACAAATAAGCAGGTTTTCTGTAAAATAACCACAATTCTTTTAGGGTGTAGGTCCACTTCAATAGTTATTTAAATAATTTTATTAACTGTGGATATAATTTGATATTTATATATGTTTTCAAATATACTGCAAAATACTCAACTGCTTGTAAAAACATTTATGTACTTTTTATACTGGAACTGATTATATATTTTGATATTGATCAGTCTTAGCGTCTTTTTAATTAATTGATATTACACAAACAAGAACCAGCGCAACTGTACAGTATGTATTTCTCATAAGCATACTGCATTAAAAGTGATTCATTTTGAAAATTTATATTTTTCTGAAAATGTTTCCTGTTCAGTAAAATAAGGGCATTCACACTGCTGGGAAATAACCAAATGTTTGTACAATTCAAAATTGCATTTCTTTGTAAAGAATTTATGCAAATATATTAGTGGATTTTGCATTTTACAGCCGTGTTGCTGCTATTGCCATTTATGAAGCACTACTGTCAGGAATCATAATTAATTTTCTGACAAACATAATTATTAAAGTAATTCTGTTCCTGTCCAATAAAAGTACTAATGTGCAGTTTGACATTTCTACTTTTATACAGCAACAAATAACAATATTAAGAGCCTCATGTTCCAGTCAGCAGGTGTCTCTGTTCAGGATGGCATAGCTGCCCTTCATAAATATGGCTTCTGGACCTTTTATAACAAATGTTATGAGACAGGATACAGGATGTAATCCAAGGGAAATACAATACTGGTTTCAGCTCTTTTTGATCCTAAAATACCTGTATTTTCCACCTGTTTGTTGCCAGAGCAAAATTACTTGCTACAATGTATCTGCATTCCGCTCTTACATGTTTTTGTTTTGAAGAAGTATTGACTTTTGCTTACATTTTGGTTAACCCTTTGCCTTTTGCCTGCCTATACCTTTGCTTATGACCTCTACTATGTATGTCTGCATTTGACCCAAATCTTGGCTTGTGGCTTGTACTGAGCTTGCTATGCTTATTTAAGATTATATTTTCTTGGTTTCAGGTCAGTAACCTATACCTGTCACAGTCCACTAATTTTGCTTCCAGCCTGTATGAGCACAACTACAATTACATTACATGGTAAAAAAAAAAAGCTAGATCAGTACCCACACTGGCAGCACATCAAAAATTTTAAACAAAAACTTCTTTAAAATATGATCAGTGCTGAATGAACGAATGCACAGAATATATATGATATACAAACTCAAAGCACTTAATGTATTTTCCCAGTGTTAGTCAATAAAATACATTACATTAGCTCTATTCTATTCTAACCCAGGGAAAAGCAACTTTTGTCTTTTTGTGATACTAACAAGCATCATTAAATGTAAATCCAAAAACATGAATGAGCCACTGAAGGACTCAGTTATGCTCAAAATAATGTTCTTTCTCAGTGTGCTTTCATCACACTCTTTTGTTTTTGTAGACTCCTTAAGTGGAAGGGTATCCCAGACATGGGCCCTTGCTTCTATGTGCCTAGAGGGAATCAGCTGCACTCCACTGATGAGCCCTACATAGGCCAAAATGTGCATCTGGGATTGTGCTGTTTCTCTTTCCTGACATTGTTTTCTTGGGGTGCTTTTGTCACACACTATTGTTTTTGTATGCTCAAAACAGATGTTTCTATAATGTGTACTGTTCACTTGACTGGAATCCACCCCTACCACTAACTTTGTACAAACTCAGTTACTTCTAGGGTATATATATATTCTCCAGTGTAAACCAAAAGTTTTCTTCAGCTTGAAAAACAGGTTCCATAACATTATACTGGAGATATTTTTCCTCACTGGGAATTCAGCTTAGTACATATTCCTCTAGCGATTATATCCTTCAGTCAAAAACCACTTTAAATTCTTCTATTTTAAATCTAAAACATAAAGGAGAAAATGTATATTAATTTCCTTTAAAAAAATGCTCATTCACTGAATGTATATAGTAACACAAAAGACCAAAAATATTTCAGTAAGCTGGGAAATACCTAAAGATTTTTTAAATTAAATGGTTGTTGAACAAAATAACATAATTTTGTTGTTTTTTTTCTCTATGGTGATTAAAATATTCCAACACTGTCATGTAGAAATGTTAATGTAGAAATGTTAAAATGTAATTTTCTTTTCTGTAAATTGATTGATGGCAGCACAAAATATTAATATCACTTATCACACTTGTCCCACATCAGCTAAATATAAACATATTCTGGTTTAGACCCCTAATTATAGTTTAATTGCATGCTTTACTTGGTATTGATTTAATTAAAAGCAATTGAATATGACAGTTTCTAAATGGTCACCTTAATCATTATGAAAGGAAGGCCATTGTATTTATCAGGTAATTTAAAACTAAACAGATAAGTGATAAATATCATGTTAACAGCAGTAACTGTCAATTTTTAAATTGTTTATCTTTTTCCTTTGGAAGTTTGTGTGTTAACCTTTTGCCTTATTTGTTCTAGCCAATTTATTGATCATTATTATAGAAGCTGTAAACTTTATAGTGATGCTTAGTGAGTTGTCTAGTTCATGCCTGGAAAAAGGATTATAGCCAAGCTGACTGAAATGAAAGTTAGATCACCAAGCCCTGTATAGATAGACAGTAATTATAGTGTTTAATGTAGCTAGTTATAAATTACATTCTACATTACATTAAATTGTGTTTGAACACTTAGAATCTTCTCTGTCATGGGGAGATGCACTGTGGGTTGATGATAATGGTGATGTGTGACAAAAACATCCAAAGCTGTGAACTAAGAATTTTTTGTAATGGCAATTACAGGGGAGCAAAAATATTCTGCAAAAAAACACTTTGTCGCCTTTTTTATGGTAAAATTCTGCTTTAAAACCAGGGATTAAAATCTTCACATTTTTCGCCAGTTGGCCAAAATTCTTTACCATTTTTTCAATGGCTAGAAATTTTCCACCCATTGATTTTCGTGTTTTTCACCTTTTCACTAGAAAAACGTGACGTATTCCAGGAAGTGGAACACAGTAGAAGCAGCTACAGAGCAAGGTAGATATGCTGCTGTGCTGTTCTGCTGTGATTTGTTTAGAAAATTGAGGCAGGAGAGGATCATAGTGACTGCTATCACTATGAGAAAGTTTAAAAATTATAAAAGGAGGAACTGAAAGGACCCTTATGTGTCCACTGAGTCTGAGGAGGAGGAGGAGGTGAGCACTACAGAACCAATGCTGTCCAGTCCCCCTAAATGACCCCAAGGGATTTTGGGGAAATGAATGCCAAGGAAGGAAAGAAAAAGTAGCGATAGCAGGATATCAGCTGCCTGTTCCTGTTGCCAGACGTGTTGCCACTGCTGCCACCATTGTTGTACCTGCTGCCAGACGTACTGCCCCTGCTGTCACTAGTGCTGTGCCTGCTGTCATATGTGCTGCCCATGCAATCACCATTGCGGTGCCTGCTGTCAGACGTGCTGTTCCTGCAACCACCAGTGCTGTGCTTGCTGCCACTGCTGCCCCTACTGCCACCAGTGCTCTGCCTGCTGCCAGTGCTGAGCCTGCTTCCACCAGAACTGTGCCTGCCATCAGATGTGCTGCCCCTGCTTCCACCAGTGCTGTGTCATCTGCCAGTACTGATCCTGCTGCCACCAGTACTGTGCCTGCTGTCAGACGTGCTGTCCCTGCTGCTACCTGTGCTGTGACTGCTGCTAGTGTGTCTAGTGCATGGGGGTGAAGGAGAAGATGATGCCAAGTGTGACAGCAGGGGACCCTAGGTCACACTTGCCAAACCCAAGCAGTCCCACAAGTGCTAGTACTACTACTAAGAAGGTCAATTGGCTTGTTAGTGTTAGAAGTGAAGGAGGGGATAATCAATATCCTCATATTAATAGTGCCTGTGAGGAGGAAGACTCTGGGGCTGAACTTGATGTGGTTGGTGTTAGTAGCAGTAACAGTAATGGTGAAGCAGCCAGTGTGACTAGTGTTAAGAAAGTGGTAGGGAAAACATATGAGAGCGTCCAGACTAGTGGTCAAGGGAGCTCACACCATTCCTCTGGCCCTGGGAGTCCCCTTCCCTTCACTACAGTGTCCAGGTGGAACATAATCCTGAAGAAGCTAGAACTGGTGGTGGATAGCAGGCACAGCAATATTACCAACACTACCAGGAGCACAGATCAGCTGCCTGTGCCAGCTGATACTGCTGCTGGTCTGCCTTCTTCACGTCACCAAGAAATGGCAAGCATGACATTAGTGGACCCTCTGTCACATTGTTTGTCACCTCCCCCAACCAGCAGTGACACATCTGTAATAGAGCAGCAGCACATAGCGACTAGTTGTAGTGGTGATGATGATGGTGGAGAGACTGGAGTGGAAGAGACATTGATGGCCTTTTTAGCCAAAACTGAGAAGGAATGGGAGACAGGGATGAGGATGGGCATCACCACAACCACCAGCAGATAGCTTTTGGAATTTGCAACTGCTCTAATTCCTGCTGCTGAGTTGCAAGGGCAGCAGGATGCTGAAGAGTAGGCTAATGTGCCACAGACCACCATGGAAACAGTGGGAATGGGGTTAACAAGTAATGTTGGAATAGGACAGGTTCCACTTGCAAGCAGCAGCAATACTCCTGGTCCTAGTTGCAGCACTGATTCTGAGGTAGTAGTAGCAACAGCAGTAACATCATCCTCTGCCCCAGGCAGTGAAGGTGAAAGAGGTCACTCTTCTCTACCTGTTCCCTATCGCTATTCCCTGAAGTCATGGGTGTGGGACTATTTTTCTCTTGGGGCAGGCCCAGTGCAGTCATCACCAACAGCAATGTGCACAATTTGTGGCAAGTCAGTGAGAAGGGGAAAAGAGAGAATATACCTTGGCACAACTGCCCTTATAACACACATGAAACACAGATACCATGACGTTTATGTCAAACATGTTAAAGTCAAACACCCACCACAGAAATCAAGAACCACTGTTGCTGTACCCCCTGACTCTCCAGAAAGGCAGCAAGAGGTTAGATGGAGATCAAAGAGGAGGAAGAATAGAGAAACCCAGTCAGAGACTGGAAGTTCAATGAAGAGTGAAACAACTAGCTCACCATCACCTTCTTCCTCTAGGATAACTGCATCTTCTGCCAATCCACCTCATTCATCATTACCTGCCCCACCAAATGATAGCCTATCTGTAAGTGTTAGGATGTGGCAGTTCATCTACACCCATTGCACACTGTGTGGTGCACTGACCACACATGGCAGTGTGGTGGAGGAGAGTTGCAAGCAGGGCATCAAGCAGCATCTGAGGAGATTCCATCCAGCAGAATATGCTAAGATGGTGACAGGGAGGGTTCATCATTACTATTAAACTGTCAGAAAATTGTCATGTGTCATGGTGGGGTGTGGATAAGAGGTATAGTGACAGCAGCAGTACTTGGTTTCTGGTTTTATGGTATTTGGATACAGTTGTGCCCCCAGGTGTTATTTAACACACACACTGTGCACATTGCAAAGAGGCACAGTCCCTGATTCAAAGGGAACATTTCTATTCTTATAAAACGCCATGATTTTGGAGGAGGGGCAGGTGGAGAAGAATTATTGGTCAACATCTTCTTTTCTCCACATATACTGAGGGCTACTACTGCCTAAGGCTCATCACTGAGGGTAGTCATGGCAAGTGGAACCTTCATCATCCATTACCCATTTTACTTCTATTGTTGATCCCATTCCCTTTCAGCTGCCTAATCATTCTGCTGCTTAAGCAACCCGGCAGCAGCAGCAAGAACAGCAGTCACAAATTCAGCATCTACATCAGGGAATTTGACAATGGCGGTGGTGAATGGCCAACAGGACATGACCTCCTGGCATTAGGCCAGCAGGGCATTTTTGTTCCTCAGGGCTTGTGCTTTAAAAAAATAATAAAAAAAAAACATAGTCCTACAAAAAAAATAAACAATTTTTGGCAATTGTTTCTAACAAGCCTAAGTCCTACAAATCAATGTTTCTTCAGGGCTTGTGCCTCTAATAAGTCTAAGTCCTACAAATCAATGTTTCCTCAGGGCTTGGGCATCTATCAGTAAATCTAAAAAAGAATCCTCTACAAAATACTCACATAAAGTATCAGTCTACCCAGTGGCAGCTTATGTCAGGGGGTTCCTGTTATACATACAAATTTCTTATTTTATTTATTGTTTTTTTTATTAACTGTCCACCCAATACCAGTCAAGACCCCCCAAAACAAATTCCCTGTTAAACTGATTCATTCCCCAGACTCCAACCACCAACACAGGCACCCTCCTCATACCTCTTTTATACCATGCCTTATGGGGGGGTTTAATTGTATTTATAAATTATTTTTTATTAACTGCCCCCAATTCCAGTAAACAACCCCATCCCAAAAAAAACATTCCCTGTTGAACTGATTCTTTCTCCACACCTTGCCAACACAGGCACCCGCATGTCCCTTTTATATTATGCCTTTTGGAAATAAAAATAATATTTGTTATGTGTTGTGTTGAGCTAGGTGAAAAAAGCAGAAAAACTGCACTTTTCATGGGAAATTATTGCCAAGCAGGAAGTGCCATTATTCGCCGATTTCAGTTTGAGTTGAAAATTTTGCCCATCCCTACTGGCAATCCCTACATGCCACACACTCCAGAAGACATCATTAAGATATGTGTCAAGCATTCACTTTTCTTTGTCAAAACTTGTCACATATAGATTGTGTTTTAACCATTTCAACACATTGCTTTCAGGCATCTTTGGGTCAACATCCTTTCTACCTTCCTTTTTCCCAGAGTCCACCAGACTCCCCTAATAGAGAGAACATATCTCCTGCCTACAAGACTCCCTAAACTAGGCTTCAACTCATTTTTATTAGCCTGTCTTCTCTAGCCCAAAAATGTGCTGCTTTCTCTTCCTCTCACCAACACAGAATGACATGTTGAGGGAACCTGGCACCCCATTTATACTATGCCTGGGAGCAAAACTTGCTAGTTGGAGGGGATAAATTCAGTCTTCCCATTGATTTTAATGCACTGTGGTAGGTGAAAAATGTAAAAAAAAACAAAAAACCCTGCACTTTTGGTAAGAAATGTACTGCTCAGAGAAAAGTGCCATTTTTCTATTGTTTATCTTGAGGAGTAAACTTTCAGCCATCCCTACTAGTAACACAAACTATTTTGTAGTCAATGTGGTTATCATTTCAGCCGAGACATAGCTATCCTGCAAGTATGTTGTAACCCTCTCATATGCAATGGGACCAATCCTAGGAGCTATACAGTGTTAGTGTATGAGTTACCAACACGTACTCTGGGATCAAGTTCCATAGCAATGTGATAGTTGCCCTTGAGATATGTGGATTGTTTTCTGTGATGATGATGATGATATGTGTGTGAAAATGTTGCAATGTTTTTGTTGGTTTTGTTGTTGCCACTTCTGAAGGTATAAACCATTTACTTATTTTTCATTATGCTTTTTATTACTTGTTGTGGCCCTACCTTTCTCATCCTCTAAAATGCAGCCCTCCATTCAATCTATAAGCATATCTTTATATTCTTACACAGAATCCCCTTCCTCAGAGAAATGCTTCTCATACCTTGGGATTAATACAGAAAATGTATGTTTAAAGAAGGGGTCCAAGAATAGCAAGAATGTATTTATCACTGCTTTAATAGACACTATGCAAAGATACTGCTCAAAACATGATGACATGCCTTTGACCAGCTGTCACAGCTTACCTTGTTTCCAGCACTGCTGCTTCAGTGATGCTCGGCGTAAGTCCACGCGTCATCTGCAGACGCCAGGCTTCAGAGTGAAGCAGGCCTCTGTTTTATGCCATGCTTCCTGTAGTCTCCTCCTACCTACTTTCTCCCTCTGAGCTGCTCCTCCTACTTCCTGTGGAGGGATTTAAAAGGCAGACTGAGTCCTGACTCAGTTGCCCTTGCGTTGTTGTTCAAAGCAGTTATATTACCTTGGGCTCTGTGTATGACCTGGCTTGTCTTCCATCCAATCTGGTGCTGACCTGTGGCTCTGTCTGACTATTCTTTTATCTTATCCTTATAGTGGACAACCAATCTGGTGCAGACCTGTGGCTCTGGCTGACTACCTGAACTGTGTATGACCTGGCTTGTCTGACTACCCTCTCTGGTGCTGACCTGTGGCTCTGTATGACTATTCTTTTGGTTGTCCACTGTACCTAGCAGACACCCTATCTGGTGCGGGCCTGGGGCTCTGGCAGACTATCTTTGATACTGACTGCAGGCGTGAGTCAAGCATATGCTCCATTCTGACTGCAGGTGTGAGTCAGATTTCTCGCTACCTCAATTCAAGACTTCGAGTTCCGGTTCCTGTTCGTGTTCTGTTCCTGTTCCAGCTCCTGCTTCCAGCAGAGACTACCAGTGGCTTCGGCATAGTCTCTAGTAGAGTGGTCCTCCGTGGCAGTTTACTATTTCTGGTAGTAGCACTTGCTGGCTGTGGCCCATTGCTTGTACCTGCTATTTCCTCTGTTTGCTACCTTATTGTTGTTCAATAAATTGCATTTTACTATACCGTACTGACTCCTGAACATCTCCGGGGAACAGTAACAGTACGCAAGGGCCATGAATTCAGACAGTGATAGTATTAACACAGCTCTTCAAAGCAACCTGGACAGGATGGAGGCATTGGATCAAGGTATTGACCAATCGTCTTTTGCCTTACAAACCTTGTTGAATGCTCTAAACCACAAGTGGTGGCTACCCCGTTCAATCCCCGGCACCAGTGGTCCAAACCTCTTCTGATGCAGGCATCATCAGAGGGTTGTCAGGTTCCGCTCAACTCCCACAGTATGGTGGGGACCCTGATTCTTGCTGTGGTGTCCTTAATCAACTCGGCATACACTTTGAGATAGTTCCTCATGCCTTCCCTTCTGAGCGCAGTAAGGTTGGCTTTCTGATTTCTCTCCTCACTGGCAGGGGGTTGACATGGGCTAACCGGCTATGAGAGACAGACAAACCCATTGTGTATAACTTTAAGGAGTTTGTGGACTCCTTCAGGAAAATTTTTGATAGGCCAGGCTGCATGGCCTCTGCTTTAAGAAAAAAACCTAATATCCATTCCCCAGGGCGCACGTACGGTAGTGGACTACTCTATTGAATTTTGCACCCTGGCTGTGAAAGCAGGCTGGAATGATGAGGCCTTGATAGCCGCCTTCGGCTCATTTAGGGAGAGCTTGCGGAGGTCCTTGGGCAAATTGTCTTCTTGTTTTTCTGGCCCACCCTATCCTCCCTCGCCTCCCATGCCTCCTGGGGTTGTCTCAGATGGTAGCAAACCTATGCAAGTGGATGCCATAATCAGGGGGAGACTCCCGCTTGCAGAGGCCTCTGAGCAGAGTTTCTCCTCATCCGTCTGACCCACCCTATCCTCCTTCACCTCCCACACCTCCAGGACTGGCCTCAGAGGGTAATGAACCCAGGCAGGTGGGTGGTACCTGGCTTTCGAAGGAGGAGAGGGCCTTCAGGAGGAGGGAAGGTCTATACTGTGGGAGACCTGGACATTTGGTGTGGTCCTGTCCAGTCCGTCCAAGCCGGGAACAAATCATTGGTGGCATTTCACTTTCTCCAGAAAATGTTTTGGATAAGTCCATGTTGAAGGCCTGTATTTTTGGGCAGATACATCCGTTTCAGTTCCGGCATTACTGAATAATGAGGCTGCTAGCTGTTTTATTGATGCAGAATCTGCAGCCAGGAATAATATTCCGTTGCAGCCTCTTGCTTCTTCTCTGGCCGTAGAAGCCATTGATGGGTGACCTTTGCAGCCCTCACACATTACGCATGAGACCGCCTTGCTAACCCTGAGGGTGGGAGCCCTCCACACTGAAACCCTGAAACTTCAGATAATTAATTCTCCGCATTATGCCATCATCCTAAGGTTTCCTTGGGTGCAGAAACATAACCGCAGGATGGATTGGCACACGTGTGACATTGTGGATTGGTCTCCACAGTGTACTAAATCTTGTCTGTCTTGTCCTATAAGACTCACTCACGCTATTGCTCCACTTCTTCTGGAGGAGTATGATTCATATAAAGACGTCTTTAGCAAAACTAAGGCTGGTACCTTACTACCACATAGACCATATGTCACGGTTTTTGATGAACACTCAGACCAGATCAGCAAGGTTAAAATGACTTCATTAGGATAAAGTACAAACATATCACGGTGCCCGTGATTGTTGCAATTCCCTGTCAGTCACCATTAGGGGGCTCCTATTGGTTGTCTGCCTTTATCCCTCCTCAGGCTGCCTATTTAAACCTGTTTTGGGCATACTATTATTGCCCTTTCGTGGTGTCTCTGACCACTTTAGCCTTGAACATGTTCCAGTATTCATCAGTACCTGTACCTGTGTTCCTGAGTTCCAGAATGCATTCTGTTCCTGAATCTCCTGTCTGCAGAGTTGTTCCAGTGTGTTCCGGCCTAGTTCTGTGAGGTTGATGTTTCCTGCTGATCGCCTTCACGGAGCTTTCCAGTATGCTTGGTTTCCTGCGAGTTCCTGACGTCTGATCGCCTTGGCGACATTCTTAACTCAAGTGCGGTAGCTGGTTTGCTCTGTAGCCTTTTGGCTGTAACTGTGCTGTTGGTTCCAGCGTGCGGATGCTGGTTTGCTCCCAAAGCCTTGCGGCTACACGTTACTGTTGGTCCCAGCGTGTGGACGCTGGTTTGCTCCAAAGCCTTGCGGCTACACATTACTGTTGATCCCAGTGTGCGGACGCTGGTTTGCTCCAAAGCCTTGCGGCTACACGTTACTGTTGGTCCCAGCGTGTGGACGCTGGTTTGCTCCAAAGCCTTGCGGCTACACATTACTGTTGGTCCCAGCGTGCGGATGCTGGTCGGCTCCAAAGCCTTGCGGCTACACATTACTGTTGGTCCCAGCGTACAGACGCTGGTTTGCTCCAAAGCCTTGCGGCTACACATTACTGTTGGTCCCAGCGTGCGGACGCTGGTTTGCTCCCAAAGCCTTGCGGCTACAAGTTACTGTTGGTCCCAGCGTGCGGACGCTGGTTTGTTCCAAAGCCTTACGGCTACATATTACTGTTGGTTCAGCGTGCGGACGCTGGTTTGTTCCAAAGCCTTGCGGCTACACATTACTGTTGGTCCCAGCGTACGGACGCTGGTTTGCTCCAAAGCCTTGCGGCTACACATTACTGTTGGTCCCAGTGTGCGGACGCTGGTTTGCTCCAAAGCCTTGCGGCTACACCTTACTGTTGGTCCCAGCGTGCGGACGCTGGTTTGCTCCAAAGCCTTGTGGCTATACATTACTGTTGGTTCCAGCGTGCGGACGCTGGTTTGCTCCTAAGCCTTGTGGCTATTTACATTGCTGTTTGTTCCAGCGTGCCTTACCTGGTATTGGCAAGGCCGGTAGAGCCTACAGCATTAGATCAACGGCTGTCTTGCCTGGTATATTGGCAAGACCGGTAGAGCTTTGTTAACTCCTTGGGCTGCCTTGCCCGGTATTGGTAAGGCCGGTAGAACCTGGTATTTACTCCATCTGCAGGTTGCCTTACCTGGTATTGGCAAGGCCGGTAGAGCCTACAGCATTAGATCAACGGCTGTCTTGCCCGGTATATTGGCAAGACCGGTAGAGCTTTGTTAGCTCCTTGGGCTGCCTTGCCCGGTATTGGCAAGGCCGGTAGAGCCTATTGGATTTGTTCATTGGCTGTCTTGCCCGGTTTAATGGCAGGACCAGTAGAGCCTGTATCTGTATCTCGCTATATTTGTATGTTGTATGTCATGTTGGAATCCTAAGGGATCACCTTTTAAATTATTTCAATAAAGTTGTGTTTTTACCTAACTTTGTGTCTGAGAGTCGTAACAAACCGTGACAGTACGAAAGGGCCATGACCTCAGACAGTAAGAGTGATGGTAATACACAGAATATCCATTGGAGAATGGATATGCATGAGCAACATTTGGATCAGTTGGCAATCGCATTTCAAACTGTCCTTGAATGCACTGTACTTGCTGACAAGTCTGGAGCCAGTCCAGTGGTCTCGCCTAGTCAGATATCAGAGAATGAGACCAGACAATTAGGGCTTGCAGTGAAAGGGTTAACGGCTTCTGCACCCTTGCCGCTCAGATATGATGGTGACCCTGGTCTATGCAGAGGGTTCATCAACCAGCTTGAAATATTCATGGAATTGACGGCACATGTGTTTCCCAATGATCGCAGTAAGATTGGGTTTATGATATCCCTATTGACGGGCAGAGCGTTGGTGTGGGCCAACCCATTGTGGGAGAATGCAAAAGTTTACCAAAAGTTTACCAATGCCTGTGCCACCTGTGCCCGTGCCAAGATCCCTAGACATCTCCTGGTGGGCTTGCTTCAACCTGTGCCTAATGGTGAGCGCCCCTGGTCTCATGTTTCCATTGACTTTATGGGAGAATTGCCCTTGTCTAGAGGATATTCGTTCATATTAATGGTGGTGGACAGGTTTTCGAAAATTGCTCATTTCGTGCCCCTCCGTGGCCTTCCCTCGGCTAAGGAATTGGCAATTGTGTTTGCCAGAGAAGTATTTCGGTTGCATGGAGTACCCAGGGTACTGGTGTCTGACAGGGGGAGCCAGTTTGTGTCTAGGTTCTGGAGGGCATTTTGCGAACAGATGGGCATACAGTTGTCCTTTTCCTCGGCTTACCACCCCCAGACAAATGGAGCCGCTGAACGGGCAAATCAGGGCTTGGAACAATTTCTGCGTTGTTTTATTACTGACCATCATGACAACTGGGCCGACTTGTTGCCTTGGACGGAGTTCGCCAGGAACTGTGCGGTTAATTCTTCATCCGGTAGCTCTCCGTTTCTGATCAATTATGGGTTTTAGCCCTGTTTGCTCCCGGATTCTTTTCAGATGCAGCAGATTCCAGCTCTGGATGAGCATGTCGAGCAACTCCGTTCCACATGGGCACAAGTTCAGAGGGCACTTGGTCAGTCATTTCAGCGTCATCAGCGCTATGCTAATCGCAGAAGGCTTCCAGCGGTTTCCTTTCAGGTTGGAGATAGAGTGTGGCTGTCTTCCAGAAATCTTAAGCTCCAGGTTCTGTCTAATAAGTTGGCTCCCAGGTTCATTGGTCCATACAGAGTAATTCGCAAAATTAATCCTGTTTCCTATGCCCTAGACATACCTGCATCTATGCGCATTCATAATGTGTTTCATGTGTCTCTTCTTAAGCCTCTTGTATGCAACCGTTATACCACTACACCTGTGGTACCAGGGCCTATTGAGGTTGAGGGCCAGGAGGAGTACGAAGTACTGAGCTTCCTCTTTGATTCCCGAAGGCTGAGAGGAAGGGTACAGTATCTGGTGCATTGGAAGGGTTATGGTCCTGAGGATCGATCATGGGTGGACAGTAAGGACCTCCATGCACCTAGGTTAGCTAGGGCTTTTCACGTTAAATATCCGCAGAAGCCTAGACCCTATTCTAGAAGAGGGGGTCTTTGAAAGGGGGGTACTATCACGGTGCCTGTGATTGTTGCAATTCCCTGTCAGTCACCATTAGAGGGCTCCTATTGGTTGTCTGCCTTTATCCCTCCTCAGGCTGCCTATTTAAACCTGGTTTGGGTATACTATTGTTGCCCTTTCGTGGTGTCTCTGACCACTTTAGCCTTGAACATGTTCCAGTATTCATCAGTACCTGTACCTGTGTTCCTAAGTTCCAGAATGCATCCTGTTCCTGAACCTCCTGTCTGCAGAGTTGTTCCAGTGTGTTCCGGCCTAGTTCTGTGAGGTTGATGTTTCCTGCTGATCGCCTTCACGGAGCTTTCCAGTATGCTTGGTTTCCTGCGAGTTCCTGTTGTCTCTTGTCCAGCCAGATGTATTCCTGACGTCTGATCGCCTTGGCGACATTCTTAACTCCAGTGTGGTAGCTGGTTTGCTCTGTAGCCTTTCGGCTGTACCTGTGCTGTTGATTCCAGCGTGCGGACGCTGGTTTGCTCCAAAGCCTTGCGGCTACACGTTACTGTTGGTCCCAGTGTGCGGACGCTGGTTTGCTCTAAAGCCTTGCGGCTACACATTACTGTTGGTCACAGCGTGCAGACGCTGGTCGGCTCCAAAGCCTTGCGTCTACACAGTACTGTTGGTCCCAGCATGCGGACGCTGGTTTGCTCCAAAGCCTTGCGGCTACACATTACTGTTGGTCCCAGCGTGCGGATGCTGGTTTGCTCCCAAAGCCTTGCGTCTACACATTACTGTTGGTCCCAGCGTGCGGACGCTGGTTTGCTCCAAAGCCTTGCGGCTACAGCTTACTGTTGGTCCCAGCGTGCGGACGCTGGTTTGCTCTAAAGCCTTGCGGCTACACATTACTGTTGGTCCCAGCGTGCGGACACTGGTTTGCTCCAAAGCCTTGCGGCTACACCTTACTGTTGGTCCCAGCGTGCGGACGCTGGTTTGCTCCAAAGCCTTGTGGCTACATATTACTGTTGGTTCCAGCGTGCGGACGCTGGTTTGTTCCAAAGCCTTGCGGCTACACATTACTGTTGGTCCCAGCGTGCAGACGCTGGTTTGCTCCAAAGCCTTGCGGCTACACATTACTGTTGGTCCCAGCGTGCGGACACTGGTTTGCTCCAAAGCCTTGCGGCTACACCTTACTGTTGGTCCCAGCGTGCGGACGCTGGTTTGCTCCTAAGCCTTGCGGCTATACATATTATTGTTGGTCCCAGCGTGCGGTCGCTGGTTTGCTCCAAAGCCTTGTGGCTATTTACATTGCTGTTGGTTCCAGCGTGCGGTCGCTGGTTTGCTCTATGAGCATCCTGAATGTACTCACTGTTGAACGTCCCTGAGTGAGTTCCTTTGGGCTGCCTTGCCCGGTATTGGTAAGGTCGGTAGAACCTGGTATACATTCCATCTGTAGGTTGCCTTACCAGGTATTGGCAAGGCCAGTAGAGCCTTTGTGAGATTATTTGGGCTGCCTTGCCCGGTATTGGTAAGGCCGGTAGAACCTGGTATATATTCCATCTGCAGGTTGCCTTACCTGGTATTGGCAAGGCCGGTAGAGCCTACAGCATTAGATCAACGGCTGTCTTGCCTGGTATATTGGCAAGACCGGTAGAGCTTTGTTAACTCCTTGGGCTGCCTTGCCCGGTATTGGTAAGGCCGGTAGAACCTGGTATTTACTCCATCTGCAGGTTGCCTTACCCGGTATTGGCAAGGCCGGTAGAGCCTATTTGATTTGTTCATTGGCTGTCTTGCCAGGTTTAATGGCAGGACCGGTAGAGCCTGTATCTGTATCTCGCTATATTTGTATGTTATATGTCATGTTGGAATCCTAAGGGATCACCTTTTAAATTATTTCAATAAAGTTGTGTTTTTACCTAACTTTGTGTCTGAGAGTCGTAACAAACTGTGACAAAACACTTAGTTAGGTCCTTAGAACCACACAAATGGAACATATATATATAAAGATATGTACAGCAATAGCAAGCCAGTATTGGTAATATATGATGAAATGGAAACAATCACTGGCAACAAGGGTTCTGGCTTGAACCGGAATGACTGAAGCCAACGCAGTCCAGGAACTGACAACAGAACTTAGGTGACAGGTAGTCCAGGAGTAGATGACTGGCAAAAACCCAGATGCCTGGGAGGCACAGAACCCAAGAGGAGCGAGGCAACACTGACCATGGCACTTGGACCACAGTGAGACCGAGGCAACTTCTTTAGTAGGCAGCACTGACCCTAGGGTTAGGGTCACAGGGAGACCAAGGCAACCGCTTATAGTGGGCAGCACTGACCCTAGGACTAGGGACACAGGGAGACCAAGGCAACTGCTTAAGTAGGCAAACCCTAGAACGCTAGGGGTGGATCGTAATATATATATATATATATATATATATATATATATATATATTGAAGGCAACCACTGAAGGATGGTATAACACAATGCTGGCTCTTGAGACCAAGGCTACTGCAGTGAGGAATAAAGCACAACCCTACCTGGAAGGTCCAGGCACACAAAGGGTCAATAGGTAATGCACAGAGATATACTGCAACTCCCAAAGGGAATGAGCCCAGCGTTGAAAGGGAGGTGGACAGAGAGAGTGATCTGAGTAACACAGTCAGTGCTATGAAACACTGTACCGGTACTTCGCTTGTGCACACCGCCAGAGGCGGTCTATCACGGTGCCCGTGCTTTTCGCAGCAGGCGGCGACATTCTGACTGCTAGTTTGCATTGCTGGGTATTGATTGGCTAACACCTTTTGTCGCCTCCCAGTGATGGCCTTTATATACCCTGTCATTTCCTCAGGATGGTGCCCTTTCGTGGTGTATTTGTTCCTGCATTCTGATCCGTTATTATTGTCTGTGTATGACCTGGCCTGCCCGACGACGTTCCTGATTCTGCTCCGCCTGCTGACTGTATCCGGTTGAGAACCTGCTCCGTTGCTTACCTGGCCTGGCTGAGAACCCGCTCCCGTTACCGACTGTATCTGGCTGAGAACCTGCTTCCTGTTACCGACTGTATCTGACTGAGAACCCGCTTCCGTTGCTGACCTGGCCTGGCTGAGAACCCGCTTCCGTTACCGACTGGATCTGGCTGAGAACCCTCCGTTGCTGACCTGGCCTGGCTGTGAACCCACTTACGTTACCGAGTGTATCTGGCTGCACCGCTTCTGTTTTTGATGAACTATTTCTGGTAGTAGCACTTGCTGGCTTTGACCCTTTGCTTATACCTGCTATTTCATCTGTTTGCTACCTTATTGTTTAATAAATTGCATTTTACTATACCGTACTGACTCCTGAACATCTCTGGGGAACCATGACTCCAGTTAATGCATGTCAATGTTGTCATTATGGTGATATTCATCAGCCATGCTCCTCAGTTTTGTTGTCAGTAAATGTGTAAAAGTGGAAGTATCTCACTAATTCCTGCTCAAACATGACTAACTAACATGGTGGTGTAAGGATGACAAATTCATAAAATATGACTTTTAACAGGGCTTTGTCTGTGGAGATATTTATGTGTGTGTGTTCATGTATGCATACATGTCTGTATCTATATGGATATAGACATGGGTTTGTCAACTAAACAAAGAGTTCAGATAAGAAACCAAATGCAACTGATAAACCTGTTTCTGGAGTCTACCCCCATCACTACTATCTCTGATGTCACCATGAATTTGCTGGTGGGTGTGGTGAGAAAGGGTCACTTTAGATGTGGAGTTGACCAGTTCTCACCAGACTGACAGGAAAAATGGTATGAAGGAGGAGTATTTTTGGGGTGGAATCAGAACATGACGAGAGCATGAGAAGAGCAGTAAAGGAGAGCAGCGTGGGAGAGAGATGAGAGCAGCATGAGAAAAGAGCAGCCTGGGAAGAAGACCTGTCCTTGAGAATCCAGATGTGAGCCCAGCAGATAAGAGACCAGAAACAAAGATTTGTGATGGAGGGTGTGAGGAGACTGTCATCATATAATTTACTGGTATCACTATAATTACATTTTTTCCATTTCTGTGACTCCTGATATTGTTTTATTCAGTTACTATCCAAACTGTAACAGAATTTTGATTCTGTACATAATTCAACCATCTTTATTATTAGCCCTTATCTGTGTGTTTCTTAGTTCCAACTTACTCCCAAAGAACAATTGTACCCTTGGTAAGAGGGGCTTGTTTAATCATTCTTGTCGACTTCTCACACCTCAGGCCTTCCTACTGGTCGAGGTCAGCGTTGTCAATTCTCCAACCTCCGCCTTGTACCTCTGACTAGTTGAGGGTGTGATTAGGCCTTGCTTGACTCCTTTCCTCTTGTCTGTCCGACTTGTCGAGGACGTCACAGGTCGTAGCTTCTAGGACCTCCGCCTCCGGACTTGCCGACAAGTCGAGGGTTTGGGTGTCAAAAGACTTCACCTCCGAGCCCCAGTAGTCAAATACATTATCTCCAACTTCACCTCCGAGCCCCGGGAGTTGAATACTAAATCTCCAACTCCACCTTCTAGCCTCGGGAGTCGACCTCCATATCTCCGACTGAGCCTCAAGAGTCGAATTCTATTTCTACAACTGCTTCCTGATCTAACCTTTCAACTATCTCTTTCCTCTGACATTAGGATCTGTGACTCCTGATATTGTTTTATTCATGTATTTACTATCCAAACTGTAACAGTATTTTGATTCTGTACATAATTCAACCATCTTTATTATTAGCCCTTAACTGTGTGTTTCTTAGTTCCAACTTACCCCCAAAGAACAATTGTACCCTTGGTAAGAGGGGCTATATAGAATTTCTTACAGTGGCCTCCTCAAAAGGCTTCAGCAGCTCACATAGGTCAAATTGTTACTGATTAGGTGACAAAGACACTCCCCCTAAAGACTTCCAGTTTTGCATTGTAAGGCCAATGGCCTCAATCTGCTTGAACACATTCTCATGCATGTACAATATGGAATTCCACCTGGAAGGGACCTCCATTTTAATCTGTTGTTGGGGCTGGTTGTTATGCTCTTGTATGGAATATAATGCATTGTGAGCATTGTTGAAGCAACTAAAATGGACATATATTTTGAGGGTGCTATACAGCATCTCTCTCTGGGTGTTTTGGATTCTATGGAAAAATATAGTCACAAATAGGACATGGGAAAAAGCAGGGTACATGTACAATATCACTCACCTATTCTCCATGCAGCTATTGTGCTTGAATTTTTAAGGGCAGACAAAAAAAAAAAGAGTGTGGAACAAGCCATTCCCCTATCACTTGCTGCTGTTTAGTAAACACATCTATGGTATTGTGGAATTGTCTCACAAAACTCTGCATGCTCAAAGTGTATGCCAATGGTAAGGGCTACCATGCTGCTGTCCTTTAATAAAAATACTTCCAGAACCAGAGGGAAGATTACCTGTGACCCAATGCATGATGTTGCTGCCTACTTGTGGGAAGGAAACCAACAGAGAAGTGAAAGTCTTTTACTCTATACTCCTGTCCACATATTTGTTGTCAGGTGAATTTTCTTGCTGTATAAGTGTGAAGCTCTACAGTCAAGCTAGGTTCTAGAGCAGAAAGGAATGAAGGCAACAACTGGATCCTAATGCCGGAGGAAAGAGGAGAGAGAGAGTATCTGGCTGCACCGCTTCCGTTTCCTGGTGCTGGTCAGTGCACCTGTCCTGATCTGACCCTTTGGGCTGCCAGTTGCCCTGTGCGCTTCTTTGTGACTGGTACCATGCTTTTACAGCTTACCACTGTGGCCTCACTGTTGCCTCTGTTACGTTCAGTGGTGCTGTATGTTAGCTCGTTGCGCCGCGAGGCGCTGTATCTTGTCAAACGTTAGCTAGGCTCAGTGCCTAGTCTCTCTCCATACCGCTTTTGCGGAGTGTTCTATCACTGACTGTGTTACTCTGATCTCTCTGTGTCCACCTCTCATACCTCATTGGGCTCTCTCCCTCTGGGAGTTGCAGTATTCTGGGCGTTACCATTTGACCCTTGGTGTACCTGGACGTTCCAGCTAGAGTTTGCTATTCTCAACTGCAGTCACCTCCGGCTCAAGAGCCAGTGTTACGTTTCACCATCCTCATAGAGGGGACATTGGTTGTTTCCACCACTATACGTGCTGCGATCCACCTCTAGCGCTCTAGGGATATTCTGGGAGAGTTATCTTGGTCTGTTGCCATCCGGTGCCCGGGTCAGTGGTGCCTTGATCCTTGGGTTCTATACCACGCAGGCGTCTGGGTTGTGCCAGTAGTGTTGCCTTACTCCTTGGGTTCTGTGCCTCCCAGGCGTCTGGGTGTGCCAGCACAGTTGCCTGCTCCTCTTGGTCGAGCCAGTCACCCTCATCTGGACCACCTCGATCTAGGTCCTGTGGTCAGCCCGCTGCCTACTGATTCTGACAGCTGTCCTGATCCTTGCCATGTTCTCTACTATCTAGTGATTGTTATTTTCGTCACATGTAATTCTGGTATTGGCATATACTGTTATATTCACGTGCCTGTATATCTACTCCATTGTATTGGCCATAGGCCTATCTATGTCTTTGAACTTTTCTCTAATAAGTTATTTTAACCTTACCAAACTGTTCTGAGTGTTCATCAAATACCGTGACACAGTCAAGAGAGCAGCTAAAGCAAGAATGCTTAGCCTACGGTCGACAAGAATAATAGCGCCACGCGGTGCACACCGACTTGCGTAACGGAAAAGCCACAGTGGATATCACTGGCCAAAATGGAGGCAACCAAACGGTATAGCCAGGCATGGATGGCAACAGCGCGCTAATCAGCCTTACACAGTCGGTAACGGAATGGGTACGCAGCCAGGTACAGTCAGCAGCAGAACAGGTTCTCAGCCAGATACAGTCAGCAATGGAGCGGGTTCTCAGCTAGATACGGTCAGCAACGGAGCGGGTTCTCAGCCAGATACAGTCAGCAACGGAGTGGGTTCTCAGCCAGATACGGTCAGCAACGGAGCAGCAGCAACACAGGAAACTCAGGAACGTCGTCAAGCAGGCCAGGTCATACACGATCAGAGAGATACAGAACCAATGTCAGGAACTAGTACACCTCGAAAGGGCCCCATAGTGTAGACATGACAGAGTATATAAAGGCTATCACTGGGCAACGACAAAAATACCTGGCCAATCAGAGCAAAGTAGTGTAATTAGGGAGTCAGGATGTCGCCGCCTGCAGCCAAGAGCACGGGCACCGTGATACCATATGACTGCACTTTGGAGCTTTTGCCTGGTACCACGCCCCCCCTGGGACCATATCTATTCTTTATCTGTGGAGGAAAATAAGGTCATGGAGGAGTATGTTTCTGATGCACTGCCCAGAGGCATCATTCATAAATCCACATCCCCCGCTGGTGCTGGATTTTTTTTTCTCAAGAAAAAGGACGGAGAGCTACATCTGTGCATTGACTTTCGTGGCCTAAACAAACTGTTGATGAGGAATGCGTATCCTATACCTTTGATTACTGAACTCTTTGACCGTGTCAAAGGGTCTAAAATATTCACGAAACTTGATCTGAGAGCCTCCTACAACTTGGCCGAATAAAAGAAGGGCATGAGTGGAAGACAGCCTTTAATACCCAGAGTGGGCACTATGAATACTTGGTCATGCCCTTTGGTCTGTGCAATGCCCCGGCTGTCTTCCAGGAGTTCATCAACGATGTCTTAAGAGAACTTCAACAAAGTTACGTAGTTGTTTATTTGGATGACATCCTCATTCATTCTCCAACGCTGGAGATCCACCGCTCTGATGTATCCAAAGTCTTGAGTCTATTACGTGAGAACAACTTGTTCTGCAAGCTGGAGAAGTGTGAATTTCATAAGCCCCAAGTAACGTTTCTGGGGTATATCATTTCCGCTTCCAGGTTCACCATGGACCCTCATGGTCCTTTTGTCTTATCCTTATAGTGGACAACCAATCTGTTGCAGACCTATGGCTCTGACTGACTATCTGAACTGTGTATGACCTGGCTTGTCTCACTACCCTCTCTGGTGCTGATCTATGTCTCTCTCTGACTATTCTTTTGGTTGTCCACTGTACCTAGCAGACACCCTATCTGGTGAGGTCCTGGGGCTCTGGCAGACTAGCTGTGATACTGTCTGCCGGCGTAAGTCAAGTATACGCTTCCGTATACTGACTGCAGGTGTGAGTCAGATATGCTCTCCATTCTGACTGCAGACGTGAGTCAGATTTCTCGCTACCTCGGATCAAGACTTCGAGTTCTGGTTCCTGTTCTGTTCCTGTTCCATCTCCTGGTTCCAGCAGATACTACCAGTGGATTCGGCCTAGTCTCTAGTAGAGTGGTCCTCCACAGCAGTTTACTATTTCTGGTAGTAGCACTTGCTGGCTTTGACCCTTTGCTTGTACCTGCTATTTCATCTGTTTGCTACCTTATTGTTTAATAAATTGCATTTTACTATACCGTACTGACTCCTGAACATCTCTGGGGAACCATGACTCCAGCTAATGCATGTCAATGTTGTCATTATGGTGATATTCATCAGCCATGCTCCTCAGTTGTTGTCAGTAAATGTGTAAAAGTGGAAGTATCTCACTAATTCCTGCTCAAACATGACTAACTAACATGGTGGTGTAAGGATGACAAATTCATAAAATATGACTTTTAACAGGGCTTTGTCTGTGGAGATATTTATGTGTGTGTGTTCATGTATGCATACATGTCTGTATCTATATGGATATAGACATGGGTTTGTCAACTAAACAAAGAGTTCAGATAAGAAACCAAATGCAACTGATAAACCTGTTTCTGGAGTCTACCCCCATCACTACTATCTCTGATGTCACCATGAATTTGCTGGTGGGTGTGGTGAGAAAGGGTCACTTTAGATGTGGAGTTGACCAGTTCTCACCAGACTGACAGGAAAAATGGTATGAAGGAGGAGTATTTTTGGGGTGGAATCAGAACATGACGAGAGCATGAGAAGAGCAGTAAAGGAGAGCATCGTGGGAGAGAGATGAGAGCAGCATGAGAAAAGAGCAGCCTGGGAAGAAGACCTGTCCTTGAGAATCCAGATGTGAGCCCAGCAGATAAGAGACCAGAAACAAAGATTTGTGATGGAGGGTGTGAGGAGACTGTCATCATATAATTTACTGGTATCACTATCATTCCATTTTTTCCATTTCTGTGACTCCTGATATTGTTTTATTCATGTATTTACTATCCAAACTGTAACAGTATTTTGATTCTGTACATAATTCAACCATCTTTATTATTAGCCCTTATCTGTGTGTTTCTTAGTTCCAACTTACCCCCAAAGAACAATTGTACCCTTGGTAAGAGGGGCTATATAGAATTTCTTACAGTGGCCTCCTCAAAAGGCTTCAGCAGCTCACATAGGTCAAATTGTTACTGATTAGGTGACAAAGACACTCCCCCTAAAGACTTCCAGTTTTACATTGTAAGGCCAATGGCCTCACTCTGCTTGAACACATTCTCATGCATGTACAATATGGAATTCCACCTGGAAGGGACCTCCATTTTAATGTGTTGTTGGGACTGGTTGTTATGCTCTTGTATGGAATATAATGCATTGTGAGCATTGTTGAAGCAACTAAAATGGACATATATTTTGAGGGTGCTATACAGCATCTCTCTCTGGGTGTTTTGGATTCTATGGAAAAATATAGTCACAAATAGGACATGGGAAAAAGCAGGGTACATGTACAATATCACTCACCTATTCTCCATGCAGCTATTGTGCTTGAATTTTTAAGGGCAGACAAAAAAAAAAAAGAGTGTGGAACAAGCCATTCCCCTATCACTTGCTGCTGTTTAGTAAACACATCTATGGTATTGTGGAATTGTCTCACAAAACTCTGCATGCTCAAAGTGTATGCCAATGGTAAGGGCTACCATGCTGCTGTCCTTTAATAAAAATACTTCCAGAACCAGAGGGAAGATTACCTGTGACCCAATGCCTGATGTTGTGGGAAGGAAACCAACAGAGAAGTGAAAGTCTTTTACTCTATACTCCTGTCCACATATTTGTTGTCAGGTGAATTTTCTTGCTGTATAAGTGTGAAGCTCTACAGTCAAGCTAGGTTCTAGAGCAGAAAGGAATGAAGGCAACAACTGGATCGTAATGTCAGAGGAAAGAGATAGTTGAAAGGTTAGATCAGGAAGCAGTTGTAGAAATAGAATTCGACTCTTGAGGCTCAGTCGGAGATATGGAGGTCGACTCCCGAGGCTAGAAGGTGGAGTTGGAGATTTAGTATTCAACTCCCGGGGCTCGGAGGTGAAGTCAGAGATAATGTATTTGACTACTGGGGCACGGAGGTGAAGTCTTTTGACACCCAAACCCTCAACTTGTCGGCAAGTCCGGAGGCGGAGGTCCTAGAAGCTACGACCTGCGACGTCCTCGACAAGTCGGACAGACAAGAGGAAAGGAGTCAAGCAAGGCCTAATCACACCCTCAACTAGTCAGAGGTACAAGGAGGAGGTTGGAGAATTGACAACGCTGACCTCGACCAGTAGGAAGGCCTGAGGTGTGAGAAGTCGACAAGAATGATTAAACAAGCAGGACTCACAGGTAGAAGGTGGCAGAAGGGACGCTTGTTGCGAACTGGAACCTGCTGCTTCCAAAGAAGGTTGGAACCACACAGATCCTAGGGGTATAGATAGAAACGTGGTCGGAAAACAAGCCGGGTCTAAGTCGGAGGGATGATCAAGTCAGAAGACGAGGAGCAAGGTCAGTACACACCAAGATTCGGTACACAGGAAACTGGAAAAGCTGCGACTCAGAAGCATGAAGATCGAGCACAGGTAAAATGGCAAGGAGAAGGGGTCACAGGTGAATGGGAGTGACAATAAGGTTTCCAGTCCTTTGCCTGCCACACTAATTACCAGCTTGAACAATTCCGGTACTGCCATTACAGATAGTTCATAAGTACAGAAACACAATATCTTATTATAGTCAACTCAGAAATAAAGCTCAGAAAAAAAAATGCCTGACCTATTAAACAACCTCTGTACACAAATTATTCCAATAGTTCTTTGATGAATGATCAGCCTTATAAAGCAGTACCCTTAGGCAAAATTTACTGAGTGAGACTTATGGACTTCCTTGCTTGAGCACAGGTGATTTAATCATAGGCTCAGTAATTTTGATTAACTCACCTGTGTTCAAGCAGAGAAAGTGTTGTGCCTGAGGATAGGCTTTGATAAAACAGAGTAATTAACATTTATTGAATCTGAAGGTAGCAAAACCAAATTCTGATATGTAGGTTTGGAGAAATGTAGTGGATATTATTTTGATGAAGTGGCCACATAAAAAGATACATTTTGGTACATTCTAATACTTTGATGAATTGACTCGTTAATCTAGTCTTAATAGGTGGGATAGGGCAAACAGGAAAAATGTGTACTCTTATTTCTTAATATTGATGTTTAGGTTTACTCATTATTTCCATTGCTTTAAGTACTGGATTTCCATTTTACTAATTCAACTCTGAATGAGGATTATAGCTTAGTTCTAGAATGCTAAGGGTGCAACAAGAATAAAAATTGCAAATTTGGCTAGAAGCTACCAAGAGGGTAGTGGAAAAGGATTCTCTTAACAGCACTCCTGATTCCTCATAAGGGTCATATAATATTTGGCCTTAGGGCACACTATCAGAACTGTAGGTATTGTAGTGACAGTGTTCTTTGTGTACCATTGTAGAGCTGTAATTCTGGACTAGCTAGTGGTGCCAGTTTTCCTTTATATTTCTGTTTATTTTCATATATAATTTAATATGCTTGTGTTGTGACAAAAGTTCACACTTTCTACAAATTTCAGGCCTCTCCAGCCAGACCAGCTTAGCGAGAAAAGATCACTTCATCTGCTTGTCTGACTGTCACTTACCACTCACAAAGGTTTCTTTTTTAATGCTCCTTTTGCTCTTCATACCCACACTCAGAGAACAACTGACAACAAGAAGTACTCCCCTCTGAATCTTTGCCTGTATACCTAAACTAGCTAGAATTAAAACATTAGCTATTTTCTCTTTCTCTCAAGTGCAGACTGACAAATTCTTTAGTATAGCTGGAAATAATTAAGGTCCAAACTCACCATTTACCCCTCCCTCCAACCACAAGATTTCCAAACAAAACACCCCAAACCCCACCCCCTTCTCCAAATTTGAATAAACACACAGACAACAATGTAAATGTGAAAAAATCTGAGGTCACAGTTATTATTGGTGGGTTTTGACCTATTTAAGGAGAACAGGGAGTACCCTCCCCATTACTATGTGGTGCCCCCAGGGTCCATCAAAGCTTGGGCCAAGCCTGCACCCAGATCGTAGCCATGGGAAGTAAAGGGTGAGATCTTTCAGGCAATCACTGCCTCCCCACCTCTGGTCCCTCTCCATGCAACCATCCATACCAGGGGAGACAAACAAGGCCCCAATGTCAATCCACCATGACACTACCTCCATGCCTCCCCTCCTTTCAGTTTTTCCGGCAATTGCCCACCCATTCTGCAAGTTGAACTGGCCACATAGCACAAGCCTTCCTGCTCACCATTAGGGCTATGCCGCACTGTCTGGGTCCTGAAAGCTTCACCCCCGCAAAGGGCCTAAGATGTCATGTAATCCTCTCTCACTCCCAAGTTCTGCCTGGCCTAAGTGTGACCTCCTCACTATAGCAGTAGCTTGCAATTCTTGACTTATAAAAGAAAAAAGGGGGAGGGAGGGTGTGAAGAAAAACAACAATCCTGCTTACCTCTAACAAGTGAGCCTTTTTAAACTTAAAACTCCCCCCACCACCTTTCCTGCTCAACCAACCCCCCGCCCCCCAGCCAAGGGCCTCCCCTACCCTCCCACCTGAAGGACCCCAGAGAGAAAGGGGGGAAGGTGTGTAGGCTTCTGGGACTTTATTAGGTTTCAGGTGCCATTTGGCACCTTACACCATCTTTAAGGTCCAAACACACCATTTTCCCTTCCCTAAACGAGGTGTCCATCTGTCCCCAACCAAGGCCCCTTTTACAATGCCAGAAGAAGGTTATCCAGTCCCTGTCTTCCTAGAAACTTCTCAGCCCAATAACCAAACAAATGGCCCAAAACGAATGCCGTCCGCTGACGTCCTCTTCTTCCTTCCGAAAAGACACATATGTGAGCATTTCCTCAAAGTAATATATGCCTTGTATGCATTGAAGCACCAGCGCCTATCTCCTTAATCTCTCCCACACTACACCCTTTAGCATCTGCTGCAGTGGCTGCCCCATCCTAAAGGAATGTATGCCGAATTTAGCTGGATTACCCCCTGTTGCCTTCAATGTCCTGATCATCATTACCCTGAACTGATATTTGGACAGTGCACTGCCATTCTGATGCACCAAAAACCTTCCGCACCCTCTGGGCCTGATGCTGAGAAACCTCTGTACCACTTTCAAAGGACATACCTTCTGCCCTTTGTAGACCAGAATCACCCATTGTTCCCTTCCACACTACTACATGTGCCAGCCAGCAGCGTACTCCCTCCTCAGACCATTCCACCTTCTCCATCTGCAAGCCCTGCCCTAGCCTTTCCCTAGAAGCAGCCACCAGTTCACTGATCCTAAATTCACCCACATAAGCCATCACAAATGCATCCATAACCAGTGCACTCTCATAGCTGTTAGCACACAACCTCCCAGGCACCTCACATATTTTCCTAATCTGCCCACATTGATTGACCTCTGCTTGTCTTTCTCCAATTTCCTGCTTCTCCCCAATCTTTCATGTCCTTCCTGACCTCAAAACTATCTATCCAGACTACCTCCCCTTTAACTTTAGCAAAGAAGGCTATTCCTGCTAAAGTTGTGACTGCCTTACCATGGAGACTGGTCTGATCAAACTGAGCTATTGAGAATTGAGTATAACTGATAACTGATAACTAGGAATCATGTAATGGTGTACTGATCAATAATATCCTTGAATAAACTAATTATAGGGTCCTACATATATGGATAGGAATAGAAACAATAAGAAGAAAAAATCCTTACCAGAATAGGTACTTTGAACAAGTTTGCCTATAATCTAAGAGATAATAGCATATTTCTCGCGTTGAAGGAATGGCGTCACCTACTGGAGGGTACTAGAACTCCTGTGTTAATTTTAACTGACCACAAGAATCTGACTTATCTCTCAGAAGTGAAAAGGTTGTCCTCTCGCCAGGCTAGATGGGCACTGTTTCTATCCCGATTTAACTTTATAGTATCCTACCTGCCGGGCTCTAAAAACGTTAGGGCAGATGCCCTGTCTAGACAATTTGGGACAGAGGCAGAGAAGGATGAGCCTCCCGTGCCTATCATTCAGCCTGATTGTATTCTGGCTACTGTACATACTAGTATCACTTTGCCACCGGGGGAAGAGATTTTGGCTACCCAGGCTACGGCACCTCCAGAAACCCCAGTAGGCAAGTGTTTTTTGGATGAGCCATTCCGTACCTGACTACTTGAGACATATCACTCGTCTAAGGCTGCTGGGTATATTGGGAGGGATCAATTAATATGGTCTATCTCACAAGTATTTTGGAGGTCCTCCCTTAGAGCTGATTGCTCCGCATTCACTGCAGCCTGTACCACCTGTGCTCATGCCAAAACCCCCAGACACCTCCCAGTGGGCTTACTTCAACCTGTACCTAATGGTGAACGCCCGTAGTCCCACATAGCCATTGAATTCCTGGGAGAACTGCTGGTGTCCAGGGGGTATACGTTTATCTTAATGGTGGTTGACAGATTTTCTAAGATGGCTCATTTCGTACCCCTTTCTGGCCTTCCTTCAGCCCAGGAACTGGCAGTGGTGTTTGCTAGAGAAGTGGTCCGCTTGCATGGGGTTCCTAGAGTTGTGGTGTCTGACCGGGGGAGCCAATTCGTGTCTAGATTTTGGATGGCATTCTGTAGCCAGATGGGCATACAATTATTCTTTTCCTCCGCCTACCATCCCCAGACCAATAGGTCCACTGAGCGTGCCAATCAGGGACTGGAGCAGCCCCTGTGCTGTATTGTGACTGATCATCACAACAATTGGGCCGACCTGTTGCCATGGGCAGAGTTCGCCAGGAATTGTGCAGTTAATTCATCATCCGGACTCATTCCAGTCGCAGCAGATTCCAGCTCTGGACGAGCATATTGAGAAACTCCGCTCCACTTGGGCACAGGTTCAAAGGGCCCTCAGACAGTCATTTCAGCAACATCAGCGACATGCCAACCATAGACGGCTGCCAGAGGTCTCCTTCCAGGTTGGGGACAGGGTATGGCTCTCCTCCAGAAACTTGAATCTGCAAGTTCCATCCAATAAGTTGGCTCCCCGGTTCATTGGTCCCTTCAGGGTAATTCAAAAAGTTAATCCTGTCTCATATGCCTTGGAACTCCCAGCATCTATGCGCATACATAATGTGTTCCATGTGTCACTGTTAAAATCTCTGGTATGCAACCGCTACACTACCACTCTGGTGGTTCCTGGCCCTGTGGATGTTCAAGGCCAAGAGGAATAAGAAGTTCAAAGCATAATTGATTCACGGAGATTTAGAGGAAAATTGCAATATTTGGTCCATTGGAAGGGCTATGGCCCTGAAGAGCGTGCCCCTAGGTTATTGCGCAATTTTCACTCTAAATATCCCCAGAAAACAGGACCCTCTGCCAGGAGAGGGGGTCTTTGAGAGGGGGGAAATATCACGGTACCCGTGCTTTCCGTCAGTCTCTGTGTGCTGCGCTCCTATTGTCTGAGTTATGTTTAGCCTGCCCAGTATGGCCTTTTTATACTGGGCCCTGGCACCTATCTGGTGCCCTTTCGTGGTGTTCCTGTACCAGTGCTGACTTGAATTGCTGTGTTCCCGTGTGCCAACTTGGCCTGTTTGACTACTCGCTTCTGGTTCCTGCTCCGTGATCCGACCCGGCCTGGCTGACGTTCCTGCTCCGTGACTTGACCCGGATTGTCTGACGTTCCTGCTCCGTGATTCGACCCGGCCTGGCTGACGTTCCTGCTCCATGACCTGACCCCGCTCGTCTGACGTTCCTGCTCCGTATTCCTGCCCAGCTCTCCAGTTCCTGCTTCATCGTGTCGCTGGGCGACATTCTGACTTCTGCCTAGTCTGGGCCTACCAGGCAGTGTGTCAGAGCTGCCTCCGATACTGCTCCGGCAGTGTACATTCCGCTGAGCATCCCGTTAACTCTTGCAAAGCTACAGTTGCCTCCGTTACTGCTCCGGCAGTGTGCCAATTACTGACCCTTCCGTTAACTCTTGCAGAACTACTGTTGCCTCAGTTATTACTCGAGCCTTCCGTTAACTCTTGCAGAACTAATGTTGCATCCGTTACTGCTATGAGCCTTCCGTTGAATCTTGCAGAGCTACTATTGCCTCCGTTACTGCTATGAGCCTTCCGTTAACTCTTGCAGAGCTACTGTTCCCTCCGTTACTGCTCCGGCAGTGTGTCCGTGGTTGCGTTTCCGTTCAGCTCTTGCAGAGTACTGTTGCCTCCGTTACTGCACCGGCAGGGTGCTACTGGCTCTGTTCTATTCAGCTCTTGCAGAGTACTGTTGCCTCCGTTACTGCACCGGCAGGGTGCTACTGGCTCTGTTCTATTCAGCTCTTGCAGAGTACTGTTGCCTCCGTTACTGCACCGGCAGGGTGCTATTGGCTCTGTTCTATTCAGCTCTTGCAGAGTACTGTTGCCTCCGTTACTGCACTGGCAGGGTGCCCATGGCTCTATTCCGTACAGCTCTTGCAGAGTATTTTGTGGCCTCCGTTTACTGCTACGGCAGGGGGTGTAAGTCTCAGCTCTGCTCCGGCAGATCTAAGTGCTTTGTCTCCATTCTAGCACTACAGTCTCCTTATAGCTATTATTCCATCATACTGGGCGTTACTGAACACACCACATCGGAGACTGATTATATCAATTGGACTTTAACCCATGCTGTGCTGAGTTCTCCTTGTAATGCCTGACCTGTGACAGTATATGTACTCTCTTACTGTTATACTGGGCCTGTGTAGACATAAGTCTAAGTCCTATATTACTCGTGTTACTCTATAGCTGGTATGGGTATTTTTCATTGTGTTTCTTAATAAAACTGTGTTTTATCCTAACCTCCTGTGTCTGAGTGTTGAACAAACCGTTACACATAGTGAGTGTTAATAACACTAATACTAGGAACACCCATTCAGCATGACGTCACCACCAGTGGGGCGCAAACAGTGAAACTGATTGGCTAAGAGCTACACCAATCAAACACCTGGTAAAATTTGAAAGGGTATATTAACCTGGAAATTAGACCCACCAAATCATATAGAAGCCCCTGACGAAGCCGGTTATACAGCGAAACGCGTTGGGCAGTGTAGCTAATAACTTAGGGGCACTTATTTATGTTACCCTAATCTTCAATGTGATAAAGAAATTGCAACTATTTGCTAAATTTAGCGTGAGCGGCAAGAGAAAGCGGGATGAACCGAGAGTAGATAGAAGGTAGTTGAATCTGAAGTCTAGATACTGGGAGATTAATGAGAGCAGGGCACCGGCAATAGAGAAACTGTTTGAAGATATAAGCACCTTATCTACTGCAACAGGCAGAGCGGTAGCACTAATTGCTTGCTTAGAGAGATGTATAAAGATATGAACTAAAAGTGAGATGAAACAAGTAAAGTATTCGTCATCATTCTAAATCACTGACTGATTTTTCTTTGAGTGAGACGCAAGGACAGGGCATTTGCAGCTTCAAACTGTGGGGTATGGTATAGGTGTCTGTACTAAGACAAATGGAGCACCTGCAATGTCTCTGGGCTAAAGTAGCAAGTATAACAAGTTAATATACAAAATTATGAAACATGTAAAGTATTCATCGAACTGAGTGTCAGTAACTAGAGCTACTGTAGAGCAATTTACAGGGAGCAGGGTGTCTGTTAATTCACTTCATTTTCTGTTATATACCACTACTGACTCAGCAGGGCGCCTGCAGTTACCCATTATATCTATCCAGTTGATACTATTTACAATCAATACCAAAGACAGACTGATTAACTACAAAAATATCATGCTATTAGGGCACACTGATTGAAACAGCTAATATTTCAGACATTTGAAGAGCTACACTGTGTTTTTAAATACGAAACATGACAGTCACAATGTTTCCTTGTGTGTTAAGAATATTTTAATAGTATTATTAATACAAGGTATATTTTAAGGTGGTTACTCTCTTTCTACAATACTGAACTGGTCTCTAGAGGATAGAGAAGGTAGGGCAGTGGATTCTCCTTTTGACCGGACAGTACCTTTTTCTGTCGGGTCCTGAGGGGACAACGCGATTTCTCCCCCCCTCTGTTCTCCCTATTCTTCTTTGTTTGTTGACCCAGTACCTTCCCCCTTACATACATTTGCCTTGGCAAACTCCCACCCCCTATTTTTGATATGCCTTGCAGTCCCTCCACTGGTTGTTCCCTAAAGGTTTCCACTATCCTACCCAGTGCAACTTCTCCCTGACCACCCCTGGAAACTTTCTTGCTGACTTTAAGATTTTACTCAATCCCTTTTGTTGTATCTCCTCCTCCACTGGTATTCTGAAACCCTTGATAAAACCAGCCACCCAAAACTGTACCCTACCCCTATCCTGATATTCAGCTAAGAATTTACTTAGTCTTCTTTCCCTCACTAGCTTTACTGGACTTCCTAGTAAAGGGACAAAATTCACTTTTCCTCCCTGTGTCCCCCTTCTTAAATCCAACTTTTACCGAGTGGCTCCCACCACAGCTGGAGCATGCATTGCGAAATTTACATATAGCCCCCTGATATATCCTCTATCATTGAAGGCATAACAAATTTTTTTTCCCTTAAAGACCCCCATCCCACTCTTGCTTTATGAAAATGCAAACCATGGCCAGCTATCATGCGTCACCAACCTCCGAAACACCTTATCGGAACCACACCATGCCCCCCTCCATAGATGTCAATAATTACATCAAGATACTTCAAAATATTTTCCCCATGGGCTGGATTGTTCTTCAAGGAGAGCGTCACATAAGGCACACAACCTTTCATCTATTCAAACATACTTCTCTTTGTTCCAGGCCACCCCCTCCCCCTGAAGGAGCCCAGAGGGAAAGGGGGAAGGTGTGCAGGCTCCTGGGACCTTATTAGGTTTCAGGGGCAACCCGGCGGCTTCCACCATCTTATATATTGTAAACTCTCCACATTGGTAGTGGGGTTGAGGTCTTACATTGTTATCATTGCTTTAATTTCAGACTCTGCTAAAGATGAAGTTCTCCAATATGATGTTTTAGAATCTGTGGTGAGGACATATTGAGATATTGCCAAGGAAGACTGAATAGGAGCAGTCTTATTTTTAGCTGGGGGAACTTGAGTCTTATAAGCACTTTGGTGTTCTGATTGAGGAACCAGATTTGCTTGTCACAAACAAATTTAGTGGACACTCTCTGATTAAGTTGCTCCCAGGGGACTGCATACATTGAAGATAATATCAGACCAAACACAGGTATGACAGGGGAAAAGTACGAATCCACCATTGTAGCTCCACTGCACCCAGGGGTATCTTCCAGAGCACATGACTGTGGACACACTTTGCCATCATTATACAAGAAAGGAAAATTGAATATTGCTGCCTCATTTCCTCTGTGTCCATTCTTTTCCACCTGTCCCCTGCCCCTGAAGTCATGGGTGTGGGACTATTTTTCTTTTGGTGTAGGCACAGTGCAGTCATCAACAACAGCACTGTGTACAATTTGTGACAAGTCAGGAGAAGGTGAAAGAAGGGAACTCACTGTGGTACAAACACCCTGATAACACACATGAAACACAGACTAGAAATCAAGCATCACTGTTGCTGTACCCCTTGACTCTCCAGAAAGCCAAAAAAGAGGAGAGGCAGAGATCAAAGAGGAGGAAGAATAGAGCAACCCAGCCAGAGGCTTGAGGTTTGATGGCGAGCGAAACAACTAGCTCACCATCACCGTTTTGCTCTTGGGTAACTACATCGTCAGCCTATCGACATCATTCTTTTTTACCTCCCTGCTAAATGATAGCCACTCTGTAAATGTTAGTATGTGGCAGTGTCCACCCATTGCACACTGTGTGGTGAACAGACCACACATGGTAGTGTGGTAGAGGAAAATCACAAGCTGGGCATCAAGCGGCATCTGAGGAGATTCCATCCACAGAATATACTAAGCTGGTGGCAGGGTGGGTTCATCATTACTATTAAACTGTGTCATGTGTCCTTGGGGGGGTAGGCAAGGGTCAAAGTGACAGCAACAGTACTTGGTTTCTGGTGGAAGGATTTCACATTGGGGACCCAAGTGTCATGGCGTTTGGATAGAGCTGTGCCAGGTGTTTCATGAGAGTGCAGATGTTCTCAATGTTCCCAGGCCTTCCCTTATTTACACTGTGCGCATTGCAGTTGATGATGTGAGAGGCACAGTTCCTTCTCTCAAGGAAAAAATGTATATTCTTAACACACCCATGATTTTGGAGGAGGGGCAGGTGGAGAAGCATTATTGGCCAACTTATTCTTTTCTCCACATATACCTGAAGTGATAGGGCTAGTTATGGTTCTGCTACAGCCTCAGGTGCATCACAGGAGCTAGTCATGGCAAGTGGAACCTTCATCACCCATGTTACTGCTGTTGTTGATCCCATTCCCTTTGAGCTGCCTAATCATCCTACTGCTTGACCAACTGAGCAAGAGCAGCAGCAAGAATAGCAGTCACAAATTCCGCATCTACATCAGGGCATTTGACAATGGCCAGTAGCCACTGGCCATCTCGACATGACCTGCTGGTACTAGGCCAGTAGGTCATTTTCTTTTTTCAGGCCTTATGCTTAAAAAAAACAAACAAACAAACATAGGCCTAAAAAAAAATAATTTTGCGGGGCTTGTTTCTAACAAACCTAAATCCTACAAATCAATGTTTCCTCAGGGTTTAAGCCTCTAATAATAAATCTTACAAATCATCCTCTACAAAATACTCTATCATGTCAAGTATCAGTATACCCCAGTGTCAGCTTACGTCAGGGGGTCCCTGTCTCTATCATGTTACGTACAAATTTTATTTTATTTTATTTTTAATTAACTATCCCCCTCAATACCAGTCAAGAAACCACCCAAAACAAATCCCCTTTCAACTGATTCTTTCACCAGACTCCACCCATCAACACAGGCATCCTTCTCAGACCCCTTTTATACCGTGTCTTATGGGGGGTTTTAACTGTATTTATTATTTATTTTTTATCAACTGCCCTCCAATCACATGCACATATGAAACTCACCCAACTCCGCATCAGGGTTCTCTATCCGCTTGAATCCTCCGAAGTAATTCCAAATGAGCAATCCATAAAGTAAAGCGGGAGCACACTCACTTGGGTGATGACATGAAGAAAGCGACCTCCAGGTTTTACAAGCTGCTAAAAACTTCCTTTTATTCAAATACTCATAAAAAACATAGAGACATGACAGCATGGCATGAGAGTCAGCTACCCAAAAGGTCTGACGCTTTTCGAGCATAGATAGCTCTTACTCATAGACTGAATAAAATGAAACAGACATGGAAATTTAAAAAGTAGCAACCAACATATGATTGGTGCAACACTGTAGCCTCCTTCCTATTTCCGGTTGTCACGCAGCTTCAGCACATACAGAGAGAGACTGCAATGTTACAGATGATTTTTATGCCCAGGCGATCAAACAACTTGCATAAAAGGTTTCAAAATGTTAGATAAAGCGACCAAAAAATCAAGGCAACCAAAACTTAAAAGGAACATTACATATCAAAGTCATCACCCCTGTGCACCAATGTTGTTATTTGGAACCAAACCAAAAATACATAGGAAACTACCGCAAGTGGAGAAATAAAACACAGAATATAAGAAGCAAAAACGCCTCATTTAGATAGAGTAAAATATACAATATCAAAAATATTTGTGTGATAAACTACATCACTCACGTAGTGAGCATGTAATGCCCACAAGGAGGGAAACTATATACCAGAAAAATAATTTTCCAAATTATTTGAGCTATTGGCAATAATATAACTCAAGACATGACTTATATCCCATTCTGAGTTGAGGCCCCTGGCATCCTTGTCTTCAATTGAAAGATCAAGTAAGCTTCTCTTGCATTGATCAGTGATGACATATCACCACCTCACCAAGGAAGTCTCACTTTCTCTACAGCTCAAAAACTGAAAGCTGATTTATTTCCAGCATGTACTTCCAAAATGTGTTTAGCAAAAGCTGACTCAGTATGTCCCCTTTCCAATTGAATAAGATATTCTCTAATACGCGACTTTAATGGGCGACATGTACATCCTACATATTGGACTGAGCACAGCTGGCAGGTAATAAATAATATCACATTGTTAGAGTTGCAATTGTTATAACTTTTAATCTGATACCTGTGTGAATCCACCTCACTGCAGAAGGAATCAGACACATGTACAAAATAGCAACGTTTACAATTAGATCCATACTTATAAAAACCTTTTTGTTGCAACCACAGTGGAGTTTGGTTTTTTGTCGTATACATTCTGGGTGATATTTGGTTGCCTACTGTTAAACCTCTCCTCACAACAAAATTGCAACCTTGCACCAAAATGTTCTGTTTGAAGGGAATGCAATTAATTTCTTACCCCTCCTACACTCAAAGGGTTACTCATTCGTATATTACACACATTTTGACTGTACTTTTGATTTACTAATATGGGACTTGGAGCCCCATATCAGTACATCCACTGGTCACTTAGCTTTTTTCCACTTTTTTGCTAGGAGAGGAACCTACAATTTTTGCAATAGGATACCATTTTGAAGAGTTTTCTCTTGAAATGTATATACACAAACATGAAATCTTCTTGGCTCAAGCAGAAGATTTAAAAACTAAATTTGTAGAAAAAGGCTATGGAAATGACATTATAGATAAGGCTTTCAAAAAGGTATGGGAAAATTCCATTTATTACCAGATATAATATAGCTGGAAAAACAATAGAGAAAATCATACATAAAATTGGCCTATACTCCAGGGAGACAAAGTTCTGAACGGCATCATACCAAACAAACCAGCAATAAAATATATATAAGAAATCCAAAGATTTAAAAAGTAAAACTGGCTACGAGCAATATTGAAAAAGTCTCAAAACAAAACAAAGATAAACTATTACTGTACTGTACCTATATTCAAGGCAATTACAAGTGTGGACATCAAATCTGTACCATTTTTTTACATATACAACAAAAAAAAAGAGTTCTCCAGCCACCAAACAAGAGATACTTTTAAAATAGAACATTACGTTCAATGTACAACCATGTGGTATATATAATAGAATGCCCCTGTAACCTACAACATATAGGAAGAACAATTAGAAGCGCAAAGGAATGCTTCATAGAACATAGAGGAAATATACTCTGGAACAACCTGAAACAAAGCATTGCTAGGCATTTCACTGATAAACATCAAAGTAAACCCGAAGGTCTGAATTTCTATCTTATAGACCATGTTTCACCACAAAAAAGAGGGGGAGATAGACTCACTAAGTTGAACAGACACAATGGATTTTTAAACTTCAATCTCTAAATCCACAGGTACTAAATGAAGAATCGGACCTGTGGTGCTTTTAGAAGAAACATCCACAATTCCTATTATAGCGTTATTGGCTATCTGTATTTATAATGGAAACCTGAATTTTGAAGAATTCTATTTTGTCCATGACCATTTTCAGGAACAGTACATGTTTCAGAATCATCAGGATTTACAGCTATAGCTACAATTTTAGGGGAGCTGCTAAAACTAAAGTCCCACTATTAAAGAAAATATTTAAGTATTAAAATAAAATAAAATTAATGTTTCCTGAATGTATACTCATGAAGCAAAGATTATTATCTAATGTTTAACATTTAAAACTGAATAAAATAAAATAATCCAGGCCAAGCCCAGCCATATCTAAAGGAATATTTAAGTTCAGCTCACTAAATTAAAAGTACTCTAAAAGATACTAGTGTAACAGATAAATCCATTGAATTACCATCTAGGTTTAGGTTTAGATACATAGTTTTCTGAATGTGCTACATTGTTTCAAACACTGTAGATACACATTCCAAAATATAGTTACATTAGTTCAACAAGGGATCTTTTAATACTTTTTAACTTTACATTGTAAGATACTCAGACATTACATATTGATCTACTGTAGCATTGTGCACTGAAAATCCCCTTTTGCAATATTTTTTTGTATATACACACACACCTTTTCAAAAGTAAATGGTTTTGATTAGTGATATTACACTCTCACTGTGATTATGATTTGATTGACGAGATTGTGGTAATAAAAACAGGGAAAGAAATTCTGGCCAATAAGATACTCTCTGAAGAAGGAGCAAAGGAAGCACCAATACGTGTTAGAGTCTGCACTGCTCATACACGTGGAGTACAGAGACGCCGGGACAAGCATACAGCCGAAGGAAGGGAGACGGGTTGATGAACGAAAGAAGTGATCTTGGAACTGTAACGGGAGATATTTTAAGTGATGTGCCAAGACTCTACATGGACATAAAGTAAGGGGCCATCCAAACTGGATTGAGGGACCTAAGCTGAGCTCTACATCACTGTATGGAAGCATGCTTATTTTGTCTACTCTCATCTTGTATTTACTCCTATTTACTATTATTGTGTATGTCATCATGGAATATCCACTTAATAATAATAATAATAATAATTGTTTCCTTGTACGAACCGTGACAATGACATCTTATTGAAAGACAAGGAAAATGTCCATTCCTTAGCCTCAGCATTAGAGGAATTCTTCTTACTGAATATACCCACAGATACCCCCACCCTGACAATCTGGGAAGCACATAAGTGTGTAATATGGGGTATCCTTTTCAAAATAGGTGCCCAGAAAGCCAGCATCAGGAGACAAAATATCAGTACTCTCCTTAAGGAGATGACCTCCTTAGATTCAAAATATAATTCCTCCATGACCTGGGAAGATCTCTTTTCCCTAAAAACTCACAAGGACAAACAATGCAATCTTGAGACAAAATGTGGCAAAATCGCTTATGTGACAGAAGTACAATCATTTCATCTCTGGTAATAAATGTGGAAAATATTAGCTAGGGTAATAAAAGGACAACGTAAATCCCTAGATTCACCATATCAAAGACACTTATATCTCCTCAGTTTGGTCTTTCCCTAAAATTGCTTCAGTCTCCTGTCACTTCTTTTACCACCTTTATAATCTGGAGAAGGATGGGCACCTGTACACAGAAGATGATTCCTCCCACATAGTCCGTTTCTTGAACAGTTCTCAGAACCCACCCTGTCAAACCAAGCTAGGTTAAACTTAGAGAAAAGTATTACAGACCTTGAAGTAGAGAGAGCACTTGGAGACCCCAGAAACAAAAGCCCAGGCCCAGATGGTTATACTGCAATTTACTATTGCACCTTCCACCAGACCTTACTGTCACATCTTTGTCAGACATTTAACATGGTTTTTAGGGAGTTCACCCGTTCCTTCTCAATCAATGTAAACTCACATTGTGGTCATACCAAAACCAGGTAAAAACTCATCTTAGTGTAGTAGCTATCGCCCTATATCATTACTGAACTTAGATGTCAAGCTATTTGCCAAGATTCTGGCTGACAGTTTGAGATTACACATGCTATGCCTCATCTACCCAGATCAGTGCGATTTCATTCCTGGCAGGGAGGCTCTCTACAATGCTGCCACAACTATATATATCTTATACAAATAGCTAAATCCCAATGTGTCTCATTAATTTTCCTTTCTACTGATGCTGAAAAGGTCTTTGATGGGGCAGATGGTTGTAACTCACTATGGTCTTGGAACACCTAGGCTTAGGGCAGAAGATGTTAGCTGCCATTACCAGCTTATACCTTAATCCTTCTGCCAGGGTTCTTTTCAATTGGTTTTTATCTGATCCCTTCCCCATCTTGAATGGAACATGACAAGGATGTCCCCTCTTTCCCATACTTTTTATTCTTTCCTTGCTACCCCTTCTAAACTCAATATGTTTGGACCCTCAGATAGAAAGTTTAACCATTGGAAGAATCCTTTACACTCTCTTCATACATGGATGATGTCATTATTTAACACAAGTCCAAAAAAGTCACTACCCCTTTAATTAAACTCCTCAACAAATATTCCCATATATTGCAAGTTAAAATTAATTACGCCAAGTCTGAAATTCTCAACGTTAGCCTCACTCCTCCCCAAATGGCATACATACACTCACGATATCAATTTAAATGAACCAAAGATTCCATTTCATATTTAGGAATACAACTCACACATTATCCGCTCTCCCTACTCTTAACTTCTTGCCCCTCCTGTACTCCATAGCAGTGGATTTAAAGGACTCGTCATCTAAATTTGTCTCATGTATTGGTCGTATTAACATGGTGAATATGATGGTCCTTCCTACAATTTAGTACCTTACCATACATATACCCCTTCATATGCTATCCTCTCTACAGAATCTGGTCTCTAAATACATATGGAAGGTGAAAAGACCTAGACTCCATAAAGATCTCATCTTCTGCAGGTAGCATACTGGTGGACTTAGATTACTTAACTTTCAGTTATATTATTGGGCAGCAGCTATATCAAAACGTTTCAAATTTGCAGCTTCCCTACCTAGATTGTGAACCTCCACCTTTTCACACCTCACCCCTGGGGTCGACCCCCTCCAACTTCTTTGATCTCTGAAGTCCTTATACCCTGCCCTGATATCTGATCATATTAAATCTCTCACTTGTAAAATACATGGAAAATCGCCTCACACCAACTCCGTATCCTTCACTGTTAATATCTTTACTGGGTAACCCAGACCTTGGCTTTCTATTGCTTGAGGGTTGCATTGTGGAGTCTGGGGGCAAAGGCATTGACACCCTAGGGACACTTGCTAGACTAGGTGCTCCCCTTTGTGGAGAAGTAATTCTCTGACCCCTCTACCGTACTTAAATTTCTTGGCTGCTCCTTTCTCTGATTTAAACCTAGGTGAAATAGAAATGTTCTAGTGGATATCCTCAGCGTCCTCTGACTCCTTTTGACAGATGTATATCATCTCTCCCCACTGCGCACAAACATCTGCCCTTCTATTATGCTGGTCTGCTTGATCCTCTATTTCTATCTAAATCCTACTTCCTACACATCTAGAGAAGAGACCTCAGTACTGTTTTTGAACTACTTCATCAAAACTGTCAACTTCCTCACAGCTCTGCTGTCTGTGAAATAAATTTTAAAGTTCTTACAAGATAGCATAGGACCCCTGTTCATCTTTCTCAGATATATCCCTTTATTCGTACTTCATGATGGAAATGTCATAATGAACCTGGCAATGCTCCACATGTGGTGGTCTTGTATCCATATTAATAGATATTGGTCTCAGGTCCTTTCCTTCATAAACACTATGTAAAAATCCCCCTTAGTCTTGAAACCTCTCTTAGTCTCTTCCTTTATGACCCTTAGCCTCACACTTTCAAATGCAAAAGTGAGAAAACTTAGTCCTACTACTTGATTGTCACGGTTTTTAAAGGGATAGTAATACCTAAAATGTAAAAACAATTATGTTGTAGGGTTTATCCCCCTGAGTAAAACAAGAGTACTCCCACTGCTGAAAGATGTTTCATTCAAAAGTTATTAATTTTCAAAGTTGAATTTTTTAGGTGCAATATCACAGTGGCCTGAAATTGTACAGTGGCGCTGTTGCTACACGATCCTATGGACAACTCTGGTCAGTTGACCATAAATCTCCATAGGATGGTGTAGCAACAGCGCCACTGTACAATTTCAGGCCACTGTGATATTGCACCTAAAAAATTCAACTTTGAAAATTAATAACTTTTGAATGAAACATCTTTCAGCAGTGGGAGTACTGTTGTTTTACTCAGGGGGATAAACCCTACAACATATTTTTTTTTACATTTTAGGTGTTACTATCCCTTTAAAGACTCTCAGACGTAAGGTTTGGTAAAAACGTAACTTTATTGAAAAGTTAAGGCAATCCCCATAGGGAAACATACATAACAATACAACAATAATAGTCCATACAATAGGTTCTACTGGCCTTGCCTAAAATACCGGGCAAGGCAACCCAAGTGACAGTAGCAATAACAGGCTCTACCGGCCTTGCCTATACCGGGTAAGGCAACCGTGAGATGACATATACCGGTTCTACCGGCCTTACCAATACCGGGCAAGGCAGCCCAAAGGAGTACTGAGTGTAGGCTCTACCGGCCCTGCCAATACCGGGTAAGGCAACCTTAAAGGTGGTAATGTACAAGGTTCTACCGGCCTTACCAATACCGGGCAGGGCAGCCTGAGGAACACTGTAGTAGGCTCTACCGGCCCTGCCAATACCGAGTAAGGCAACCTTAAGGATGGTAACGACAAAGGTTCTACCGGCCTTACCAATACTGGGCAGGGCAGCCTGAGCGAGTAGACCAGCTGTCAGATGACTATGACAGCAGAGAGGAATAGGAACTAAGGACTTACTCAGCAGAAGTCTATTGCCAGGGAAAATTGGATGACTGCATAGGAGTGGACAGCGAACTAGCCTCAGTACTGGATAGATCAGGAGCAAACCAACGTCCGCACGTTGGGACCAACAATAAATATCGCCACCAGGTTAATGGAGTAAACCAGCGTCCGCACGCTGGAACCAACAGAGTATCGCCACCAGGTTAATGGAGTAAACCGGCGTCTGCACGCTGGGACCAACAGAGTATCGCCACCAGGTTAAATGGAGTAAACCAGCGTCCGCACGCTGGAACCAACAATGTATATCGCAACCAGGTTTAATGGAGTAAACCAGCGTCCTCACGCTGGAACCAACAGTGTATATCGCAACCAGGTTTAATGGAGTAAACCAGCGTCCTCACGCTGCAACCAACAGTGTCGCCACCAGGTTTTAATGGAGTAAACCAGCGTCCGCACGCTGGAACCAACAGTGTATATCGCAACCAGGTTTAATGGAGTAAACCAGCGTCCTCACGCTGGAACCAAAAATAAGTGTCGCCACCAGGTCTAATGGAGTAAACCAGCGTCCGCACGCTGGAACCAACAATGTACAAGCAGCAGCGAGAAGAACAATGTCGCCGGAGCGACGGGGCTAGAGCAGGAGCCCTACACTCTAACGGGGAGTCCACCGGGCGAGACTGATGCACTGACAGATGACTGGAACCACCGGAACCGCCGGTGCAGAGTGAACTGGCTGGAGAAGTGGCAGGCAGGAGACACAGGAACTCAGAAAGATTAACCCACTAGGTGCTGGAACGCAGGAACACCGGAACACTAGCATACAGGAACATAGGAACACTGGAACACCGGAACGCAGGATCAGCAGGAACAGCAGGCCCAGAAGCCTGACAAGCAGATCAGGCCAATTGAAGTCAGAAACACCACGAAAGAGCAACCTGGAAGTGCTCAACTTGGGTTTAAAAAGGCTGTGTGAGGAGGGCTAATAGCAGACAGCCAATCAGGAATACTGATACTCCTATCAGGACTAAAGATTCCGCTTCACATAAATCCAAACCCAGGGATGCCCAGGCAGAAACGTCTAGAAAAGTTGCCAGGGATTCCAAGAGCAGTAGCTACAGCCCGCAGAGAGATCACAGACCAAGGACTGAACAGAAGTCTTCTGACTCTAAGCGCTCCTCCAGTGATCAAAAGTCACACAAAAGCAGTGGTTGAAGCAAGGAGAGCTCCTCATCCAAGTCAAAGAATGCAGGTGATACAAGTGAGAACAAGATCTCACACTCCAAACATACATCACCAGAGACCAGGACAGACAAAGGTACCTCAAAGCCGCTCGTCACGACTTTCCACAGACCTTACAAGAGAGACTGATGAGACATCCTTTGTTCCAGATTACAATGAGAGTGACAGACACAGAACAGCACGAATCATGGACACCGTGATATTGATACGGTTTATCAGACGCTCAGACACAGAAGGTTTGGTAAAACACAGTTTTATTAATAATGCAATGATCATGTGACCCCCTCGGGTCCAGTACATACAATACACAATACTGACACAGGTCAGGCTACAGAAATGAATAGTATCCCACACAGGCCCAGAATATACAGTGGTATAGATTCTGACACAGGTCAGGTCACAAGGATTGTAGTAAGCCACTCAGGCCCAGCAGGTACCCAAGGTACTATACTGGCACAGGTCAGGTTATAAGGAGCGCAACAACCCACTCAGGCCCAGCAAGTACCAAAGGCACAATACTGGCACAGGTCAGGTCAGAGTTCGAGTGAAGCTGTAACACAGAGGGCACTGATACCTCAGACCAGGAATGCCATCAGGTTCTAGTAGTGCCACAAACAACGGAGGCTCCTTACGCAGGGAGTGAGCCCAATAGGTAGATTGCCCGTAGGTGACTGAAAGGAGACCCCACGTCACAATACAGTAGAGACTAGACAACAGAGTAACGTAGGCCCAGAACTGCAGACTAGCGGACAATACCTAGCAGTCTGGGTAAGGCTGCAAACTGAAGGGTATATAGGCAACAAGGCGGACTGCAGAGTAATGAGAACAACCGGTACCAACAATAGAGAGTCACGGGAAATGACAGAGCAGAGCTGTGACCATGACATGCTGTAGCACCAAACCATAAAGGAAACGGACGCCCATACCTGGACCGTGAGTCCTAGAACCAAAGGCTAACCGAGGCGCCCAGTAGCCACCCAACCTCGGTAAGTCTAACAAGCAGGTCAAGCGTACCGGGTGCAATACAATACCTAACACAGTAGTGAAAGGAAAACAGCACAAGGTATAATCGTAGGGTTACTGAAGCAGTGCAACAAGAGATGGATGGAGGCAACAGTGACTGTCAGGCACAGCAACGGTACGGAGAAAGGGCCTCCGAATGGCAGGCAACAGGGTAGAATGGTACCGGGAGGTACACAGAGCAGGAACGTCAACAAGGGATTGGGGAGCAAGTTGCCTGGGAGAGACGCTTGGGTACTGGGCTCGGGTATGTAGGTTGTCCTAAGGGGATCATTTAAGAATTCCTGGAAAACCGTGGGAACATTGCAGAGACCGAAGGGCATTACAATGTATTAGTAATGCCCACTCCTGGTGATAAATGCAATTTTCCATTCATGGCCCTCCTTTATCCATACCAAATTATACGCCCCTTGCAGGTTGAGCTTAGAAAATACCTTAGACCCTTTCAATCGATCAAATAGCTCAGTAACCAGTGGAATAGGGTAGGCTTTTATAACAGTGATATGACTGAATCCCCTGTAGTCAATACAGGGTCTCAGTTCACCACTCTTTTTCTTCACAAAGAAGAATCTGGCCCCGGCAGGAGAGGAGGACTTGCGAATGAACCCCCAAGATAGCTCATCCTCAACATAGACTTGACCTCGAGGAGGTATGGCACACGGTTGTAGTTCAATGGTACAATAGTATGGGCGGTGAGGCGGGAGCTCACCAGCCAAGTCCTTATCGAATACATCATGGAACTCTTGGTACTCTTCAGGAAGCAAAGAAACCGAGGATGTGGTTAACAACCTCAGCACTTTTACTAGGCATACCTTGGAACAGATAGGTGATCATGCCATGACTTCAGCCCTTACCCAAACGACCGTGGGATTGTGTTTGTGCAACCATGGATAACCCAGGATCACAGGATAGTGAGGAATTGTGGAATTGTAAGATTTCATGATAGCCCCTTATTATGGTCCCCGTGATTCCCTGTCACTCTCTGTGTTGGTGCTCGCCCATTGGAGGAGGTTGATTGGCCCACCCAGGTTGTTCCTTTACATGCTGGGCCTGTGGTACCTGTCAGGTGCCTTTTCGTGGTGTTCCTGTTCCTGCGCTATTGTTGCTGTGATCCAGTATTCCTGTGTACCGATTCGGCTCGTCTGACTACTCTGCTGTTTCTGTTCTGTGATTGACATGGTTCTGGCTGACTTCCTGCTCCATGATTGACCCGGTTCTGGCTGACGTTCCTGCTCCGTGATTGACCTGGTTCCGGCTGATGATTCCTGCTCCGTGATTGACCGGTTCTGGCTGCCGTCCCTGCTCCGTGATTCATCCAGTTCCTGCTCTCGTCTCTGCCTGGCAACATTCTGAGCCTGTTCGCAGCTTGCACTGTCTGATCACGCCTCCAATGTTCTGTGGCCCCATTTCTGTAGCCTGCTGGTTGCCTCCATTACCAAGCCTGTTGGTTGCCTCCGTTACCGAGCCTGTTGGTTGCCTCCGTTACTGAGCCTGTGAGAGAATACTGCCGAGCTGTAGCCGTTGTCTCAGAGTCTGTCTAGGACACCTGCTGTGCTGGTTGCCTCCGTTACCGAGCCCGTTTGCATAGGCCTGCCAAGCTTGTTGCCTCCCATACTGAGCCACATTAACACTCGTTGAGCTGTTGCCTACTATACCGAGCCTAACTGTTACCACTGCAGAGCTGTACCTCTCGTTAGGTGCTCGTTTTCCAGGAGTTGTCGCACTGCGTGGTGCTAAGGGCATTCCGATACTCTGGCAGTGTGTGCTCTGTGTCGGCACCGGAAGGGTGTCACGGCTCTGGTCCATTCTCGCTCACGGTGTTGTTCCATCCACCCGCACTTGGTAGTGTGTTGGCTCTAGTATCTCGCTTGGGCAGTGTCTCCTCCGTTACAGCACCTAAGGGGTGCTTGGCTCAGGTCCCATTGGCACACGCAGTGTTCCTCCTCTATCGCACCAAGGGTGCTACTTTCTCAGCTCCATTGGCTCTGGCGGTATCTTTCCTCCGTGGCTACACCCCAGTGGGGTATTGGCTCCAGCTACAGTTGGTCATTCGATACCCTTGGGCATTTACCACACTGTTATCTGGTTGTGATTCAATGCAGTCGCACTGCTTGAGCTAGCTAGCTGCACTACTGCTACTGCGACTGTTTATGCACCGGGCATTGGCTAATCACCACCACCACAGAGACTGACTACCAGCTTGAGTGTTAACCATTACCTGTGTTAATGCTATATGCTACCTGCTCCAGCTATATTGAGCCTGTATATTATTCATTACTGTATTACCGATTCTGGCCCCTAGGGGTGCTGTTCCTTAGTTTATTTTAATAAAACTGTGTTTTATTTCTAAACCTTGGTCTGAGTGTCAGAAAACCGTAACACCCCTACAGCCATAGACAAAGGAGCAGTTTCGTGGGTGACCTGAGGCGGCTGTAGGGGTCTACAAACAATTGACTCGAGGACACATGAAGTGGTACGGAGATGCAATGGAATGGAATGCTTTTGGGCGACGCCACTGTCAATAAAGAGGTCCACTGCACCAGAGTCAATAAGTGCCTCTGAAGTAATGGAACTTTTGTCCCAAGAGAGCCCAATGGAGACTAATAGTTTATCCGAATGAATATCCAGGGACACTGAGATGCCACCTAAGGTCTTTCCCCTACAGGGACTTAGGTGTAGTTGTTTCCTGGACGTGTGCAACAAGTTCACAGTAGGTGCCATGCCTTACCGCAGTAATGGCACAGGCCCTCCCTCCTCCTCAAGGCCCTTTCCGCAACTGAAAGGCAAGTGAACCCAATCTGCATGGACTTCACATCGCCTTAGGTCTCGAGGCTAGGAGGCGCAGGAGGAGAGGGAGACACTTGTGGGGATGAAAAGCTTGGAGTTAAATGAATGGGATGCCTCAGCAGGCACTCCCTAAAGGAAGGTCTCTCATGGATTCGTAAGTCAATCAGGATACAATATGAGACCAGTTCCTCTAAATCTCGGGGGAGGTCCCGGGCTGCAATCTCATCTTTAACCATATCTGAGACCCCATGTAATGGTTTGTTCGACACACAGACACAGTAGGTTTGGATAAAACTGTCACGGTTTTGAAGACTCTCAGACTTAAGGTTTTGGTAAAAAACATAACTTTATTGAAAAAATAAGGCAATCCCCGTAGGGTTAATCATACATAACAATACAACAACAATCGTAGTAAAATAGGTTCTACCGGCCTTGCCAATGATACCAGGCAAGGCAACCCAAGTGACAGTATCAGTTACAAAAGGCTCTACCGGCCTTGCCCATACCGGGTAAGGCAACCGTGAGGTGACATGAACCGGTTCTACCGGCCTTACCAATACCGGGCAAGGCAGCCCAAGGGAGACTGAGTATAGGCTCTACCGGCCAATACCGGGTAAGGCAACCTTGAAGATGGTAACGAGCAAAGGTTCTACCGGCCTTACCAATACCGGGCAGGGCAGCCCAAAGCGTAGACCAGCTGTCAGATAACTATGACAGCAGATAGGAATGGATACAATGGCTTAATTGCAGCAGAAGTCTATAGCCAGAATATCAGACAACTGCATAGGAAAGCATACAACGAACTGTCCTCAGACTAGTGTTCAGGAGCAACCAACGTCCTAGCGTTGGACCAACGGTATGAGCGCAACCAGTTAAATATGGAGCAAACCAGCGTCCGCACGCTGGGACCAACAGAGGTTCTCGCAACCAGGTTAATATGGTGTAAACCAGCGTCCGCATGCTGGGACCAACAGTGATTCTAGCAACCAGGTTACTATGGAGTAAACCAGCGTCCGCACGCTGGGACCAACAGTAATTCTAGCAACCAGGTAATATGGAGTAAACCAGCGTCCGCACGCTGGGGCCAATAGTAATTCTAGCAACCTGGTAATATGGAGTAAACCAGCGTCCGCATGCTGGGACCAACAGTGATTCTCACAACCAGGTTAATATGGAGTAAACCAGCGTCCGCACGCTGGGACCAACAGTAATTCTCGCAACCAGGTTAATATGGAGTAAACCAGCATCCGCACGCTGGAACCAACAGTGATTCTCACAACCAGGTTAATATGGAGTAAACCAGCGTCCGCACGCTGGGACCAACTATAATTCTCACAACCAGGGTTATGGAGTAAACCAGCATCCGCTAGCTGGAATCAGCCACGACAGCTGAAGCGGAATAGTAACAATGTCGCTGGAGCGACTGAGCAAGAGCGAGAGCCCAGTAATCTAGCGGGAGTCCACCGGAGCAGACTAATGCGGTGACAGATGACCGGACACTGGAATCGCTGACAGAGAGCAACCGGCAGGAGAGACGGCAGACTGGAGACTCAGGAACTCAGGAGGATTAACCCGCGAGGTGCTGGAACACAGGAACACCGGAACACTGGAACAATAGTGCACAGGAACACCGGAACACAGGATCACTGGAACGCTGGAACACCGGAACGCAGGAACAGCAGGCCCAGAAGCCTGACAGAAGGTCAGGACAGGTGAGGTCAGAAACATCACGAAAGGGCAACCTGGGAGTGCCCAACCAGGGTTTAAAAAGGCAAAGTGAGGAGGGCAAATAGCAGGCAGCCAATGAGTAGTTCCAGCAAGTGATAGACACCAGATAGCACGAATCACGGGCACCGTGATAAAAACACAATTTTATTAAACAATAAAGAACACAATAACCTTCACGGGTCCTGTAATAAATACACAATATAGTACAGCCACAAGACAGGTTATACAGAGGTAGGCCCATACAGGTCCAGTATATGTAGAAAGTCCATAGAACAATATACTGACACAGGTCAGGCAGATCTAGTGTGAGTCCCAGTTTATCAGTACTGAATGGGTTAATATTGGGCAGAGAAAGTTGACAGACCTTATTAGTGCAAGGCCCTTTAAGAAGCTCAAACAGAGGTGAGAGCTTCCACTCGAGTAACGCCCAAGATAATGGATACCAGACAATTGTGGATGGCCGTAGCAGTAACGGAGACTGAGCAACTTGAGCACTGCCGTAGCAGTAACGGAGACTAGGCAACTTGAACACTGCCGTAGCAGTAACGGAGACTGAGCAACTTAAACACTGCTGTAGCAGTAACGGAAACTAAGCAACTGGACACTGCCGTAGCATTAACGGAGGCTGAGCAATATGAGCACTGCCATAGCAGTAACGGAGACTTAGCAATTTGAGCACTGCCGTAGCAGTAACGGACACTGAGCAACGTGGGCACTGCCGTGGCAGTAACGGAGACCAAGCAACGGGACACTGCCGTAGCAGTAACAGAGACTGAGCAGCTTGAGCACTGCCGTAGCAGTAACGGAATCTGGTCAACGTGAGCACTGCCATAGCAATAACGGAAACTGAGCAACTCGCCCTGAGAGGCACCCAACCTGGAACTGCATGTAAGGCAGCCAAATAGGAATGTCGCCTGGGCGACACGGAGGCAACCAAGACCAATCTGCAGAGCTGTCCGGAGACAGCGAGGGACTAGCACTACCCTAACCGGGGACCGGTCAGAGCGCACAGAGGAGGCACGGCCCCACAGCAGCCCAACTGGGCAGGATCCACACAGAGCAGGAACGTAGGACAGTCCAAGTTGGTGCACGGAGCAGGAAAGCCAGTCAATCCAAGTCAGTACACAGAGCAGGAACGTCAGCCAATCCAAATCGGTACACGGAGCAGGAACGTCAGCCGTGCCGGGTCGGTACATGGAGCAGCAACGTCAGCCAAGCCGGGTCGATACACAGGAGATAAGAAGCAGAATGGTCAGGCAGTCCGGGTCAGTGCACAGGCAGGAAACAAGAAGCAGAGCAGTCAGGCAGGCCGGGTTGATACACTGAGAGCTCACACGGATCAGGAACAAGCGCTGGTACTGTAACACCACAAAAGGGCACTGGAGAAGTGCCAGAACCCAGCATTTAAGGACAAATGCTGGGCGGGACAACAACTGAACAGCCAATAGTGGAAGCAGGAGTGGACTATTGACAGAATGTCGCCAAATAGCACGGGTACCGTGATACCCCATTAGATAAAGCAGCCACGAGAGCCTCATTATTCCAACCAACCTCGGTAGCCAGGGTACAAAATTCTATAACATAATAGGAAACCATCCTTGTACCCTGCTGAAAGGACATTAGTTACTTGGCAGCTGAGGTGGAACGGCCCGGTACATCAAATACCCTTTTAAAGGATGCCACAAACTCAGGGTAATTGTATACTACAGGTTTCTTCATCTCCCAAAGTGGAGTAGCCCATGCCAAGGTCCTGTCAAACAGTAAAGAAATCCTTAGGCCCACCTTACTCCTATCAGATGGGAAGGACTGAGGTACCATCTCCAGATAGATACCAACCTGATTCAGGAAACCTCTGCTCTAGTTAGGGTCACCTCCATAATGCTGGGGAAGAGGGGCAGATCCTATCATGCAACACTGGAATCACCATTGGCAGCCAGAGTGGGAGCTGCAGCACTTACAGGGTCAGCCTGTGTTGGAGGCCACTGAGGTGGTGGAACCAGATGCTCAGTACGGAGCAACAAGTCCTGGAGGGTTCCACAAAATGGTCCATGAGTCCTTGTGTACTGTTAGGAACCAGGAACCAGACAGGACACAAAAATTTAAAATGCAATGCACCTTTATTATAGTAACAAAAGCAGAATCGTGATCCAAGAGCATAAACCAAAAGACATGCCAGGATCAGGAACCAAGACAGGTATTCAGCCAAGCTGGAGTCAGGAACCCAGAAGTCTGCAATGTCTGGAACAAGCCAAGGGTCAGGAACACAGAAGTTCGCAATGTCAGGAACAAGCCAAGGGTCTGGAACACAGCTAAACAAGAGTGCAGGAAAATCCACAGCAGCCAGCAGCAACAACATAGTAACATAGTAATTTAGGTTGAAAAAAGACTTGCGTCCATCTAGTTCAACCCTTTTTTTATTCCTGTTTGCCATCACCAATCCAAAAGAAGGCAAAAAAAAAAAACCCTCATTACAGCAATTTAAAATTCTGCATTGAATGGGGGGAAAAAATTCCTTCTTGATTCCAAATAGCAATCAGATTTCTGCTTGGATCAACAAGCACTAACTAAATATTAATCCCAATACTAACTTACATAGCCCTCTATGTTCTGCTCTTTTAAATAAGCATCCAGGCCCTTTTAAAAGGCATCTAATGTAGTCAATAGCACCACCTCTTCAGGCAGTGAATTCCATACCATTATTGTCCTCACTGTAAAGAAACCCTTCCGCTGCTGTAGATGGTATCTCCTTTCCTCAAGTCTAAGCTGGTGGCCCCTTGTCCTTTGTACTGTTCTGTTAATGAACAGGTCTTTGGAGAGCTCTTTGTATGAGCCCAGAACATATTTATATAGTGTTATCATATCCGCTATAAGACACTGTTTTTCTAGTGTGTAGAAGTTTAACTTTTCTAGCCTTTCTTCATAACTTAAACTTTCCATTCCCCTTACTAGTTTTGTAGCCCTCCTCTGCACTCTCTCTAGCTCCCTAATGTCCTTTTTCAGAAAGGGCGTCCAGAATTGAACAGCATATTCTAGGTGGGGTCTTACCATGGACCTGTAGAAAGGCATAATAATATCTTCCTCCCTTGAGTCAATGCCCCTTTTAATGCATGCCAATATCTTATAGGCCTTTGCAGCTGCCAGCTGGCACTGCATGCTACTGCTAAGTCTATTGTCTACCATGACTCCCAAATCCTTTTCATTAGTAGATTTTCCCAGATAAACACCATTTAACCTATATGTTGCATTTTTATTATTGTGCCCAAAATGCATAAATTTACACTTATCTATATTGAATCTCATTTGCCATTTGCCTGCCCATTTACTCAATTTGTTCAAATCCTCTTGTAATGAAGACACATCCAGTTCAGACCTTATAACCTTACTTAATGTTGTGTCATCGGCAAACACTGATACATGGCTCCCTATGCCCTTTGGGAGGTCATTAATAAACAGATTAAAAAGAAGAAGACCCAGGACAGATCCCTGAGGTAGTACAGGACAATCAGGAAGTGAGCCAAGCTGCGTTAAATACACTGAGAGGGTTGGCTGAGAACAGTCAGGTGAGTAATCAGAGAGGTCAACTGATTCAGCCTGACCCAGGAACTCAGAAGGCAGCAGCAATGGATAGCAGAGCACTAGATTAACTTAGACAGCAGAATCAATAGGCAAAGTTGGAGCAGCTCAGCCAAACCTTGACAATGCCTTTGGGAAATAAAATAATATTTGTTATGTGTTGTGTGTAAGTTCAATGCTCCCATTGATTTCAGTGGAGTGAGTTAAGGGAAAAAAGAGGAAAATCGTCTCTTTCACAGAAAATTATTTGCAAAGTGGGAAGTGCCATTATTCGCCAATTTCAGTTTGAGGGGAACCTTTTCACTCATCCCTACTGAGGAGCAGGCTAGTGTGCCACAGACTACCGTGGACACAATGGGAATGGAGTCCATTGATGCGGGACTAGGACAGAAATACTCCTGGTCCTAGTTACAGTGCTGATTCTGAGACAGTAGCAGCAGCATCATTCTCTGCCCCAGACAGTGAAAAGGAATGTGGAGGAGAAGAAGGAAGAGGACATTCCTCTCCACCTTTTTACTTCCCCTGAAGTCCTTGGTGTGGAACTATTTTTCTCTTGGGGCAGGCACAGTGCCATCATCAGTGATGGCACTCTGCAAAATTTGTGACAAATCAGTAAAAAGGGGAAAGGAGGACATGAACCTTGGCACAGCAGCCCTGTGTGAAACATGTTAAAGCCAAACACCCACCAAAGAAATCAGGCACCACTGGTGTTGTACCCCCTGACTTTCCAGAAAGGCAACAAGATTCAAGGCAGAGATCAAAGAAGAGGAAAAATATAGAAACCCAGCCAGAGGCTGAAACTTTTATGGTGAGCGAAACACCTTGGTCACCATCACCTTCTAGCTATAGGGTAACTAGATCTTCTGGCAATCCACCTCATTCATGTTTACCTCCCACACTGGTTGATAGCCATTCAGAAGATGTCAGGATGTGACAATTTATGTCCACCCATTGCACATTCTGTGGTACACTGATCACATATGGAAGTGTGGTGGTTGATAAAAGCAACCAGGGCATAAAGCAGCAACTGAGGAGATTCCATCTTGCAGAATATGCTGATGGCAGGGAGGGTTCCTAATTACTATTAAACTGTCTACAAGCTGCCATTTGTCCTTAGTAGGGATTGGTGAACATTTTTGCTTCATGCTGAAAACAGCAAAAAATGGTACTTTCCTCTTGGCAGAAAGTGCAATTTTTCCAGCTTTTTTCATCTAGCTCATTGCATTGAAATCAATAGGTAGAAAAAATGTTCTCCACCTCAAGAAGGTTTTCTACAGCCATATAAAAGGCTGTCAAGCTCTCACAGCAGCCATTGTGTGTTTGTGAGAGGAAAGAGCAGCATGTTTTTGAGCTAGAGAAGATAGGCAAATAAAGAGGAATTTAAGCTTGGTTTTAGGGAATCATTTACGTAGGACATTGGTTCTCTGTAGTAGGGGAGTCTGGGGGCACAATGGGGAGAAGAAGGGAGGAAGGAAATTGACACAAATACCCCAAAATTTGGTGTGACTGACTGGCAAGAGACAGGCAGTTGGGGTCCAAATTGCTTGATGATTTTACATTTATTGTCTCTGTGCTGGGGAAGTCTGGGGAAAAAAGTTGTAGATTTTGTTTCTTAGTTATATATATTTTTGGGACTAACTGTGATAATATATGGTGGACAACTTAAAAAATAAATAAAAAAACAAATAGTTAAAGAAATAAATATATTAGACAGCTGACTGGGAGCTATGTGACTGAGGCAGACTTGATAGAGCAGATGACATTGAGAATTTTGTTGAGGGACAAGGAAAGACATCACACTCCATCGGTTGTGTACTGTAGAGAGTAAAAACACACACAGTAGTTGAGTAATATCTAGCAAATGCGCAAGCGGGAAGGGGAAAGGTGGAGGAAGTGCAGGGGCATGGGATGGGATAAAAGTGTAAGTGCAAAAAACTTACTGCAGCAATCTTTGCTGCAGCATGTGCAATAAATGAAGATAGGGATCCCTATCCTCCCGGGGTGGCTGCAGTTTGTCAAGGTTCCACCAATCACACCATACCAGTCCCCCATCACCACTACCATATACTTCTTACACATTGTAGGCTGTACTTTATTTTTTTAATTACATAACATCATCATGAATATGTGCCAGTGTCACTTAAGCAAGAAGCAAGTGCTGTGGACAAAGGACAAAGGCACTCTACATGCTAACACATTTTTCAAGGTATATGTTGCTGTAGGACTCACAACTTTGACTTCTAGCTACTTATTTCTCCACTACAGCCCTCAGAAGAAGTAATATTTTGCTGGGAAATGTTGCACCATATTAAACATAGGAAAAATATGTTGCAATAAGAAAAATGTGTTGGGATAGAAGAAAAATGTGTTAGAATGTGTTAGAATAGGAGAAAAAATGTATTGAGTAGGCAAAAAATGTGTTAGAATATGCAAAAAATGTGTTTGAATAGGACAATAATGTGTTGGAATAGGCAAAAAATTTGCTGGAATAGGCGAAAAGGAGGAATATTTTGCTTTGGAGAAAACGTTTGCAAAAAACGAAAAACCGCCCGTGTTGCGCAAAAAGCTATGCAGGAAATGTTTTGCACTTTTCGCCCACCCCTAGTACTTAGCAGGGAGTGGAGAAGGGGCGTAGTGACAGCAGCAGTACTTGGTTTCTGGTGGGAGAATTTCACACTGGGGACCCTAAGTGTCATGGAGCTTGGATAGAGTTGTGTCAGGTGTTTCATGTGAGCAAAGATGTATCCATTGTTCCCAGTCACTCCCTTATTTACCATACAGTGTGCACATTGCAGTTGATAATGAGAGGCACAGCTCCTCTCAAGGGAAAAATTTCTATTCTAGTAACAACACACCCACGATTTTGGAGGAGGGGCTGGTGGAGAAGCATTACTGCATAATTTCTCCTTTTCTCCACCTATTCCTGAAGTGGTAGGGGCTAGTAATGGTGCTGCTACTGCCTCAGGCACATCACTGGAGATAGTTGTGGCAAGTAGAACCTTCATCATCCATCAACCATGTTACTGCTGCTGTTGCTCCCATTACTTTGAGCTGCCTAATCATCCTTCCATTTAAGCAACTAAGCAGCAACAGCAAGAACAGCAGTCACAAATTCCGCAATTGCATTGGGGCTTTTGACAATTGCCAGTTGCCACTGGCCAACACGACATGACCTGCTGGCACTAAACCGGTAGGGCATTCTTCATTTTCAGTGCTTGTTCTTTAAAAAAAACAGAGGCGTACAAAAAAAATTTAAATTTTTGGGGGCTTTTTTCTACCAATCCTAAGTCCTACAAATCAGTGTTTCCTAGGGCTTGTGCCAAACAATCTATGTCCTACGAATCAATGTTTCCTCAGGGTTTGTGCCTCTAATAAGTCATACAAATCAATGCCTATTCAGGCCTTGGACCTAACACATGTCCTACAAATCTTCCTCTACAAAATACTCTATCCTGTGAAGTATCCCATCAAGTATCAGTCTACCCAGTCGCATCTTATGTCAGGGAGTCTCTATCTCGTTACTTACCAATTTCTTATTTTATTTATGTATATTTTATTAACTGTTCCCCCCAGTACCAGTCAACGACTGACTCCCAAAACAGATTCCCTGTTCAACTGCTTCTTTCCCCAGACTCTACCCACTAACACAGGCACCATTCTCAGACCACTTCTATACCATATCTTAAAAATGTTCGCCCATCCCTAGTCAGACATTCCAATTGTTTTCTCAAACCATTTATAGACAGGCACAGTGCTCCTTTTCAGTTGTTGAATATTGAGCCTTCGCGTTTCAGCTAACATTCTAACCATTATCTCTCTCACTCTCAACTTCAACTGTCTCTGGAGAAGAGGGAAAATTTGGAGTGATCTAGAGCTTTATCATCAGAAATTAATTCATCCTCTGTATCACCCACCACTTCTTGCCATTTACTGTTATAATCATCTAGTCTTTTTAGAGGTCTCAAACAATTTCTTTTTACTTTTCCCCTTTAAAAAGTTTCACAATGTTCCCTACTACTTTCAGAACAGGTGTTTTTATGCTTATTTGTCTCACTGTCAGATATAGCAGTTGGTTGAACTGCTACACCTTCTTGCACTATGCCATCATCACTGGAATGTGACAAGTTGTCATCTTCAATGTTTTTAGATGGTTTATTAATAGTACTGGTGCTGCTACACTGAACTGAACTGCTCCTAATCCTTTCTCCCTCCTTCTCCTGTATTTGTTTGACATTACTCAACTACTATGTGTGCTTTTAATGTTTGTTCGTGATGTCTTGCTTTGGATTTATGCAAAATACTCTATCTCGTCTAGTATCAGTCTGACTCAGTCACAGCTCATTTCAGGGTCCCTGTTTCTATCACCTATCTTTTTTTTAATTAGTTTAATTAACTATCCCCCATCCCTGTCAACAATATAAAACCTCACTCCCTGTTCAACTGCTTCTTTCCCCAGACTCCCTAGGGCAGAGATAACAGCCAGATCAGGAAGGAACTTGGTTCACAGCTGCCTGTGTCTATTTGGTCACACAAAGTTTTGGGATATTGGGTTAAACCTCCTTTGCTCCCTTCTCACACCCCAGACTCCACTAGGACAGATATAACAGCCAGAACAGGAAGAAACATGCATCACAGCTGCTTTTGTCTTCCCAGTCAGTCACACAAAATGTTGGGGTAATTTTCTTTTGCCCCCTTCTTACACTGTCAGTCTCCCCTGACACACAGATAACAGCAAGATCATGAAGGAACTTGGATCACAGCTGCCTGTATCTATTCAGTCACACACCATTTTGAGGTATTTGGGGTAAGACTTCTTTGCTCCCTTCTCACAACCACAGGCTGCCCTAAATTAGATCATGGTTATCTGTGTCTTCCCAGTCAGTCACACAGAATTCTGGGGTATTTGGGGTCAACATACTTTCTCCTTTCCTGTGCCCCAGAGTGCCCCAGACTGCCCCAATACCGAGAACATATTTCCTGCTATAAGACTCCCTAAACTAAGCTTCAACTCCACTTTATTAGCCTGCCTTCTCTATCTCAAAAATGTTACGCTTCCTCTTCCTCTCACAAACACAGAATGGCATGCTTTGGGAACCTGATACCCCCTTGATACTATGCCTATGGGAAGGAGAGGAAATGTGCCACATTTTGGGGAGAAATTCAGTCTTCCCATTGATTTCAATGCAATGAGCTAGGCCAAAAAATCAATAAAATAAAACGCACTTTTTGTGAAAAATGTACCACTAGGAGAAAAGTGCTATTTTTCTTCCGTGTCTCTTTTGAGGCAAAATATTTTGCCCATCCCTATTCAGGACACAAAGGTCCCTATTTTTCAGCCATGCTTCCGAGTTCTTTGTTACAAATGTGCATAATACCTTCTACTCTATTGTTTAACATGTTAACAACTTTTTTCTTGGAAACTTTGATTATAGCACTCTGGACATATCTAAAATATCAAGAAATTAAAGTCTACAATATTGAAACCTGCAATTAAAATAGAATCAAACACTAATTGTGACATCAAAGTACAGTCTTTCATATAAGTACATGTATTAGTTTTGCATAAATTTATGTATAAACACTTATAGTTTTCTCCAATGTATTTCATAACATATTTGAAACATTGCAAGGTAAAATTATTCTACATTATTTGCAAAAATACATTTACTGTTAGTAATTGTAATATTGAAACAAAAATCCTGGATGTCATTATTCACTATTTTTTGCTTTCTCATCAGCTTAAAAGGGTTGTCTTATTATGTATAGGACTGTCATAAACATGCATTATTTTAACTCTACATAATGACACAGCATTAGTTAACACTATTCTAAAAAAAGGTTTCTATAACATATTTTTATCTGTGACTCACTTAGAGCTATTTATGTCAATGGCAAGTTTTCCATTGAGAATATTTCTATTTCATTCACACCTATGTTGGCAAAAATAATGCATCAAATTATTTCTATTCACACTTTAAACAGTGAATGTTAACGTTACCCCAGTTTTCTGCTTAACACTTTGCTTACCATTTATTTAAAACCAGGAATTTTATTTTCTAAGCTAATGAAATCACACTTAAAGGGATAGTAATACTTAAAATGTAAAAAAATATGTTGTAGGGTTTATCCTCCTGAGTAAAACAAGAGTGCTCCCACTGTTGAAAGGTGTTTCATTCAAAAGTTATTAATTTTCAAAGTTGAATTTTTTTAGGTGCAATATCACAGTGGCCTGAAATTGTACAGTGGAGCTGTTGCTACACCATCCTATGGAGATTTATGGTCCCGGGACCAGAGCTGTCCATAGGATCGTGTAGCAACAGCACCACTGTACAATTTCAGGCCACTGTGATATTGCACCTGAAAAAAAATCAACTTTGAAAATTAATAACTTTTGAATGAAACACCTTTCAGCAGTGGGAGTACTCGTTTTTCTCAGGGGGATAAACACTATAACATATTTTTTTTTACATTTTAAGTATTACTATCCCTTTAAAGCAATTTATCTTTGTTTCAGTTTTCCTCAAAAGTATTGTATGAAACTGGCAAAAGTCAAACTTGACTGGTAAAAGTCAAACACGTATTGTATGAAAATGGTAAAAGGCAAACATGACATGCACTAAAAATATATAATGTGTTTTTATTTTAGCAATAGTATATAGTTTTGTATAAAAAGCAATGACTGTGCAAAGTAGGGATGGCTGACAAATACCCAGACCTGTCACACTGCATTGGTACCCATACTGACCCTTGTCTTCATCCTATAGTAGCCATAGAAACACAAATAATGACCTCCAGCTGTGTTCCACTGCACTGGTAGCCATAGAACCCCACATTTTAGCCCCCTTATCCTTGTCTCATGGCAGCAATAAAAATCACACATACTGACCCCCAGCCTTCTACCACAGTGGCCATAGAACCACATATACTGGCCATCAAGGTTTGTCCAGCTATCTGGCAGTCACTGGTATGGGCAATGTTAGGCCTCCAGTTGCTGTCAGATTCTAACTCTCATTAGCCCCACCAGGTAATTTTTTGCAGGAATTATGGAGGTTTTAGTCTGGCAGCAGCTGGATGGCCTAGTGTCACCCACCATTTCTGTGATCATCAGACCCATAGTAACCATAGAACCACAAGTACTAAATCCATCCAGCCGTGTCACATTGTAGCCATATACCCGCAAATTCTAACTCCTTTCCAAGCCTCGTCCCACAATAGTCAATGAACCATACATACTGCCCTCCAGCCTTTTCCCATTACAATGATATACATAGAACCACTCATCCCATCCTCTAGCCTTGCCCTACTGAACTGGTACAGACAGAATGTCACATACTGAGTCTAATCTCCTCTTGTCAGAGGAAAAAGAGAATATTCTGGGGAGTTTCTGTATGCAGGAATATTCACTGTAAAATTCCTGTGAGAATGGTCAAGCGTCTGCATATTCCCTGGATTCATTTTATATTCTGGATAGTCCTTATATCCTCGGACGGATCACAGATGTTATTTAAAGTCACTTGGAATATAGCACCTGACTGAGGCCTTGATTCAGCTGAGGCTAGTAAAAGAGCCCATACGGCAATGTTGGCTAATGGCTCGTTAGCGATAAGTACTAGCGGTAAAGCACTGATTTTTCGCTCAAACACACAGTCACCCTCCCAAACACTAACCCTATACTAGCCTTAACAGCAAAGTTCTACAAGACTACCCCTAACACTCGCCTATCACCCAGATCTTTGTAACACTTATCTGTCATCCACCATCCGTCGTCTTTTTCTATCTTCCTTTTTCTGTTTTCTCAAATCTTCTTTCTTCTTTGTCTTCTTTCTTAATAAAAGGAGATGTCAATGTAATTTTAAACAAAAAAGATGCCCCCAACGTATGCCGTAGCTAACCCTTGAGTGACTGAGGGGTAACCCTCTGGCGCTCAGAGTTAAATGTAGTATGGCATATTTTTTCAAAAGTAAAATTCAGCCAGTCCTTAGTTAAGTTAAATATTGGGATCCATAATTAAAAATGCATTTGTGTGCTTAAATAAAATTCCACTGCCACATCTGATAGCTCCGCTAGTGGGGGCAGCAATGTCTACCAGCACAGACACCTCCCTTCCATATTTGCTGGGCCTTTTCCTGAGTCCCATTTACGACATTTTGAACAGAGACTGGCTTTTTTATATGACCAGTCTCTGTTCAAAATGTATACCAGACTGCCATTTGCTGAGATGTGTGCTTAAGCACCTCCCAGCCAATCAGCTTCTAGCTGCTTTTGTCACACCCCCCCTTACAAGCTGATTGGCTGGGAGGTGCATAAGCACACATCCTAGCCAATGGCACTCATGGGGTTAATTCTGGTAACATTTGACACATTTTTTGAGTACTTTAGATGTATTGAATTTCTCTGCGTGGTCAATTCAGATATTAATTAATCACTAGTAAATGCCTACCATATAGCAACCTTAGTAGGAAATATCCCAGATTCCTCATTAGTCATTCTTGTACCATCTAACATTATTATAAATATTATTACAATTACAGTTTGCAAAAATTCTTGCAAGAAAATAATTATTTATATTCTACTCAAAATGAGAGGTACACAAAACCTTGTGACATCACTTGCCCAATGCAACCTGAAAAGAAAGTTCAGATTTGCTATAATATTTATGCTGTTCTGTATGTACTTTGATCAAAGCAGGGAAGCAGACTTGAGGGGTATAAAAAGCTCAATGTTAAAGAAAATCCTCTAATTTACTTGTGCATTTGCCATTTGCCTATTCAGAAATGGGTGGACCATATCTGGCCATTGGTTATTCATCTATAGCTTCAAGCAGGTGAATCCCATTGTAATCAATGGATGCAAAATGTGCCCACATTTTGTATGTGTTGTGCACACATCTCTTCAAAATTATGCTATTTGCACTGTATTAATTAAGTTTCCCTGTAATAAGCAAGGTATGGTAATGTAATTAATAATTGATGGGTTCCTCATTGATGATCTCAGTAAAGTGCTGTCAAAAAGTAACACATTTGATACACTATTTTTCATGTAGATTGATGTATCCCCCTCAAGGAATGAATATATGAGGTGATAAAAGGGGAGATTCTTCATTTATAATCATTTCTGTTGTGTAAGTCAAAGAAGCTGTGCTCTAGGTGAATAAAGTACAAGGGCTGGACCCTTGTCATCACTGGTCCTACTACACTACATAGGAAACTAGTATGTAATGAAGGAATATGAACACTTCTCTGATGAGTAATACATCTTTATTTTTCTGTCAGTGACTGTTGTTTACAAACACTGGAACTTGTAACAGTCCAATATTTTATAATGTATTGTTTATTTTTAATGAGGAGAAGGGTATTCCTATATATGTTTATAATTTAGATATTGACAAATGGAAGACTTTTTAGATTATTGTATAGCTGCTAATTTTATACAAGCAGTGTCAACCCTAATTTATTCATGTCTGAGTCATATGTGATTCAATGTACTTACCCGGGTAAACACTCTTTCATAAATCTGGATCATAATCTTTAAACAAAGACGACAATTAAAAGGCAGAAATTGAACAGAATGAAAAAGTCACTATACTACTCAATATCCTGCTCTTTATAACTTCTCTCGTTTAATGGCTTATAATGAGGAAGCAAAAACAGATGGCAATCTAAAAGCTATAAGCAGAGCAACAGGAAACGTAAAATAAAGCTGTATCAACTTCCATATTTTATGTGCACTTACAGTGGATGGAAGCTAAACTGTATCATTCAATTCTGCATTTGTTCTGCATAAAGTATTATGATGGTATTCTGAAAATTGACCCATAATATAGCATACAATTGATGTGTAGTTTGTGCCAAAACATTTACACTAAGTACAAAAGTTTAGTATGGTATATTCCAACACATCTCTACACATCAGGCTACATATATTTTCTTATTATTATTAATAGTACAACTACAGACCGAACTCACAGACAGATCATTTTAGTAAATTGCTCTATAACACTAATATTATATTTGGATGCATAAATGGTACATCATTCAGAGAGGCAGTATGTATGGTTTAAACTTCTTTTTAATTTACTGACTTTTGGGTCCTCAAATAGAGATTCAGTTGCATAGTCTCTGGAAATTTTCTGATAAAACTCTGTGCCCTATAATAAATGTTTCAGCCCCTTTGTGATTTTCTCTATTTATCTCTAGTTATCTACAGTAGCTATCTAGCTAGCAATCCAGCTGTAATCTTGGTAGCAAATAACTAGCTACCTAGCTAATTATCTGCAGCAGCTATCTGTCTATCTGGTTATCTATGTATCTCTCTATCTAACAATCTATGTACACATACCACAGTACCAATTGACCTATCCGTCCATCCATCCATCTCTCTCTCATATATATATATATATATTGAGAGATGGATGGATGGACGGATAGGTCAGTGGGTACTACTGGTATGTGTAAATAGATTGTTAGACAGAGAGATAGATAGATAGACAGATAACCAGATAGACAGATAGCTGCTGTCCAAAGTGATGGGTACTCCGAAACCACAGAAAATACCTGGGTGCTCTTGCTATTAAAGTGCATACAAAAAATGGTATCAAAAGTAAATCTGATATCAAAACCAGGAACTCACAGGATTTAAATAAAACAAATACATTTTATTAATGTCAATGTTTCGACCCTACTGTGGGCTTTCCTCTGCATGCTAACACATTTTTTAAGGTATATGTTGCTGTAGAACTCACAACTTTGTCTTCCAGCTGTTATTCCAGCTAAACATAGGAGAAAAATGTGTTTGAATAGGAGAAAAATGTGTTAGGAGAAAAATGTGTTGGAATAGGCAAAACATTTTCTGGGATAGGCAAAAAGGAGGAAAATTTTGCATTGGAGACAAGGATAAAACTTTTGTGAAAAAAAGAGAAAAATTATCCTTTTTTCACAAAAAGTCATGTGGGAAATTCGCCCACCCCTACTAAAAATAAGCAATATAACAAATGACACGTGACTTCTTATCAATTGATTAGGAACCAGTCCTACATGATATTGATGAAAACTTTATAGTCCCAGTTCAAGAAATTAGTCCAAGTCTGTCAAGTTATGAGATAAAAAAGGAATTAAAAATGAATTAATAAAAATGTATAATTAGCAAATTATATTCAAAAACAATTAAGTCTAAAGCTTCATAAAATGTATCAAAAATAGGCCCAGAGTAGTATGTTCCCATGAGTGGACAGGAAAAGAAACAGTGAGTTTTTGCAACCTGGATATTACAATGTATTTGTCTTTAGTATCAGTGTATATAATAACAAGATATGATCACAGATGCAAATGGCAAGATTGTGTTGATCAGGTGGAGGTTAGATCTCCTACCCCCAAATTATCGCTTTGAGTGCCAGAGAGGTATTCAATGCAAACACAATGCATTGGATACCTCTCTTGCACTCAAATGGAGAAATGCTTATAAAATAATCTCTTGACATATTGCGTATCAGTATAGTAAATATGATCTGCTTGCCAGATAACCAAGTTAATCAAGGCACATCTGTATACCAGGATCACTGTTTGTTCACTGCAGCAGGAATCATGGTCCAGGTCCTCCCTGGATACCACATGCATCCTTCTAACTGAAAATATATCCAAGGTATATTGTTTATATTTAAACATCAATGTCTCCTTTCTTTCTGAGTCACAGTTATGATACAATAATTTATGAATAAGGGTGCTGCTGTATTTTTGTTTAAATCTTTGAGGCATTTCAGGGCATCCACAGTCCTTTGTTCAGGAAATTAAAAAACAAAATAGAATGCCAAAATTGGTGGATCCGATTTTTTAAGGTGTACTAACCAATCCGAGTAGAAAGTCCATATGTTCCTCACTTGAAAAAAAAAATGTCAAAATACAATAAAATACAGAGACATATTTGAAGACATTACCTCATATTGAGAATAGTGCATGAATAAAACCAATATTGTAAATATGGAAAAATAGCAAGAAAGCTGGTCCACATCCATCAAGTAGTGACCCTGCCTTATAGAGCACAAACTGATGTACATGTCAATTTAATATAAACTACCTCTTATAACATCCTGACAGATAAGGGGTATAACAAACTGCTACGGGAATATGATTGTCCTTACATTCCTGCTGTGCAATGCACCAGCATCTCATAGCTGGGTAATACGCTTGTCCACATATCTGTTGGCAGGTGGGTTGTCTTGCTGTTTTCCAGCCCCTTGGCCACTACGCTGCTTGTCTTGCACTGAGAATAGACTGAGAGGTGGACCTGAGATAACATGGGTTATCCTTATTATCCACATACCATTTATATGTTGATGGAATGGAAATTCTTCCTGATGATGTACAGAAGCCCCTTGTGAGCTGCAGCTCTTATTCACATGTGTGCAATCTATGGCACCCATGACCCTGGGCATGCCTCCCCTTGTGTAAAAGCCCTGTTTGACACATGTCCACTCTATGTCGGTGGAGGGAAAGTGGATGTAGGTCCTGGCCTTCCTCTGTGCACTGAAATGATCCACTTGCCATGAAATGGATGGCAAACACCAGCTTCTGCAAGCCGGATAGGTCATGGTTGGTGCAGTAAATAGGGTCAATGTCATCTCATATAGGTCGATAATGCTTCTCAACGTCAACCTGTATCGGTCTCTAACTTCAGCATCCAGCATTCTGAGGAGCGAGCGTGACTCTTGTGTGGCATATTCTGGGTCTTGGTGGTCATCTGTCATTCCTGTGCTGCTCCACAGGTCCCTGTGGCAGGTGTGGGAGCTGTGGGATATCCTGTTGTGGCAGCTTGGGTGCTGCTGCTAGGTGTTGTCCTCCAATTGGGGATGTGTTTCTGATTGGCTCTTCAGCCGGAGCATAATCGCTTGCAACAGGTGAAGGCCTTGATTCAATTGGGTCAGATGGTAAAACAAAACAGCCAACTTCAGTTTTCTACTCAGCTATTCAATTATACATCTTAACAACAGTTAACAGCAGTTTTAAAATCACAATAGATGAGAAAATATCGCCCATGGAGGACAATGCAACAGCCATCCCCAAACCCTTTTAATTGTGTGCAGTATTGCCAAAGCACGATAAATCTAAACATTTAACCCCTTCAGTGCCAGACGCTTGGGCCATTTCCTGTACCCTGCAGGTCAGACACTTTTTCAGCATTTTTGCTATCCTCCTATTTAGGCTTGATTTACTCTGGGAATTTCTAGTTACATATGGAAAACTATATATTGTTTATTTCAGAACGAATTGAGCATTCTCGTGGTACCTTACATGAAGAAAATTTTACATCGTGCAAAAAGCTATTATGTCATAATGACAAAAAAAGTGAAAATTTACTAATTTTGCTAAAATCACATACTATGTATCAAAAACATTTACCTTGATTGAAAAAGTTTCAATTATTTGAAAAAGCCCAGAGTAAAAAAATACCAAATTTGTATAGTTTTACCTACGTCCAGCAGTGCAAAACGACATTTTCAACTTTATAAACTAATATGCGCATTCTAGGGTTTTTGTGGTAAAGCTACCCTAAAACAGTGGAATAACTATATAAAACTATATATTTCTGAAAAGCAGACAACCTGCCGCATCTAATGAGGGGAAAATTACTTTCTTACCCCAAGCTTGTTGTGCCCAAATGTTTCCAGAAGATGGCACTATAGGAAAAAATAGCATTTTCTTAAATTTCTGCCCCTACAACTGTACTGAAATCTGTGAAAACCATGGAATTTCCAACTGTATTCATTAGCTAGTGCTCTTAGGAGAAAAATTACACCTCACTGGTATGAGTTCACCTACCTTAGGGGTCGCTACAAGTACCAAACTACTCCTTTTGCAACCTCTAATTTTTCTAACGTTTTCTAAAACATTACTTGTCTGTACAAAAACGGTTCTAACAACTACAGAAGTGAAGAAAAGCTACACAAACTGTGCCATTTTGGAAAGAAGACAACCTTCCGCATCTAATGAGGGTTCAATTGCCTTCTTACCCCAAGCCTGTTGTGCCCAAATGCTTCCAGGAGGTGACACTAAAGGAAAAAATTGCATTTTCTTACATTTCTGCCTCTTCAACTGTACTGAAATCATTAGCTAGTGCGCTTAGGAGAAAAATGACAACCCATTGGAATGAGTCGACCTATCTTAGGTGTGCCAGAAGCACATAACTACAACTAACTGTTTGCTTCCTCAAAAATTTCTGCTTGTACTAAAATGTTCATAACTGTTAGAGACATGAAGGAAAGGTATATGTAAGGCTATTGGTTAGCCTGGAGTTGTGGGAGGGCCGGTTGGAGACATTTATACCAACCTCAATCCTTTCCTCGGGACTGAGCAGAGCTCCGACTGAGCTCTGTGTTACCCACCCAACTCATACCCCTTTTCTCAGCTCCATCAATTTAATTATTTTTTTTATACACGTGGGCCCACTCTTAGGCCTACCTTACAGGTCGGAATGGGCAATAGGCATCTGACATACACCTTATCATCATAGCCTCTCCTAGGCCCGACCACAAAAAAGGTTTACCATTTTGGAAAGTAGACATTCTTCCGCATCAAATGAGGGGTCTGTTGCCTTTCTATCCCTGGGCTGAAGTGCACAAATATTTCCAAAAGGTGGCATTATAGGAATAAATACATTTTTTTACATTTCCACCACTTCAAAGATACTAAAATTTTTGAAAACCATAACATTTCCTGCTGTGTTCAGCACCTGCTACCAACATGAGAAAAATGGTATCCCATTTGTGTGGGTTAACATAAATATGTGTGTGTGCTAGGAACACGTACGTAAATCTGACACTTTTGTTTTTGAACTTATCTGCTTGCAGTAAAATGGTTATAACCATAATAGATATGCAGGAAAGGTAGAGAAACAATGCCATTTTCAAAAGAAAACAACCTGCTGAATCTAATGAGGGGTCACTTGCCTTCTTACCCAAAGGCTGGTGTGCACAAATGCTTCCAGGAGGTGGTGCTAATGAAAAAAACGGCAATTTCTTACATTTCTGCCCCTTCAAATGTATGGAGCCCTGTGAAAACCATGGAATTTTAAACTGCATTCATTAGCTAGTGCTCTTAGGAGTCAAATGACACCCAACTGGTATGAGTTGACCTACCTTAGGGGGTGCTAGAAGTAGAAAACTACACCTACTACAACCTTTGATGTTTCTAACATTTTCTCAAACCTGACTTGCCTGTACGAAAATGTCTATAACACCTTCAGAAGTGAAGAAAAGGAAGATAAACCATACCATTTTGGAAAGAAGAGAACCGGCCGCACCTAATAAGGGGTCACTTGCCTTCTTACCCCAATACTGGTGTGCATAAATGTTTTCAGAAGGAGGCAATATAGGAAAAAAATTGCATTTTTTTACATTTCTGCCCCTTCAAATGTATGGAGCTCTGTGGAAACCATGGAATTTTCAACTGCATTCATTAGCTAGTGCTCTTAGGAGTCAAATGACACCCAATTGGTATGAGTTGACCTACCTTACGGGGCGCTAGAAGTAGAAAACTACACCTTCTACAACCTTTGATGTTTCTAACATTTTCTCAAACCTGACGTACCTGTACAAAAATGGCTATAACACCTTCAGAAGTGAATAAAAAGTAGATAAACCATACCATTTTGGAAAGAAGATAACCTGCTGCATTGAATAAGGGGTCACTTGCCTTTTTACCCCTAAGTTACTGCGCACAACTATTTCCAGAATATGGTGCTACAGGAAAAAAAAAACATTTTTTTTTACACATCGGTCACTTCAAAGACATTAAAATGGTTCAACGGAGTAGGATTTCCTAGGAGGACTTCTTGCCAGCCTAAGAAAAATGGTACCCCACTGCTGTGGGTTGACATACCAATTTGGGTGACAGGAGCGTAGCTACCAGTGAAACAGGGATGGGAAAGCAAACAGTGTATATGTTATTTTATGGCTAACAGATGAAAGAAGCTAGGGCATCAGCCGGTGTACATGCGGACCTTTGACTACCAGTATAACAAAGTGTGTGGGAGGGTGAGGGGTTAGGCAGTGTGTGAGTATGAACGGAGGAGCAAGGATGGTGGTGATGGTGGGGGGGCAGTGTCTGATAGTGTATATGGGGTATCTATGACTACCAGTGTGCGCTGTATGTCCCCCTCATACAAAGGTTTATTCCCAGCCTGAATCTAGTGCATACTGGTACTTTGAGTCTACCAGTAGGCAGTGGAAACAGGCTAGGGGTCAGGCTGGGGAATGAGACCACCAGTTGGCTGTGGAACCAGGCAGGGGATACGGTACATGTGGGAGGGGATTGGAGGCATTTTGTGTGCATGCCACAGGGGTGCCCAATGCACTGCAAAGCAATGTGTTGGACCCTCTGTTGCACACGACAAGGTTTTTTTTTATTATTATTTTGTATTCATACCTCGTTGAGGAGGCGGTATCAGGAACACTCCTGGTGTCCCCCATCAAGGTCCAAAAAACAGAAAAATGAAAAAAAAAAAGTGTGTGTGTCACAGGGGGTCCAACCCATTGTAAAGCACAGCGTTGCCCCCCCATGGTACGTTCATTTTTTTGGGCTTTTTCCCCCAATATTTTTTGTGTAGACCTTGTTGGGGGCATCAGAACTCATACAATGAGGTCTAAATAAAAAAATATAAGGCGGGAAAAAAAATAATCCTTTGTGTGCCACAATGGGTTATTTTTTTTTTAATCATTACTTTGTAGCCACCACACAAGCTCTGATTACAAAGTAATGATAAAAAGTCCTGTGTGCACCAAAGGAAGGGGGTCTGCATTGAACCCCCCCCTCCCCATGGCACACACAGGGTTACATTATTTATTTATTTTTTATTATAGACCTCATTGAGGAGCATCAGGACCCCCCTGAACCCCCCAATGAGGTTGTAGTATATGTCCACAAAAGAAGTGACCCTGTGAGTGCCACAGGGGTCTCCAGTGCATTGCAAAGCAATGCATTGGATCCTTGTGGCACTCATAGGGGTTTTGTTTATCATTAGTTTGTAATCAGAGCTTGTTGGGAGGCCATCAGGACCACTCCTGATGGGCTCCCCAACAATCTCTAATTACAAACTAATGATAAAAGCCCTGTGTGTGCCACAGGAGGGGGGCTGCATTGGACCCCTCCCATGGCACTCACAGGGTTAATTATTTATTTATTTTTATTATAGACCTCATTGAGGGGTATCAGGACCCCTACTGATCCCCCCATGAGGTCTTAGGAAAAAAAAAATAGTCCACAAAATAAGTGTCCCTGTGAGTGCCACAGGGGTCTCCAGCACATTGTAAAGCAATGCATTGGACCCTTGTGGCACTCAGAGGGTTAAAAAATGTATCATTACTTTGTTATCAGAGCTTATAGTTGGGCCATCGGGACCACTCTTGATGACCCCCCAACAATCTCTGATCACAAACTAATGATAAAAGTTCTGTGTGTGCCACAGGAGGGGAGGGGCTGCATTGGACCCCTCCTCTGTGGCACACACAGGGTTTTATTTTTTTGTTTGTTTTTTTATTATTTATTATAGACCCCTCCTGATCCCCACAATGAGGTCTAAAAAAATGTATCTAAAACAAGTGACCCTGTGAGTGCAACAGGGGTCTCCAGCGCATTGCTTTGCAATGCGCTGGGGACCCCTGCGGCACTCACAGGGTTACTTTTCCACTTTTTTTTATTATTATTATATTTTTCAGACCTTGGGGGACATCAGGACCCCTCCTTGTGTCCCCTCAGTTATTGATCTCTCAGCCGATCGGCTGGGAGATCAATATGGCGACTGCAGGAGAGCAAAAGCTCTCCTGCCCTTCTCTCCTACCACCAGTAGGAATGAATGGGACCTGGGAAACTTTCCTAATGTCATTAGTGATCATGTCACCGATGATGCTGGGAGGCTTTCCCTGGTCCCGCCCACTCCTACCCGGAAGTTCGGGTAGGAGAGAGGGGAAAGGAAAAACTCCATTTCTCCTTTGTGTTTATTGATCTCCCAGAACGATCTGCTGGGAGATCAATAACTGGGGAGTCATGAGGAGTGATCCTCATGCCTCCCCAAGAGTTCCAGGCTGCATTTCAGCTTAAATGCGGCCACTGCAAGCTGGTTATACCGGTTTATACAGTGACTGCATTTTAGCTGTACAATGTACGAGCGTGGCACAGCAGGTACAGCTGTGTCCACTCGTACATTGTACCCACCTGGCACTCTAGGGGTTAACAGCAGAGATTTAAGACCCAGCACACAAAGGATACTAAAAAAAACACTGTTGGATTGCATTATATTCCATACAAGAGATTAACAAACTGCCCCATTGTCAGCTGAATATTGAGGTCCCTACAAGGTGGGATTCCATATCACACATGTTAGAGCATTTATACAAGCAGAATAAGTCCATTAGGGAGTATACAATGCAAAACTAAATGCTTACATTCTAGTGGAAGGAAGGTTGGACACAGAAGGAGTAAGTTCTCTTGGAGGATGTGATGAGAGCTATGGAGAAGGTCTTGTGAAGAGCAAAGATGGTGAGTAGGAGTTTATTTGGAAATGAGAGATGAAATATAGGGGGTGTGGTGTTAGTGAGGGCTCTATAAGTTAGCACCAGAATTTGAATTTAATGATGAGTGAGGTAGATTAGTCTTGCCACAGACTTCATTATGGACTGTAGTGGGGTTGGTCAGGTGAGAGGAAGGTCACTTAGTAATGAGTTACAGTAGTCAAGATGGGACATGATGAGTGTTTGGATTAGAGGTTTTGTAGTGCCTTGGGTAAGAAAGGGTCTGATCCTAGAGATGTTGTGGAGGTGGAGGCGGCATGAGTTGGAGATTGACTGGATGTGAGGAATGAAGGATAGGGTGGAGTCAAATGTGACCACCAGACAGTGTGCTGTAGGGGTTGGTGTGATGGTAGTGTTGTTAACTGTGAGGGTAATATCTGGGGTAAGGCTGGTTGTAGAGGGAGGGAAGATGATTGGTTCAGTTTTGCCAAGGTTAAGTTTGAGTTGACGGGAGGACATTCAGGAAGACACAGCAGGCAGACAGTCAGATACCTGGGACAGGAGGGAAGGGGAGATGTCTGGGGAGGAAAGATAGATTTGAGTGTCATCAGCATAGAGATGGTGGTGAGAGGTGGGGAAGTAGAGTAGGAAACACTGAAGATGCGGTTTCAGAGATACAATGAAAACCAGGAGAATGCAGTGCCACAGAGACATAGGGAGTGGAGGGCTTGGAGGAGGAGTGGGTGGTCTACTGTGTCAAAGACAGTTGATAGGTCCAGGAGAATAAGCAGGGAGTAGTGGCCTTTTGACTTTGCAGAGATCAGGTCATTGGCTACTTTAGTGAGGGCAGTCACGGTGGAGTGATGAGGGTGGAATCCGGATTGCAAAGGATCTAGCAGGGAATGGGAGCAGAGGAATTCAGCGAGCCGGTTGAATACGAGGCGCTCAAGGACCTTGGAGGCAAATGGGAGTGGAGAAATGGGCCGGTAGTTTGACAGAGAGTTTGGGTCCGGGAGGGTTTCATTAGGATGGGAGTGATTAGTGCATGTTTGAAAGAGGATGGGAAGGTGCCGTTTGACAGAAAGGTTGAATAAGTGAGTAAGGGTTGGCGTTAGTAGAGGAGAAAGTTCTTGAATGAGCTGGGATGGGATTGGGCCAAGAGGGCATATGGTTAGGTTTGAGCGAGTGAGGAGAAGGGAAACTTCGTCCTCTGTCCTGGGTGAGAAGGAACTTAATGTGCATGTGGGAGATGTGACAGGGCTAAGCTGGTTGGGTGGGAGTGGAAGTGATGAAATGTCTTGTCCTTGAAGTGGGTGGTGAGATCATGGAAGGAGAAGTTGGTGCTGTTTGTGTTGGTGGATGTAGAAGGGATTTGAAGGTCGAGAAAAGGTGTTTTGGGCTAGAGGAAAGAGTAAAGATTAGAGAAGAAAAGTATGACCGTTTGGCCAGGGACAGGGCAGAGCTATAGGAATGGAGAATTAATTTGTAGTGTATGAAGTCAGCTGTGGAGTGCGATTTCCTCCAGTGCCTTTCGGCAGTGCGAGAGCACCTTTGGAGGTATCACGTTTGTCTTGTGTGCCAAACTGGGAATACAAGAACTCGAGGAACTAGGTCACAACAGGAATGCTTTGATTGTGTGCCGACACAAGGTGCTGGCACTTGATAAAGGCTCACAAAGAGCATCAGACAACAAAACGGGGAAAGACATACAGAGGAAAAATAGAATATGCCAGCAAACCCTGGAAGAACATGAGAATTATGCTGCTACAACTGCACACAGGCACAGCCACAGGATCCAATAACTCTTTTCTTAATATATTTCCCCAGATTCGTTGGAAGATATGGGGGCCTGGGGCTGACATCTGCTTTAGGAAATGGGCTCACTCCTTGACTAATGTGCGGTTGAATTTCTCCACCTCAAATGCAGCAGAAGCACAACTCCAGATCCTCTTGCTCATTCTCCACTACAACAAGCACCACAACTGAACTTTTAGTTCTTAAAATTCCTCACTTCTGTCTAATCTACAATAAACTGCATGGTGGGGAGTTTGGGGTTTTTATATTATTGTGGCAGGAATTCTTTCTGCCATAGAAAATATAGGCAGAAAACAAGTGGTGTTATCCATGAGCACAGATCCCCACAGAAAAAGCTGTGAATTGTGCATTTTCCATGGGAATTCTTTTTGCAACAAAATTGGACTTTTCACCCATTTTTACTTAAGGGTTAGTGTAACGGAAGCTAGGAAGGGGCCGCGTCGCCTTCCGCCATCGTTCCCGGGTCTCTCCCTCTCTACGCCAGATAAGCGCCGTCGGATGCACCGGTTGAAGTATGGACAGTCTCTAAAACAGTCGCAGGATCGCTGGAAGCAGGGAAACACGGGCAGTAGAGAGTGAGACCTCTACTCCCAGTCAAAAGATCACTGGAAGATGTCGCAGGAACACAAGGATGAGAAGATGGAGTCCACGTCTCCGCCTGACAGCATACGAAGTTGGGTCGCAGGAAACTGGCAGCAGGCGGTCGACGATTCAGGATACTTGGCGCAGTTGGGTATCAGAGTGGACACTTTAGACCATAAACAATACAAGACTCCAGGACTCCTTGTTCACTCAGAGTAAGACTGACTTTACTGTACAAAACCACACATATTTATACAGATCAACTACATTGGAATACATTGGCCAATCAGATGTAATAGGGTGAGGGGCCGAGATAATACAATTCAAACATAAGACAAGGAACCAGCAGCAAATGGTAAGGGCTGACCCAATGGGAGCATTCACAACATATAATACAAAGGACTGACAACAGAGTTTCAGGTTATACAGGTTATGACTCACAGACTGTCATGGTTTGTTAAGACTCTCAGACGTAAGGTTTAGGTAAAAACATAACTTTATTGAAAAGTTAAGGCAATCCCATAGGGTTTTCATACACATACAAACATCACATATATATAAGCAATTGACAATTGAGATAGGTTCTACCGGCTTTGCAAATAATACCGGCAAGGCAACCCAAGCGATACTGAAGGAATAGAGAAGTAGGCTCTACCGGCCCTGCCAATACCGGGTAAGGCAACCGTAAGATGGTAACATACTGGTTCTACCGGCCTTACCAATACCGGGCAGGGCAGCCTGAGGAATACACAAGGAATAGGCTCTACCGGCCCTGCCAATACCGGGTAAGGCAACCGTGGAGTGGCAACATGAAAGGTTCTACCGGCCTTACCAATACCGGGCAGGGCAGCCCAAGAAGGGAGACACCACTAAGACCAGTGACTGTCAGATGACAATGACAGTAGGATGGTAAATAGAGAATGCGGTCAAGCGGTCTCACCCAAGAAGAGACTAGTGTCGGTACACATCTTTAACAAGTGCTGCTAGGACTGGACAGCACCAGGACCCTAACTGCAAGTCAAGGAGTAAACCAGCGTCCGCACGCTGGGACCAACAACTGTACCCTGAGCCGCAAAGCAAATGGAGTAAACCAGCGTCCGCACACTGGAACCAACAGGCAGATGAATGAGCCACAAGGCCAATGGAGCAAACCAGCGTCCACACGCTGGGACCAACTGACAGTATAGTGAGCTGCAAGGCTAATGGAGTAAACCAGCGTCCGCACGCTGGGACCAACAGACAGTATTGTGAGCCGCAAGGCTAATGGAGTAAACCAGCGTCCGCACGGTGGGACCAACAGACAGTATTGTGAGCCGCAAGGCTAATGGAGTAAACCAGCGTCCGCACGCTGGGACCAACAGACAGTATTGTGAGCCGCAAGGCTAATGGAGTAAACCAGCGTCCGCACACTGGGACGAACAGACAGTATTGTGAGCCACAAGGCTAATGGAGTAAACCAGCGTCCGCACGCTAGGACCAACAAACAGTGTAGTGAGCCGCAAGGCTAATGGAGTAAACCAGCGTCCGCACGCTGGGACTAACAGACAGAATGTCGCCGGAGCGACAGGAGAGAAATATCGCCACAGGAACTGAACACAGGAAACAGCAGGAGCAGGCCGAGGCTCAACCGGGACGAGCACCGCAAGTCGGCTGGCAACCGGAACGACAGCAACTGGAACCGGACTGGAATTGACAAGCAGGCAGGAACACAGGAACAGGTAAACTCAGGAACTCAAGAACTCAGGAACTCAGGAACAGGCCCAATAGCTTCAACAGACAGGCAGAGTGAATGCTGTCAGAGACACCACGAAAGGGCAACTAAAGGGTGCCCTGACTGAGTTTAAAAAGGCAACCAGAGGCGGGCTGACTGCAGACAGCCAATGGGAGCCCCCTGCAGGTGATAGACAGAGAACTGCAGCAATCACGGCACCGTGATACAGACTGAGGGGCATGAATGGATTAACACACACATGGGGTCTCAGTACATCTTACAATACACAATACAATGGCTTGAGGGACTGCAATACACATTCAAAGAATTAACCCCTCACTGCCCCTTCCCTTGGAAGCAAGCCAGCACTCTAACGCAGGGCAGTTTTGTGTAATACAGTACATTAGCCCAATTCACTTAAAGTCTATCAAAAGCCTTTTTTAGTGCACAACCAGGGAAAAAATGTCCACAGTCTTTGGATAAATAGTTCTAGGGCCAGACAAGGGCTCAAGTAACAGGTAGGATCCGTTACATTTCTCCCCTTTTTTTGTACCAAGCCAGCGGTTGCATTAGTAAATGCTGGCTTGGGACTCTAGAAGTGCATTACTGTCGTGAGCCGCTTGTCTGGACAGTTCGTTAGTCTGCAGGCCTTTGTCCTAGGCCAGACACAATTGTAGAGCCCCTTGTCCTGGGCCAGGGAAACAATAAACAAGTATGCCCCTTGTCCAGGCTAGGAACAAGAGTTGTGTCCTTTGTCTGACCAGGGGAAAACATCAGTCCCTTGTCCGGGCCGGGAAACAGCAGGTATGCTCCTTGTCCTGGGCCAGGAGAAAAATTGGGGTCCTTGGTCCTGGGCCATGGGAACTGGTGCCTCTTGGTTTTAGCTGGCACCAAGTTGGGAGGCCTCTCCTGGGCCATGCTCCATGCAGAGCTGGGCCAAACTTCACTGGGTCTGGGGCCAGTGGCTCAGGGTCCAAAGCCAGTCTATAGGGTAGATCGCTTTGTGGTGACTGGATCTTTGGGCTCTCAATAGCCTGGGAATCAAAGTGCGGGGAGAGGGGCACATCTCCCCCTTTTAGTTGGGCAAGTGTAGTATCCCAGAGGGATAGGAGAAGATGTTATTCTCCTGGGCTGGTGCAAGGCTCATAGAACTGACAGTACCACTGGGCACTTGTTTGGCCAGGGCAGGGGTATCCAAAGGGTCGATGAGGAGCACACTCCCACTCACCAACCCAGGTCAAACAGATTCTGGGCATTGAACAGACCTGGGCCCAGACTCAACTTCTTTAGGGACGACAGTGGTCCCACTTCCTCTGTCTGGGTCAACAGTTGGCCTGATGGGGACCGAATTCCCACCCACCAGGCTGAGATCAATTAATCCAGGGGACACAGCAACATCCCTGGTGAGGACCGTGGTCCCACTCACCAGTCCAGGGGTCACAGGAAAAGGGGGAATCACTGTTGGGCTGGGAGTGAGGACTGTTGTCCCACTCACCCCAGCCAGGGATTCACAGGGCCTGGTGGGTTCGCTCCCATCCACCAGGCCAGGGGTCACATAGGGGCTGGTATCAAAAGCATCAGCACTGCAAAGAGGCAATCTACTGATCTCCTTGTCTTCCTGGGCCCCCGCATCAGGGCCACTTCTTTTCTTTAGAAGGAAGGTACTCCCAATCCTCCTAGCAATTTTATCCAAGCACCTGGAGAACACAACCTTCCCCTTCTCCAATGCAACAACCACAGGGAACGGACTGGGGCTGCTGGTGGGGACCTGCATCTCTTCCACTGCAGCAGGGGATTCTAGGCCCTGGTGAGCTCGCTCCTACTCACCAGGCCAGGGTTCACAGGGGGGCTGGTGGGACACTCCTTTCCACCCACCAGTTCACAAAACATATCCACAGGAGGGCCAGCAGCACTGCTTTCTTCCAGCCCGCTGGGGTCCTCCTCTTGTAGGTCATCACTCGCAAGGCCCTTCTCTGCCTTGAGTGAGACCGCAGTCCCATCCCTCAAGGCGGCATCATCCGCGGCCCTGGGGAGCACACACTGCTCCTCTACCAGGGTATTTTCCAACACAACATGGGGCATCCCCTTGGGGCTGCTGGTGAGCTCTTCCTCACTCACCACAGCAGGGGGTTCACAGGGACTGATGGGCTCTCTCCTACCCATCAGTTGGGGCACAACATTGCTGCTGGTGGGGACCTGCATCTCATACACCGCAGCTGGGAAAGCAGGGAAAGGGGCAACATGCCTATCAGGGGAGACGTCTGTCCCATCCCCTGATGCAGAGGCATCTTCTTGGCTTAGGAGGAACGCATTCCCACTTCTCAGCTCAGGCAAAACATCATCCAGGGGCAAAGGGGCATCAGGGAGGACCGTTGTCCCCTTCCCTGATGTAGGGGCACCACAAGGGGCACTGGTGAGGAGCAAATTCCCACTTGTCAGTGTGGAGTGAACAGGAGTAACACAATCCTGGTCCTCAAAGTCACTGACGTCCTCTTCAGATGCGTTACCCCCCCCCCATTCTTCTTCCTCTTTTTGAAATTCCCGAACCTCTCGAATGAACCCAGCATATAGTTGCTCCAGGTCCCATTCACATCCTGCCAGGATGTCCAAATTTCCCTGGCAGTCCGCAGGAATGTATCCCCCAAAACGGTCCTCTCTCTTGTCCCGGATCATCCAGTATCTGCTGGAGTCAGGGCACCCAAAAGTAGAGTCCATGTGGTAGGTGTTCCATTCCAGCCCTTGGATGTCCCATCACAAGCGGGCTGGGCACCAGTCGAAAAGGCTCTTGGATCCATATTCCTTGTCCAGGTATTTAACAAACTCCCAGTACTCCTCCTGTACTCTGAGCTCCTCTGTAATGCACGCATCCAACTCTGGAACGAAGTCATAGATAAAATCGCCCAGCCAGGTCCACCACTGTATTCAGATGGCGCTGTAGTGATCCTCGTATGCTTCCAGCACTGCCAGCACTGCTTTGTCTGCCATGTCTCAATTGCTGCACCTGATACGAAGGAGAAATCCCACCGCTAGCCACCAGTGTAACGGAAGCTAAGAAGGGGCCGCGTCGCCTTCCGCCGTTGTTCCCGGGTCTCTCCCTCTTGATGCACCGGTTGAAGTATGGATGGTCTCTGAAACAGTCATAGGATCGCTGGAAGCAGGGAAACACGGGCAGTAGAGAGTGAGACCTCTACTCCCAGTCAAAGGATCAATGGAAGATGTCGCAGGAACACAAGGATGAGAAGATGGAGTCCACGTCACCGCCTGACAGCATACGAAGTTGGGTTGCAGGAAGCTGGCAGCAGGCGGTCGATGATTCAGGATACTTGGCGCAGATGGGTATCAGAGTGGACACTTTAGACCATAAGCAATACAAGACTCCAGGACTCCTTGTTCACTCAGAGTATAGACTTTATTGTACAAAACCTCACATATTTATACAGATCAACTACATTGGAATACATTGGCCAACCAGATATAATAGGGTGAGGGGCAGAGATAATACAATCCAAACATAAGACAAGAAACCAGCAGCAAATGGTAAGGGCTGACACAATGGGAGCATTCACAGAGGTAATCAATTCACAACATATAATACAAAGGACTGACAACAGAGTTTCAGGTTAGACAATAGGTGACTCACAGACTGAGGGGCGTGAATGGATTAACACACAGCAGGGGGTCTCAATACATCTTACAGTACACAATACAATGGCTTGAGGGACTGCAATACACATTCAAAGAATTAATCCCTCACTGCCCCTTCCCTTGGAAGCAAGTCAGCACTCTAATGCAGGGCAGTTTTGTGTAATACAGTACATTAGCCCAATTCACTTAAAGTCTATCAAAAGTCTTTTTTAGTGCACAACCAGGGCAAAATGTCCACAGTCTTTGGATAAATAGTTCTAGGGCCAGACAAGGGCTCAAGTAATGGCTAGGATCTGTTACAGTTAGTTTTAATAAATATTTTATGTGAACTGCAACCCAACACCAACACAATACTACAGTATTATGCCATCATTTTTACCACTGCTACAATTAAGGGACTTACAGAAGGAATACAAATAATTTGAGTTATCATTTGAGATGTTCATGTATTATGCCAAAGTGAAATTCAATCAGCAAGCATAATTCATATAAAATAGTTAAATAATTTCAACTTAATAAGAGCATACTTTCTGCATCTACTTGCCACACAATTATGCATGAGTGTACAGTTAATAATGTAGATTCATGCATTTTGAGCATATATATTACAACTGTGAGAGTGTTTTAAGAGTTATAGGGGTTCATTCACTGGAATGTGATTAAAAGGTGATAAAGTTGAGATGACTTCTCCAGTGATATCACTTCTCCAATTCCTGTGTTATTTTATGGAACCTATGCACTAAGATCTCCAAAATCAGAGAAATCTTAGTTCATAGGCTCCATAGAAAAACAAAGGAATTGGAGAAGTGATATCACTGGAGAAGTCATGTCCTCTTTAGTACGCTTTAATGAATTTCCCCCATCATAAATTTATCAATGTAATTTTATGCATTTTTTCTGTTTATGAGATTTGTTTCTGACAAATGCTAATAACTATAAGACTCAACTAGGGCTATCATTTTCAAAACAAGAAAACTTAAATATTGTGTTAATAAAATACAAACTTTTAACCAATTAAAGTTTTTTATTACAAGGTGAAATTGTTGGTTTGACAACCAAAAGGAAATGTAGAAATATTACTTATGTTGCTCTGACAGACAAAAGCAAAGGATAAATATAACTCTGTCTAATAAAAAATCTGTATGTATGTTTGCTTTTTTAAAACTCAAAAATAAATTATCTGTGATGCAGGTATATTTAAGAAATAATTTTAATCTATTAAAAACAACAGTATTATTCTCCATTCAGACTGCCTCAATAAACCACAGCAACAGTATTTGTTCAGCCAGCAAACATTCCTGAGAAATGATTCTGTTTAAGCTATGTTTAGTTCAGTAAAGTATGATATATGCTCCTGACATATTCAGCATTGGTGGAAGGTGAAATGATTTTTCTGATAAGTAAGACAGCTCTGTCACTACTAATATGAAGATGTAGAAGTTGCAACTTCCTGAAAACTTTTTTTTGTTAAAGAGAAATACTATCTCTGCATATCTATATTTAATTAAAAATACTGTGCAATACTCATTGGGAATGTTAATTTTATGTCTGTAAGATTGAATATGATAATCCATTAATAAAAAAAGGTGTGTTTAAGGCAAGAGTAGTTAGTATGCAGTCCTCATACTGTTTTGCACTTTTCCCCTTCGCCTCAGTAGACTAACTGGGGTTGCAATGTATTGGATACCTCCCTGGAATCCAAAAGGTTAATAAAATCTGTGGGTTCACAGGTTGCCAACTCCAGGTTTATATCAGTGCTGTGGGTAAGTTGGTGCCATTTAAGTAAAGTATAATAGAGCATAAGCTATGTACTTGTTAAAAATCACATATCTAGCATAAAGTGGACTTGCCACTCTAAGACAAGTTTAGTTTGTTATACAGAAAATTAAAAACTGCCTTTGTTGTATTAGCTATTATTGTGTTAAGTAAATAGTTTATGAGAAATTAACCTTTATTTAAATTCAATATTTATTGATTTTCATAAATAACAGGGATACAGAAAACAAGAGACAGGGAGGAGAATACATAGGAGAGATCAACAAATCTGAACGAAAAGCAGCTAAGTAGAAAAGAAAAGGGAGAGAGGTAAGCAGAGAGAGAGAGAGAGAAGAAAAAAAAGGAGGGGGTGGGACATGATCAGTATAGAAGCAGGTCACGCTGGAAATCAGGAGGGAGCACCGAGTCCACCAAAGGAGACCAAATCCTAAGAAATGAAGAAGAAGAACCACGTAAGTAAACAGTCATCTTCTCCATCCGAAGTAGCTGCCAAATCCTGTTATCCAGAGGAGAGTGACAGGGAGGCACAGATTTCCAGTGAAAAGCAATATGGCACTTAGTCATCGCACACACTCGAAACACCAATTTATTAGCACTAGGGGATAAAGGAGGATGCCTAGAAGACCTGTTAAAAAGGACGGTCCAAGTGGATCATAACACCCAAAGCCGTGCTCAGGAGACCAGAGACATGAGACCACAAAGATGCCACCGAAGGGCAGGACCACCACATATGGAGGTACGTGCCATCAAGCCTGCATCTCCTATAACACAGCTGGGGAAGTGAAGGTAAAAAGTCTATGAAATTTGGCCGGACAATAATACCAACGAGCCAAGACCTTGTAGGCTTTCTCTCTAACCCACGTACATGGCGTCAAGCTCCGGAAGTTAAGCATTATAGCCGTCCATTCCTCAGGTTCTAGACAGTCTCCCAAATCAGCTTTCCAGAGTGCCCGATATGGAGGAGGGTGGGGAAATAGCACTGTCAGAAAATGTGAGTATAAACTAGGTATAATAATTTTCCTATGTAGCAAGGCAGAGCACAGCGATTTGAAAATAGTGCTGGGATGAGGCGGAGAAGATTTGAAATAGGACACGACAAAATGTCGAACCTGCAGAAAGCGGAAAAATTCAAAGGATGGGGCCTGATATTTCTCCCGGAATTGGTCCCAGGTCAACGGAGACATTCCAAGGTATAATTCAGAGACTCATGTAATCTGGGAATCCCGCCACCACTGAAATCGTGAAATAGCCAAACCAGGCGGAAAATCAGTATTACCAAAACTTAGATGTAGGATTCCGCAGACGGTCCCGCAGTTGACATTTCCACCATAGGGAAAGAGTATGGGAGAGTGATAGACTATTAGAGAATGCACTCAAATGCCGTGGGGGTAACCACAGTAAATAAGAGGCCAGGGGAGTGGCACAAAGATCCACCTCCAGGCCCACCCAACATGAAGCATTAAAGGTCATGTGAAATTGGGAAGCTTTAGCTAGTTTGGCCGCCTTGTAGTATGACCACAGGTGCGGGACCGACACACCACCACCAGTCTATGTTGATGAAGTATGCTAGAGGCCAGCCGAGGTTTCCTAGAAGACCAAATAAAATGAAAAATATGCCTCTGCAGGTCTTGAATGTCAGGAGGGAAGGATAGGCAAGGAGCGAAAGATATATAGCAATTTAGGAAGTAAGGTAATTTTGACAGCCGAAACCCTCCCGAACCAAGAAATATGGTAAGAACTCCAGCGAATTAGATCAGTGAGAATCGACTTCAAAAGAGGTACATAATTTTCCTTATATAAAGAGGATCGGGAAACAGTAAGTTGGATACCCAGCGAGGATATAGAATCAGTGCGCCAACAAAAATCGAAGTTGAGAGCCAGTAATTTCTGCACCGTTTTTGGTAAGGAAACGTTAAGGGCTTCACACTTAGAGGAGCTGATTTGAGAGCACGAAAAATGTGAAAAGTCCATAAGGAGGGAGTAAAGGTTCGGAAGAGATGTAAACGGAGAGGTGAGCATGAGAAGTATATCGTCTGTGAATATACTCAACTTGTATTCCGTCGATCCCACTCGAAGACCTGATATATTGGGGGACATATGAATCACACAAGCCAGAGGTTCGATACAGAGAGTAAACAGAAGCGGGGACAAGGGGCAGCCCTGACGAGTACCATTCCAGATGGGAAAGCGGTCAGAAACCTGACCCAAGACAGCGACCACCACCGAGGGGTCAGCGTAAAGTGCTCGTATGCCATCAAGAATGGGGCCTGAAAAACCAAATGCGCTCAGCACCGCCCACATATAGTCCCAGTCCACCCTATCAAAGGCTTTCTCAGTGTCAAGTGATAAGAGCATTGCCGGAATCAACCGATCTGTAGCTAGTTGGGTCAAATCTAGAGAGCGATGGATATTGTCCGGAGCCTCCATGCCCATAATAAAGCCGACCTTGTCAGGATGGATCAGAGAAATCATCAGGTGAGACATCCGGGACTCCAAAACCTTTGAGAACAACTTGATGTCAACATTGATCAGAGAAATCAGCTGATAACTTGCACAAGAAGTAGGCTTTTTCCCCTTCTTTAGGGATAACCACTATCTTGGCTGAGAGCATCTCTGAAGGCGGCAAAGTCCCCTGGAGAAAGTCATTAAATAGGTCCGACAGGTGAGGAAGAAGAGAAGATTGGAAAGCTTCATAGTAAGCCACTGTGAAACCGTCAGGACCAGGAGCTTTGGAAGATTTAAAAGACTTAAGAGCCGCTACCACCTCCAGTACGGTAATAGGGGCGTTCAGGGAGGAGAGAGAATCAGGGGTCAAAGTGGGTAGATTACAGTTCTGTAAGAAGGACCGCAACCGAGACTGCAGGCTCTCAGAAGAGGAGACTTTGTGTCCATCGTAAAGTGACTCATAGAAAATGGCAAAAGATGAGGCGATTTGGGATGTCTTGTACTCCAAGGCACCAGAGCGCAACGAGATTGCATGGACAGTGCAAAATTTAACTTGTTGCCGTAACTTAGCCAACATCGCATCCAGCTTATCACATTTCTCAAAAAAGAGTTGACGAGTCCATTGAAGAGCACGAAGTGCACCACGCAAGAGCAGCAAATTTAATTCACCACACAAGTCGCTGAGTCGAAGAAGGTTAGATGCTGTATGACACTTTTTATGAGCTGCCTCTGCCGTATGCAGTAGGGCCCCTAGGCGGTCCTGCCCCGCCCATCTAAGACATTTGAGCCGCGACGCTGTTGTGATGAGTTTACCGTGCGTAACAGCCTTGTGGGCTGTCCAAAGAGTCCCCGCAGAAATCTCTGCAGAACTATTAAAAGCAAAATATTCTTCCAACGACAACGCTAGCTCAGATTTAATGGTGGGGTCAAGGAAAACAGATTCATTAAACCGCCATGAGAAAGAAGGCAAAGAGAGGCTTAAGCCCAAGAAGGAACATTCGACTATTGAATAGTCAGACCACATGAGGTCGTGGATCTTGGACGAATGGCGCACATCAGTAAGCTGATGAGCAGAGAAAATGTAATCCAGCCTAGAGTAATGCCCATGTGAATGAGAGAAGAAGGTATAGTCCCGAACTCCTGGATGTAACAAATGCCAGCAGTAAGGTGAATGGATTTTGGGGGCAAAGAACAGCCCGGTGGGGGCACCGAATGATCCAAAATTGGGTCCATTAAAGCACTGAAATCTCCACCCATAACCAACAGGGACGTAGGTACCTGATCCAACAGAGAGGAGAGGCACGAGAAAAAAGTACCGTTTTGCACAGTGGGGGCATACACATTCAGAAGCGTCAACGGGGACCCCAGTACATCACCCACGATGCACATGAGAAACCTGAAAACCCACAACTAATGAATCAGAATGGAAACACCATTCTGCTTGTGTGGACCAGAGGAATGGAAGTGCTGCTGAACACGCTTGTCCCAATATTTTAGGATAGCAGAGGAGAGGAAGTGTGTTTCCTGTAAGAAAATAATGTCAGCTTTGAGAGAAATGTAATTCCTAAGTGCCATCTTGCGTTTATGGAGCTCCAGAAGAAACAGAACCTAAAGGCTACAACATAAGTGCTGATGGTAAAGGAGAAAAAAAAAAAACAGAAAGAAAACGACAATGGAGGAAGAAAAAAGAAGACGATAAAAGGAAGGGAAAGGCAGGGGAGGGATGGAGATTACAATAGAAGGGGGGGACTGCAAATGTGCCAAAACGAACATCCACTCAGGAACACGGAGGAAGACTGAGGCCAAGAGAGCAGTCAGCCAGCCCCCCAACCGCCCAAGGAAAGAAAGTGGATCACCCAAGAAAAAGAAGAAAGCAGAGCAACCAGTAAGATAGGAGAGAGACAGGACAGAGCAGTAGTCAATCAAAGTTATACAGCAATACAGTAACCCACATCAACACACCCTCGCCTTGAGTGTTAATCGGCACCCAGGCACTGAAAGCAGTGAAGCGGAGAGAGCAACCAGGGACCCAAAACACAAAATGTCCCCGAAAGCACAACTGCCTCGACATAAATGAGCCACAGAACCAATCCAACACCATAAAAGTCACATGTTGCCTGGATCTGAAAGGTCCAACCAAGCTCAAAACACCCAAGGCGAGTGTGTGTGACACCCAGCAATATAACAAGCATTGACCGTTACAAAATAACAGCATTCATTATCATTATTTAGCAGGTAGACAATGCATATAGAGGGGTATATACAGGGTAGAACAAACACATCAGCAGCCCCGTGTGAATAAAGCAAGTGTATCAAGCATAACAAATATGACCAGTAGCAGCCCCCCACCCCCAACCCAGAAATGAGTTACAAAAAAGGGATAGGGTCAGGAGCTAAAGGATAATGCCCAAATACAGCAAAACAAAACCTAGGAGAAGGGATTGCTCTCTCAGTGCTACCCCCCCCTGGAGAAAATAACAGATACCCCAATCACATCGCAACACCAGAGCCCCACCAAAAAGGGGAGACCCAGAGCCACAAAGTAGAAGCCAGTCGGGCCTGGGTAGGACAAGTGGGACACAGGGACCCGAGGAGGGCAGGTGCCAGAAGTAGGGGAAGACACCAAAATATGATGAAAACAAAATTAAAGGAAAACAAATAAGTGGGGCAATATGGAGTTAGCTGATTAAAGTAAGGACAGGATCCACGTCCCCCGGAACTGGGAAGCATCCCCCCTCCCAGAACCCAAACCGTCAGCCCAGCCACGTAAAGAAGCGAAGGGAAACTAAACCGCTAATGAACCCCGGGAAAAAAAAAAAACACAATTGCCCCCTCCAAATAGCAAGGACCCACAATGAGAGAAAACCCACGGGAAAAGCAAAAGGCTTGGGAACTCATGCAGTAGTAGTTAGGTGACCGGGTAGGGAAAAAAGGGTCACTAGAATTGCGTCAAAAAAATGGCTGGAAGGAAACCCAAAGGGCAGGGGAGTGGGAAAGAAAGGGGGCACCCCAGGGAGAGGACCATTAGTACATTAGAGCAAGAACATGACATGAATACAGTACTAGGGAAGACCAAGCATGGGATTGAGGTAAGTCTTTCTAGCTCTGCAGGTCAAAGAAGCCTCCAGATGGAACAGTCTAGGAGCCAGGGCACTCCACAAACAGGTCTCAAAGAACCAGCAAAGTGTCTGATCGAGCAGAGGCCCACAGCATCAGCAGCAACCACAAGGCCAGTTCCATAAAGACACCACAGGAGAGGTGCCAGTGGGGACACTATCCAGCGTGACGGGATGCTACACAAATGAAGCAATGCAGAAGGGCCACAGGATTCAAGCGGGGTCATCTCTGGCAGGGGAAGCAAATTCCTCGTACAGGGTCTGCACCTCTGGCGACATCTCCAAACCCAGACGATGGATAAATGTCTTACACTCCGATGGATCCTTAAAAGTGGCATACACCCCATTTCTGGAGGCAATAAGCTGGAAAGGAAAGCCCCATCTGTATGCAATATTGTTTGTCATGAAGAAGAGAGGTTAGGGGGTGCAAGGTACACCTTTTCTGTAACATCGTAGGAGCCAAATCTGCGAAAACGTGAGGGGTGATCCCATCCACGGAGATGGCACCATTCCTGGTAAGCTTCATCACCGCTTCCTTCGCGGAATAAAAGGTAAAGCATACCACGATATCACGAGGGGGATCCTCAGGAGAGGGCTTAGGCCGCAAGGCCCTACGTGCGCATCCAGCGCTAATGAGGCAGGAGGGAGGTCAGGCAGTAATGCACCAAAATACTTAAGTAGAAACGTTGGCAGGTCTGTGATTGACTCCGGGACATCTCTGATCCAGAAATTTGACCGTCTGGAACGGTTATCTAGATCCTCAAGTGCATCATGTAGCTGCCGATTCTTAGACTTCGATTGGTGCCACTCCTCCACTAAGCCCGAGTGCAGCTGAGTCATGGTAGTAAAGCGGGTCTCTAGAGCCTCCATCCTGCCCACAATCTGCTGGATCTCCACTTTCAACATTGAGACACTGGAGTGGATTTCTGCCATCAGGTCTTGTTTGACGGAGAGGAGGAGATCTTTCAGGGAGTCCATGTCTTGCTTGGTGCATAAAGGCATCGATTCTGCTCCGGAACCCAATGCAGCGGTCCCAGCGGACCCAGATTCTTTCTTCTGAAAGAAGTCAGTCAGTTTGACAGTTTTCTGGGATCTAGTAGACATCCTCGCTTATAAAGCTAAGGAATAACCCAAAGGGAGCAAAACATGTAGCGGGTAAATTGCTAAATATAGCTATTTTGGGCAATTGGAGAGCAGGAGCTCAACACAGCACCTATGTTATTCAATTGGTTGAAACTTCCTGCCCATATAATATACAACCCCATAATTGACCACAATGCAGTGTGGTCTAGTTTAGGATAAAAGGAGATGAGAGAGAGAGAAGTAAATTTAAATCAAATATTAAATAAAATAATGTGGTTACTGGTTCATAGTGCTGGTTAACATTATGATCACCAGCAGTGTAAAAAAAAAAAAAGGGAAAAAAAGAGAAGCTAGCTGGAACCTGAGTCTAGTGACACAGAGGAGTAGGAAGTTATCAAAGTTATCATCAGTGGCACCACCAGTGCTAAAGGGACAGGAAGTCCACGTTCCCCAGATCCAATTATGCACAGTCAAACAAAAACATCCCTTGGGATCTGGGGGAACATACTGAAGAAAGCAGACTTGGGTAACTGTGTGAGTAGCACATGTCAGCTGACTTTGACTGCTGCTACTACTGCCAGTGTGATGCTGACTTCTTTTCAGGAGGAGATGACAAGTGTGACAGCAGGGGAGCCTCAGTCACATTTGTCATCCCCAAGTAGTTCCACCACAATAGAGCAGTCTCGAGACTGGTGAGGGTCTTGACGAGAGTGAGGGTAGTGGTGGAGCAGCTGGGACTAGCTGGATGAATCCTAATGCTGCTGAAAAGATGGAAGGGTAGGTCAGCAGCAAGATCATAGGTCAAGGGAGCCCACATACCCCCAACTCTAATGATTTCCATTCCCCCAATATTGTCCCTCTGAAGAATTATGATGAAGAAGGCAGCATTGGCTAGCAGTGTGATCAGCAGCACACATCAGCTGCCTGAACTTACTGCTTCAGCTGTCAGTGTGCCCTATTCTTCTGAGAATATGTCAACTATGTCACAGCAAGGGACTCTCTGTCACAATTGTCATCAACACCAAACAGTCCAACTCCCAATCAGGAGCAAAAGACTGGTCGTGTTGAGAGTGACAGTGATGGGGGAGAAGCTGGTGTGGAGGAGAGCATGAGGGCATTTTTGGCAGAAATTGAAAAGGAATGGGGGAAAGAGATACAAATGGGGATGGGCATCACCAGCAGTGACATTGTAGAGTTTGCTGCTGCTGTATTTACTGCTGCTGAGTCATCAGATGCAGACTTTCATCTATCTCAGCAGCATGATGGTGATGAGAGGGATGGTGTGCCACAGAGCACCATGGTCATGTTACGGTTTTCTGACACTCAGACCAGGTTATAAAGTAAAAACACAGTTTTATTGAATCAGAATGATAAACAGTGCCCCTAGGGGCCAGCACAGGTAAGAACAGTACTGACAAATACGGACAAGGTATGGGTAATATAAACAGGAGTATAAGTACAGATAAAGGCTGGAGTAACCCCAAAGGGTTAACAGGAGCAACTGGAGAAGCTCAGGCTAGATTGGCCAACTACCAGGATAGATATCAGTCTCTGGAGAACAGTCTCTAAATGTAGAGCAAGGAAAACAGTATCAGCACTGTATCACTCTCTAGGTAGAAATGGGGAGCGCCCCTGTTGCTCTGAGCTGAGCCAGTACCACCACCGTGGGCTAGGAGGAATGCTACTGCCAGAACTGAAGTAACCAGAATAGGAATCAACCACAATGTGACTAGTAAGTAACCCTGCGTGTGCCAACTGGATTGTGCTACGAAGCCTTTGGGATGCCACAATAGATGGTTGCTGCACAAGCTACAAGGAGCCGATGCACTAGGCAGTGCAGGTGGAACTGTACACTTTGAGAGAATGAGAAACGGAGCCAGGACACCCTTCCGGTGTCGCACAGAATCCTATAGCAAGATTGAACAGACTACCGGCGCCAACCGGCGTGGTCACGGTGCACCCCGAACACCGGACAAGCGGAGCTCTTCAAGGACTAGTATGGTGTCAAAAGGCGACTCAGAGTGTAACGGCTCAATGGACCAACAGAGGCTTGGCAAGCTAAACAAGTGGCACGTAAACCGGAGACTACAGGCACTGCACGGGTTAATCTGGTACATACAGAAGAGTACTGCTAAGCAAGCAGATGGCAGGCAACCTCAGGCTACAGCTGAATGAGCAAGAAAGGATCAGTGAAAACAGTTCAGAATGTCACCAGCGAGACCGGAGGACACTGGAACTGCAACCGGACAGGAGCGATAACCGGAACCGGATGGAAACAGCCGCAGGAACACCACCGGAGAACGGGTCAATCACGGAGCAGGGTCATCAGCCAGAACCGGGTCAATCACGGAGCAGGGTCGTCAGCCAGAACCGGGTCGAATCACTGAGCAGGGTCGTCAGCCAGAACCGGGTCGAATCACGGAGCAGGGTCGTCAGCCAGAGCCGGGTCAGATCATGGAGCAGGGTCGTCAGCCAGAACCGGGTCGAATCACGGAGCAGGAACAGGAGAAGAGTCAGACTAGCCGGGTCGGCACACAGGAGACACTGGAATACAGCAACAAGGCTCAGCAACAGTAACACCACAAAAGGGCAACTGACAAGTGCCCAAACTCCAGCATATAAAGGCACATCCTGGGCGGGCCAATCAGACTCCTCCAATGCAAAGGTAACACAATCATAGATTGACAGGGAATCACGGGGACCGTGATAGGTCACCATTGGACTGACTTCTTTAAACATTGATATGAGACAAGGGCCTGCTCCACTTGCCACCAGTACCCTTGGTCCTAGCTCCAGCAATGATGTTGAGGCAGCAGCAGCACCTGTCACAGCCAGTGAAGGTGATTGTGGAGAAGAGGAAGGGTACCATTGTTCTCCATCTCTTCCCTCACTGAAATCACAGACATGGGAATACTTTTCCATTGGGGCAGTCATCAATGACTGCAATGTTGTAACAGTTTTCAGACACTCAGACAGCAGGTTTGAATAAAACACAGTTTTATTAAAACAAAAATAAAGGACAAGGATCGCCCTCACGAGGCGACACAGTAAATAGCGTAAGATAGGCTACATAGACCTTCACAGGACCAGTATACAGAAGTACAAATCATACATATACTGTCACAGGACAGGCTCAGAATAGTGACTGGCAATCAATAATTAATACAAAGGACTCGTCAGTCTCTTTTGTGGTGTTTGGCACGCCCAAGGTGAATAAGAGGCTACAATAGGTGCTAGATTACACAACACCTTAAGTCCATAGGAGAGAGAGCTGCTTAGGCAGTGCAGAGACTCAGGCAGAACCCTGCAGAGTAGTTAGCAGATAGCCCCCATGCACGTATAACTGAGACAACTTGTAATGCTGGAGCGTGAGCCAATAGCCCCCACGGGCGTATAATGGAGACAACTGATACTGCAAGATCGTGAGCCAATAGCCCCCACGGGCATATAACGGAGACCAACCGTACAGTGATAGCTTGAACCAATAGCCCCCACGGGCGTATAACGGAGACAACTTGCACTGCAAGAGCGTGAGCCAGTAGCCCTATGGGCGTAACAACGGACACTGGGTACTGCAAGAGCTTGAGCCGATAGCCCCCACGGACGTATAACAGAGACCACCGGTGCTGCAAGTGTTAGAGCCAACAGCCCCACCGGGCCATAACGGAGAGTAACTCTGAAGGAGCTAGAGCCAATAGCGCCTCCCACGGAAACGGAGACCGACTACTCTTCTTAGGAGACAGTATGAGCCGCCGTCTAACCAAGGCCTCAATGCGGCCGGCTCAGCAGGAGCAGCGGATTACTGCAATGGCTCAGCAAGAGTTAACAACAGCACCAGCGATAGGATCAGGAGCCCTGCAAGTACAATCGTGGGCTCAGCGTGTGAAGGGATCGCTCTGCAAGTGCCAAGGAAGACTCAGCTTTGGTAGTACAGCTCTGAAAGAGTATTGGGAGACTCAGCTCAGGAGACATGGCTCAGCAGGATTTAATGGTCGCAGTCTTGATCAGCACTGACACGAACACAGCAGGAATCAGAATGTCGCCAGAGCGACAACAGCAGCTGGCAGCAGGAACGGCCGTAGAGACTGTAGTAAGCTGGTGCAGGTCGCAGAGCAGGAAGTCAGCCAGGCCGGGTCAGATCACGGAGGAGATTCTCAGACAAGCCAGATCAGCAACGAGCAGGAACGTCAGCCAGGCCGGGTCAAATCACAGAGCAGGAACACAGGAGCGTAGTCAGGACAGGCCAAATCGGTACACAGGAAATCAGGAACGCAGGAACACAGCAACAACAACACTGGCTCTGGAACACCACAAAAGGGCACCTGACAGGTGCCACTGGTCAGGTATAAGAAGGTCACCAGGGGCGGGCCAAACAGGCTCAACCAATAGGGGAGCAGCACAAGCGAGAGTGACAGAAAGAGAGCACAGGAACCGTGATAAATGTGCACTATGTCTGACAAGGTAGAGGCACAACAGCCCTCATAAAGCATATGAAACATAAACATCAGGACATTTATGTTAAAAATGTGAAAGCCATACTCCCAAAAAAAGAAGTTGACATTGACTGTTGTTGCAGATCTTGTCCCTCCCTCCAGAGGAAAAGTAGAGAAATCCAGCCTGTGCCTGGAAGTTTGATGGTGAGCATAACACCTGCTTCATCATTGTCTTCTTGTGCTGGGGACGGTGTGTGGGAAATGTGGCAAAGGTGATACACCAGAGGAGGAAGTAGAGGACCCTGAGGGTTGTTGGGGGTCTACCAGTTCTTACCACTGTCCTCACTCCACAACCCTCAAAGTCCTCTACCTTCTCCTCTAGTGTACCACATTTGCCAACTTTACCTCCCCCGCCAGCTGATAGTGAGTCTGTAGATGATGGAATCTGGCAGTTTGTGTCCACCCATTGCACATTGTGTGGTGCACTGACCACTGGGTGCAAGATATCAGGGAGCATCTGTGGACATACCATCCCACTGAATGCCAAAGCTGGTTGCAGGGAGGAATCATTTTTATTCTCTAGGGGTGGGTGAAAAGTCAGAAACATTTTCCACATGATTTTTTGCCTAAAAACCAACGCTTTTTCATGAATGTGTTCTCCTTTTTGCCACTGCAAAAGTTTTTTCTTTTTGGCACTGCCAATAATTTGTTTGCCTGTTTTTCCTATGACTGCAACATTTCCCACCACAATAATTACTTCTTCTGAGGGCTGAAGAGGAGAAATAAATAGCTGAATCTTGTGAGTCATACAACAACAAATCCCTTGAAAAGCTGTTAGCAGTCTGAGTGTCTTTATCCTTTGCCCACAACACTAACTTCCTGCACAACCATCTTTGAAAAATAACTGATGCTTGGGATATTCCAACAGGGTGCAACACATTAGATAATTTCTTTATTTGTAATGAACTTACTATTGGCAGTGGCACACAGTCTGACACATCAAAAGCATCACTACTTCGCTTATCTGCCCAAGAACCCTAGGATCTTTTTGGAGTGCGTCTTCTGCTGCTAGTTGTGGCATCCAGTCAGACGTGTGGTTGTATTTCAAGTGGGATCTTATTGAGGTAGTGTCTAGGTGTGAACCTGCTTTCCCCCTGCTCACTTGCTTGTTACACAGACAACACATAGCAGCATGTTTAGCTTTTCGATCACAAGTGACATATCTCCATACTGTGGGCTTCATAGATAGAGGGGGTTACAGAGGAGTTACTACTACTACTTGGGCACAGCAACAGATACCAAAATGCTTAGCATTAGTGAAGTATCTCCATACTCTGGTCTTCATTGACTGTGGGGTTCCCGAGGGGCTGCTACTACTATTGGGGCAGATGTTGATGCAGTTCTACAGCTACTACTACTATTAGGGTGTGCACATATGTGCCCATTAATGCTGTTTAATATAAGTCTCAGCAGGTATCTCCAGGAAAGCAGACTGGAAGACATGTAATAGCAGAGATAGAATAGTGGAGCAGTTGTGCCCATAAAAACAAGAGCATCTACAAATAATTGTAGGACAGGACTTTTTGGACTGGGTTCTTATGATACTTCCCCAGACGGCTGGAAGAATCAGGGTCAATCCATATAACTTTATTTTAACTTGTATTTATATTTTGTTTCCCTCTTTCTCTCTGCCTACTTCCACTCTCTTTTCCTACACCATGCTGCATGGCAGGAAATTCTGGGTTTTTGTAGTGAAGGCAGGAAGTTTCACCACCTTTGGAAAACATAGGTGGGAAATGGAACCATTAGCATGGAAAAATTAGGTGTATTAGTGAAATGGTGGAAAATATATATGTTTCTAAAATATAAAGGAATTCCCTTGTGAAAAGTGAAAAATAATTTTTTTTTAAATTTTATTTTTTGAATTCCCATGGGGACAAAATAGGACTTTTTACCTACCCTAAGTCTTAAGTCTTGTATTTAACTTCCTAATCTCCCACTGCCTTTATCCTGTAATGTGTGACACGTGTACTATACCAGAAAACACAACACTAGAGTTCCCTTCAGATGCTTATAACATACAACCCTGAAATCATTCTTAATGGACCTCCATCTCCAACTGACTTTGTTTCAAAAATCTATCAACCCGATCTACTACATGTCACACTCCAACACACAAGAGAGAGCAAACTGTTCAAATGTAACAATCCTGTTGACAACTGTCTGCCTAAATTTGAAATACCCTTCCACCACCACCACCACCACCTGTCTAGGTCTGTCTGCATCCCACATCCCATCCCCGAGTTGTTGTTCTCCTAACTGTTAGAGAGGACAGTCCTCTCCAGCAAGGACATTCCTATGCCAATGTCCTCAATGTAATTACACAATGTAGAAAAACTGTTTAGATGAGCAAACACAGGAGTGTCCTCCCTATTCTTCTGCTCCACCTTGCTACATCTAACTGTAATCCATCTACCTACCTGATCCTACTTTGTACAATATTCACCTCAGCTACACTGTATACCATCTACCTCCTTCTCAGTGAGCAGAAAAACCCTTTCAAGATTGGCCGCCCCCCTCAATATTGCAGCTTGCCTCTCCAGTGACTTGATTTAATAACCACCAACTGCAGTTTTCCAATAATAACCATGCAGTCAACTGCTAATGCCCCTCCCCAAAAAAATGATAATGGTTGCTGATATATCACTCATTGAAATCAATGGAACACCTCTACCCTTGAGCAATTCAGTTCTGTGCTGTCAGTGCCAACGCATGATAAAATGATACGTTTGCAGTCAAACAAATCTAAGCATGGAAACAACAGCTCACACATCTAGCACATAGAACAATGACAGCAATGGAAAAAGTAACACCTGCAATTAGGGATGGGCGAAACTTTACGCCTCAAACAGAAAATTTGTGAAAATGGTACTTTCTGTAGGGCGAATAATTTCCTGCGAAAAGTGCTGATTTTCCACCTTTTTTGCCTAGCTCATTCCATTGAAATCAATGGAAACATTTAAGTGACACAAACCACATAACAAATATTATTTTATTTCTCAAAGGCATAGTATAAAAGAGGCATGAGGATGCCTGTGTTGGTGGGGTGTGGGGAAAGAATCAGTTGAACAGGGATCTTTTTTGTGGGGTTTGTTTACTGGGATTGGGGGGCAGTTAATAAAAAATAAATCCTAAATACAATTAAAAAAGCCTCATAAGACATGGTCTGAGGAGGGGTGCTTGTGTTGGTGGGTGGAGTCTGTGGATTGAATCAGTTGAACAAGGAATTTGTTTTGGGGGTGTTTATTGACTAGTAAATTGACTAGCTAATAAAAAATAAATCAATAAAATAAGACATTTGTATGTAAAGTGATAGAGACAGGAACCCCCTGACAAAAGCTGCCACTGGGGAGGACTGATACTTTACTTGATAGAGTATTTTGTAGAGGATGATTTTTTAGATTTGTTGTTAGAGGCCTTTGTAAGACTTAGACTTATTAGAGGTCCAAGCCCTGAGAAGAAACATTGATTTGTAGGGCTAAAGCTTGTTTGGCCAAGCCCTAAGGAAACATTTATTCGTAGGACTTAGGATTGTTAGAAACACCCCCCCAAAAAAGGTTTATTTTTTTAGTAGGACTATGATTATTACTTTTTATATTATTTTTTAAAGCATAAGCACTGTGAAGAAAAAAAAATCCTAATGATTTGATGATGATGCAGCAGGTGATGCACTGTTGGCCAGTGGCCATTGTCAAATCCCTGACATAAATGAAGAATTTGTGACTGTTGTTCTTGCTGCTGCTGCTGAGTTGTTTAAACAGCAGGATGATTAGGCAGCTGAAAGGGAATGGGATCAACAACTGCAGTAACATGGGTGATGGATGATGAAGGTTCCACTTGTCCCACAACTAGCTCCAGTGATGCACCTGAGGAAGTAGCAGCACCATAAGTAGCCCCCACCACTTCTGGTATAAGTGGTGCTGCTGCTGGCAAGTGGAACCTGTCCCAGTAATCCCGCATCACTTGTTGACCCCATTCCCTCTTTGTCCCTGGTGGTCTGTGGCACACTAACCTGCTCCTCAGCATCCTGCTGACCTTGGAACTCAGCAGGAATTAGAGCAGTTGCAAATTCCAAAAGCTCACTGCTGGTTGGAGGAGGTGATGAGCAATGTGACAGAGGGTCCCCTAATGTCACACTTGCCATTTCTTGGTGACATGTAGGAGGCAGACTGGCAGCAGTAGCAGCAGGCACATGCATCTGATCTGTGCTCCTGCTGGTGATGGTGGTATTATTGTGATGGTGACAATTCTGCCTTCTTCAGGATCATGTTCCACGGTCAATGCCGTGGGAAGAAGGGGACTCCCAGGGTCAGGGGAATGGTGTGGACTCCCTTGACCACTAGTCTGGATGCTCTCAATTGTTTCCCTTCCACCCTCCTAACACTAGCCCCATCTGCTTCTTCACTATCACTGTCACTAGTACTATCGCTAACACCACCAACATCAATTTCAGCCTCTGAATCTTCCTCCTCATAGTCACTGTTAATAGGAGGATACTGTTGATTACTCTCTCCTTCACTCCTAACACTAACAATCTGCTGGACCTTAGTAGTAGTAGTACTAGCATTTGGGGATGGCAAGTGTGACTTAAGGTCCCCTGCTGTCACACCTGGTATCATTTCTCCTTCCCTCCCTCCTGAGTATTACAAGACACACTAGCAGCAGCTTCAGCACTGGTGGCAACAGGTTCAGCACTGGCAGCAGGCACAGCACAGGTGGAAGCAATGGCAGTACTGGCAGAAGCCACAGCACTGGTGAAAGCAATGGCAGTACTGGCAGCAGGTACAGCACTGGTGGAATCAATGGCAGTACTGGCTGCAGGCGCAGCACTGGTGGTGGCACTGGCGGCAGGGGCAGCACATCTGACAGCAGACACAGCACATCTTACAGCTGGCGCAGCACGTCTGGCAGCAGGTGCAGCACGTCTTGCAGCAGACACAGGCAGCTGACCTGTCCTGCTCTCACTACTAGTACCACCTTTTGTTCCTCCCTTGACAGTAATTTCTCCAAAAACCTTAGGGGTGATTTAGGGGGATTGACCAACATTGCTTCTGTAGTGCTCACTTCCTCCTCAGACTCAGACTCAGTGGACACATAATGGTCCTTCCAGCTCCTCCTTTTATTATTTCTAATCCTGCTCATAGTGATAGAAGTCACAATGAGATTCTCCAGCCTCAATTTTTCAAAAAAATCATAGAAGAACAGCACAACACACCTTCATCGCTCTGTAGCTGCTTCCGTTGAGTTTGATTTCCACAAATATGTCACATTTTTATAGCGAAAAGGCAGAAACTTTCTAGCCATTGAAAAAATGGCAAATAATTTTGGCCAATGGGCGAAAAATGTGAACATTTTAATTGCTAGTTTTAAAGCTGATTTTCCAGTGAAAAAGCAGACAACAAAGTGGTTTTCGTGGAATTTCCCATGGGAACATAGTGAGAGATTTCGCCCACCCCTAGCTGCAATGCCAAGGAATTACCCTGCAAATGTGCATGCCCTACAAAGAATTCCTAGACAAAAAAACAGTAAACCATCAACCCCTGCTAAGGGGATCACAAATCAACCCCAAACAATCTGTGTCAACATACCCCAGCAGAACAGGGTTAACACATGCCAATACATATATTCACACAACACAATATGCACAGCTGGCAATCGTTAAGCAACCCAAGGCTTCCTGTGCAACATCAATATCCAATGGACACCCACTTGCACCGGTACATGTCACACACGTACCTGAAAAGTAAACAGAAATGACTACAAACAATAATAGCCACACTGGCATACATTCAACTGGACAACACACATCTTCCCATTGGTCCCTACGTGCCTGATGACTGTGGCTGGGCAACACCCCACCACTGACTTAAGAGGACATCTCACTGTCCTCTTACGTGGTGTGTTTTTACAGTGAGACCATTCAGATAGATTATGAGCATTATTTTCCCACTGCAATTCCTGAAAAGACAACAGAGAAGACATCAGAGAAGGGGTTCTGCAAGGGCAAGGTAGTCACAGGAACCTCTAAGCACACCTGACATATTTCTCCTGTTGCAACTGCTGATACTCAGACTAGAGAGCCAGACAGAAGCCCATTTCCACCTGGATGACCAAACCAGCCAGCAGCACCTCAGCTGATTCAAACAGATCTCCCACAGCTGTCATAGGGACCTGTGGATCAGCACAGGGAGGACAGATATACCATACAAGGGTCATGCTCTTCGGAATAACAGATGTCACACAGCGTACTCGACCTATATGAGGTGCTCAAAGATGACGTAGACTCCATATACCATCAAAAAAGAAAGAAACAGGCCAGCGCTAGTGAAATTATAACAAACTGGAGAATCAGGACTAAAATAGTCTGGTGCACTGGGGGTGTAATACAATAGATAAACAAAAAAAAAAGTAAACAGAGGATCCCAGAACAAGACAACCCCATAAATAGGCACACAACCCAGTATAAAAAATTTACAAATCGTTATTTTTACAATAATATCATCAAGAAAGGCTTTGTATAAAAGGGACATGAGGGTGACTGTGTTGGTGGAATGTGGGGAAAGAATCAGTTGAACAGGGAATGTTTTTGGGGGGGTTTGTTTACTGGGATTGGGAGGCAAACAAAAAAAACCATAAGACATGGTATGAAAGGGGTCTGAGGATGGTGTCTGTGTCAAGATCATGTTTCACTTTGACACTATCGTGAAGGAAAGGGGACTCCCAGGGCCAGAGGAATAGTGTGAGCTCCCTTGACAGCTAGTCTGGATGCTCTCAAATGCTTCCCCTTCCACTCCCCTTACACTAGTCCCACCAGCTGCTTCAACATTACTGCTACCACTACTAACACCAACCACAAATTCCTCCTCACAGTCACTAGTAATATAAAGGATATTGATTACCCCCTCCTTCACTCCTAACACTAACAAGCTGCTGAACCTTCTTAGAAGTAGTAGCACTAGCACTGGTGGTACTGCTTAGGGGTGGCACAATACTGGTGGCAGCAGGTTCAGCACTTGCAGCAGGCATAAAACTGGTGGAAGCAGGGGCAGCATATCTGACAGCAGGCACAGTTCTAGTGGCAGCAGGTTCAGCACTGGCAGCAGGCACAGCACTAGTGGCAGCAGGGGCAGCATGTCTGACAGCAAGCAAAGCACTAGTGGCAGCAGGGGCAGCATGTCTGACTGCAGGCACTGCACTAGTGGCAGCAGGGACAGAATGTCCAGCAGCAGGTACAGCAATAGTGGCAGCAGGGCACGCACATCTGGCAGAAGGACACAGGCAGATGACCTGTCCTGCTCTCACTACTACCCTTCTCTTCCTCCATTTCCATTAAATTCCCCAAGATCCCTAGAGGTGATTTAGGGGAACTGGACAGCATTGGCTCAGTAGTGCTCACTTCTTCCTCCTCCTCCTCAGACTCAGTGGACACATAAGGGTCCTTTCAATTCCTCCTTTTACTATTTTTAAACTTTCTCATAATGATAGCAGTCACTATGAGCCTCTCCTGCCTCAATTTCTCACAAAGATCAAAGCAGAACAGCACAGCACATCTACCTCGCTCTGTTGTTGCATCTATTGTGTTTCACTTCCTGGAATATCTCACGCTTTTTATAGCGAAAAGGTGAAAAATACATAAATCAATTGGCGGAAACTTTCTAGCCATTGAAAAAATGGTGAAGAATTTTTGCCAATGGGTGAAAAATGCAAAGATTTTAATCTCTGGTTTGTGGATTTTACCGAGAAAAAGCGGACAATGATGTGGTTATCGTAGGATTTCTCGCAGGAACACGGCGAGAGCTTTCACCCACCCCTAGCAGGAAGTAGTGGGATCAGTGAAGGATTTCTACCCAGAAACAAGGTGGAACAAACAGGAACAATGGGGGTTGCTGAGGAATGGGTGGGCCCTGAAGAGCTCAAATCTTGAGCAGAGTTGAAGTGGACAAGGAGGATGATACGTTTAGAAGGAAGAATAGGTTCTGGAGCCGGTACAGGAGTAAGTTCAAATTGACGGGAAAGGGCATCTGCTTTAAGACTTTTGGAACCTTTGCAGTATGAGATAATGAAATTTAACTTGGTAAAAAACAATGCCCAACGAGCCTGTCGGTATTCAACCTCGTACCAGATTCTAAGAACTGCAGATTCTTTTGATCTGCAAAAATAAGTACATGTACTGTAGTGCCTTCCAACAGGTGTTTCCATTCCTCCAGGACCAATTTAATGGCGAGAAGTTCGCTGTTGCCCATGTAGTAGTTCTACTCAGCATCAGAGAATTTTTTGGAAAAACATGAGCTTGGAGGAAGCTTATTGGATGTAGGGTGATGCTGTGATAAAACCACATCTGCATCATGTTCTGGAGCATCAGCCACCATGATGAATTGCCTGGAATGGTCAGGAAAACAGAGATCTGGAGATGTAAGAAATTATTTCAGCCCCGAAGGGCTGATAAAGGCCAGTTAGCAGGGTCCACAGCCTGTTGGGTAAAAGCAGTGATAGGGGAGAAAACATGTGAGGAATTTGGGATAAACGTCCTTGGTTGGTTAAGCTCAAAATCTCTGGATAGCGCATGTCTCCCTCAGAATAGGTTAACATGTGACTGTCTGAACCTTAGAGGGATCCATTTCCAGCTCTGTGTTAGAGATGAGGTAGCAAAAGAAGGAGAGGCGAGTTCTTTCAAACTCACGCTTAGCTAGGCTGACAAAGAGGCCATGGCCACGAACACGTTGTAAAACTGCCCTAACCTGGGTATGATGAAGAGCAAGGTTCCAGGAGTAGATAAGGATGTTGTCCAGGTATACTATGACATTAGTTAAACCTTGGAACACTGCCAGGGCGTTGCACAACCTAAATGGCATCACTAAACATTCTTAGTGGCTGTATCTGGTGTTAAAGGACTTGAAGATCCAATTTGGTGAATATGGAGGCACCCCGCAATTGATCCAGGAGCTTCTTTGTGGAGCTTGAGGTCATCATCACCACCACCACCAGCTTTAGACTACGGCCTGCCACCCACAGCTGGCATAGAGTGGATGTTGCATGGGAGGTGGATGCTTCTTATGACCGCAGGAGAGTATTGGATGGACCCACTAGCACCACAACCACTGGGACTCCACTGGATGCCCAGCCTGGTTATGTGCACAGAGCACAAGCACAGCAACCCACCTGGGTGCAACCATACCAAGAGCCTAGCTGTGACCCAGAACACAGGTGGGAAGACACAGATACCAGTGGCCATGGAATGACACATGGCCAGTGAGCTACAAACACCTGAGCCTTATTGGGTAGTCACAGAACCCTCAAACACTCTGAATTTACCCCCCCCCCCAGGACAGATTGAACCTTGGGGAACAACCATCTGTGGTCAGAGAGGAGACGATAGATGTAGTGGGGGCACAAGCATCATCTTCACATTCCTGGCATGCTGGCCTCCTGACACCTGCCTCTCAACACAGCTCACCACCAGCTGCAGTGTCTGAACTACAGTCAGACCATGAGGAACTATGAACAGGAAGGGTCAGAACAAGGAGGAGAGGCATCCCCTCCATCCCCAAGTCCACTATCCACGCCCTCATCTTCTACCAAAGGGACACCAACAGTAAGGATAGATGAGGAGTTCCTCAACATCCAGAGGAGGCTGCTGTGGGAGGCCTGGAGATACTCCAAGAGGTGACTCTGACATTTGAAGTGAAACACAGCCACCCTCAGCTCCATACAATCCCTGCAAGCATTCATCAATATTAAGTTACGCCACATTGGGAAAAGACTCATGTATATGTTTGGATGGATGCTCACCAAAATGAGTGAGCAGAATCAACTCCACATGCTGCAGATGGAGAGAAGCCAACAATCCACAGAAGGGTAAACTGCAACCACCTCCCTCTCCAATGTGACCCCCCACACCAACACAGCCCAGAGTCACTAGACAGTAGGTGAGGTCATCCATCTCTGCACCCCCTTCCAACACCCCCCCAAAAAAAATAAGCCCCTTTTGTCATATTTTCCCTTAATAAATGTGCAGTTATTGATTCCAGTTATGCCTGAGATTCCTTCAAGTTTCTAAGAAGTTCAGAACTCTGGAACATATTACTTGGTAGTAAGGTTTTGGAGCATTGGTTACCACACACAGCACACCCACTGTTGTCTAATTTCTAATACCAATACACCTAGGAAAGCTAAATAATTTGAAGATGTAGTTTGGACATAATGTGAGTTGAAGCTGAATAACTGACACCTACTCCTTAGCATACGATGTACAAGATTGTTTTCATATGCCTATAACCACTGGTGTGGTTACAAAGGTTTTAGCCAACCGTGCTTGTTATATCAAAAATCACTGCAAAGATGGGATTGCAGTACAAAATTATGGTGGTATTCACTAGTCGTGAGAGAAAAATTTCCTGCAAATCTTTTTGCAAAAAACAGACAATATTTCTTTTTCTCCTTTTCTCCAATGCAAAATTTTCCTCTTTTTCGCCTATTCCAGCAAAGTTTTTGCCTATTCTAACACATTTTTCGCCTATTCCAACACATTTTTCCTATTCCAACACATTTTTCTCCTATGTTTAATATGGTGCAACATTTCCTAGCACAATATTACTTCTTCTGAGGGCTGTAGTGGAGTGGAAGTCAAATTTGGGAGTCCTACAACAACGTATACATTGAAAAATGTGTTAGCATGCAGAGTGCATTTGTCCTTTGCCCACAACACTCACTTCCTGCTTAAAGGGATAGTAATGTTTCATAATAAAAGCAGCTCTAATTAATCATCATAGTATTTGGACTTTGGAGATTGTTATTTCAATACTGTCAGAGTTATAGTTCAAGAGTAATTCAATGACAAAGTATCCCCCTCCCGCCTCTTTTACTGATGTAACACTGCTCAGCCAGAGCAGAAGGGAGGTGCCCAGGTAGACTGCAGAGAGGGACAATCTGGTGGAGAAATATTTTTTTTACCCATTGATTTCAATGCAATGAGCTAGGCAAAAAAACAGGAAAAATAGCACTTTTCGTGGGAAATTTTTCAACAAGCATAAAGTGCCATTTTTAGCTGATTTCAGTTTGAGGCAAAAAATTTCACCCATCCTTAGTATTCAAACTCACATTTGAAATGATTCATAACACAGGTAATCATATTAGGTGAATGTAAAAATATTTACTGCTTGGCTACAGGACAGGAGCAGAAAGAAGTCACTAGTCAGGTCTATTGATTAAACAATGAAGGAAGAACATCTCTTACATCTCTCCATTTCAAACTCCACTTGGTGAATATGCTATCATGACACCAGTTAATGTAATAGACCCATAAGACAAGAGATATGCCTGAAGTGGAGGCTTATCAGTATGTCCCACAAAGAGTGGGTAGCAGCTGTCCAATCCGGGGCCAAGAAGGCAGAGGCTTATCAAACATAAGCTCCACACTGAACCAGGATGCAACCTAGAGTACGCATATGCAGAAACATAAAGACATCCAGAAGCGTGCGCATTTGCAGAAGACGAGGAGACAGCCAGAGGCCACGAAATGGTGACAGCTCCTTTTACTCTCTCTCTCTCTCTCTATCAATATTGTCCTCTCCTGGGCCCTGTGGTCTAGCTTGCAGAAAATCGTGGCAACATTTAGCATTGCTAAATAACATCAAGCATTATCTTGTTTCATTTGAAGTTGACGTACCTGATGTTGTTTAGTGACTGAGATGAAAGCACGTTGAGGTCAAAAGAGTTGCAACGCACGTTTGATGCTACCATTCTGGTAGACGGCATATTGAATAGCTACACTACTCAGAAATGCTTTTTGTCTTACAGACAGTTTTAACATGCTTTATTAAATCAAGCTCTAGATATCTATCTTGATTTTCCAAAAAGGCAACTTGGTCACACCTTCTATAATGGTATTAACTCTGGAATGGTTGTTCCTGGTGGGCAGACATACGACAGTTTGCATACTGAGTTATGCCAGTTAAAAAGGCAAGGGAAATATGCACATTTTTTAAGTTGATAAATGAAATCCTAGTTTAATATCCTGTGTTTGAATTCCCTGTTATTTAAATTATCTGCAAATGTGCCACTGTTGCAAGATTCACCTATTGCAACACACAAGTTTGTAAGATTCACCTATTCAAGTCTCTCTTAATCCACTTGTGTTCCCAATTACAACCCAACAATCAAAAAGAAACACATCCACCACATATATAGTCTGCAATCAAATAACCTTCAAAGAGAAGAAAAAAAGTTTGTTTTTAACCCTTCCTTACCACACTAATAGAACTTAGAACACTTGTTGGTTTCCTTGGTATAGATATGAAAAGCTGTATGCTTTTATTCTCTGTGATCTTGAAAAGGGTTCCTACCAGATTAAAATGTTGTTTCTTCTTACACAACGAACCATTATTGGTTTTATATATTGTAAGTTCCCATCTAATAAAAGTTACAAATTAATTAGCATTTGCAACTGGCAGAATGATTTAAGTCTAAAATCTCAAATTTTCCTTATTATTTGCTACTGGCTTCATTGTCTTTAGTAGTTCTGTTCCTAATATTGTAATTATTCTCTTGCACCTCCTTATTTATCATGTACCCTCTGGAATATTAATTCCCAAATAATATTCTTTATATGCATTACTGTTCTTGCTTTATCTCTCAAACACCCCTATCTTCATCATGGCTGTTGCATCCTGTCATTCTGTCTTTCAAATAAAGTTTCACATTACTTCTATATACATAGGAATTCTTTTTTCTTTGCACTTTAGATTACAGTTCTTGCACTACCCTGCATCTGACATTATCATGTGTTTTCTAAATCATAAAATATGAATGTCAAATCCAAGGGCTCCATAAATAGCATTGTTTTTGTCCAAACAAAATTGATGCCTAGAGATTATAAAATACACAATCTGCATTAATGTTAGTTGTATTCATGAAAAAAATCATTCCACTGCCAACTGCCTGTAGCACATACCACAAGGATCATAGCCAAAAATGTTTACTCATATGTCATGGTGGCTGTGTGGGTACTAAATTTGTATTTTCCTTTTGACTAAAGTTATTTTGGAAATTAGGAGTTTGCATGTGGGCTCCTCTGATTTTAAGTCAAGAATCACTGTAATCTAAAACCCCTTTATAGTATTCAGAACAATGTTATACTGTATGTCTGAAACTGGTGTGATGATACATTAGCTAGGAATACTGTGGTTGCTGGAATATTGAATGGATAGGGTTTCTTGGTTACAAAGAAGAAGAAAACCAAAAAGAAAAAGTAAAGAAGGTGCTCATAGGGTTAATGCCTTTTGGTGAACAATAATCCAAAATGCAACTAAGTCACAACTCATATTTCCAAGATGCCACACTCGTGTGTTTGGTGGGTCAATAAGCAATGGGAGATATTTCACTGCCCTCCACATAGATATATTCTTTATCATCTGCTCCCCAGGATGGACCTTCAACAAAAGAAGGAAAAAACACAGGAAAAACAAAAGCACAAAAGGGGGCACTCTTTTCAAATCAGTAACATTTGAAATTGTGTAATAGTTACTCTTGCACTCACAATTGGTGATCCCCCGGTTTTTAGATATACAACCGGTCAATGGCAGCAGGGGTATGAACCTGCCCCTGTACAGGCACTCTAAGGGTTAACTCCAAGCTTTCCCAAAAATTTCAGGCAATCGGCACATATAGGGCTCGATTCAAATGTTGGAGTTAAAACTAGCGTGAAGAAAAAAACTGCATTCGCGAGTTAACCAAGACTGGGTAACATGAGATTCAAATCTTCCATACCCAGAAAGGCTAACGAGCGAAGACTAACAAAATACATGTTCACCTGAAACCTGCGTTGCATAGAAAATCTTCCCTAAAAACACATGATAAAAATATTACCTAGCACCACAGCCAATCACAGCACTCCATAGTAGAAAGTTCAGTCAGAAAATCCAAAACCAACGTCGACAGTTCTGAACAGCATTCTCTGTGCTTCCCTCCCCAGTCAGTAGGGGAACCACAGAGATGGCTTTCAGCACCATGGACAGCACTGAATGCCATTGGGATGTGCACTGCTCAACCCTGTGGCATTCGAAGGTTGAAACAGAAATAGTACACCAAGCACTACACAATGTCCCCCCCTTTCCACATCCCCCCCTTAGTATGTCGACATATATTGCATATATTCGACATACTAACTCCATCCCATATTCACCTTATTGACTCATATAGTAATTGAACCTGTCTTTTATTCGACAATTAACCCTTTGAGTACCAGAGAGGTAGGAAAGCATTGCTTAGCATGTTTCCTACCCCTCTGGTACCCAAAGGGTTAATAGGCAAGGTATGGACTACATACCTTTCCTGTATATATGTGTGTGTTTTAAACTTTTTTTATTAAAAGACTTATTAAACATAGTTTAAATTAGATCACATTCATTTTAATGCCCTACCTCCTGTGTCCCATTGCTATTAGTACTTTTGCTCCACTCTCCTTCAAATGGAGATTGAGCAAACACACTAATAACAATGGGACACAGTAAGTAGGACATTATTAATGAATGAATTAATTACTAATTTGTAATGCCCTACCTCCTGTGTCCCCTTGCTATTAGTACTTTTGCTCCACTCTCCTTCAAACTGAGAGTGGAGCAAAAACACTACTAACTAAGGGACACGGTAAGTAGGACATTATTAACCCTTTGAGTGCCAGAGTGGGACGCAACGCATTGCAAAGCAGTGCGCTGCATTACACTCTGGCACTCAAAGGGTTACTAAATCAGTGACATACTGTATTGCTGAAGGAACCCTGCGCTGACAGCAGTGCTCCTCAGCAAATAATGTCTTAATTAATATGTAGTTGTGGGCATCAGCGCTGTGGTCATTACACAGGACAGAGGCACTGGAGGAAGCGGTGGAGGGGAGAGAACTGTTCCAGGCCCTGATTGGCTTTCTCAGCAGCACCATTAGATCGGGGGTGGTAAACTGATGAAAATGACAACTGAATGCTCATTTGCCCACAGAAGGCCCTCCAGAAACCGGGACACGAATTGGCTCCCCCAGTCCAAGACCAGCACCCTGGGCACTCCGTGGAGCCTGAATACCTCCCTGTAAAATATCTCGGCCAGCTCTTTGGATGAAGGAAGACCCTTCAGGGGTAAAAATGGGCCATCTTAGAGAACCTGTTGACAATTATAAGAGTGACCGTATGCCCCTTGGAAACCGGCAGCTCAATAATGAAGTCAATAGATACATGAGACCAAGGACGATCACCATTTGGTACCGTCTGAAGCAGTCCCAAGGGAAGATGCCTGGGAGTCTTGCTGCAAGCACATGTGGCACAAGCTGCTACAAAAGCAGAGCAGTCAATTCTTAGGCTCGGCCACCAAAAGAGCCTAGATATGGACCAAATCAGATGGTCCCGCCCAATATGCCCTGTAGCCTTAGAAGAGTGATAGATAGACATTAAACGAGTTTGCAGGTGCTCAGGGACCAAGCATCTCCAGCTAGGATTGTCAGTAGGAGCGGTGGCTTGCAAAGCCAAGATCTCCTCTCTCAAGGGAGAGGTAATACTAGTTTGAATGGCAGCCAGAATGTGATCTGTTGGAATGATAAGCATGGGAACACTATCAGCCTCAGGATCGGATCAGAACTGCCTCAAGAGGGCATCCATTCTGCCATTCTTGGTACACGGAAGGTATGATACCACATAATTAAACCTGGAGAGGATTAAAGCCCATCTGGCCTGTTTGGGCAACAACCTCTTACCCTCAGAAAGATAGGTAAGATTTTTGTGGTCAGTGAGGATTAGGATTGGGGAACTTGTCCCCTCCAACAGGTAGCGCCACTCCTTGAGTGCAAGGATAATAGCCTGCAACTCTCGGTCCCCTATATAGGATACACTCTGATCCCTGGACAATTTCTTAGAAAAGTAGCCGCATGGCAGTAGGACCTCCCCCGGAGCCGAGCGCTGAGACAGGGGGCGCCTACTCCTGACTCAGACACATCAACCTCAGAGTAAAGAGCAGGGCAGGATTGGGATGCCTTAGTGAAAGCAATCTTCAGATCCTCAAATGTTCGGATGGCCTCGGGGGACCAGTAGGACGTGTCTGCCCCCTTGTGTGTCAGGTCGGTAAGTGGCTTGACCACTGACAAGAAGTTCTTGATGAACCTTCTAGAGTAGTTTGTGAAACCCAGAAACCTTTGAATGGCCTTTAGACCCACAGGACGAGGCCACTCCAGCACATCGAAAAACTTAAATGGATCCATAGCCAGTCCCTCAGTATGGAGCAACAAAGCCTGGAGGGCTGAACAAACTGGTCCATGTGCTGGTCTACCTGGTCCAGCCTGAAAAAATATTCAGAGGATTGCCTGCGTCTCCTGGTCCTTGTGCACTGTTAGGAAAATCCACAGCAGACAGCAGCAACAGGTCAGCAAACAAACACAAGGACAATGGGGATGTGAGCCAAGCTGCTTTAAATACCCTGGGAGGGTAGGCTGATAACAGTCAGGTGAACAATCAGAGATGTCAGCTGATCAGCCTGAGCCAGAAACTCAGAAGACAGCATCAGTGGATAGCAGAGCACTAGATTAGCTCAGACATCAGAATCAGTAGGCAGAATAGAGCTGCTGGGCAAAACCTTGACACCAGGCCAGTCCCCACGGCTCATAAGGAGGTGGCATAGAGCCATAGGTGGGGGCACAGGAAGCCTGGGGCCACGAGACAGCTGAACCCAACCTGGCAGTATCCCTGCGATAGGAAGCTATGCACCAACGGAGCACAACAACAGTAGGTACCCTAACAATTAGTTGCCATTGGCAAAGTGAAAAAGAGGCTCCCTCCAAAGCCTTTCAGTTTTGCATGGTGTACTCGCTAATGGCCTTATTTTGCCTGTACAAACTCTCTAGCATGTACATTGTGGAATTCCACCTGGTAGGGGACTCCATTTTCAGCTGGTGATGGGGTGAGGTTACGTTCTTGTATGGAATATAGAGCGTTGCGTGCACTGTAGGAGCGACTAAAATGGGCACAGATTTTGTGGGCAATAGTAAGCATCTCTTTGAGGGTTTTGGATTCTGCCAGGAATCTTGTCACCGCTAAATTTAGCACATGGCCAAAGCAGGGCACATGCACCATATCACCTATTCTCAAAGCAGCGATTACATTGGAGCTGTTATCAGCTGACACAAAACCAGCTTTTAAGAAGTGGGGTACAAGCCATTCCACTATCACCTGCTCTAGCTTACTCAAAACATCTACAGCTTTGTGGGACTGTCTCTCAAAACTCTGCATGCACAAGTGTCAGGCAGATGATGGTATGGGCTATCCTGCTTCTGCTGCTGACACCTTTTAATCACATTGCCACAACCAGAAGCATGATTACTGGCTTTTACCTGATTCTGTCCACTGTTGTCCACTGTTGGTGCTGGGAGGGAACCCCAGTGAGCAGTCACAGTCACATAGTTTGTGCTCTGCCCACCTGTCCACATATCTGTCAGGTGGATTTTCTTGCCATACTCACTTTTTTAGCCCTTTGCCCACCACACTAACCACCTGCTTGTACAATTCAGGCACAGCCATCCTGGAAAAATAACTGTAGCTTGGGATATTCCAGCGTGGAGCTACACATGACATCAGTTCTCTGAAACCTTGGTTTTCTACAAAGGAATACGGCAGCATGTATATTACAAACATCTTGGCAATAGTGATGATCGAGCACCCCAATGCTCGGGTGTTCGGGTGCTCTGACCGAGCGCCCCCGGATGCTCGAGTGCTCGGCCGAGCACCCGAGCCCCATTGAAGTCAATGGGAGGACTCGAGCATTACACCAGGCACCCCCTGCTCTGATGAGGGGAGGGTGCCTGGTCCATAGGAAAAGGGCAGAAAATGATGGAAACACCACAGAAATGGTTCAGGGACAGCATAGGGAGGATGTCTGGATGCATCTTGGACTCCAACGTCGCTGCTGGGAACGATGTTTCGCCCGTAGTACGCCATTTTTACAGACTGACCGTAAAACACACAAAAAGGAAGATAAAAACGATTTTAGGCGAAAAATTGTTACCAACAGTATTTGCTGTTTATTTACATGTATATCATCTGCAAATTCTGCAAAAAATTTCATCGATTTTTCTGAACTGGGGCCATGATTAAGAGGGAAACGTGCGCAGAGTAAAGCAGGTGTTCAACGTGGTTATGGCCCGGGTAAGGTACAGCATTCAGGAACGGAGGCCGCAGCTACCACAGGTTTTACAACATGTCCGTTTGCCCTTGTTAAGTCCAAAATTTATAGTCGGAACAGTGGGGTCTGATCCATTGAGTAAAAGTGACGAAGTGACTTAGTGGATGAAGCCAAGAACTACCTTCTGCTCTGTCGAACACCCCAGCCCTATTTAATTCAATGGGAGGACCTGAGGCACTCCGATACAACCTGTATATCACAAAATGGAGGGCCTCATTCACATTGTGGTACAATAGTTCAGGTAGTGGTCCAACACTCATAAAGCCTATGCACTAAGTGAAAGGGCTGCCAAAAATTAGACTGAAATGTCACTCCAATACACCCTTTATTACACATAAAGGAGGGCATCATACACACCCTTGAAAAATTAGGATTAATGGCCTGCTGGTGACACTCTAAAACATTATGGGTGAGGGTCTGCTGCGGAGCTGACCATCCTAAACATTATATGCGAAGGCCCGCTAGTGAGCTGACGCTATAAAACATTATATGAGAGGGCCCGCTAGAGAGCTGACCCAATAAAACATTATATAAGAAGGCCCGCTGGTGAGCTGACCTATACAAAAATTGTCAAACAGGGTCCGCTGGTGAGCTGGCCCTATATAAAAATTATATCACCGGGTATATGGAAGAGGAGGAGGAGGATGAGAAGATTAAGAGTCAACCATATACCCGTTTTTTGGGTGGAAGGGGTGAATGGGAATACAGAGTATTCCCATCATTGTAAATAACATATCTAAAGTGACTTTATGTTCCCCCGGGGCTTTCCTCCAGTGGAGTGGAGAAGTCAGGGGAAATCCAGGCCTTGTTCATTTTTATAAGTGTCAACCTATCAGCATTTTCGGTTGAAAGGCGGATACGCTTATCTGTTATGATGCCACAAGCAGCACTAAATACCCGCTCAGACAGAACGCTGGCAGCAGGGCAGGCCAGCACCTCCAAGGCGTAGAGTGCCAGTTCATACCACGTGTCCAGTTTGGACACCCAGTAGTTGTAAGGCACAGAGGGATCATTGAGGATGCTGACACGGTCTGCTACATACTCCTTCACCATCTTCCAAAACTTTTCCCTCCTTGTGACACTAGGCTGCGCATCAGGGTGAGGGTGCTGGCGGGGTGTCATGAAGGTGTCCCACGCCTTGGAGAGTGTTGCCCTGCCTTTGTCGGAACTGCTGTGTGCTCCCCTTTTCTCCCCTTCTCGGTTGGCCAAGGTAGCACGTACTCTGCCGCCAGCGTTGTCAGATGGAAAATTTTGGAGCAATTTTTCGACAAGAACCTTCTGGTATTGCACTATTTTGCTTGTCCTCTCCACCGGAGAAATGAGAGATGAGAAATTCTCTTTGTAGCGGGGGTCCAGAAGGGTGAACACCCAGTAATCCGTGTTGTCTAAAATGCGTATAACGCGTGGGTCACGGGAAAGGCAGCCTAACATAAAGTCAGCCATGTGTGCCAGAGTACCAACAGGCAAGATTTCGCTGTCCTCACCAGGAGGATGACTCTCAATCTCCTCATCCTCTTCCTCCTCTTCTGCCCACCCACGCTGAAGAGATGGAAATAAAGTTCCATGGCTACCCTCTGTAGCGGAGGCAACCGTGTCTTCCTCCTCCTCCTCCTCCTCCGCCTCCTCCAATTGTCGCTGAGAAGACGAAGTGAGGGTGCTCTGGCTATCACCTTGTGTAAGCTCTTCCTCCCGCATTTCCACCTCTTCCACATGCAAAGTATCGGTTTTAATTGTGAGCAGCGAGCGTTTCAGTAGACACAGAAGTGGGATGGTTACACTGATAATAGTGTTATCGCCGCTCACCATCTGTGTTGATTCCTCAAAATTGCGTAAAACCTCACAGAGTTCTGACATCCATTCCCACTCCTCACTTCTAATTACAGGAAGTTGAACGGAGAGGCGACGACCGTGTAACAGCTGGTACTCCACTACTGCCCTCTGCTGCTCACAAAGCCAGGCCAACATGTGGAAGGTGGAGTTCCAGCGCGTGCTCACGTCACACAGCAGCCGGTGAGCTGGCAATTGTAAGCGCTGCTGCAGCTTCAACAGGCCGGCTGAAGCTGTTGATGACTTACGGAAATGTGCACACACGCGGCGCACCTTGGTCAAGAGATCATGCAAATTGGGGTAGGTTTTTAGAAATCGCTGAACCACTAAATTAAATACATGCGCTAGGCATGGTACGTGTGTGAGCTTGCCGTGCTCCAAAGCCGCCACCAAGTTACGCCCATTATCACACACAACCATGCCTGGTTGCAGGTTGAGTGGCGAGAGCCACTGCTCGGTCTGGTGACTAATCCCCTGCAACAGCTCTGAGGCCGTGTGCTGTTTGTCCCCAAGGCAGATCAGCTTCAGCACGGCCTGTTGACGCTTCCCCACTGCAGTGCTACACTGCTTCCAGCTACCGGCTGATGGGTGAGTGGCGCTGCGCGCAGAGAATTCGGAGGTGGAAACGGAGGAGGAGGAGGAGGAGCCAATAACGTAGGTGCTGGCGGAAACCCTGATGGAGGTAGGGCCCGCAATCCTCGGCGTGGGTAGCACCTGTGCCATCCCAGGGTCCGAGTCGCTCCCAGCCTCCACGACATTCACCCAGTGTGCCGTCAGGGAAATGTAGCGTCCCTGGCCACAAGCACTTGTCCATGTGTCAGTCGTTAAGTGGACCTTCCCAGTAACTGCGTTGGTCAGGGCACGGGTGATGTTACGGGACACATGGTGGTGTAAGGCGGGGATGGCACACCGGGAAAAGTAGTGGCGGCTGGGGACTGCGTACCGAGGGACAGCTGCTGCCATCAGGCTGCGGAAGGACTCAGTCTCCACAAGCCTAAATGGCAGAATTTCGATGGCCAGTAATTTGGAAAGGTGTGAGGTTAGTGCTATGGCCTGTGGGTGGGTGGCTGGGTATTTTCACTTGCGCTCAAATGCCTGGGGTAACGACATTTGGACGCTGCGCTGGGACAGGGAAGTGGATGTGGTCGCTGATGGTGCTTCAGATGGTACAGGTGCAGGGCGGGAGGTATGCGGGCCTGCGCCTTCGACAGGCGATTGGCCGGCACCGAAAACAGGGGAAGAGGAGGCAGTGGTGTGGCCTGCAGACACAGATTGGCGATCTGGGCGTTCCTCCCACTTATTACGGTGCTTGGATGCCATGTGTCGGATCATGCTGGTGGTGGTGAGGTTGCTAGTGTTCATGCCTCGGCTCATTCTGGTGTGGCACAGGTTGCAAACTACAATTCTTTTGTTGTCCACACTTTCCTTAAAAAAACGACATACCGCGGAACACCTAGCCCTTGGCAAGGGAGATTTACGCAAGGGGGTGCTCCGTGGAACATTTGCGGGCCGGTTTGGTGCGGTCCGCCTTCTTTCTGTAGCCACACCACTGCCTCTTCCAGCCTGTTGCGGTGCTGCAGATGGCTCACCCTCAGGACTGCTGTCATCGCTCGGCTCTCCACCTTCCCAGGTGGGGTCAGTCACCTCATCGTCCACCAAGTCCTCCTCCACTTCCTCACTCTGATCATCCTCCTCATTTCTTGATCCCACCACATACTCAGTCATTGACAACTGTGTATCATCCTCCTCATCAAGGTCTTGAGACAGTAATAGTGGTTGATTTGATGGCAACTGTGTCTCATCATCATCATCATCCACTTCCTTTGACCTTAAATGCCGTTCCCCTCTGTCATCTTCTTGTGATTGGGTACCCTCTAGAGGTTGTGAATCAGGGCACAAGATCTCATGTTCCTCTGCAAGCGTGCTTGGAGAGAGGTTCAAATGAAGGATTGGTGATGAGACGAGCTCCTCACTATATCCCAGTGTGGGATCACTTCTTTGGCCAGACCCTCTATGGTGGGAGGAAGGATGATCAGGGTGAGGATTGTGTTGACCAGACTCTTGGCTACTGAGAGTGGACTTGGTGGAAGACAGGGTGGTGCTTAACCGACTGGAAGCAGTATCAGATGAAATCCAACCGACCACCTGTTCGCAGTGGTCTGACCTCGAGAGTGATGTCCTGCGACGCCCTGTAAACTGAGACATGAAGCTAGGTATGGTGGATGTCTTTCTTTCTTGTGCTCTGGCACCAGGCACAGTTTCTACGCGTCCTGACCCGCGCCCTGAACTATCAGGATCACGTCCACTTCCCCGTCCCTTTTTACCCGCCTTCTTCATATTACACGGAATATGTGCTGCTAATCTGCGGCTAGGCACAGTGAACGGAATATGTGACGTTTATTTTTTAAACTTTGCACACTAAACAGAATGTGCTGCTAATCTGCAACTTTGCACACTAAACAGAATGTGCTGCTAATCTGCGGCTAGGCACAGTGAACGGAATATGTGACGTTTATTTTTTAAACTTTGCACACTAAACAGAATGTGCTGCTAATCTGCAACTTTGCACACTAAACAGAATGTGCTGCTAATCTGTGGCTAGGCACAGTGAACGGAATATGTGACGTTTATTTTTTAAACTTTGCACACTAAACAGAATGTGCTGCTAATCTGCAACTTTGCACACTAAACAGAATGTGCTGCTAATCTGCGGCTAGGCACAGTGAACGGAATATGTGACGTTTATTTTTTAAACTTTGCACACTAAACAGAATGTGCTGCCAATCTGCAACTTTGCACACTAAACTGAATGTGCTGCTAATCTGCAACTTTGCACACTAAACAGAATGTGCTGCTAATCTGCGGCTAGGCACAGTGAACGGAATATGTGACGTTTATTTTTTAAACTTTGCACACTAAACAGAATGTGCTGCTAATCTGCGGCTAGGCACAGTGAACGGAATATGTGACGTTTATTTTTTAAACTTTGCACACTAAACAGAATGTGCTGCTAATCTGCAACTTTGCACACTAAACAGAATGTGCTGCTAATCTGCAACTTTGCACACTAAACAGAATGTGCTGCTAATCTGCAACTTTGCACACTAAACAGAATGTGCTGCTAATCTGCGGCTAGGCACAGTGAACGGAATATGTGACTTTTTTTTTTTAATTTGTGCCCCCCCAAACAAAATATAACTGCTGCCCCCACACACAACAGTCCTAAAAAGGACTTTTGGGTCTTTATATGGTGTTCCAACACTTTTCTTCTCCCTACACTGACTTTCCTTTCCTATCCTCATCTCTCCCTGGCTAAGACTGAGCCGAACTCGCTGGTCAGGTGCTATACAGCACCCGATCACGGGTTCTGGCCAGCCAATCAGTGTAATGCCAGCAGCCAACATGGCTGCTGGCATTACACTGATGTCAGAGCCTCCCCGCATGTTTATTGGCTGCGCAGCAGCCGCGAAACGTGCGGGGAGGAGACCCGAACATGGCAGGCGAGCACATGCGGTACTCGTACGAGTACCGCCATGTGCCGAGCAGAGCGATGCTCGAGCCGAACCGAGCTTCGGCCGAGCATGCTCGCTCATCACTACTTGGCAACCTTACTATTCCACAGAAGTACTTTGGAATTGTTTTTGTGAAGTTTTTGACTCCTTCCCAGGAACTCAGTGTGGCTTGGCAGGACATGACAGAAGAAGTCTGAAACTTTATTACCTTAACAACATGACTAGAGGAGGTAGTGACAGTAGAGGCAGCATGTATGGGCAGTCAATGACCCTTGCCATCTCCTACAGCAAAGGCAGAGTCATAAAACTCCTCTACAACAGGTGCCATAGGTGTTATTTGGACTGAACTAACTGTTGGCACTGGCAGTAGCACACTCTCTGACACATCAATATCTTCACTACTTTTTTTTCCTGCCCTAGAGCCCTGGGAACTTTTTAAAGTGCTTCTGATGCTGTTAGTAGCTGCACCTTTGGCCTGCTGATAGTGTGTCTCCCAGTCAGGCCTGTCTCATAGAGGAGGTGCATAGGTGTGAGTCTGCTTTCCCCGTGCTCACTTGCTTTTTGCACAGACAACAGATAGCAACATGCTTAGCTTGAGGATCCTGAGTGAAGTATCTCCATACTGTGGACTTCATGGAGTGAGGGGTTCCTGAGGCACTGCTGCTACTACTACTGGAGCTGGATATTGATGCAATTCTACTGCCACTACTAATAGGTGTCAAAGGTGCATCACTTACAGCAGCAGCAGAGGCACTCATCATATCTAACATTGTGGTTGTTAATAACCTGTAATGCTGTTGTTTTTGCTGCTGCTGGGTACTCAAAACAGGTGTGTGTGGCTGAGTGGGACTTGGACTTTGAAGAGGCGATGATGCTGATTATGACTGATAAGGTGACTGTGTGCTTTTTTGGCATCTGTGCTTGTCCATGGTCAGACTTCCAAAGACTTTCTCAAACAGTTTATAGACAGACACAGTGCTCCTCAAAAGTGGAAGGTTCAGTCTTTGACTTTCTGCTAACCTTATAGCCATGTCATCATCCTCACTCTCAACTTCATCTGTATCTGAACAAGAGAAGGATGCTGGAGGGATATATTCTAGATCTACATCATCAGTCATCATTAGGTCATCCTCAGCAGAATCAGCATCACCTGACAATTCTGACCCACTACCCTTATATTCCTCTAAGCTTTTAGAGGTCTCAAACCATTTATTTTTACTTTTCCTGTAACAATGTTTGCTACTGCTTTGAGGACAGGTGTTTTGTTACTTGCTTGTCTCACTATCTGACCCAGAAGGTGGTTCAGCTGCTACACCTTCCTCTATTATACTATTGCCATCTACAACACTTGAATGTGACTTGTTGTCATCTTCAGTGCTCTTCTTATATAGTTCTTTATTTGTACTCGCACTGGTGGTGCTGGAAGTTTTGGTGGGACCTTGACAAACTGCATCCTCCCTTGTAGGAGAGGAATCATCATCATTGATTGCACAAGATGCAGCAACTATTGCTGCAGTCAGTTTTTGAACTACTACTTTACTCTTACATCCCTGCAATGCTCCACCCTTCCCCCTCCATCTGCCCTTTGTGCGTTTGCTGGACATTGCTCAAATATTGTGTTTTTAGTCTACCCCTACACAATACAATTGATGGAGTATGATCTCTCGCCTATGCCCAGTCAGCTGTCTATCACTGTCACCTAATATATTTAGATTTTTGTTACTCTTTATTTTTTTTTATTTTTTTTTTATTTTTTTCATTGTCTTATCGCAGTCTGAACAAAAACAATGTATAACTGAAAAACAAAATCAAGAACTTCTTTCCACAGACTTCCCCACCCAGCACAGAACAATAACAGCAAGATCAGCAAGCAAATAGGTTCCTAGGTGCCTGTGTTTTGCCAGTCAGTCATGTGGAATTTGGGGGCATTTGGGGTCAACCTCTTTCCTCTCCTTTTCTCCCTAGAGTGCCCCACTGACTCTTCTAAGAGAACAAATGTCCTACCTAAAAGATTCCCTAAACTAAACTTCAATTCCCCTATCCTCTCACAAACACAGAATGGCATGCTGTGAGAGCCTGACACTCTTTTATATGGCTGTAGAAAAGTTTTATGTGGTGGAAATAAATGTTTCTTCCCATTGATTTCAATGCACAATGAGCTAGGTGAAAAAGTGGAAAATCTGCACTTTTCAATGGAAATTATTCACCAAGCAGAAAGTGTCATTTTTCACCAATTTCAGTTTGAGGCAAAAATGTTCTCCCATCCCTATTTATCACATACCATCTGAGCATTGATGGAGAGGAAATGATTTAGAGATGCCCCTCATGCAAAGGAGCTCTTATGCATACATGTGTGCAGTCCATGACCCCTATGACTCTGGGAATGCTTCCCCTCATGTAGAAGTTCTGCTTGACACGTGTATACACCATTTGGGTGTGCGGGAAGTGAATGATCCTCCTGTCCTTCCTCGTGACGGCTGCCAACACCTGAGCCAACACCCTGGAACATGTGGTCTAATACATCCCAGATGCATATCCCTCTGTGGACTGGAAGGATCCATTTGTCATGAAATGAATGGCGCACAGAAGCTTCTTCAAGTCATATAGTGCATGGTTGGTGCTGTATATGGGGTCTACATTATCCTTGATCACATTGTATAGGTCAATGATGTTGTGCGACATCAACCTGTAGAATTCTATCACTTCAGAGTCCGTCATTGCAAAGAGAGTGACCTTTGCGCGGTTCATCCTGGTTCTTGACAATTATCTGTCCTCCCTGTTCTGCTTAACAGTTCCCTGTGACAGCTTTGGAGGCTGTGGGAAATTCTGTTGAGGCAGCTGAGGTGCTGCTGGCTGGTTTGATCATCCATGTGGAGATGTACTGCTGGCTGGTTTGCCTGCCAGAGCATCAGAGGTTGCAACAGGGGCTGCCTTGCCCTCATACACCCCCTTCCCTGATGTCTTTGCAGGAATTGAAATGGGTACATAATGCTTGTAATCTCTCTCCCTCTGAGTGGTCTCACTGTAAACAAAACAAAAAGAAGGGTAGCAGGAGCAACTTATGGTGTAGCATGTTTGATACATCACACTATTTGTAGACTTGATCTAATCAGTCATTATACACACATTTGGTATGTGCTACTCTATGATGAAAAGTAGCAATGCACACTTATGGATGCTACTTGGTTGCCCCAACACAGGTTCTTCTGCGTCAGCTGCTCAATCCATTAACTGTAGATTTTTGACAGCACACATTCAAAAAGACAAAATAAAAAGGACAACTAGGAGGTGACTAATGATCTATATCTGATATCAGATATCATATCAATCATATGGTAGAGGTCAATGCACTTAATTGTTACATTTGTGACCAGAGATTTTAATGATAAACTGTTCTGAGAGCTTGTGGAGGACATAAACCGTGGTCCTCCTCACTAAAACCACCCGATGGATGATTGAATACTCTTGATAACGGTGAGTATATCTCCAAGCAGATCACAGCGAGAATGATGAATGTAGAATTCACTTTATTATAAAATAAACAATAAAAACTGGTATATACCAATGAAGACTGATTCAAAATAAAATGCTCTATAATATAAATCCCTCAACGCGTTTCATGATCAACCGATCATTTCCTCAGGAGGCTATCAAATGGTCTGCACTGTAAACGTCTATTTTATACCCACATTCAGATTTCAAACAATTCAATCATTGTCTCAATTTACCTATCACAGTATCTATGTGTCATTTTGAATCTATCCAATTATATATCTAGATGGAATTTAACCCTAAATGTGTATCTGTTTATCAATCTACCCCCGCACCTTTGAGTGGTATGTAAAAATTAAACATCTACAATAATGAACAACAAGCAAAATAGGTGACTATGAAATCGGATCCAAATGAACTGCACCAACTGTCTACATTCATTTGAACAAGGGATAAAAATGAAACCAGATCAATATAATTAACTTCAAGACTTATACAAAAACCTATCCAACTGTTTATTAACCCACAAAGTCTACAAGTTATGAATGAAAATAATAACAAATCTGTATAAATGACTTTTAAACGACTTTTAAAATTATACTGAATCACATCCAACTGAGAATTAAGCCACCAAACTGACACGTCACAGGAAAATAAACATTTGTCCATTAGGACAGAGTATAGAAATGGAGAGTTGGCAAAGATGACCTTTGACAGTAGAGATGATGTACTATATACTATATTACTATAGAATATCAAAATGTGTATAACCACCATTACTTATTCCAAAAAATATGTAAAATATATAAATCCCCTGAGTGTCATGGGAAGCTACAACATAATACAAGATGCATTTAAAAACAAAAATACATAAATACAATAAAACATATACAGAAATGCACATACATATAATGTCCTATGTTAAAGGGATAGTAATACTTAAAATGTAAAAAAAAAATGTTGTAGGGTTTATCCCCCTGAGTAAAACAAGAGTACTCCCACTGCTGAAAGGTGTTTCATTCAAAAGTTATTAATTTTCAAAGTTGAATTTTTTAGGTGCAATATCACAGTGGCCTGAAATTGTAGAGTGGCGCTGCTGCTACACGATCCTATGGACAGATCTGGTCCCGGGACCAAAAATCTCCATAGGATGGTGTAGCAACAGCGCCACTCTACAATTTCAGGCCACTGTGATATTGCACCTAAAAAATTCAACTTTGAAAATTAATAACTTTTAAATGAAACACCTTTCAGCAGTGGGAGTACTCTTGTTTTACTCAGGGGGATAAACCCTACAAAATGTTTTTTTTTTACATTTTAAGTATTACTATCCCTTTAAGTGCATCCAGAAGCTCATAGTGGTAACATATCGGACTGGTGCCGTATATCACACATAACCAACCTCATACATGGTCCCCATTGTGATCAAATGGCACCAAACCTAAAGGGTCAACATGTAAATTAGATGGTGATATATTGGACTGGTGCCATACATCACACTTGTCCAACCCTATACGTGGTCCCCATTGTGATCCAATGGCACCAATTAAAAGAACTAATATGTAAATTTGTGCATGTGCTCATGTCTAAGATAAAAAATATATGAGCACTAGACATCCGTACTACCCTTAACCAGTGGAGTGATCCATCCGTCCAACCAAACCCACATTAAGGACCCGTTCGTCTCTCTGCATGCATAACATGCAGAAAAATATATATATATTAAGCATATGTCATGTATAAGTATGGCATGTATACCTATTTGGCAGTTCAGACTCCAAATGGATCTGGAATACTCAAAACTACACAAATTACTGATATGCTGTCTGGTAGTGAAAAATACAACACCAGTGAGAATCCTACTTGATGTAAGGGCCAAACAAATATGTAAATAAATGTGCGTGCATAAAGACATGTTCATAACATATGTTGAAACAAGTGAGCTGTATATATATATATATATATATATATATATATATATATATATATTTTTTTTTTTTTTTTTTTTTTTTTTATCTATATACACACTAAAATACACAACACCAATAGTGATCACGGTGCTAGGAAGACAATGGATAATCCCCTGCTTTTATATATATATATATACAGCACAATGGTATCGCTACAGTCCCAGGACTCATTGGTGTAGTGGGTCCAAAATAGAACAAAAAATAAAAGATATATAAAGGGAGATAGCTATATTATGCTGTAACAAAATGTATTATATATAAAATACAATAAAATCATACAAGTATAAGTATACTATGAACAAATAGGCTCATGGACTCAATGAAGAAAATAAATCTTAAAAATATAAGCTCCGGAGCATTTATAGTGCAATCTAGCAAAATTAGTTGTAAAAAAAAAATTTTTAAGTCTCATATTCTCCTTGATATAGGTTCTCCCACTGAATAGCAATTGGAAATAGTAGTCAAAGTCCGGTCTTTATGACCTCTAATCCGTTATGGCTAATAATGAACTGGAGTCCAATAGGTAATAAAGCAGGTAGGTGGATATATAGCCAATCTCTTGATGGAAAATAAACGTGTATAATATGTGTACTATAACGCTCATAAATAGCAGGAAAATCTAAGGCTTACTGTGCTGTAGACTTCTCTCGAATGAAATGTCTGAGAACGGTTTGGCACACCTGGATCTCTATGGGTCACAATGTTACCTTCACTCTTATGCTCAAGCAGTCTTCCTGTTTGTTGTCTGTGCATGAGCTGTGAATTCGACAGATTCAGCAGCCAGTAGTTGTTTGATCTCCCATCCTCCTTTAGTAGTCCACCTGTATCCACCTCCCGTCCAAGATAATAATCATATATCTTCTATGGGCACCACTCTCAAATGAAAATCTTCAGTAGTCAACAGCTGTCCCATAATCAGACCCAAACATGATGGCTCAAACTATACTCCCAGATAAAAACAAGACTAAGGCATAAATAAATGACTATAAACAAACACATACTGGATGATAAACCCCTTTAGGTGAAATGAATAAGACGATAAGTTATAATAAATGAAAAAATAGTAAAAATAAAAATATATAATAAAAAATAGCATATAAACACTCCACTGGTCTCTTCAAAATGTGCTTTAACTAATTCAATCCATTGGGAAATAATGTTTTTAATTTAAATATCCAAAATGATTCCCTATTATTTAGAATTTGCTGTCTATCATAACCAGAAGATTCATTCAACTGTCCTATAGGAATTATTCTGATTGCTTATTATGATGGTCTGTGCAATGTTTTGAAATAGTATGCAATTGGAAACCATTCAATATATTTATCCTATGTTGACCAAATCTACTTCTAATGGTCTGGGTGGTTCTTTCCACATATTGTCCACCACATTCTCAGTCCAATAAATAAACCAAAAACATAGATACACAATTTAGAAAGGATTTTTTCTTAAAACTTCCACTTACAACTTGAATTGCATTAAAATGTGACAGGTGAAGGTTTAAGATAAAATCTTTTTAAATTCTTTTAAAAGTCATTTATACTGATTTGTTATTATTAGTTTCATTAGTGACTTATAGACTTTGTGGGTTAATACACAGTTGGATAGGTTTTTGTATAAGTCTTGAAGTTAATTATATTGATCTGTTTTCATTTGTATCCCTCGTTTTAATCAATGTAGACAGTTGGTGCAGTTCATTTGGACTCCAGTTTCAGTTCCATTTTTTACTTGTTGATTATTGCATTATTCATTATTATTTTTTACATGCCGCTTAAAGGTGTGGTGAGAGATTGATAAACAATTACATTTCAGATAGATATATAATTTGATAGATTCAAGATGGCATTTAGAAACTGTGGTTGGTTAATTGAAACATTGAATCGTTTGAAATCTGAATGGTGGTATAAAATAGACTTTACCAGTGGAGATCACTTGATAGCCTCCTGAGGCAATGATTGGTTGATCATGAAATGTGTTGAGGGATTTATATTATAGAGTATTTTATTCTGAATCAGTCTTTATTGGTTTATACCAGTTTTTATTGTTTATTTTATAACCGAGTATATTCTACATTCATCATTCATGCTGTGGTCTTCTTGGTGATATACTCACCGTTACCATGAGCATCATCCACCGGGTGGTCTTAGTGGGGAGGAACAGATTTCTGTTCTCCACAAGCTCTCAGACTGATTGACAGTTAAAATCACCAGTCACAAATGTAACAAGTAAGGGCATATACGACTGATGTGAGATATTTGATATAAACTACAGAACATTAGCTCTCTCCTAGTTGTCCTTTTTTCACTGTAAACATGCCACATCTGAGGACGGTGAGGTGTCTCCTTAAGATAGTGGTGGGGTGTTGTCCAGTCCTGCTCATGAGGTACGGTGGGACCAATGGGGAGATATGTGTTGTCCATGTGAGTGTAGGCAGTTGTGGCTCTTTTTGTTTCTAGTAATTTCTGTTCACCTGTCAGGTGTGTGTCTGATGTGTACTGGTGCATCTGTGTGTCCATTGGCTATTGATTTTGCACAGGCAGTCTTGAGTTGCCAGGTGTGCATATTGTGTTGTGTTGAGATATGTGTTGGTATGGGTTAACCCCTGTTATGTTGACACAAACTGTTGAAGTTGATTTGCAATCCCCTTGTCCTGCGTTGATGGGATACTGTTGTTTGTACAGGACATCCTTGTAGGGCATACACATTTTCAGGGCAGTTCCTTGGCATTGCAGGGATTAGTTTGCTGTCATTCTGCTATGTGCCAGGTGTTGTGAGAGCTGTTGTTTCCGTGCTTAGATTTGTTCGACTGTGTTTTTTTTCTTTCATTGTGTGTTGAACATCAAAAATAGGTGGCGCAGAATTTCTGCCAGTAAATGTATCAGTTTATAGTAGTGCATTAGAACAGAACTGAATTGCTCAAGTGTACAGCTGTTCCATTGATCTCAATAGGTGATATATTAGTGGCCGTTGTAATTTTTTTGGAGGTTAGCAGTTGACATCACAGGTTATTTGATGGCTTACTGTGCATGTAAATTTGCTGTCGGCTGTTTTTTTTTATTTACCTGTGGTAATTAAATCGAGCCTCTGTAGTGCAGTGAACAGTTCTTAAGACCATATCTCCAGAAGGACATTAATAAATTGGTGGCAGTTCAAAGAGGAACCACAAAATGGTGCAGACTCTCCATGAAAATGGATGCCAGAAAATGCTTAAAGAAAATGTGTATAGCTTGGAAGAAAGGAGGGAGAGGGGTGAAATGATAGAAACCTTTAAATTTATTACAGGATTTAACTATGATTAGGAGGAAAGCGTTTTTCAGAAAAAGAGGTCATGATTAGTGTTGAGCGAGCATGCTCGGCCGATGCTCGGATCGGCTCGAGCATCGCTCTGCTCGGCACATGGCGGTACTCGTACGAGTACCGCATGTGCTCGCCCGCCATGTTCGGGTCTCCTCCCCGCACGTTTTGCGGCTGCTGCGCAGCCAATAAACGTGCAGGGAGGCTCTGACATCGGTGTAATGCCAGCAGCCATGTTGGCTGCTGGCATTACACTGATTGGCTGGCCAGAACCCGTGGTCAGGTGCTGTATAGCACCTGACCATCGAGTTCGGCTCAGTCTGAGCCAGGGAGAGCTGAGGATAGGAAGGGAAAGGCAGTGTAGGGAGGAAAAAAAAAACTTGTGACAAAAAAGAACCAAAAGTCCTTTTTAGGACTACTGTGTGTGGGGGCAGCAGGTTATTTTGTGTGGGGGGAAAAAAACAAAAAAAAAAAAAAAAAAATATTCTGTTTAGTGTGAAAAGTTGCAGATTAGAGCACATTCTGTTTAGTGTGCACAGTTGCAGATTAGAGCACATTCTGTTTAGTGTGCAAAGTTGCAGATTAGAGCACATTCTGTTTAGTGTGCAAAGTTGCAGATTAGAGCACATTCTGTTTAGTGTGCAAAGTTGCAGATTAGAGCACATTCTGTTAAGTCTTCAAACTAAAATATCAAAGTCACGTATTCCATTCAGTGTGCGTCGCCGCAGTTTAGCAGCACATTCTGAGTACTGTGCAGAGTTGCAGAATAGGAAGAAATACTGTTAAGTCTTCAAACTAAAATATCAAAGTCACATATTCCATTCAGTGTGCTTCGCCGCAGTTTAGCAGCACATTCTGTGTACTGTGCAGAGTTGCAGAATAGGAAGAAATACTGTTAAGTCTTCAAACTAAAATATCAAAGTCACATATTCCATTCAGTGTGCTTCGTCGCAGTTTAGCAGCCTATTCTGTGTACTGTGCAGAGTTGCAGAATAGGAAGAAATACTGTTAAGTCTTCAAACTAAAATATCAAAGTCACATATTCCATTCAGTGTGCTTCGCCGCAGTTTAGCAGCCTATTCTGTGTACTGTGCAGAGTTGCAGAATAGGAAGAAATACTGTTAAGTCTTCAAACTAAAATATCAAAGTCACATATTCCATTCAGTGTGTTTCACCGCAGTTTAGCAGCCTTTTCTGTGTACTCTGCAGAGTTGCAGAATAATAAGAAATACTGTTAAGTTTTCAAACTAAAATATTAAAGTCACATATTCCATTCAGTGTGTTTCACCGCCGTTTAACAGCCTATTCTGTGTACTCTGTACAGTTGCAGAATAATAAGAAATACTGTTAAGTTTTCAAACTCAAATATTAAAGTCACATATTCCATTCAGTGTGTTTCACCGCCGTTTAACAGCCTATTCTGTGTACTCTGTACAGTTGCAGAATAGGAAGAAATACTGTTAAGTCTTCAAACTCAAATATTAAAGTCACATATTCCATTCAGTGTGTTTCACCGCCGTTTAACAGCCTATTCTGTGTACTCTGTACAGTTGCAGAATAATAAGAAATACTGTTAAGTTTTCAAACTCAAATATTAAAGTCACATATTCCATTCAGTGTGTTTCACCGCCGTTTAACAGCCTATTCTGTGTACTCTGTACAGTTGAAGAATAATAAGAAATACTGTTAAGTTTTCAAACTCAAATATTAAAGTCACATATTCCATTCAGTGTGTTTCACCGCCGTTTAACAGCCTATTCTGTGTACTCTGTACAGTTGCAGAATAATAAGAAATACTGTTAAGTTTTCAAACTCAAATATTAAAGTCACATATTCCATTCAGTGTGTTTCACCGCCGTTTAACAGCCTATTCTGTGTACTCTGTACAGTTGCAGAATAATAAGAAATACTGTTAAGTTTTCAAACTCAAATATTAAAGTCACATATTCCATTCAGTGTGTTTCACCGCCGTTTAACAGCCTATTCTGTGTACTCTGTACAGTTGCAGAATAATAAGAAATACTGTTAAGTTTTCAAACTCAAATATTAAAGTCACATATTCCATTCAGTGTGTTTCACCGCCGTTTAACAGCCTATTCTGTGTACTCTGTACAGTTGCAGAATAATAAGAAATACTGTTAAGTTTTCAAACTAAAATATTAAAGTCACATATTCCATTCAGTGTGTTTCACCGCCGTTTAACAGCCTATTCTGTGTACTCTGTACAGTTGCAGAATAATAAGAAATACTGTTAAGTTTTCAAACTCAAATATTAAAGTCACATATTCCATTCAGTGTGTTTCACCGCCGTTTAACAGCCTATTCTGTGTACTCTGTACAGTTGCAGAATAGGAAGAAATACTGTTAAGTCTTCAAACTCAAATATTAAAGTCACATATTCCATTCAGTGTGTTTCACCGCCGTTTAACAGCCTATTCTGTGTACTCTGTACAGTTGCAGAATAATAAGAAATACTGTTAAGTTTTCAAACTCAAATATTAAAGTCACATATTCCATTCAGTGTGTTTCACCGCCGTTTAACAGCCTATTCTGTGTACTCTGTACAGTTGAAGAATAATAAGAAATACTGTTAAGTTTTCAAACTCAAATATTAAAGTCACATATTCCATTCAGTGTGTTTCACCGCCGTTTAACAGCCTATTCTGTGTACTCTGTACAGTTGCAGAATAATAAGAAATACTGTTAAGTTTTCAAACTCAAATATTAAAGTCACATATTCCATTCAGTGTGTTTCACCGCCGTTTAACAGCCTATTCTGTGTACTCTGTACAGTTGCAGAATAATAAGAAATACTGTTAAGTTTTCAAACTCAAATATTAAAGTCACATATTCCATTCAGTGTGTTTCACCGCCGTTTAACAGCCTATTCTGTGTACTCTGTACAGTTGCAGAATAATAAGAAATACTGTTAAGTTTTCAAACTCAAATATTAAAGTCACATATTCCATTCAGTGTGTTTCACCGCCGTTTAACAGCCTATTCTGTGTACTCTGTACAGTTGCAGAATAATAAGAAATACTGTTAAGTTTTCAAACTCAAATATTAAAGTCACATATTCCATTCAGTGTGTTTCACCGCCGTTTAACAGCCTATTCTGTGTACTCTGTACAGTTGCAGAATAATAAGAAATACTGTTAAGTTTTCAAACTCAAATATTAAAGTCACATATTCCATTCAGTGTGTTTCACCGCCGTTTAACAGCCTATTCTGTGTACTCTGTACAGTTGCAGAATAATAAGAAATACTGTTAAGTTTTCAAACTCAAATATTAAAGTCACATATTCCATTCAGTGTGTTTCACCGCCGTTTAACAGCCTATTCTGTGTACTCTGTACAGTTGCAGAATAATAAGAAATACTGTTAAGTTTTCAAACTCAAATATTAAAGTCACATATTCCATTCAGTGTGTTTCACCGCCGTTTAACAGCCTATTCTGTGTACTCTGTACAGTTGCAGAATAATAAGAAATACTGTTAAGTTTTCAAACTCAAATATTAAAGTCACATATTCTGTGTAAGATGAAGAAGGCGGGTAAAAAGGGACGGGGAAGTGGACGTGATCCTGAAAGTTCAGGGCGCGGGTCAGGACGCGGAGAAACTGTGCCTGGTGCCAGAGCACAAGAAAGAAAGACATCCACCATACCTAGCTTCATGTGTAATTTTACAGGGCGTCGCAGGACATCACTCTCGAGGTCCGACCACTGCGAACAGGTGGTCGGTTGGATGACAGCTGATACTGCTTCCAGTCGGTTAAGCACCACCCTGTCTTCCACCAAGTCCACTCTCAGTAGCCAAGAGTCTGGTCAACACAATCCTCACCCTGATCATCCTTCCTCCCACCATAGAGGGTCTGGCCAAAGAAGTGATCCCACACTGGGATATAGTGAGGAGCTCGTCTCATCACCAATCCTTCATTTGACCCTCTCTCCAAGCACGCTTGCAGAGGAACATGACATCTTGTGCCCTGATTCACAACCTCTAGAGGCTACCCAATCTCAAGAAGATGACAGATGTGAACGGCATTTAAGGTCAAAGGAAGTAGTGGATGATGATGATGATGATGAGACACAGTTGCCATTAAATCAACCACTATTTCCGTCTCAAGACCTTGTTGAGGAGAATGTTATACAGTTGTCAATGACTGAGTATGTGGTGGGATCAAGACTTGAGGAGGATGATCAGAGTGAGGAAGTGGAGGAGGACTTGGTGGACGATGAGGTGACTGACCCCACCTGGGAAGGTGTAGAGCCGAGCGATGACAGCAGTCCTGAGGGTGAGCCATCTGCAGCACCGCAACAGGCTGGAAGAGGCAGTGGTGTGGCTACAGAAAGAAGGCGGACCGCACCAAACCGGCCCGCAAATGTTCCACGGAGCACCCCCTTGCGTAAATCTACCTTGCCAAGGGGTAGGTGTTCCGCGGTATGGCGTTTTTTTAAGGAAAGTGCGGACGACAAAAGAATTGTAGTTTGCAACCTGTGCCACACCAGAATGAGCCGAGGCATGAACACTAGAAACCTCACCACCACCAGCATGATCCGACACATGGCATCCAAGCACCGTAGTAAGTGGGAGGAACGCCTGGATCGCCCATCTGTGTCTGCAGGCCACACCACTGCCTCCTCTTCCCCTGTTTTCGGTGCCGGCCAATCGCCTGTCGAAGGCGCAGGCCCGCATACCTCCCGCCCTGCACCTGTAGCATCTGAAGCACCATCAGCGACCACATCCACTTCCCTGTCCCAGCACAGCGTCCAAATGTCGTTACCCCAGGCATTTGAGCGCAAGAGAAAGTACCCAGCCACCCACCCACAGGCCATAGCACTAACCTCACACCTTTCAAAATTACTGGCCATCGAAATGCTGCCATTTAGGCTTGTGGACACTGAGTCCTTCCGCAGCCTGATGGCAGCAGCTGTCCCTCGGTACGCGGTCCCCAGCCGCCACTACTTTTCCCGGTGTGCCATCCCCGCATTACACCACCATGTGTCCCGTAACATCACCCGTGCCCTGACCAACGCAGTTACTGGGAAGGTCCACTTAACGACTGACACATGGACAAGTGCTTGTGGCCAGGGACGCTACATTTCCCTGACGGCACACTGGGTGAATGTCGTGGAGGCTGGGAGCGACTCGGACCCTGGGATGGCACGGGTGCTACCCACGCCGAGGATTGCGGGCCCTACCTCCATCAGGGTTTCCACCAGCACCTACGTTATTGGCTCCTCCTCCTCCGTTTCCACCTCCGAATTCTCTACACACACCGCCACTCCCCCATCAGCCAGTAGCTGGAAGCAGTGTAGCACTGCAGTGGGGAAGCGTCAACAGGCCGTGCTGAAGCTGATCTGCCTTGGGGACAAACAGCACACGGCCTCAGAGCTGTTGCAGGGGATTAGTCACCAGACCGAGCAGTGGCTCTCGCCACTCAACCTGCAAGCAGGCATGGTTGTGTGTGATAATGGGCGTAACTTGGTGGCGGCTTTGGAGCTCGGCAAGCTCACACACGTACCATGCCTAGCGCATGTATTTAATTTAGTGGTGCAGCGATTTCTAAAAACCTACCCCAATGTGCATGATCTCTTGACCAAGGTGCGCCGCGTGTGTGCACATTTCCGTAAGTCATCAACAGCTTCAGCCGGCCTGTTGAAGCTGCAGCAGCGCTTACAATTGCCAGCTCACCGGCTGCTGTGTGACGTGAGCACGCGCTGGAACTCCACCTTCCACATGTTGGCCCGGCTTTGTGAGCAGCAGAGGGCAGTAGTGGAGTACCAGCTGTTACACGGTCGTCGCCTCTCCGTTCAACTTCCTGTAATCAGAAGTGAGGAGTGGGAATGGATGTCAGACCTCTGTGAGGTTTTACGCAATTTTGAGGAATCGACACAGATGGTGAGCGGCGATAACGCTATTATCAGTGTAACCATCCCACTTCTGTGTCTACTGAAACGCTCGCTGCTCACAATTAAAACCGACGCTTTGCATGTGGAAGAGGTGGAAATGGGGGAGGAAGAGCTTACACAAGGTGATAGCCAGAGCACCCTCACTTCGTCTTCTCAGCGACAATTGGAGGAGGCGGAGGAGGAGGAGGAGGAGGAGGAGGAAGACACGGTTGCCTCCGCTACAGAGGGTAGCCATGGAACTTTAGTTCCATCTCTTCAGCGTGGGTGGGCAGAAGAGGAGGAAGAGGATGAGGAGATTGAGAGTCATCCTCCTGGTGAGGACAGCGAAATCTTGACTGTTGGTACTCTGGCACACATGGCTGACTTTATGTTAGGCTGCCTTTCCCGTGACCCACGCGTTGTACGCATTTTAGACAACACGGATTACTGGGTGTTCACCCTTCTGGACCCCCGCTACAAAGAGAATTTCTCATCTCTCATTCCTCCGGTGGAGAGGACAAGCAAAATGTTGCAATACCAGAAGGTTCTTGTCGAAAAATTGCTCCAAAATTTTCCATCTGACAACGCTGGCGGCAGAGTACGTGCTACCTTGGCCAACCGAGAAGGGGAGAAAAGGGGAGCACAAAGCAGTTCCGAGAAAGGCAGGGCAACACTCTCCAAGGCGTGGGACACCTTCATGACACCCCGCCAGCACCCTCACCCTGATGCACAGCCTAGTGTCACAAGGAGGGAAAAGTTTTGGAAGATGGTGAAGGAGTACGTAGCAGACCGTGTCAGCGTCCTCAATGATCCCTCTGTGCCTTACAACTACTGGGTGTCCAAGCTGGACACGTGGTATGAACTGGCACTCTACGCCTTGGAGGTGCTGGCCTGCCCTGCCGCCAGCGTTCTGTCTGAGCGGGTATTTAGTGCTGCTGGTGGCATCATAACAGATAAGCGTATCCGCCTTTCCACCGACAATGCTGATAGGTTGACACTTATAAAAATGAACAAGGCCTGGATTTCCCCTGACTTCTCCACTCCACTGGAGGAAAGCCCCGGGGGAACATAAACTCACTTTATATATGTTATTTACAATGATGGGAATACTCTGTATTCCCATTCACCCCTTCCACCCAAAAAACGGGTATATGGTTGACTCTTAATCTTCTCATCCTCCTCCTCCTCTTCCATATGCCCTGGGATATAATTTTTATATAGGGCCAGCTCACCAGCGTGCCCTGGGATATAATTTTTATATAGGGCCAGCTCACCAGCGGGCCCTGTGATATAATTTTTATATAGGGCCAGCTCACCAGCGGGCCCTGTTTGACAATTTTTATATAGGTCAGCTCACCAGCGGGCCTTCTCATATAATGTTTTATTGGGTCAGCTCTCTAGCGGGCCCTCTCATATAATGTTTTATAGCGTCAGCTCACTAGCGGGCCTTCGCATATAATGTTTAGGATGGTCAGCTCTGCAGCAGACCCTCACCCATAATGTTTTAGATGGTCAGCTCAGCGCACGTTTCCATCTTAATCATGGCCTCAGTTCTGAAAATCAAGGAAATTTTTGGGAGAATTTGCCTCTGCGCACGTTTCCCTCTTAATCATGGCCTCAGTTCTGAAAATCAAGGAAATTTTTGGGAGAATTTGCCTCTGCGCACGTTTCCCTCTTAATCATGGCCTCACTTCCGAAAATCAAGGAAATTTTTGGGATAATTTGCAGATGATATACAAGTAAATATACAGCAAATATTGTTTGGTAACAATTTTTCGCCTAAAGTCGTTTTTATTTTCCTTTTTGTGTGTTTTATGGTCAGTCTGTAAAAATGGCGTACTACGGGCGAAAGATCGTTCCCAGCAGCGATGTTGGAGTCCAAGGTGCATCCAGACATCCTCCCTATGCTGTCCCTGAACCATTTCTGTAGTGTTTCCATCTTTTTCTGCCCTTTTCCTATGGACCAGGCACCCTCCCCTCATCAGAGCAGGGGGTGCCTGGTGTAATGCTCGAGTCCTCCCATTGACTTCAATGGGGCTCGGATGCTCGGCCGAGCACTCGAGCCTCAGGGGGTGCTCGGTCAGAGCACCCGAACATCCGAGCATTGGGGTGCTCGCTCATCACTAGTCATGATCTAAAATTAGAGGGTAGAAAATTCAGAAGTAATTTGCCGAAATACTACTATACAGAAAGGGTAATAGACTCGTGGAACAGCCTCCCAGCAGAATAGGTTGGGACAATTACAGCTGGGGAATTAAAAAATGTCTGGTATAGGTGTAAGTGTATTCTGAGAAGTATGTAAGGCTGAGTATTTTTTTTAGAAAAAGAAATGGTTAAACTGGTGGGCCAGATGGTTCTTTGCTACCAAAATGTATGTCTCTATTGGGAGTCTCCTAGTCATTTTGAAAGAATAGTCATTAAATCATTGCAACAGGTAACAAAGTTAAGTATTATTTATAAATAAGCAAGGACAGCATTATACATATGGCATCATTTGGCAAATTATCAAATTCGTTATTGACTACACAGTTCTTAACATAGATTATACCTGGTGTTAATAATCTAGCAAACATTTTGTCACATTTAATTACATTTCTATATAAGTTTGCTGTGCCAGAATTTTCATCCGCACTAACATCACTTCCTCAGAAACATGACTATATAACGTTAAGACTTCCCAAACAGGTGTTAATATCTTTTTAAAAGTTGAGCTTATGGGAAATGTAGGAATTACACCACATTTCTCATTATCCCACTTTTCACATTTCTCAATTTTTCTAAAACAACCCCTATATTTCTATGTTTAAAGGAATAGCTGGACCAGATATGTTTATGTGTCAACCTGAGGAACTGCCTTATCTAAAGAAAGTGCATTAGTCCAGGTCCATGGCTCCTCATCCTTAATCTTTATAGTTCCAGCCAAAAAGCCTGTTTTGTGTTTGTAATTTTGTTTTAGTTTGTTTGCAGTTGGCAATGACAACTCTAGGTGAGAAAACAATACCGCTAATTTTTATAGCTCAAGTGGTTAAATAAATTACTTGCAGAGCCAGAAGGGTGTTCATCACATTGCAGAGCAACATGTTTCACTCCTGTCTGGTCCTCAAGATATACAGTAATATGTAATATGTTTATCGTTCTACAAATAACTTATAGAAATGCCAGCTAATAGTTTTAAGAGTGTTGGGGAAAGCAAATTCAATGTATTAATGCAATGAATGCTTAGTGTCTCAAGAACATTGCAAAGCAATACAGTGGAAGATTATTTAGCATCAAATATGTGTTATGAAAATCATTTTTTTCTCAAAAGCAAAGGTATAAAAATGGAAGTTACTGTACATGAAGCGAAGGTTGAACTTGATGGACTTGTGTCTTTTTTCAACCTAATTTACTATGTTACTATGTTACTATGTTACATTTCAATACATTAGATTCACTTCAACAATATCCTCAGCATCTAGCTTTGCTTTACTGTGTAGTAGGATTTTTATGTAAAATAACATTGTGCATCAAGAGTACTTACTTCAGTTAGTCTAAATTCAAACTGTATGTTATAAAGGAATCTCAAATGAATATGACTGAAATAACTTTACCTGATCTCCTTAATCAACATAATAGATTAATTACTAAGTTTAATAGCAAATACTGCTTTATTCTATTTGCTTGTAATGCCACTGTGGTTAAACTGTCCCTTTGATATGACTGTCCAACAGTGACACCTACTGGGATTTAGGAAACCTTAACAAACATATTCTGTGATGGTCAGTTTTACACTACGCAAAAAAATTCTTACAATGATACTTTATTTATCACAAAAACTTTAGTAAGTCATAGCAGAATTGTAAATATATACAATACATTAATTTTTGCTTCTGTGTTCATTTTCACATATCTTATATAATAATTTGCTAGGATGTTTGTTTGGGCAGTCTCTACAGTGCATGACTGTGTCGGCGGCAGGGCGCAGAGCAGGACCCGCCTCTTAACCCTTTGAGAGCCAGAGGCACTCAAAGGGTTAACATCACCCTGACTTTGGCCCATGTACACGGGCTTTGACACTAGTAGATCTTATAAATGGACAAGCCCTTTAGTAAAACAAAATGCATACATTATCTGTGAAATATTGTGCTTTTGGTATGCCTATGGCTGAGTAAAGAGAAAATAACAGAAACAGACAATATACATGTGCAAAAGAGAAAAAAAGACCTTTAACTGAGCTGATAGTTTTATACGTGTGCTTATGTATTAAGCATTTTACACAAAAAGTTGCACCATGTGCTACAGGCTATCACTGAGCTAAAGGGCATCAAATGTATGTGCAAATCTGATTAGTCAAACAACATGTTGTTTCCTAATGTAGCTCAAATGCATAATGTGTTGATGGAGATCATGGACAAATACTGTAAGTGCACTATAATCTTCTAAATAATGCATTGTGCACTTACACAAAGTACCTCTTTAGTACATACGCATATGGGAAAAATGAAAACATTTCAATAAAAGTTGTACAGGTTGTATTAGTTGTAATCTAAACAAAGAGGAGAAAATTGATGCATTCATCCACGTATTGTGGTGATTTCTACTAAAATAACTTTTACAAATAGAGATGGGTGAAAAGTCATGTTTTATTCTCATGGGAATTTCAATGAACAACTTTTTTTTCCTGTTTAAATTCACACCTATTGTGGAAACCCATAGATTTTTGGCCTTTTCGCTAAAAAAACTGATTTTCCTGTGAGAAGGGTTCCTTTTTTGACGTATGTTTTCTATGAAGGTGATAATTCCCACCCTCATAGTATAAATGCCTAGGATTTCCCACCATGCATCATGTTGCATATTAAGTAAAAGGAAAGTGGAAGCAAATTACAGAGAAAAGACAAACACAAAAAACAGGAGGAGAGCGGTTTGATACCACCATAGAAATAAATGCTGTTAAATATTGTGATAATAAAATACTCACACGGTGCTTCCAGGACGGTCTCTTACTGAGTGTATGGGTCTAATTGCTAGCAGGGAGTCTGGATGCTGATTCTCCCCACAATGGAACCACACCAATGTGTGAATGAGGAACTGTCACAAAAATTATATACAGCAGACCAGAAAAAAAATTGAATAATATTTATTTTTGTGGTCCCACTGACTACGTCTTCAGGAGGAAATAAAAAACAAACAACTATTCTGCCTGACATACACAAACATATAAATGCCGGTATTGCCACTGATGCAGCACCCCAACCGGCAGACTGTGATTTGAATAGACCAATCACCACCTATCAATTTGAAATGGAACAGAGCAGCATGGCCAGCCCAGCATCATAAATCAATAATAATATTCAATATCTTGTAGAAGAGTTATACATCAAATCAAAATTATAATACATATACATAGAGCAACTTGTTACCAGATGATGCACTACATCAATATAAGATATCAATTGTTGCCATGGACAGTGAAGTATCAGTAAAAAAAAAAGAACGTACGTTCATAGTAGATAAACATGACACACATTACTTGAATCAGATAAGTGGGAGATACAGTGGTAGAAACTGAGAACATGAACAATTGCCTCAATAACAGATGTTATTGATAAATATATGGAAAGAATGTGCGTGTGTATTGACCGAATAAATTACCTTTAATTGAACCCATTGCACATAACAAAGATATTTCCTATTTGATCACTGAAACAACAAAAACTAAATTATGTACATCAAAAATCTTAAAGTTGCGATGTGCTCAGTCTCAAAGAATGGTCCAAATCATTGAGGATATGATATAAAAGTATATAAGCAATTTATTTTGATTAACCCTTTGAGTGCCAGAGAGGAATGCAATGCATTGCTTTGCAATGTGTTGAGTACCCCTCTGGCACTCAAATGGTTGAATCCAAAAGATAAGTTCTTTGGATCACTCAATGCGACTGGGTATATCGCAACAGCGTGCACACAATATGAAATCAGCATATATTCATCAATTCAATGTCAATCAATGGATGAATGCAAACAGAAAATCACAACAAATTTGGAAACAGCCTTTTCCTCAAAGGCATTGATTAAAACCAGTATCAATTCACTCGATATAAATATATCACTGGACATAGTCGACACACAAAATGGACATTGGTGCTGTTCATCCATAATTGTACTGATATGAAATCATAAAATGACGCATGCATAGGTCTCTCACGGATGAACCTCCTCACAGAGGTCTATTTCCCATCACCCCCCAAAAAAGTAGAAAGGCACATGGACCACTGGATAACTGATCCCTTGATTGCCCCTCAAGCTTCTGATGAAATATATGTGGCTATCACAGACACTGGGGGCACTTGTCAACAAGAGACCCATCGAACTATAGGGGTCCTACCCTGTAAGTGTGAATTTCCAGTCAAGACCCCAAATTATAGATTCATAATAGTCATAATAGTTAGGTACCCGTATGATCTATGTACTGGAAAACAATGAGAAAAAAAAATAATCAATTGGGAAATATATTGAAAACAGGAAAAATATATGTAAACCTAGTAACTCCCATAAATACCTAATATAAAGAAAAACACCTAATCCTAAATAGGATCTAGAGACATATGAAAAGAAAACACTGACCCCATGACATCCATGCATCATAAAGAAATCCTGAAGACGATAGATCTAGTATGGTTCCAAATGTCATGGAATTATGCAGAAAAAAGATGTCACTGTTGTCATGATGACATTGAGTTACCCATGGATCTCTATCCCAACATATGAATCCCAAAAAACACCAGTGGGAAATAAAACATGTGCACATAGTGCTCATATGTGAACATATCTATACTGATAATATATTTATAAAATATATATGTGGAGAGGAACTTCAATATATATCTGTGTGAAAGGAATAAGTAGGATGCAAATGGTGAAATTTCAGAAGAAATTAGATGCTGAATCTAAAGTGCTCAAAAATTGTGCTTATACCAAACATGTGAATAGTGAATAGCTAAGTAAAAGGATAAGTGGGTGTTTAGACATGCTATGTAATTTGAAGCCCTTAAACAGGTAGTAATACTTCATTTTATCTTTATTTTATTTTGTAGGCATTAAAAACACATGAAGAACAATTTAAGTCTTATCTCTCAAACCTTTATGGTTTGAGAGATATTCACAAGCAAAGTTTCCTCTCCTGCCCCTTTTATCTCTTCTCAGATGCGGAATGCAGTCCATAGACCAGACAGATAACAGCAGGGTACAATCTTCTTCCTATGAGAACAATGAAAGCCCTGCCCCCCTTGACAAGTTTTTCAGGTTTTTCCCTTATCTTAATTTAAGATTGTCCCTCTCTGCAATCTACCTGGGCACCTCCCTTCTGCTCTGGCTGAGCAGTGTTACATCAGTAAAAGGGGCGGGAGGGGGCTACTTTGTCAATGAATTACTCTTGAGCTACAACTCACACAGAATTGAAATACTTTCCAAAGTCCAAATACTATGTAGATTAATTAGAGCTGCTTTTATTATTAAATATTACTATCCCTTTAACAATATTCCAAAATCTCCCTGCTAGTGGTGGTGATGCCCATCGTCATCCCTGTCTCCCATTCCTTCTCAGTTCAGATTAAAAGGGCCATCATTTCTCTTACACCCCATTTTCGCCACCATCATCATCACCACCACCATCACTAGTCCCTACGTGCTGCTGCTGCTTTATTAAAGACATCTCACTGCTGGTTGGAGGACATGATGAGAAATATGACAGAGGGAACCCTCTCTGCCACCAGCTTAACATATTCTGCGGGATGGAATCTCCTCAGATGACGCTTGATGCCCTGTTTGTGATTAATGCAATTAAATGAAAACTCAGTGCACTCAATTCACATATTACATCAAATATCCAATTAGAAAAAGACCCCAAAATGCTTGCACTGAGGAGCTGTGCTACAGGGGAAATAACATACAGATAAAAACAAGAAAGATAACCCTGCTGTACTAGTACTTAGGGATGGGAGAAACTTTTTGCTTCAAACTGAAATCAGAGAAAAATGGCACTTTCTGCTTGGGGAAAAATTTCCTTCCAAACGTTTTCCCACTTTTTCCAACATTTTTCTCCTAGCTCATCACATTGAAATCAATGGGTAGAAAAATTTTTGTCCACCTCACAAAAGTTTTCTACAGCCATATAAAAGGCTGTTAGGCTCTCACAGCATGCCATTCTGTGTTTGTGAGAGCAGAGAGCAGCATGTTTTTGAGCTAGAGAAGATAATAAAGGGGAATTGAAGCTTAGTTTTGGGGAGTAATTTAGGTAGGACATTTGTTCTCTGTAGTAGGGGAATCTGGGGTCACAATGGGGAGAAGAAGGGAGGAAGGAAATTGACCTAAAATACTCCAAAATTTGGTGTGACTTGCTTGCTGATTTTACTTTTATTGTCTCTGTGCTGGGTAAGTCTGGGGCAAGAAGTTGTTGATTTTGTATTTCAGTTATATATATATTTTTTGGGGCTGACTATGATAAGATAAAAAAATATATATAAAAACTATATGTCCTCTGTGTATCGTTAGTCACTTTCTTACTTCGCATGCCTAGATAAACCAGGCCCCTTGGCAAGCCGGTCAGTGCAAGGCAGTATAGTAAGCTCAGTATTGCACTTTCAATTCCTACTTTTGAGTAATAGGCCAGCTAGTGCCATGATGTATTTACTAGTAAATTCTCTTCTTCAGCCCCTCTTCAAAATTTTAAGAATAGGAATGGGCAAAAATATTCGCTTCAAACTGAAATCGGCAAAAAATGGCAGTTTCTCCTTAGCAAAAAATTTCTCACGAAAAGTGCAGTTTTCCTGCTTTTTTGCCTAGCTCACTGCATTGAAATCAAGATAGGGTGGACAACTTAAAAAAAAATAAAAAAATAAAATAAAAATTAAAATAAAAGACATAAATAATTAAACAAATACACATATTATACAGCTGACTGGGAGCTCTGTGACTGAGGCAGACTTGATAGAAAGCAGACGAGACTGAGAATGTTGTTGAGAGCCAAGGGAAGACATCACACTCCATCAGTTATGTACTGTAGAGAGTAAAAACACACAGAGTAGTTTTTCAGTGGAGAAAAAGAGAAAATTTTCATGTAAAAATCGAAAAATCGTCCTTTTTTCACAAAAAGTCATGCTGGAAATTGTTCTCACTTTTCGCCTACCCCTACTACTACTTGACTCCGAGTCAAGTAGGACCATTGCTATACTTCCTATTACGTATCAGATAGTCCAGAAAATGTAATTCTTAAAGAGTATATGTAAAAATTTAAAACATAACCTTTTTTTTGTGTTTAAATAAAATAAATTAAAGTCATAACATAACAATAATTTGTTCTATCAAGTGGATGGTGTACTGCTGGGGCATATACCTGCTTGCCAAAAATCAGAATCAAGTGTTCAAAACTTCATATATAAATGATGAGTATATGCAATCGGTAAGAACGATTAAATGACATCTACTAATATATGGGTGCAAGCAAAGTTGAAAAACAGCTCATAACAAACACTAGCAAAATTGTTGAATCTGGTTTAGAAGGCAACATTACATATTGTTTCTATTAATAACCAAAAGGAATCAGAACAGCAAATTCAGCAGCTCCAGTTAAGACAAATGGACAACCACAAGATCTTATTGTGGTATTTAGTCTATGGGTATGACAGAGCAATGTCCCATTTGTCAAACCTACCTAGGACTAAAAGTGTGCAAACTATAATTTACAGCAGCTTTTAAATAAAAGAGGAAAGAGAGTGACAACTTTTAATTAGGTGTGGACGAAAAGTCCGAAAAATTTCCTGCATGAATTTTTGCGAAAAACAGACAATTTTTCTCTTTTTTTGAGAAAGTTTTCTTCTTTTCTCCAATGCAATATTTTCGCCTATTCCAGCAAATTTTTCACCTATTCCAACACATTATTCTCCTGTTCCAACATATTTTTTCTCCTATGTTCAATATGGTACAACATTTCCCAGCATAATATTACTTCTTCAGAGGGCTGTAATGGAGAAATAAGTAGGGCTGGGAGAAAAATGTTACCTCAAACTGAAATTGGCAAATAATGGCACTTCCTGCTTGGCAAATAATTTCCCACTAAAAGTGCTGTGTTATTGCTTTTTTTGCCTAGCTCTTTCCATTGAAATCAATGGGAACAGTGAATTTACACACAACACATAACAAATATTATTTTATTTCCCAGTAGCATAGTATAAAAGGGGCATGAAGGTGCCTGTATTGGTGGGTGGAGTTTCATGAATTAATCATTTTAACAGGGAATTTGTTTTGGGGGGTTCTTGACTGGTATTGGAGGGGGACAGTTAATAAATAAATAAATAAATAAAATAAGAAATGTGTATGTAAAGTGATAGAGAACGGAACCCCCTGCCATAAGTTACCACTGGAATGGACTGATACTTTACTTGATAAAGTATTTTGTAGAAGATGATTTGTTAGGTTTGTTTTTAGAGGCCCAAGCCCTGAGGAAAAATTGATTTGTAGGACTTAGACTTATTAGAGGCACAAGCCCTGAAAAAAATGTTGATTTGTAGGACTTAAGCTTGTTTGATGCAAGCCCTAAGGAAACATTGATTTGTAGGACTTTGGCTTGTTAGAAACAAACCCCCAAAAATGGTTTAATTTTTTTTTTAAAAAACAGACAGAGAGCGTCACGATCATGTAACATAGTATGGACTGAAAACTTTGTATAGAAGAAAATTATGTACTCACATTCTATGATGGTCAGAGCATTGATATCAACAGGTCTGACTTAAATTCTCAGAGAGAAATTCTCCTGTCTCTGGGTTTAGTTTGAAGTAATCTTCAGAGAAGGACGAGTATAGGCTGATAGTCTTCAATTAAAATGCTTTATTGGACAAATACATAGTCTATAAATGGTTATGTATTTCGCAGTTTCACCTGCTTTATCAAAGCTAAAAATAGCCTAAAATCATAAAATCATATGCTAAAAAGAAAGTGCTAAAAGAAAGCCGCTGTCGAAAACCTCCCGGTTAAAAACACAATGAGTAGATTTTCAGTGTGATTAGCTCGGGGTTGGTCATGTCTATGCCAGCACCCAGTCCTAGTTGTTACGTCGGAGGGTGCTGGTACTGGTCATTGGCCAATTCGAGCTGTGAATGACAGAACAACTTGACCAATTGAATCTACTCATTGTGTTTTTAACCAGGGGGGTTTTGGGCAGTGGCTTTCTTTTAGCACTTTCTTTTTAGCATATGATTTTAGGCTATTTTTAGCTTTGATAAAGCATGTGGAACACATGCGAAACGCATAAGCGTTTATAGCCTATGTAGCTGTCCAATAAAGCATTTTAATTGAAGGCTATCAGCCTCCACCCGTCCTTCTCTGAAGATTGCTTCAAACTGAACCCGAACAGAGATGGGAGAATTTCGCCATGTGAATTAAAGTCAGACCAGTTGATATCAACGCTCTGACCATCACATAATGTGAGTATCTATATGACATTTTCAGTCCATACTGTGTTACACTATTGTGGAGCTCTCTGTTTTTCATGTGGTTTTGCCATCATAATTTCATTGCCCCTTTGGAGAGAGTGAGTTGGAGAGAGCAGCCTGTTTGAAGAATCTGTGTCTGGGTGCAGTGATAAACCCAGTTGCCTGTGAAGTCAGGCTTGGTGCAAGCCATCCCTGACACAAAATATTTGTGAGTGTACACCCGAGGATGTTTGGTGGCGGTCATACATATTATTTATTGATGTGCACAGGACACCCTGTCTTTTGTCATTCCCTCTCTTGCTACTACTTTTTTTTTTTGTAGGACTATGTTTTGTTTTTTTTATTATTTTATATATATTTTTTATTATATTTTATTATTTTTAGTTATTTTATTTGTATTTGTTTTAAAGCACAAGCCCTGAGAGAAAAAAATACTCTACTGGCCTAATGGCTGCAGGTCATGTTGACCAGTGGCCACTGTCAAATGTCCTGAGTCCATAATTGCAGAATTGACAACTGCTGCTGCTGACCTGTTTATGCAACAGGATGATTAGGCAGATGAAAAGGAATGGGATCAACAATAGCAGAAACATGAGTGATGGATGATGAAGGTTCTACTTGCCACAACTAGCTGAAGTGATGTGCATCAGGCAGTAGCAGCACAATAAATAGCCCCCAGTATATGTGGTGAAAAGAAGGCGTTGGCCAATAATTCTTCTCCACCTGCCTCTCCTCCAAAATAATGGGTGTGTTGTTTTTAGAATATACATTTTTCCATTGAGAGCAGGAACTGTGGCTCTCATCTGCAACTGCAATGTGCACAGTGTGTGTGGTAAAAAACATCTGGGGCACAACTTAATTCAAACTCCATGACACCAGAATCCAAGTACTGCCGCTGTCACTATACCCCTTGTCCAGACCCTGCTAAGGACTCATGACAGCTTGCTAACAGTTTAATAGTAATGATGAACCCTCCCTGCCACCATCTTAGCATATTTTGTAGGATGGAATCTCTCCAGATGCCACTTGATGCCCTGCTTGAGATTCTCCTTCACCACACTGCAATGTTTGGACAGTGCACTACACAGTGTGCAATAGGTAAACACGAACTTCCATATCCTAACATCAACAGAGTGGCTATCATTTGACAGAGGATGTAACAATGAACACGGTGGATTGGTAGAAGATGTAGTTACCCTAGAGGAAGAAGGTGATGGTGAGCTAGTTGTTTCACTCGTCATGGAACTTCCAGTCTCTGTCTGGGTTTCTCTATTCTTCCTCTTCTTCAATCTCTGCCTTGCCTCTTGTTGCCTTTCTGTAGAGTCAGGGGGAACAGCAACTGCAGTGCTTGATTTCTGTGTTGGCTGTTTGCCTTTAACATGTTTGACATAAATGTCATGTTGTCTGTGTTTCATGTTTGTTATCAGGGAGCTTGTCCCAAGGTGTGTTCCCTCCTTTCCTCTTCTCACTGACTTGTCACAAATTGTGCACAGTGCAGTTGGTGATGACTGCACAGTGCATGTCGAAAGAGATAAATAGTCTCGCACCTATAACTTCAGGGGGAAGGGAACAGGTAGAGAAAAATGTCCTCTTTCTTTTTGTCCACCACATTCCTCTTCACTGTATGTGACAGTAGATAATTTTGCTGCTGTTGCTGCTACTGCCTTAGATTGAGCACTGTAACTAGGACCAGGAGTAGTGCTGCTGCTGGCAAGTGGAACATGTCCTAGTCTTGCATCACTTGTTGATCCCATTCCCACTGTGTCCATGATGGTCTGTGGCACACTAGCTGGCTCCTCGGCATCCTGCTTCCCTTGAATCTCAGCAGCAGCAGGAATTAGAGCAGTTGCAAATTACTCAAATTCCAAAATATCATTGCTAGTGGTGGTGTTGATGCCCATCCTCATCCCTGTCTCCCATTCCTTCTGCTCATTTTCTGGCCATCAATGTCTCTTCCACTCCAGCTTCTCCAGCAGCATAATCACCACAAGCTGCTGCTGCTGCTGCTCTATTACAGACATCTCACTGCTGCTTGGAGGAGGTGACAAGCAATGTGACAGAGGGTCCCCTAATGTCACACTTTGTATTTCCTGTTGACCTGAAGAAGGCAGACTGGCAACAGTAGCAGCAGGCAGAGGCAGCTGATCTGTGCTCCTGCTGGTGGTGGTATTATTATTTCTGTGTCTGCTATCCCCCAACAGTTCTGGCCTCTTCAGCATCATGTTCCGCTTGGGCACTGTAGTGAAAGGAAGGGAACTCCCAGGGCCAGATGAATAATGTGGGCTCCCCTGACCACTAGTCTGGATGCTCTCAAATGCATCCCCTCCCACTCCCCTAACACTAGTCCCACCGGCTGCTTCATCATTACTGTTATTACTACTACTAACACCAAGCACATCAAGTTCAGCCGCAGTCTTCCTCCTCACAGTCACTATTAATATGAGGATATTGATTAACCCCTCCTTCACTCCTAACTCTAACAAGATGATGGGCCTTAGTAACAGTAGTACTAGAACTGATGGCACTGCGTGGGGATGGCAAGTGTGATTTAGTGTGTATCTCCTTCCCCCACTCCTAGTGCCAGAAGGTCATGTTGGTTAGTGGCCACCTGCCATTGTCAAATGTCCTCCTGAGTCCATAATTGCAGAAATTGCAAGTGCTGTTCTTAATGCTGCTGCTGAATTGTTTAAGCAGCAGGATGATTAGGCAGCTGAAAGGGAATGGGATCAACAACAGCACTAACATGGCTGATGGATGATGAAGGTTCCACTTGCCACTTGTTGACCAATACTTCTTCTCCACCTGCCCCTCCTCCAAAATCATGATGTGCTATTAGAATATACATTTTCCCTTGATAGCAGGAACTATGCCTCTCTGCAATGTGCACAGTGTGTGTGTGGTAAATAACATCTGGGGGCACAACTGTATCCAAACAGCTGTTTTTGTCTCTCCCTCAAAAATTAGTTCCATAGAAGTTACCTTACCTTGAAGACAGCTTTGATCCTTGAAGACGCACCGGTATACGTGACCTGTTATGTGTAGTGGTGCACCAAGTTGGGGTCTGAGAAAGACCGCTCCAGTCTTGGAGCAGTCAATTTAAGACCCCATTTTTACTTACAGCACTCCCTCTGCAGCGCTGTAAGTAAAAAGTATATAACGTGTTATGACCATCACTGGTCCTTAAGGGCAAAAAACGAGTGACGGTCATAGCACGTCATGTGGTTCTTAAGGGGTTAATGATTCCCTCCACCCAGCAAACAAAAATAAGTTCAAATAATAAAAAGAATCAAATTAAATCAAAGAAGAAAAAAGATACAGCAGTGGAGGATGGGTCAGGGGAGCGAGTTGGAAAAAGGAGTCCACAGGAAGTGAGCCCTCTTTGGCAAGAAGCTCAAGCTTCCTGGGTATCAACTTAAAAAGTGAAAAAAATCAACATAAAGTTCCCCCAAAAAAAGAAAAATAAGGTAAATTAAAGATTTTTAAATAAAATAAAGTCAAAATAAGCTAAAAAAGAAATAACTCCCATAAAAGAGGCCTTTTTAGAAAGCATTCTTTCACACAACCTCTCTTCTTCCTACACACTCTCTGGCACAGTGCTTCTTTTCAGTGCTGGAAGATTGAGCCTTTCCCTTTCAGATACCTTTCTGACAATGTCATCATCTCTATCATTTTCAGCTTCATCTGTATCTGAAGAAGAGGGGGATGCTAGATTTACATCATTGTCATCAGTAATTAGGTCATGTTCAGAATCACCATCATTTATTCCCCACTACTTTTATATTCGTCAAGGAATTTAGAGGTCTCTACTTTTTCCCTTTGACTACTGCTTTCATGACAGGTGTTTTTGTGCTGTAGGCAAGAAACTTTTGGTTTGACTTTGACAAACTGCATCCTTCCAGGGAGTAGCTGGTTCACCATCATTTATTGCACATGCCTCAGCAACCATAGCTGCAGTGAGTTTTTGGACTACCAATTTACTCACACATCCCTGCACTTCTCCTAATCCTTTCATCATCCCACTACCCCTTGTGAGTTTGCTGGAAATTACTCAACTATTGTGTATTTTTTTACTGTAAAGTACAACATAGAACTGATTGTGTATGTGTGATGTCTTGCCCTTTACAAAATACACTGTTTCATCTAATATCAGTAGACTTGTGCACAGGAAAAAAATTTGGTAAAATTCGATTTTGGACAATTTTTTTTTCTTATTCGTTCGATCCGAATTTGGACCAGACCTATTTGAGTCGTACAAAATTCGGAAGGAATCTGAATTATTCGGCCGAATTCTCCATGCTTTTAAAAATACAATAAAATCAAAATTAGATAAATAAAAATAAGTGGAACCTTTTCCAGGGTCTAAATGAAGATGGTGGAATAGGGTAAGGTTGAGCTTTAGCATTATGGTACTGTAGATGAAGCATGGATGTAGCTATTTGAAGGAAGAAGGAAGATTGAGGAAGACTGGAGCAGGTAGGAGTCAGTAGATAATAGACATACTAATTTTCTTAGATTAGAGATAGACTACAAAGCTGAGGAAGCCTGGAGCAGGCAGGACTTATAGACATACGAGTTTTCTTAGATTAGAGCTAGACTACAAAACTGAGGAAGCCTGGAGCAGACAGGACTCCTAGACATACAACTTTTCTTAGATTAGAATTAGACTACAAAACTGAGGGAGTCTGGAGCAGGCAGGACTCAGTAGATAGACATACGACTTTTCTTAGATTAGAGTTAGACTACAAAATCGAGGAAGCCTGGAGCAGGCAGGTCTCATAGACATATGACTTTTCTTAGATTAGAGTTAGACTACAATATTGATGAACACTGGAGCAGGCAGGACTCATAGACATACGACTTTTCTTAGATTAGAGTTAGACTACAAAATTGAGGAAGCCCGGAAGAGGCAGGACTCAGTAGAGAAATATATACAACTTTTCTTAGATTAGAGTTAGATTTCAAAACTAGGAAGCCTGGAGCAGGCAGGACTCATAGACATACAACTTTTCTTAGATTAGAGTTAGACTACAAAAATGAGGAAGCCTGGAGCAGGCAGGACTCATAGACATACAACTTTTCTTAGATTAGCGTTAGACTACAAAAATGAGGAAGCCTGGAGCAGGCAGGACTCATAGACATACGAAGTTTCTTAGATTTGAGTTAGACTACAATATTGATGAAGACTGGAGCAGGAAGGACTCATAGACATACAAATTTTCTTAGATTAGAGTTAGACTACAAAACCGAGGAAGCCTGGAGCAGGCAGGACTCATAGACATACGACTTTTCTTAGATTAGAGTTAGACTACAATATTGATGAAGACTGGAGCAGGCAGGACTCATAGATTTACGACTTTTCTTAGATTAGAGTTAGACTACAAAATTGAGGAAGCCTGGAGAAGGCAGGACTCATAGACATACAACTTTTCTTAGATTACAGTTAGACTACAAAAATGAGGAAGCCTGGACCAGGCAGGAGTTTACTGACGCCACCACTTGTTTGCTAGAGTGTGAGTTTAGTAGTCACCATGTGGCAAATGTCTTTGGGATCCAGTGTTGGGATGATATCGTCTTTGACTTCAAAACCGAGGAAGCCTGGAGCAGGCAGAGCTCATAGACATACAACTTTTCTTAGATTAGAGTTAGACTACAAAAAATGAGGAAGCTTGGAGCAGGCAGGACTCATAGACATATGACTTTTCTTAGATTATAGTTAGACTATAAAAATGAAGAAGGCTGGAGCAGGCAGGACTCAGCAGATAAATATATATGACTTTTCTTAGATTAGAGTTAGATTACAAATCCGAGGAAGCCTGGAGCAGACAAGACTCATAGACATACAACTTTTCTTAGATTAGGGGTAGACTACAAAACCGAGGAAGCCTGGAGCAGGCAGCACTCATAGACATACAGCTTTTCTTAGATTAGACCTCAAAATTGAGGAAACCTGGACCAGGCAGGAGTTTACTGACACCACCACTTGTTTGCTAAAGAGTGAGTTTAGTAGTCACCATGTGGCAAATGTCTTTGGGATCCGGTGTTGGGCCGATATCATCATTGACTTCATCCCATTTCCACTGAAAAGAGGTACCATCAGATAACAATACGAAAATCGTATAGGAAGCCTGGAGCAGGCAGGACTCAAAGACATACGACTTTTCTTTTAGACTACAACACTGAGGATGACAGCAACACTGGAGATGTAGGCAGCAACAAACTGCAGAACACTGGAGCAGGCAGGACTCAGTCAGTAGATGGATACAGCAACTGAGGATGACTTTTGCAAGGCAGACTCAGGATGACAGCTTCACTGGAGTTGTAGCCAGCAGAAAACCGCAGAACACTGAAGCATGCAGGACTCAGTCATTAGATGGATACAGCGACTGAGGATGACTGGTGCGAGGCAGACTCAGGATGTCAGCAACACTGGAGATGTAGCCAGGACTGCAGAACACTGGAGCAGGCAGGACTCATTAAATACATAGATACAGCAGCAACTGAGGATGACTGGTGCAAGGCAGACTCAGGACGACAGCAACACTAGAGATGTAGCCAGCAGAAAACCACAGAACACTGGAACAGGCAGGACTCAGTAAATACATGGATACAGCAGCAACTGAGGATGACTGGTGCAAGGCAGAATCAGGATGACAGCAACACTAGAGATGTAGCCAGCAGAAAACCGCAGAACACTGGAGCTGGCAGGACTCAGTAAATACATGGATACAGCAGCAACTGAGGTTGACTGGTGCGAGGCAGACTCAGGATGACAGCAACACTGGAGTTGTAGCCAGCAGAAAACCGCAGAACACTGGAGCAGGCAAGACCCAATAAATAGATACCGCAGAGCCAGACTGAACAACCTGTATTGTGAGACAACAATGTAGACTTTACATTCCCCGCTGAGACCCACCAAGTCAGGGGGGGTGTCCTCTGCCCAACCATCCACTGTCCTAGAACTGGGTAAGCTGGAGAGCTCAGCATACTATGTTACTATGGTACTTTTTTCTTCTAATCTGCATCAAACCTGGGAGCAGGGTAACCCAGCTTTGGCAGGTTGACTTTTAAAAAAGTAATTTGTTCCATGAGCTGGGGGACCAATTGAGAGCGCTGGGGACTAAATATATTTCCAGTAACAGAAAATACCCGCTCACTCTGGAGAGTGGTTGGGGGGCAAGAAAGCAACTCCTGGGCTTCCAGGGACAAAGTAGGCCACACAGCCCTCTTGTTATCCAAGAAAGTCAAGGGATCTGTACTTGGAGACAATGAAGGTTCTGCAGTGTTAACCTCAAACTCAGCACTTTTTCTACTGATTGGGAGCCGTTTGTTTTGCCTGAAGCATAAAGTATCCATTGCCCCAGCATAAAAAGCTGCAGCTGCTCCACTGGAACAAGATGATGTGCTACTGGTGCTGCTATTGATAGGTCCCAGAAGACCACCACACTCCTCCAGCTCATCTGTGGAATCTTCTCCTGCCTAATGTGACTGCATCCTATTTTTCCTTTGTCTCTCACGCACCCTTGATATCAATTGTTCCCTTCAGGCAGTGAGTGAATTGGAAGTAAATGCCATCTTGCCTTTGACTCATGGATCAGACATTGTGGCCAGCATTAACTCGGGATAATTGTCCATGCACTCTTCCATGCTCCGTGTCAGTTCCTTCTTCAGCCTCATTAGAAGAGTAGCAACATCAGGAAGTATATTACCATCAGCACCAGGCAAGCGTTCCCTGTGGGCAAGGAAATCGTCCAATTTTAAGGAGAGGTGCGTGGAGATGTGAATAACGTCTGCCAGGCTAGCATTCTCTTTGCTCAAAATTTCCATCAAAGCACAGAAAGGAGTAAGGACTGTCACTACCTGTTCCATCAGGGCCCAGTCAGCCGTGCCCAGTGTTCTGTTAGTGCCAATGAAATGGTGACATGACATTGCGTGAATTGCCTTGTTCTGCTACAGGATATGCACTAGCATAACTAAGGTGAAGTTCCACCTGGTCCCATCTTGTATTAGGCAGTGCTCTGGGAGGTCTGCCTTTTCCTGTTCCTCCCTGAGGAGCTGGCTATCTTTGATGCTCCAATGGAAGTGGCCAGCAATTTGTTGGCATGACTCCAGAAGTGCTGGCAACCCTCCAATGTTACTGCCATCCTCGAGAGCAGCCTTCTCTACTAGATGCAGGACATGCGCTGAGCAGCGCACACCCACAAATGTGCCATCCCAGAGACCCTTGATCATGTTAGCTGCACCATCCGTAACCACAAACCCCATTTGCGCCTGTGTGCCTGCCTGCACCCCTAGCCACTGCGCCACCATGTTCTGCAGTGCTTTATGAATGTTATCTGAGGTGTGCTGCTGATCCATTACCTCAGCATGGAGGAGGAAAGAGCGGTGCCCTGCCTGCTTGGCTACTGCACCAAACTTGTTGTTGCTGTTGGTGTGTCTTGCAACACATTAGGCTGCCACCAATGAGCTGCCAATGACAAGAAGACCACCCGGAGCACTCCATAAGTCAGTGGTAAAGTGCACTAACTGGCCAGCAGCCTTTCCTAGCAGGTCCTTCAAAAGCCCAAAGCATGACCAGTAGAGTGAGGGCACTATAATTCTACTAAATGTGGTGTGGGATGGAATTTTATATCGGTGTGCAACAGCCTCCATAAGTTGATGGAAGGGCTCCCCGTCCACCAAATTAAAAGGAGCACCCCCAACGGCTATGAGCTGTGCAATGAGGAATGTGATTTTCCTGGCCTGCTGTCTGCACATCCCCTTGGAATGAAACCCACCAAAATCTTCAGGTGTGGCCTGTATTGTTTTTGGGATGGGCTGTGATTGTCTGCTACTCTTACAGGGACCAGATGTGGCATGTTCCCCCTGTCCTTTCTCCTGCTGCCTACTGGTGGTGGGTGTGACACTTGTATATGCCGTACTAGTACTGTCACCTTCTGCACTTATCAGCACAGACTTGTGGTAGTTGTTCAGGTGTTGGTTCATCCCGGAGGTGATCAGATGACCCAACACCCTCCCACGGCTGACTTCCCTGCCACACAACTTACATTTTGCTATCTGGCTATCACCAACTGCCACATAATGGTCCGAAGCTTTGGAGCGATGGATGACTTTGGAAGGTGGTGGAGAAGAAGATACTGAGGTGACACTTTCTTCATCTTCACATGCTGGAGCAACCTCACTTTGCTTTTTCTCTCTACATACAGTTACAGGGATACCAGTAGACCTAAAGATGGCAGCAGGGATGTTGGGACTGGGAATGGAGGAGGATTGTGGCATAACAGTGGCACTGGTGGCGGAGACACTAGCATCTACTACCTGGCTGGGAGACTCAAATGGAACTGGCAGGTATTGAGTTATCAATAGAAGACACAAGTGTAACTGGAGAAACAGGAAGAGTAGTATGGGAAGCAGACGAAAAATTAAGTGAAGGGGAATAATCAAGGTCACTGGAAAAATCAAGCTCAGTGGACAAATCAAGCTCAGGAGACTTTGATCCCTCAGATTCTTCTTCTACCTCTTGTAGATTATGCAAGGAGGAAACATCATCAATAGCAGCAGATTTTGTGGAATCCTGCTCATTTTCCTCTTCTGCCTGGTGACTACCGGGAAATTGTAAACTATCTCCCTCGTTAACATTTTCTGCAGTAGATATGCTCTCAGTGGCAGTGACAGTGGTGGCAGGAAAATGTTATCCAAATACTACAATATTTCCATTTGGGCTGCTTACATGGACGTTCGCTATAAAATTCCCATGTTGATACTGACCGCAGTGTCTAAGCAGAACTGTTACCAACGTTAGGTGTCCCCACAACTGGCTGTAGTGGATGTGTAGACTAAACTGCCAGTGGCAATAGTCTTTGTTCAGGTGGTTCTGGGGAGATCATCATGAAACAGCTGATGAGACACAGGTGATGGCTGCTTCGTGGTCTTAGAGGAGGAGTTGGACCTCTCTACCCTACTAGTTGAGGTAGAATGACCTGCAGTTCCCTTCTTATTTTTATTTTTTTGTTTTGAATTCTGCTGCTGAGTCTGACTAGTACTAGTACTCTTCTTTGCCCTCCTGCTGCTGATAGCTTTGCTTGAACGCAACATCACTGTGGTGGTGTTGGTGGTTGCTGGGTCACTGCAGCTGGTACCAGGATGAGAAACATCAGGTTGTTTACTAGGACTCAAATTACAGAAAGGTAGGTAGTGTACTATAATAATTTGACAATTTTACAACCTGGCCGCACGACAACTGTCAGACTGGCTGTATCACTCTACAAATTTTTCACACACACTCGTAAGTTGAATTTTAAAATTTAACAGTGGAATGGTGATGATTCCCCCTTGCGTTGTCAGTGAGCTCCTAGGCCTTGCAGTCTGTACACAACTGTAAGATTGTGTCACTCTACAAATTTTTGAAATGCACTCCTAAGTTGGAATTTGAATGTTTTAAACACTGATGAGTCTCCCTTGTGGTGGCAGTTAGACAGCAGGCCCCCCAGTCCCTACACAGCTCTGAGATGGTGTCACGAAGTTGGACTATGCTGAAGGGAGTACCCTGAGAAGAAGTGAAGGACAAAGATCAGACTCCTCCAACAAGAAACCGGGGAGCAAAGAGCTGTGGTGCGAAGCTAGGGTACGTAGCTTGGGTACGGTGGTTGTCTAGAAGCAGTTGTGCTGCGGCTTAGCCGCATAAAGATGCTAGCCTCGAAGCTAGATTAGCCCCCTCCAGTTGAGCTGAAGGGGACCCGCGATAACCCCTAATAGGCAAACTATACTACCCGATTCCCAGGGAGAAACAAACTCCAGCAGGAAACAAACTGGGTACTCACTCAAACTGGGCAGGAACAGGCGATCGAAGGAGTACAAGTCTGAGACAGAAAGGAAGGTAACAGACGGCTGGGTCATACACAGAAGTCAGGAAACACTGGGCTGAGGGAGAAGACTGGTCACAGACAGGCTGGGTCATACACTGGAGACAGGCAGAAATACTGGCTACTAACACTAAGCTACCAGAACAAAGGACACTATACTAACGCGTCCAAAACCGGAGGCAGCATCACTTTGAAGCTGACAACCAGAAGAGACGAAGCGGCGTGCCTAGCAATGAGGAGTCAGTTGACCCGTTGCTAGGCATGACGCCAAGGCCTGACGAAGCAAAAAAGGAAGCAACGGTACCCCCCACCCAACGGTAGCCTCCGGAGGCCGCTACGCCGGATGAGTAGGAAAATGCGGTCGGAAATGATGAAGCAATGCAGGGGCATGAACATCACTAGACGGAACCCAAGAGCGTTCCTCAGGACCGTACCCCTGCCAGTTAACCAAGTACTGGAGGCAACCACAATCCGCCTAGAATCCAGGATATCATTGATAACGTATCCATCGCACCCCTACACAGTTACAGGAGCAAGAGGCAGAACCCGTGGATGAGGAAACTGAGAAGGCACCCACGGCCACAGGCGAGACATATGAAACAGGGGATGTACACGCAGGGTGCGTGGAAGAGCTAGATGGTAAACCACAGGGGATATCCGATGGGTGACACAAAACGGACCGAGAAAACAGGTACCCAGACTAGCCGAGAGCTGGAAGAGTCGTATGTTCTGGGCAGATAACCACATCTTGTCTCCAGGAGCAAAAAGAGGGGCCAGGGAATGCCTTTAATCAGCAATGGCCTTCTGAAGCACCTGTGCAGAAAGGAGAGTAGTACGCAGAGCCTGCCAATGAGCCACCAGGTTACCGATGCGCGACTCAGAGGAGGGAATCAAAGAGACCCCAGGGGCCAAAAGAAGAACACTGGGGTTGTACCCCAAGGCTGCAAAGAAAGGGGAACAACCCAGGGAAGACTGCAAGAGGGAATTATAAGACAATTCCGCCAAAGGAAGGAGAGATACCCAATTGTCCTGCCTATGGTTACAGTGAGCACAGGTACAAAGGATGCCTGGGTGACCAGAGATAAGGGAGTGATGAGCCCACTATAAGATCTTGTTGCAGAGATGAGGGGGCACAAAAAGACTGTTACTCCTAGAAAAAGGGGCGTTAGATGGTGCCTGGGGTTGGGCGGATTGAATCTGCTCAAGGGCTTTAGTAGACAAAGAGGCCAAAAAGCAGGTAGCTGGAAGAATGGCCTCAGGTGCAACAGGAGATGTAGTGTCATTCTCAGAAAGTCAGGAGAGGGTGTCAGCTTTAGTATTCCTGTTACCCGGAATATAGGAGATCTTGAAATGGAACCGGGTAAAAAACAAGGACCAGTGAGCCTGTCTGCCGTTTAAATGCTTGGCCGAAGCTAAATAGGCCAGATTCTGGTGGTCGGCGAGGATGGATACCATGTACGGGGACCCCTCAAGCAAATACCACCACTCCTCAAGAGCCATCTTAATGGCTAATAACTCTCGATTGCCAGTGTCATAATTCCGTTCTGCTGTGGAAAAATGTCTCGAAAAAAAGGAACATGGTTGTAACCTCCCAGATTTGGGGCATAATTGAGACAACACTGCACCGGCAGCGATCTCAAAAGCATCTACCTCAACAGTAAAAGGCCAGTAGGGATCAGGATAGACAAGGATGGGAGCGGAAGTAAAGCAACCTTGAGAGTCTTGAAGGCCTCAATGGCTTCAGGTGGCCAATGTCTTGGGTTCACTTTCTTACAGGTCAAAGAGACGATGGGCTGTATTATCCTGGAGAAACCACGGATAAATTTCCGGTAATAATTAGCGAACCCGATAAACCTTTGAACAGCTCGTAGATTGGTCGGAAGGGGCAAGTCTTTAACCGTCTTCAACTTGGCAAGGTCCATGTGGAGACCCATAGAGGATACCACATAACCCAAGAAGGAAAGAGAGGGCTGTTCGAAAACACACTTCTCAAGTTTAGCAAATAGAGAATGGGAACAAAGATGTGCCAAGACTGTCTGCAGACGATGTTCAGACAGGTCCTTGGAAAAAATCAATATGTCATTGAGGTATACCACCACAAACAACAGGAGGAGGTCTCTGGACATGTCATTAATGAAGGCCTAAAAAACAGCTGTAGCATCTTAAGCCCAAAGGGCATTACAAGATACTCGTAATGACCAAAATGCGTGTTAAAGGCCGACTTCCACTCTTCACCTTCCTGCATAAGGACCAGATTGTAAGCTCCACGAAGATCCAGTTTAGTGAATATGGTACAACCCCTTAAACGGTCCAGGAGCTAGGGTATCAGGGGCAATGGATAGCAATTGCGACAAGTGATTGCGTTCAAGCCTCTGTAGTCAAAGCAGGGCCGGAGTGACCCATCTTTTTTAGCAACGAAGAACAAACCAGCACCAGCTGGAGAGGTAGATGGATGAATAAAACCCCGGGCTAGGTTATCTTTGATATACTCCTCCTGGGAGGTAGTCTCTGTAACAGACAAAGGGTACACGTGACCCCTAGGAGGAAGTGATCTGGGAAGTATCTCGATGACACAATTGTAGCTACAATGAGGTGGCAGACTCTCCACCCTCTGTTTGCTGAAAATGTCATCAAAGTTGATATAGGGCACCGACAGCTGGCTGGACTGGACTTCAGATACAAATGCTAACCCTAAAACGGATGGGCTAATTTGCATGGTAGGCAAGGAAACAGTACCTGCAACCCAATCGATGAGAGGGTTGAAACTCCTCAACCAAGGATAACCCAGGATAACAGGAATCCGAGGGGAAGAAATTACGTCAAAAGACACCTCTCCCAAGGCAGACAAACCAACTTGCAGGTGGCAGAGAAGATCTATCCGGATCCCAAAGGGGTACCATCCACAGCCACTATCCGTAAAGGAGGGTGGAGTTCTAGCAGAGGTACCTTGTGATGCAGGGCAAATCCAGCATCCAGAAACAGACCTCCTGCTCCAGAGTCAATGAAGGCGGGTGTAGAAATGGAAGAAGATGACCAGGACAGAAGAGCCGGAATGGTCAAACGGCTCACAAAAGCCAGGGGGGAGAAGGAAGACTTAGCAAGGGTCTCCGACCTCCTAAGTCCTGGCGTTTCCTGCTTTATTAGGGCAAGAACGAGCCAGATGCCCCTGCAAACCACAGTAAAGGCATAGACCCAGGGTACAACATCTGGTTTTCTCAGCATCGGAGAGCCTATACACCTGACCGATCTCCATGGGCTCCACTGGTGTTTCGATCAGGTTAGCAGGCGGATGGAACCTCGTAGCTAAACGTACCGGGGGACAAGAAGTCGGATGGCGTGCTTGGTCCCGGTCCATCTCTACCCTTCTTTCCTGGATACGGTGTTCCAAGGTGGAACATAAATGGATGAGGTCCTCTAAGGTCCAGGACGGGTCGTGAGTTCGTCCTTCAACCACTTGCCAGTGGCAAGGCAGCCTTCAAAGCACTCTCTCCCCAATCGGTGTCATAGGCCAACGTGCGAACGTTGATGGCGTATTGACTTAAGGACCGCTGCCCCTGGTGAAGGACGAAGATCATACTCCTCCAACAAGAAACCGGGGAGCAAGGAGCTGGGGTGTAAAGCTAGGGTACATAGCTTGGGTACGGTGGTTGTCTAGAAGCAGTTGTGCTGCGGCTTAGCCGTATAAAGATGCTAGCCTCAAAGCTAGATTAGCCCCCTACAGTTGAGCCGAAGGGGACCCGCGATAACCCCTAATAGGCAAATTACGCTGCCCGATTCCCAGGGAGAAACAAACTCCAGCAGGAAACAAACTGGGTACTCACTTAAACTGGGCAGGAACAGGAGATCCAAGGAGTACATGTCTGAGGAAGAAAGGAAGGTAACAGACTGGCCGGGTCATAAACAGGAGACAGGCAATACTGGGATGAGGCATAAGACTGGTCACAGACAGGCTGGGTCATACACTAGAATCAGGCAATGCTGGGCTGAGGCAGAAGAGTAGTCACAAACAGGCTGGGTCATACACAGGAGCCAGGAAACACTGGGCTGAGGCAGAAGACTGGTCACAGACAGGCTGGGTCATACACTAAAATCAGGCAATGCTGGGCTGAGGCAGAAGGGTAGTCATAAGCAGGATGGGTCATACACAGGAGTCAGGAAACACTGGGATGAGGCAGAAGACTGGTCACAGACAGGTTGAGTCATACACTGGAGACAGGCAGAAATACTGGCTACTAACACTAAGCTACCAGAAGAAAGGACGCTATACTAACATGTCCGATACCGGGAGCAGCCTCACTTTGAAGCCGACAGCCGGAAGAGACGAAGAGGCGTGCCTAGCAAAGAGGAGTCAACTGACCTGTTGCTAGGCATGATGCCGCGGCCCAACGGAGCAAAAAAGGGAAGCCGCGATCGAGCAGCAGAACGGCTCTAGACATGACAGACGGTATCACACTGCAAATTATTCAAATACACTCCTAAGTTGCATTTTGAATTTTTTAAACACTGGAACACTGATGAGTCTCCCTTGCAGTGGCAGTTAGACAGCAGGCCCCCAGTCCCTACACAGCTCTGAGATTGTATCACTCTGCAAATTATTCAAATACACTCCTAAGTTGGATTTTGCATTTTTTAAACACTAATGAATCTCCTTTGCGGTGGTAATTAGACAGCAGGACTCCCAGTCCCTACACAGCTCTGAGATAGTGTCACTCTGCAAATTATTCAAATACCCTCCTAAGTTGGATTTTTAATTTTTTTAAAACTAATGAGTCTCCCTTGCTGTGGCAGTGAGACAGTGGGCCCCCCAGTCCCTACACAGCTCTGAGATGGTATTACTCTGCAAATTTTTCAGATACACTCCAAAGTTGGATTTTGAATTTTTAAACAATGATGATTCCCCCTTGTGTTGGCAGTGAGCTGCTAGGTCTCCCAGCCCCTACACAAGTGTCAGATTGTGTCACTGCAAATTATTCAAAAAAACTCCTAAATTAAATTTTCAGCTTTTATACAGGAACAAAGGTGACTCTCCCTTGCAGTGGCAATAACTGCCACTAATGCTGGCTGCCTGTCTATGCCTATCTGCCTGCCTACACAACAAATGGATAGTCACTCTCTCTATCTCTCTATCTGATTCTTCTCTCTCCAGGCTTCAACAACACAGTGCGCACTAACAGGAAATGCAGGAAATGCAGGAGCTGTCTGGGTGTCTGTGATGTCATTAGTCCAACCCCCATCATGAAACGAAGAAGCTCATTGGATTAGAGAGGGACAGAAAGTACAAAGAAGCTAATTGGACTAGAGAGAGGGAGGGAAAGTACCAAAAGTCTGCCCAGAAATGTTTCAGATTCGGGTTCTTAAAACGAATGGCTCTAAGATTTTTGACATGTCCGAATGGCTCCAAATTAACCATATTCATTCGAAATCTGAATGTGGACGAACCAAATCGCACAAGTCTAAATATCAGTCTGCCTCAGTCACAGCTCAAGTTAGGGTCCCTATCTCTTTCACCTATTTTATTATTTATTTTTATTTTTTTATTTTATTAACTATCCCCCCCTATTCTTATCACAGTCAACAAAACAACAAAAAAGAAACTCACTCCCTGTTCAATGTCTTCTTTCCTCATACTCCCATAGGACATAGATAACAACCAGATCAAGAAGAAACTTGGATCAGCTCTGCCTGTGTTTTCCCAGTGAGTCACACAGAATGTTGGGGTATTTGAGGTTATTCTCCTCTCCTAAATTCTCACACCCCCAGACACAGAGATAACAGCCAGATCAGGATGGAGCTTGGATCACAGCTGCCTGTGTCTACTTGGTCACACTAAATGTTGGGTTAACCTCCTTTGCTCTCTTCTCATGCCCCCAGACTCCCCTAAGACAGATATAATAGCCAGATCAGGGAGAAACTTGGATCAAGGCTGCCTGTGTCTTTCCAATCCTTCACATCAAATTTTGGGGTATTTGAGGTCAACCTCATTTTCTCTCATCCTGTCCCCCAGACTCCCCAAATATAGAGAACAAATTCCCTGCTTACAAGACTCCCTAAACTAAGCTTCAACTTCTTTTTATTCCCTTGCTAAAATGTGGTGTTTTCTCTTCCTCTCACAAACACAGAATGGCATGCTGTGGGAACCTGACACCACTTTTATACTATGCCTGTGGGTAAAGAAGGGAAACTTGCAACATGGTGCAGAGAAATCCCCATTGATTTTAATGCAATGAGTTAAGTGGCAAAAGCAAAAAAACTGCACTTTTTGCAAAAAATTGTCCACTCGGAGAAAAGTGCAATTGTTCTCCTGTTTCTCTTCTCTTTCACCCATCCATAGCTTTAACCTTCTTTTCTCTGGCCTTCTCTCTCAACTACATACCCTTCAATACTGCAACACAAGTTATCTTACTGTCTAGGTTTGTCTCTGATTCCTCCTCTACAAATCTCTCCAATGGTTGCTCATCAAATGCCATCTCTTTCTTAGAAAATATTTCCCCTTTAATTCAAAATACTCCTCTCCTACTCCCCAGCTGTATCCTTTTATGTCTACAGCTTTCTTTCCAACAAACTTTGTTTTGCAGACATTTCCGTTAGCATATTTTTTTGTCTTACTTGAAACTGCAATGACAAATTTACTGAATAGGTGACCCTCACATTCTTCAAATATGCTAGTGGTACTTTTACCTTATGTTTAACCCTCACCTTCTTTCCTATGTTTCATTTTGCATGTAATCCATTAGTAATCTGTATGTCTTATTCATTTTACATATTAAGCTATAGGAGATGAATCCCATTATGTCTGAACACTAAGTTTATGAAGAAATGTGTAGACTTTATCATTATATAAAGAAATATATTAGTGGAATTGGTCATTCTTTTATTCTGCTTAATAAAATAACACCAATAACTTTGAACATATTAATTATAATAAAATATTCCTTTTTTTTAATTTAAAGAATTTAAGGGATTACAAGTAAATGCTTAGTTGATTAAAAATATGAGTAGCATCTCCAGAACAAATTTTAATAAGAATTCTTATTTCCAAATACACTGTATAATTAAGGCCAGGATTACAATTTATACATGACAAATGCTGCATTTGTTTAGCACTATTACTGTTTGAAGGGAATGATGCACTCTTTGGATAACATTTTAATGAAAGCTGGGTGTCCAACAAATTAAAAAACTGACTCCCTCATAGTAATGTTAAAATATCAGAGTAAAAAGATTGCAATTTATAGAAGACCTAAATGGTTTAGCAAAAGCACTAACTAGCTGGACCAGTAAAGAATCCATACAAGACCATTTAAATCCTTTGTTGTGTCTCAAGAGCTATGGTAACTGAGTTTCCATGGATTAAAACTCTAAAAGTATAATATTTATTCTACTAGTCTCCTGTGTTGTGGGTAACACAATACCAACATATAGCAGTAAAACTTTTAAAAGCAATGACACATTTTTTATAAAATTCCACAGCTATGGATTCATTATCAGGCCCCATTAACCCCAGAAACCCATCCAATATGCTCGGTAGAAAAAATGTGAGATTGTGCAAAATCATCTACTTCTACAACTATAATATGCTATCATGAAAAACTAGACATGGCTACTGCCATATCTACTGAATAGATATGCACCAAATTTACCCCATTATAGATATTATGGATGACTATTCTCTTTTGTTTAAAGTCTAAAAAATAGATACCACTATTCTTGACATATTTAGGTTTAAAGCTAAATGAAGAGCAGTGAATTTCTTCTGGGTGCATTGGTGGCTTTCTGAATTTAAGTGTGTTCAGCATGTTACAGACAGGACAGATATTGTGTCATGTGACAATGCAGGTAGACAGAATGAGCTCAGGGATAGGGATGGTTGAAAACTTCAGTTTAATTGCTGTGGGAACTTTAAATTCCCACCCATAGAGACACCCATAGAAAAGTTCAATTTATTGCCTACCGTGCCGCAAAGAGTTTTAGGAGACAAAGAGAGTGGGGGAAGGCACAGAGAGAGTGTGATAGAGATATAAATGTTAATATAAAAATAAAGCTATTTGCAGTACTTGCTAGCACTATGACCAACAGGGGAAGCTGGAAGGATCCTGTCTCTGATGATGCTGATGGAGGAAGAATTCCGTAGCACCAGTTGTACAGTGATCACACATACCCTTGAAACAATGATTCCTCTGGCATTATCCCTCTGTTGAAGTATATTAAATGAAGTGTAACTGGCTAGCAGTATGAGCTACATTTCACGTCTCCTACCGTTGCCTGCTACTAATGTTGCCAATGTGCCTTCTTCTGAGCAGATGGCAAAAGTGACACCAGAGGACCTTCTGTCACATTTATCATCCTCAAGCAGTCCCAGAGAGCAACAAGAAACTGGTGGTACAAAGAAAGAGAGAAAACAGAGGCACCTCCTAGTGCAGTAATCTTGTACAATGTCCTCCACCAAAATGACACCCATGCTGTGTATACTCACAAAAATATACGCTGTGAATCTACATATGTAGTGCACAGCAAACATGCTTCAAAGGGACACATGTCTATCCCAGGAGAAATAATCTTGATACACTCTTATAGGGCTGCTACAATGCAAACTCATTCTCCCAAAACAGCCATGTAATATAAAGGCAAAACCACAAAGGGTGCCCAACAGTGTAAAGCCACAGATGTCACAAATGTAGTGGTCAGAAATTATTCTGACTAAAACAACAGCTGGAGAGATTCTTCCCATCTCCACTCGGGTATTAAAGATGTTCTTACTGTGAACTGGTATTTCTGGAGTTCATGGTCATGCTCCTTGATAACTTCTCCAAGACTGATCCAGATCAGTAAAACAAAAATATCAAACAATACTAATGAAAACAAATATAAAATGAAAGCTCCTGTATGAAAAATATATATTTAATCAAAAGTCGAAATACAAATGTAAAGTCTCTAAAGAGGCTGTTTATAACCATGTATATGGGTGTATTGTATTAAAAAAAAAACTCTAATGCATTTCACTCTGTTATACCACTGCTTTTTCAAAGAGAAAAGTTAAACAGGAGCTGAAGACAAAGTATTAATTTAAAAAAATGTTTCCATCCATTGAATGGCTAGCCAGCGGTACACTATCGATCAGTACAACAGAATCGTATAGGGAACAAAAAAGGGATACTGCATTCTATCACATGCACCGAAACGGAGATAGGTCTCTCAAATAGTATAAAAAATGACAGAAAACATAATAGCACTATGAAACATAAAGCTTATAAGCACATAGTAACATACAAATATGGCAGAAAAACTAAATGTTACAGTAACATAACATTATATTAAAAAAGGAATATATGCAATGCAATCTTCAAAGTACCATATTCTATTAAATCTATCATTAGTTGGTGTGCATAAGAATGAGAGAAAGTGATGAAAATGGGGATAAGATCACCTCAACCACCAGCAGTGACATTGAGGAGTTTGTTGCTGCTGTAATTCCTGCTGCTGAGTTATCAGAGGCAGATTTTCCTCTATCACAGCAGTAGTATGATGATTAAAGGGCTAGTATGCCACAGATAACTATGGCCACCATGGGAATGGGTTCAGAATGCAGTGATCTGAGACAAGGACATGTACTACTTGCCACCAATACTCCCAGCTCTAGTGCTGATGTTGAGGCAGCATCCCCTGACTCAGCCAGTGAAGGTGATTCTGGAGAAGAAGAAGGCCATTGTTCTCCAGCTCTCCCTCAATGAAATCATGGGTGTGGGAATATTTTGTTCTTGGGGAAGTAACAGTGCAGTCATCAGTGACTGCCCTGAGCACCATATGTAATAAGGTAGTGAAAAGGGGAAAGGAGGGGACACACCTTGGCACATCTACCCTCATAAAGCAGATGCAAGATAAACACAACATTTGTGTTAAGCATGTGAAAGCCAAACCCTCAAAAAAAAGTAATCTAGAGCCACTGTCATGTTTCCCTCTTCAAGGGCACAAAGGATAGGGAGAAAATCCAAGAGGAAGATAAGAGATGCATTTCTCTAGATGCATCTGAAGGGGTGTGGGGGTTTGTTAGGATATTTCTACTGCTTCAGCAACACTAAGGAAGGTAGAAGTATCAATGTACCCCAGTGAGAGTTATTACAGCAGCAGAAAATGACAGAATGGCATAAATGTAATTTGCCACCATCATCTAGCACTGCTTGCACTAGACCAGTACTGCATCCATATACATTTTCCTAGGCCATTTTTGCAAGCATGAGGCCTACAAACACATTTTTCTCCAGGCTCGTTTTTGGCAAATCTGAGGCTTGCAAACACTTTTTTATTTCAGGGCTAGCCTTGTTTGGAGCCTGCAATCCATTTTATTCAAACCTAGCCTTTTGGTACTATTTTGAATGTTTAACTTTCTGTAAGCCTGTAAATCAAATATTTTCAGGAATTTCTTTCTGTACGGCTGCTGATATGCTTGCTAACCATTATTTTTAAATAGAGTATTAAAAACCAAATACAGTTACAACTTACAATAATATGCCATATGTGTATGGTGGTGATGAACTGGTGAGCAGGAATGGGCAAAAGTTTTCACCTAGACAAACAGGAGAAAAATTGCACTTTTCACCTAGCGGTACATTTTTTTACAAAAAAGTTCAGACTTCCCACTTTTTTCACCTAGCTCATTGCTTTGAAATCAAAGGGAAAACTGAATTTCCCCCACCACATGTCAAGTTTTCTTTTTTTTTGCCACAGGCATAGTATAAAAGGAGTGTCTGGTTCCGACAGCATTCCATTCTGTGTTTGTGAGAGGAAGAGAAAGGAGCACATTTTGAGCTGGAGAAGAAAATGTAATAAAGTGGAGATGAAGCTTAGTTTAGGGACTCCTATAGGCTGGATATTGTTCTCCATATTAGGGGAATCTGGGGAACTCAGGGAGAGAGCAAGGAAGAAAGGAGGTTGGCCACAAACAACCCACAATTCCAAGTGACTGACTAGAAAGACATAGGGATCTGTGATCCAAGTTTATTCCTGATCGTTGTTATTATCCCTGTGCTAGGGTAGTCAGGGGTGTGAGAAGGGAGAAAAGGAGGTTTGCCCCAAATACCCCAAAATTCTGTTCTCTGTATTATGGGAATCTGGGGGACTCTGGGAGAAAGGAAGGAAGAAAAGAGTTTGGCCACAAATAACCCAAAAGGCAGCTGTGATCCAGGTTCATTCTTCTCTGGGTATTATCTCTGTGCTATGGGAGTCTTTGTAAAGAAGCAAAACAGGGAGTTTTTTTTTCAGCAACTGAGCAAGTACTAAGGTGAAGATAAACAGATTAGGATTAGTGCAGAGACATGTGAGTAAAATGCTAGTCCGAAAACCGACTGCAGCCATGATTGCTGCAGCATGTTCAATAAATGATGGTGACCCCTCTGCTCTTGAGGAAGATGCAGTTTGTCAAACTACCACAAAGACATAAATATGCTAATGAGTCACACTTGCCAGTGTTGATGGCATAGTGCAACAAAGTGTAGCATCTCAACTAACTTCTGCAACTGAAAGTGAGACAAAAAAGCACAAAAACACCTGTTGGAAAAGTAGTAGTGTACATTGTGAAAATTCCTCAAAGGGAAAAATTAAAAAGAAATTGTTTGAGACCTCTAAAAGTCTAGAGGAATATAAAAGTAGATGGAAGTGGAGAGAGATGCTGAGAATTACCTAATTACTGATATTAATGATGATGTTGTAGATATAGAATATATCCCTCCAGCAGCATCCTCTTCTTCAGATACAGAAAAAGTTGAGAGAGATGATATCATGGCCAGAAAGTTAGCTGAAAGGCAAAGGCTCAATCTTCCACCACTGAAAAGGAGAGCTGTGCCTCTCTATAAAGTGTCTGAGAAAACAATTGGAAAGTCTTACCCTGGAAAAGCAAAAATACTAAAAATTACCCAGTCATCCTGCAACATCATCACTGCTTCCAAGTCTAAGTCCCACTCAGGCACTAACACTACGATTGTTGCATAACCAGCAGCAACAACACAGGTCATCAGCATCCACAACCTTAGCTATGATGAGTACATCTTCCATTGTTGGAATGCAGCGCCTGTGATCCCTAGTACTTATACAGTTGCAGCAACATCTAGCCCCAGTAGTAGTAGCAGCCCCTAAGGAACCCCATAGTCTTTGAAGTCCACAGTATGTAGTAGCTTCACTCACTATCCAAAAGCAAGCATGTTGCTATCTGTTATCTGTGTAAGATGCATGTGAGCAGGGGGAAGCAGACTGATAACTAGTCACTAGGGGTGGGGCTAAAGGTCCCGTCATGTTCCCGTGAAAAAATCAGCGAACACCCCGTTGTTGTCCTCTTTTTCACGGGAATGTCCACTTCCAAAACAGTGATTAAAATCTTCACAATTTTTCACTTTTGCAAAAATTCTTCACTATTTTTTTCAATGGCTAGAAAGTTTCCACTCATTGATTTACGTATTTCTCACCTATTCACTATAAAAACGTGACATATTCCAGGGAGTGAGACACAATAGAAGCAGCTACAGAGCTAGGTAGACGAGCTGTGTTGTTCTGCTGTGCTCTTTTTGAAAAACTGAGATAGGAGAGGAGAGTAGGAGAGACTGCTATCACTATGAGAAAGTTTAAAACAAATAAAAGGAGGAACTGGAAGGACCCTTATGTGTCCACTGAGTCTGAGTGTGAGGAGGAAGTGGGCTCTACAGAAACAATGCTGGAAAGTCCCCATAAATCACTCCTAGGGATCTTGGGGAAACTAATGTCAAGGTAAGAAGAACAGGGTAGTTGCGAGAGCAGGATGTTCAACTGCTTATGCCTTCTGCTGCCCCTGCTGTCACCTTTGCTGTGTCTGCTGTCAGACGTGCTGCCCCTGCTACTGCTACCACCATTGCTGTGCCTGCTGCCAGATGTGCTGCCCCTGCTGCCACCAGTACTGTGTCTGCTGTCTGACGTGCTGCCCCTGCTACTGCTACCACCATTGCTGTGCCTGCTGCCAGACATGCTGTCCCTGCTGCCACCAGTGCTGTGCCTGCTGCCAGTACTGCTCCTGCTGCAATCAGTACGGTGCCTGCTGTCAGAGGTGCTGCACCTGCTGCAACCAGAGCTGTGCCTGCTGCCAGTGCTGAACCTGCTGCCACCAGTACTGTGCATGCTGTCAGACACGATGCCCCTGATGCCACCAGTGCTGTGCCTGCTGCCAGTGCTGAACCTGCTGCCACTAGTGCTGAACCTGCTGCCAGTGTGTCTTTTAATACTCAGGGGGGAAGGAGAAGATGATGCCAAGTGTGAAAGCAGGGGAGCCTAAGCTTGACAACACCAAGCAGTCCCATCAGTGATAATACTACTACTAAGGAGGTCCAGCAGCTTGTTAGTTTTAGGAGTGAAGGAATGGGTAATCATCATATTACTAGTGACTGTGAGGAGTAAGACTCGGGACTGAAATTGTTGTGGTTGTTGTTAGTAGTAGTAACAGTAATGGTGAAGCAGCTAGTTGGAATAGCATTAGGGATTTGGTAGGAGAGACAATTGAGAGCGTCCAGGCTAGTGGTTAAAGGATCCCACACCATTCCCCTGACCCTGAGAGTCTCCTTCCCCCCACGGCATGGTGGAACATGATCCTGAAGAAGCCAGAACTGGTGACTAGCAGGCTCAACAATAATATCACCACCACCAGGAGTACAGATCAGCAGCCTGTGCCTGCTGCTAGTCTGCCAGTCTGCCTTCTTCAAGTCAAAAAGAAATGGCATGTGACATTAGGGGACCCTTTGTCACATTTCTCATCACCTCCTTCAACCAGCAGTGAGATATCTATAAAGGAGCAGCAGCAGCATGAAAGGACTAGTGGTAGTGGTGCAAATGATGGTGGACAAGCTGGGGTGGAGTCCAAACTGAGAAGGAACGGGAGACAAGGATGAGGATGGGCATCACCACCACTACCACCAACAGTGAGCTCTTGGTATTTGTGGAGTTTGCAACTGCACTAATTCCTGCTGCTGAGTTGCAAGGGTAGCAGGATGCTGAGAAGCAGGTTACTGTGCCACAGACCACCATGGACACAGTGGGAATGGGGTCAACAAGTGATGCGGGACTAGGACAGGTTCCACTTGCCAGCAACAGCAATACTCCTGGTACTAGTTGCAGTGCTGATTCTGAGGCAGTAGCAGCAACAGCAACAAAATAACCCTCTGCTCCAGACAGTGCAGGGGAATGTGGAGGAGAAGAAGAAAAATGCCATTCTTCTCCATCTGTTCCCTATTCCCTGAAGTCATGGGTATGGGTCTATTTTTCTCTTGGGGCAGTCACAGTACAGTCATCACCAATGGCACTGTGCACAATTTGTGACAGGTCAGTGAGAAGGGGAAAGGCACAAGCACCCTGTTAACATACATGAAACACAGAAACCATGACATTTATGTCTAACATGTTATCCCCTTAGTGAACGGCAGCGCGCACACGCAGCCGGCACTTAACGCCCGCCAAACTTTTTTGTTCATTGGTTAAAATGATTTCCGGGACGTACATGTACATCCTCTTTCACTAAGTGACAGATTCTGTGGGAAGTACATGTACGTCCATTGTCGGGAAGGGGTTAAAGGCAAACATCCACTACAAAAATTGAGCACCACTTTTGCTGCATCTGAGACTCTCCAGAAATGCAACAAGAGGCTAGCTGGAGATCAAAGAGGAGGAAGAATAAAGCAACCCAGGCAGAGGATGGAAGTTCGATGAAGAGCGAAACTAACTCGCCATCACCTTCTTCCTGTACGGTAACTACATCTTCTGACAATCCACCTCATTCATCATTAACTCCCCCGCCAAATGATAGCCACTCTGTTGATGTTAGGATTTGGCACTTCATCCATTGCACACTGTGTAGCGCACTGACCACACATGGCAGTGTGGTAGAGGAGAATCACAAGCAGGGCATCAAGTGGCATCTGAGGAGATTCCATCCTGCAGAATATGCTAAGATGGCGACAGGGAGGGTTAATCATTACTATTAAACTGTAAGACACTTGTCATGATTCCTTAGTGGGGTGTGGACAAGGGGCATAGTGACAGTGGCAGTACTTGGTTTCTGGTGCCATGGTGTATGGATAGAGTTGTGCAAGGTGTTATTTACCACACACTGTGCAAATTGCAGCTGCTGATGAGAGGCAAAGTTCCTGCTCTCAAGGGAAAAATTTCTATTCTAGTAACAACACACCCATGATTTTGGAGGAGGGGTAGGTGGAAAAGCATTATTGGCCAACTTATTTTCTCCACATATACCTGAAGTAGTGGGGGCTAGTTATGGTGCTGCTACTGCCTCAGGAGCAAATGGAAACTTCATTATCCATCACTCATATTACTGCTGTTGTTCATCCCATTCCCTTTGAGCTGCCTAATCATCCTGCTGCTTAAACAACTCAGCGGCAGCAGCAGCAAAAACAGTAGAAAATTCTGCATCTACATCAGGGCATTTGACAGTGGACCTGGCCAAAACTACATGACCTGCTGGCACTAGGCCAGTAGGGCATTTAAAAAAAAAACAAAAAACAAACATAGGACCACAAAAAAATAAACAATTTTTCCTTAGGGCTTCTGACAAACAAGTCTAAGTCCTACAAATCAATGTTTTTTCAGGGCTTGGGAATCTAACAACACATCTTTCAAATCATTCTCTACAAAATACTCTGTCATGTCAAGTATTAGTCTACCTCAGTGGTGGCTTAAGTCAGGGGGTCTTTGTCTCTATCACATTACTTACAAACTTCTTTTTTTATTATTATTTTTTTTAACTGTCATCCCAATACTAGCAAAAAAACAAAAACAAATTGCCAGTTCAACGGATTCTTTCCTCAGACTGCACCCACCAACACAGGCACACTCCTCAGACCCCTTTTATACCATGTCTTATGGGGTATTTTTAATTGTATTTAGAAAAACATTTTTATTAACTGCCCCCCAATCCCAGTAAACAACCCCCCCACAAAAACATTCAATTTTCAACTGATTCTTTCCCCACACTCTACCAACACAAGCACCCTCCTGCCCCTTTTATAATATGCCTTTGTTAAATAAAATAATATTTACTATATGTTGTGTGTAAATTCACTTTTTCCATTGATTACAATGCAATGAGCTAGGCGAAAAAAGTTGAAAAACTGCACTTTTCCCTGGAAATTCTTCACTGAGGGGGAAGTGTCATTATTAGCCGATACTGGTTTGAGGCAAAATTTTTCTCCCATCCCTACTCGGCATCTCCTCAATGAGATCCCACATGAATCACAACAACAGGTCTGACTAGGAGACACACCATCAAAATATCAGAGGTGCCACAACTAGCAACAGGAGCACTCCTAAAAGTTCTTGAGGTACTGGGGCACATCATAGAAGTAGTGATGTTGATGTGTCAAACAGTTTTCCAAGAGTCTGTTTATTCAAAACACCACCTATAGCTCCTGCTGCAGAGAAGTATGACACTGAGTTTGTTGTAGGAAATGAGGAGTCATAGACTGGCCACACATGCTGCCTCCACCTCCACCACCTCATCTAGTCATGTCATTAAAGCAATAAAGTTACAGGGTTCTTCTGCCATGTACTGCCAACCCACACTTTCTGAGTTCTTGGGAAGGAGCCAAAAACTTCACAAAAATAATCACAACCTGCACCTGTGGAATGGGAAGGTTGCCGGGATGTTAGCAGTGACTATGCTGCAATATTCTTTTGTTGAAAACTGAGGATTTAGAGAACTGATGCCATGTGTATCTCCTCTCTGGCTCATCCCAAGCCACAGTAATTTTACCGGACAACTGTGCCAGAATTATGCAAGCAGATGGTTTGTCTGGTGGGCAAAGGGCTGAAAAGTTCATACTGCAAGAAAATCCACCTGACAACAGATATGTGGACAAGTGGTCAGGTAACAGACTATGGGGTAGATTTAAAGGCAGCCGTTAAACCATCCGCTAAGTAAAAAAGGCACGTCGGCCGCAAAGAACACATGTTTTACGGCAGATTCAAAGGTAAGCGTTCAAGAATAGCTATCGGGCGTAGGCACTACAAAAACACGTTAAACAAAAACCAGCGTCGCACCTGATTTTGCATCACCGTGCGTCCCAAACACCCGTTAAAACACAACTTAAGTCAAAATGTTACATTACGGCTGCCGTTGTCTAGCAACCCTGATAGATGCACAAACAAAATTCAAACCTACAGCCAATCCCAAGGCCCCAAAGTATCAAAAATGTCCAAATACACCTATATATACCTCAAAATAACGGTTACACCCTGTCTGTGTTTCGAGTTTCAGCAAGCTAGAGCACAGGACCCAGGAGTGGAGGATAGCATTTAGAGAGAGAGAGAGAGAGAGAGAGAGAAGCATACAGAGGAGTAAGGTAGAAGGATTTTGGAGAGGAGAGAGTTACATTTAAATAGACACATAGCACACTTTTGCACATAGCACATACATCCATACAAACACATACACATACATACACATAGTCTTTTTTTTTTCATCACACCTTACACATTTTAAACTTTATTTTTACAGTGTGAATCCGTGAGTGAAAGTGTGTGACAGAGAGTGAGTGGGATCGAGTGTGTCTGTGAGGGCGTGTGAGAGTGCCTGGGTGTGACTGGGTGAATGATGGCCAGGAGAGGAGGACAGGAGAGAGGGATGGGGAGACTAGTGGAGGAGGAGGAGGAGGAAGGTCAGGAGGGGATCCCTCAGCAGAGCAGGGGTGGGAGAGGGAGATACGCAGGGCGGAGGGGGACCAGGCCCACAAGAACAGGCACACAAAGAAGAAGAGGGACAGATCCTGCAGTGGGACGAGGGGTAGTGCCTGGGGACCACCACACACAGGCAGGGGCAGAGCAGGCAGGACACTCCGGGTCTGACTCCTCGCATGCCGGAGCTGAGGGGGACAGGGTCAGGGATCCCCGATATACCGAGGAAGAAAACACGGCCCTCGTGGAGGCTGTGCTGGAGAGGGAGAGTGTCCTCTTCCCGGGGGACAGACTCCCTGGCCTGTCTGCGAGGAGGAGAGCTGCCTGGAGTCAAATCTGCAGCAGAGTTAATGCGGTGGCCACCTGCAGACGGGATGTGGACTCAATCAAGAAGAGATGGGGCGACTGCAAAAGGCAGGTGAAGAGGAAGATGGGGGATGCCGCCCTGCACGCCAGAGCCACCGGAGGTGGGCCACCTGTCCCCATCACCTACAGTGCATGGGAGGAGAGGCTGCGGCAGACACTGTCATCCACCCTCATTGAGGGGGTCCCTGGAGGATCAGACACTGGGGAGGAGAGGAGCCTCCACACCACCGGTAAGTGCATCACCCCAAAACCACACACCACCCCAAACCACACACCCATCACAAACAAGCACTCACATCCCAACATCTGCTCTTCATTCAACCACACAATTGCACCAACACAGCACCCTGAGGGTTTAAACAGGGATCAAGACAAGGACAAATGTCAATGTTCAACAAGGCCAAAACCTGTCCAACTCCCTGGTTAACCCTCATGTTGCTGTGCTCATCACACACAATACACACAAACCATGCTCAGTAAAGTGTTGTATGTTAAACATCACAATTGTTGTCACACAGTGTTACCCATGTTCACACAGGGAATCCAGCACATAACCCCATGAGTGCCAGAGGGATCATCAATGCATCGATCAACAATGCTTTGGCAACCCCTCTGGTACTCAAAGGGTTAACCAGACAACAAACACATGTCGATAGGTTAACAATTACATGACACATAGGGGACATTCACTAAGCGGTGAAAAAGAGCTGATGTAGTGAATTTGACACTTGCATACCCTCACTTTACCAATTACAATGTTAGTCTATGGAGAACATCCAATAACAGGATTCAAGCTGCACAGGCCCCATTGTGTGGACTCCATAGAAAACATTGCAGATGGTGAAATGAGGTCAGCGGAGAAGTCAGCATCATAATCAGTTCATCAGGTCCACTTAACCGCTTACTGAATCACCAACAGGATGGATCAGGTCACAAATCACAGTGCCACTGAGAATAAATGCTTGTATGTGCAACACACAGGCCAAAAACAATCACACATAAGTAAAGGTGAAAAAGTTGGCCTTGGTGTTGTGTATGCAATCATTTACTCTAACTTCAATTTACATAGCTCACATTTGATTCACATATAGATCCTCAGGAGTGCTGATGCCATGGATGGATGGTACACCAGACACTATTTGCAGGATAAATATGGGAACCAAATATGAACCATTGAGGTTTGGTCAATAACAGGCCAGGGATTATGGATATCTATGATCGGGTCTGGCTGCCTCACACAGAAGGATGGATGGGCTGATCCAGGAAAAAAAAGGCCTCAATCAATGATATCCTTCAAGACTGGCTTGATTGTTGCCCCTCAGGATTCAACTTGAACAGACCTCATGGACAGAATCCTGTAATGTACATCAATCCCTGATTGCCACGGTGGTATCCCATGCATCACAATGCTATGCATAGGATACCATCATGACAACCAGAGAGGGACATGTCTAATCTGACAAAATCCAGCACTGTACGGGATGAACTGATAACATAGGGATGAATACTACTTGAATCACACTGCAGATCTCTTCAAAAAAGATATGTACCGAAAGAAAAACAACCAGATTTGTATGTGGATATGTCCCTTTCAAATGGGTACAAATAGGTCCCAACAAGATGTAAACCCAGAGTTCGTTTCAGTACGTGTGATTGTCCAACTGCCCATATATGTGCACCCTCAACAAAATAACTCATATTGATATCATCATCACAGTACATATACCCAGTATATTACACCTACTTGGATGGGTATCACTTGTATCTATGAAAGTTCATTTGTGATGGCTGTACATATATAGGCAGTTAGACAATCACATGTTCTGAACAGATCTCTGGGTTCATATCTATCAAGGATATGTTTGTACCCGTATGAAAGGTACATATACACACATATCAGACCATATTCCTCACTGTGTACCTTGGCATGGCAATGGTTAATTTCACTTGATGTAACCTTGCAGGCATCATAAAGAGATGTTTAGAAAGATGTTACTGTATGTGACAGCTGGAGATGTCAGTCATATGACCCAAAATTGAAACAATTGGAGATGGATCCATCATTGACATGGTCCACAGAGCGTGCTTACAAACCAGGAACACTTAGTAGACAATGGCAAAGATGTAGTTATCTCCAAATGGGTCAATGTGGAGTCTGCTGAAGAGCCTCCGTGTGGTCAAATGACTGACATCTCCAGCTGTCACATACAGCAACATCTTTCTAAACATCTCTCTATGATGCCTGCAATGTTACATCAAGGTGAAATTAACCATTGCTATCCCGTTAAAGAGATAGTAATACCTAAAATGTGAAAGGAAAAATACATGTCATAGGATTGATCCACCGGGTAATGTAAGGGTATCCCCACTACTGAAAGGTGTTTCATCACAAGAGTATAACAGCTCAAAGTTGAATATTCCAGGGACAATATCACTGTGGCCTGAAAATGTACTATGCCAATGTTGCCAGACCATCCTCTGGCTAGCTTTGGTCCAGGGAACAGATATCCACAAAGGATGATGTGGCAACAGCGCAAATGTACAATTTCAGGCCACTGGGATGTGGCACCAAAGGAATTCAACTCTGAGCTGCAATACATGTAGAATACAACACCCATCACCAGTAGGAGTACCGTTGTTTCACACAGGGGGATACACCATACAACATATATGTTCCTTTACACATTTCAAGTATTAATATCAATTTGACACCATCATGGCTAAGTTTACTGATCACACAATCTCAATCCTCCACACAGGTTATGTGTCTCCAGCACATCAGGAGCCCATGGAGGAGGCCACCTCACCACCCAGTGAGGAGTATTTGGAGGAGGGGACCAGCCAGTGGGCACCGTACCCAACGACATCCACACCTCTTGGCCAGCTGGATGCACCAACTCTGCCTGCATCAACTCTGCCTGCACCAACTCTGCCTGCACCAACTCTGCCTGCACCAACTCTGCCTGCACCGACTTATTACAGTGACTGGATGCCCCCCACCACCTCCAGGAGCTATTATCCCCCAGCAGCAGCAGCAGCACCACCACCACCAGGGAGGCAATGGCTGCCCGGTGATGTGGCCACCACCCAATACGGGCCATACCCACAGATTGACCTACCCTCCTGGATGGCTCCCCAGCATGGCCCCAGGTATGATCCTAGGTGGGGGCCAAGCACATACCAGTGGCCAAGGTTTGACCCTTGGCCACTCGACTACCAACACCTGGGCCTGCTTGGGGAGCCCCAACAGCCTATGCGAAGGGACGTGTTTACCCCACCACCTCCACCAGCACAGACATCGGTGGGCAGCAGTGGGTCAATTGATGTGGTGGGCACATACCCATCTGCAGCACAACCAGCACCAGCAGAGGAGGACACAGCACCAGCAGAGGAGGACACAGCACCAGCAGAGGAGGACACAGCACCAGCAGAGGAGGATACAGCAGCAGCAGAGGAGGATACAGCACCAGCAGAGGAGGATACAGCACCAGCAGAGGAGGACACAGCAGCAGCTGATTCACCAGGCACAAGCATCACCAGCAGTGAACGGCCCATGGGGATGGAAGCTGAGTGTATGGCTCTGCAAAGGAGACTACTCAGGTCAAGCCTCCGCACCAATGACAACATCACCAGGAGCCGTAGGGAATCCCGTATAAACACTAACAGGATAGAGGCAAGGATCCATGCCCTGGAGTCAGAGGTCATGAGGATCAACACTCAACTCCATCAGCTACACACGGGGGTGATGGACCTGCTTGCACAGCTACTGGTGGAGTTGAGAGAGCTGAACCGCAGGGAGGACTTACGTTTGGAGAGGGAAAACCTGCGCTCCACAGAGGGATCCACTGCCCCCACCACCCCCTCTAATGTGACCCCCGAAGCCACACCTAGGGGGCAAAGGGTGACCAGGAGATCATCCAGGTTATCCACTTCTGCCACACAGTCTAAGCCCCCCCCCCCCAAGAAAAAAAAATAAAATGCCCAACATGTTAAATTTCCCCTGAATAAAGGAACATTGTGCTTTTGAATCCTGTCTGATCTGCTTTGAATTTGGTCATAGATTTGGGTGGCAGAGTTGTCTCCAATGCATTGCCAAACAATTCAGTGAATACAACTCCTGCCTAGGTAAGATGTTTGTGGGATGTTACAACATGGGTTCACATACACATCGTTGTACAAAATCAACTGTAAAAACATCCCTGTTGCCATATTACACAACTGTGTTATATGGCAATGTTGTGTGTTGATTTTGCATAACAAAACATTCCCCTTAGCCCAACATTTGGTACAACATTGAACATTCATCTACATCATATGTAGTGTTTAACCCTTTGATATCCAGAGTGGTAGGCAATGCATTGCAAAGAAATGCGTTGGGTACCACTCTGGCACTCAGAGGGTTAAGGGGATAACCAAACAAACGGCTTAGCGGTGAGATAACAAGCAGGACAGATAAATGGGACATGTATCCATATTGTCTTGGATTCACACACTCATTGTGCAACAGACTGACTGGGGAAGCCAATGTTTTCAACCTAGGATTTCAATGTGTAGCACACACATTAATATCCTGGGGTGAGCATTGGGGCCTCCAGTAAGTTGACTTGTTGTTTTTTCTAAGGGTGTAACAGACTTCCCCAGTGAAAACACTTGTCCACTTGGTCATGTACTGTGATATGTCCCAGTGGAGCAATATCACTGAACATTGATTATACTGAGCAACACATTAACTGTGGACAGGAATTCACTGTGGAAGTATGTCCCCTTTATCACCTCTTTATCACTCCCACAACACATTAGTGTATCACTGCCACCATCTGTTAGCGTGAATACATCACTGAGTCCACTCACTTGCAAACAAGTGCTGGAGTCCTGTGATATGGGTGATGCCTTTCCATGTATGGGGATACTCTACCCTGGGTGTGGTAACGCATTGACAACTGTGTTCTCAAATATATCCTCCTACAGACACAGATAGAATGGTGATGGTTCATCTTTATTGTGTCTCAAAGTACATTAGGATGTACATGTGTTTTCTGTGTATTGCCTATATGCATTGAACACCTGTATGAGAACACTAAATGTACTTTGAAACAAAAAAATAGTACTTTAGTTACACTGCTGCCCAGCTCATGTGTTGTCCACAAGGTTTGACAACTCTGTAGCTGAGCATCCTAACTGTACAGGTTATAAAACTCAGGAATTAGTGTTTTCTGTGTCTATATGAAAATGATCCAGTAGAGGTTTGTGTGAACCTCAGGTCAAACTTTGCATCACCAACAACATCAACATAAACAGCAAGGGGTGATCTCCATGAAGGTGATGTCAAGACATCAATCCAGTCACATAGAAGAACTTCAGTTCAAGGATGGATCATGTTACGGATGCCTGTGGAAGAAGAGGACAGGATTTGGAGTAGTTGACTTGAACTGATCATCAAGCAACAACAATTTAGTCTTTTTGATCCCCTCAATTTTCACAGTTACAGGTGAGTACACAAACCATTGCTTGACAATGTGTTGTGTACTCATCTGTAACCAATTATGTGGAGAACTAAGGACATGTGCCCCAGCCCTATGGATATGTGCCCCTGACATGGATACACACATCAACAAGTGTTCTGAGAGCTCCATGGAAGTAATGAATTTGGGCTGCCACTGTTAATGTGACAGTGGCAGCCCAATGTCATTTGTTCCATGGAACTGTTAGGACACATTTGTTGATGTGTGTATTCATGTCAGGGGCACATATGTCTGCACACTCACAGGTCAGCATGGTGTCCCTGGTAATCTGATCTACGTCTCATGACCTCTACATTGTGTGCCCATACCACTGTACATCCACCCCTGTGCTGCTCTTCTCAGCTGTAGCACAGTACAGGTTCCATATTGAGTCCAATGGCCCTTTAACCCCTGATGTGACGGAGTATTATCCAATGCATAGCATTGGATAACACTCTTTCGCTACAAGGCTAGCATGGTTGCTCTGGCTATGCTCATGGCAAATCAAGTTAGCTGCTGTCAATCAAGCCCTGTAAGGCGATGAACATGGGTTATGTGTTGTACCTTGTTTCTCCTGAGGGTGTGCGTGATATCCTTGGGGTCTGTATGTCAACGTGGAGAGTGGAATGGAGGATTGTTTTTGAGTCCACACACACAATTTGCCATGTCCGCTGCAAGTGCAGTGCTGTGTCACTGTTCCTGTGGGGTGAGACAGAACAAAATGTGCAGTGTGGTTAGTGTCACAGGACTGATGGGGGACTTGCATGGATTGTTTGCATGCCTGTGTTATACTCACATGTAAAGTGTTCCGTGATGAGCCTGTCTCTGATCTGTGTCCCTCTCAGGGTCTCCTCAACGTGTCCGATGTCCATGGGCACTTCCTGTATGGGGGGGGCCTGGATGTGCTCCAGCAGCCTGGTGTCCACTGCGATGTTGTGCAGTATTGCGCACGCCACAATGATGTCGCACACCTTTCCAGGTGCATACTGCAGTGCTCCCCCCGAGTGGTCCAGACATCGGAATCTTGACTTGAGGAGGCCAAAGGTCCGCTCAATGGCATTCCTCGTTCTGCCATGAGCCTGGTTGTAGCTTTCCTGGGCATGTGTTCGAGGATTGGCCAGTGGGGTCAGTAGCCAGGACTTGCATCCATAGCCAGCATCACCTGTGTAATGTGAGTGACATGGTGAGACAGGGAGCACATGTTGTGTGAATGATGTTTTGTGTGGTAGACGTAGTAGCTGTGGGTCAGGAGCATGCTAAGCAGCGTTGTGTGTACGCCTGTGTATGTGATGTGATTTTGTATTGTGAACTCACCCAAAAGCCATCCCCCTGTAAAAGTTCCATTCTCGAAATCTCTGTGGACTGAGGAGTTTTGGAGAATGTATGAATCATGTGAGCTGCCAGGATACTTTGCACAGACATTCATTATCCTCATATGGCTGTCACACACCATCTGCACGTTGATGGAGTGAAAGTTCTTCCTGTTGATGAATATCTGTGCGTCACGTGCTGGGGCCTTAATTCGGACATGGGTGCAATCTATAGCACCCATGACCCTGGGCATGCCTCCCCTGGCGTAAAAGGCCTGCTTGACTTGTATCCAGTCCATGTCGGTGGTGGGGAAATGTATATAGGTACTGGCCTTGCTTTTGAGGGCTGGCAGGACCTGGGCCAGCACCCTGGAGAATGTGGCCTGTGACATGCCAGATGCGTAACCCTCTGTGGACTGGAAGGCCCCGCTTGCCATGAAGTGCATGGCACAGAGTAGTTTCTGCAGGCCAGTTAGGGCATGGTTGTAGATGTAGATGGGATCCACCTGCTCCTTGATGACCTCATACAAGGCAATGATGCTGTCAGGCCTCAACCTGTAGCGATCAATTACCTCATCATCGGTCATTCCAAAGAGGGTGACCCTTGGGCGGTATACCCTGGGCCTTGGTGGTCGTCTATACATCCTGTGCCCTCCAGGTGGGGATGGGCTCCTGTGTGGCTGCTGAGCCAGAGCCTCCTCACTTGCAACAGGTGGTGGCTGTTGATCAGGCATGCTTGGAGGTTGCTGATGTTCCCTAGCTCTCTCCCTTGCACGCCTTCTCTTCAGTCTTCGCAACAATATGTAACCCAACATACTGTTTGCTCTATCTATCTGTCTCTCTCTCTCTCTCTCTCTCTCTCTCTCTCTCTCTCTCTCTCTCTCTCTCTCTCTCTCTCCCAGAGTGGAAAACAAGCCACAAGTGAGTGTGTTGAGTTGTCCCTTTAAGTACTTGCTAGGGCGTTGTGTGGGTGTGGTGATGAGGTGAGTGCTGACCAATGGTGAGTTGTTTTTGTCCAGGTAAGTGTTTGCAGGTGTGTGTGTGTTATAAGATGTGGTGTGTTGTGCTTGTTCTGTGTGTGCCATTTGCGGACATGCAGTTGTGGGGTGCAGGTGGCGTGTTGATGTTGCCCAGGTGAGCTTGTATTTGCAGGTGTCCGCTTTGTGTGATGACCCCCATTGTTTCGTGCCATGTTGTGTTGTTGTTTTTTAGTGTGTCGTTGTCCCTGTGGTGTTGGTTGTTGTTGTGTGTATAGTGATTTGTGTTGTGTGTGCATGTTTTTGTGTTGTTTTGGCATTGCACGGGTTAATTTTCACATTTACATGGTTGTGCGGTAAGCCTTTTGTGTCTTTTCCTATGTAACGGGTGTTTTGTTTTGGCCGTTAAGTGTCTAACGTGTGTGAAAAGTGGGTCTTAACTTTTAGCCGTTAGGTGTGTCTTTTTTTCAGCCGTTATCAGTACCGCAAGCCTTTGAATAGCTCTGGGGTATGTTTTTCCATGCGTCTGAATGCACGTAAGTGTATCGGCCGTAAGGATTGTACAACTGCCGTTAGCTGGTCTTTAGACGGATCTTTGAATTGCAACATGTCACTTAACGCACCCGTTAGTGATTTTTTTTGTTAACGGCTGCCTTTAAATCTACCCCTATATAACTGTCACTGTTCATTTGATTTCCCTCCCCCACCAGTGGGCAACACTACTAGCTTACAACATCAAGTGACAGAGAGTAATCTTGTCTCTGGTTCTGGCAGTATGGTATAAGACACCTGCAGGATACCCCACACCCGTACATGTGCAAAATGGTATAAGTGGATAAACTTAGTATCCAAGAGGTTACATAGGATGTGAAATCTTTAAGAAAACAAAGAAGCTACTAGTCTGTACATTACAACCTATGACCCTTAAAAACACGTAACACCTTGGATGCTGGAGATACCTCCCAGCATTTCAAAGGGTCAAAGTGGGACACTTGTTTTAGGTGTTGTTACTGGTGGCATGGCTCGTGGATGGTGCATTTTTGAGAAATTTTAGGTGTTCCATGACCTACTGACACTTCTTTGTGTAACTGAATAAATTATTCAGTTTAATTCTTTGAGTGCCAGAGAGGTATGCAATGTATTGCTTTTCAGTGTGTTGCATACCCCTCTGGAGCTGAAAGGTAAAGGTCAAGGTATTTTATTTACACAGTAATTTATAAACACATATTCTGACTTGTATACAAACAATGTGTGTTTTACTGTGGTGGAGCAATGTGATACAGCTATACATTACGCCACACAGTCTGATCTCCTGACCTAAACACAGGGACACCAGGGTGGGACAGAGGGATTTTGGTCAGAATGACACTGGAGGCATGATAGTCCTTGATGGGTTAACTAACATGCCCAAATTACCTGCAGAACCCTCCAGCAACTGAATTGGTACAAAAGTAACTTACACAGCATAACAAATGTGCAAACCAGAGCATGCAAATTAACCCTTTCAGTGTCAGATGGTTATCCAACACATAGTGAAGCACTCAAAGGGTTAACTTTGTAAACTGCAGTCATGTCAAGTCCATCTACTTGCTGAATTACATTATTAACCCCCTGATGGTTTTACTTGGAGAAAGTTTCCAGGTAATTAGATCATTGTTGTTTAAGGAACTTTTGTGGCACTGTCACCCTGGCCTGGGGCCATTAGTCAATCTCAAAGAAAGCACAGAGTCACTTGGAAGGCAGATCCTTGCTTACTAAGTTTTTCATTGGGACGATCAACTCTGATATTACCATGACAGGCGCCCAGTCATCAATGATTGTCACTCTTACATGACACTCGTTGATGACTGGGTGCCTGTAATGGTGATATCGCAGTGAGTGGATCATCCTATTGAAAGTACTAGTAAGCAAGGATGGAGCTGCTCAGCTTAATGCAGCGGGAACGTTGCCATCTATACACAGTGGCATGCACCTTTAGGAGGCCCCGGCCCCAAGCAATGCAAATTTATAAACTTAACTTGATTGAACCCCAGGCACAGGGTCATTGAAGTGCTTTGTGTCAAATGAGCATGATAGTAATTGTGCCTGTAGCCATGCCATCTGACATATGCACTTGCTCATTATCCAATTCTATCAACACAAAAGTACTATCTAAAACAGTGGCCAGGAGACAAATGCCACAGAGTTAATTGTGCAGTTAAGGAAATGCTGTCATAAATGCTGCGAATAAAGAATATTCATTTTGGGGAGACTAAGCCTCTGCCCCTTTTCTGGCATTGATCACAACAGGTATCACTTGCTTTTCTTAACTCTTTTAGTGCCAGAGGGGTATGCAACACATTGCAAAGCAATGCGTTGTGTACCCCTATGGCACTCAAAGGGTTAACTATGACTTGATTGAACCTCTTCCCCCTCAGTCCAGCCCTGCTTCCATGGCTCCCACTCAGCAGGACACTTAACACTTTAATATCTGCTCGGCGGGACACCATATGCTAAGAAGAGTCACATGTTAACTCTTTCATCTCTGTTGTCTTTCCTGAGCCAGGAAAGATAGCAGAGATGAAAGTGTTAACGTGTGGCTTCTTAGCATATGGTGTACCGCTGAGCAGGAGCCAGGGAAGACAGCAGAGATTAAAGTTTTAACGTGTGGCTTCTTAGCATATGGTGTACCGCGGAGCAGGAGCCAGAGAAGACAGCAGATATGAAAGCGTTAACCTGGAACTCTGCTTACCATGCATAGATGAAAGGCTGGCATAGCTACTCAGTCAAGTAGCATCCTCCAGTCCCAACTACTTCATTATTACTGATGTGTCAGTGCTTCAAATTAAAAAAACATGTATTCAAGTATCCTTGAACTATTCAAGTATCTCTAAGTATAGTAAGCACCCCCCCAATCTCAGTGCCTACCCTTGCTGAGCCAACCGGTCCACAGCACTGCCACAAATCTTCTGCGTGCTTGTCTGCGGAGGCATGCATTGCTATGAAGAGGTAGCAGGGTGGGCTGAACAATCATTGGCTGTCTGAGGCACTTCAAGTGGGAAGCCTCAGCCAGTCAGAAATTAAATATACAGAATCTGCCAAGCAACAGCGCAGTCAGAAATGACGTACACAAAATCTGCCCGACAACAGCAACGAGAACAAAAAATTAAATACATATATGCGGCCACCATTTCTTAATTTTTCACTGTGGCCGCAGAAAAACACTCTGGTGGCCTCATACGGCCACGGTGGCCGCACTTGAGAATCACTGGCCCATACCATTGATGCAACATCTTATACATGCAGAGTTTTGAAACATAGTCTCACAAAGCCATAAGTATTAAATAAACTAGAGCAGGTGATAGAGGAATGCCTTGTACCCTACTCCATGAAATCTGATCTGTTGACAATGGCTCATACTTAATAGCTGCACTGAAAATAGATGATATGGAGAATGTACCCTCCTTTGTCCATGTGCTAAATTCAGTTGTGAGCAGATTCTTGGTAGAATCAGAAACCCTCAGAGAGTTGCTGATTATAGCCATCAACATTTGTTCCTACAGTGTACTCAATAGCAACCTGCCCCAGCTCAAAGTGGAGGTTCCTACTCCCTACCAGGTGCAACTTGACTTAGAACATGTTAGAACATTTGTGAGCTGAATAGGGCCACTAGTGAGTAAACAATGCAAAACTGGAATGCTTTCCAGGGACTCTCTTGACAATGGCAACTAATAAGCAATGTATGTGAGCTGCTGAAACCGGTTAAGGAAGCAATCATGCTGGTTAGTCACATAGGGGCATGAATAATAAGTGAAATTTAACTGCTCATATATTTAATGAAGAAAAAAATGGAGTGTTGCATTGTGAAGGAGGAGAAGAAGAATGTGAGGGCAAAAAAAAACAACACTGCTACAGAGCATAATGAAATGGAAGGCAGCAGGCAGGGTTTATACCAGCAGCAGCAAAAACAGGAACATCAAACAGAAAATCCCATTCCCAACATATTTCTGAACACAGGGAGATTTGTGGGTCTAGGGGCATAAATCAGACATCTGTGGTGGCTGGTGGTGACACATCTCGGTGGGACTTGCTCCCAGAGTATGGGTTGGTAATTGATACACAGGAACAACTTGTAGCTCATAGGAATGGTCCCACTGCATGTGAAATCGTTCTGGCTTGCTTGTGGGATAGCTATGTTATCTGCAGAGATGATGATCTCATGTACAGGGGTGGGTGAAAATTGCAAAACATTTCCAACATGACTTTACGCGAAAACTGGCCCATTTTTCTCTTTCCATGAAAGTTTTCTCCTTTTCATCAATACAAAATATTTCCCACTGCAATATTACTTCTTCTGAGGGCTGTAGTGGAGAAATAAGTAACTGAAAGTCAAAACTGTGAGTCCTACAGCAACATATGCCTTGCAAAATGTATTACCATCCAGAGTGCCTTTGTCCGTTGCCCACAACACTAAATTCCTGCTTAAGTGACACTGGCATATATTCATTATGATGTCAAGTAATAAAAAAAAAATAAAGTACAACCTACAATGTGGCAGATGTGTATGGTAGTGGTTGTGGGGGACTGGCATGGTGTGATTGGTGGGACCCTGACAAACTGCATCCACCTCGGGAGGAGAGGGATCATCCCTGTCCCTGCAATGCTCTACCTTTCACCCTTCCACTTGTTCATTTGCTAGAAATTACTCAACTACTGTCTGTGTTTTTACTCTCTACAGTACACAACTGATGTAGTGTGATGTCTTGCCTTGGCCCTCAATAAAATTATCAATGTCATCTGCTGTCTATCAAGTCTCAGTCACAGAGCTCACATCAGGCTCCCAGTCAGCTGTCTAATGCATTTATTTGTTTAATTATGTATTTTTTTAATTTTTTATTTTTTTTAAGTTGTCCACCATATCTTTTCATGGTTTGTCTTAAAAATATATGCACATCTAAAGAACAAAATCAACAACTTCCTTCCCCAGACATCCCCAGCACAGAGACAATAAAAGCAAAATCAGCAAGAAATTTGGACCCAAGCTACCTGTGTCTTGCCAGTCAGTCACACTAAATTTTGGGGTAGTTTGGGTCAACCTCCTTCCTCACTTTTCTCCCCTACTGTGTCCCCAGACTCCACTACTACAGAGAACAAATGTCCTACCTAAATGACTCCCTAAACTAAACTCCAATTCCCCTTTATTTGCCTATCTTCGCTAGCTCAAAAACTTGCTGCTTTCTCCTCTCACACACAGAAGGGCTGCTGTGAAAACCTGACACCCTTGTATATGGTGAAAAAAGAGGGAAAATGACACATTTTCCAGGAAAATTGTCATCAAGCGAAAAGTTAAATTTTTTGCCAGTTTTGGTTTTTCACCCATCCCTATTCTAGATTCGCAAATACAGAATCACATGGTACCTTTGCGATGCCTCTAAGCCTTAGGGCACTGTGTGTGATTTTTATCACAGTTCAATTAGTCCCTCTCATACTACTTACCACTCATATTACCACTTTTTCAGGGACTCGGTTTTACCCAGTTACACATACCCCTTTTCTCTTTCTTTTTCTTTTCTCTCTTTTCCTCCCGACCCTCCTATCCCTTTCCAATCTTTGAATGTTACCTGGGTTTTGCCAGTGCATACACCTGAGACCCCTATTATGTCACTCTTGACTTCTAACCTTAAGGTATTTACTGTCAACATCAGGGAAAGTGGTCGATAGCCTTGAGAGAATTTGAACACCTATTGGCGGGCATAATTCTAGTACAGGAAACTCACTTTTCCCCCCACTGCCCCCCAACATTTTCAAATTGTAAATACCCCACCATTTATTTTTTTTCCTCGGCATCTGAAAAAAAGAGGGGAGTAGACATCCTACTAAGAGCATCTTTATTTGTATTTATTTTAATTAGAAAATACATTGGGATTTCTCTCATTTTCAAGTATGTCCTAGAGTGTTTACAGCAAAGAGGATCCATGGATCCTGCTTGACTTAGTCAGAAGACAACGGCCGGACAGTTTTTATATCTCTGAGGGTTTTTATACAATAAACCCTTCTCCATTGCTCATATTTGCAGCAGCAATTTTACCCTTTTGGGAACAAAAATTACATTCATTTTTATGGAATAGAACAACTGCATATTATTTATACATATGCCAGACTGCATTTAACCCTTACACACCCCCTACTGTAAAGCGCTGTGGAATTTGTTGGAGCTATATAAATAGAGATTAATAATAATAATAATAATACAGTGCCAGATGGGTACCCTTCTGGAATCATTCATTGGACTTTTTTATTTTCAAATACAGGTTTTTGGACAGAAGAGGAAGAAGATTCGTAGAAGAGAAGAAGATTACATAAAAAAGAATATGGAAGAGAAATGATTGAAGAAGAAGATCGCAGCAGCTGACCAGGGTGCTGAGGAGTCAGGAGGACCCCGCTGGACATCAGGATTACAGGTAAGTGTTTCTTTTCAGTGGATGTTGATAACTTTAGGGGGAATTAAACCTGTGAGTGGCAGTAGGGTATGCAATGCTCTGCAATGCATTGAATACCCCACTGGCACTCATATGCTTAATATTCTTTTGTTTTTAATCACATTTTTAGTTACTTGGATGTACTGATATAGGGCTTAGGGCCCCATAACAATAAATCCACATGTGACTAGTGTAGGGAGTGCGTTGAAAACCACTTCTCTAATACTCACTGGTGGTTTTCACTGCATGTTAGGGACTCTGAGCCTACTTTTGATGTTTTTTTTCCTAAAAAAGTACAGACCTTAACGTGCATTAAAGCCACTCCATATAATAGAGTACCAAGTTAAACTACTTTTTTATGTGTCCAATGGGTGTAAATTTTGTGCCCGTTGGACATTTTTACCCATGGGTAGTTTTAGACAGCACAGTTGATAGAATACCAAATTGTGCTTTTAAACCAACTGTCGCCAGGTTTTTATTTTACCTCTGAGTGATAGACTAGGGCCCAAAATTGTTTACTTTTAAAAGGTCACACTCTAAAGAGCGTGCGACCATATGGAACAGTTACCATGTCACCATAATAAAAATGTCGACATGAGAATCTTGCACTGAATGACAGCGAGAGATTCTCATGTCGAGTACTGAAATTTAGCCTGCTGCCCCGGCTGTATCATACACTGGTGCTTTCTTTCTTTAAGCAATGGATCCAAGAGGATCAGTGGGCAGCAGATGCTCAAAGAAAGAAAACACACACACCAGTGTGAGTCAGAGGTGCAGCGCTATTAACATTATTACAGCTCTGGGGCATCAGGATATGATACAGCCAGGGCAGTACTCGACATGAGAATCTCTCGCTGTCATTCAGTGTGAGATTCTCATGTTGACATTTTTATTATGGCGACATGGTAACTGTTCCATATGGTCACACGCTCTGTAGCGTGCAACCTTTTAAATGTAAACCATTTTGGGCTTCATTCTGTCACTCACAGTTAAAATAAAAACCTGACGACAGTGGCTTTGAAAGCACAGTTTGGTATTCTATCAGCAGCAGCATTTCAGTACTCGACATGAAAATCTCATGCTGTCATGCTGTGTGAGATTCTCATGTCAACATTTTTAATATTGTGACATTGTAACTTTCTGGAAAGGTTGCACACTCTTTCGAATGCAACCTTTCAAAAGGATACTGCATAAAATATGCTGCTTTCTCTCTGTCAAGCAAATACAGAATGGCATGCTGCAGGAACCTGGCACCCTGTTTATACTATACCTGGGGGAAAAGAATGGAAACTTGCCATGTATTGGGGATAATTCTGTCTTAGCTATTAGCTATACGGAAAAAGATGGAAAATCTTTACTTTTCACAAAAAATTTCCCACTTCTCTGGAAGTGCCCTTTTCTCCCTATTTTGCTTTTGACCCCTTAATAACCAGCCATGCAGCTGGCACTTAAGGACCATGGGACTTTTTTCCGGAAATGGAATCAAGGGTCTCCGAATGGCATGCAGCTATATGGAGACCCATGAATTCCATGATGTACATATACGTCATGGGTGTAACGGTTTGTTCAACACTCAGACACAGTAGGTTAGGATAAAACACAGTTTTATTAAAACACAATGAAAATACCCTTAACGGGCTATAGCGTATCACAGCAGAATAGACAGGAGTAATATTGGACTTAGACTACACAGGCCCATTATAACAGTAAGAGAGAGAGTACATATACTGTCACAGGTCAGGCATTACAAGGAGAACTCAGCACAGCACAGGTTAAAGTCCAATTGATATAATCAGTCTCTGATGTGGTGTGTTCAGTAACGGCCAGTATGATAACAGCGATAAGGAGACTGTAGTGCTAGAATGGAGACAAAGCATTTTAGATCTGCCGGAGCAGAGCTGAGACTTATACCCCCTGCTGTAGCAGTAAACGGAGGCCACACAATACTCTGCAAGAGCTGTACAGAATAGAGTCACGGGCACCCTACCAGTGCAGTAACGGAGGCAACAGTACTCTGCAAGAGCTGAATTGAATAGAGCCAATGGCACCCTGCCGGTGCAGTAACGGAGGCAACAGTACTCTGCAAGAGCTGAATTGAATAGAGCCAATGGCACCCTGCCGGTGCAGTAACGGAGGCAACAGTACTCTGCAAGAGCTGAATTGAATAGAGCCAATGGCACCCTGTCGGTGCAGTAACGGAGGAAACAGGACTCTGCAAGAGCTGAATTGAATAGAGCCAATGGCACCCTGCCGGTGCATTAACGGAGGAAACAGGACTCTGCAAGAGCTGAACGGAAACGCAACACCGAGCATACTGCCGGAGCAGTAACAGAGGCAACAGTAGCTCTGCAAGAGTTAACGGACGGCTCGTAGCAGTAACGGAGGCAACAGTAGCTCTGTAAGAGTTAACGGAAGGCTTGTAGCAGTAACGGAGGCAACAGTAGCTCTGTAAGAGTTAACGGAAGGCTCAGTAATTGGCACACTGCCGGAGCAGTAACGGAGGCAACTGTAGCTTTGCAAGAGTTAATGGGAATGTATACTGCTGGAGCAGTAACGGAGGCAGCACAAACACACTATCTGGTAGGCCCAGACTAGATGGAAGTCAGAATGTCGCCCAGCGACACAATGAAGCAGGAACTGGAGAGCTGGGCCGGATCACGGAGCAGGAACATCAAACAAGCCGGGTCAGGTCACGGAGTAGGAACATCAGCCAGGCTGGGTCAAATCACGGAGCAGGAACGTCAGACAAGCCGGGTCAGGTCACGGAGCAGGAACCAGAAGCGAAGTAGTAAAACGGGCCAAGTCGGTACACGGGAACACAGCAACTCAAGTCAGCACTGGTACAGGAACACCACGAAAGGGCACCTGATAGGTGCCAGGGCCCGGTATAAAAAGGCCATACTGGGCAGGCCAAACATATCTCAGCCAATAGGAGCGCAACACACAGAGACTGACAGAAAGCACGGGCACCGTGATAATGGGTCCTCTACGTATGTTTTCACATGACGTATATGTACCTTGTGGGTCATGAAGGGGTTATGACAAAAAGTTTCACCCATCCCTAGTCCTGAGCCACAATTTATTTATATATATATTTTTATGAAAAATTAATATGGGTCCATATAATTTAATTTAAATTAGCTTTATAAAATGTAATGATTTTTGTCAAAACCAAAATAAATTACATATACATATTCCCCATATTAATTTATTAACCCTGCCAAACAAACAAAATAAGTCAATATGATGTCCAGATAACTTCTTATTAATTTAAAACTTATTTTGTGTTTCCTGGGCTTTAAATTGGGAAGGAATTTGTATTTTCGTGGCATAGATTTATAATTTTTAAGTTTGCTTACAAAAATATTAATATGGAGTCCAGCACTTCCAAAGTGGACCTATCATCCTAAGACAAGTTTATTGTTTTACAGATAATTAAAATTTGCCTCTATGTTGTATTATAGATTTTTCTGTAAAATATTTTTGAGAAATAAAAAAAAATTGACCAAGCAAGAAACCTGGGGACTCTACCCTCCCCATCTGAGAGGATTTAATAATTATTAAATGTACATTCATTCAAGGGATTACCATCTTTTTCTTTACCCTCAGAATCTGGAGCCTTAATTCATTTTATATTGGCCACAGGAGGAAGGCTAACATTATTATTATTTTGCTTTCCTGTTAAGCAGTATCCAAAAACTAACATGTTTTGTAAGTAAAAATAAATTAACCCTTTAAAGACCAAATGTTGTTCAAAGCATTACTTCCTTAAAGGGATTATACAGTGTAAATGCACCCAATTTTAATGCATTAATTTTTTTTAAAAAATGCAGAAAGATATGACATGGAAAATGGATTTAGTATTATTTTTAATACTTTCCATCATGATCAGGAGCTTGATTCTATTAAGATCACCAAACAAAAAATATAAATAAAATGACAATGATATTTTGGTTACAGTCACAGTTTGGTATTCTATTACCTATGCTGTGTGAAATGTGTGAAAAGATTTAAATATGTATAACTCTCACCAGATTTGTGCAGAGATTGATGACTATATGAATGCCAATCCCTTTACATTTTTTCTCACATTGGCTTTGTCAGCAGCCCAAGCAGGACTGGGAGGTGGTGTTTCTTTATTTATTTTCCTTTACTGCAGAGTCATGGTGTTTGGTGTTTTTTTTAATAACTGAGAAGGAAACTTCAGCAGAAGACCTGGGAGTTGCATACACAGGGCTCAATACTATTCCCTTCTGGTAAAACAGTTGGTAAGGGGAAAAAAACTCAGAATGAGAAGCTCACATATGTACAGCAGCTATCCTATAGCTGGACCATTAAATGGATCAACCAGCATTAGAGGCCAAAATCCATGGTGTGGCCAAACGATTGTTACATATTCTTGTTTCCACAAGTCATGCCAACTCTCATTGTTTGACACAGTATTTTACTGGTCCTAATAGAACCAAGTCCCAGGATAGAGAGATGAAAGGATAATGTCACCCCCTCTCTAATTTATTTAACGTAATTTTGGCAGTAAATAAGAAAAACATAATTTCAAAATGATTATCCTCTCAGTTGTTGGGATGGCTTATGCAAGCAAATCTGGCAACTAAGGTGCCAAGCAAATGTTAAGATAGGATAGAATGTGGTGGAAGGAGAAGGTATTTTCATCCTATTTCTGTATATTAAATCCTATTACCAGTGTGACTGTAAATCATGAAAAAATGTTTTCATATTTCCAAGTGATGTAACAATAGACTTAAATGCAAAATCATTTGTTGAAATCCCCTTGGATCCCCTAGAAAAATCAGACTTTAATGTTTTGCCCTCTTTTTTTGATTGATGTAATTCATATCCATATGTCAAAAGGTTAGTTATAATTGTTTTACTGCATATAATACTCTTTGTTAGAAAATGCAATTTACCTTTATTATTTCCAAGAATGCAAGATACCATGATTGCATAGAACATGTTAATATTTGATGAAACCGTTTAGATTTTATTTTCTTAATGACTCTTGAAAGTAGTAAACATCTTCAAATGGTTACATTTCAAGAATCATCTATAATTAGTTTGCTTGCTGTGAAATAAATTTTTTGCATTTAAGAGGTTTTTCATAAATTAAAAAACACGCTGGTAACAGGAAATAAGGGATGGAGTTTATAGAACGATTTTGAACACATTTTTTAGTTGATTGTATATGTAAAAATACCATCCTAATACCATACTAATTTCACTGCCATATTCTGTGAAGTCACTGGGGGGGATTCACTAAGCAGTGATAAAGTGGTGTTCAGTTCCTGTGTTATTCTATAGCACCTATGCACTAAGATCTCCAAAGTTGAAGAATTACATAGGAATTGGAGAAGTGATAAACTGGAGAAGTCATCCCACTTTATCAACTTTTAATCAAAACTTAGTGAATCTCCCCACTTGTGTACTTTTATATTATTATTTAATATGCACAAAATATGAAACCTAAATGACAAATCTGGATGTACAGCTTAATTTAAAGTAGTCCTATTTAGCATATGAAAGTCAGGGACTGAAAATATAAATTATCATTGAAACCGTTTTTCACATATAATGTCATCTCAAGATTATTTTTGTCTAAATTAATATTGCCAGGTTTTTGTGTTGTTTTCTTTTTAATTTTACTGTCTACATGTTTAGATATATTCTGCAATATTATCTTAGCACCATAATAGTATATTTAACTTAGGATATCTTCTGCGATCTCTAGATGCAGTGCAAAACTTATTTACTAATTTAAAAAGCAATACACCTTTATGAATCTAATAATTATTATTTATAAAGAGCAAATAATACCCATGGTATTCTTACTGCTAATCCAGTTATACTATTTTGTATGGGGTGCTCTAATACAGTAACCAAATTAGGCAAGGATGTTCTTATATGACACAAAATCAGACTGTGTTATGCTACTTCATGGTAAAAAAAAAGTGTGTTTGTGTGAATGCATGCATGAATGTGTGAGAGTGTTTTGAACACAGCTTTGCTTACGTCTATATTATATGTATATTAGGTTTATATTTACTAAACAATTAATGTTTTTGACTGTCAGATTATTTAAATTAATTGATTTTGAGTATAAACGGTAATTCCTTTTTAGTCTATACATCTAAAATATATCATGTGCAAAAGGTAAACCTTGAAATACTGATTCTGTTGTAGCGTACATATCTGTAGGGTTTTGTAATAAAAGATAGAAATACTATAGAAGAAGAAAAGAGTCTGCTTGCCATCAACATTAGTCCTCTGGGACCATGTTGATACAAATACAGTAAATTTGCAATGCTTGTTTCCATGGTTACAAACATTGTCTTATGACCAATGCCTTTGAGGTGGTCCTGACTTATTTTATAAATTGTTGGGCATGTTTTACACCTTCTCAGTTCTCCAGAATATATATTTCCAAATTGCTTTCAGTTATCAGTATTGCAACTATTGCCTAAACTGACATACAAAAAAACCTTATGTTTATGATTTAAAGTGTGATACTGCTAATAATACTTGCATGAATCAAAAGTATAAGGATAGCATAAATTAAACTTGATGAACTTATTTTTTACTATTTTAAAACAATAATTTGTAAATGTAGTTATTATTTCATTGTCATAAATGATTTCTGTGCATGTTCGATTGTAATATATTGTACCTCACTGAAAATTTGATTTTGAGTTACTGGACTTTTTACATTTTTTGTAATTACTGTTATAAGGAATGTATTTTAATAAATTAAACAACTATTCTTCAACCCTTAAATTAATATCTTAACATTATATCTAATATATATATATATATATATATATATATATATATATATATGTATATATATATCCTTATCTCTTAAATTTGTTTAAGAGATGGACTTGCTTTGGCATGTGTCATTCCTTTAGCAGTAATTAACTGTATCTATATATATCATCATCATCTTAGAAATATAGAATTTGACCTCAGATAAGAACCAGTCAGTAGTGATGAGCGAGCGTGCTCGGCCGATGCTCGGATCAGCTCGAGCATCGCTCTGCTCGGCACATGGCGGTACTCGTCGAGTACCGCCATGTGCTCTCCCGCCATGTTCGGGTGGCGGGGATCTGTGCCGGAAGAGGCACAGATCCGAAGACGCTCCGCTGGACCACCAGGGACTGGAGGTACGGGGGCATTGCGGAGATGAAGGGGGCATTGCGGAGATGAAGGGGGACATTGTGGAAGAGGGGCATAGACTCTATGCCCCTCTTCCACAATGTCCCCCTTCATCTCCGCTATGCCCCTCTTCCACAATGTGCCCCTTCATCTCCGCTATGCCCCTCTTCCACAATGTGCCCCTTCATCTCCGCTATGCCCCTCTTCCACAATGTCCCCCTTCATCTCCTCTATGGCATAGAGGAGATGAAGGGGGACATTGTGGAAGAGGGGCATAGCGGAGATGAAGGGGCACATTGTGGAAGAGGGGCATAGCGGAGATGAAGGGGCACATTGTGGAAGAGGGGCATAGCGAGCTGAAGGGGGACATTGCGGAGCTGAAGGGGGCATTCTGAGATGAAGGGGGCATAGCGGAGATGAAGGGGGCATTGACCAGGCACCCTCCCCTCATCAGAGCAGGGGGTGCCTGGTGTCGCCCCATTCATTTCAATGGGGCTCGGGTGCTCGGCCGAGCACTCGAGCCTCAGGGGGTGCTCGGTCAGAGCACCCGAGCATCGGGGTGCTCGCTCAACACTACCAGTCAGCTCATCTAGCCTGCTCCTTTTTCCTACTGTAAAAACCTTAAAAATTATTTGGTCCTTGGTCTTGTATGTTCAGGATAGCATTATGCCTATCCCATGAATGCTTAAAATCTGTCACGGTATTAACTTCTACCACTTTTGCTGTTAAACTTTTCCACTATCTACTACCCTCTCAGTGAAGTAAAACTTTCTTACATTGCATCTTAGCCTCTGACCCTCTAGTTTTAGACTATGGTCTCTTGTCCAAACATTTTTACTTGTTTGAAATGTACTTTAATCTTGCTCTTTGTTGAAACCCTTCATGTATTTGAATGTTTCTATCGTATCCCCGCTCTCTCTTCTCTCCTCCAAGATATACATGTCCAGATCCTTTCTCTTGATATTTATGTAGATATACTCAGCCTGGTAAGCTTCCTGTCCTTGTATGAGACTGCATGCAAGTTCAATCAAGTGATGAAAAAAAGGTTAATTTGTTGCATGCATGCTGAATATTTTCGGTCCACAAGACACCTTCCTCAGGGCAAATGGCAACTAATGGATACACAGGTCACACACACACACACATATATATATATATACATATATATATATATATATATATATTTACAAAAAAGGCCCCCAAAAGAGGCATTCCCATGTAGCACTAAAAGATGACATCATGAGGGGTACCGATATGTTGCTAAACAACCAATACAAACATAGATAATCACCACTAACCAGTATTTATGAGAGTAAGGCACAAGAAAAAGAGATGAAGCTATTCAAAAGAGCAGTAAAACATGCAGGTTTGCCTATAAGCCACAAAATGTCAGAGGAAACATAGTGACATAGTTGATGAAGCTGAAAAATCAAGTCCAGCCCATACCAAATCACCCCTGTTGATCCAGATAAAGTAAAAAAAAAAAAAAATTAAAGAATTGCAAATACAGCCCCAAGAGGGTAAAAAAAATCATTCCTTACTCCAAATGTCAGTCAGATATTTCCCTGGATCAACAGCCTATGTGCATTGGTCATAATTCTCAGCATTGTTCCGTGCTAGATAGGTATCCATTACTTTTTTGAAAGCAGTTATAGTATTTTCAAGTACAGCATTCTGAGGCAAAGAATTTCATAGCTTTACTGCCCTTACTTTAAAAAAAATCCATGCTTTTGTTTTAGTCTAAAGCGCCTTTCCTCTAGCCTTAAAGGATGACTTCTCCTTCTTAGCTCAATCTTTAAGTAAATAATTAATTGGAAAGTTTTTTTGTATTGTGTCTGAATATATTTGTAAATAATAATTATATTGCCCCTTCTCATCTCTTATGTAAACAAACCCAGTTTGGCTAGTCTCTTTTTGTAACTCAGATCCTCCAATCCCTTTATCAGTTTTGTTGCATGTCTCTGTACTTTTTCCAGTTCAATAATGTCTTTTTTAAGAACTGAAGGCCCAAACTGTACTCTATATTCTAGTTATGGCCTTACCAAGGATTTATATAGAGGCAGAATGATATTAGCATCTTGTACATCTATGCCTATTTTTATGCAGGATAGTACCCTATTTGTTCTTGCAGCAATTGCTGTGAAGTCTACCATCTATCAGTACTCCTTAATCTTTCTATAATGAGGATTCCACAAGTTGTTTCTCATTTATTGTATATGTAACATGCTTGTTTGTACAGCCCAAATGTATAATCTTAAAATTATGTACATTGAATGTCACCTGCCACTTTTCTGCCCATTCACTCAGTTTATCTAAATCCTTCTTCAGAGAAAAAACATCCAGCCCTGCATTTATTTCCTTACACAGATTAGTGTCATCAGCAAAGTTTGAGACACTACTTCCAATTTCCACTTCTAGATAATTAATAAACAAATTAAAAAGCATTGGGCCCAGGACTGAACCCTGTGGCACCCCACTTACAACTTTAGAACAGACTGAAAAGGTTCCATTTACTCTCTGCCATCTATCATTTAACCAGTTCTCAATCCACATACAGATATCACCTTCCAAACCAAGTTCTTTTAATTTATGCGGTAACCTGTTTTGAGGCACTGTATCAAAGTCTTTTGCAAAATCCAAGTATACTACATAAAAAACAATTGCCTTGTTTCGTAAAATCCAAGTAAATTAATCTGACATGATTATTCTTCATAAAACCATGCTGGCTCCTACTAATAATATTGTTTGTCTTCATATAGTTCTGCATATTGTCAGTTTGTAACCCTTCTAATATCTTACCCACTATGAAAGTCAAGCTCAACGGTCTATAATTTCCTGGTTTAGATCTTACAACCTTTATGAACAATGGTAGTACATCAGCTTTCCTACAATCACAGGGCATTATGCCTGATGAAAGTGAATAAATAAATATTAAGTGTAATGGCCTTGCTATTATCACGTCCAGGTGCTTTATTCACCATAACATTTTCCAGTCTTTTGGACTTTGTCCTCAGTAAGCCATGTACATGATGGAGGGAATTCTGTAGTTTTTTTCTATTTGTTCATAGCCTGTCATTGTTGCTTCTTTTGTATATACAGAAGTAAATAATGTATTTAAATTGTCAGCCATAGCCTTATCCTCACTAGTCAATTAACATGTCTCAGCCTTAAAAGGACCAATATCAACTGTAATATTTTTCTTATTAATATACTTGTAGAATTGTTAGGATGTTTCTTGCCCTCTTTTGCAATACTTCTCTCATTTTAGTTTTATCTAGACTAACTGCTTGTTTGCAGATTTATGTATTTTTTTAAATGATGTATCTGACCTGTCTGACTTGAACACTTTAAAAGCCTGATTCTTATTTCTCACTTCCCTGCAAACCTCATTATTAATCTATATTTGTCTCAATTTGCACCTCTTGTGCTTATTCTCTAATGGTATATATTGACTATTTATCTAAGAGTATTTTAAGTAAATTCCATGATTCGTGTGCATTTTTATCTCTGAAGATTATATCCCACTGAATATCCTTTAATACTGCTTTTTAGTTTTGTAAAATTATCCTTTTTAAAATCGAATGTTTTGGTTAAACCCTTGCTACCGAATTTCTCATAACAAATTTCAAAGGATGCCATATTGTGGTAATTACTTCCTAAATGTTCCTTTATCTGTATACTGTTATTATGTCTGAATTGATTGAGAGCACTAGGTCAAGCAAGGTGTGATTGCTATCATATTGCAACTCATATGTATTTTTCTCTGTTGTTGTTTTTTTTTATTAGGATATACATGGAGATATCCATTTTTTGGCTGCCACTTTCAGAGGTTTCACTAGTTAATTCAGAGCATCCATTAAATGGAATGTTTCACCTTCTTACTATTTGACTATGCTATGGATCTTCAGCACCTGGATTGCTACATTAGATACACTAATGTGATTCTTACTGTAAGTGAATATGGTCTACTAATGAGAATTCTTTCTTTTGGGACACTGTATCATTTAAGAGCATCATAATAGCACCTCCTATGAACTGCATAACGTTGGAGTCCTCTTGTTACTAGTGCATAATATGAGCCCTTCCTGTGGTATAATCCAAAGGATGTAGCATCCAGCACCCATGACTTTCATGTTCTCCGCAGAGATTGGCAGAGACAAATATGTGAGGATACTATAATATTCTGTGGATTACTCTCTGTGGAAGTGCTACTATGTTTAATTAATCCCTGGCATGGGAGAGAACACGTTGCATTGTCCCTGGTGATATTAAGATCATATGCTATCCTAACAGATCATGTGTATCCTTTGAATGAAGGCAGAATACTGTGTTGCAATACGACAGCAATTATGATTTAGAGAAAAGAGACCAAGAGGAGATCTTATCACAATGTACAAGTATATGAGAGGTCAATACAATGATCTCTCTGGTGAGCTATTCATTCCAAGGCCTGATCAAATAATCAGGGGCCACCCCTTGAGAATAGAGGAAAGGAGGTTTCAACTTCAGCAGTGGAAGGGTCTTTTGACATTAAGGTCTGTTAAATTATGGAATTCCTTTCCTAAGGAGATCGTTATGGCAGATACAATGGATGCATGTAAGAAAAGTTTAGATACATTTATTTCAAAAGGGAACATACAGAGTTATACTGTATATTACTAGGCAAAACAGGAAGGGCTGATAAAGACTAACTTATTTAGCAGCAGGAAAGCTACATAATTCTTACAACTCTGGGTTATGAATCAAAGCTTGAATATGATGGACTTATGTCTTTTATCAACCTATTTTACAATGTTACTATGCTGTGTGGAAGCACTACTATATGCCTTCAAGATAATTTCTTGAATGGAAGTGCCGCAGTGTGATGGAGACCACAACACATGGTGTGTTAGTATTTTGACTGATTATTAGAGGTGGATACAAAAGTGCTGTCATCACTATCTGAATCATGATGTATAACAAGCTTATCTCGTGGACCACTTGAGTAAATGTATGAGCATTGCCACTAACTTTATTATGGCGATATTAAACATAGAGTCACTTTTTGATAGAGAACACACCTATCGTTTATAAGCATCTCCACTAAGTATCAGAAGTGGAACTATGAGTGCAGTCAATCATCAGGGCCACATGATAGACAGTAAGATAAGAGCTGCTATATGATTGAATCCGCTCATCAAAGACAGTAAGACATATGGAATTTCTTTGACTGATATGTATACTATTATATTTTTTATCTTTAGTGATACATCTCTGATTTTTTGTGGCTTAGAGGGCAATCTGCATGTTTTACTACTCTTTTGAGTTTCTTCATCTCTTTATCTTGAGCCTTGCTGGCTGAGAAAGCTGGTTAGTGGTGATTATCTATGTTTGCATTGGTTGCTTAGCAACATATTGTTACCCCTCATGACTTCATCTTTTAGTGCTACTAGGAACATAAGGATGAGGTATGATGGGACTTGTTGTTTATTTGTGTGTGTGTATATATATATATATATATATATATATATATATATATATATATATATATATATAACCAGTATTTCCATTCATTGTCATTTGTCCTGAGGAAGGTCCCTTGTGGTCACAGATGCACTGAATTAACCTTTTTTTTCATCACTTGATTGATTCTGTTTGCTGTCACGAATGAGTCCAGGAAGCTTCCCAGGCTACATATTATATACATACTAGTGTAAGAGCCTGTGTACATGGGCCAAGGTCCAGGTGATGTTAACCCTTTGACTTCCAGAGGGGTATGTGACACATTGCTTTGCAATGCGTTGCATACCCCTCTGGTCCTCAAAGGGTTAAGAGGCCAGTCCTTCTCTGCGTCCTGCCGCTGACGCAGTCATGCATGGTAGAGATTGCCCGAAAGCACAGAACGATCCCAGCATTCTGTGGGTTCAGGCAGTCTCTACTGTGCATGACGACTTTTGACAAACATTCTAGCGAATTATTATATAGGATACAGTAATGTGCAAAAGTCTTAAGCAGGTTTAAAAAAATGCTGTAAAATAAGAATGCTTTCAAAAATAGACATGCAAATAGGTTATGTTTATCAATTAACAGTGAAAGAACAGAAGAAAAATACAAATCAAATCAATATGTGGTGTGACCACCCTTTGCGTTCAAAACAGCATCAATTCTTCTAGGTATACTTGCATATACTTTGTTCGGCAGGTAGGATGTTTCAAAATTCTTGGAGAAGTAACTACAGCTCTTCTGTGGATTTAGGCAGCCTTAGTTTCTTCTCTCTCTTCATTTAATCCTAGACAGACTCAATGATGTTGAGATCAATGCTTTGTGAGGGCCATACCAACACTTCCAGGACTCCTTGTTCTTATTTACCCTAAAGATAGTTCTTAATTATTTTGGCTGTATATTTGGAGTCATTTTCATTCTGCAAAATAAAGTTGGGGCCAATCAGATGCCTCACTGATGGTACTACATGATGGATAAGTATCTGCCTGTACTTCTCAGCACTGAGGAGACCATTAATTCTGTCCAAATCCCCAAATCCATTTGCAGAAATGCAGCCACAAACTTGGAATGAACTTCCACCACGTATGAGTGTTGCCTGCAGACACTCATTTTTGTACCGCTTTCCAGCCTTTGGTGAACAAACTGCCTTCTACTACAGCCAAATATTTAACATTTTTACTCATCAGTCCAGAGCACCTGCTGCCATTTTTCTGTACACCAGTTCCTGTGTTGTTGTGCATAGTTGAGTCACTTGGCCTTGTTTCCTCATCGGAGGTATGGCTTTTTGGACTCAAGTCTTCCATGAAGACCATTTCTGACCAGATTTCTCCAGACAGTAGATGGGTGTACAAAGGTCCCATTGTTTTTTGCCAGTTCTTAGCTGATGACACTGCTGGACATCTTCAGATTTTGAAGGGAAGTAAGCATGAGGTGACTTTCTTCTGCTGCCTTGGCCAACCACTGAGTCTACTGTCCTCAACATTGGTAATTTCTTTGTGCTTCTTCAAAAGAGCTTTGACAACACATCTGGAAACCCCTGCTTGCCATGAAATTTCTGCCTGGGAGAGACATTGCTAAAGCAGTATAACTAGCTTGTGTCTTGTTTCTGTGTTCAGTCTTGCCATGGTGTATGATTTTTGACATTAGCAACCTCACATGTTAGCTGAGTTTGGCTGTTTTTCACCTAGTTTTATTCCTCCTACACGGATCTTTCTGCTTAAGTTAATGTTTGTGTTTCAACCTTTATATTAAATTGATGATCATTAGCACCTGTTTGGAAAAATTTTTAATCATACACTTTTGTAACAAAAAGAAGAAAAAGATAACCCTGATAAATAGCACTCTGACTGGAGTCTGAATATTCCCTAAGTATATAGTATCAGGACTTTTTAAAACTTAACATTTATTAGGAAAAAATAATAAAATGTACTGGGGCTTATCTGGCTTGCCATGTGTGAAAACAGAAACACTCTACATGATTATGTGTGTGTTGATGATGCACCATCCAAAACACATGAAAGAGAGGGATACAATTTCACAACATCCCACGGTAGACAACTAATATATACAAGTAAAAGAAAAAGGAAAAGCCCTTAATAATCCTGCCACTTATAGAAATGGACAGCTAAATCAACAAGAGAGTGTTATCCTGAGTGGTAAAGATATAGAAAATTAATACCACTATTGTCAAAATAGTTGCTACTCTACAGAAGATGAGCGAGAAATATCTGAGCTGCCTTGTCTCTTATTGCATTAATATGCTGCCTAATTGTTTAAATGCTCAGCAAGTATGTAACTGATCCACATTTGAAAATCAATGGTGAGTCACACGAGAGGATTTAGTACAAACCAAACTGCATGATGGAGTCACCAGTGTGGATTGATTGAAAGGATGAAATGCAGGGAGATTTGCTAAAATCAAAAACTCCCCGAAAACATCAACATACAATGAGCATATTATTGCTGAACTAGCAGAAACAGAGGTATTGGTTGCAACACTAGCTGACATGCATTTAATCGGCACTTCATCTGGGCAGCGTTGCACATGCTAAGGTATCACGGCGTCCGTGATTATGCAACATTTTGACAGACTTATTTTACTGGTGCCTTCTCATTGGCTGTGCTGTACAGCTCCTCCCAGTGACAGCCTTTTTATACCCTGGGCTGTCACTTAGTGTTTGCCCTTTTGTACTGTTACGGTTCAGTACACTCAGACACGGTAGATGTTGGTAAAACACAATTTTATTAAAGCACACAAGGAATAATGTAACCCTCACGGGTCCAGCAATTAGCAGCAATAACTGACACAGGACAGGTTACAAGCAAGTTAACCCACACGGGTCCAGTATGTACTTACAAACACAATGAAAAAGAAGAAAAAGGGTGCAGAACCCTCTAAGAGCACCAGCTGTTGTATAAGTGTAATAGTGACCCCCAATAATCAGAAATGCTTACCAGATGGAAGCGAATATTGGCTCCATAATCCACCTCTCATAAGCCACAAATCTTCAAATTCCCAGATCCACCGGAAGTTCCAAAATAGTTTATTAAATAAAATAAAATTTAAAAATATATGTATAAAACAATTATGTTACAATAAATCCCCAACGCGTTTCATGTTAGATCAACACTTTTTCAAGGGTACAAATAATAAATAAAATCTAATAAAACTTAATATTACCAAGTTTATATATATACCTTTCGTATGAGATATTCCAGTACGCTCGAATACTTCTCCATGAGACTCTCTATAGTGACGTTTTCCTTCACTCCAAAGGACGAAAACCACGTTGTTGTCCACTTTTTTTGTGGGAAAGTCAGCTTTACAAACAGCAATTAAAATCTTCACAATTTTTTCCCTTTGCCAAAATTTCTTCACCATTTTTTCAATGGCTAGAAAATTTCTGTCCATTGATCTATGTGTTTTTCGCCTTTTCGCTATAAAGAGTGAAGTATTCCAGGAAGTGTAACACAATAGAAGCAGCAAAAGAGCAAGGTAGACATGTTGTGCTGTTCTGATGTGATCTGAGGCAAAATTGAGGCAGGAGAGGTTCATAGTGACTGCTATCACTATGAGAAAGCTTAAAACTAATAAAAGAAGGAACTGGAAGGACCGTTATGTATCCACTGAGTCTGAGGAGGAAGTGTCCACTACAGAACCAATTCTGGCCAGTACCCCTAAATCACCCCTAGGGATCTTGGGGAAATTAATGTCAAGGGAGGAAGAAGAGGGTAGTAGTGATAGCAGGACATGTCAGCTGCTTGTGCCTGCTGACAGACGTGCTACCCCTACTGCCACTAGTGCTGTGCCTGCTGCCAGTACTACCCTTCACCCTCCAGTACTGTGCCTGCTGCCAGATGTGCTTCTCCTGTTTCCACCAGTGCTATGCCTCTGCCAGCTGCCACCAATACTGTGCCTGCTGTCAGATGTGCTGCCCCTGCTGTCACTAGTTCTGAACCTGCTTCCACTGTGTCTTGTAATACTGAGGAGGTGGGGAAGGAGAAGATGATGTCAAGTGTGACAGCATGGGACTGTAAGTTACAATTGCTTTCCCCCAAGTAGTCCCCCCAGTGTTAGTACTACTAAGAAGGTCCAGAAGCTTGTTAGTGTTAGGAGTAAAGGAAGGGGGGTAATCATCATATTACTAGTGACTGTCAGGAGGAAGACTCAGGGGCTGAAACTGATGTGGTATGTGTTAGTAGTAGTAACAGTAATGGTGAAGTAGTTGGTGGGAATAGCGTTAGTGGAGTCTCAAGGAAAGCAAATGAGAGTGTCAATGTTAGGGACCAGGAACCAGACAGACACAAATAATATAATGCAAAATACCTTTATTAAAGTAAGAAAAAACAAACAAAACAGAATGGTGATCCAGGAGCATAAACCAAAAGACAAGCCAGAGTCAGGAACACAGAAGTCAGCGATGTCAGAAACAAGCCAGCAGTCAGAAGCCAGAAGGGTCATCAGAAGAAGCCAGGTCACACACGGATAAGCAGGAGCACAGTAGAATGCACAGCAGCCAGCAACAAACACAAGGACAAGGAGGAAGTGGGCCTAGCTGCTTTAAATATCCTGGAAGGGATTGGCTGATAACAGTCAGGTGAGTAACCATGGAGACTGAGAGGTCAAGGCAGTTCGTTAAGCATCAGATGACTCAGCATGGCTCAGGGAAAGAAAGGCAGAAGTAATCAATATGCAATTGTTAGACCAGATTAGTCAAACCATGACAGTATCCCCCCTCAACAACCCCCGCAGGGTAGAACCAGGTATCACAGTGCCTGTGATTATTCTGTCACTCTCATCTGTGGCATTTGTTCACTTGGTTTGGCCCGCCCGTTGGTGACCTTTTTATACCTGACTTTTACATCTGTCAGATGCCCTTTCGTGGTGTTTCTGAGCCAGACTTGCTGTTGCTGTGTTCCAGTATCCGATTCCTGTGTACCGACTTTGGCCTGTCCTGACTACTCTCCAGTGTTCCTGATTGTGTATGACCCGGCTTGTCTGAGAATCTTCTACGTGCTACGACCCGGCCTGTCTGAGAATCTTCTACGTGCTACGACCCGGCTTGTCTGAGAATCCTCTACGTGCTACGACCCGGCTTGTCAGAGAACCCTCTACGTGCTACGAACCGGCTGGCCGACTTCCTGCTTCAAGATCATCGTGGCCTGCTTGGTTGTTGTCGCCGCCGTGACATTCTGAATCCTGCATCGCTGTGCTGATCTAGTGTGACCATTACCCTCCTGGTTAACCCATCCATCAGTGCAGAGTCCCTTGCTGACTTGTGTAAGCTGTGCCTCTTGTACCGAGGCTATACACGCTGCAGAGCTAAGCTACCATACCGAGCCTGGGAGATTCAAACTTACCTTTTAACCCTTGCACTGCCGCTGCTCTCTGACCGGACCTCCTTTCTAAATACAGAACCGTTACCTTGTAAGTCTACTGCTGCTGAGTTGGCCGCTACTTGGACGGCGACTCCCGATCACGCTTGCAGAGTAGTCTATCCTGTTAGGCCGGTTGGGCATCTTTGGCTCTTGGTCTCACGGTTATCAACGGAGGTGTCCGGTGCGGCTATTGGTGGCAAGGTTAGGCTCCAAGCTCTTGCTAGATCCGTAGGTAAACGCCCGTGGGGGCTATTGGCTCGTGTTGTGCTCACATTGGTCTCTGGTTATATGCCCGTGGGGGCTAAAACGCCAGCTTCGCATCTCAGGCTAGTCTCGATCACACCCGTGGGGGCTACATACTCTCGCACTCGCAGGCTCAGTGGTCTATTGACGAGCGCCCGTGGGGGCTATTATGGGTTACTGTGCTGCTATCACTCACATTGGTCACTGAACATCTACGACCCATCTTTATATGAACTCTGTGCTGTGCACATTTGTTCACTTGATCACTACATCACACGGGCGTGCCAAACCCCACAGCTGAGACTGACAATTTGCTCTCATTCACCCTTTAGGGGCCAGTTCCCTATTTGCTATTCCTATGTTGGGTGCCTTCTATCCATATTATTAAAGCTATGTGTATTGTGTTATAGCTTGCAATTGTTGCTGTCAACTGTAAAGGGCGATCATTTGTATTTATTTTCTTTCAATAAAAGATTGTTTTATTTTACCTACTGGTCTGAGTGTCAAAACAAACCGTTACACCAGGTTTGAGGGGAAAGCATGCATGGAAAGCATGGAGGAGGGCGGGGGGCATTCACATCTGAGGCTGGAACCCACGATTGCTCCTCTGGACCATACCCCTTCCAATGGACCAAATATTGAAGCCTTCCTCGGAACCTGTGAGAGTTGATGGACCTTAAACTCCTCATGACCATCAACGGGCACTGAATGGGGTCGGGGAGTGACTGTAGTAAAACAATTGCATACCAGGGGTTTCAGCTCTGAGATATGGAACACCATTGTGTATCTGCATATTGGAAGGGAGGCATAGGCCACTAGGTTCACACTTCGGAAGATACGGAAAGACCCCAGAAAACGAGGGGCCAATTTCTGAGAGGGCACTCAGAGGTGGAGATTTCTGGAGGACAACCAGACCCTCTCCCTGGCCTGGTTGGAGGGTGCTGGTAGGCGTTTTCTTTTAGCCTGGATCTCCTGGGATTGTTGTGAGCACTGTAGTGACTCTTGGACCTGCACCCATGTGGAACAGATCTGCTGGAGATGGTCCTCCAGTGCCTGAATCCCCTGGGGAGTGAAACAATCTGGAATCATGGAGGGTTGATACCTGTAATTCACGATGAAGGGGGAGAGCCGGATAGAAGCTGAGACTGCACTATTATGAGCAAACTCCACCCAAGGTATCAGGTCTGACCAGTTATTCTGATGGTCCGAGGTGTAGCACCACAGGAATTGCTACAAGGCCTTATTAGCCCTTTCCGTGGCCCCATTTGATTGCGGGTGGTAGGCCAAGGAGAAGGAGAGTTGGATACCTAGTTGCGCACAGAAGGCCCTCCAGAATCTCAAGACAAACTGGCTACCCCGGTCAGAAATGATGAATTTGGGAACCGCGAGTAGCCGATAGACCTCTTTGATAAAGACCGTAGCCAACTCTTTAGTGGATGGGAGTTTTTTTTAATGTTATGCAGTGGCTCATCTTAGAAAATCAGTCGACAACCAGGAGGATGACAGTGTTACTGTTGGAAAGAGTGAGGTCGACTATGAAATCCATGTCAAGGTCTGACCATGGCTTCTCACCATTTGGTAGAGTTGGAGTTGGAGAAGGCCCAGTGGACGGTGATGGGGTGATTTAATCTGCACACAGACTGGGCAGGCAGCAGCAAAGGCAGCAATATCACTGTTAAGTTCTGGCCACCAGAAGATACGGGAAACCAACCAGAGAAGCTGTTTTTTTTCAGGATTCCCTGCTGACTTCGTATTATGATAGGTTGAAAGTACCTTGGTATGGAGGTTTACAGGTACGAAACAGCACCCAGAGGGAGTGTCAGCAGTTGCATCTACTTGCATGTCCCGTATTCTCTCCCGGAGGGGAGCTGTTAAGCTGGAACGTATTGCGGCTAGTACTCACTCCGGAGGAATAATAGGACTAGGAGGGTTCTCCTTTTTAGCGCCCGAGAACTGTCTGGATAGGGCATCAGCCTGGACATTTTTAGTAGGTACAAGACCACATAATTAAAATGGGACAAAAATAAGGCCCATCGGGCATGTCTTGGAGTCAAGAGCTTAGCCTCAGACAGGTAGGTGAGGTTTTTATGATCCGTGAGGATTAGGGTTGGCATGGAAGTTCCCTCAAGCAAATGTCTACTCATGTCTCAGAGGCATCAACTGCAAGTACGAATGGAAGCTTGGGCTTCGGGTGTGCCAAACTGGGTGCTGCGGCAAAGGCGACTTTTAATGCCTCAAATGCTTCAATGGCTTCCATGGATCAGTGAGTGGCATTACCATCTTATTTGGTCATGTCAGTAAGGGGTTTTATAGTGGAGGAAAAATTGCAGATAAATTTCCTGTAGTATTTAGCGAACCCATGGAAGCATTGAAGAGAGCGGAGACCTATGGATCGAGGCCACTCGAGAACAGCCAATCATTTATCAGGGTTCATAGTGATTCCAATCTCTGAAATAACGTACCCCAAGAAGGTGACCTGTTTGCTGTGGAACTCACACTTCTCTAATTTGCAAAACAGATCAATTGAATTCAATCAGTTGAATTTAGTTTTGCTATACTTGTTTGTTTGCATATTTTTTAAGTTTAATTTATATGCTTTAACACTTCCAATCACCCATAACAGCCTACAATTGAAAATATTCTTGCAACATATTTAGGTAGGGTACAGTGAGGCTGATATGCGAAGAAGGATTCTGGAAAATACTCAACGCACAAAAAAAAGGTCAATAAGCTGAAGAATATTCAAGCCACATTAAATAAATGGGAATGTTTATTGTTCTGCTATGGTGCATGTGCAGAAGATAAAAGGATAATCAACAATGATAAACAATGATATACTGATGCTGATGGAAAGAGCAAGATAGATAGATAGATAGGTTGAAAGACATAGGGATAGAGATCCCAAGAGGGACTGAAATGTTGACTATTTTTATAAAAAAGGCATATATTGGAATCAAAAGTGCTTGCAGCTGATTGGCTGGGAGATGCATAAGCACACATCCCAGCAAATGGCTGTGAGGGAATTAGAACAAAGACTGCCCGTATATAAAGACAGTCTCTGTTTAAATTCCCTCTGTGCAGAATGGGTATCGGCTCGTGAGGTAATGATGGGGGTTGGGTTGGCTATGCTGCACATCTGCAATGCTTTGCGTACCCCTCTGTGACTCTAAGGGTTAATCTATGTATGGGTGTGTACATGACACATCTATTAATGCTTCTATTTTTTATTAACTGGTATCATGAAGACAACAAAAGAAGAGAGAAGAAGGAAGAAAGAAGATTAGAAATAAGATGAAGGAAGATAGAGGGAGACGGATCGTGTGCAAGTGTATCTAGAAGAATTGATGCTGTTTTGAAGGCAAAGGGTGGGCACACCAAATATTGATTTGATTTAGATTTTTCTTCTGTTCACTCACTATGCATTTTGTTAATTGATAAATATAAACTATTAACGTCTATTTTTTAAAGCAATCTTACTTCACAGCATTTTTCACACTTGCCTAAAACATTTACACAGCACTATATGTATGGTTTTCCTCTTTTGTCTGTAACTTTCTATGTATGTTAAATAATCAAAGATCCCATATTTAGAATTACTTTCTCAGATCAAGATGGCTTAACTCAGAAATACGGCAGTTGAGGACAGCTACATTTGTAATTTGGTGATAAAAAATGCCTCCATATAGTATTTTTAACCACCAAGTTAATGTTTCTAGCTCTTGCCATATGTTTAATTGTGATGTGAAACATTACATTTGTCGTCTTAAAATGTATTTTTATTATGCACTTCATAATTTACACTCAACTGCTTGTGGAATTAATCATGTTTAACATTTACTAGTCCATGACAGAAATTATTGTGACAAATGCTTGTTAATATGCAAATGAAGTTGATTCTGCTTCAAGCATCATTCAGTAATTACTCAGCTGTTTCTCTAGTGTGATATATTGAATCAGCAGTTTATGAAGATGGAGTGGCTCAGGCTAATTCATGTAGATTCATTAATATTTCAGGGTTAAAAATATGTTTGCTGTCACTTTCCCAACACCATTTTAGCAACATAATGTTATATGGGTCATTTAATTCATTTATGTAAATACAGTGGTAAAATGCCATAGGTCTCAAGTATGGTAATTTGGCAACTGTCTCAAAAATATTTTCTGTAATATTGCTCTGTATGGTTTCCATGCGGTAAACTTAAAGACAGTTCACAATGAACACACAAAAAAAACTGTTGTTGTTTTTTTTTTTTTAAAGTAAATACTAGATTAACTGAAAAATTGAAACTTAGTAAAATGAAGACACTTGAATAGCAAAAAGAAGAAAGCAAAATATTGCAGTGCATATTTCAGGAATTCTGAATACTTATGTAAGACAGTGATCAGTGCCATTTTTTTTTTTTTATCAAGAAATATTTTTCCCTATCTAATTAATAACAGAAAGGTCTAATGGGTCTCTGAAAAAGATCCTAAACTCTCTAGGGGAGGCATGTCAAACATGCTGTCCGCAGGCTACATGCAGCCTGCTCCCTGCTAAATTGTGGCCCTCTGCTTTTGTGGCTGTCAGTTGCTTTCAGTTATGACCTATGGATGGCAGTGTAGTCAGCAACGCATTGCGTTGCAACACATGGGAGACATCTCTGGCATCCTAGGGGTTAATCCCTCATTTACAGATATATACATCACTGCACTGCTTTCTTTAACTGCTTGGTACTGCAAACATCCACAGGCTGAAGAGCCTCTCTTACACTTGTCTCACTTCAAAATTAGGAATGAGTGACATTTTTGCCTCAAAAGAGAAACAGGCAAAAAATTCCACCTCTCACCAAGTAGGGAATTTTCCATGAAAACTGCAGATTTTCTACTTTTTTTGTCTAATTAATAGCATTGAAATCAATGGGAAGACTGAATTACCGATCCATCCCTTCTTTTCCCTGTAAATGGGGAGTCAGGTTTTTATTATTATTCTTTATTTATATAGAGGCAAATTTTTCTGCAGAGCTGTACAATAGAGAATACATGTACAGAGATATTAAACAGTCCACATGGAACATGGAAAACAAAAAGATCAGAGGGCCCTGCTCATGAGAGTTTATAGTCTATAGGAAGGTAGACTGGACACAGAAGGAGTAAGTGCTATGCAGAATGTCATCCTGTGTTAGTGAGAGTGTAAGCAGCAGCATTTTTCAGCTAGTTAATATAGGCAAAGAAATCAAAGTTGGAGATTAGTTTAGGGAGTCTTGTGGGCAGGACATTTGTCCTCTGATTGGGTAGTCTGTGAACTCTGGGGGATTGCGAAGGGAGAAAGGAGATTAATGCAAAACATCTCAAAATCTTGGATGACTGAGACAGACAGCTGTAAGACAAGTTCCTTCTGACTGTTTTCTGAGTTTGGGGAGTAGGGAATGTGTGAAGGGAGATTTATCCCAAAGAACCCCAAATCATGTGTGAGAAGAGACAGGAAGATGTGATCCAAATTCTTTCCTGAGCTGGCTGAGCCTCTGTCAATGATTGACAGAATAATTTGCAGATTTATACTCCGTAGATAGACAAGTTCAGCTAACACTCCAGACAGTAACTACAAGCAAAGAAGGAAGAAGCAGTTGCACAAGGAGTTTGCTTTTTTGTAGACATCAATAGTTAATTAAAAAAAAAAAACAACAGCATGAATGGGAATGATAAGTGACTGATGGAGACAGGTACCCTGTCCTATGATGTGACTGAAGATGACATATAGTAGAAAAGACAGAGACTTTCTGTATTAAACGGTATTGTGTAAAGGGCAGGATATCATACTCAATCAGTTGTGCACTTAATTGATAAAATACACACTAGATGAATAATGTCCAGCAAATCTACTTACAGCAAGGGTAGGGGAAAGGAGTAGCAGCAGTGCATGGATGGGGTAGTAAAGTAGTGGTCCAAAAACTGATTGTAGCCATACTTACTGCAGCATGTGCAATACATGATGATCATTCTCCTCCTGAGTAGGTTGTTTGTCAAAGCAACATAAAAGTTTGTCTACCACCAGCAATGTTTATAAACCATTCAAAACCACAGACAATGACAGCAAGTTACATTCTAGTGTTGATAGCATAATGGAAAACCAACTGCTTTATCTGACAGTGAACAAACAAGTAAAAGGAGGTAACGTGCTAGCTGTGGAAAAAGCAGGAAAATGGTAAATTTCATTCTAAGTATGCCTGAAGTAGAAACCTAAAGTGTCTTGAAAGCTTGAATCCGGTTAGTCAATAAAGGTATCACTTTTACTCAACTAGTCTCCAACAAATAAGTACAACACGCTAAAAATCACGCTAAGGGGGAAAAAGTAAAAATAAATAGTTTGAGACCTCAAACAGCCTAGGAGATAATCAAAGTGGTAGAGAAGAAAGAGTGGGCCATGCTGAGGATGAACTATTTATTGATGATGATGTTGATCTTGAATATGTCCCTCCAGCATCCTCCTCTTCTTCAGATAGAGCTGAAGTTGAGCGAAGAGAGATGATAACATGGACATAAAATTAACTAAAATGAAAGGCTTAGTTTTCCACAACCAAAGAGTAGAGATGGGCAAAAAATATGTTCCAACTGGAAACTTAGTGAAATAAGCATGGTTTTCAACTTTCCGGTGTGAAATTTCACCCTTAGAGAAACATGTAGATTTACCTCCTTTTTTGCAAAAATTCTTCCATTTCCCTACAATGTTACTCAGTAAGGCAGAACTTCCTGCCCATATACATATACACACTGAGAGAGAAAAAAATACACGTAAATCGTATATTAAAAAAATAAATTGGTTACTTAGTAGTCCATAGTGCTGTCTGACATAATCACCGTCACTATTGTAAAAAAAAAAAAAAAAAAGAAGCTGAGTGGACCCTGAGGCTAGTCACTCACTGAGACGAAGTGTGTCACTAACACCAGCAGCAGCTCCACCAGTGCTAAAGGGACTAGGAGGCCACATTCCCCAGACCCAATGAAGCTGAGTACCCCAGCATCGTCTGAGCACCATGGCCAACTTGGGACAGACTAACTAAAGTAGCAATATGGAACCAGGGCCTTCTCCACTTGCCACCAATAATCTTGGTCCTAGCTACAGTAATAATGATGTGGCAGCAGCATCACCTGCCCTAGCCAGTGAAGGTGAATGTGCATAAGAAGACAAAGGCCATTCTTCTCCACCTCTCCCTTCACTGAAATCATGAGTGTGTGAATCATTTTTCACTTGGGGCAGGCACAGTGCAGTCATCAGTAACTGAACTGTGCACTCTTTTTGACAAGGTTATAAGAACACAAGCCCTATTTAAGAAAAAAAGTGACTTGAATCACAGATGAGCGACAATGCTGATTTTCTATTTTGTTTGGAATATATAATTAACAATTACGGCTAAGGAGGAAAGTTTAGCAAATGGATTCTCTTTGGGTGTGCAAGGGTTAATCCGTGAATGTTATTTAAACTAAGCAGCAATGCATGGCAAGCCAGAAAATGCCCAGGCAGTAATACAGTTTTTCTACTCTATAATGACTCATTAAATTGATTCCTTCCCCCTTTTGGCCAAAACATTGTAACAACTTCTATTTGAAAGAGAGTGTTTTTCAAAGTCATCTTTATTGATATTGACGGGGTTAATCCAGCTATGTCTGGAATTTTCAAAAGTTATATATGATAAGTTGACATTTGTCCCGGCAACAATATGCCTTTTTCATTTTTCATCATATATACCATCAAGTGTATCCCAGTATGGTTGGAGTTTAATTCTTTTAACAAACATGGATATGTCGATTAAGGCAAGTCAGTATATGCCCCGACAGTAACATCAGTGTTGTGCAATAGACTTGTGCACGGGCAAAATTTTCGGTAAAATTCGAATTTGGACAAATTTTTTTTTTCTAATTCGGATGATCCTATTTTCAGACCGGGCCTATTCGATTCGGACGAAATTCTGATCCATTCCGAATTATTCGGCCGAATTTAACATGGGTTAAATTATAGCAGTGCGCCTCCGTGCACGCTGCTATCATTCTTTGCAGACAGGGTGTGCATTTAGAAAAAGATCCATCCCAAAAATGGACATTGTCGTACATTGCCAGTCTGTGCATGTCACCTCTACTCCAGCATGGGATGCCAGTCATAATGCAAACGTCGAACATCGACAACCCATGCCTGTCATTCAATTTAGCATGTTCGAACATCGAAACCCCATGCCTGTCCTTCAATATAGCATATGTTCGAACATCGAAACCCCATGCCTGTCCTTTAATATAGCATATGCTCGAACATCGAAAACCCATGCCTGTCACATCCTACTCAACATAAGTGGTCGACTCAAACATGGACAAACTACATGTCACATTCTATGTTAGTACATGGGTAAAGATTAAGGTTTCATTTTCTGGTACCAGCCTCCTACCCTACTGTCCCTCTTTAGTACCCCAATTCCTTTCTCTTGTTTTCCTGTCCTGATTTCCCCTCATATCAGATAACTCTATGTGTATATACATTGTAGTGTTTCATACTACATCAAGAATAAACATCAATGATTGTAATGTGATAGATGTAATGTGTTAAAAAGAAAAATTGAGACATTCTGTTGTAAACAAACTGCAACACAGGAGAGAAATAAAAAAAAAAAATGCTTGACATCTATTCTGAAGAGGGGTCCACAGCATTGTCTTAGTATAGCAATATCACCGTTTTTCCGTGAGTGTGCAATACAGGGCTCTACGGTAATTGCTGGGCATTTCCCAACGTCAAAATCAGGGGATGATGGGAGTTGTATTCTAACTACTGTTAGGAAACACATAAGTGATGCACATTCATCTCCCACCTAGAAATTATTTACACACGAGGCAACTCCCCCAAGTAATACCTAGCCCCTTTCCAAGTGAAAGGACTTCCAGAAAGGCTTCAGATCTCTTAGTGACTCACCTGTTATTGCCAGTCAGCGGGACCCGGAGAGTAGGAGGGGGTGATGCTATGGCTGCAGATTAAGTCTGGCACGGTGCTCTTAGTTGGTCACTCGTCACAATGTTGAAGCTCAGCCTGGCCAGCACCTTCTGGGTGGAGACACCTCACAGCAATCCTGTTCAGGACACATCATGCACTGTTGTGCACTCATACTAGGGATCCCAAATGTTTAGACTCATTTCATACAGGGGGCACCCTCCTGTATTTGTAAAACCTCTCTAGCAAATCTGGGATGGTAGACCTATTTACTCAAGTCTTGACTTTAGGTGGGCGATAAACAATACAAAATAGGCATAATGTTTGACTATCACATAATTCACGTCACTGAGGCAGCCAACAGGCATCGCCACTGAGTGAGCATAGGACTGCCCGGCTGCTGACAGTCACACTGATGGGACACCCTGCAACACAGAACTGGCGGAAGTGCACAAAATAAACATGCTATGGGACGGCAAGTTGCCGCCCCTGTCAAAGTGCTGCCTGGGACCATGGACCCACTGGGACCCATGTAAGGGCCAGCCCTGTATTAGAACAAATACCTAATATTTTTTTATATTTTGCACAGGAACAAATATTACTCGCTCTTGCAGTGGCAATAACTGGAACTAATGCTGGCTGCCTACCTATGCCTCGCCTAATGCTACCTGCCTGCCTACACAACAACTGGACACTCTCTAATCTCTTCTTCTCTCTCTGAGCTCCAACAACGCAATGAGGAAATGCAGGCTGTCTGTCTGTGTGACTGTGTCATTAGTCCAACCCCCATCATGAAACGAAGAAGGCTATTCGAATACAGACAAAAGAGGGAAGTGGTGCATGAAACGGAGAATGGAATTGGACTAGAGACATGGAGGGAAAATTATGGAGGGAAAGTAATTGAGCGCGCACAGGAAGTACAAAAAAGTCCTGGTCAAAAGTAGTCAAAACTTTTGGAAATGTGTCGATTGCCGAAACTTCAGAAAGTTTCGACGAATTTCGGACCTGGGCTTTTCAGAGTTGGATCATTTCTTCCGAATGTGTTTCGGATTGGCCGAATGTCTCCGAATGACCCCATTTTCGACGAAATCCGAATGTCTCTGAATGAATTTGCACATGTCTATTGTGCAATGATAACATATGCCAACTCTCTGCAGCACCTATTGTTATACATTGTTTGGTTGTTATATCAAATTAAATAATTTGTTTTTTAATTGTTTGTTCATCTCCAGAATAGTATTTCTGGGATAATAGGTTTAATGGATCACATTTTGTAGGAATCCTTGTAGTTCCTGGATATATTAGAATAAGTTGATTTCTCACATACATTTTGCCAAATAGAAGCACAGAGTTTGGAAATTATATTGACAGACAACTGTTTCTTTTCTCTTTAATAAAATGTTAAAATGTTTAATAAAGGTTGCGTTTTACTGTTTTGGAAGTGGACATTCCAATTGATTATTGCCTTAAGAGTTGATAGCTCACTATGGAGAGCACTAGTTCTACAGGGTAATCTTTTCAGTATTTTCTATTGTTCTTTCCACTATAGCACCACTAGACAGAGTCTCCATTCTGTTTAGGACATCAATAAACCGATGATCAATAAGACAAGAGTGCAATGGTACATGTTTGTTAGTATTTTGCTTTAATCAGACTCACCTTCCCTTCTTCTGGGGGACTTCAACTGCCATGTGGATGATCCCTTGTTCTCCTGGGCAACTCACATTCTTTCTCTAAAATCTGCTTTTGCATTACTTCAGTGGACAAATGTTAGTATTCACAAGTATAGTCATTTCATAGACCTTCTGTTCACTAGAGGTTGTGTACTCTCTGATTTTAATATCTAACCTCTTTCACTATTCGACCACCATCTAACATTCAGCACTGCTTATACATCTTCCCCAATGCCTACTTCCTCTCCCTGCTTTAACCGTAACCTAAAATCACGTAATCTCATTGATCTCCTGTGCTCCCTGACTTTCATCTATTCCCACTAATCCTGACACAAACAGCATTATAAAAACCTACAACTTGGAACCTGCATGCTCCTCTCTCTCCAACATCTCCTCAGCCCTAGATTAATAAGGACACCAGCTTCCTCTGCTCTTGTACCTGTTCAGCTGAATGACTCTGGAGAGAGTTGGAATCTCTGGCAGACTTTCTCCACTACAGATTCCTCCTTTCTTGTTTTAACTCTGCTCTGACCCTGTCTAAAAAAAACAATAATTTTCACCACTAATTAACACTAATAAATCTGACCCTGCACCTTTTCTCTACCTTTAACTCCCTCCTCTGCCCTCCATCTGCCTTCCTCTCAAACTCTATACAGTATCAAGAATTTGAAGACTTCTTTAAAGCCGAGGTAGATGCCATTCAAGAAAATATCCCTCCTTGTAAATACCCTCCTATTCTCCCCCGTTACCCTCCTGCCACTCAGGACTCTTTTTCACTAGTTACGGAGAAGGAATTGACTAACCTGCCATCCTCCCCTACCTCCACTACATGTACACTCAATCTGCTTCCCTCTCACCTCATCCTGTCTCTCTCTGCAATGCTAATCCTTATATTATTACAAATTTTTAACTCCTCCTCCTTTAACTCTATAGCTATCGACTGGTTTCTCTCCTGCCTTATGCCTCTAATCTCCTGGAATACCGAGTCTACTCTAGCCTGCTTCACTACTTTAACATGAACAACCTGCTTGTCCCATTACAATCTGACTCTCGCACTGCTCACTCCACTGAAACTGCTCTCACAGGAGTGGTCAGTGTTCTACACATTGCCAAATCTCAAGGTCTCTATTTAATACTTATCTTGCTTGCTCTCTCAGCTGCTTTTGACACTGTATATCATTCGCTCCTCCTCCAAATTTTTCATTCCTTAGGAGTCCTAAACTTAGCACTGGTGTGAATATCCTCTATCTAACTGACTGATTCTTCAATGTCTACACAGCACCTCTTCATCCTCTCCAATTCACCTCTCTGTTGGTGTTCCTCAAGGTTCTGTTCTAGGACCTTTTCTGTTATCTCTTTAGACAATAACACTCGGAGATCTTATTAAGTCATTCAGACTCAAGTACCACCTCTGTGCAAATGACACCCAGCTTTATTTATTTGTGAGTTGACTGACTTCTGATATTCAATCTAAAGATAGGATGGCTCATAGGAGCTAATCCTCATCCCACCTAAGCCTGGCCCAGTTGTGCCCTACCAGGTGACCATAAAGGACACTTGTATCAGAAGCACGGGGCCTAGGGGTGATAATCAACACTACTCTCTCATTCTGTCCTCATATTAAAACCATTGTTAAATCCTGCTGTTGCCTCTTGTGTAACATAGCAAAGATATGTCCCTTCCTCTGATCCTCCAAAACTAAAATTTTTACACTAGCACTTATGCTTTCACAGATGGACTACTGTAATCTTCTTCACTCTGGCATCCTGCCTCCCAACTCCATCCACTTCAATCCATGCAGAATGCTAGCACAAATTACCTTGCAGACACCTAGATTTGTCTTTGTCCCCCTCCTCCTCAAAATTCTCCAATGACTGCCTATCAGACTCTAGATATCTTACAAAATATTGCTTCTTTCTCTCAGTCCCCCAGGTAGACCCATTATCTCAGGGATAGATTCCCTTACCTATAACCTTTCAGAATACATAGACTTCCATCTACAGAGGATAGTGGTTGGGCTAACTTCATGCTTGAAAGACACAGGTCATTTACTTACAACACTCAAAAACTTTGTGTGGGAAGAGGATTTCATCTGGTTAACTCTTGATGTCACCTCATTATATTCTAACATCCCTCATGAGGGAGGCCTAGAACCTATTATGTTTTTTCTTAAAAGCGACCCTCTAATGCCACTTAATCAAACTGATTTTCTCATTGAAGACATCAGAATCACCTTGACACACAACTGTTTCACTTTTAATGACCAATTTTATCTACAGGTCAAGGGTAAGAAGATGGGCACCAAGTTCGTGCGGAGCTATGCCAACCTGTTCCTGGGTTATTTGGAACATTTGAAGATCTATGGCAATTGTCCGTTCGGCGCAAACTTGGTGCTCTATCGCAGGTACATTGACAACATTTTGGTTGTGTAGAAAGGTGACCCTGAATTAATACCGGATTTTGTTCAATATATGAATAATAACATTTGGCAAATTAAATTTACCAGCACAATTGATAATAAATGTATACAATTTTTGGATCTTGAACTGATTAGTGAAAAGGAACAGATAGTGCGCACTTGCACTTATTTTAAGAAAGTAGATGCCAATAGCTATCTGAACTATGAAAGTTGTCACTATAAGCCCTGGTTATATAATGTTCCATATGGTCAATTTAGAAGAATCAAACGTAACTGTTCTAATCTGATAGATTATGAATTTCAGTCCCTGACATTGAAACAAAAATTCAATGAGAAGGGCTATCCTAAGGAACTCATTGAAATTTCCTATACCAGGGCAAGAGATCAACGTAAGAGTGACAAAACAGAACATTCACATAAATCAGACCCAACAGATCAATTTCCTAATTGTATTAATAATTTAAATTCTAAGGGAACAAAGATTCAATTTATACTTAACAAACATTGGAATATACTAAGAGAGACCCACTACTGAAGAAATCAATACCTCCTAGACCTAAGATTACATTCAGGCGTTCCAGAACCTTAAAAAACATATTGGCCCCAAGTAATTTGAAAACCAAGAATGTAGATAGTTTACCAAGATTGAGAGAAATAAATTTGAGCTCATTTTTTGGGGGGAATATTGAAGACTCCTCTGTACAAAGGGAGAACAGGGGAGTGTTTAAATGTAAATCATTGAGATGTCAGACCTGCTCTATTCTGCCAGTGGGTACCACTTCATTCACTTCAATTTCCAAAGGCGAGAGTTTGAGGATCAAAACCCATCTGGATTGTGACACTAATTTGTAATCTATCTGTTGAAATGTCCTTGTGATTTACAGTATATAGGCAGAACTACACAAAGAAAAGGCCAGAATCACTCAACATCGATATAACATCCGCAGAGGACATCTGTTGCATAGTGTGTCAAGACACTTTCTTAGACATCACAATAAGGACCCTAGTGGCCTACAAGTTTTGCCTATTGAAAACATTGAAATAAAAACTGGTCAAGATCCTCTTTAAAAACTCATTATGAGGGAATCTTTTTGGATTTTTAGAGTGGGCACCATGATACCTAAAGGACTGAATGAGGCGTGTGATGTAACCTGGTAAATCTATATAGCTGAAGATTTCACTTATCATAGAATTAACATCTAGAAGTTTGTCATTAATATTTAATTTATCGGGAGTATTAGAAGTTAATTATATATATATTTAACTACATAGCTGAAGATTTTATTTATATAGCTCAAGATTTTACCTATCATAGAATAATTATTTATTCATTTGTTATAAACAATTTATGAAGAATATTAGGCGTTAATATAATTATATATAGACATATATATTATGATAAACCAAACACAAAACAGACTGGCAAATATTCAGGATTCAAACTATTAGATTCATATTTAGAATTTTTTTTATCATTAAATAACATTATAGGGTTTAATAAAAAATATATATTTTATATTTTATATCACTTTCATATAATTATCACATAAAAGCACATTAAGAAGTATATAGAGAGTACAATTCTAGTTTAAAAGTCTATTTATTTATATTGACTTAAATAATAAATATTAACAGGAGGTTACCACTCCACTAATAGTTTATTTCACTTTTAAATAGTTCACCACACATTTAGTAGATTCATTACACATAGGGTATCAATAGAGAATAGGTTAATTTTTATATATTTTACAAATTTTTGTAGGCATTAGGGATATTTATTTAATAATAGCCATAGGATTTACATTAGGAAGTACAATAATGCTTACAGTAGTATTCATTTGTTATCTCGGAATGTGTGAGTTTCAAGTGAATCGCAAATCTATTTGAGACGTAAACGTCATATCTGGTAGGAGGAAATTAAACCTATGGAGGCATTCAGTATATATCTTTATTTTGCGCCCTCCCGTAATTTAGTAAATATAGGGTTGGGAATTAAAATGGGTCTTTTTATCCTATCACATTATTCTTATAGGTTTAAAATTTCAATGTTATTATAAACGGATTCGTTTCTGGAAACAGCTATACCTCATCTCCGTCTATATTAGGTTTGGACAGATTATATATATCTATTTTATTCTGTTCATGACAATGATCTATGTTTGAATCAGGACGGGTCCTGATAGAGCTTACTTAGAGTTATGAATATCATCTTTTTTGAGTGAGTCCAGCTCTTGCTCCACAAGAGAACATAATGTTATAAGTAAATAGAATGGAACACAAACAAAGCTTATTGAAACACAAACTGGTTAAGTATTTCAATATCTGTTCATTATTACTGATACACTTTAGATATAGCTTTTTATTCCATTTTAAAATCATGTTGATGGTTAGGGGATCCGTTCTTTGTGTTTGATTACAAGGAAAGTGAACAATTTTTAATGTTATTTAACATGAGCCAAGTGTCTTACTGGCGACTTTTTTGGTGTCTATTATATAATAAATGTTTTTTATGAAGACAACTAGCAGCCGGTTCCTTTACACACGTTTGGAGATTGGAGATCTATCCATTGGTGGACCAGGTACCAGAGATATCTGAGTGGGGGTAGATATAATTGTCCCCACAAGCCCTAAGGCTGGTTTTTGGTATAAGCCACTGACCAGCATTTTCCCTTGTGAGTATATTTTATTTTCATTATATTATTGGTGGTCTCTGGAGATTACAGGCACTATCGGGCACCCTTTTCTTAGCTTTTTTCTCTATTCTCATTCAAGTCACTTCTCTCCTGTAACCCTTTAAACATTTCCACTCTGATCTCGCACTATACCTCATCCCACCACTTACTATCAGCCAATGACAGCCTTCTCTCAGCTCCTTTTGTATGTACAGCTCTCTCATCTATCAGACTTTTCTCACTTATTACTCATTATCTGTGTCTCACATTATCACTTTAGACTGTAAGCTTTTAGACAGGGACCTCATTTCCGGCCATGTTCCACTTTGCAAAGCAATTGTAAACCTGTACACTTGTGGCGCTATATAAACACACACACACCCACACACATATTTAATTGATAAAAAATAAATTTATTGATAAAAAATAAACTATTAACATGCCTATTTTGAAAGCATTCTTACTTTACAGAATTGTTTCACACCTGTCTAAGACTTTTGCCCATGTATATAAACCCGCTCAGGCTCAATGCTTGCTGGAATCCAACTAAGGATTTCCACTGTGGTATTTGTCAATTCTGGCCACACACTTTGCTTTGTTTGCCTGTAGTCCATGGGTCATTGTTTCTGTCTAGAATGTAGCTATCATGCTGAAAACATCTCAGATGCAGTGAGAGCATTCCTAGGACCCCTAGCCATTCTTCAGGGGCTGACAGACAGGACGGAGCTCAGACATCTTGCCATAGTGACGTCTGCGCATCTGCTCTGTCAGTCCTGGCTGGCTCTAGGAGGTGTTGCTAGGATCCGTTCGGCTCCAGAAGGGACTGACAGAGCAGGTGCCCAGACTTCACTATGGCAAGATGTCTACGCTCCGTCCTGCCTGTCAGCTCATGAAGAATGGCTATTTCTCCTTAACAAGGTAATCATTCTGGCGACTATCACTCCTAAGCAGCTAGTTGCCAGATGGGGACTTATTGAAGCTAAAGTTAGATGTGGAAGTTCCAGTTTAACCCACCACTAACCACAGACATATCTAAGAAAGAGATAATAACAGCTGCATCAGGAAGGAACATCAACCAACTACAGCTGCTTCTGTCTTTCCAATCAGTCACACAGGATGTTGGGTATTTTGGGTAAACCTCTTTTGCTCCCTTCTCACACCAGACACATCTAACTCACAGATAATCAGCAAGATCAGGAAGGAACTTGGACCACACCTGCCTGTATCTTTCCAATCAGTCAAGCAGAATGTTGGGGTATTTGGGGTAAACCTCCTTTGCTCCCTTCTCACACCCCCAGACACCTCTAACACAGAGATAATAAAAGTAAGATCATGAAGGAACCTGGACCACAGCTGTCTGTGCCTTTCCAATCAGTCAAGCAAAATGTTGGGGTATTTGAGTTGAAACACCTTTGCTCCCTTCTCACACCCTCAGATACATCTAACACAGAGATAATAATAGCCAAATCAGGAAGAAACTTGGATCACAGCTGCATTTGTCACTCCAATCGGTCACACAGAATGTTTGGATATTTGGGCTTAATCTCCTTTGCTCCCTTCTCACAACCCCAGGCTCCCCCAGCACAAAGATAGTAACAGCAATATTATGAAGGAACATGGACCATGGCTGTCTGTGTTTTTTCATTCAGTGATGCAGAATGTTGGGGGATTTGAGTTAGCAAGCCTTCATACACCCTCAGATACATCTAACACAGTGATAACAACAGTCAAATTAGAAAGGAACTTGAACCACAGCTCTCTTTGTCATTCCAATTAGTCACACATTATGTTGGGGTATTTGGGGTAAATCTCCTTTGCTCCCTTCTCACACCCCCAGATACATCTAACACAAGATAATAATAGTCATATCAGGAAGGAATTTAGACCACAACTGCCTATGTCTTTCCAGTCAGTCACACAAAATGTTAGGCTATTTGGGGTAAACCACCTTTGCTCCCTTCTCACACCCCCAGACACATCTAAAGCCAAGATAATAACAGCAAGATCATAAAGGAACTTGGACCACAGCTGCCTGTGTCTTTCCAATCAGTCACGCAAAATGTTAGGGTATATAGGTTGAATCTCCTTTGCTCCCTTTTCACAGCCCCAGGCTCCCCCAGCACAGAGATAAAACACATACACTTTACCTTTTTTTTGACAGTGTGAGTCTGTGAGTGTGAGTGACAGAGAGTGAGTGACTGTGTGAGGGCGTGAGTTAAATGGAGAGGAGAGGAGGACAGGAGAGAGGAGTGGGAATAGTAGGAGGAGAGGAGGAAGAGGAGCAGTTGGGTATCCCTGGTCAGGGTAGGGGAGGGAGAGGGAGACCGCTGGGGTGGAGGGGCAGCCATGCCAGAGAAGACACATCTAGTGCAGGGTCAGTGGAGAGAGTGGGACGAAGGGTAGTACAGGGGGTTCACTATCCACAGCCAGGGCCATCGCAGGCAGGGCTGGAAAACCACAGTCAGGGTTCTCATAGAACCTCTGGGGGTGAGGAGGAGAACAGGGTGAGAGAAAGCACAAATTTACTGAGGAGGAGAGCCTAGCCCTGGTGGAGGCAGTCATTTCCAGGGATCGGATCCTGTTCCCCAGGGGGAAGGTTGTCGGCATGGAGGCCAAGTGTACAGCTGCATGGAGGGAGGTCCTTGATGCAGTCAATGCAGTGTCCAGCTACATCTGGTTACTGGAAGCAGTGAAGAAGAGGTGGGCTGACTGCAAAGCCAGGGTGAAGAAGAAGATGGGCGAGAAGACTATGCATGCTGCCGGCAGTGGGAGGAGGCAGTGTGGAGGACCCTGTCCACAACAGAAGTGCAGGAAATACCAGGGTGGAGTGACACCGGGGATGAAAGGAGCCTCAAGTAAGTGCATCAAGGCCTACACACACATCACACAAATCCTGGCACCACCAGGCGGAGGCCAACGCAATGACACCTGAACACATGGACAGCATTCCACACTGCAATTCAGCAACACAGCTTGGAGGGACTTCAAACAAGGACAGAATACTTGTCAAACCCAGCCTGAATGGTAATGGTCAAGTCCCTGTTGAACTCCCTTCATGCTGTCTACAACAACATCATGCACAGAGTGACAAAGAGGTCATCACACAACCCCTTGAGTGCCACAGGGATAATCAAGGCATTGTTTCACGATACATTGGCTAATCCCATGGCAAACAAAGGGTTATGGGAGATAGCAAGGAGGCAATATGACGTGTTGTTCAGAGTATTGGTACTGCATGTCAGGGCTAGGCATTGTACATGTAGGTAGTTAGTCCAATTAGAATAGTCAAGGATCAGCTTTCTGCATCATATGTAGCCTGCAGAGTGTGGATGGCCAGCGCCATCACCACTCTGCAGGACATATGTGATTCACAAGGCTCAACCATGATGGTGGTGGGGGCATTCACTAGGGTGTCAGAGATGACATTGTGTACATGACAACTGCAGTGTCATCACATCTGCAATCCCTGTGTTTGTCTGTGGAGCCAATGCACTGAGATCTAAACAACCTGTGACATATCAGTGCTTAAGTTCCATAGCATAACATAGGAAAAGGTAGAAGTAACCTCCAATTGTATTGCATAACCCCGCCCATGTCTGCTGCATGTTTGGATTCCAGCCATCCCTGGGTCTGTTTGATGTGTCCTCCAGCTGTGTTGTTAGGTTCCACAGTGCATGCTTGTTGATGTGCTCACTGTGCCTGTTAGTGTAGCTGACATCATTGGTTGGACTCAGTGGTCATTGGTAATCACCGGTGCATTGATGTTCACAGAGGCCCTATTATGTTTGCTGTCGAGGTCTAGGTGATGTACATGAAATGGGCTTGTATCACTCAAGGTGTGTTGGTCCAGTCCTTTTCACCACATGTATCTAGATGCATGGGTATGCCTTGCCATACTCACACCCCAGGATACATATGATGACTTAAGCTACACCACTGTAGGTTTTATTAATCCATGTATTAGATCCTGTCAGGTTCAGCAATCAGTGTGTGTCAGGATGGTAACCAATGCATTGCAAAGCAATACAATGGATACCATCCTGTCACTCAGTGGTTCACATGTTAATGTCATGGTCTTGCAGCACTCCTGTCATGGCTCACATCACTGATCATATCATGTCATTTACCCACAAAGCATACATGCCTGCATCCGTGGGGGATTCTGGGACAATCTCCCCTGAGGAGCCTACCACATCCCAGGCTATACCACCATCACCACGTTAGCATCAGCATCAGCAGCAGCTGGTCTACCTGGCCCCACCACAGCAGCAGCAGCTGGCCTACCTTGCCCCACCACCACCACAGCAGCAGCAGCTGGCCTACCAGGCCCCCATCACCACAGCAGCAGCAGCAGCTGGCCTACCTGTCCCCCCCGCCACAGCAGCAGCAGCAGCTAGCCTACCTGTCCCCCACCACAGCAGCAGCAGCTGGCCTATCTGGACCCCCCACCACTGCAGCATCAGCTGTCCTACCAGGCCCCACCAGCACCTCAGCAGCAGCAGCTGGCCTACCAAGCCCCACCACCACTGACTGGTAGGGATTGGATGCCTGAGACAGTGGCCATGCCACAGCATGCAGGGTATGGCCCTAAACAGAAGCCACAGCAACACATGTGGCAGGAGGACACCCAGGGGTCTACATTTAAGTAGTATGAACATGTGAGGCTCATCGGGGAGCCACAACGTTCCGAGGCAAAGGATGTGTTCACCCCGCCACCCCCCCCACACCACCAATGTACACTGGGGGATCCCATGGAAGTGAAGGGGAGATCCCAGAACCGGTCTTTACACCCTCATCGACACACACTCCTGCAAACACAATTATCTTGGATCAGGAGTGTGTGTCACTTCAGAGGAGGCAACTCTGGGTGGCCAGTAGGTGTGCGCGGTCTCTCAACAGGCTGGAGCAGCATGTTTCACACCTCCTGGTCAGCATGAGGGTAATGGAGGCCCAGCAGTTGACCCTCACCAACCACCTGGTCACCTACACCAACAGAATGTCAGCTGCAATGGACCAGGTAGTTGTTGAGATGAGGGGACGCAACAGGCTGGAGAGCCTACTCCAGGTCCAGGCCTCCAGTTCCAGTGCCACTACCCCTGCCAGCACTTCACCACTGTCACCCACAGCCTCCAGACCCACTAGGGCCTCACAGCGCCAAGTGCAGGAGGCCACCCCTGCAGCGCCTCCCAAAGCACCCCCCAAGAAAAAAAAAAATGTGTCCATTATTGACTCAATAAATGTTCAGTTGTTGCTTCGACACATGTCCATGCTGTTTGTTTTTTATCAGACCCGGTTAATGGCAGAGTTGTCTCCAATACATTGCACATCTATGCAGTGAACTCAACTCATGCATGATGAGTTTTTACACACATCACATACAGAAATGTTTGTACAAGTTCAACTCACAGACATATCGAAGCCAAACAACAATCAAGGTGTTGTTCCATGTTGTGACTTGAACTTGAACAAAATAAACACTTTAAATAGATCAACTGATCAACAACATTAACATAATAAAGGAGATGGTAACACTTAACATGTTTAAACCAATATGTAGTAGGGTTCATCCCCCTAAGTAAAACAAGGGAACTCCCACTGCTGAAAGGTGCCTTATTCAAAAGTAATTTCATCTCAAAGGGGAAATTAATAGATGAAATATCACAGTGGCGTGAAATTGTCAAGTGGAGCTGTTGCTACACCATCCTATGGAGATTTATGGTGCTGGGACCAGAGCTGTCCATAGGTTGGCGTAGCAACAATACAATTCGAGGTTACTGAGATATTGCATCTGAAAATTGAACTTGGAGCTGTAATAACATTTAAATGAAACACCTTTCAGCAGTGGGAGTTCCTTTGTTTTACTAAGGGGGATAAACCCTACTACATATATTTTTAAAACCATTAAAGTATTACAATCTCTCCAATACCCTGAAGAGGGAGAGTTAATCAATGACACAAGACAGTCATATATGCTCATATGTTTCATTGACATTGACAATAGCAGGTGTTCCTCATGGATGTGGATTCAACGTGTGACAGGGACAAACATCTGACCCATGAGGGTTCATGCCATGGATGCCTGCAGGAAGTGAAAACAACATTGTAAACTGCAGTGTAAAAACAACAGACATGCTATTGCTGAACAATCATCATACCCTTGAGAGCCAGTGGGGGTACACAACACACTTCTCAGTAATGCATTGAAGAGCTTCCTCCACGGGTTAACTTTTTGTCAAGGGGATGGCAAGCAGACATATGTATGTGTGACTGGCCAACCACATCAGTGTGTAAACCAAGACCCAGGAAATAGAGGATCTATTTAATGAATCTTGATTTACATACTCATGAGTTATGTGCTCTTGGTCCACGTGACACACATACATATGTCTGCTTGCCATACCCTTGATCAAAACCTCATATGGTCATGATGCCTAGACAACACATTGACAAGCAATGGTGTTGCATATTCACTATGCTACATACACACACAAACAGGTCAGCATGGTGGGCCTTGCAACCTGACTCACAGATCTTTACTCTGATACCGTAGCCAACACCACACACACCATAACCATCCCTATTCTGTCCATTAGGCACTGCCCAATCATGCAGGGTAAGTCCATTATCCTCCAAAACCTTTGAGTGTCAAAGGGATACACAACTGATTGCCTTGCAATGTTTTATGTACACCTCTAGCAATCAAAGGGTTAACACATGGAATTACAGCATTGTATCCAATGCATTGCATGTCATTGCATTGGATATCCCTCTGTGGCTCAAAGGGTTCTACCCGTGTCATGAGGATGTTCAAATTGGTGGGTGGAGTTTTCCATCAGTACAACATAGTATGTGATGTACATGGCCAATTTGCTGTACCTTTGATTCAAAGGTTGAGAGATGATGTCCTTGACATGCTAGGGCTGTGGCGATGGGTCATCCTGTGGAGTGGAACAGATGGTTATTTTTGGTGTGCATGTGTTTGCATGCATTCCACAAGCACAACCATGCTCACACATGCATGTTACTCACAGGTGAAATAGTCCCTGATGATCCTGGTTCACATTTGTGTCTGTTCAACATAACCTCCTCTCCATCAACCGGAACAGGGACCTCCATGGGCTGTTATGACTCAACATCCTCCACAAGATGTATGTCCACATCAATGTTATGTAATGGGGCACATGCCAGTCTCTCTCTCTCTCACACTACATCTGGGGAGGGTGGACTGTAAGTTTTCAACAGCAGTAAGGTGTTGTCCATGAGCAGTCATGTGGTCCCAATAGAGTAGACCAATGGTAAGGTGTGTGTGTTATACAGGTAACTGTTTGCTGGTGTGTCTGTGGTTGGTGGGGTGATGTGTTGTAATTGGTATGTATCTGTCAGGTGTGTGTTTTGTCTCCACTGGCTGCTGAGGTTACATGGGTGAGCTTGATTTGTTTTTTGAGTGCCAGATGTGCATGTTGTGCTGTGTGTTAACCCCTGTTGTTCCAGAGTGTTTTGTGTTGACTTATGCTGCTTTGTGTCCCCCCTGTCCCTGTGTAGTTGCTGGATTCTTGTAGGTCTGTGACTTGTTTGTATAGTGTGGGACAGGGGTTCACAACCCAGGTGTCATGGCATGTTGGTGTGCCATGTGCACCAACTCAGGTTGCATCACGTTTGCCATGTTGCTATATTCTGCATTAGTGATATGTAATATTCATTTCACACATTTTTGGGGAGATGTGTGTATGGGACATATAATACATTAGGCTCTCCTCATGGTCCTTGACACAGCGAGACCTGATGCTATAAGCATATGTTATTTTCTTGTTGGGAATTTCCTTGTGCCTTCAAGGGGTGCCCTGGAACATCAGGATTGCATGTTAAGGGTGTCTTGGATGGAAGGATTGTGAACCACTGGTCTAGACCTTGTTGTTTTATTTGCTATGCATTGCAGGGGTTAATGTCTGACCTCTGTATGCTTGGGTTATGTCCTTAAATGACCTACTTATCTGTTTTGTTTTCCTCTACATGGTTTTCTACTCTGAGTTGTGTGCTGTTCACTTAAAAAAGTAGGTGTTAGATTTATGTCAGGAAATGTTGCAATTTAACTCACGTTATCCCTAACTCCAACATTTGAATAGCTCTAGGCTTAGCTTTTATATTGTCCTCAATGGGCAATATTTTGGTGACGGGCGTTGTGTGTTTTAAAACTGCCGTTATTTCTTACTTGTGGGAACATTTCCATCGCATACTTGACTTCAAAAACTACCATCGCCAGTTTTCTCTGCAGAACCCAAAAAAATTAAGAGAGATGTTAAACATATCCCACAAAATCTGTGCCCATTTTAGTGACTCAAAAACTGGAAGGCTTTGGAGGGACCATCTTTGTCATCTGGTCAATGGCAACTAATGTGCAATGTTTGAGAGATGCTGAAACATTTTGAGGAGACCATCTTCTACTTACTGCAGAAAAAATTGAGGGGCAAGACTGATGAAATGTTTAATAATGACAACACCGACATGAATCAGTTAGTAAATGACATGTTAGCATGAGTTGAGCAGGATCGGGTAGGAAACTGGGCAGACTAGATGGATCAAATGGATCTTATATGCTGTCAAATCCTATGTTTCAATCATCACATATGTCCATTAAAAGCAATGAGGAATACATTCTTGCTACTTAGCTGCCCCCCACCAACATAAACATTTCTGAATCTGTGCCAAAACATGATCAGTTTGTGCCAAGGCTTGATCAGCTGCACCTCTATGATAAACTGTATTCTGTGAAAGAGTAAAATCATATCCTTATGAATGGAATAGATCATTGTGAAGAATGAAACAGAGACATGTAGGGTCCCCAAAAATAGTAGAAAGCATATTAAAAAAGTAAGCAAAGGGTTTTTTAACATCTGCATCATCATCAACAACAACAACATCTCAACATATTTCAGGACATATAATCAGCATAACAGAAAGCATTCCTTAGGATTTATGCACTAATCTGTGCTCCCACAGCATGGGTTGGAAACTGATGCACACAAACACCATCTATCTCCTAGGAGTGGTCCTACTGCATGTGAAATGATTACAGCATGCTTGCATGGTAGCTGGCTTCTAGACTGAAACTTTAAATGATGGAGATGCCCAATCCCCAAAGCAGCTGGAGTTCTCCCATGTTCTTGGGGAGGTAAAGCATGTCATAGTAGTTTCTTCCCATTGTTCTGTAGAGGGCATGGAGAAGTGTTAACTCTTTGTATACCAGAGCATTGGGTAACAAGTTGTGCATAGTGTGCCAGTATTAAAAGATACACTAAAGAAATGTGGGAAGGAACTAGGACAGTTCCTACCCTTTTTTGGGGGTATTATAGGACTCTTCCTTTTACCAGAGAACCTATTTTAGGACGAAATTTGGATGTTAATTTATCAATGTAAAGACTGAAAGTAGGGATGCAGTCAAGCCAAATACAAGATATTTGTAGGACTCAACCAGGGTCAAGTTACAGTTAGACTTCATTACAATTGTTTGATGGGTATTGCAGAGTTTGTGTGCTGCTTTGTACCAGATACCATTGTGACTGCATTGGCAGTGTTTAAGAAGAGCTTATTTTTAACTATACATCTTTCAACTGCAGAGAAATCATCCTGTAATACTGCCTTAATTTGCAAAACATTTGGATTTTTTAGTATAAATTATAGAGCTACATGTGCACATAAGATGCTTTTCAAACTGTGAGCAGATAATTTATAAATAAAGAAAATAGAAGAGGGTCAAGAATGGAGCCTTGAGGAAACCCTCTTGTTACTTTGAGCAGAAGAGAAATATTGTCAAAAATAGACATATATTGTGTTCTGTCTGATAAACAGAATCTGAACCAGTTTAGAGAATGATTATTCAGTCCTGAACGTTCGAGTTTATAATGGCCTTCTGTATCAAAGGACTTAAAAAAATCTAGGAAAATAGCTCAGCGAGTTCACCATTTTCCGTATCATTTCATACCTTTGGAGGCCTGTCATTTTGAATGAATTGGATGAAAGCCTGATTTAAGCAGGTGAAAAAGCTGAACAGTCAGTAATACTTGTGCCGTTGCATGTGGACACAGTTTTCCAGGATTTAAATAATGTGAGGAGTAGGGATATTAGTCTGTAATCTGTAACAGTGCCGATTTTCCACTTTTTGTCGCCTAGCTCATTCCATTGAATTCAATGGAAACATTGAATTTCTATACAACACATAGAAAATATTTTTTTATTTCCCAAAGCCATAGTATAAAAGGAGCGTGAGGGTGCTGTATTGGTGGAATGTGGGGAAAGAATCAGCTGAACAGAGAATGTTTTTTGGAGGTTTGTTTACTGGGATTGGGGGGCAGTTAATGCAAAATAAATCCTAAAAACAAATAAAATACCTCATAAGACATGGTATGAAAGGGTCTGAGGAGTGTGCCTGTGTTGCTGGGTGGAATCTGGGGAATGAATCAGTTGAACAGGCAATTTGTTTTGGGGGGATTCTTGACTGGTATTGGGGGCAGTTAATAAAAATATATCCTAAATACAATTAAAAAACCCCAAAAGACATGGTATAAAAGGGGTCTGAGGAGGGTGTCTGTGTTGGTGGGTGGAGTCTGGAGAATGAATCAGTTGAACAGGGAATTTGTTTTGGGGGGGCTTGACTGGTATTGGGGGGCAGATAATAAAAAAATAAATACAATAAAATAAAAAAGTTGTATGTAAAGTGATAGAGACAGAAACCCCATGACATAATTTGCCACTGGAATGGTCTGATACTTGATAGAGTATTTTGTAGAGGATGATGTGTTAGATTTGTTGTTAGAGGCCCAAGCCCTGAGGAAACATTGATTTGTAGAACTTAAGTTTGTTTGGCACAAGCTCTAAGGAAACATCAATTTGTATGACTTAGGCTTGTTAGAAACAAACCCCCAAACATTGTTTATTTTTTATTGTAGGAAAATGGGTCTTTTATTATTTTTTGTATTTTTTAAAGCACAAGCCCTGAGAAAACAAAATGGCCTACTGGCCTAGAGCCAGCAGGTGATGTCCCGTTGGCCAGTGGCCACTGACCATTGTCAAATGCCCTGATGTAGATGTGTCACGGTTTTAATGAACACTCAGATAATTGGGTAGGATAAAATAGGAAAGATGTATTAGAATGAATAAAGCGCACAAGGCCCCTCATGAGTCCAAACTCTACAAAGCAGCAGCAATAAAGTTTGACACAGGACAGGGCATACAAGATGACATACAATAGTGAGGCTTTACCGACCTTACCGAATACCGGGTAAGGCAGCCTAATAGCTGATGTAACAAGGAACTGAGGAGGCTCTACCGGCCTTACCAAATACCGGGTAAGGCAGCCCAGTAACTGGCGCAACAAGGAACTGAGGAGGCTCTACAGGCCTTACCGAATACCGGGTAAGGCAGCCTAATAACTGGTGCAGCAAGGAACTGAGGAGGCTCTACCGGCCTTACCGAATACCAGGTAAGGCAGCCTAATAACTGGTGCAACAAGGAACTGAGGAGGCTCTACCGGCCTTACCGAATACCGGGTAAGGCAGCTTAGTGGCTGTAACAATAAGGACTGCCCATAGACTGGATAGCACAGACTGAAAGTGTGGATGGAGGCAACCGTAGTACAGACTGAGTGCTGAGGTGTACAGTACCCACTAGTGACCGGATCTCACTGACAGGAAGTGCTTAACGGAGGCCACGGGTCGCAACAGGCTGAGAGAATTAGGAAGGCAACAGTTAACCACTTAATGACCAGGTAGCACTGACAGGAGGTGCTAAACGGAGGCAACTAGAAGTACAGGCTGAGTGAAACAGGATGGAAACCGTTAACCGCTAGTGACTGTGTAGCACTGACTGGATTTGCTTAACGGAGGCAACCGAGTACCAGCTGAGCGACTTAGTGAGTCAACAGTAACCGCTAGTGACTGGGTAGCACTGACTGGAAGTGCACAATGGAGGAAACCGCAGTACAGGCTGGGTGAGATAGGAAGGCAACAGTTAACTGCTTAGTGACCGTATCGCAATGACAGGGATTGCTTAACAGAGGCCACTGATCTCAACAGGCTGAGCACAATCGGAAAGCAACTGTAACCGCTAGTGACAGGTCTCACTGACTGCAAAGCGAGGCAACAGTATAGCAAGTCATTCAAGCCTGGATCAACACATGGAGAGTGGTAGTTAGCCACAGCCTGGGTCGGTACACAGAGAGCGGTAGACAGCCAGAGCCTGGGTCGGTACACAGAGAGCAGTAGTCAGCCACAGCCTGGGTCGGTACACAGAGAATGGTAGTCAGCCAAAGCCTGGATTGGTACACAGAGAGCGGTAGACAGCCACAGCCTGGGTCGGTACACAGAGAGCGGTAGTCAGCCAAAGCCTGGATCGGTACACAGAGAGCGGTAGTCAGCCACAGCCTGGGTCCGTACACAGAGAGCGGTAGTTAGACAGAAACCGGATCAACACGGAACAGAAGCACTGAGTCACAAATCTCGGCGACACCACAAAAGGGCATCCGCTTGGTGACATGAGGGCGTAGTATATAAAGGCTAGCCCTGGGAGGGGCTAGCCAGCAAGCACCAATAAAAGTCAGTACTGCACAAACCCGGAAATCAGAATGTCACACAGTAATCATGGGCACCGTGATAGTACCCCTCTCTCAAAGAACCCCCCTTCTTCCTTGAGGGGTCTGGGTTTACCAGGAATCTTGGCATGAAACCTGCGCAGCAAATGGGAGCAAGAATATCAGAGTGGTTAACCCAAGAACGTTCCTCTGGGCCATAACCCTTCCAGTGCACCAAGTACTGAACCTGGCCACGGAATCTATGTGAATCCAGAACACTCTGCACTTCATATTCATCGTGATCCTGTATGCGCACAGGACCAGGGACATTAGGAGTAGTAGTGTAGCGGTTGCACACCAACGGTTTGAGAAGAGACACATGGAACACATTGTGTATTTTCATAGAAGCCGGTAACGCCAACACATAGGAGACAGGGTTAACTCGATGGAGCACCCGGAACGGACCCACAAACCGGGGAGCAAACTTGAGACAACTTGCAACCTGAGAATCTTGGAGGATAACCAGACCTGGTCCCCCACCTGAAATACAGAAGCTGGCAAACGTCTGTTATTGGCATGTCGCTGGGTACTGGACTTGTGCCCATGTGGAGCGGTGCTGCCTAATATGCTCATCCAGAGCAGGAATCTGCTGTGCCTGAAAGTTATCAGGGAGCAACCATGGCTGAAACCCATAGTTTATCAGGAAGGGTGAGCTCCCAGACATACTGCACACCGCACAGTTCCTGGCAAACTCTGCCCACGGCAACAAGTCAGCCCAATTGTCGTGATGATTGGAAATGAAACAACGCAAGAATTGTTCCAATCCCTGATTGGCACGCTCAGCGGCCCCATTAGTCTGGGGATGATAAGCTAAGGAAAATGACAGCTGAATCCCCATCTGTTCACAGAAGACCCTCCAGAATCTCGAGACAAATTGACTCCCACGATCTGAGACCAACACCTTGGGTACCCCGTGGAGTCGGAATACCTCCCTGGCAAATACAATTGCCAGTTCCTTGGCCGATGGCAAGCCAGGGAGTGGCACAAAATACGCCATTTTAGAGAACCTGTCAACTATCATCAGGATTATGGTAAACCTTCTGGAAACCGGCAGTTCTCCCAAGAAATCAATAGACACGTGTGACCAAGGGCGATCCCCATTAGGAACAGTCTGTAAGAGACCCACGGGAAGATGTCTGGGGACCTTGGAACGGGCACAAGTGGCACACGCTGCTGTAAATGCTGCACAGTCATCTCTCATGCCAGACCACCAAAACATACGGGACAATGACCAAATCAGTTGATTCTTCCCAACATGACCGGCCGCCCGGGAGGACTGATAGGCGTTCATAAGTTTAGCCCAAAAAGGCTCGGCCACAAAGCACTTGCCCACAGGTTTCTCTGGAGGAGCATTGGCCTGGGATGCCAAGATCTCCTCTCCCAAGGGAGACGTGATACTGGTGCGTAAGGTGGCAAGTATATGGTTCGATGGGATGATAGGCACAGGAATAGAGTCAGCTTCATGGTCTGAGCCAAATTGTCTGGATAAGGCATCAGCACGTACGTTCTTAGTCCCAGGTAAGTATGAGACAATGAAATTAAAACGGCACAAGAATAGCGCCCACCTTGCTTGCCTCGGAGAAAGCCTCTTAGCCTCTGATAGGTACATGAGATTTTTATGATCCGTCAGGATCAAAATAGGTACCTTACTGCCCTCAAACAAGTGTTGCCATTCACGTAAGGCCATAATAATTGCTAGGAGTTCCCGGTCTCCAATGTCATAAAGGCTCTGTGCCTTGGTCAACTTTCTTGAAAAGAACCCACATGGCCTCAAGGTTTTATCTGGGCCTGGTTTTTGGCCCAAGACTGTCCCTACTCCAGTCTCAGAAGTGTCCACTTCTAACGTAAATGGCAACCCAGGAATAGGATGTGACAGCACTGGAGCAGTAGAAAATGCCACTTTCAAAGTCTCAAATACCTTAATAGCCTCTGGGGACCATTCAGATGCGGAGAAACCCTTGTGGGTCATATCAGTGAGTGATTTTACAATACTGGAATAGTTGTGAATAAATTTCCTATAATTATTTGCGAATCCTAGGAAACGTTGCAAGGGTTTTAGACCCGTAGGTCGCAGCCATTGTTGCACAGCTGCAAGCTTGTCCTTGTCCATAGTAAAGCCCTCTTTGGAGATCACGTACCCCAAAAAAGGCCACACTGGACCTATGGAACTCTCACTTTTCAAATTTGCAATACAGCTTATTTTCCCTTAGCTTTTGCAAGACAGCAGAAACCTACCCACGGTGGGTCTCCAGGTCAGGCGATTAAATCAAAATGTCATCTAGATATACGACCACACAAGACTGTAAGAACTCCCGTAGGACATCATTGATTAACTCTTGAAAAACTGCTGGGGCATTGCATAGACCAAATGGCATGACTAAATACTCGTAATGCCCCGTGCGAGTATTGAAAGTGGTTTTCCACTCACCGTCCTTGATCCGAACTAAATTATATGCTGCCCTCAAATCCAGTTTCGTAAAAATGGAAGCACCCTTTAAACGATTGAATGATTCGGTGATGAGTGGAATTGGGTAGGCATTCTTTATCATTACTTTGTTAAGCCCCATATAATCAATACAGGGTCTTAGTTCACCGTCCTTCTTTTTAACAAAAAAGAATCCAGCCCCCGCAGGCGAGGAGGACTTGCGTATAATACCCCAAGCCAGGGCGTCACTGATACACTCTTCCATGGCACTGTTTTCATCACCAGACAATGGGTACGTTCTACCCCTTGGGGGCATAGCGCCTGGCATGAGATCAATAGCACAGTCGTACGCACGATGCACCGGCAAAGTGCTAGCCTCACCCTTACTGAATACATCACTGAATGACTGGTATTCCAGCGGTAAGGAGGCAGAGGTACACAAAATTTTGGTAGGCTGACTCAGACAATGGTTTTTACAGTATTCAAACCAAGACAATACTTCACAATTTCTCCAGTCCAATCTGGGATTATGCTTATGTAGCCACGGAAACCCCAAAAGGACCTCAAAATGTGGGGACTGGATAATCTGGAACTGAATGGTCTCTTTGTGAAGTGCTCCAATGCACACAGATAAAGGACATGTCTCCTGTGTGACCTGAGGTGGTCTCCCATCAATGGCCTCAATGTCCAGTGGAGAGTCTCTGCACACCAATGGAATGTTATGCATCAAAGCAAAGTTCTTGTCCATGAAATACCTGGCTGCACCAGAATCAATTAGGGCAGGCATCTTGGTAGCTTCAGAGGCCCAAGAGATCACAATGTCAATGACAGGTTTGCTTAACATGCCTTCTGGGGACTGGTATATGCCACCTAGGATCTGTCCCCTACATGACCCTTGGTGCGCTTGCTTCCCGGTCACACAGGACAGGTTTTGGGCAAATGACCTGCCTTGCCACAGTACAGGCATAACCCCTGTTTGCGACGGAAGGAGCACTCTTGCTTGGATAACCGTGTAAAATTGACTTGCATAGGTTCTGTGCTCCCTATAGCAGGACCCGGAGGTATGGGAGGAGAGGGAGGCATGGGTGGGAAATTAGCCCTGTTGCCCAATTCGCCAGTGGATCTTGCACAGCGACTCTTGCATAGACTCCTCTCCCTTATGCGAGAGTCTATGAGAATAGTGTATTCAATGAATTCACCTAGACCCACCAGTAGGTCCTTAGCTGCAATTTCATCCTTAATCTTATCGTCCAGGCCCTGAGAAAATGCAGCAACCAACGCCTCATCGTTCCAGCTTACCTCTGCTGCAAGTGTATGAAATTCAATGGCAAATTCAGAAACCGTACGTGTGCCCTGCTGGATTCTCATAAGGCGCTTGGCAGCAGAGGTGGCACGCCCTGGAACTTCGAACATACTGTGGAAGGCCCTTACAAATTCAACAAAATTTGTAGTAATATGTTTGCCAGTCTCCCAAATCGGATTTGCCCAAGCTAAGGCTTTGCCTGTGAGTAGAGAGATCATAAATCCTACCTTGCTTCTGTCACTAGGAAACGCCTGTGACACTAGTTCTAGAAAAATCTCCAGTTGGTTCAAGAACCCACGGCAAAGTGTTGTCTCTCCATCATATCGCAAAGGCAATGGAGCAGTAGCGGAGAGGCCTCTAGTGGAGGAGCAGGGAGCACTAGCCTGTGTCAATGGTGCCAGAACTGGAGTGGCCACCAAAGATGGTACAGGTCTCTCGAGGCAAGCAGTGCATTCAAGAATGGTCTGAATAGCCATAGACAGTTGGTCTAATCGTTGTTCTTGCCCATCTAATCTCCACAGGAGAGTCTGGGAACTACCCTCACCAGCCTTCTCTGAGGTCATGGCCCTTTTGTAATGTCACGGTTTTAATGAACACTCAGATAATTGGGTAGGATAAAATAGGAGAGCTTTATTAGAATGAATAAAGCGCACAAGGCCCATCACTGGTCCAAACTCAACAAAGCAGCAACAATAAAGTTTGACATAGGACAGGGCATACAAGATGACATACAATAGTGAGGCTTTACCAACCTTACCGAATACCGGGTAAGGCAGCCTAATAGCTGATGTAACAAGGAACTGAGGAGGCTCTAACGGCCTTACCAAATACCGGGTAAGGCAGCCTAATAACTGGTGCAACAAGGAACTGAGGAGACTCTACCGGCCTTACCGAATACCGGGTAAGGAAGCCTAATAACTGGTGCAGCAAGGAACTGAGGAGACTCTACCGGCCTTACCGAATACCGGGTAAGGCAGCCTAATAACTGGTGCAGCAAGGAACTGAGGAGGCTCTACCGGCCTTACCAAATACCGAGTAAGGCAGCCTAATAACTGGTGCAACAAGGTACTGAGGAGGCTCTCCCGGCCTTACCAAATACCGGGTAAGACAGCCTAGTGGCTGGAACAATAAGGACTGCCCATAGACTGGATAGCACAGACTGAAAGTGTGGATGGAGGCAACCGTAGTACAGACTGAGTGCTGAGGTGTACAGTACCCACTTATGACCGGATCGCACTGACAGGAAGTGCTTAACGGAGGCCACGGGTCGCAACAGGCTGAGAGAATTAGGAAGGCAACAGGTAACCACTTAGTGACCAGGTAGCACTGACAGGAGGTGCTAAACGGAGGCAACCAGAAGTACAGGCTGAGTGAAACAGGACGGAAACCGTTAACCGCTAGTGACTGTGTAGCACTGACTGGACGTGCTTAATGGAGGCAAACGAGTACCAGCTGAGCGACTTAGTGAGGCAGCAGTAACCGCTAGTGACTGGGTAGCACTGACAGGAGGTGCTAAACGCAGGCAACCAGAAGTACAGGCTGAGTGAAATAGGACGGCAACCGTTAACCGCTAGTGACTGGGTAACACTGACTGGAAGTGCACAATGGAGGCAACCGCAGTACAGGCTAGGTGATATAGGAAGGCAACTGTTAACTGCTTAGTGACCGGATTGCAATGACAGGGATTTCTTAACGGAGGCCACTGATCGCAACAGGCTGAGCACAATCGGAAGGCAACAGTAACCGCTAGTGACAGGTCTCACTGACTGCAAAGCGAGGCAACAGTATAGCAAGTCAGTTGAGCCTGGATCAACACACGGAGAGCGGTAGTCAGCCACAGCCTGGGTCGGTACACAGAGAGCGGTAGTCAGCCAGAGCCTGGGTCGGTACATAGAGAGTGGTAGTCAGCCACAGCCTGGGGCGGTACACAGAGAGCGGTAGTCAGCCAAAGCCTGGGTCGATACACAGAGAGCGGTAGTCAGACAGAAACTGGATCAACACGGAACAGAAGCACTGAGTCACAAATCTCGGAGACACCACGAAAGGGCATCCGCTTGGTGACATGAGGGCGTATATAAAGGCTAGCCCTGGGAGGAGCTAGCCAGCAAGCACCAATAAAAGTCAGTACTGCACAAACCTGGAAGTCAGAATGTCGCACAGTAATCACGGGCACTGTGATAAGATGCAGAATTTGAGACTGCTGGTCTTGCTGCTGCTGAGTTGTTTAAGCAGCAGGATGATTAGGCAGCTGAAAGGGAATGGGATCAACAACAGCAGTAACATGGTTGATGGATGATGAAGGTTCCACTTGCCACGACTATCTCCAGTGATGCGTCTGAGGCAGTAGCAGCACAATAAGTAGCCCCCAGTCTATGTGGAGAAAAGAAGAATTTGGCCAATAATTCTTCTCCACCTGCCCCTCCTCCAAAATCATGGGTGTGTTGTTATAAGAATAGATTGTTTTTCTTTGAGAGTAGGAACTGTGCCTCTCATCAGCAACTGCACTGTGCACAGTGTGTGTTTTTAAGTAATATCTGGAGGCAAAACTGTATCCAAACACCATGACACCAGAACCCAAATACTGCCCCTGTCACTATACCCCTTGTCCAGACCCAGCTAAGGACATATGACAACGTGCTGACAGTTTAATAGAAATGATGGACCTTCCCTACCATTAGCTTATCATATTCTGCGTAATGTAATCTCCTCAGATGCTGCGTGATGCCCTGCTTGCTATTCTTCTCCACCACATTGGCATGTGTGGTCAGTGCACCACACAGTGTGCAATGGGTGGAGACTAACTGCCAAATCCTAACATCAACAGAGTGGCTATCATTTGGTGGGGGAGGTGATGATGAATGAGGTGGATTGGCAGAAGATGTAGTTACCCTAGAGCAAGAAGGTGATGGTCATGGCGTGCTATTTGTTTTGCTTGTCATGGAACTTCCAGTCTCTGTCTTGGTTTCTCTATTCTTCCTCCTCTTTGCTCTCTGCCTCACCTCTTGTTGCCTTTCTGGAGAGTCATGGGGTACAGCAACAGTGGTGCTTGAGTTCTGTGGTGGGTGTTTGTCTTCAACATGTTTGTCATAAATGTCATGGTGTCTGTTTTTCATGTGTGATATCTGGGCGGTTGTGCCAAGGCGTGTTCCCTCCTTTCCCCTTCTCACTGACTTGTCACAAATTGTGCACAGTGCCCTTGGTGATGACTGCACTGTGCCTGCCATAAAAGAAAAATAATCCCACACCCGTGACTTCAGGGGATAGGGATAGGGTACAGGTGGAGAAGAATGGTCTCTTTCTTCTTCTCCTCCACATTCCCCTTCACTGTCTGTGCTGGCAGCAGATGATGTTACTGCTGTTGCTACTACTGCTTCAGATTGAGCACTGCAACTAGGACCAGCAAGTGGAACCTGTCCTAGTCCCGCATCACTTGTTGACCCCATTACCACTGTATCCACTATGGTCTGTGGCACACTAGCTTCCTCCTCAGCATCCTGCTGCCCTTGCAACTCAGCAGCAAAAGGAATTAGAGCAGTTTCAAATTACGCAAATTGCAAAAGCTCATTGATAGTGGTGGTGATGCCCATCCTCATCCCTGTCTCTCATTCCTTCTCAGTTTCTAATAAAAAGGCCATCAATGTCTCTTCCACCCCAGCTTCTCCACCATCATCATCATCACCACTGACACTAGTCCCTACATGCTGTGGCTGCTCCTCTATTAAAAACATCTCACTGCTGCTTGGAGGAGGTGATGAGCAATGTGACAGAGGGTCCCCTCTGAAGAAGGCAGACTGGCAGTAGTAGCAGCAGACATAGGCAGTTGGCCTGTTCTCTTGCTGGTGGTATTCTGCACTTGCTCTCCCCCAACAACAGTTCTGGCCTTTTTAAGATCATGTTCCACTTGGATACTGTAGTGAAGGGAAAGGGAGGAGGACTCCCAGAGTGGTGTAGGATCCCTTGACCACTAGTCTGGATGCTCTCAAATGCTTTCCCTACCACTCCCCTAACACTAGTCCCATATGCTGCTTCACCATTACTGCTAGCACAAACCACATCAAGTTCAGCAGCAGAGTTCTCCTCTTCACAGTCACTAGTAATATAAGGATATTGATTACCTCCTCATTCACTCCTAAAGCTGCTTGACCCTCTTAGTACTAGCACTGGTGAGACTGCTTGTGAGTGGCAAATGTGACTTAGGGTCCCCTGCTGTCACACTTGGCATTACCTTCTCCCCCCCCCTCCTGAGTATTATAAGACACAATAGCAGCTTAAGCACTGGTGGCAGAAGCTTCAGCACTGGCAGCAGAAGCTTCAGCACTGGCAGCAGACACAGCACTGATGGCACTGGCAACAGGGGCAGCACATCTGACAGCAGGCACAGCATTGGTGGCAGCAGATGCAGCACTGATTGCAACAGGGGCAGCACATCTGACAGCAGGCACAGCACTAATGGCAGCAGGGGCAGCAATGGTGGCAGCAGGGGCAGCACATCTAACAGCAGACGCAGGTAGCTGACCTGTCCTGCTCTCGCTAGTACTACCCTTTTCTCCCTCCCTCCCTCCCTTCCCATTCCCTTTTCTCCTCCCTTTCCCCCCCTCCCTTCCCATTAAATTCCCCAAGACCCCTTGGGGTGATTTAGGGGGACTTGACATCATCGATTCAGTAGTGCTCACTTCCATCTCCTCCACAAACTCAGTGGACACATAAGGGTCCTTCCAGTTCCTCCTTTTAATATTTTTAAGCCTGTTCATAGTGATAGCAGTCACTATGATCCTCTCCTTCCTCAATTTTTCCTCAAGATCACAGTAGAATAGCACAATATGTCTACCTTGGTCTGTAGCTGCTTCTATTGTGTTAGACTTCTGTCAAGTTTTTATAGCGAAAAGGTGAAAACCACGTAAATCAATGGGCGGAAACTTTCTATCCATTGAAAAAATGGCAAACAATTTTGTCCAATGGTTGGAAAATGTGCTAGTTTTAAATCATATTTTCCCATGAAAAAGCAGACAACAACGTGGTTTTCACTGAATTTCTTGCAGGAACACAGAGAGATATTTTGCTCACCCCTAGGCACAACTATAGCCACTTTCCAGGCTTTATGCATATAACCGGATAAGGAATCATTAATTAGGGATGCAATAAGATGGCAAGTGACTGAGGCACTGAGATTTATTAACGTGCTGGTAGTTGGTCAGTTAACCTAATTAATTATTCTTGAAAATCTGTTTTCCTTACATGTGCCCCCCCCTAAAAAGGGCACATCAAAAGTTCAACAAATTGATTCAAAATGTGCCTCAGACCATAATTTGATGGGAAAAGTGAGCCAGAGCCAAGAATGACAGGGCTGCCATCATATCCCCCTAAGCTGCCTGCCAAAGCTGAGTACACCAATGTATTGTTATTTTGGTATGAACTCACCTCTTGCAGGGTTAGGTGAAAGAGCATGATGGTAGGTCAGCGTGAAGTCTGGAGGAAAAGATGTTCATCTCCTGACTCAGGCATATTGTGTGGTGTCACACAAAGTCATAAAGTCTCATCCTCACTGTATAGCTCTCTGCTCAGTGCCTCAATGCTTGCATACGTGGAAAGTCTGTGAAAGTGTGTATAACTGCAAACTAAATTAATTTAATCTGTGGATAAATAATTTCAGATACTAGTCGTCATATACACTTTCACAGACTTCCCATCTGTTCAAGCATAGAAATATTGAGATGGGATCTAGACAGTGAGAAGGGGTCTTTAATACAGTCTTTCAACTAGTATGAATACATAGTGCTGCCTGATACTGGAAATGACATTTTATTACCTCACCTGTTACTTCATTGTCAGAGAAATGGTAAATGGAGATATGCATGTGCGTGTGTTTTAATCAAGTCAGTGATATAAATACATATACACTCCTAAGTTGGATTTTGAATTTTTTTAAACATTGGAACACTGATGAGTTTCCCTTGCGTTGGCAGTGAGCTGCTAGGCCTCCTAGGTTCCTATACAAGTGTGAGATTGTGTCACTGCAAATTATTCAAATACACTTCTAAGTTGGATTTTGAATTTTTTTAAACACTGGAACATTTATGATTCCCCCTTGCAGTGGCAGTAAGACAGCAGGCCCCCCGCTCCCTAAAACAGCTCTGAGATTGTATCACTCTGCAAATTATTCAAATACACTCCCAAGTTGGATTTTGAATTTTTTTAAACACTGGAACCCTGATGAGTCTCCCTTGCGGTGGCAGTAAGACAGCAGGCCCCCAGTCCCTACACAGCTCTGAGATGGTATCACTCTACAAATTATTCAAACAATCTCCTAAGTTGGATTTTCATCTTTTACACTGGAACAAAGGTAACTCTCCCTTGCAGTGGTAATAACTGGAACTAATGCTGGCTGCCTGCCTATGCCTATCTGTCTGTCTACACAACAACTGGACAGTCACTCTCTCTATCTCTCTCTCTCTGGCTGCATCTTCTCTCTCCAAGCTCCAACAACGCAATGCAAATTAACAGGAAAAGAGCTGTTTGTGATGTCATTAGTCCAACCCCCATTATGAAATGAAGAAGCAAATTGGAGTAGAGAGGGAGGTAAAGTATGAAGCAGCTAATTGGACTAGAGAGGGAGAAAAAGTAGCGCATGCAAGGGGAGAATGTCATCCGAATATCCGAATCATGTACCAAATTTCTGCCCATATATGTTTTGTATTCGGGTTCTTAAAATGAATGGCTCTCAGATTTTTGCCATGTCCAAATGGCTCCGAATTAGACATATTCATCCGAAATCCGAATGTGGACGAACCGAATCGCACAAGTCTAGTCATTTTTATTGACAACATTTTTAGCACTTGCGGCAGGCCTAGATCAAGGTAAGCCTTGAATTTTTTGTTGGTGTGTGCTGATGGCAAAATGTGACTGATGCTTTGGTTGTGGCAGTGGGTGACTAACACTTCTGTGGGTCATAATAATTGCTAATCAGTTAATAAGAAATAATGGACCCAGAAATATGTTGTGTGCATTCTACATGGTAGACCATTTATAGAGGTACACATTGCAATGTGTGGTTATCCCACCACACGATTTGTAAATAAATATTGTCATAGTCTCACATCTGCAAAATCACATCATCTACTGGTGGCATTGATAAAGGTAATGCCAGTACAAGGGAGAACACTGAGAATGTTGGGAGGACACTTGGAATATTTTTATCAGCACTGTCCTGGAACCTAACAGACGATGTGGCAGATGATGATGTGGATACCATTCTGGGCTGAACAAGCATTTCAGTGTGAGATTTTGGGTCACGTAACCATCATCATTGTTGGGGACAGTGATTGCACCTGATTCCTTGGTGGACAGCTTGACACTGTCATCCCTCCTTCCCTCTTTCATAAAAAGCTATACTGTGTTGATATATCCACAGTTCCTGCCCCAAAGGAAAAATACTCCCACCCCTATGATTTCAAAAACTGGTTACCACCAGGGTTTACTTTTAAAAGGTCGCAGGCCTGTTGACACATTAACCATGTTGCCATAATAAAAATGCCGACATCAGAATCTCGCACTGCAAGACAGCTCGAGATTCTCATGTCAGGTAATGAAAGGTCACATCACAGTCTTGCTGCAAGTTATGTGCCTCAGTTATAATGAATCAACTGCCTAGCGATGCTTTGCTTGAACCACTAGCACTGCCGGAGTATATAATAGTAATCTATATAATAATAATAATAATAATAATAATAATAATATTCATTTAACCCTTTGAGTGCCAGAGGTACACAAATCATTGCTCTACAATCCATTGCGTAACCTTCTGGCAATCAAAGGGTTAAATTATTATTATTTTCAATCCCGGCAGTGCTAATGGTTCAGATCAGTGAAACTGCCATTTATACTCCATGAAAATCTTCAGAACCCTGGAAATGTTCTCCATTCCTACTGTCTGTGCCAGGCAACATCATGCGACTTTTCATTACCCATCATGACAATCTCGCACTGTCTTGCAGTGTGAGATTCTCATGCAGGCATTTTTATTAAGGAAACATGGTTAATGTTTGAAAAGGTTGCACGCTCTTTTGAGTGCAGCCTTTTAAAAGGATACCACCACCAGTACTCATTAAATCAAGCGACTCAGCTCCCACTCGTCATCTGTCTGCCTAAACAAGCTAGCACAAAATATTCAGCAGTCTTCTCTCTCTTTCTTCATAGTATAGACTGTAATCATGCAGTAAACTGACTCCCCCTTTTATACTGTAAATTGCAATACAAGTGTAAATCCTTAACATCAGGGGAAATTACATGTATATCTTTGAATTCGATGTAATGAGAATGTGCAAAACAGTGAAAAAAAAAAAAACACATTTTGCTGGGATTCCCACAGATGGGAGAAAGTGCTGTTTTTTGCAAGTTTCTCTTTTGTGGCAAAAACATTCACCTATCCCTGCATGCAATATGGATATACGGATCAGTTCTTCACAGACGTATTCTATTTGATTGAGGCTAAGCCAGGGCATTAATAGAGTTTCAGATCCCTGAGCCTTTCAGGTAACTGCACTTCTCTAGTTTTAAAGTTTAACCATTGCTTGCTAATTAACCAGGTATTTCTTTAGTTTTCATTTAATTAGACATATCTGCATAGGAAAATGTTACATTAACTGAATAATTGCTTATAAAAAGTTATGTTCCTAATTATGTAAAAAAAGTTATGAGCTGGTTTGACATTTTGGTCTTGTGCAATCACTAATTAGATGTTTAAACTTCATATGTCATGAAGAACAACTTCTCTTGTGTTCATTAAGATACAAGATGATGGTAATATGGCATTTGGTAGGAGCTTAAAGTGTATTTTTATCTTATTATGGCTTTCAAATTGCATCCATAACCTACTTTGATACTTATCAGTAGTTTAGATTTATCATGGGTAGCAGTATCTTTACTTCCCAATATATTGCTTTCATAATAAGTGATGTTTTCCTTCCCAAAAAGAAATACTCCATTAATGGTGGTTTGGAGGCTATACTGGAATGACGCACATTGCAGTAGCTCAGCTGCCATGGCCTAAAATCTATTGTCATTCACAATGAAAAATTAGCATTTTAACATTATGCACCTCTCTTATTGACCCTGTGGTACGGGGGTGCCTGCAGAGCTTTCTTCCAAGTGGATTTGTCCCTGGCATGGTAAGCTGTGGGCCGCTGTATTGCTATGCATCGCTGAGCCTTCAGGACACCTCACTAGTGGTGTTAGAGCATACTGGGAGTGTGGTTATGAGACAGGTTGCTACACATGGACCCCTGTTTCTGAGCTGCAGTGCCAGTCAATGGGCCTAACTCTTCATCAAGAGATGGTCTCACTGTTGGAGATAGATTCTGATAGACTGCCTGACTTTGGAAATCATAGCCTCCAGCAGTGTGGATCTGGTATAGGAGGGGGAAGGGGGAAGAGAGTCCCGTGACACCTTACATTCACCCCTCCATAGCAGCACAACCTCCTCCACATGTTTTCAGAGCAGACTTTAGCGGGGTGAGCTTGAGGTGGCTGAGGTTCTCAATACTGGTGAGCCCTTTTGGATACTGCCCCCTTGTCTGCCTTCCTACCCACTCTGCCCTATTTACTCCTTGCTGGTCCTCTGGGTGACTACACCCACAGAGCTACTTCACCTGGCCTCATAATATTCCTGGAGCAGGGCCCTATCAGCTCAGTGGTAGAGAGGTAACAGCAGAATTCTCTTGTCCCTGGGATCAAACCATACAGTGCAATACCATACAATACCTTGGCCCTGACTCCCTCTCCACTCATTGTCATCTAATCCATTTTTGTGATACCTCTATTCCAATTATCAGTTCAACAGCTGCTTGTCTTCAGGTCCCGGTGGCATAGAACACAGTGGGCTCCTGCTTTATATTCTGCTGCTCTCTCATGCTTATTATTCCTACCCAGTAACATTTAGCTGTCTTGTTGATATGTCCTACTATATAGCCTAAAGTTTGGAATTGGTCTGTAGAGCTTGCATCCTGCTATTATCCTGCATCGTTCTCTCTGTTGATGCCTTGTCTCACCCTCTTGCCATTATTTCATCCACTGGTTTTACCTTTCTTTGGAAGTGCTGCAATGGGTAAGAAATCAGGTGAATACGAATCTAAGCTTAACAAATTTACCAGACAACAGATTGCTGAGGATGAAATGGAAGCTTTCATAATAGATCATTCTGCCTCAATGTCTCCTGCACAATTGTCTGGTTCTGAGGATACTGCTAAGTCCCTCTTTGCCATCGCTAACTTCCAATCAGTTTTATCTGCGAAAAAATTACTACTCTCCAGGTCAACCTGATTTTTATTAAGGTTGGACTAACAAATGATGAGAGAAAATATCCAAGACATGCAATGGAGATTGATGCCATCCCTACTATTCAGGAAGCAGTATGCATCCTACAATCTCAGGTGCAGGTGGACAATCTGGAAAATAGACTTTGTCGCTGCAATATATGAAATGTTGGCCTGCCAGAAAGATGTGAGGGAAGATCACTTTTGTCTTTTATGGAAGCCTGGAGAAGGAACACACTGGTAGTGGAAGGCCTTTCCAACTGCACATCATCGAAAAGCTTCTAAATTTCAAGGACCATGATGCTATTCTGCAAGACTGAAGGGCCAACAATTTTATGAAAATCGCCACATTTCTATTTCCCTGATTTCTCGTGGCTATTCAAATGGAAAGAATCTCAAGACGTCAGCAGGTGGCTACGGGAGAGGAATATACCCTCCTATGCTGTACCCTGCCAAACTCTGTATCACCCATGTGACCGCACCCATTTCTTTGCGTCTGACATGGAGGTCTTGTTCCGGTGGGAGATACTCTAAGAGTGATCTTCTGTGAGTGACCCTCTATCAACTTCTCATGTATATGCTGCTGATTCTACTCTTCTGTGTCAGTGGTGCTGAGGGAGGCTGGATGTTCTTCTCTCCCCAGATCCCACTCAACATGTTGGACATGTCTGGTGTGCCCTTCCTCCTGCTCAGTGCACATATTCTGTACTTGATCCTACTGGGTGGGTTAGTGGGGTGTGGGATGGAGGAAGTTCAATATAACATATCTATATGATTATTGGGTATCACAGTGCCTGTGATTATCCTGTCACTCTCATCTGTGGCAGACTTTGATTTGTTCAGTTGGATTGGCCCGCCCCCTGGTGACCTTTTTATACCTGACTCTCACATCTGTCAGATGCCCTTTCGTGGTGTTTCTGAGCCAGTCTTGCTGTTGCTGTGTTCCTGTATCCGGATTCCTGTGTACCGACTTTGGCCTGTCCTGACTACGCTCCAGTGTTCCTGATCGTGTATGACCCAGCTTGTCTGAGAACCTTCTACGTGCTACGACCCGGCTTGTCTGAGAAACTTCTATGTGCTACGACCCGGCTTGTCTGAGAACCTTCTACGTGCTACGACCCGGCTTGTCTGAGATACTTCTATGTGCTACGACCCGGCTGGCTGACTTCCTGCTTCGTGATCACCGCGGCCTGTTCCAGTGACCTGCTTTGGCCTGTTGTCGCCGCTGCGACATTCTGACTCCTGCGTTGCTGTGCTGACCTAGTGTGACCATTACACTCCTGTGTAACCCATCTCTCAGTGCAGAGTTCCTTGCTGACTTGCATAAGCTGTGCTCCTTGTACCGAGCCTCTATACGCTGCAGAGCTAAGTTACCATACCGAGCCTGGGAGATTCAAACGTACCTTTTAACCCTTGCAGTGTTGCTTCTCTCTTGCCGAACCTCCTTTCTGATTACCGAGCCTTTACCTTGTAAGTCTACTGCTGCTGAGTTGGCCGCTACTTGGACGGCGTCTTAGGCTCTCGGTATCATGGTTATTACCGGAGGTATCCAGTGCGGTTATTGGTTCTGAGAGGTAGCAAGGTTAGGCTCCAAGCTCATGCAGGATCCAAAGGTGAACGCCCGTGGGGGCTATTGGCTCGTGTTGTGCTCACGTTGGTCTCCGGTTATACGCCCGTGGGGGCTAAAACGCCAGCTTTGCATCTCAGGCTAGTCTACGATTACGCCCGTGGGGGCTACATACTCTTGCACTTGCAGTCTCAGTGGCCTCCTGGTGAACGCCCGCGGGGGCTATTTTGGGTCACTGTTCTGCTAAAGCTCATGTTGGTCACTGAACATCTACTACCCATCATTGCATGAACTCTGTGCTGTGCACATTTGCTCAGTTTATTACTACACCTTACGGGCGTGCCAGACCCCACAGCTGAGACGGACAGATTGTTCTCATTTACCCTTTAGGGACCAGTTCCCTATTAACAGCACCAATAGTCTGTGCCTTCTATCCATTATAGTGAATCTATGTGTACTGTGTATTCACTTGCAATTGTTGCTGTCAACTGTAGAGGGCGATCATTTGTATTTATTTTCTTTCAATAAAAGTTGTTTTATTTTACCTACTGGTCTGAGTGTCAAAACAAACCGTTACATTGGGTTCTCCTCTATTTGTATTTATGACTATCTTTGTACCTCACCTTTTGCTCGTGCTGTTTTGTATATTGTATCACTTGTTTCACTCTCTGGGGACTTGTACCTAATCATTGGGTGCCCTGTTGGAAGGCTATTAGGGATGGGTGAAAATTTTCGCCTCAAACTGAAATCGGTGAATAATGCACTTCACACTTGGTGAATAATTTCCTGTGAAAAGTGCAGTTTTTCTGCTTTTTTTGCCTAGCTCATTCAATTGAAATGAATGGGAACACTGAATTTGCACACAACACATAACATATATTATTGTATTTCCCAAAGGCGTAGTATAAAAGGGGCATGAGTGTGCCTGTGTTGGTTGGGTGTAGAGAAAGAATCAGTTGAACAGGGAATGCTAGTATTGGGGGGACAGTTAAAAAAATAATTCAATAAAATAAAATAAGAAATTTGTATGTAAAGTGATAGAGACAGGAACCCCCTGACATAAGCTGCCACTGGGGTGGACTGATACTTGACTTGATAGAGTATTTTGTACATGATAATTTGTTAGATTTGTTGTTAGAAGCCCAAGCCCAGAGTAAACATTGATGTGTAGGACTTAGACTTATTAGAGGCACAAGCCCTGAAGAAACTTTGATTTGTAGGACTTAAACTTGTTGAACACAAGTCCTAAGGGAATGTTGATTCTTTAGCTTGTTAGAAACAAACCCCAAAAACTGTTTATTTTTTTGTAGGACTATGTTTTTTTTAATAATTTATTTGAATTTTTTCTAAAGCACAAGCCCTGAGGAAAAAAATGTTGGTCAGTGGCCACTGGTCATTGTCAAATGTCCTGAGTCCATAATTGCAGAATTTGCAACTGCTGTTCTTGCTGCTGCTGCTCAGCTGTGTAAGCAGCAGGATGATTAGGCAGCTGAAAGGGAATGGGATTAACAATAGCAATAACATGGATGATGGATGAGGAAATTTCCACTTGCCACAACTACCTCCAGTTATGCTCCTGAGGCAGTAGCAGCACATTAAGTAGCACCCAGTATATGTGGCGAAAAGAAGAAGTTGGTCAATAATGCTTCTCCACTGGCTCCTCCTCCAAAATCATGGGTATGTTGTTATTGGAATATAATTTTTTCCCTTGAGAGCAGGAACTGTATCTCTCATCAGCAACTGAAATGTGCACAGTGTGTGTGGTAAATAACATCTGGGGGCACAACAGCATCCAAATACCATGACATAAAGGTGTGGAGGAAGGAATATTGTGCCCCAAAGTGGATGAGTTCATGAATGTCAAATATCCCATTGTCCCGTTTCTATACTGCCTGCCCAAAATCCATATGACACTAGACAACCCTCCAGGAAGGCCCATAGTGTCCTCAAGGGGAGTTTTGATGTACCATGTAACTCAGTATGTGGATAGTGTCTTGCAATCTCATATACAGTGTACCTCTAAGTTTATTAAGGAGACCACCAATTTCTTGAATCTACTACAACAGGTGGATTGGGGAACTGATGACATGATCCTTCTGGTGACCATGGATGTCACCAGCTTATACACATGTATACCCCATGAGGGGGGCAAAACAGCAGTATAGCAAAAGCTGGAGGAGAGTCATGAACACACATCTGAAGAGATTGATTATATTATAGGACTTATCAATATGTTTCTGACACAGAACTAATTATAGTTTGAAGACCAGATATATACCCAACTTTCTGGTATAGCGATGGGATCTCCCATGGCACCCTTGTATGCTAATGCATACATGTGGCAGTATGAATGGGCACACATTATGCAAACAAAATTTTGGTCATATATAAAGTTTTACTTCAGGTTTATTGACAATTCATTCATGGGGTGAACTGGAGGTGAATCAATAGTGCTGGAATTCTTTGAGCAGTTAAATAGTTTGGAAGTAGCAATTAGAATGACTCTCAACTACAGCGCAATAGAGATTCATTATCTAGATGTCCTCATTCAGAATGTTAATAGTGGCATCCAGACATCAGTGTACACAAAACCCATGGACCAGAATACACTATTGAGTGTATGTAGTCAGCACCCCACATCTCTAAAACAGGGTTACCCAAATCACAATTGATGCATGGAAAATCTATTTCTGATTGAATGATTATTACCACTACTTTAACGGATGTGGTTAAAAAATTCAGGGAATTGGGAATTGCTAGGCAAAGATCCAGAAATAGGACATATGTTTGAATAAGTCCCGATGTTTGGATACAGATGACGGAGAAGCATACAGAATGAACTAGTGTGCTCCGATCCAGCTGATAAATATACGGAGAGCAAAATGTCAGTAAAGAAAGGATTATTCAAATGCACAGGCTGTGTAACATGAACCCATATGATTACATGATCAATATTTTTTGTACTCAAATAGAATTATTTGATTACAATCAGAGACTATTTTATGTGTACTACCCCCTATCTAATATATCTACTCATGTGCCTGTGTAACACATGCTATGTGGGAAAGACAAGTAGGCACTTCAAAGAACGATTGACGGAGAAGCATACAGAATGAACTAGTGTGCTCCGATCCAGCTGATAAATATACGGAGAGCAAAATGTCAGTAAAGAAAGGATTATTCAAATGCACAGGCTGTGTAACATGAACCCATATGATTACATGATCAATATTTTTTGTACTCAAATAGAATTATTTGATTACAATCAGAGACTATTTTATGTGTACTACCCCCTATCTAATATATCTACTCATGTGCCTGTGTAACACATGCTATGTGGGAAAGACAAGTAGGCACTTCAAAGAACGATTGACAGAGCACCGCTCTTTGATCACAAGAGAACTGAATATTACACTTAATGAGCAGCAACTGAAAAAGATCCCCAGTGACCAGACACTTTATTACTTTGAAACATTGAAACATATTGTCAAGGACTTAAGATGCTTTCCATTTCAGGTGGTTAAACAAGCTCCACTGGGTGGTGAAAGAGAGTCCAGGATATCCAAAAGAAAGATGTTCTGGATGTACACATTACGGACTCTATCACCGAATGGGCTCAACGACCAATTCAGTTTAATTCACTACATTTGACTCACTATATTTAGCAAGTAGTCAGTGAAACAATAACCTCAAGCATTAGCAGTAACATAACAATATGTGATGTTTGATTATCTCAGTCAGATAATGCAATATGCTTGAGTTGGCTACGGACCGGTCTGAGGTTGCTATGACAACCAGACACAAACAGATCTGGTGCCAAACTCAATGAGGGATGTTTTAAAAGATAACACAGCCGGTAATCTGTAATATTGTAGTCTCTGATGAAAGTCCCAAGTGGGACAGGCAGCATTCAGTTTTAATGATATAAATAAAGTAATGTTTTAATCAAAGGCGGTTGCTCGGCTTATCTTTATGGATTTCTTGGCATTGTATTTGGGCCTTGAGCACCTCGAAAATATAGACAAGCAAGTGCTGCAATTCCATTGAGTGAACTTGCACTGTGCCTGCACCAAGAGAAAAAGAGTCCCACACCCATGCTGCTGTTGGCAAGTGGAACCTGTCCTAGTCTCACATCATTTGTTGACCCCATTCTCACTGTGTCCACGGTGGTCTGTGGCACACTAGCTTGCTCTTCAGCCTCTTGCTGCCCTTGCAACACAGCAACAGTAGGAATTAGAGCAGTTGTAAATTCCAAAAGCTCACTGCTGGTGTTGGTGGTGATGCCCATCCTCATCTCTGTCTCCCATTCCTTCTCAGTTTCTGATAAAAAGGCCATCAAAGTCTCTTCCACCCAAGCCTCTCCACCATCATCATCACCACCACCACTAGTCCCTATGTGCTGCTGCTGCTCTATTACAGACATCTCACTGCTGCTTGGAGGAGGTGACGAGCAACGTGACACAGGGTCCACTAATGTCACACGTGCTATTTCTTGGTGATGTGAAGAAGGCAGACTGGCAGCAGTAGCAGCAGGCACAGGTAGCTTATCTATGTTCCTGGTATTGGTGGTGGTATTATTATTTATGTGCCTGCTATCCACCAACAGTTCTGGCCTCTTCAGGATCATGTTCCACTTGGACACGGTAGTGAAAGGAAGGGGACTCCCAGAGCCAGAGGAATAGTGTGTGGTCCTATGACCACTAATCTGGATATTCTCAAATGTTTCCCCTACCATTCCCCTAACAGTAATCCCACAGGCTGCTTCACTGTTACTGCTACTACTACTAACACCAACAACATCAAGTTCAGCCCCAGAGTCTTCCTCCTCAAATTCACTATTAATATGAGGATATTGATTGCCCGTACATTCCTAACACTAACAAGCTGCTGGACCTTCTAAGTAGTAGTAGTAGTACTAGTACTGGTGTTACTGTTTGGGGATGGCAAGTGGAATTTAGGGTCCCCTGCTTTCACACTTGGCATCACCTTCTCCTTCCTCGCCTCCTGAGTATTACAAGACACACTAGTAGCAGGTTCAGCACTGGCAGCAGGCACAGCACTGGTTCTATAGTGTTCACTTCCTCCTCAGTGGACACATAAGGGTCCTTCCAACTGCTTCTTTTTCTATTTCTAAACTTCCTCATAGTGATAGCAGGCACTATGAGGCTCTCCTTCCTCAATTTTTCAAAAAGATCACAGCAGAACAGCACATCACTCCTACCTTACTCTGTAGCTGCTTCTATCGTGTTCCACTTCCTGGTATACGTCACGTTTTTATAGCGAAAAGGTGAAAAACACTTAAATCAATATGAGGAAACTTTCTAGTCATTGAAAAAATGGTGAAGAATTTTGTCCAATGGGCGAAAACGACAAAGATTTTAATTGCTGGCTTTAAAGCAGATTTTCCTGCTAAAAAAGCTGACAACAATGTATTTTTGCGGGATTTCTCACAGTAACACATTGAGAGCTTTTACCCACCTTAGAAGCTATCCCTATGACTGGCTTCTCTAGTTAAATTGGAGTTTTTTCAATGTACTCCTCTGGGGGCTCATTCTTGGTCGGTGGTGCACGTCCCGAATCTGTATCTTCTTTTTTTGGAGATGGTCACAGAGGTTGGGTCTTTCCCACAACTATTTAAAAATATATTATTTTTCTCTTCTTTCTTTCTCTCATGCTTATGTAGCCGGTGGCCTGAGCTGTAGGAACTAGCGAAAGTTTCTACTACATTAAGACTACCAGTTGGCTCCAGCCTAGTCTCCAGCAGTTGTGGTTGGCCCATTGGCAGACTCCTATTTCTGATAGAGTATCTGGCCTTTTCCGGCACCCTCTGCTTATTCTCGTTACTCTAGATATTTGCATTGCTACCTGTTATTCTAATAAAGGTGATTTTAACTATACCGTCTGACTCGTTGTCTTGCTTGATAACCGTAACAGGTGTTTGGATATAATTGTCCCCTAGGTGTTATTTACCACACACACTGTGCACATTAAAGTTTCTGATGAGAGGCACAGTTTCTGCTCCCAAGAGAAAAATGTATATTCTAATAACACACCCATGATTTTGGAGGAGGGGGAGGTGGAGAAGAATTATTGGTCACCTTCTTCTTTTCATCACTGAAGATAGTTGTGGCAAGTGGAACAATCCTCATCCATCACCCATGTTATTGCTGTTGTTGAGCCTATTCAGCTGTCTAATCATCCTGCTGCTTAAACAACTCAGCAGCAGCAGTAAGAACAACAGTTGCAAATTCCACAATTATGGACTCAGGAGGATATTTGACAATGGCCTGTAGCCAAAAAAAAAACATAAACAATTTTTTTGGGTTTGTTTCTAACAAGCCTAAGTCCTACAAATCAATGTTTACTCAGGGCTTGGGCCTCTAACAACAAATCTAACAAGTCATCCTTTACAAAATACTCTATCAACTCAAGTATCAGTCCTTCCCAGTGGCAGCTTATGTCAGGGACTGCCTGTCTCTATCACATTACACACACATTTCTTATTTTATTTTATTGATTTGATTTTGTCACCAGTACCAGTCAAGAAACACCCCAAACAAATTCCTTGTTCAACTGATTCATTCCCCAGACTCCACCCACCAACACAGGCACCCTCCTCAGACCCCTTTTATACCATGTCTTATTGGGGGGGGTTTATTTTATTTAGGATTTTTTTTTAACTGCCCCCCAATCCCAGTAAACCCCCTCAAAAATCATCCTCTGCTCAACTGATTATCTTCCCATACCCCACCAACACAGGCACGCTCATGCCCCTTTTATACTATACTTTTGGGAAATAAAATAATATTTGTTATGTGTTATGTGTATATTCAATGTTCCCATCGATTTCAATGGAATGAGCTAGGTGAAAAAAGCAGAAAAAAGCAAAAAATCTGCACTTTTCGCGGGAAATTGTTCACCAAGTGGAGAGTGCCATTTTTTTTTCACAGATTTCAGTTTGAGGCGAACATTTTCGCCGATCCTTAGTTAGTTAATTATCTAATAGTTACACTGTAATTATATGTTAATGTTTACTCCCCCTACCTCTTTTACCAACATTAAAGATTCTAACTCAGATCTGACACTGGATCCCTATGAGGGACAATCTTCAGTCAGTATTATGAAAAATCTGCCCTCGTTCATCAGGGCTTTCCTTATACTGACAGAGGGGAGATTGTCCCACTTAGTGATCTGTCTGGTCCTATGATTGGTTTTCTGATTCATGAGGAAGTGGCTTACGATCGGGAAACGAGGCGGGAGGGGTAAAATTGATCACAAAAATACAGCTTAGCTAGACAGTTATGAACAATGAGAGCATCAGGCATCAGTACTATTAATTATGATGAACAATCTAAGCTGCTTGTTTAATGAAAAATTACTAACCATTTAATGTATTCATAGAGTTTTGTTTATATATATATATATATATATATATATATATATATATATATATATATATATATGAGAATTGCAATTTCCATAAGTGTAAATGTATATATGAATGTATGTATATGTATATGGTGCCACACAGTGTACACAGCGCCTTAAAATAGAAGTAAGTTACATTAAATAAGAGGGGATAAAATAAGTGCCACATTCATAGAAACATTAGGAGAGAGGTTCTTGCCCCAAGGAGCTTACAGTCTAAATGGGTAATAGGAGACAAACAACAGGTTAAGAGGGTGTTAAGTGCTGAGGTTACAAGTGCTGGCTTTGGCAAAAGGTAGTGCATGGTCCTAGTGCTCCAGAAGATAAGATTTCAGGGTAGACTTAGAGGGGGATTGTTCTAGACTTAGGGAAATGGGTATGGAGTTCCAGAGGTAGGGAGCAGAAAGTGAGAAAGGTTTGAGATGGGATAGGGCAGTGGGTGTGGATGGTGTAACAAGAAGGGCGTTGTGTCCTGAGAGAAGAAGGCGGCCAGGAACATAAGAGGAGATAAAGGAAGAGATGTAAGGAGGGGCAGCAGTGTGGAGTGCATTAAAGGTGAGAAGAAGGACTTTGTAATTGATGCATTGCTGAATAGGGAGCCATGACAGATGTCTAAGAATTATGTGAGCAGGTTCAGTTTTTCGGAAGAATGTGGTTATTCGTGCAGCAGAGTTTAAAACAGATTGCAAAGGTGAAAGATGTGTAGCAGGGAGGCCAGTTAATAGAATATTGCAATAGTCTAAGCTGGACAGAATGAGGGCATGTACAAGAGTTTTAGTAGTTTGTTGGGAGAAGAACAGTCAGATTTGAGCAATGTTGCAGAGGAAGAAGCGAGATGTTCTAGCAACAGATTTAATGTGGGGTAGAAGGAAAGAGAGGAATCAAATATGGCCCCAAGGCAGCGTGCTGAGCTGACCGGATCAATGTCGATTCCATCAACTGTAATGGTGAAGCTAGGTGTTGGGCAAGGTTTTGGAGGAAAAATGAGCAGTTCAGTTTTGGACATGTTTATCTTCAGCTGACGGTGTGTCATCCAGGAGGAGGTGGCCAAGAGGTAGTCTGAAATTTGTAGCTGTATTTCAGGTGAAAGATCAGGAGTGGAGATGTAAATTTGGGTATCATCAGAATATAGATGCTACTTGAAGCCAAATGAATTAATAAGTTCACCCAATGAAAGGGTGTACAGTGAAAAAAGCAACGGACCCAGAACAGAGCCTTGAGGAACCCCCACAGACAGAGGGACTGTGGAGGAGGTGTTATTGTCAGAGGATACAAAAAAGGAACGTTGTGAGAGATAGGAGGAAAGCCATGCCGCAGCTTGATTTCGGAAACCAAGATTGTGGAGAATCAGAGCAAGAAGAGAATGGTTAACTGTGTCAAAGGCAGATTATAAGTATAAGTTTAGAAAGTTTAGAAAACTGTCCTTTGGTTTTTGCAGTCTGGAGATCATTAACCACTCTACAGAGAGCTGTCTCAGTTGAGTGACCACAACGGAAGCCAGACTGCAAAGGGTCCAAAATATTGTTAGAGCTGAGGAATTTGGCAAATCAAGGAGAACAAGTGTGAAAGCCCTCCAGTATACAAAAGAAAGCATTTATTAGTCTCAATAAGAAAGTTGGTAGAAAAGCATATGTGTAGAAATATGTAAAAACATCACAGTGACATACAGTATACAATGCAAATCACCTCATATTAGCAGCAACAAGTGTTGTGTTATGACAACACTTTATCAGGGCTAGATGCAGGCATCTTGCACGCGGAAACATGTTAGGTGGTCACTGGGGAGGTTTGCCCTGTGTGTTGACAACTTAACAGAGTAAAGACCCCCCCCCAGTATAAGTGACCAGTATGTGGGAATCATCAGAATTTTTCCCTCAACAATAAAGAGAATACTTTGCTTTAATATTCAGAATTTTACTTGCAAACCAATTTTTTATTCCTATAAGGGAAAGTAGTTCAGAATGCATATAATAATATCAAGCTTGTATTGAGATTTAGGAGTCTAGTCTAGTTAATTAGGGCCAGTATCAAGAGTATAGATCTTAGTATTATAGTGCAGTAAGATACGTCTACATACGGAGCCACTCGGGTAGACCTCAATCCATGGTGATCCCACTGTTAATATGCGGTATTTACATTTCGCTATAGTTCTATGTCCCAGTAGGAACACAGCAGACAAGCCCTTATTGCACTTACCCTGAATCGGCATTTTATGAGATCCAGTGGTAGGAGAATACATCAATGCACATTTTGCTCCATAATAAGTCAAGATCTCCAGACCCGCACCACTCAAGAGATGATGAGAATTAGAGATTTCAACCACTAAGGGGAGAGAGCTGAAAGACAACACACCATTGACCTGTAGGCAATTATAGCTGCCTGAAAAGTAGATGTACTAACTGCAAGTTCATCATGAATAAAGCTAATTCCATCCAAAGCTATTCTAATAAAAATGTATATAAAGTTCAAAGTCATATTACCTGTGATACGATATATGTGGTCTATGTGATCACGTGTGGCTGCGGAGTCCAATATGTGGGTAGAACCACAAGAAATTTTAGGGACAGAGCCCGCGATCACAGGTATTTGATCAGCAAACACTCCAATGACCATTCAGTACCTCTGCATTTTAATACATACCCGCAAGGTGGGATTTAGAACTTCAAGATCATGGGAATAGAGCAAATCCCAGCCAATAATTCCAATAGATTTTCCACTTTGTGTCAAAAAGAGGCCTTTTGAATATATACTCTGGACACTCTCTCTCCTAAGGGACTCAATGAGGAAGTGGAAGTTAGCCATTTCCTATGATAATTTTCTCTAATCCATTTCCACATAGACTCTCACTCTATTTGTGATCAGTTTTTAGGAATGTATAAGATCTTTATTATATACATGATGTCTGTTTTATACTTTAATAAGTTTGCTCAATTACAGTTACTTTCTTTTGTATTGTATCAATTTTATTATAGTAACTTTTTTCTTTCTTAGCATGGGATTTTTAGGTTTATATATTATATGTGACATAATAGTAGTCACCATTCATTGATTGCAATATACACTCTGTTTATATATTTTTATATGAACTGCATTAAGATCTTTCTAAGACACAAAAAGTTCCATTGCTGTATATTGCAACATTATATATTCTTCCATCCGCACGTGTGGTCCATATACGGTGACATCCCTTTTATATTAGATATACTAGAGTATTAGCATTGCATTTTCACCTTTTTACCAGTAGGGGATGTCTTACGTTGGGATCTCATGTGTGGAGATTCAAGGCAACCCGGAAGCGAGACAGATTTTCAGAGCGAGGCGTGGATGCTCTGGCGTCCGTAGCTCTCAGCCTCGATACAGTGTTCAATGATCGGAAGCTATGATTCTCACAGCACCGGTATGTAATTATTTATTTCTATATATACTTCAGTTCTGTTATGCTCACTCAAAGTAAAATATCTCAGATTTAATGTGGGTGTAGTAAACCTCTTGAAATGATCTTCACCTCAGAGCTCTGTTTTCCAAATTCTGCTTCAGTTCAGTTCAGATTCTTTCCAACTCCATTTGTCTGTAATCCACTTAGATACAAGCCACAATGACGTGGTTCAAATTTGAGCCTTGGACCTGTATTTAAAGTCGAACTATACCCGGGAGATCTCCTTTGCAATCAAACCCTTAATAACTTAGGAGAGGAAAAAAATAAAACAGCAAAACAATAATTAGATTTTTAACCCTTTAAATACCCACACACAATTAATAAAGGAATACACCTTTTTATCCCTTAATCAACATCCAAACACACTCACAGCACAGGTACTTTTTACCAGATTCTTTCAAACTCCACTTGTCTGCAAAGCAACATTAGTAATAGTGCTGGACACTGGGACCCGGCAGGCTGATGGAGTGAGCCACAGGAAAAGGACTTTGGTCAGGTAGAAGCAGCAATAGGTTGAGAAAGCCAATTATTAATATTTTTCTTTATTTATATAGAGCCAGCTTATTCCGCAGTGCTGCACAATAGGGAATAGACATACAGAGATATTAAATAGTACAAGTGGAACATGGAAAACAAAAGAATCAGAGGGCCCTACTCATGAGAGCTTACAGTTTACAGAAAAGTAGTTTGGACACAGAATGAGTAGTGCTATGGGGTATAAGTGCCTCCTGCCACATGAACTGCTGGTCAATGAGTTTTCACCTCACACTCACTTCCTTCTGTTCTCTACATATGTCAACGCAAATTCCCAAGGCCTCATGCTCTCCTCCTGTCCCTACTCTCCTCCACCTACAACAACTTCACTTTACATACTGGTGCCTCCCCATTACAGTGTGTACATCTCCATTCCAACAATTCAACTTCAGTTACTGGTGGCTCCTTGCACTGTGTGTGATTGTTTTAATTTTTTATTGAAATTATTAATATTAAAATTGTCAGATATTTAATCTTTTGTTGTTGAAAAGATCATGACCTGCTTATACTACAAATCACATGAATCAACACCAATTGTTGCCTCAAGGAGAATGATGGGAGTTGTACTCTACCTTCACCTGGAGGGCTAGCCTCATGCATACAATGCACACACTGAGAAGGGAGAAAAACACACACTTAATATTTAGTAAAATCCAGAGTGCCAGTACTTTATTTTACTGTGTACTACCCAACATCAGGCCCTTCTTGCACTACCTGTCAGATGCCCAGTGCCACCCAAATCATTTGTATGCCACACAGGTGTTAATTGCATTGCAAAGCTATTCACTGAACACTAGACTTGTGCGATTTGGTTCGGCTAATTTCGGAATGCGGATGAATAAGGAGTATTCGGCATCATTCTGATCTTCCGAAAGCCAAGGTCCACCCACAAAAAAAATCAGGATCCGAAACGGACCTAGTCTGAAATTTCGGTGTAAATTTTGGAAATTCATATGGCTCTTTCCCGCCTGAAACGATTACAATGTTGATACATGCTGCTAAAAATAGATATGGTAAAACAGGCGCTTTACAGTTCATGCAAAGTGCAGATATTAACCACATAAGGAAACAAGCAATTTTGGCATTTTTGCTATGTGTGTGTGTTCAACCATAATTCCTATCTTTCTCATTTATTGCACAAACACATATTATATACCATTTTTTAAAGGGCAGAAAAGGCTTAATTTGATGTGACATATACATTTATAAGTGTGTAGGGGTTTATAAAATACCCCTTCCTGTCTCATTAAAGATTTAATATTATTATTCATGTAGTTTAATGTATTTTTTTTATTTTTATTTGTTTCATTTAAATTCTTTATTGAATATTTTAACATTTGATTAAAATTCAGCTGTATAATTCAGACTATTCCCTGATTTCGTCTTAGTCGAACAGGTCCGGTCCGAAATTCAGATCCTCTGAATGGGGAAAAAAATATTTGTCCAAAATCGAATTTTACAGAAAATTTTTGCAGTGCACAAGTCTAATGAACACCCCTCTGACATGCAAGGTGTTATTCGCTGGTACACCTTTATATTTTCATATTTGGTTCCAACATGACATTCACTCACTTTGCATCTTGCTTGTGCCTACTGTCCTTTCGCAGATCACACATGTATCTTCACACATGTCCCCATATTGTGCTTCAGTGGACTCAGAAGACTTTTCCTGTAACATAGACACAAAGAATTTGACAGCAGATAAGAACCATTCGGCCCATCTTGTCTGTTCACCTTTCTACTATAAAAACTTCAAACCATATTTTGTCCTTATTCTTCTGTTAGGTGCAGGACAGCCTTTTGCCTATCCCATGCATGCTTTACATCTACTACTTCTGCTGCTAGGCTATTCCACTTATCTACCACCCTCTCAGTGAAGTAAAACTTTCTTATATTACATCTAAACCTCTGTCCCTCTAGTTTTAGACTATGTCCTCTTGTGTCTTGTCCTGACATTTGTACTTCTTTGAAATGTACTTTCCTTCTGCAGTTTGTTGAATCCATTTTGTAGTTGAATGTTTCTATCATATCCTCTCTCTCTCTCTATTCTCTCCTCCAAGTTATACATGTTCAGATCCTTTAATCTATCCTGATATTTCTTTTCCTGGAAACCATTCACCATTTTAGTAGCCGTCCTCTGAATTCTTTCTAGAGTATCTATATCGTACTGCAGATGGGGTCTCCTGTACTATACACAGTACTACAGGTGAGGTCTAACAAGAGATCTGTAGAGTGACATGGCCACTTCCCTTTTTCTGCTACTAATGCCCCATCTATACAACCTGCTTGTAGTCAAAGCCTCTTTATTACATTGCCTACATACCTTTAAGTCATCAGAAATAATTACTCCCAAATCCCTTTCCTCTGTTGTCTCTAACAACATGGTACCCTTAATACTATATTCTGCCTTTGTATTTTTATGTTCCAAGTACATTATTTCAAATTTATCAACATTAAACTGAAGCTGTCACACTCTTATCAATTCTTCTGATTTACCTAAATCATTTGTCATTTGGCTTGTTCCCGCAGGAATGTCTACCCTGTTGCAGATGTTTGTATCATTAGCAAAAAGGCATACCTTACCTTCGAGACCTTTTGCAATATCACTAATAAGAATATTAAAAAGAATGGGGCCCAGCACAGATCCCTGAGGTGCTCCACTAGTAACAGAACCTTCATCTGAATATTGTCCATTGACTACAACTCTCTGTCTCCTGTCACTCAGCCATTGCCTTATCCATTTAACTATTTTTATATCCAAACACTAGTTTATTAATGATTCTTCTCTGAGGGATAGTGTCAAATGTATGTTTTTGTTAGTATCACTGACAGTAAATGTCAATGAATGTGTGTGTGTATGTGTGAGTGTGAGTGGGAGTGTGTGACTGTGTGTGTTTGTATCACTCTCAACTGACTTACTACACTTGCTAAAAGAGAAGAAAATCCAAAAAGGGTGGAACTATAAAAATGATACCAGGACTGGATAAACAGTTCTGGTATCATTTTTGCAGTTCCACACTTTTGGTTTTTCATTTCTTCTGGCAAGTCAGTGTGTGTTCTAGCAGCACACTATGTTCATTGTTATTTTTCAAATGCTGCACCTTCTTTCTTAACTATTTTACATCAATTGCAATAAAACTTAAGTTTTAACCTCTTACATATTTATCACTATGTCTTTTCATTCCTATTAGTGAGCGTTAGCACAGCAGGGTTGTCTGTCTTTATTTAGTTTTCTTTCTACTTGTCAAAGTAGACTACCCTAGAAAAATAAAGGGAATGCAGCTCTTGTTTATGTTAGTCATTTTTAATTAATAGTTCCTAAAATTTAGCTTTATTTATTTGTCAGTTTATGCAGCTAAGTTAGTGTTTCCTGGTAGGAACTGGCAGTTGGCAGTTGGATATTTGCTATGCTGGATATTTGCATCCCCCAGGCATGACTGGAGGACATGCACTAGGTGACAACTAAATAAAGCTAATATCTTATACACAAATATATCTTTCTTTCAAAAGTTCTTTCAAAATCACCTATGTATTAAAAAATAAAATAAAATAAGGTTTCTAAACCCCTTTCTTATTGGCAATATAACATTTTAATTAAACATTTTAGAGTCACAAAATGGTATTATTTGTAATTCAGTACTGATTACAAAAACCTTTGCGTCCAGGTTTCTTGGTATATACTGGCAATGTTACTTTGACAATTAGAAAAGCATAAGAAAGTATTACATCATTTTAAATTCCAAGCACACCCTGACCTCACTGAAGAGAAGTGATCTCTTATTTAAGCTTCTGTGCATGCTCACAGAATGTTATCAAGCCTTTGAGGTTGACTCATCCATCAAAGAAATTGATCAACATTACAAAGTAAACAACATTGTTTAGGTTACAAAACAAGACTGCATAAGCCAGTTAAGGAGAAAACTAACACGTCATCATGCCTTGGCTCTTGGCTTCTGAAATATCCTCTCTATCATGGAAAAAAGAACACAATTAACCCTAATATTTGTTGGAGTGGTGGCCAGTACATCTCTTCATGGTGTGTTGGACACCCCCTTAGCACTCAATAATAGGGATGCTGTTTTAATAGTGGATCTTTTAGCAGAATACCATTAATGTGCCTCTTTTATGTGAAAATTCCCACTTGTAGAAGCCCCCCCCATCCAAAAAAGTCCTCCTTTTTCCTAACTTTCCCCTGGGAGCTTTGCCAGCACCTACGGGGAAGGTGAGGTTTAATAGTATGTATGGTTTTGTCTATAACGGTCCAGTGGAACAGTGCTGGGGGCCAATATGTGTGGGTTAATTGCCACCACTACAATGGAGCAAGATTGGCAGTCAGTACTTGTGGGTCAATGACCACAGAGGGACAAGCACTGGCTGGAAATGTGAGGCAGCCCAGATGCTTCCCCCATTTTATGCCAGAATAAGTATTGCTTTTGACAAAGGTATTGCTATGAATGTACTATAAATGGCTTTTGTAAAAGCCTTTGGCACTGTACTACACAGGGGGTTACTCCTTCAATTGGCTAGACTCAGGAGATTATATCTTCATATAAGATATTGGAATAGGTTTCATGGTGACTGGTGGCATGTAGCAGTGCATTCTCATCTCTTTATTAAAGAAAGAAAAATGATCCTGTGCAAAATATAACCCTAATTTAATAGGAGAAGATACTTATATGGTGATTGGAGGGTGCTCACAGGGTAAGTGGATAGCATGAATTTAGAAGAGAGACTCCCTGCAAAACTGAGCACTCAGTCTATCTATCACCCCATTGTCTCCAAACCAATATTGGAAAAAACTGGGAAATTAAAACTTAACATTTATTATGTATAAATAAAATCAAAACCCTAAATGAAGGGTAGATAATATATCTAAAAATTGTGATTACATATACAAATGTATAGGATTGTAGTATGTAGTAATACAGTGCCACACTGTCACAAAGACAGTGTATGCATGTATCACATGAAAGTACAGTAAGGGTTAATTAGACTGAAGAAGCTGAGAACTCATATAATTGTACCCTATTATCTTGACGGGGCAATTCACTTCCCGCTTTCCACTGTATTTCTACTAATAAGCAGTCGTGTCACCTCAAGTGAGTCAGCTACATCAGAATCTTATACATTAGCAGCAATACACAGTATTGATGCTACAAAAATAGACTGTCACAAGCAGATCCTCGCTATAGATTACTATACATATGAAGCTTTGATACTTTAAGACTTAGCTTATCACAATGTCTTGAAGGTTCAAACTCTTATTATTGAATATCTCTACATATAACTACCTTAGTCTAAAGCCCTAGTGGCTACATGATAGATTTGCTAGACTAAGACAATTAACCACTGTGTCTTTGTGGTTATGAATAATTTCCTAATTCCTGACAATCCCAATGTCAGATCGCTAAAAAGAACAGATTAACTACATTGTCGTAATGTTCAAATTATCAAAGTAGTCTGTAATCATATATTCATGAAGATAGAAGTATAGCTATATACAAAGTAGTTATGAGTAGGGATGGGTGAAAAATTTCGCCTCAAACTGAAATCAGTGAAAAATGGCACTTCCAGCCTGGCAAATAATTTTCCACAAAAAGTGCCAATTTTCTGCTTTTTTCACCTAGCTCATTCCATATCAAGGGGAAGACTGAATTCACACACAACACAAAACAAATATTATTTTATTTCCCAAAGGCATAGCATAAAAGGGGCATGAGGCGGCCTGTGTTGGTGAGGTGTGGGTAAAGGATCAGTTGAACAGGGATGTTTTTTGGGGGGGTTTGTTTATTGGGATTGGTGGGCAGTTAAAAAAAAAAACCTAAATACAAATAAAATACCCCATAAGTCATGGTATAAAAGGGGTCTTAGGAGGGTGCCTATGTTGGTGGGTGGAGTCTGGGGAATTAATTAGTTGAACAAGGAATATTATTCAGGGGTCTTCTTAACTGGTATTGGTATTTGTGAGAAAGATCAGAGATACAGTTTGATGATGGGCCAGGAAGGGCGGGAATCAGAAGAGGAATATAAATGTGGAAGGGGAGGAAGATGTGGATGATACAAATAGAGGATTAGGAAACTGTATAATATAGTATAAGCTGAGAGCATTTGTGTTTGAACAGTGTTGTCTAATCCTCCACGTTTTGAAAATATATGTGGATTTATGATCTATAGCCTTGTCATATGTGCTCCGAGCTTAACTGTTGTTAGAGTAAACTCTAATTATTTACTGTATGCTCACTTAGAATAATGATTGACTAGATGCTCCACATTTATTTATTCACATTTGTTCATCTCCTACTTTACTGTATGTTACTAATATACATGTTTCTTTTATATATGGAATGTTTTTTCCTTTTTATATTTAGATATCTATTGGTATCTTTATATATTGGGGATATCACATTTTCTAGATGTATATAACAAGGGGTAAGGGTGGGATGCAGCACTGCTATGGTGGTAGCTGTTGTTTTATCATATTTTCATATGTACTGGATTACCCTTAGAACCTGGCCATATGATATGGTCAGTGGGGTTGTGTGTATTACTTATCCTATATAATAATTCCCTAAATCGTGTGTAACGCCGCGACATGCGCAGCAGACACTGCTGCGCGTGCTGCAGTCATGCTCAGTAGAGACTGCCCATGCAGCGGCTGATACAGAGCTGGACGCTCCGATGGTGGCAGTGGCCCGTGTAACGGGCTGTTCAACTAGTAGGTAATATTACATTTGATTAATATTTTTAATATATTGTATTTATAACGCACAAAAAGCACGATATGGTTGGGGCTGGCAATATTTTAATGTCAAATACGCTACCTGTCTAAATGAATTAAAAATGAAGAGCATTTTTATTCACATTGCTAGAATAATGCTTTATAATTCAAACAATTTGCTGTACATAAAGTACTTCATCAATTCAAGTTGTGAATTGTATTATTAGGTTATTTAAAAACCTTTAATCCCTAAAAAACATAAATGTTCAACACTAAAATGGTATAATATTTGAAATAAATTATTACAATCACATTAAATCTACAACTGTACTTTCAAAAAAAGTATTGTATTCATTCTAGTTATTAGTTAGTTTGAAACAGTTATTTTTAACACAATGATAAACATTAGAAGTGCTTCCATTAAAGCTTTTCTGCAATTTGTTTTTTCTATGGGAGATTTTGGTTGTATATTGCCAGTAGATAATGTTCATGTCCACATTTATAAATATGATGTATACTAAAATATAACTTAATCTCTAAATTATGTAGTGCACCAAGCTATAAAAAAGAAAAAGGGTCAATTAACTATGGATTACCTTGATATGTGACTATTCAAGCAGTGAGCAGTATAATTATTTAAAAGAAAAAATACTTAATCATACAAATTCTATTATAATTCTTATTAATTATTATTATTTTTATTATTACTACTATTTTATTTCTGTATATGAGTGATTATTCTTGTCAAATTGCCTTCAATTTCTAACTTTATTGGTACATGTAATTAAAGCAAAATGCAAAAAAACCTTGTAATCATAAAACCACAAATACTGACCCCCCAGCCTTGTCCCACTGGTAGCCATGGAATCACAGTTACTGACCCCCTAACCTTGTCTCACTTGTAGCCACTGAACCACACCCATCCTTGTGCAACTGACTACCATAAAAAACACACATACTGACCCCAGCCTTGATCCACTGGTAGCCACGAAACCACAATTACTGACCCTCATATTGATCCCCCCCTCACAGCTTTGTCCCAGTGCACTGTGTCTGACCTCAGGATTGTTGAAGGACTTTTCACAGCCATATAAAGTAAAAATGGACATTGGCAAAGTTATCTCAGAACTTTCCCCCATCTCTACATGCAACAATGTGAAAGTTAAGTAACCTTTGGACAAAATGTCTACACTATATTCAGAAGAGTCTTGTGAAAGATGTTGAGGCTTATTGTTAATCTCTATGCATTTCCTGAAATCTCTTTAAAAAGTAATGGAGATTTAAATATCCTATATAATAAAACACTAGCGATGTTTGTCAGAAGCCGTCATGCGCAGTAGAGACTGCCCAAGTTCGGGCAGTCTCTACTGCGCATGACTGCATTGCGTGGAGCAGCGAGATGGCATCACTACACAGAGCAGGAATGGAGCAGTGAGGTAGCATCAATAAACAGAGCAGGACTGGAGTAGTGAGGTAGCAGCAGTACGCAGAGCAGTGAGGCATTACCCGGACCTTGGCATGTGTACACGGGCTTTTACATTAGTAAGGAATAATCTATGTACTGTTATTCTCTTAAAAGGGACTCAAAGTACATTATAATTATCAGATAGCAAGTAACAGACAGCTCTAAAAAAAAAAAAAAAGCACAGTCGGTAGTTTCAAGCTACAGTCAGGTATTCAATTACCAAATGGTAAAAATGTTCGGCACTAAATTTTAGCCCATTGGAAGCAATGATAATGTGCATCAAAATGACACTCAATTATGTTTGATGGCTAGTAACACACATTAAGAGACTCACTTTTATAGCCAAACATTACTACCTAGAAAATTTGGAGTGGCTGGGGTGGCAAACTAACATTTGTGTTGATGGCGATGGCACCAGTGATGGGCTAGATTTTGCCTCAAAAGTGAAACAGGAGAAAAATGGTACTTCCAGCCCAGAAATATTTTGGGTAAAGTGCTGATATCAGCTTAGCTCATTGCATTTAAATCAATGGGAAGACTAGAATATATCCCTCCAGCATCCATCTCTTCTTCAGATACAGATGAAGTTGAGAGTGAGAGAAATGATGACATAGCCAGAAAGTTAGCTGAAAGGCAAAAGCTCAATCTTCCATCACTGAAAAGGAGCAGTGTGCCTGTCAATAAGCTGTTTGAGAAAACAATTGCAAAGTCTGACCCTGGTCAAGCAAAGTCATCCAGTCACTCATCATCAGCTGTGTTGACCATTGCTTGTTGGGGAATACTTATTTTTTCCCTTGAGACAAGTATGGAAGGAAATGTGCCTTTCTTCAGCAACTGCAAAATGCACAGTGTGCAAACATTGTGAAATAGGGGAAGAAACGGGTGGCAAGCATCACAAAAATTAAAATATCTGCACTGATATTAATCAACACAAAAGGAACAATTGCAACCAAACCACTTAGGTCAGCTATGTAAAATCATACCCCAATAAACTAAGCACTGTTATCACTTTGGCCTTTTTCCATTCCATTTTTTTTAGTCTTCTTCTGGGCTTTTTGTCCCTGTTCTTTGTACCCCAGGGAAAAGGGGCAAGGTAACAGCGGCTTTTAATTTCTTTTTTGGGGGGTTGGTTTTCACATGCATATTGTGGTGTCTATATTGCATCTGCTTTATGCAGGCAGATGTGACAAGGTGTTTATCCCTCTGCTCCCCTTTTCACAATCTTATGAAAAAAAGTGCACAGAAAAGTTACTGATAACTGCACTGTTTCTGCCCAATGTGAAAATATTGACACACCTATGAGTTTACTGAGGGGAGAGGTGGAGAAGAATAGCCTTCTTCTTTTTCTCTAGAATCACCTTTACTGGCTGGGACAGGTACCACTGCTTCCTCAGGATTATCATGGGAGCTAGATCCATGAGTATTGGTGGTAAGTGGAACAGGTTCTGGTCCCTCATCGCTGCTTGAAGAAACCAGTTCCTTGCTGGACATAGTTGTTTGTAGCACAATAGCCCTCTCATCACCATCAAGCTGCACTGAAAGATGAACCTTTACCTCTGGCAACTCAGAAGCAGGGATTACAGCAGCAGCATGCTACTGACTGCTGGTGGTGGTGCATCTCTCTTATTCTTTATTGCTTTCCAACAAAAACTCTGTCAGATTCTCATACTCACCAGCTGTTCCACCATTAGCCTTAGTATCATCATCATCATCACCAGTCTCTTGCTGCTCTTTGAGACTGGTTGAGGATGACAAGTGTGACAGAGAGCCCTCTACTGCCACATTTGCCATCTCCTCAGAAAAGTAAGGAGCACTGGCAGTAGTATTAGCTGGCACAGGCAGCTGACGTGTGCTCATACTGCTAGCCAGTGCTGTCTATTTCAGTATACTTCCCTACAGGGACAATTCCAGTTGGGACTGGGAATCATAGGTTCAGGGATATGTGAGCTCCCTTGACAGCTGCTGCTGCTACTGACTTCCTCCTTCACATCTGTATCAGTTGCAGCAGGATCCATCCAGATTCTCTTGTTGGTCATAGTTGTAGCCAGAATTTAAATAAAATTTTATTTTAACTTTTAATTCTATTTTTTGCTTATCTCCCTCTCTCTGCCTGCTTCTAGACTCTCATGCTCCTAAAGCACACCACGTTGGATAGCAGAAAGTTATGCCACCCCTGTAAAACATAGGTGGAAAATGGAACCGTTCTCGCAGGAAATTCTATGATGCTACAAAACTTCTGAAAATTTGTGTTGGACAAGTGGAAAAGCATGTTTTTCTCATGAAATTTCCTGTGTAACAAAACTGGACTTTTCACCCATCCCTAACCACCACCATCCACATATACCATATTAAAGTAATTAATTTTTGATTTAATTATTTTTTTTTTTTAAATAATGGATAACAGTTGGTTTACAGAAAGTTAAGACTAGCCTTGAAAATATTGATTGTAGACTTACAACAAGGTAAGCCTTGAAAAAAGTATTTGCAGGCTTCAGGCTTTCAAAAAGGCAAGCTTAAAAAATGTTTGCAGGATTCAGTCTTGCAAAAAGCAAGCCCTGAAAACATTGATTGCACAGCTGTCCTAGTGCCAGCAATGCTAGGTGATAGTGGTAAGCCATTACCAGAAACATTTTGCCATGAAGAGACAGCACTTATCTGTGATATTATGGTGTTTGTTGAAAATGTTCTTCCTGCTGCTGAGTCATCTGAGCATCAGGATTAGACTGCTGCATGGGAATGTGATCATGATCCCCACAGACTGTTGTGATGGTGGAACATGAAACAGTGGTGACAGGTGGTAGTAGATGATTGTTCTTCTTCCTACTAGCCCTAATGATGCTCAGACAGAAGCGCCACTACTTCAGGCACATCTGAGAAGAAATTAACCAGTCATGGTTCTCCATCTGAACCTCTTCTAAATTCATGGATGTTGTAATATGTTCCCTTGAAAGCAGGAAGGAACAGTGCCGTCATCAACTGCAATGTGCACTGTGTGTGAAAATATTGTAAAAAAGGGTAAGACCTGGGATCACACTTGGCATATCTGCTCTTATTAAGCTAAACTATAAGCAGCACTTTGAGGTTTATGTTGACAATATTAACCCCTAGAGTGCCAGGTGGGTACAATGTACGAGTGAGCACAGCTGTACCTGCTGTGCCACGCTCGTACATTTGACAGCTAAAATGCGGTCACTGCTTAAGCCGGTATAACCGGCTGGCAGTGGCCGCATTTCAGCTGAAATGCAGCCTGGCACTCTTGGGAGGACATGAGGATTACTCCACATGTCCTCCCAGGTATTGATCTCCCAGCCGATCGCGCTGGGAGATCAATATCGCCAAGGGAGAAGCTCTGAGAAACAGAGCTTCTCCCTCCGCCGCCCTCCTACCCCGTACTTCCGGGTAGGAGTGGGCGGGACCGGGGGAAGCCTCCTAACGTCATCGGTGACATAGTCACCGATGACCTTAGGTGACTTTCCCCGATAGCGATCACTCCTACCGGTGGTAGGAGTGAAAGGCAGGAGAGCTTTTGCTCTCCTGCAGTCGCCAAATTGATCTCCCAGCCTATCGGCTGGGAGATCAATAACTGGGGGGACACCAGGAGGGGTCCTGATGTCCCCCACGAGGTCTGAATACATAAAAAAAAGAAATAAAATTAAAAAAAAAAAAAAACTAACCCTGTGAGTGCCGCAGTGGTCCCCAGCACATTGCTTTGCAATGTGCTGGAGACCCTTGTAGCACTCACAGGGTCATTTCTTTGGGTTTTTTTTTAAAGACCTCATTGGGGGGATCAGGGGGGATCCTGATGCCCCTCAATGAGGTCTATTATTAAAAAAAAATAAAAAATTTTTTTAACCCTGTGTGTGCCACAGGGGGGGTCCAATGCACCCCCCCCCTCCTGTGGCACACACAGGGCTTCTATCATTACTTTGTTACTAGAGATTGTTGGGGGGCCATCAGGATTGGTCCTGATGGCCCCCCAACAAGCTCTGATTACAAAGTAATAATAAAAAAAAAAATTAACCCTCTGAGTGCCAGAAGGGTCCAATGCATTGCTTTACAATGCGCTGGAGACCCCTTTGGCACTCACAGGGACATTTATTTTGATTCCTTTTTTTTTTTTTTTTTTTAAGACCTCATTGGGGGGAATCAGAGGGGTCCTGATACCCACCAATGAGGTCCATAATAAAAAAAAAGTAAAGAAAAAAAAATTAACCCTGTGTGTGCCACAAGGGGGGCCAATGCAGCCCCCCTTCTGCGGCGCACACACTGGGCATTTATCATTACTTCGTTATCAGAGATTGTTGGGGGGCCATCATGATTGGTCCTGATGGCCCCCCAACAAGCTCTGATTACCAAGTAATGATTAAAAAAAAAATTAACCCTCTGAGTGCCAGAAGGGTCCAATGCATTGCTTTGCAATGGACTGGAGACCCCTTTGGCACTCACAGGGACATTTATTTTGATTCCTTTTTTTTTTTTTTTTTTAAGACCTCATTGGGGGGAATCAAAGGGGTCCTGATACCCACCAATGAGGTCCATAATAAAAAAAAGTAAAGAAAAAAAATTAACCCTGTGTGTGCCACAAGGGGGGCCAATGCAGCCCCCCTTCTGCGGCGCACACACAGGGCATTTATCATTACTTCGTTATCAGAGATTGTTGGGGGGCCATCATGATTGGTCCTGATGGCCCCCCAACAAGCTCTGATTACCAAGTAATGATAAAAAAAAAATTAACCCTCTGAGTGCCACAAGGATCCAATGCATTGCTTTGCAATGCGCTGGAGACCCCTGTGGCACTCTCAGGGTCCCTCTGTTTGTGGACATATATATATTTTTTTTTACTAAGACCTCATTTGGGAGGGATCAGGGGGTCCTTATGCCCCTCAATGAGGTATATAATAAAAAAAAAAAAATTAAAACACAAATTAACCCTGTGTGTGCCACTAGGAGGGGAGTTCAATGCCGACCCCCTTCCTGTGGCACACACAGGACTTTTTATCAACACTGGTAGTCACAGATCTCCCATACACACTATCAAACACTGCCCCACCATCCTTGCTCCTCTGCTCATACCCACACACACTGCCTAATCCCTCACCCTCCCACATACTTTGTTACACGTGTAGTCACAGGTCCGCACGTACACCGTCTGACGCCCTAGCTTCTTTCATCTGTTAGCCATAAAATCACACATACACTGTTTGCTTTACAATTTCTGTTTCACTGGTAGCTACGCTCCTGTAGCGTAAATTGGTATGTCAACCCACAGCAGTGGGGTACCATTTTTCTTAGGCTGGCAAGAAGTCCTCCTAGGAAATCCCACGCCATTGAACCATTTTAGTATCTTTGAAGTGACTGATGTGTAAAACAATTTTTTTTTTCCTGTAGCACCACATTCTGGAAATAGTTGTGCCAACTAACTTAGGGGTAAAAAGGCAAGTGACCCCTCATTAGATGTGGCAGGTTGTCTTCTTTCCAAAATGGTATGGTTTATCTACCTTTTCTTCAATTCTGAAGGTGTTATAGTCATTTTCGTACAGGCAAGTCAGGTTTGAGAAAATGTTAGAAACATCAGAGGTTGTAGTAGGTGTAGTTTTCTACTTCTAGCACCCCCTAAGGTAGTTCAACTCATACCAATGGGGTGTCATTTGACTCCTAAGAGCACAAGCAAACAAATGCAGTTGAAAATTCCATGGTTTTCACAGCGCTCCATACATTTGAAGGGGCAGAAATGTAAAAAAATGCAATTTTTTTCCTATATCACCTCCTTCTGGAAACATTTATGCACACCAGTATTGGGGTAAGAAGGCAAGTGACCCCTCATTAGATGCGGCAGGTTGTCTTCTTTCCAAAATGGTATGGTTTATCTACCTTTTCTTCAATTCTGAATGTGTTATAGCCATTTTTGTACAGGCAAGTCACATTTGAGAAAATGTTAGAAACATCAGAGGTTGTAGTAGGTGTAGTTTTCTACTTCTAGCACCCCCTAAGGTAGGTCAACTCATATCAATGGGGTGTCGTTTGACTCCTAAGAGCACTAGCTAATGAATGCAGTTGAAAATTCCATGGTTTTTACACAGTTCCATACATTTGAAGGGGCAGAAATGTAAGAAAATGCCTTTTTTTCCACTAGCGCCACCTCCTGGAAGCATTTGTGCATACCAGCCTTTGGGTAAGAAGGCACGTGACCCCTCATTAGCTGCGGAAGGATGTTTTCTTTCCAAAATGGCATTGTTTCTCTACCTTTTCTGCATATCTATTATGGTTATAACCATTTTAGTGCAAGCAGATATTTTCAAAAACAAAAGTGTCAGGTTTACGTACGTGTTCCTAGCACCCACATATTGTATGTTAACCCACACAAATAGGCTACCATTTTTCTCATGTTGGTAGCAGGTACTGAATACAGCAGGAAATGTTATGGTTTTCAAAGATTTTAGTATCTTTGAAGTGGTGGAAATGTAAAAAAACATGTATTTATTCCCATAGCGCCACATTTTGGAAATATTTGTGCACTTCAGCACAGGGGGTAGAAAGGCAAGTGACCCCTCAATTGATGCAGGAGAATGTCTACTTTCCAAAATGGTATACCTTTTATACCTTTCCTTCATGTCTCTAACAGTTATGGACATTTTAGTACAAGCCGCCATTTTCGAAGAAGCAAACATGTAGGTGTAGTGATGTGCTTCTGGCACCCCTAAGGTAGGTCGACTCATTCCAGTGGGGTGTCATTTTTCTCCTAAGAGCACTAGCTAATGAATACAGTTGGAAATGCTATGGTTTTCACAAATTTCAGTACATTTGAAGGGGCAGAAATGTAAGAAAATGCCTTTTTATTTCATTAGCGCCACCTTCTGGAGGCATTTGTGCACTCCAGGCTTGGGGTAACAAGGCAAGTAACCCATCATTAGATGCGGCAGGGTGTCTTCTTTTCAAAATGGTATGGTTTGTGTACCCTTTCTTCACTTCTGTAGTTGTTATAACCATTTGGGTACAGACAAGTAATGTTTGAGAAAATGTTAGAAACATTTCAGGTTGTAGTAGGTGTCGTTTTGCACTTCTAGCGCCCCCTGAGGTAGTTGAACTCATACCAATGGGGTGTAATTTTTCTCCTAAGAGCGCTAGCTAATGAATACAGTTGGAAATGCTATGGTTTTCACAAATTTCAGTACATTTGAAGGGGCAGAAATGTAAGAAAATGCCTTTTTTTTTCATTAGCGCCACCTTCTGGAGGCATTTGTGCACTCCAGGCTTGGGGTAACAAAGCAAGTCACCCATCAATAGATGCGTCAGGGTGTCTTCTTTTCAAAATGGTATGGTTTGTGTACCCTTTCTTTACTTCTGTAGTTATTATAAACATTTGTGTACAGACAACTAATATTTGAGAAAATGTTAGAAAAATTTGAGGTTGTAGTAGGTGTCGTTTTGCACTTCTAGCGCCCCCTGAGGTAGTTAAACTCATACCAATGGGGTGTCATTTTTCTCCTAAGAACACTAGCTAATGAATACAGTTGGGAATGCCATGGTTTGCACAAATTTCAGTACATTTGAAGGGGCAGAAATGTAAGAAAATGCCTTTTTTTTCCATTAGCGCCACCTTCTGGAGGCATTTGTGCTCTCCAGGCTTGGGGTAACAAGGCAAGTCACCCATCATTAGATGCGGTAGGGTGTCTTCTTTTCAAAATGGTATGGTTTGTGTACCCTTTCTTCACTTCTGTAGTTGTTATAACCATTTGTGTACAGACAAGTAACGTTTGAGAAAATGTTAGAAACATTTCAGGTTGTAGTAGGTGTCGTTTTGCACTTCTAGCGCCCCCTGAGATAGTTGAACTCATATCAATGGGGTGTCATTTTTCTCCTAAGAGCGCTAGCTAATGAATACAGTTGGACATGACATGGTTTTCACAAATTTCAGTACATTTGAAGGGGCAGAAATGTAAGAAAATGCCTTTTGTTTTCATTAGCGCCACCTTCTGGAGGCATTTGTGCTCTCCAGGCTTGGGGTAACAAGGCAAGTCACCCATCATTAGATGCTGCAGGGTGTCTTCTTTTCAAAATGGTGTGGTTTGTGTACCCTTTCTTCACTTCTGTAGTTGTTATAACCATTTGGGAACAGACAAGTAATGTTTGAGAAAATGTTTGAAACATTTGAGGTTGTAGTAGGTGTCATTTTGCACTTCTAGCGTCCCCTGAGGTAGTTGAACTCATACCAATGGGGTGTCATTTTTCTCCTAAGAGCGCTAGCTAATGAATACAGTTGGAAATTCCATGGTTTTCACAAATTTCAGTACATTTGAAGGGGCAGAAATGTAAGAAAATGCCTTTTTTTTCCATTAGCGCCACCTTCTGGAGGCATTTGTGCACTCCAGGCTTGAGGTAACAAGGCAAGTCACCCATCATTAGATGCGGCAGGGTGTCTTCTTTTCAAAATGGTATGGTTTGTGTACCCTTTCTTCACTTCTGTAGTTGTTATAACCATTTGTGTACAGACAAGTAATGTTTGAGAAAATGTTAGAAAAATTTGAGGTTGTAGTAGGTGTCATTTTGCACTTCTAACGCCCCCTGAGGTAGTTAAACTCATACCAATGAGGTGTCATTTTTCTCCTAAGAGCACTAGCTAATGAATACAGTTGGAAATGCCATGGTTTTCACAAATTTCAGTACATTTGAAGGGGCAGAAATGTAAGAAAATGCCTTTTTTTTATTAGCGCCATCTTCTGGAGGCATTTGTGCACACCAGGCTTGAAGTAAGAAGGCAAGTTACCCCTCATTAGATGCGGCAGGTTGTCTACTTTTCAGAAATATATAGTTTTATATAGTTATTCCACTGTTTTAGGGTAGTTTTACCACAAAAACCCTAGAATGCGCATATTAGTTTATAAAGTTGAAAATGTCATTTTGCGCTGCTGGTGATTAGGGCTCTACGCTAGCCATGGATGTAGGTAAAACTATACAAATTTGGTATTTTTTTACTCGGGGGACTTGGGGCTTTTTCAAATAATTGAAACTTTTTCAATCAAGGTAAATGTTTTTGATACATATTATGTGATTTTAGGAAAATTAGTATATTTTCACTTTTTTTTGTCATTATGACATCATAGCTTTTTGCACGATGTAAAATTCTCTTCATGTAAGGTACCACGAGAAAGCTCAATTAGTTCTGAAAAAAACAATATATAGTTTTCCATATTTAACTAAAAATCCCCAGAGGAAATCAAGCATAAACAGAAGGATAGCAAAAATGCTGAAAAAGTGTCTGGCCTGCAGGGTACAGGAAATGGCACAAGCCTCTGGCACTGAAGGGGTTAAGCCATCACCCAAGTAATCAACCATTTAGGAAATACAATTAGAAGGTGTGTAAATATATAGTAGTTTTATTTTTTAAAAACCAACAAATGTTTTATTTTTTCAGAAATGCAAGGTATAATTTTAATAATGATATATGGCGACCGTAATTTGCAGTCCTGTATTATATATTTCTATATTTCAATATTATTATTATTAAAATTATTAATATTTTTCCTTACACTAAATACAAGTGATTTTCCTTAGCTAAATCCTGATAATGATATTAGATAAAAAAATTAAAGCAATGATAGTTTACACTTAATTATATAATAATCAAATATTTGATTTTCATTGTATGCATTTAAAATTTAGAATCACATTGTGATAGCTACAGTACATGGTGGTTCAATGCAATAAATCGTTCAATATTTTTTTCTTTACTTCAGTGACATAATACTAGATAAATATACTGCAAACATAATTGAAGATGTCATGTATTTGATAGAAAATGCACATTTTCCAATTTCCTGCTGTCTGGATTCAATATGATGTTTGTCAGTAAAATAGAAGTAACACAAACACATATAAATGAACACTTTTTAAGAAGGTGTCATAGTTTTAAAAAATTCCAAAAAAATTTAAGATATTTAACTCTTGGACAATACAGAGTACTTCAATGCATTTGGAAATTTCTCTGGACCCAAAGGAATGAACTAACTTCTTTTTATTTCATCACACTACTCCCAAATGTTTAGGATTCAGTGCATAATAATATTTTATCAAAATAAGATGTTGGTAGTCGTAGTATTATCAGCATAATTGAACATGCAAATTACATTTTATTCAATATATTTTCATAACTATTGATGTTATTCACTAACATCTAGCCACAGTATACAAATTAAATTCAGTTAAAGAAAATGATGTTTTCTTTTATTATTTAAAAAAAATTATATATTCCAACTCTGATTGAGGAAATACAAAAATACAATGCTTAATCACTGTGAGATTCGCAAAATGGTTTAATACAAATAAACTGCACTAGAGAACCCTTTATGCATTAATTAACTCTCTATGCAGTTAGCATTATTTATGCAGCAGAGGGCATAGGAGTAGGCTTGTATTTGATGTGGATTTGCAAATGGGCAAATGCTAATATGAAAAAAGTTTCATTTTTTATTCTGTTATTTCTACAGAATAATAGTGATACCTTTTTTTTCAGAAGTTTCCACAGGACAGGGACAGATGCAATTGTTTTCTCAATATTACAACTGGAGCTAGGTCCAGGAGCACTGGTGGTAAATGGAACAGGAACAGCACCGCATGAAGAAACTAGTTCCGCTGCTGGGCATGTTTGTCTTTGGCACAATAGCCCTCTCATCAACATCAAGCTGAATACCAGAAAAATCTGAAAAAGTTCATCAAGCAAAGTTAAACCTACTTAATTCAATCTTCTCATATGCACTCTGAAATCCATTGACATAACGCACACATGCACTCACGTGCACAAATGCATACAATTAGCCACACTTGTACATATACAGATTCAATCACCAACATTGTCACTGGAAGATCAGAGTGAACATGGCCTTCCCATGAGAATTCCTGTGGGGGTGTGAAACAGGCCATATTCCACCTATTCCTTCACAGTACAAAATAATTTGCTCATCCCTGCTTAATACCAGTGAAGGATTTGTGCTCTTATCATCAAAACAATAACTCTTGTAATGACTGTATTGTTTCTTGATGAAGCTAATACCCACTTATTGTTTGTGATTTTAGTTTGCAGATATTGACTTAAAGAGCTGAGCAAAAATCAAGAGGTCATGTATTCTCACTAAAACAAAGATGGATTTTGTTGCAGCATTAACAGTAAGGTTTTGGAATTCTTTGTCTTGTTAAGCTGTGTTTGTGGATACTGTGGATGCTTTCAAAAAAGTATTAGATATATTTTTATCTTAGAACAATACTGAAATATTATTATAGCTGTTTTCAGTGCAGTTGGGATGTTGATATAGGAAAATATCTGACTGATTTTTGCAAAGAGGATGGATTTTTTCCACACTTGGGGCTTATTTGGAAATGACTTCAATAGTTTTTTTTTTTTTTTTTGCCTTTCTCTAGTTCAAGAATAGGGATGGGCGAAAAATGTTGCCTCAAACTGAAATTGCCTAATAATGGCACTTGCCGCTTGTCGAATAATTTCCTGCAAAAAGTGCTGATTTTCTGTTTTTTTCACCTAGTTCATACCATTGAAATCAATGAGATATTTGAATACACACAACACATAATAAATATTATTTTATTTCCCAAACCACGTAAATCAATGGGAAACTTTCTAGCCACTGAAAAATTGGCGGGGAATTTTAGCCAAAGGGAGAAAAAAGTGGAAATTTTAATCGCTGTTTTAAAAGCAGATTTTCTCAAGAAAAAGCAGACAATAACATGTTTTTTGCAGAATTTCTCGAGGGAACGCAGCGACAACTTTCACTCACCCCTATTCAAGAAGAATGATATAGCACAGGCTGAACTTGACTTACTCCATTCATCATCATCATCATCATCAACTATGTTATTATGTCACTATAATTATTAATTAATAAACATCCAAAAGCTTCTTCAAAATTAACTGGGTGCTCTCTAACAGGGGAGGGCTGGCCTGGGGGGCAGGGGTTAATGCCCCCCTAGGCTGGTTATATGTCTGGGCCAGTGAGCCACTGCCTTAGTCAATCTCAAGCTTGCTGCTGTAAATGGAGCTACACTAATGATACCACAGAGCTTACAACTGAAATGGAGCTACACAAATGATTCCAATGAGATATAATTCAAATACTGCTACACATATAGCATAACCCTTTTCACTTGTAAGCTCTATAGTATTAATAGTGTAGATTTAATTAAATTGTAAGCTCTGTAGTATCAGTAATGTAGCCCCGTTTCAACCGTAAACAGAATGGAATCACTTGCCTTACTTCACAACATGAATGCCAGTTTTAAAATTACCAAATAGAAATGAGCTGGGACTGTGGGCTTAAACAACAGTAGAAATTGGGCTCTTGCATTTGCCCCCCTGAGCCACAAGTTTCCAACTCTCCCCTGCTATCTAGGGAATATAGGCAAATAGATTTACACATTAACCCTTTGAGCACCAGAGGGGTACGGAATGCATTGCAAAGCAATGTGTTCCGTACCCCTCTGACACTCAAAGGGTTAAAGACCAAAGTGGTTCCTTTAAAAATAATCCTTAGAACAAAGCACACTAAGTAAAAATAAAGTGCTATTCTTAACATTTAAACTGTACTGTTCATAAGTAGTTAATTTTCATACTGGCTTGTAGCAGCTGATTTTCTTTTTCATTGCAACAAATGCTCTTGTATGAGAATGGTAGACAAGTAATGAATCACTCACCCTCCCAGTGGAGGAGCTGCTCAGTGCAAATGGAAGTGAAATACAGAGTTCAAAAGGTAGTACGGAAGTAAGTTAATAGTTAACCCATTGTGTGCAGCAGAATAAAGTAGCTGAACCTGAGAACATTTCTGTCTTTGGAATAAGCAATGGTTGGAAGAAAGTGACACAAGTCTGCTCCTGGTGCAGTTACTTCACATGTGTCAGTAGGTGATTTTCCTAAGGAACACAGTAATACATTGTCTTTCCCCAGTACAGAGCTGTTTTTATATTTACAATTAATACTACACTTAGAGACTTTTCCTGTTATGTGCGCTGTTTTGAGTTTTCCCAGATGTCTTTTACCTGCAGTGGACAAGGCCACTGATAACCTCAGTCTGCAGCACTCTCAACAAAGTACTAAGAATACTCAAATAATTAATTCATCTGTCTATTGGAACTTCATCAATCATCCCATCCCATCTTCATTTCCTCTTCGCATCATCATCAATTCCATACAAACAACTGGTAACTTTTTAATTAACGGTGAACTAACTGCTTTTTTCTATATTAAACCATTTCTGAAATACTCACCCAATCTATTATCCTTGAGTATTAACCTCTAGAAGGATTTTATTCTTTTCTAATTCTATTTTCATTTTACTTTTTTTATATATATTACTAACAGAGGTCGTGAGACACGTAGCGCTGAACCAGCAAGTAAATATTTTGTTGTACCTCGTTATACTGGCCCATTCCAGATATTCAAGGTCCTATCCCGGTGACCTATTCTTTAATTCTACCTCCTTGTTAGGGACCAGGACCAGACAGACACAAAAATGTAAAATGCAAACCACCTTTATTTAAATAACAAAAGCAAATCAAGCAAAATCAGGATCCAGAAGCATAAACAAAAAGACAAGCTGAGGTCAGGAACCAAGACAGGTACTCAGCCAAACCAGGGTCAGGAATACAAAGATCAGTGATGTCAGGAACAAGTCAGGAGTCAGGAGCCAGAAGGGACGTCAGAGGAAGCCAGATCATGCACAGGTAATCAGGAACTCAGTAGAATGCTCTTGCAGCCAAAAGCAGACACAAGGGCAAGAAGGAAGTGAGCCAAGCTGCTTTAAATACCCTGAGAGGTCAGGTGAGTAATCTCAGCTGATTCAGCCTGACCCAGGAGAGGGAATGAAGCAGCAATCAACAATAGAGCACTAGATTATCTCCGGCAGCAAACATTGACAGTACCCCCCTCAACGACCCCACCCCCCGCAGGTCAGGACCAGTTCTGAGGGGAAAGCGTGCATGGAAGGCACTAAGGAGTGCAGGGGCATGCACATCCGAGGCTGGAACCAACATCACTTAATTCGACTTTATGTTTCTTATATAGGTCGAGTTGAGTGATACATCACTTAATTCGACTTTATGTTTCTTATATAGGTCGAGTTGAGTGATATCAATGAGTATGTCTTGCATGACATTATTTATCCAGTTTTGATGTCGGCTTTTTAAAGTGATATAGCACCCCTAACAATTTCTTGAAGGCAAGCCGGAAAAGCCCCGGCAGTACATCATGAGTCCCATTAAGCACTGCTTGATATATTTTAATTTGCATTGAGTTGTTTTATTGTTTAATAAAAGTTAAGTTTTAATGATAACATGTGATACTATACTCCTTAAAGGAATATACCATAGTGAATATTTATATTTGTGACTGAGTGCTAGTACAGCAGGGTTCTTCTTATTATTTTTTTCTTCTGGAACCAAATGGGGTCAAGGAGTGACTTCAGTAAACATTTATAAACCAGTGGTTTCAGCAGCAAGACATGGAACACATTGTGTATCCATACATTGGGAGGTCTAGCATAGGCCACTAGGTACACCAGTCGTAGGATATGGAAAGGCCCCACAAAACAGGGAGCCAATTTCTCAAAGGCCACTCAGAGGTGGAGATTTCTGGAGGACAACCAGACCCTCTCCCCGACCTGGTAGGAAGGTGTGGGTAGGTGTTTACAATTAGCCTGGAACTCCTGGGATTGTTGCAAGCATCGCAGTGACTTCTGGACATGCACCCATGTGGAACGGATCTGCTGGAGATGATCCTCCAGTGCTGGAATCCCTTGGGGAGTGAACCAATCTGGAATCATGGAAGGTTGATACCTGTAATTCACCATGAAGGGGGAGAGCCAGGTACAAACTGAGACTGCACTGTTATGAGTAAACTCTGCCCAAGGTAGCAGGTCCAACCAGTTATTCTGATAGTCCGATATGCAGCACCGCAGGAATTGCTCCAAGTCCTGATTAGCCCTTTCCTCGGCCTCATTCTATTGTGAGTGGTATGCCGAGAAGAAAGAGAGTTGGATACCAAGTTGCTCACAGAAGGTTCTCCAGAATCTCGTGACAAACTGGCTACCCCGGTTGGAGATTATGACTTTGGGAACCCTGTGTAGCCGATAGACCTCTTTGATCAAGACTGTAGCCAACTCTTTAGCAGATGGGAGTTTTTTGAATGGTATGCAGTGGATCATCTTAGAGAATCGGTCAACGACCATGAGGATGACTGTGCTACCGTTGGACAGAGGGAGGTCAACAATGAAGTCCATGGCAAGGTGTGACCATGGCTTCTCTCCATTGGGTATGGGTTGAAGAAGGCCCACTGGAAGGTGACGGGGTGATTTGGTCTATGCACAAACTGGACAGGCAGTGATAAAGGAAGCAATATCACTGTTCTGGCCACCATAAGTTCTGGCCATCATAAGAGACGGGAAACCGACCAGAGAAGCTGGTTCTTTCCGGGATGCCCTGTTGACTTCATATTAAGGTAGGTTGAAAATACCTTGGTACAGAGGTTAACAGGTACAAAACAGCACCCAGAGGGAGTCTCAGCAGGTGCATCTGCTTGGGTGGCCCGTATTCTCTCCCTGAGGGGTGATGTTATGCTGGTACGTATGGTGGACAGTATTAGGTCCAGCGGAATACTAGTATCACGGTCCCCGTGTCTTTCTGTCAATCTGACATGATTTGCCTGTGCATTGGTGGAGACTGATTGGCCCGCCCAGGATGTGCCGTTATATGCTGGAGCTTGGGCAATTGTCAGTTGCCCTTTCGTGGTGTTCCTGTTGCTGCGCCTTGTTGCCATATTCCAGTGTCTCCTGTGTACCGACCCGGCTAGTCTGACTCTGCTCCTGATTCTGCTCCGTGAATTGACCCGGTTCTGGCTGACGACCCTGCTCCGTGATTTGACCCGGCTCTGGCTGACGACCCTGCTTCGTGAATTGACCCGGTTCTGGCTGACGACCCTGCTCTGTGATTGATTCCGGCCTGTCTGCTGTTCCAGTACTGCTCCGGTTCTGCCTGCTGTTCCGGTTGCCATTCCGGCCTGTCTGCTGTTCCGGTGCTGCTCCGGTCCTGCCTACTGTTCCGGTTGCCACACCGGCCTGTCCACTGTTCCAGTACTGTTCCGGTCTTGCCTACTGTTACGGTTGCTATTCCGGCCTGCCTGCTGTTCCGGTGCTGTTCCGGCCTGTCTGCTGTTCCAGTTACCGTTCCGGTTCTACCTGCTGTTACAGTGTTCCTGCGTCATTCCAGTCACCTCGGCGACATTCTGAACTGTTTAAGCGACTCACTGTTCCTCTCACTTGTCAGTAGCTGTAGCCTGAGGTTGCTTTGCCTTCTGTTGGCTGCCAAGGTCTCACTTGTGTGCAGAATCATTTAACCCTTGCAGTGCCTGTAGTCTCCGGTCTGGTGCCTCCGATATATCTTGCCAAGCATACATTTTCTGACGTAGCCTTTCCTCTGAGTGCTTCTGTGTGTCTCTTATTCACCATCAGAGCCTTGTCAGTCCATGTTCATCCTCTGGCTCAGGGCCACAGACGTTGAAGGTACATTCCCATTGCACTCCAGAGGGCTTCGGCTCTATTACAGCTTGTGCAGTCACCATCAGTACAGCACCCAAGGGGTGTATGGGCACAATCCAAGTGGCACATGCAGGGTTACTACTTTTCTAGTTAAGGGCGATTTTGGTTCTGATCATTACAGCGTGGCAATAGCACTCCTCTGTAGCCCACGGTGGTGGTACCGGCTCAGCTCTGGACATTGTGCTCTAGTATAACAACTTGAGAGTGTATTCAGTGCAGTTACTCCACTATCCTGCTATTGAGAGACTGTGTTCCAGAGAATGCTATTTATCCTGGGCGTTGGCCAGTCTTGTATATCTCACCCATTTCATTTATTAACCCTTTGGGGGAATACTCCCTATCCATTCAAAGCACCTATCATTATCATTGTGTGCATTCACTTTGTCATTATTGCCATTGTTGCTATTTCTGTGCTGGCCTCTAGGGGCCTTGTTTTATTTTCAATAAAACTGTGTTTTTACTTCATACCCTGGTCTGAGTGTCAGAAAACCGTAACAACTAGGACTAGGAGGGCTCTTCTCCTTAGAACCAGAGAACTGTCTAGATAGGGCATCAACTGGGACATTTTTGGTACCCGGCAAGTATGAGACCACATAATTGAAGCAAGACAAAAATAAGGCCCATCAGACCTGCCTTGGAGACAAACTCTTAGCCTCAGACAGGTATGTGAGGTTTTTATGATCTGTGAGGATTAGGATTGGCATGAAAGTTACCTTGAGCAAATGCCTCCATTCTTTGAGAGCAAGTATTATCACCAGTAACTCATGGTAACCAATTTCATAGTTGCACTCCGCTGGACTTAGCTTTTTTGGAGAACTACCCACACAGATGCAACTGGCTCTCAGGAGTAGGATGTTGAGACAGGAAGGCACCTACTCCTCTCTCAAACTCATTGATCTCAAGCTCGGGATTCAGGTGAGCAAAAATGGGTGCTGCGGCAAAATGCTCTGATGGCCTCCAGAGACCATTGAGTGGAGTTACCGCCTTTTTTGGTCATGCCGGTAAGGGGTTTCACTATAGAGGAAAAATTTCAGATACATTTCCTGTAGTAGTTAGTGAACTCGAGGAAACATTGAAGAGAGCAGAGACCTACAGGTTACGACCACTTGAGAACAGCCAAGAGTTTCTCAGTGTACATAGCAAAACCAACGAGGTGTTCATAATGTCAGCTCCTGGTATTAAATGTGTTTTTCCATTTGTGGCCCTCCTTTAACCTTACCAAATTATACGCCTCTCACAGGTCAAGCTTAGTAAACACCTTGGACCCTTTCAATCGATCGAACAGCTTGGTAATAAGTGGAATAGGGTAGGTGTTTTTAATCGTGATACAGTCTTTTTCTTCACGAAGAAGAATCCGGCCCAAGCGGGAGAGGAGGATTTGTGGATGAACCCCAGGGACAGCACACCTGCAACATACTCGTCCATGGCATTCTTCTCCATGACAGAAAGAGGGTAGACTAGACCTTAAAGAGGTATGGCACCCGGTTGCAGTTCAATGGTACAATCATATGGACGGTGAGGTGGGAGCTCACCAGCCCGGTCCTTATCGAATATGTCTTGGAACTCTTGGTACTCTTCAGGCAACAAAGAGACCGGGGATGTGGTTAGCACCTTCATCACTTTTGCTAGGCATGTCTTGCAACAGTTGGGTGACCATGCCATGACTTTGGCCCTTGCCCAATCAAAAGTGGGATTGTGTTTGCACAACCAAGGATAACCCAGGACCACAGGATATTGAATGGATCACCTGGAATTGTAAGATTTAGTGATGGAGAGCCTCTACAGCCACAGACAAAGGAGTGGTTTTGTGGGTGACCTGCGGCAGCTGTAGGGGTCTGCTATCAATCGCCTCAATGGCAAATGGAGTGGTACAGAGCTGCAATGGAATGTAGTGTGTCTGGGTGAAGGCACTGTCAATAAGGAGGCCCACTGCACTGGAGTCAATAAGTGCCTCTGTAATAATGGAAGACTTACCCCAGGAGAGTCCATTGGAGACTAGTGATTTATCCTTCTGGATAGCCAGGGACGCTGAGAAGCCACCTAAGGTCTGTCCCCTTAGGTGCAGGCATTTCACGGATGTGTGGGGCAAGGTTGCAGCAGATGCCTTGCCTGCAGGAGCAGTAACGGAGACACGCAACTGAGCACTGCCATGACAGGACAGACTGGGCAACTGATCAACTCGCCCTGAGGTCGCAACCAACCGGGAGCGTCACAAATGACTGATCGATAGGAATGTCGCCAAGGCGACACAGAGGCAGTCAGAGCACGAACGGCAACCAAGCTGGGTCGAATCACGGAGCAGGAACGTCAGCCAAGCCGGGTAGGTACAAGGAGCAGGAACGTCAGCCAAGCCGGGTCGGTACACAGGAGCGGGAACGTCAGCCAAACCGGGTCGGTACGCAGGAACATCAGCCAAGTTGGGTCGGTACACAGGAGCATGTGCAGAAGAATGGTCAGGCAGTCCAGGGTCAGTTCACAGGCAGGAGACGAGATGCAGAGTAGTCAGGCATGCCGGGTTGGTACACTGGGAAACACTGAGAGCAGGAACAAGCACTGGTATAGGAACACCACGAAAGGGCACCGGAGGAATGCCAGAGCCCAGTATATAAAGGCCATACTGGGAGGGACAAGCACAGAATAGCCAACAGGAGTAAAGCACAGTGTAGACTGACAGAAGGTCGCAAGGGGAGCACGGGCACCGTGATAATGTGGCAGCACTGGTGACGGAGGAAAAAGTAAGATTGAGCAAAGCCCCCTTTGTACCTGATGGGCTGATGCCAGTTCCACTGTGAGGGAGTTTTGTACAGAGACAGCCTTTATATATGGTCAGTCTCTGTTCAAATGGACAGCTATTTCCTGCATATGCACCTCCCAGCCAATCAGCTTCAAGCAGGTTCCTCTAATTCCCAGCTCGAAGATGATTGGCTCGGAGGTGCATAAGCACACATCCCAGCCAATAGCTGTGAATCATTTTGAACAGAGACTGCCCATATATAAAAGCAGTGTTCAAAATTCCCTCACAGTGGAATGGGAATCAGCCACCTCAAGTACAAAGAGCTCTGCTCAGTCTTACTATCACTGCTGCCACTACTGCAAACAGTGGCAGAGAAGAATAAAAGGGTACATAGACAGAACAGAAGAAGAAAGAAAATGGAGAGGAAGAAGATAGAAGAAGGAAGATTGAAGAAGATGGGAAGTAGCTGACCAGGGTGCTGAAGGCCACGCTCTATATCTGGATTACTGGTAAGTGTTACTTTGCAGGGGCTTTTACTTTACAACTTAGATGGATTAACCCTGTCAGTACCAGTGGTGTAAGAATACCCCACTGGCACTCATAGGGTTAGTTCTACTAACCCTGGACACATTTTTCATACTTTGGATATATTGATATGGGGCTTAGGGCCCCCATATCAATATAGCCACTGGGGACTTTTTTTTACACTTTCAATAGATGTGTCAGCAGTTATACGTTGCTTTAAGGGACTCTTTGCCCCAAAAAACTGGGTGCAGATTTTCCCATGATAAAAGAGATGCCTTAGCACATCTCACTGTCTAACGCAGTCAACTAAATAGGGAATTCAGTTTTTTGTAGTAAGTTCCTATTTGGTCAATTGACTGCTGACTTTAGTTGCCAGTTCTTCATATCAAGATAACTGAATTTTTTACCGCACCTGAAAAGCTGCCGTTTTTTTTTTTTGCCTAACGAGGTCTTTTAAATTCAGACTTTAGTCTTTGAAACCTATGCACACAATTGGGGAAATTCTGGGATTCTTTCTTTTTACTCATATCCTGCAACTGTTGCTTTCTTTGTATATACAGAAGAAAATAATATGTTTACAGTGTCATCCAAAGCCTTATCCTCATGAATTAATTTGCATGTCTCAGTTTAAAGAGGATCAATATCTACCATAATATTTTTGCCATTTATATACTTGTAAAATATTTTAGGATTTTTTTTGTTCTCTTTTGCAATACTTTTCTCATTGCCCCAAAGGGAAAAGACAGACCTTCGCTTAGGGGTGGGAGAAAAGTCAGAGAAATTTCCTGCAGGAATTTACACAAAAAAATACTGATTTCCTGTTTGTTTCACAAAAATTCCTGCCCACACAAACTACATACAATTTTCTCCTTTTCTTAATTGCCAATAAATTTCCTATAATAATGTTGCCATTTTTCAACTATGTTTTCCCACAGAAATATTACTTCTTCTGAGGGCTGAGGTGGAGAAATACATTGATGAAAGTAAAAGTGTTGTGTCCTACAGCAACAAATGTCTCGAAACAATTATTAGCAGGCTGAGTGCCTTTGCCCTTTTCCCACAACACTAACTTCCTGCTTAAGTAACACTGGCCCAGCCATCCTTGAAAAAAGTACAGCTTGGGATATTCTAGCTGAGTGAAACACATACCATCAGTTCTTTTACCCCTCTGCTTTCAACAAAAGAAAAGGGCAGAATGTCAACGTCAACATTTTGTCAAGTTTACTATTCCATAGGCGTAGTTTTGCATTATTTTTGTCTAACTTTATTGCTTTAAAGCCATCACTTGTGGGAATCTCAGAGTCATACTCCTATGCAGCAGGAGCAGAACATCTTGACACACTCTCTGACACATCATCAGCACTTCTATTGTGTACCCCAGAACCCAGGGAATGTTTAGGAGTACTTTTGCTGCTGCTGCTAGTTCTGGCACCTCTGATCTGTTGATGGTGTGTCTCCCAGTTAGATCTGTGGTTGTACTTTAGGGTGGATCTCATTGAGGAGGTGCCTAGGTGTGAGCCCACTTTCCCCTGCTCATGTGCTTCTTACACAGACAACAGATGGCAACTTGCTTAGCTTTTGGATCATTCATAGTGAAACAATTGTACTACTTCTGAGTGTCAAAGGTGAAGCACTTCCAGAGGCAACAGAGACACTCATAGCTATGGTTGTGGATGTTAATATCCTGTGTTGTTTTTGTTGTAGTTGGTTGCTCAGTACTAGTGTGTGTGTGTGTGTGTGTGTGTGTGTGTGTCTAAGTGGAGCTTTGAATTGGAAACTGTGATGATGCTGATGATGACTGACAGAATTACTGTGTATTTTTGGGTATCTTTGCTTGTTCAGGATTAGAATTTGTAGACAGGGACAGTGCTCATTTTCAATGGTAGAAGACTGAGCTTTTGCCTTTCACCTAACTTTGTATCCATGTCATCATCTCTCTCACTCTCAACATCATCTGTACCTGAAGAAGAAGGGGAGGACTCTGGTGGGATGTATTCTAGATCTACATCATCAGTCATAATGTGGTTATCCTCAGCATCTCCTGCCATTTATTGTCCACTACTTGTATATTCCCCTAAGCTTTTAAAGGTCTCAAACAATTTATTTTTACTTTTATTTTCACAATGTTCTCTACTACTTTCAGGACAGGTGTTTTTGTGCTTGTTTGTCTCACTGTCAGATGCAGCAGTTGGTTGAGCTGCTACACTAGAATGTGACTCAATTTTGTCTTCAGTGTTCTTAGATTATTTTTTTATCAGCACTGGTGGTGGAACTTTTGGTGGGACTAACCACATCACCAATCTTTATTGCATATGCTGCAGCAACCATGGCTGCAGTCAGTTTTTGCACTACCACTTTACTCACATGTCCCTGCACTGCTCCTACTCATTTCCCCCTCCCCCTGCCCTTGTGAATTTGCTGGACATTACTGAACTACCGTGTGAGTTTTTTTTACTGTAAAGTACACAATACAACTGATGGAGAGTGATGCATTGGCTTTCTACAGAATACTCAATCTCATCTAGTATCCATCTGCCTCAGTTACACAGCTCACGAAAGGGTCCCTGTCACCTATTAATTTTCATTTTTCAATTGTTTGCCACCTATCACTATCAACATAAAAATCTAAAAAAAAAAACAAAACAAAAATCCTGTTCAACTACTTATTTACCCAGACTTCCCCAGCACAGAGATAATAATAACCAGATCAGGAAAGAACCTGGATCACAGCTGCCTTTGTTTTTCCAATTAGTCACAAAAATTGTTGGCATATTTGGAGTCAACCACCTTTGCTCCCTTCTCACACCCCTGGATATGACTAACACAAAGATAATAACAGCCAAATCGGGAAGGAACTTGGATCACAGCTGCCTGTCTCTTCCCAGTTAGTCCCACAGAATTTTGAGGTATTTAGGTACATCTCCTAAGATAAAAGACTCAGAAAAAATAAAGAATCCTCCCTGCCACCAGCTTACTGTATTCAGTGGGAGAGAATGTCTTCATATGCTCCCTGATAATCTGCATATGATTGCTCTCCACCACATTACCTTGTGTGATCTGCTCAATATACATTGTGCAATGGGAGGACTTGAACTACCAGATCCTTCTCATCTACTGATTCACTAGGAGCTTGTGGGGGAGGTAACAGAATCAAAGGTGGTACACCATAGGAGGAGGTAGAAGCTCTTGAGCATGCTGGGAAGGAACCATGGGTACATTTTCCTGCACCCGACTACTAACACAAGAACACAATAACAAAGCAGGTTTTATTCTCATCATCAAATGTCCAGCCTGGGTTTCTCTTGTCTTCCTCTGTGATTTTCAGTCCTGTTCTTTGTGCCCTTTGAGAAAGACAGAGGAGACAGCAGATCTTGTTTTTGTTTTTGTTTTTTTTTGGGGGGTCAACTTTTGCATGATTAACATAAACTTTGTGGTGTCTATGATGCATGTACTTTAAGAAGACAGATGTGACAAGGTGTGCCCCCTCCTTTCCTCTTTCACTGCATCACACACATAGTGCACAATGCAGTCACTGATGACTGCACTGTTACTGCCCCAAGAGAACAATATTTCCACATCAATGATTTTAGTGTGGGGGAGGTAAAAAGAATGACCTTCGACTTCATCTCCAGAATCACCTTCACTGGCTTGGACAGGTGATGCTGTGGCCTCAGCATTATCACTAAAGCTAATACCAGTAGTAGTGGTGGCAAGTGGAACCTGTCCTAGACTCATATCACAACTTGAACATGTCTATGGTGGTCTGTGGCCCACTAGCCCTCTCATCATTATTCTATTGCTCTGACATGAATGCCTGACTCTGATGACTCAGTATTAGGAATTACAGTATCAGCAAACTAAAGAATATCACTACTGGTGGTGGCAGTGATGCCCATCCCCATCTGTATTTTATTTTCCCATCCCTTATTGATTTCTGCCAAAAACACTCTCATAGTCTCCTCCATACCAGCCACTCCATCATCATCATCACACTCATGACTCCCACCACCAGTCTCTTGCTGGTATTTGGGACTGATTGATGATGAAAAGTGTGACTGAAGGTCCGCTGCTGTCAAACTTGCTATCTCCTCCTCAGAAGAAGGCACACTGGCAGCAATAGTAGCAGGCACAGGCAGCTAACATGTGCTGTTGCACATACTGCTAGCCCATTCTGACTTCTTCAATATATTTCCCCAGCGGGCAATGCTAGGGGAATGGGAATCATTGAGCTAGCATTATGTGGGCTCCTTTTAGTGATGGTGCTGATTACTTCTTCTTCCCCCCTCTGTATCAACAGCATCAGCATAATCAGGGTCCGTACAGCCTCTCCTGCTGGCCATAGTGCTAGTCAGCATGTAAAACAAATTTTAAATGAATCTTTTAATAGTTTTTTTTCTCTCTCTCTCTACCTCTCTCTTACTGCTTCTAGTCTCTTTCTCTCCTAAATCTCACCACACTACATGGCAGTAATTTCTCCTTTTTTATAATATAGAGGAGGAGGAAAGTTTTGCCACTATGAAAATGTAGGCGGGAAATAGAAAAATCCTCACTAGAAATTGCGGTGTTCGTGAAATGAAGGAAAATTCATGGATTATTCAATGGGTGTGAATTCCCACAAAAAAACCCAGAAAATCATGGGTTTTTTTAGAAAATTCCTGCATTAACAAAACTGTTCTACAGTCATTAATAGTATACCCAGCAACACTGAAAATATACTCTGACTGTAACCGATAATAAGGAACATGGTGAGCAGTGTTGTGTGTACATCTATGGATGTGGTGTGATTTAGTATTGTGAACTCACTCAAAAGCCACCCCCCTGTATAGGTTCCATTCTTGAAATTTCTGTGGACTGAGGAGTATTGGAGAATGTAGGAATCATGTGAGCTGCCAGGATACTTTGCATAGGCATTCATAATCCTTATGTTGCTGTCACACACCATCTGCTCGTTCATGGAGTGGAAGTTCTTGTTGATGAATAGCTGTGCGTCACGTGCTGGGGCTTTGATATGGACATGGGTGCAATCTATAGCACCCATGACCCTGGGCATGCCTCCTGTTGCATAAAATCCCTGCTTGAGATGTATCCAGTCCATATTGGTGGTTGGGAAATGTATGTAGGTACTGGCCTTGTTTTGAGGACTGGCAAGACCTGGGCTAGCACTCTGGAGAATGTGGCCTGTGACATGCCAGATGCGCAACCCTCAGTGCACTGGAAAGCGCCACTTGCCATGAAGTTTATGGCACAGAGGAGTTTTTGCAGGCCAGATAGGGCATGGTTGTGGATGTAGATGGGATCCACCTGATCCTTGATGACCTCATACAAGGCAATGATGCTGTGTGGCCTCAACCTGTAGCCATCAATCACCTCATCATCGGTCATTCCAAACATGTTGATCCTTGGGTGGTATACACTGGGCCTTGGTGGTTGTCTACATCCTCCACTGCTGCAGGGGTCCCTGTGGCAGCTGGGGAGCATCCTGTTGCTGTGGAGCATCCTGTTGCTGCAGCTGTGCATCTGCAGGCAGGTGCTGTCCTCCAGGTGGTGATGGGCTCCTGTGTGGCTGTTGAGCCAGAGCCTCCTCACTTGCAACAGGTGAAGGGTGCTGATCAGGTGTGCCTGGGGCTTACTGGTGTTCCCTAGCTCTCGCCCATGCATGCCTTCTCCACAGTCTTCTCATCAATAAGAATCCCAACATACTTTTTGTTCTATCTATCTGTCTCTGTCTGTCTCTCTATCTCCCTGAGTGGAAAACAAACCACAAGTGAGTGTGGTGAGTTGTCCCTTTAAGTACCTGGTAGGGCATTGTGTAGGTGTGGTGATGAGGTGAGAGATGACCAATGGGAAGGTGTTTGTTGTCCGGGTAAGTGTTTGCAGGTGTGTCTGTGTTTTAAAATGTGGTGTGTTCTGATTTTTGTGTCTCTGTCAGCTGCGGGTGTGAAGTTGAGGGGTGCAGGTTGCATCTGGATCATGTGGTGATGTTGCACAGGTGAGCTTGTTTTGTATTGGCAGGTGTCCGTGTTGTGTGATAACTCGCATTGTTCCTTGCCATGTTGTGTTGGGGCTTTTTTTGGGATCCTTGTCCGTGTTGTGTTACTTGTCTTTGTGTGTAACAGTGATTTGTGGTGTCTGTCCATGTTTTTGTGTTATTTGGGCATTGCACAGGTTAACTATTCCATTTACATGCTTGTGCGGTAAGCCTCGTCTGTTTTCCTATGTAACTGGTGTTTTGTTTTGCCCAGTAAGTGTCTAATGGCTAAGGAGAGTGGCTCTTAACTTTTGTCCATTAAGTGTATCTTTTTTTCCACCGTTAACAGAACCGCAAGCCTTTAAATGGCTCTGGGGACTCTCTTGTTCCATGCGTCTCAATGTACGTTAGTCTATTGGCCATAAGGATTTGTGAAATGCCGTTAGCTGTTCTTAACATGGACCTTTGAATGGCTTACAAGACGTTAACGCACCCATTAGTGTTTTTTTTTTTTTACTAATGTCTGCCTTTAAATCTACACCCTAGTCTCTTTCAGACATTGACATTCAGTAATGGAAGACTGAGCCTTTGCCTTTCAGTTAACTGGTCATGCCATCATCTCTATCTTCATCAGTAACTAAAGAAAAGGAGGATGATGCAGATATATATTGCACGTCTACATCATCATCATCATCAGTAATTAGGTCAGCCACCCCAGCTGCCTCTTCCACAGTACTTTTATATTCCTCTAGGCTTTTCGAATTCTCATATGATTTACTTTTCCCCTTTGAGGGACTTTCACATTTGCTACTACTTTCAGGACTGGTGTATTTGTGCTTCTTTGTTTCACTATCAAATGTAGCAGATGGTTGAATTGTTAGCCTGCTACACCTTCTTGCACTATGCCATGAACACTTGAATGTGACTTGTTGTCTTCAGTGATTTTAGATGGTTTATTAATATTACTGTTGCTGGTGGTGGTGGAACTGTTGTTGGGACTTCAACAAGCTGAATCCTCCTCAGGAGGAGAGGGATCATATAATTTATTGCACACACTATAGCAACCATGTCTGCAGTCAGTTTTTGTACTACCAATTTATTGACACACAGTTCCTAATCCTTTAACCCAACTGTACCACTTGTGCCTTTTCTGGGCATTACTCAACTACTGTGTGTATTTTTACTGTAAAGTACAAAATAGAACACATTGTGTAGATTGACTTGCCTTGGCCCTCTACAAAAAACTCTATGTCATCTAGTGTCAGTCTGGATCACTCACAGCTCATGTCTGGATCTCTGTCTCTGTCACCTATCTTTTTTATTGTATTTATTTATTTATTTTCCATTAACTTCCCCCTATCCCTATCACTGTTAAAAAAATAAACAAAGAAAAAAAACCACTCCTTCTTAACTGATTCTTTCCCCAGACTCCATCAACACAGAGATTACAGCCAGATCAGGAAGGAACTTGGATCATGGCTGCTTTTGTGTTCACAGTCAGTCACACAGACCTTTGGGGTATTTGGGGTAACTCTTCTTTGCTCCCTTCTCACACACCCAGACTACCCTGACACACAGATAACAGATAGAGCAGGAAGGATCTTGGATCACTGCTGCCTGCGTCTACTCATTCACACAAAATGTTGGAATTTTTGGGATAAAACTCCTTTGCTCCCTTCTCACATCCGCAGACTCCCATAGGGCAGAGATAATAGCCAGATCAGATGGAACTTGGATCACAGCTGCCTGTGTCTACTCAGTCACGCAAAATCTTAGAGTATTTGGCATAAACCTAGTTAGCTACATTCTCTCACCCCAGATTCCAATAGGAAACAAATAATAGTCAGATCAGGAGGAAAATTGAATCATGGCTGCTTGCATCTTCCCTGTCACTCACGCCAATAGATTTGCATTTTTCTGAGTGAAATAAATATTTGACCCCCTATCAATCAGCAAGATTTCTGGCTCCCAGGTGTCTTTTATACAGGTAACAAGCTGAGATTAGAAGCACTCTCTTAAATGGAGTGCTTCTAATCTCAGCTTGTTACCTATATAAAAGACACCTGTTCACAGAAGCAATCAGATTCCAAACTCTTCACCATGGCCAAGACCAAAGAGCTGTCCAAGGATGTCAGGGACAAGATTGTAGACCTATGCAAGGCTAGAATGGGCTACAAGACCATCGCCAAGCACCTTGGTGAGAAGGTGACAACAGTTGGTGTGATTTTTCGCAAATGGAAGAAACACAAAATAACTGTCAATCTCCCTCAGTCTGGGGCTTCATGCAAGATCTCACCTTGTGGAGATCAATGATCATGAGAATGGTGAGGAATCAGCCTAGAACTACATGGGAGGATCTTGTCAGTGATCTCAAGGCAGCTGGGACCATAGTCACCAAGAAAACAAATGGTAACACACTATGCCATGAAGGAATGAAATCCTGCAGCGCCTGCAAGGTCCCTCTGCTCAAGAAAGCACATGTACAGGCCCATCTGAAGGTTGCCAGTGAACATCTGAATGATTCAGAGGAGAACTAGGTGAAAGTGTTTTGGTCAGATGAGACCAAAATCGAGCTCTTTGGCATCAACTCAACTCACCTTGTTTGGAGGAGAAAGAATGCTGCCTATGACCACAAGAACACCATCCCCACCATCAAGCATGGAGGTGGAAACATTATGCTTTTGGGTTGTTTGTCTGCTAAGGGGACAGGACAACTTTGCCGCCTCAAAGAGACGATGGACGAGGCCATGTACTGTCAAATCTTGGATGAGAACCTCCTTCCCTCAGCCAAGGCATTGAAAATCGGTCGTGGATGGGTATTCCAGCATGACAATGACCCAAAACACACGGCCAAGGCAACAAAGGAGTAGCTCCAGAAGAAGCACATTAAGGTCCTGGAGTGGCCTAGCCACAGAAAATCTGTGGAGGAAGCTGAAGGTTCGAGTTGCCAGACATCAGCTTCAAAACCTTAATGACTTGGAGAGGATCTGTAAAGAGGAGTGGGACAAAATCCCTCCTGAGATGTGTGCAAACCTGGTGACCAACTACAAGAAACGTCTGACCTCTTTGATTGCCAACAAGGGTTTTGCCACCAAGTACTAAATCATGTTTTGCAAAGGGGTCAAATACTTATTTCATTCAGTAAAATGCAAATCAATTTATAACTGTTTTGAAATGCATTTTTCTGAATTTTTTTGTTGTTATTCTGTCTCTCACTGTTCAAATAAACCTACCATTAAAATTATAGACTGATCATTTCTTTGTCAGTGGGCAAACGTACAAAATCATCAGGGGATCAAATAATTTTTTCTCTCACTGTATGTCAACTAATGTATGATGTAGATGAGCTGCTCAAGCCTTTTGAGCAGTCCACTTTGCTGCATATTTGTGTTGGTGCAAGAAATAGTAAGATATACTTACACTAATATATTTACTTTAGAAAAAAATTAGGAGCACTGACAACAACATAGATGATGAATGTCAAGGTACCCTCGCATAGTCTCCATTAAAAATAAGGAGGAATACTTTCTTGTTTCAGTTTTAAAAAGTTGGTTTAAAGTAAAAGCAAGAACGCTAATGCAGAAATGGTTGGCAGATGCTGATGTTCACTTGAAAACAGCAACCAAAGAGTTAATATATAACCCTTCATGACAATTAATGGAATAATCAATTAAAATGGATATCTATTCCATATTCTTTGATGTGCATTAATTAAAAGAAATAATCACATCTGATCTTTCTTAATCCCTATCAATAAAGCATGGAGGCATACTAAAATTCCCTAGATATACTGAAACATTTAGCCAATGATTATCCACATTCATATGAAATATGCCTGATAAAATGCTATTATCATCCTGTTAATATGCTGTTTGTATGTCTAGGAGCATGTTTAAAAATGTTTGCATGCTCTTACACTTAATTAATTGGATATACGAAGGGATATGGTTGAACTAATTTTTGTATGTCTTTTGATGCAAAGTAAATATCTGTTAGAGTCATTTGTCACAGATATATAGAATAATTATTTTTGTAACTAAGTGAAATGTAATTAGTAATGGACTGTGTAGATAAGAGTTCAAGATTTTGAAAGTATATGAGTGTTACATATTAACTCACTGGTTGCCATTTTCAGGTGACAGTCAACAGCTGCCTGTCATTTGTATGCTAGCTTTAATGCATTTATTTTTGACCATTTTAATTAGTCTTAACAAATTTCATTTTTATGATGGATTATTTTTTAATTTATTCCCTTTTTGGCCAAAATTACCAAATCTGAAAGTTATAAAGGAGTTCATTAAAGTTAACTCTACTCTTTCTGCCTGTGGAAAAATGTAGGTCTTGATGCAAATGTTGGAGTTAAAACCAAGGAAAAAAATGGCGCCACAAGTTAACCAAGACCGGTTAACAACAGATTCAAATCTTCCTTACCCAGAAAAGTTAACGTGCGATGGCCTACAAAACACACGAAAACTACAAAACTGGAGTCGCCAAAAATCTGACCTCATTGCGGTCGCAAAACACGATAAATAACAAGCGAAACATCCAACATTACCTAGTGCCCCAGCCAGTCACAGCTATATCACTATATATAGACCCAAAATAACTGATGCACCTTTGTCTGTGTATCGCGTTCATTCGAACTAGAGCAAAGGCCCCAGGTGTGGAGGCTAGTGAAAAGAGACAGGTAGTTGAGGTGCGTTCATAAAGTTACAAGGAGTTGAAGAGAGCTGTTACACCATAATACACTTTTGCACATACCAAATACACGCATTCAAACACACATACACACATTGTTAGTAAAACACATGAGTGAGTGTGTGAGGGCCTGAGTGAGTGCCTGGGTATGAGTGGGTGAGAGGAAGGTTGAGTAGAGGAGGGCAGGAGAGAGGGTTGGGGAGAGTAGGAGGAGAGGAGGAAGAGGAGCAGGTGGGCACCCCCGGTCAGGGTAGGTGAGGGAGAGGGAGAGCACTGGGGAGGAGGGGGACTACCAGTACACTACCTAGTGTAGGGCCTGAGATGGCACCCAACACAGCCAGGGCCAGCACAGGCTGGGCTGGAGAGCCAGAGTCAGGGCTCTCAAATGACCTGTGGAGGAAAGGAGGAGGACAGGGTGAGAGATCCCAAGTTTACTGAAGAGGAGAACCTTGTCCTGGTGGAGGCAATCATCGCCAGGGATAGGATCCTGTTCCCCAGGGGGAAGGTTGTTGGCATGGGGCCAAGCAAAAGGCCGCATGGAGGGAGGTCCTGGCTGCTGTCAGTGCTGTGTCCAGCTGCAACCGGTCACTGTATGCGGTGAAGAAGAGGTGGGCCGACTGTAAAGAAAAGGTCAAAAAGAAGATGGGCCAGGAGGCTTTGCATAGTGCTGGCACAGGGGGTGATCCGCCCCTGTGCATGCATTACGTAGGGAGGGAGGAGGCAGTGCGGAGGACCCTGTCTGCAACAGCAGCTCATGGAATCCCAGGATGGAGTGACATCGGGGATAAAAGGTGCCTCCAGTCCACAGATAAGTGCATCAAGGCCTACACACACATCACACAAATCTTGACACCACCAGACAAAGGCCAACACAGTGACACCTGAACACATGGACAGCATTCCACACCACAATACAGCAACACAGCTTGGAGGGACGTCAGACAAGGACAGAATACTTGACAAACCCATCCTGAATGGTGATGGTCAAGTCCCTGTTGAACCCCCTTCATGCTGTCTACAACAACATCATGCACAGCACAAAAGCAATGCACACTGTCATGTGTCAGTCAAATATATAACTGTTATGTGTATCACAATGTCATACATAGAGTGACCAAAAAAGGTCAGCACACAAACCCTTGAGTGCTACAGAGATACGCAATGCATTGTTTTACAATACATTGGCTAATCCCCTGGCAATCAAATGCTTACAGAAGATAGCAAGGAGGGGAAATGATGTGTTGTTTGGAGCATTGTTACTGCATGTCAGGGCTAGGAGTTGTACATGTAGGTAGTTAGACCAAGTGGAATAGTCAAGGATCAGCTTTCAGAATCATATGTAGCCTGCAGAGTGTGGATGGCCAGGGGGCATTCACCGCCATCACCACTCTGCAGGACATATGTGATTCACAAGGCTCAACCATGACGGGGGTGGACATTCACTAGTGTGTCAGATAGAGGTGACAATGTGTACATGACTAAACTGCATTGCCAACACACCTGCAATCCCTGCGTTATTCTGTTGAGCCAATGCACTGAGATCTAAGCAACACATGACATATCAGTACTTAAGCTCCATAGCATAACATGGGAAAATGTAGAAGTAACATCCAATATTACAGTATAACCATGCACATGTTTGCTGTATGTTAGGATTTTAGCTGTCCTGGGGTGTGTTTGTGTGTCCTCTAGCTGATTGGGTTGTTGGGTTCCACAGATCATGTTGGTTGGTGTACTTGGTGTGTCTGTTACTGTTGCTGACACACAGTGGTTGGACTCTGTAGTCATTGGTCATCAATGGTGCATTGCTGTATTAAGAGGTCATAGTGTTTTTGCTGTTGAGGCCTAAGTGTATGACATGCAATGGGTTTGTGTCACTCAAGGTGTGATGGTTCAGTTTTGGTCACCACATGAATCCTGATGAATGTGGATAGCAAGGAGGTATTGCTTGCCATCCACAATGCTCAGGATCCAGATGATGACCAAAGCTACAACACTGTAGGTTGGAAAGATCAATGTATGGTATCATGTGAAGTTAGGCAATGTGTGTCAGGATGGTAACCAATGCATTGCAAGGCAATGCAATAGATTCCATCCTGTCACTCAACAGTTCAAATGTCAATGTAATAATCTTGCAGCATGCTTGCCATAGCTCACATCACTAATTACATCATGTAAGAGGAAAAGAAAGAGAAATCCACTATGGTTTACTAGAGAGGTAAGAGCTATAGTGAAAGATAAAAAGTCTGCCTATAAGAGATATAAAGAGACTGGAAGTGAAGCGGACAGAGAAGGGTATAAAAATATACAGAAGAAGACTAAACAGATGATAAATGCTGCTAAAGCCTCAAAAGAGGAAGAAATGGCCAAATCTGTTAAGAAGGGGAATAAAACCTTCTTCAGATATATCAGTGACAGGAAGAAGAAAAACTGCGGGATTACAAAAATTAACAACGGAAAAAATCAGTATATAGAAGAGGAAAAGGCGGTCGCTGACCATCTGAATAACTACTTCTGCTCAGTTTTTTCAGACGGCGGCCCTCATAATCAGAAAATGGCTGAACACAGCATTGCCTCTAGTTGTATAATTTTAGCCCCAGTGTTTTCAGAGGCCGATGTTCTAGAGGAACTTGTCCGGCTAAAGTCAAATAAAGCGATGGGTCCGGATGGAATCCACCCTAGAGTTCTTAAAGAACTCCGATCTGTCATAGTTGGGCCCCTGACTAATCTGTATAACCAGTCCCTTCTTACGGGAGAAGTTCCTGATGATTGGAGAATGGCCAATGTTGTACCCATTCACAAGAAGGGTAGTAAAGAAGAAGCTAGTAACTACAGGCCAGTCAGCCTGACATCTGTAGTGGTAAAAATGATGGAGACTCTTCTAAAGAAGAAGATAATTGACCATCTAACAAAAAACAACCTGATGGACCCAAACCAGCATGGCTTCACTGAGGGCCGATCCTGTCAGACTAATCTCATTGATTTCTTTGACTATGTAACTAAAGTGCTGGATGAAGGTGGTGCTGTGGATATCGCCTACCTGGATTTCAGTAAAGCTTTCGATACAGTTCCCCATAAAGAGCTGATAGATAAATTATCAAGAATTGGACTTAACCCCTGGATAGTTCAGTGGATCTGCAGTTGGCTGAAGGACAGAAACCAGAGGGTTGTTGTTAATGGAGTGTATTCTGAGCAGAGACTGGTTACAAGTGGAGTGCCACAAGGATCTGTTCTGGGCCCTGTTCTGTTCAACATATTTGTAAGTGACATAAGGGAAGGCTTGGCAGGGAAGGTTTGCTTGTTTGCTGATGACACAAAAGTGTGTAATAGGGTTGATGTTCCAGGAGGTGTCTGTAATATGGAGAATGATTTGGCACTATTAGATAAGTGGTCAAAACAATGGAAACTTCAGTTCAATGTTTCCAAATGTAAAATAATGCACTTGGGGAAAAGAAACCCTCAATCTGACTATCGTATTGGCAGTTCTGTGGTAGCAAAGACTTCAGAAGAGAAGGATTTGGGGGTGGTCATCTCTGACAGCCTCAAGATGAGTAACCAATGCAACCAGGCGGTGGGGAAAGCAAATCGTATGCTTGGCTGCATAGCTAGAGGTATAACAAGCAGGAAGAGGGAGATTGTGATCCCTCTGTATAGAGCTCTTGTGAGACCACATCTGGAATACTGTGTACAGTTCTGGAGGCCTCATCTGCAAAAGGATATAACTAAAATTGAGCGGGTTCAAAGAAGAGCTACAAAAATGGTGGAAGGTCTAAAGCATAGAACTTATCAAGAACGACTCAGAGATCTAAATATGTATAGTCTGGAGGAAAGAAGAGAAAGGGGGGACATGATTGAAACCTTTAAATATGTTAAAGGACTGAACAAGGTTCAGGAGGGAAGTGTGATTAATAAGAATCTGAATACAAGAACAAGGGGGCACAATCTGAGGCTAGTTGGAGGAAAAATCAAGAAAAACATTAGAAAATATTATTTCACTGAAAGAGTAGTAGAAACTTGGAACAAACTTCCAGCAGAGGTGGTTGATAAATCCACAGTAACACAATTTAAACATGCCTGGGATAAACATGTATCTATCCTAAGATAACAATAAAGGAATACTAAAGGGCAGACTAGATGGACCAGGTGGTCTTTTTCTGCCGTCAATCTTCTATGTTTCTATGTTTCTATGTAATTTGCCCACACAGCACACGTGCCATCCCGTGCGGAGGACTCTGGGGAACTGTCCTCTGAGGAGCCCACCACCTCCAGGGTGCTGCCACCACTTGGTCCACCGCAGCAACAACAGCCTCAGCAGCAGCAGCTGTGGGCATCCTATGGCCCCCAGGGTCCACCCCACCACCACCAACAGCCTCAACAGCAGTAGGCATCCTATGGCCCCCAGGGTCCACCCCACCACCACTAACAGCCTCAGCAGCAGCAGCAGTGGGCATCGTATGGCCCCCAGGGTCTACCTCACCAACAACAACAGCAGCCGCAGAAGCAGCAGTGGGCACACCATAGCCCCAAGGGTCCACCTCCCACAGTTCAGCAGCAGTACACCATACTACATGCCTCACCACCAGCCATGGGGAGACATAGGATGCCCCACCATGGGCCAGTGCTGGCAGCCACCAGACCACAGCTGAAGGACAGTAGCCTGTTGCCATTGGACTACGAACATCTTGGCCTAATAGGCCAGCCACAATGCCCACAGGCCCTGCAGGTTTTCACCCCACCATCACCACCCTAACCCATAACAACACCCCCACCATCCATGCCAGCCACCCAGCCAGAGGGTGTGATATCACCAGGGGGTGGTTTATCTGGGGATGAACCACTGATGCCCCCATGTTCCCTCCCCAGCAGAGCACATGGCTCCACACCATCTCCCCACCACCTGTGGTGGAGCCACAGGACAGCCAGAGGGCATCCCCACCACTGTCCCATTCTCCCTCCACACCACACACTCCTGGCAATACAGTGATCCTGGATCAGAAGTGTGTGGCACTACAGAGGAGGCAACTACGAGTGGCCCAGAGGTGTGTTCAGTCCCTCAACAGGCTGGAGCAGCACATAGCCCACATCATGGCCAGCATGAGAACAATGGAGACCCAGCAGCTGACCCTGACTAACCACCTGGTCACCTACACCAACAGAATGTCAGACGTGATGGACCAGGCGGTAGTCGAGATGCGGGAGAGGAACAGACAGGAGACCCTGCGCCAGGCCTAGGTCTCCGAAGCAAGTTGCAGTGCCACTACTCCTGCCAGCACTTCCCCACCCCCACCACCACCCACAGCCTCCAGACTCACTAGGGCCTCATGCTGTGGAGTGCAGGAGGCCACCCCTGTAGCCATGCCCAAAGCACCCCCCCCAAAAAAAAAATAGTAGTCCATTGTTGACCAAATAAATGGGCACTTGTTGCTTCTACACATGTCTGTTTGTTTTTATCAGACCCGGTTAGTGGCAGAGTTGTCTTCAATGCATTGCAAAGCTATGCAATGAACACAACTCATGTATAACTAACCTGGGTATGGGATATTGAACTATGGTAGGGGGCACACACAACATACACTGTGTTACAGTTGTCTCCAATGCTTTGCAAAGCTATGCAGTGAACACAGCTCATGCACAACTAACCTGGGTATGGAATATTGAACTATGGGAGGGGGCAGACACAACATACACTGTATTACAGTTGTCTCCAATGCATTGTAAAGCTATGCAGTGAACACAATTCATGCATGATGGTTGGCGTCACAAGCTTTTACAGCAGGGGTGAGCACACGCATCACATACAAGTTTGTACAAGTTCAACTCACAGACCACATATCAAAGCCAAACAACATCAGGGTGTTGTTCCATGATGTGATTCGAACTTGAACATCATGAACACATTAGATAGATCAACAAATCAACAACATGATCACAATTAAGGGAATAGTAATGCTTAGAATGTTTAAAGACATATGTAGTAGGGTTCATCCCCCTGAGTAAAACAAGGGAACTCCCACTGCTGAAAGGGGTTTCATTCACAAGTTATTGCAGCTCAAACTTGAATTTTACAGATGAAATATCACAGTGGCCTGAAATTGTAAAGTGGCGCTGTTGCTACACCATCCTATGGAGATGCATGGTGCAGGGACCAGAACTGTCCATTGGATGGTGTATCAACAGCGCCATTTGACACTTTCAGGCCACTGTGGTTTTTGATTTAAGAATTCAAACTTTGAGCTGGAATAACTTTGGAATCAAACACCTTTCAGCAGTGGGAGTTCCCTTGTTTTACTCAGGGGGGGATAAACCCTACTACATAGATTTTAAAACACTGTAAGTATTACTATCCTTTTAAAACCCTGATGAGGGAGAGGTAATCAATGACACAAGATAGTCATATATGATCATATGTTTTATTGACATCAACACTAACAGATGATCCTCATGGACATGGAGTCAACATGTCACTGGAACAAACCTCTGGACCATGAGGGGTCATGCCATGGATGCCTGCAGAGAGTGAAAACAAGATTTGAAGGGGCACTATGAACACAACAGTCATGCTATTGCTGTACCATCATCATGCCCTTGAGTGCCAGAGGTGTACCCAACACATTGCTCAGCAATGCTTTGGAGACCTTCCTGGCACTCCATGGGTAAAGCTTTGTTATGTCACCCCCTCAGGCATGACCAATGGATATCCTTAGTAACCCATAATATTCCTCATTATAAGGGACTTTACTTACATAGGGGCACCCTGAATAAATTCCACCAAATATGGTCTATGGACCTCATATTGTAACTAGACTTTTATATCAACAACGGCTACGTGACACATAATTATTAAATATTACATATTACTTTATGCTCCATTTGTGCTGTTCCTGGAGACCATGGATACTTATTAATTTATCTATATGTTTATTTACACTTTGACATCTAAGCAGAAATCTGCTACATTTATAAATACTTGATGGAGGAGGTGTTGTGCTCGTCTCCCAGAGAGGGAGGCAGGGTGGGTGAGGTGAGTCCTTTTAGGGTCTCAGTTAGGGTGGGAGATAGGGGAGGGTAGTTTCGGTTTTAGTTTATTTCTTTACCTTAAAAATTGAAATGGGACAGCTATACCTGCCTGTTATGATATTTACTTGACTGTACGCATTGTTTCTCTTATTTGATCACTATGTGCATTATCATTGAATTTTTAATGCTTTACTACTGTCCTCTCAATAAAAATGTTTAAAGTGAACAATCTATTGCTTGCCAAGGTGTTGTCTAGCCATCATGACCTTATGGGTTTTGTATCAAGGGGGTTGCAAGCAGACATATGTATATGTGAGTGGGTACACACATCATTGTGTAAACCAAGACCCATGAAACAGGGGAGCTATTTCATGGATCTCGATCTACATACTGATGAGGTGTATGTGCTCAGGGTCCACATCACACACATACATATGTCTGCTTGCTATCCCCTTGATGAACACCTCATATGGTCATGGACAACACATTGGCAAGCAATGGAGTGGAATATTCAGCATGGCAGGTCTTGCAACCTGACATACGGATCATTACTGCCATACCTTAGCCAACACCACACACAACAACCATCCCCATTCAGCTCCATTAGGCATTTCTCACATGCTAGGTAAGTCAAGTCCATTATCCTCTGAACCATTTGAGTGCCAGAGGGGTACACAACTGATTGCCTTGCAATGTTTTGTGTGCCTCTATATCAGGCAAGGGGTTTTATCAGTACAACTCAGTATGTGATGTAAATGAACAATATGGTTTACCTTTGATCCCAGGTTGAAGGATGATGTCCTTGACATGCTAGGACTGTGCTGTTGGGTCATATTGTGGAGTGGAACAGATAATTATTGTTGGTTTTCGTGTGTTTGCATGCATTCCACAGGCACAACCATTCTCATACATGCATAGTACTCACAGGTGAAGTACTCCCTGATGATCCTGCGTCCCACTCAACATATCCTACCCTCAACCAATGGGAACAGGGACCTCCATAGGCTGGTGTAGCTCCACGTGTGTCCACAGCAATGTTGTGTAATAGGGCACATGTCTTGATTATACCACATACTTTAGCAGGTGATTATTGCAGAGCACCACCAGAGTGATCCAAGCAACGGAACCTGGATTTGAGCTGCCCAAAGGTGCACTCAATGACATTCCTGGTCTGGACATGTGCCTCATTGTAGCTCTCCTCAGCAGGTGTGAGGATTGGCAATTGACGTGAGAAGCCAAGACTTGCACCCATAGCCGGCAATACCTGTCGATGAGTAGTAACATGGTGTTATGAAAATCACATGTTACATGGATCATGTATTCATGGGGGGATAGTCACAAAGCAGTGATGAAGAGGTGATGTGATGGAGATGACTTCTCTGGTCCATCACTTCTCCAATTCCCATGTTATTCTATGGAGCCTATGCACACAGTTGAAGGGATCTGGGCACATAAGCTCCATGGCATTACATAGGAAGTGGAGACGTGATGTCGTGGTGGAGTCATCTGCACTTCATCACCTCTTCTTAGTGGATCTCCCCCCCCACTTTGTGTGTCATGCACATACTGAGGTTTGCGTGTATATGCTTTGTGTGCGTGCACCTGTGGATGTGGTGGTGTTTGCGTTCTTTGTTGACTCAACTATTACCATCCTCCTGTATGTGTCCTGTTCACGAAATCGCTGTGTACAGAGGAGTTGGTGAGGATATGTGAGTCATGGCAACTCCCAGGAAATCTGGCACACACGTTAGTGATCTTCATTCCGGCATCACACACAATCTGGACATTTATCGAATGGTAACTCTTCCTGTTGATGTATAAATATGGCTCTTGTGAAGGGGCTCTTAGTCGCACATGTGTGCAGTCAATGGCACCCATGACCCTGGGCATTCCATCTCTAGCGTAGAAGGCCTGTTTAACCTGTGCCCACTCAATGTCTGTTGTGGGGAAGTGGACATAGGCACTTGCCTTCCTTTTGAGTGCTGTCAACACATTGACTCCCTCCAATCGACCATACTAGCTTTTGTTTGGACTCACAAAAAAACTAGACTTAACCTCTCAACTCTGCCAAAGGCCTGAACATGGAGGCTTAGCCTTCTCTGATGTTCACAGACATTAGGGAGTCATCAGTTTTCTTCACACCCACCCTAACACTGGATAGGAACCATAAACCCTGCACTTGACAACATAAACTTTCTCCAAATTTGCTGGTCCACAACTGACGTCATTCACCCCTCATGTATGGGCCACCCTATACTTCACCATATACTACGATCTTGGAAGACCACGAATAGTGCTTTCAATTTTGTTCCTTTTCCTTCTCTTCTCAAATCTATAATAGAGTGCCCCAACTTACCTGCTGACCTTCACTCCTAAGAGTTCCAAACTTGGAAGAACATATCCTTAGATACTCTACTATCTTTAACTCACCAATCATAATTTATCCTCAAGGCCCTCCTTCATGATAAACTTGACATCCCCTCAATCCCTTGGTGGCCACTCTGCCAAGTAAAGAATTAGTTACACTCCTTATACCAAAACTCCTCAGCCCCTAAACCTTTCCCAACATTGGAAAAGACCTTACATGACCCTCCTCCTTCTCTACACCCCCTCTCCTTTTGTTCTTTCTTGCTCTCATAGCACAGAATCTAAGCCCTACTATTTCTCCTCATGGGACAAGGGACTTGAGAAGTCACTGACTATGCCTCAATGGTCATTGATTATCCAATCTCAATACAAGGTCACTTATGATATCAGAACTAGGGAAATGAACTTAAAACTTCTCGCCCGTTGGTATTTCACTCCCCAATGCCTCTCTCTATTCTCACCAACATCATATGATAAGGGCTGGAGATGCCATATGCACACACACTTCATGCTCCACATTTGGTGGACATGCCCATTCATTTCTCCTGTTGGTCTTCAGTATTGAACAACATCCACAACACATTGGATCTTCAACTACCTTCTGACCCATTATTTTGTTTGTTCTTCTCTGCTCTTCGAACATCAACCAAACCTAAACGCATTGAGTTCACATGCCTTCTGGTCCTCCTCAATGCAGCCATATCCTTAATCCCTTATACTGGGGGAAAACAGACATGACCTCATTATAACAGTGGATATCAAAAGTTGACGTCTACCTACAACTAGAAAGGTGCCGTACCACCTCTACACACAGTGTCATCTTATGTACCTAAGTGGTCCAGATGGCTTGACACCCATTTAACTCCTGCACTCCCATAGTAACACTCAGCTTATCTCAGATTCCCTAATTCTAACCGCCCTCCTCATCTATGACCCTTCATTGTGAGAACCCCTAACAGAAAACCTACACCTTACTTTCCTCAGAGCTATATGGAATATTCTAATCCTTTGGCTTAATGGGCTGGGCCTCTTGCAGCTCCACCAATGCACACCCCCTTTCCTCCCTTCCTCAATCCCTCTTCCCTATACCCTCCCCTTTACCCTTCCACCTTCCCTTTCTCCCACACAAATCCCTTCACCTTCCTTCCTCTACTTCTCTCGCCTCTTCTCACATGCTTCTCCTCCCCCTCTACTTCTCTCTTGTATACCCCACTGTAGTGACATGCACATGTTGGAAATGGTTGGGGGCGTGTTTTGTGACATTATACCTTTTAGCCATAAGGAAATAAGGCGGACGGGCTAGAAAGTAGGTAAAAACATGGAGCAACTGCTGATCTGGCTGGTTCTCTTCTTATCCTGTATGTTGGTAGAGTGTCCATCTCTGTTTTATGTCTACCTGTCACCGCTCACCTTGCCCACTCGCCTGGCCTCCTCACGCTTGTGGCGGGTTTCTGCTTCCCGGTTGCGGAGGCTGTCCAGCCACACATGTGCAGGATGCCGCTGTCTTCCTTTCTGGCATCTACGCATGCACCCAGCTCAGCTTGCCATAGGGACAGCCTCATCAAATTCCGCACGGCTCCCAGGCAAGCCCCCCTCCTCTCTCCTTCCCATTGGCCATTGTTTACTATTTGAAAGGGCTACCCCAGGCTTAGGGTGCCCGTTCCTTGAGCTTATCCAGCATCACTTGGCTCTATGCATATATTTGTTCTAAACTTTGGCTTGCTCCTGACCTTTCTGAATCACCAGTCCCTGGCTCTGACCTTTGGCTTGCTGAGCCAAGCTCAGGAATCCTATAACAGACAAGTAGACAAATGATGACTCGACTGTCCTATATACCTAAATGGGGATAAAGTTTGGTTATCATCTGCCTATGTCTGTCTGTTCTGCTGTACCAAGAAACTGGGTACGCACAACTTGGGACCATTCAGTATCTCTCAAGAACCCTCGACTCCAGGATAAGAAGTGGATGTCTGGAATACTTGGCCCACAGATGGAGCTATGGTCCTGAAGTTCACTCCTGGGAACCTAGTACCAACCTTCATGCCCAAAGACTTGTCAGTACGTACCCCCTTGTTCAACCTGAAAGACCTGGGCCTCGTTCCACTCGGAGGGTGTCCCTTCGGGGAGGGGGAATCTGTTGCGTACCGGTTCTCTTCCGAGCAAGTCATCCCAGGTGGCTGCGCATGAGCTGTCCCTTCTGCTATCGCAGGGCGACTGTGCATGCACAGTTCCTCTTGCAGTGTCCTCCAATGACACGAAGGCCTGCTCGATTACATCAGAGAGCACTGGGAGCATATATAAACTGTTTCCGCCCCACTCTCAGTGCTCTTTCATTGCTTTGAAAGTACTAGTACCTCCACTTTTTAACCTCTGGCTCTGTTTTCTTTGGTCCTGCTTGTCCTCAGTCTGCCCTGACCATTTACTTGTTATTCTGTCCATTCCTCTGCCTTCAGTCTGCCCCTGACCTTCAGATAGTCTTCTTGTTTTTACCTCCATGCCACCGGCCCTGACCTTGGTCCGTCCCTTACTGCCCTTCCGGTTATTTCTCTATTAAGCTTTGGCATCTCAGTTTGCAGGCTATTTCTATACCACTTAGCCTGTCCTTCTGTTTACATTATATTTAGATATTTGCTAATCTTTGTGTGTTTACTTACTCACAGAGTCAGTATTCAGGCTGCTTACAGCAAGGATCTTGTTCAAAGCACTTTAACATGTCCATGAACAGCTAGTGAATGTCTGTGTTGTCATTATGGTAAGATTCCTCAGCCATGTGCCTCATTTTTTTCTGCAATAAATATATTAGTGTAAATAAATATTAGTAAAATATATCTGCATTTCAATTTAGTATCACAAAACACAGTAAACCTCACATATCATGTTAGAGGTGCTCATGATCCATAACGATAATCAATAACTTACCAAGAAACAAATATTAGATCATTATAGTGTACTCAACTGTGCTTATAATCATAAGAGAAAAAATGTTCACAAAGAAGTAAATTTTAAATTGTTCTAAATTTATTATTTAACCAAAAAAGTCACAGTCTGCCTTTGAGGCCAAGTTAGCCTGTGCTTCCTTCCTCTGTGGTGTGTCGGCCGGCATCCTTGCGGCCATCTCTGCATTACTATGTCTGTTACAGGCACTGGCTCAGACACCTGTTTATGGACCTATTGTGGATGGCCTAATTGGGTACCGCCCCTTCTGCTCCTTTATAATACTCCTTGGAGTTAGGAGTCATTGCCCTTACGCTGGCTTGTCTGACTATCCACATTGGTTCTGACCTGTGGCTCTGGCTGCTACTCGCTCTGTTTATGACCCCGGCTTGTCTGACTACCCACAATGGTTCTCACCTGTGGCTCTAGCTGACTACTCGCTCTGTGTATGACCCCAGCATAGTCTCTGATTGCCTGACCAGTGGCCTGGTTACTCTCAATCTGTGTAGTCCCTGGCTTGTCTGACCTGTGACTCTGGCTGCCTCCCTACACTACCTGCTTGCCTGACTTGTAGTCTCTGTGCCTTCTGGCTCTGGTCTGCTCTTGCTCTCTGTTGCCTCTGTTCGCAGACCAAGTGGTGACTTACACATGTTCTACCATTCTTCTGTTGTCCCACTTGAGCCGCTTCCCTAGTTTCGAGATCTTGAGTAGTTTAGTGCATAGCACAGTGGCAGCTCTGTAGGGACCTTGGGTCCTATTTACATATGTCTGGGGTTCTGTGTAGGATCTACCATTATTGTTGTTATAATAAATAAAAGTGGGTATATTTTATCTTTGTGTCCTTATTTGCTTGATTACCATGACAGTACTTAAGAGCCATGTCGAATGAAGGTACAGGCAGTCCACCTAATCAAAGCATCCTGTCCAGGATGTATTCTCAAGACCAGAGAATTGACCAATTATTTTTGCTATGCAGACACTGTTAAATTGCATGGCTCACCTAGACCGCTTTGCTTTGCAAACGGGGGCTTCCCCAGCACCTGCACCGGTTGTGACCACTGCCCCTGAGGAAGGCATACAGTGAGGAAATAAATTATTATAACTTTTTTGAAATGCTTTTTTCTGGATTTTTTTTGTTGTTATTCTGTCTCTCACTGTTCAGATAAACCTACCATTGAAATTATAGACTGATTATTTCTTTGTCAGTGGGCAAATGTACAAAATCAGCAGGGGATCAAATAATTTTTTCCCTCACTGTATATATATATATATATATATATATATATATATATATATATATATATATATATATATATATATATATATAAAAATTTTGTAGGCATATCAACATTTCAGCCCCATCCTGGGCCTTCCTCAAGACAAAGAAATCCAAACAAGAGTGATCTTAAATACAGTAGAAGGTTAAAATTGCACCAAATGTCCACAAGGCTAGTGTAAATGAAGTCATACATTGTGAGACAGAAGTTTACGTGCATACAGTAAACAGACTATTGACCATAGAATTGCCAAAATCAAGTGTGTCTCACACTTGTGATAAGTGATACCTTGTGTAATGTGGTACAAATTACTTATATTGTGGTATCATTACACGGAGGTAGCCTGTGCGATGTTGCATTCCCCCAATCAAATGTGATTTTATATACATAGTGTAAAACGTGACCGGTATCAATAGATAGACTCCATAAGAAATTACAGAAATGAAATAACTAACACAAATGAGTGGATAATACAATGTATTATTAATAGAACTGTGATACAGTAATAGTACCTGACTGTATTGGGCATTGTCCTCAGTCCTATGAGTATACTTCCTTTGTGTATTCTAGTGCAGGTATGAACTTGATGACCTTAGGATTCGTTATGAGCTAAAGAATTATCTTGTAATGGAGAAAGTCCCCAAGACACTGGCTCTACGTGTGCCGCAGTATTGCGGTCTACATGGAGTCCTATAATGTGGTCCAAGGGATCAGGAATCACCTCCCGGCGTGGTGGTATTCAAACAATGCCATCTTGCCCCTGTGTCACAGGGAGGAAGTGTTATGCTGATGTGTAATTCTTTCCAAAGGTGTAATTAGTTGGTTATTCCATGTGTCAGTTATCCACAAATTGTAATCCACAAATTGTAATCCAACCTATTGAGCTGAATCTGTCAACCTACTGTCTCTATGTGTGTCGCCGTTTAGCGAACAACATGGAGTCCTATGCTGTGGATAATTACAGACCGGATCCTTCTCCTGATTGAGATGATGATGTCCAAAACGTGTCATATGTCCCCTATGATGACGGGGGAATTGATTTAAGATCCAGAGTGAAGGTGTGTTATCAAAGATATAATCTGATGGTTATTCAGTGCATGGCTTATCCACAAGTACTACTCCAATCCTTTGTACAAGGATATGATGCCCCACTAGCTCTATATGTGCCACTATGTAGCAGATAACACAGAGTCCTGTGTGGTGGGCAATTTGAGACTGCATCCAGTGCATGTAGTCACATTGAAAACAATCCTACTTAACTGTTTTGCCAGAGATCATATTAGTTCCTAATAACTGAAAAATATAACAAAATATTAGTTGATGGTGTAACATTGCTAAACAGGCTTGGCCACCCCTCTCCACTAGGTTTGGACATCTGTCCAAAATGGTACAGAATGTCACTAATCCAGTGTTATCAGGGTGGTCTAAAAGTGTTAGAGAGTTCAGAGACACAATATTGGAAGCTCTAGCATGTGATATGTGGGATTATCTATATTCTCACTGGATCCTCCTATGTGTACCTCTATTACGTTTAGGCAATCACGCATAAGCAGATGAATATGCAAAGGGTTAAAAAAGATCTATGTGAACATGTAACAATATATAAGGAACTGCAGTGAGGGAAGCTGATGGAACCATAATCTTGCCAAGATATATAGGGGGGATGCCATGAGGACCCAACTTTTCAGCAAGTGCAGTCGAGGGACCAATATCCATTGGAATCCAAACCCACACTTGTATTGTCCTGTAAAGGGCATAGACTTAGACTCTCACAAACACTGAACAGGGAAGGCAAGTAGTGGGAAAAATGGAACAGATAATAATAAAGTCCCCATGGTAGGGGCTGTAGTCAAGTCCACGTCTAAGTGATAGTGTAAATGTCTTTCCCTGTCACTACTGGAGGGAATACTGCCCTATCAATCTGACAGGGTAGTATCATTCACCCTTCACACTTTGGAAGATCATGTACTTAGCCAACCTCTCTATCCAGGGCTGTATATATCAGCCTAAAGGTCCCTAGTACATATTCAAAGGTTTGGAAGCAATTCCAAAAGAAAACAGTGAACTCTTATTAACAAACAGCAAGTCAGCATCATACATGTTAAAATAGTACAATTAGTCAATTATGTAAGTATTAACAATGGAAGGAAAATGTATTGTTCAGTCCTTTTGGGGACACCGCATCCAGAAAATAAATCCATTTAGACTCTTTCTGTAACAATTGTTTGCCTCTATCTCCTCTCCTAGGTAAATACGGTAGAGAATCAATGGCCACATATCTTGGTGATGGGAGAGGATGATAGCATGAAGCAAAATGTGATGCCACCAGTTGATCTTTCATTTTTGATTGCTTTTTTTTAAGGGTTATTCGAAGCCTCCAAGGTGGCTCTGATTGCAGCACGATGATTGTTCATTCTTTCTTTAAACGTGTTAGTGGTCTTACCCACACACATCAGTCCACAAGAGCAAACAATAATATATATGTCATGATCCTGTCCTCTCCTCAGTCTGGTGCAGTACCTCACAGTGCCACTACCTTCCCTTGGTGCTGTTAAAGGCTGCTGCAATCAAATTACAGTGGCCTGATTCTGTTCCCAACTATCCCTACCTTGGAATCACCTCCTTCCTATTTAGTTCAGTCTCTCCCCTTGCTCTGGGCCAGATTATACAGTTTATACTGACCATTTCAGATCAGTTCCAGTTTTAGTTTCTTTTCTTATGGGCCTGGGCCTTGAGTTCCTGAGTTGGCTGTACCCCTGAGTTCCTGAGCTATGCTGCATCCCAGAGTTCCTTGAGCCGGCTGCACCCCAGAGTTTCTGAACAGGCAGTTGCCCTCCTGTGTTCCTGAACTGGCAATTGCCCTCCTGTGTTCCAGAACTGGCAGTTGTTGTCCTGTGTTCCAGAACTGGCAGTTGCCCTTCTGTGCTCCTGAGCTGGCAGTTGCCCTCCTGTGCTCCTGAACTGGTTGCTTTCCTGTGCCTCCCTCCTGTGTTCCTGAGCCCGCTGCTCCCTGTATGCAGGGCCCAGTTCCCCGTGCCCAGAGGCCCAGTTCCCCATGCCTAGAGGCCCAGTTCCCCATGCCCAGAGGCCCAGTTCCCTGTGCTCAGAGGCCCTGCTCTTTTCTGTTTAATTGAATGTTTTGTTGTGCACTAATATTACATGTTCCTTGTATGCATATATGTAATACATTTGTGTTCCCTTTAATTGTGTGTGTGTGTGGTTTTCTTTCTCTCTGGGTTCCACTTTATTTATTTACTTTTGCTGCTGTGGTCATCAGCACCCCTTCCCCTTCCATCAGCAGCCCATGACAATATATTACAAATTGACTTGTGCATCTTAATCTGTATCTGATAGGGATTTTAAAACCTTTGTGCGGGTGTTTAAAAATGTTGTACACAATGTGCATTTGTAGCAACCTTGTTTCATTGGTCCCAGGAGCAAGGTACTGCATGGGTTAATAATCTTCTTAGAGTGTAAACAGTCCCATGTGCAGAGAGGTCTGTGATGGGGCTCTCTGCATATATTTACAGCTGAAGGATTTGTAATACCCAGAAACAGATAAGCAGAACTAACGTGAACTGCTTAGACAACAATGGGAACAGAGTCACATAAGGTACTGCAGTAGCAGTAATGGAGACCAGGCCACTTGCACTCTGCAGGAGAAGTAACGGAGGCAGACACATGCACTTAGCAGAAGCAGTAACGGAGACAAACCAGTGGCTCACTGCAGGTGCAGTAACGGAGGCAGACACTTGCACTTTGCAGAGGCAATAGCGGAGACTAGGCCCAAGGTAAACTGCCATAGCAGTAACGGAGGCAGACACTTGCACTCTGCAGAAGTAATAATGGAGGCAACCCGGGGCTCACTGCCAGAGCAGTAATGGAGGCGGACACTTGCACTTAGCAGAGGCAGTAATGGAAGCAAACCGGTGGCTCCCTGCCAGAGCAGTAATGGAGGCAGACCCTTGCACTCTGCAGATGCAGTAACGGAAACTAGGCCCAAGGCAAACTGCTGTAACAGTAACGGAACTGGCCTCTGGTACTCTGCAGGAGGAAATGGTGACACAGTTGCCAGACAGTCAGAATGTCGCCTCGGCGACACAGCACAGGAACACCATCCAAGCCGGGTCTAATCACGGAGCAGGAACGTCAGCCAAGCCGGGTCGGATCATGGAGCAGGAACGTCAGCCAAGCCGGGTCGGATCACAGAGCAGGAACGTCAGCCAAGCGGCGTATACAGGAAAGACATGGGAATTGTCGGGGGACAATAAATTTGAAAAGCTTGCATGCGGTGACCCTCCAGTTATTTTTTTTTTCAGTATATATTTGTGTAAAATACAATTCAGGTTTTCCTGCAAAAATTCCTGCTTATTGGAAAGGCATAAAATGTGTACTTTTTCACTACTGCCAAAGAATTTCCCTTGAGAATTTCTGTGGAGAAAGATGCAATTAAAAGTAAAAGTTATTAGCAGACTGAGCTGAGGTCTATGGCAACATAAGCCTTGAAAATTATTTTAGCAGAGTGAGGGCTGGATTCTATTACCAGCGCTAAAAATAAAACAGGTGTTTTTTTTTTAAAGGGATAGTAATGTCAGAAAAAAAGTATTAACTATATGGTAGATACAATTAAAAGAGAGTATTTGCACTTATTCTTATCTCTCAGACCGTTATGGTTTGAGAGATATAGGAAAATAAAGTCATCTGGTCCCTCCCCTTTCTGCTTGACGAGCTGTAAAGCTGTCAGAAGCAGATTCTGGTGACTTGACAAGATGCGGCTCTTCAGCAGCGCCGATATAACGATATCTAAAGACAAATACTTCATTTAGAATGGTCTACAAAGTGTGCCTGGTTTGCAAGCACACTTTGTTGACTGTTCCAATGAAGTATTTATTTCTTAATAGCGTGATTTCAGCTCTGCTGAAGAGACTCTGTCTGGTCAAATGACTGTAATCTGCAGCTGTCAGCTAGATGACAGACTTAAGTAAAACAGCCAGGAAAAGGTAACTTTAGCAAGTTATATCTCTCAAACCATAAAGATTTGAGAGATAAGACTTATATAAATGTTAACCTTTTTTTAATGTCTACAATATTAAATCAACTTAAAATGAACCATTACTATCTCTTTAAGTCAGTTTTTGCTATCCTATTACCCGACTTGTGAAAGTAAAATCAGAGGTAATTAAACTTACCACCAGTCTAAGAAAAGCCCATAGGAAACAACTAAAAACAACGTGCAATTAGTATCCTATTACCCACGCTCAGCATTACCGCCTGTTTTGTGGTTACTTTTAAGTCCGAAATTTTGCACCTCAGAGGTTGAGGAGTAGAAGCCATAACAACAGTTTAAAAACCATTGTTGTTCGAACAAAAGCAGTGGATAATACAGTCTACAGCAAAGAAATTGGACATAAAGTACCCCCCTTCGACATATTAACCACACCTTTTAAAAGTCGACTACAGTGCTTTCTTTCAGCACATTAATTCGACAAATATTGTTCATAGTCAACAATTAACCCTTCCCTTCCAAATCCGACTTACAGTGCTTTCTTACACTACATTAATCTGAACAAATATTGTTCATAGTCGACAATTGCTCCCATGACTTTCTTTCACCATTTTTATTAGACATTTTTCTTCTCCTATTATATTTGACATGCCATCATATTTTGTATTGCAAGATAAACCCTATGAGTACCAGAGAGGTATTGTAATGTGTTTGCTACCCCTCTGGTACTCATAGGGTTAATAAGCAACCTGTATATGTATTAAAAAAGGTGTTTGTATGAAAATGTAATTAAATATTTAATTTATGTGTAACAATGATTTTCTTTTTTTAAATTATATATGTAATTTATATTAAAAAAGTACTTCAGACCTCAAGAGGGGTATCATGACCCCTCATGACACCCCCCTAGAATGGTGGCGACATTTGCCCCATTTATTAATTAAAGAGCATATAACCTATCTTTCACATTCTTTGGTGCGGTGACCACCCATGGCAATGTGGTGGAGTATAATAGCAGAGATGAAATCAAGCAGCATCTGAAGAGATTACATCACGCAGAATACGCTAAGCTGGTGGCAGGGAGGATTCATTATTATTATTAGTTCTGCAAGTTGTCATGAGTCCTTAGCGGAGTGGACAAGGGGAATAGTGGCAGCATCAGTGCTTGGTTGCTGGGGAGATTATTGATTTTACATTGCAGACCTAAGGTGTTTTCCATTGCGCGGCTGTTTGATGTGAGTGCAGATGTGTCCATTGTTCCCAATCCTTCCCTGTTTCCTACACACACTGTGCACACTGCAGATGCTGATGAAAGGCACAGTTCCTTCCTTCTGTAGTGTAATGGAAAAAATGAATATTCCAACACACCAATGATTTTGGAGGAATTGCAGGAGGAGAAGCATTATTGTCCAACTTCTTTTCTCCACATATACCTGAAGTGGTGGGGGCTAGTTGTGGCGCTGCTTCTGCCTCAGGTGCATCACTGGAGCTGGTAGCAAGAGGAACCATCATAATCATCACCCATACCACTGCTGTTGATCCCATTCCCTTAGAGCAGCCCACCTTGCTGCTTAAACAACTCAGCAGCAGCAGCAAGAACAGCAGTCGCAAATGCTGCAGAAGTCACTGTGGCATTTGCCAATGGCCAGTGGCCATCATATCATGACCTGCTGACACTAGCCCAGTAGAGCATATTTTTTCTCAGGGCTTGATCTTTATATAAACCAGAGGCCTATAAAAAAGTTCTACAAATCACTTTTCCTGAAGGCTTGTGCCTCTAACAAATCTGAGTCCAACAAATCACTGATTCCTCAGGGCTTCTGCCTCTAACAACACATATTCTCACAAATCAATGTTTATTCAGGGCTTATAAACAAGTGAAAGACCTACAAATCAATGTTTCCTTTTGCCTCAAATCAAAATCGGTGAAAAATGGCCCTTTTTGATTGGCAAAAAATTTCATGGTGAAAAGTGCCATTTTCCTGCTTTTTTCATCTAGCTCATTGTATTGAAATCAATGGGAAGGAACATTTTTTTCTACCACATGAAAGTTTTCTCTACTTTTCTACAGCCATATACAAGGGTGTCAGTCTCTCGCAGCATACCTGTCATGATTCTCTGGGTTTTGCTGCCCTTTTTTAGCAGGTATTCTGGTTCTCCTACCTGTTTCTTGTTTTTCCACCCTGTTATAGTGAAGCCCTTGTTTGGGCCTATATCAAGCACTGACACCCTTGTGTCGGTGTGCGATCAAAGCGTTCCTTATATCAAGGATTTGAGTTATTGTTCCTAGTGTTTCCAGTATTTGACTCAGCTTTCCATGACTATGTATCTTGTCTCCTGATTCTGCTATGACTCTCTGTGTTGGTTTGGGCCTCGGCCTGTTATACGTCTATTCTTCTGCCTACTGATATTGTACCATGCTGCTCGACTGGTTTTGACCCTGGCTTGTTCGACTATTCTTCCATCTTATCCTAGGAACCGTCTTTGCCCACATGTTGCTGACTCGGATTGTTGACTACTCTCCTTTCGACTTTGAGGGGTTCTTTGTCCCCAGTGTGTAGCCTTCGACATTGTCAACCATCCAGTTGAGTTTGACTCTATCGACCATCCTCGGATCGACCTCCCATCGCACGGTACCCTTGTGACCCTCGGTTCTGCTGATCCAGTGTCTGCTCTACATGGCTTTAGTCGCAGCAAAACCTCCTTGAAGCAGCCACCAACTGCTAGCTACGTTCTCAAACCTGCAATCTCTAGCTCCTGGCTCACTGGGGCCTAACTTGTAAGTATTCAGTATTGTCATATGTTGTTGTGTATTCTATTACATCAAATCAGCAGTCTGCTACTTCTTTGTGGGGTTTCTCCTCTGCAAAGTGTTCTCAGGCAGCTTACATTGGGTGCTCCGGCCACATCATTACAATGCCATTCTGAGAGGAGAAGGCAGCATGTTTTTAAGCTTGAGAAGATAGGCAAATAAAACTTAGTTTAGAGAGTCTTTTAGGTAGGACATTTGTTCTCTGTATTAGGGAAGTCTGGGGTAGAAGAAGGGAGGAAGGAAGTTGACCCCAAAAACCACAGAATGTGGTGTGACTGACTGGCAAGATAAAGTCAGCTGAGGTCCAATTTGCTTGCTGATTTTGCTTTTATTATCTCTGTGGTGGGGAAAGAAGTTGTGGACTTTGTTTTTTAGGGTTTTTTTTTTTTTTTGACTGTGATAAGATAGAGTAGACAACTTTAAAATAAATAAATAATAAAAATAAAATAAAAATACAAAAATTAATACATAATAATTAAACACATAAATATATTAGGTGACAGATAGCTGACTGGGAGCCTCATGTGAGCTCTATGATGGAGGCAGACTTGACAGACAGCAGACGACATTGATAATTTTGTTGAGGGCTAAGGTAAGACATCACACTCCATCATTTGTGTACTGTAGTGAGTAAAAACACACACAGTAGTTGAGTAATGTCCCTCTCCTCCCGGGGTGGAGGCAGTTTGTCAAGGTCTCACCAATCACACTTCAACAGTCCCCCACCTCTATTACCATACGCATCTGCCACATTGTAGGTTGTACTTGATTTTTTTTTTTATCACATGATATAACGAATATGTGCCAGTGTCACTTAAGCAGGCAATTAGTGTTGTAGGAAAAAAGACAAATGTACTCTGCATGCTAACAAATTTCTCGAGGTATATGTTGTGTAGCACACTCACAACTTTCAACTACCTATTTTTCCTCTACAGAAGAAGTAATATTGTGCACCATAGAAAACATAGGAAAAGATGTGTTGGAATAGGCAAGAAGGAGGAACATTTTGCATTGGACAAAAGGAGAAAACTTTAGCAGAAAAGAGAAAAAATCATCTATTTTTCACAAATAGTCAAAATTATGTTTATGAATGTAAATACTAAATCTGCAAATCTTAATATTTACTAATAATTACTTTATTTGCAATATCCCATAATTATTAAACTATTATTCCATCATTTTAGCTCTAGAAAAAGTGAGTAAACCTAAAAACAGCAAAAGGAATTCCATTCCAAACCGGTTAGGAAATGCCAGCTCTGAGCTAAATTTGTTTCATTCTTATTTCAAGCTCACAAGGATTTCACAATTAGAAACTGTACTTAAAGCTCTGCATTATCTGCTGAAAAGGAGAAAACATAAATATATGTCATACAAAGTTACTCTTTGCAGAATCTTTGAAATGATCGATTTTTTAAAAGATTTTATTTAAAGAAAATGATCATTTGCATTTTATGTCTTTTTCCCAAAAGTTGACATAACGTTATATAAGCCATATCAGTTACATTATTATAAGACTCTGACAGCACAAACCTCTTTAGTGTTATGGTAAAATTTGTATAGTCCCTGTCAGTGTCATTTCTCTGGGAACCATTAGCTCCAGGGCTTCATGAATGATTCCTAGTACAGATCAGTTTAAAAGAAGTAACTAGCTTAAGTGGAGAAAGCTAATGGCAATGTAAAAATAAAGTTTCAATTATCATTTAATGGTTATATTTTTCTATGTAACATCCTTATGAGTTGGATGATGGTGACAATTGGGAAATTTGAATGGCAGATGATCACAGTATTGTGGTTTTCTCAATATAAGCCTTATCAATTGATTTATGGAAATTAGATTTACTAGCATCAATGTGCAATGGTAATTTCTCCTTTCAATAGCAGATTCAAAATTGCCTTTCAGATTGGAAATAAATTAACATTTCAAATATTAATTGCAAAATAATTCAATAAAGTTAGTGAGTGATTCATGTTTTATGTGTTGAAAACAGCACAGAATAACCCTGTAGTCAAACTTATAGACTGCATGTTGTCATACGGTCATTGTTGTGAGCCAAAGAACACTGAAATTATTATCAGTCATGAATCCTAAACCCTTTGAGTGCCAGAGGGGAAAGCAACGCATTGCAAAGCAATCGTTGCACACCCCTCTGGCACTCAAAGGGTTAATTTTATACTTTAGAGTGTTTTACTACATTGTCTGCAGAATAACATTATCTACTAACATCTCAACTGAAATACTCAATACAAATCCTGTTTTATTCAACACCCAGATAACCTTATTTGAATCATTTTTCACATTAATGTTTAAGTCATTTTGAATGTATTTTACCCACTAAATCCTTCTCTCCTCCCTTCCCTTGTCTCTGTTTTATTCTCCTCTTTCACAATTTCTTCCCTTCATCACACACTCTTACTCTTTTTTCCACTTCTTCTCATACTTTCTGTTTCTTCATGTTGCACTTTACTTTCCTTCACACAAAACAAACAAATATATAACAAATATATAACAAATATATAAATACATACATAAAAATGTTAGGACCATATGTACAAGGTCAATGCCTAGTGATATAGTCATACACTTGAGATATGTACCAGCATACAACTATTTTATCCAGATTAACATTGAAAGTATTTTATTATTATTAATACTACAATGATGGACATTTTATATAAACTGTTTTAAGTTTTTCCTCCCAAATCTCATCACATTCAGTAAAATAGGCATTCAAATTCGACTCCTATCGAAACAAAGCTCTAGGAATGTTGATGAGTGAAATTCAGTCTTAATGATGTAAAATTTTGACATAAAACATCAAGTAGTGATGAACTGAGAAAAATTCATACAGCAACCCCCACAAAAAGAAAACAACAAATATAGGGAGCAAGTTTTTTATATATATATATATATATATATATATATATATATATATATATATATATATATATATATATATATATATATATATATATATATATATACACAGCTACATTAGAGTACAAAAATAAAAAAAAAAAATATTATAAATAATTTGGAAAATGTCAAAATGGAATGTCAATCAATTTAAGCTGTGTACTTTATTTGATATATTGGAGTACATAAACTTTAACTTAAAATGTTTACAAATGGATGCACGTCATGCAAGGGAGGCTGCAGTTGGTGCGGTATAAGAACCTATAATGAAAATATAACAGTAGAATTTTGAATAATGCAATAACATTGAGCATAACTGTTTTTTTTTGTTTTTTTTTACAGTTTTCAGTGCCTTGACATAGAAACAGTGAAACATAGAATTTGACTGCAGATAAGAACCATTTGGCCCATTTAGTCTGCCCATTTTCCTACTGTAAAAACCTCAAACCTTATTTGGTCCTTGGTCTTTATTAAGGATAGCCTTATGCCTATCCCATGCATGCTTAAATTCTTCTACCACTTCTGCTGGTAGGCTATTCCTTGTATATCTACTACCCTCTCAGAGAAGTAAAACTTTCTTACATTACGTATAAACCGGTGTCCCTCTACTTCCCCTCTACCTCTTATCCTAACATTTATACTCCTTTGAAATGTACTTCCCTCCTGCACTTTGTTGAATCCCTTCATGTATTTGAATGTTTCTATCATATCCCCTCTCTCTCTTCTCTCCTACAAGCTATACATGTTCAGATCCTTTAGTCTATTCTGATATTTATTTTCCAGTAAACTATTCACCATTTTAGTAACCCTTCTCTGAATTTTCTCTACAGTATCTATATCCTATTGGAGATGGGGTCTCCAGTACTGTACACAATATTCTAGGTGAGGTCTGGAAATAGCATGACCACTTCCCTTTTTCTGCTACTAATGCCCCTAGCTATACAACCCAGCACAACCCAGCACCCAGCTTGCATTCCCCACTACTTTATTACATTGCCTGCCTACCTTTAAGTCATTCGAAATAATTACTCCCAAATCCCTTTCCTCTATTGTCTCTGACAGCACAGTACCCTTAATTGTATATAATCCTATGGATTTTTATGTCCCAAGTGCATTATTTTACGTTTATCAACATTAAACTGCAGCTGCCGCACTCATGTCCATTCCTCTAATTCACCTAAATAATTTGTCATTTGACTTATTCCCCCTGGAATGTATACCCTATTGCAGATCTTTGTATCATTTGCAAAAAGGCATACCTTACCCTTAAAGTGATAGTAATGTTTCAGAAAAACAGTAGCTTCAATTAATCTTCATAGTATTTGAGCCATAGAGAGAGTTATTTCAATACTGTGAGAGTTGTAGTTCAAGAGTAATTGAATGATAATGTATCCCCCTCTTACCTAGTGTAAGCCCCCACTCCTCAGATGTGGAATCCAGTCCATAGACCAGACAGCTCACATCAAGGGTCAATATTCATACTGTGAGAACAATGAAAACCCTGCCCCCTTGACAGGTTTTTCAGCTTTTTCCCTTATCTTAATTGAAGATTGTCCCTCTCTGCAGTCTACCTGGACACACCCTGCTGCTCTTAGATGAGCAGTGTTACATCACTAAAAGGGGAGGGAGGGGGATACTTTATCATTCAATTACTCTTGAACTACAAATCTGACAGAATTAACTCTCCAATACTATGATGATTAATTAGAGCTGCTTTTATTATGAAACATTACTATCCATTTAAGACCTTTTGCAATATCACTCACTAATAAAAATATTAAAAAGAATGGGCCCCAGTACAGATCCCTGAGGTACCCCACTAGTAATACTCCTTTTGTCTGAATATTCTCTGTTGACTACACCCTCTGTCTCCTGTCACTCAGCCATTGCCTTATCCATTTAAGTATATTTACATAGACCCAAACACTGCAATTTATTAATGAGTCTTCTATGAGGGACAGTGTCAAATGCTTTACTGAAATCTAGATAAGCTATATCTATTGCTCCCCCTTGGTCTATTATTTTAGTTGCCCAGTCAAAAAAAAATCTGAGGTTAGTTTAACAAGATCTCCTGCTGTAAACCCATGTGGTTTGGCATCTTGCAAGCCATTCAAATTCAGATATTCAATAATTCTTTCCTTTAACATAGTCTCCATTAATTTTCCCACTACTGATGTAAGACTTACTGGTCTGTACCCTGCTACCTTTTTTGTGAAGTGGTACTACATTTGTTCCCTTGCAATCTTCTGGAACTACTCCTGTCGATATTGACTGATTAATTCTGTTAGAGATTTTGCCAGAACACTCTTAACTTCTTTTAATAACTTTGGGTGTATCCCATCTGGTCCCATTGATTTATGTATTTTTACCTTAGAATGTTGAAGAAATACTTCTTCCTCTGTAAACATGCATGTTTTCCATGTCTTGCCATTTCTTTTGTCTAACATAAGTCCCATCTTTTCATCTTTCTCTGTAAAAACTGAACAGAAATATTCATTGAGGCAGTCAGCTAACCCTTTTTTCTCATTTACATAGTTTCCATTTTTTGTTTTCAGTCTAACTATTCTTTATTTCATTTTCCTTCTTTCACTTATATATCTAAAAAATGTTTTTATCCCACCTTTTTATTGACTTTGCAATTTTTTCCTCAGTGTGTGCTTTGGCACATCTAATAATGTATTTGGCCTCCTTTAGCCTAGTCTTCTACCGATAACTAACTTCTTCCTTCCACGTCTGCTTATGTTTCTTAAATGCTTCTTTTTCTCCTTTATTGTATTTGCCACTTTGGCTGAGTACCACAGTGGTTTTCTTTTTCTTTTACTCTTGCTGACATGTCTAATGCATTGCTCTGTGGCATTTAGTAAAACACATTTAAGATAATCCCATTTCTCCTGAACTCCATCTAAAGATCTCCAAGTTGTTAAAAACTGACATAAAAATGTTTTCATTTTAGAAAAATCAGCCTTTCTAAAATCTAGAACCTTTGTTTTTGTGTGGGGCAACTCAGCATCTGTCTCTATCAAACCACATAGATTGATGATCACTGGAGCCCAAACACTCTCCTACAGCTACATCTGATACCAAGTCTCCATTAGTAAATAATACATCTAGTATGGCTTCCTTCCAAGTTGGTTCTTTTACTAAATGATTAAGAGCTAATCCTTGTAAAGAATTTAGGATATCTTTACTCCTGGCTGAACCTGCTGCTTGGTTTTTCCAGTTCACATCAGAAAGCTTAAAGTCCTCCATAATAATAACCGCATCTTTCACTGTCATCTTAGTTGCTTCCTTGACCAGCAGTTGATTCAACTACTCTGCTTGTCCTGGGGGTCTATAGATCACCCCTATACGACTGACCATCTTATTCCCATATTCTAAAGTTATGCATAACAGTCTCTGTGTTCTCCTCCATACCCTGTATAAGACCTTTAAGCTATTTCTGACATAAATGAAAATAACTTTTATACCTTTCCTGAATAGAGAGTACCCTGGTATTTCTACATCCAAGTCATTTTTTTTCATTGTAGAAGGCCTCAGTAATCCTCACTAAGTCCACATCTTCACTAGTTATTATTGCAATGAGTTCAGGTATCTTATGCCCTAAACTGAGGGCATTTGTACACATGGCTCAAAGTCTACTGGTTTTTGACCTATGTGTCACAGACATACCTTGTTCAAATTCATCTGAGAAATGCTGTAGGGGGCAATTGGTTTTATCCTGTATCATTCCAATTGCCCATCCCCCTACTAGTTTAAATACCTGTTAACAAAACTTCTGAATCGCATGCTGAGAACCTCTGTTCCCTTTTGAGAAAGATGCAAGCTGTCCTTTTTGTACAATTCCTTGTTTCACCAAATAGTGTTGGTGTGAGAAACAAAGCCAAATCCATGATTTTGGCCCCACTTTCCTAGCCATGAATTAAAGTCTCTAATTTGCTGCATCCTACCTTCTGTCATTGTTCTCAGGCAAACAAGGACAGACACAAATATAGGAAATAAAACCAGATTTATTGAGAATGCACAAAGTAATAATAATGACCACATAAACCCCAGAACCCCAATAGTAGTTGTCACGGTTTATTATGACTCTCAGACACAAGTTTTAGGTAAAAAAAAATCAATTTTATTGAAATAATAAATGATAACTTAGGATGGCAATAACATACATATATATATATACAGAATATAGCACAGACAGAAGGCAGACTCTACCGGTCCTGTCAATATACCGGACAGGACAGTCTTTAGGCTCTACCGGCCTTGCCAATACCGGGTAAGGCAACCTGCAGATGGAATAGCATAACGGTTTTACCGGCCTTACCAAATTACCGGGCAAGGCAGCCTCAATAGATACACAATGTAGGCTCTACCGGCCCTGCCAATACCGGGTAAGGCAACCTCAGATGGAATGTGGCAAAAGGTTCTACCGGCCTTACCAATACCGGGCAGGGCAGCCCAGAGATAATAGCAGCAGTCAGATGGAACTGGCAAATTAGCAGAATCGTTAAGCAGCAAGGCTTTGGAGCAAACCAGTGACCGCACACTGGTGTAACAAGTGAGTTTGTATAGCCGCAAGGCTTAGGAGCAAACCAGCGTCCGCACGCTGGGGCCAACACAGATTTGTAGAGCTGATAGGCTTTGGAGCAAACCAGTGACCGCACACTGGTGTAACAAGTGAGTTTGTATAGCCGCAAGGCTTAGGAGCAAACCAGCGTCCGCACGCTGGGACCAACACAGATTTGTATAGCTGATAGGCTTTGGAGCAAACCAGTGACCGCACACTGGTGTAACAAGCGAGTTTGTATAGCCGCAAGGCTTAGGAGCAAACCAGCGTCCGCACGCTGGGACCAACACAGATTTGTATAGCTGAAAGGCTTTGGAGCAAACCAGTGACCGCACACTGGTGTAACAAGCGAGTTTGTATAGCCGCAAGGCTTAGGAGCAAACCAGCGTCCGCACGCTGGGACCAACACAGATTTGTATAGCTGATAGGCTTTGGAGCAAACCAGTGACCGCACACTGGTGTAACAAGCGAGTTTGTATAGCCGCAAGGCTTAGGAGCAAACCAGCGTCCGCACGCTGGGACCAACACGGAATTGTAGCAATGTCACCAACGCGACCAGGCAGAAGGTCGCCAGGATACTGAAGACAGGTGATGAGATGACAGGAACCAGCAACGATCAGTCAGGTCAGAAAACAGCAGAGAAGTTCAGCAGGAACTGCAACACCAGAGACTAGGCCGGAACCAGGACTGGAAGTACTTCAGCATGCAGGAAACACTGGAACAGTAGAGATCAGGAACTCAGGAACACATGAGATCAGGAACTCAGGATCACTGGAACAGAGGCCCAGCTATCACTAGCATAGTGATAGCAAGAAGGTCAGAAACAACACGAAAGGGCACTCAAAGGGTGCCCAATCCAGGTTTAAATAGTCAATAAGAGGCGGGCTATCTGCAGACAGCCAATAGAAGCCCCCTACTGGTGACAGACAAGTAACTGCAGCAAATCACGGGCACCGTGATAGTACCCCCCTTTCAAAGACCCCCTCTCCTAGAATAGGGTTTAGGTTTCTGCGGGTAATTGGCATGAAAGGCCCTAGTTAACCTAGGTGCATGAAGGTCCGTACTATCCACCCATGATCGATCCTCAGGACCATACCCTTTCCAATGTACCAGGTACTGTACCCTTCCTCTAAGCCTACGGGAATCAATAATGCTCTGAACCTCGTACTCCTCCTGGCCCTCGACCTCAACAGGTCCTGGCACCACAGGTGTGGTAGTATAGCGATTGCAAACCAGAGGCTTAAGAAGGGACACATGGAACACATTATGGATACGCATGGATGCAGGTAGGTCTAGTGCATAGGAGACAGGGTTAATTTTGCGAATAACTCTGTATGGACCAATAAACCGAGGAGCCAACTTATTAGACGGAACCTGCAGCTTGAGATTTCTGGAGGAAAGCCATACTCTATCCCCAACCTGAAAGGAAACCGCTGGAAGCCTTCTGCGATTAGCATGGCGCTGATGACGCTGAAATGACTGACCAAGTGCCCTCTGAACTTGTGCCCATGTGGAACGGAGTTGCTCGATATGCTCATCCAGAGCTGGAATCTGTTGCGTCTGAAATGAGTCTGGAAGCAAACAGGGCTGGAACCCATAATTAATCAGAAACGGAGAGCTCCCGGATGAAGAATTGACCGCACAGTTCCTGGCGAACTCTGCCCAAGGCAACAAGTCGGACCAATTATCATGATGGTCAGTAACGAAACAACGGAGAAATTGTTCCAAGCCCTGATTAGCTCGTTCAGCGGCTCCATTGGTCTGGGGATGGTAGGCAGAGGAGAAGGACAGCTGTATGCCCATCTGTTGGCAAAATGCCCTCCAAAATCTAGACACAAACTGGCTCCCCCTGTCAGACACCAGTACCCTAGGCACTCCATGCAACCGGAATACTTCTCTGGCGAACACCATTGCCAATTCCTTCGCTGAAGGAAGACCACGGAGGGGCACGAAATGAGCCATTTTAGAAAACCTGTCCACCACCATGAATATAAAGGAGTACCCCTTCGACATAGGCAATTCTCCCATAAAATCAATGGAAACATGAGACCAGGGGCGTTCGCCATTAGGCACCGGTTGAAGCAAGCCCACAGGGAGATGTCTCGGGGTCTTAGCGCGGGCGCAGGTGGCACAGGCATTCGTAAATTCGGCACAATCGTTTCTCATGGAAGGCCACCAAAATAACTGAGAAAGGGACCATAACAATTGGTCTCTACCAATATGTCCCGCAGCCTTAGAGGAATGGTAGGTTTCGAGCAGCCTAGTACGAAATGATTCAGCGACAAAACATTTGCCCACTGGGGTTTCATGGGGAGCGGACCCCTGAGAGGCCAGGATCTCCTCCCCTAGAGGAGAAGTGATACTCGTGCGTATAGTAGCCAGTATTCTATCAGGTTGGATGATAGGAGCTGGTGCTTCCACTCTGTCACTGTCGGCCTCAAATTGTCTTGACAGTGCATCAGCCCTGATATTTTTTGACCCTGGTAAATATGATACAATGAAATTAAATCGAGACAGGAACAGTGCCCACCTGGCCTGACGAGAGGACAATCTCTTGGCCTCCGAGAGATAGGTCAGATTCTTATGATCTGTTAGGATTAAGACAGGATTCTTAGTACCTTCAAGCAAATGACGCCATTCCTTAAGAGCAAGGATAATGGCCAATAATTCTCTGTCACCTATCTCATAGTGGCTTTGAGTGACAGTCAACTTTTTAGAGAAAAACCCACAAGGTCTGAGAGTTCCACCTTTCTCGTGTCGCTGCGAAAGTACTGCCCCGACCCCAATATCTGAGGCATCAACCTCTAACGTAAATGGAAGTAAAGGATTGGGGTGGGATAACACAGGAGCCGCAGCAAATGCCAGCTTCAAATTCTCAAAGGCTTTCTCAGCAGATACCGGCCAACAAGAAGGATTAGCACCCTTGTGCGTAAGATCGGATAGAGGTTTGACAATGGAAGAAAAGTTCTTAATAAACCTCCTATAATAATTAGCGAAACCCAGGAAACGCTGTATGGCTTTAAGACCCTTGGGTTTTGGCCATTGTAGGACAGCTGACAACTTTTCTTTGTCCATGGCAATGCCATCATTGCCAATTATGAACCCCAAGAATGGCACACTGGTTCTATGAAACTCACATTTCTCCATTTTACAAAATAATTTGTTCTCACGGAGTCGTAGCAATACTGCGGATACATCTTTGATGTGCTGTGCCATGTTTTGGGAGTAAATCAGTATATCGTCGAGGTACACCACAACACATGTCTGTAACATATCTCTCAGAACATCATTTATCAGTTCCTGGAAAACTGCGGGTGCATTACACAGCCCAAAAGGCATTACTAGATACTCGTAGTGCCCAGCTCGAGTATTAAAGGCAGTTTTCCACTCATCACCTGCTCGAATGCGAACCAGATTGTAAGCGGCCCGTAGGTCCAACTTGGTAAATATCGAAGCGCCCTTAAGCCTGTCAAAAAGCTCGGTGATGAGTGGTATTGGGTATGCGTTTTTTGCCATTAGTTTATTCAAGCCCCGGTAGTCAATGCATGGTCTTAATTCGCCATTTTTCTTTTTTACAAAAAAGAACCCAGCCCCAGCTGGAGAGGTAGATTTACGTATGATCCCTCTAGCAAGGGCATCAGAAATGTAATCCTCCATAGCCTTATTTTCATCACAAGATAATGGATAAGTGCGTCCTTTTGGAGGTACTGCACCAGGCTGCAATTCAATGCAACAATCATAAGGTCTATGCTGGGGTAGCATACTAGCCTCTCCTTTGCTAAAAACATCGCCAAACTGTTGGTACACATCCGGCATAGCAGAGGAGGTGCACATGACCTTAATAGGCTGGATGACGCACTTGTCCATACAAAACTGGGACCAAGCAGCAATTTCACACTTTTTCCAATCGAATTGTGGGTTATGTAACTGTAACCACGGAAATCCCAATATCACCGCATGGTGCGGGGAATTAATCAGTTGAAACTGCTGCTCTTCTCTGTGAAGTGCCCCAATAGTCATAGACAATGGCATAGTTTCAAATATAACCTGAGGCGGTTCTAAGGGTCTACCATCAATCGCTTCAATAGTCAAGGGGTTTTCTCTTTCAATGCGTGGAACTCCGTGCAATACAGCAAAGGTATTATCCATAAAATACCCTGCTGCACCGGAGTCAACCAAGGCCAAAACCTCCACAGAGCGTTGTGCCCAAGACAATACCACCTGTATGGTGGGTTTCATTATGCCCGACACTGGGGACGATTGTACACCACCTAGGGCCTGTCCCCCAAGATACCCTAGGTGTGTGCGTTTCCCGGACGTACCGGACAGGAATTTAGCAAGTGCCCTTTTTTACCGCAGTATAAACATAACCCTTGTTTTTTGCGATATATTCTCTCTGCCTTGGATAGTCTAGTGAAGCCTATTTCCATAGGTTCACTTGTTTCCCGTACTGGTTCACTAGACTTCAATGCCAAGGGAGGGATGGGTGGGCAAAACATGCTACTAGGCTCATTATTTTTTGACCGTAACTTACGATCTCTGGCAATTGATCTCTCCCGTATTCTGGAGTCAATTATCATAACATACTCAATGTAATCATCTAGATCAATAGGTAGATCTTTAGCAGCGATTTCGTCTTTAATGTGGTCATTCAGGCCTTGAGAGAAGGCTGCCAATAATGCCTCGTTATTCCAACCTACCTCTGCTGCCAATGTGCGGAATTCGATGGCATAGTCGCCCACTGTACGCCTGCCCTGTTGTATCTCCATAAGGCGTTTGGCAGCAGAGGTGGTTCTACCAGGAGGCTCAAACACTCTTCGAAAGGAACGCACAAATTCACTAAAGTTCTTAGTACAAGGTTTAGCATTCTCCCACAAGGGGTTAGCCCAAGCCAATGCTCTGCCAGTGAGCAGTGATATCGTGAACCCCACTTTACTACGATCACTGGGAAATGCGTGTGCCGTCAATTCCATAAAGATTTCGAGTTGATTGATGAACCCTCTGCAGAGACTAGGGTCACCATCATATCTTAGCGGCAAGGGTGCAGAAGCCGTTAACCCTTTAACAGTACCCCCTAGGGGTCTGGTATCACTTTCCGGTGTCTGACTTGGCGAGACCACCGGGCTAGAGCTAGATTGGTCAGCAGGTACCGTGCGTTCAAGGATCGTTTGAATTGCAACTGCCAACTGATCCAAACGTTGCTCGAGCACATCCATCCTCCAATGGATATTCTGTGCGTTACCTTCACCCTTGCTGTCTGAGGTCATGGCCCTTTCGTACTGTCACGGTTTATTATGACTCTCAGACACAAGTTTTAGGTAAAAAAAAATCAATTTTATTGAAATAATAAATGATAACTTAGGATGGCAATAACATACATATATATATATACAGAATATAGCACAGACAGAAGGCAGACTCTACCGGTCCTGTCAATATACCGGACAGGACAGTCTTTAGGCTCTACCGGCCTTGCCAATACCGGGTAAGGCAACCTGCAGATGGAATAGCATAACGGTTTTACCGGCCTTACCAAATTACCGGGCAAGGCAGCCTCAATAGATACACAATGTAGGCTCTACCGGCCCTGCCAATACCGGGTAAGGCAACCTCAGATGGAATGTGGCAAAAGGTTCTACCGGCCTTACCAATACCGGGCAGGGCAGCCCAGAGATAATAGCAGCAGTCAGATGGAACTGGCAAATTAGCAGAATCGTTAAGCAGCAAGGCTTTGGAGCAAACCAGTGACCGCACACTGGTGTAACAAGTGAGTTTGTATAGCCGCAAGGCTTAGGAGCAAACCAGCGTCCGCACGCTGGGGCCAACACAGATTTGTAGAGCTGATAGGCTTTGGAGCAAACCAGTGACCGCACACTGGTGTAACAAGTGAGTTTGTATAGCCGCAAGGCTTAGGAGCAAACCAGCGTCCGCACGCTGGGACCAACACAGATTTGTATAGCTGATAGGCTTTGGAGCAAACCAGTGACCGCACACTGGTGTAACAAGCGAGTTTGTATAGCCGCAAGGCTTAGGAGCAAACCAGCGTCCGCACGCTGGGACCAACACAGATTTGTATAGCTGAAAGGCTTTGGAGCAAACCAGTGACCGCACACTGGTGTAACAAGCGAGTTTGTATAGCCGCAAGGCTTAGGAGCAAACCAGCGTCCGCACGCTGGGACCAACACAGATTTGTATAGCTGATAGGCTTTGGAGCAAACCAGTGACCGCACACTGGTGTAACAAGCGAGTTTGTATAGCCGCAAGGCTTAGGAGCAAACCAGCGTCCGCACGCTGGGACCAACACGGAATTGTAGCAATGTCACCAACGCGACCAGGCAGAAGGTCGCCAGGATACTGAAGACAGGTGATGAGATGACAGGAACCAGCAACGATCAGTCAGGTCAGAAAACAGCAGAGAAGTTCAGCAGGAACTGCAACACCAGAGACTAGGCCGGAACCAGGACTGGAAGTACTTCAGCATGCAGGAAACACTGGAACAGTAGAGATCAGGAACTCAGGAACACATGAGATCAGGAACTCAGGATCACTGGAACAGAGGCCCAGCTATCACTAGCATAGTGATAGCAAGAAGGTCAGAAACAACACGAAAGGGCACTCAAAGGGTGCCCAATCCAGGTTTAAATAGTCAATAAGAGGCGGGCTATCTGCAGACAGCCAATAGAAGCCCCCTACTGGTGACAGACAAGTAACTGCAGCAAATCACGGGCACCGTGATAGTAGTACAACGTCTACTACCCAGAACTGCACACTGTGCCGAGCACTGCTCTACTGTACTGGTGGAACTTTGGTATGTGCCAGAGGTTCTAGCAGTGACTAGAACCAGACTACTTGGTATCAGAAACTCCAAACCAGGAATAGGCAACAGGGATCCACAAGTCTTAACCGATGTGGGTGGTCTGATACACCAGAGGCAACACGGAGCGAGTAGTCAACCAGAGCCACAGGTCTGAACCTATGTGGGTAGTCGGACAAACTGGAGGCAACACAGAGTGAGTAGAAGTCAGGCCCACCAGTCAGGACCTATGTGGGTAATCAGACAAACCGGGGTCATACACGGAGCAAATAGTCAGCCAGAGCCACAGGACAGAACCGATGTGGGTAGTCAGAGAAGCCAGGGTCATACACGGAGCAAGTAGTCAGCCAGAGCCACAGGTCAGAACCAATGTGGGTAGTCAGGCAAGCCGGGGTCATACACAGAGCAGATTCAGAGTCAGGCATGGGTCACAATGGAACGCTAGAGATACGAGCAGGAACACCACGTAAGGGAAATGACAAGGGAGTTTAAATAGCAGCACAGCAAGGTGGGAATCACTTAGGCAAATAAGCTCTTGTCTATAAACAAGAGCTCGTACAGAGCCCTTTAGTGACGTCAGATGTGAGGAAGCGACCGGCCATCATGCCTCACAAGCATACCAGGAGGAGGAAGCACAGGAGACATAGGCTCACCTAGGGATACTGTGATAGTACCACCCACTTAATGACCTCTCTCCTGAGGAGTAGGGTGCGCAACAGCAGGGAAGCAGGAGTGGAAACTGTGAATAAGGGCAGGTGCATGTAAATCCTTTTTGGCAACCCAGGAGCATTCCTCAGGACCATACCCCTTCCAGTCTACCAGATATTGTACCTGACCTCTGACTGTGTCCATGATATTTTGCAACTCATATTCCTCATGGTCACCTACTCTAACAGGCCTAGGACTATCAGTGGTATAAGTGTAAGTTTTGCAGACCAGAGGTTTAAGCAGGGACACATGAAACACATTGAAAATGCGCATATTGGCAGGGAGGTCAAGGGCAAAGGATACAAGGTTGATCCTACAGAGAACACGAAAGGGGCCTACAAAATGAGCAGCCAGATTTTTACAAGGCACCTGGAAATGGAGGTTATGGGACGACAACCACACTCTCCCACCTGAAAAACAGGAGCTGGTAAACGTCTACCGTCTGCGTGTCTCTTGTAATGTAGTATGGAACTCTGCAGGGATCTTTGAACCCGTACCCATGTGGAGTGGAGTGCCCTCAAGTGCTCCTCCAGAGCAGGAATATTCTGAGCCTCGAAAGACTTTGGCAGAAGCGAAGGCTGGAACCCATAATCAGAAATGGGGAGTTCCGAGAGGAGGAATTGACTGCATTATTTCTGGCCAGCTTGGCCCACTATAACAGGTTCGCCCAATTATCATGATGGTCGGAAATGAAGCAATGGAGGAACTGTTCCAACTCTTGATTAGACCTCTCTGCAGCACCTTTAAACTGAGGATGGTAGGCTGAGAACGAGAGCTGGATACCCATCTGTCCACAGAAGGCTCTCCAAAATCGTGACACAAATTGGCTCCCCCTCTCTGAGACCACCACTTTGGGTATACCATGGAGATGAACCACCTCTCTGGCAAAGATTTCAGCCAACTCCTTAGAAGAGGGAAGTCCCTTAAGAGGCACAAAATGAGCCATCTTCGAAAATCTATCCACAATCATGAGGATGACCATGTAGCCCTCAGAGAGAGGTAGTTCTACCATAGAGTCAATGGATAAATGCGACCATGGATGCTCCCCATTAGAGATGGGCTGAAGGAAACCCACCGGGGGTGTCTGGGAGTTTTTGTCCGTGCACAAGTAGAATATGCAGCAACGAATGCGTAACAATATGATCTCAGGCTGGGCTACCAAAAGAGTCTAGACATTGACCATATGAGTTGATCTCTCCCAACGTGCCCTGCAGCCTTTGAGGAATGGTACATCTCCAGCAATCTGGTACGTAGAGGCTCAGGCACAAAATATCTCTTATTCAGTTTATCAGCCAGAGTTGAAGCTTGCTCAGCCAATATCTCCTCACCCAATGGAGATGTAATACTAGTACATATTGTACCTAAAATGCAGTCGGGAAGAATGATAGGCACCAAAGGACACTCCTCCTGGGACTCTGCCCAAAACTGATGTGAGAGAGCATCTGCTCTGATATTTTTTGTACCAGGGAGGTAGGAAACCACAAAACTGAACCTCAAGAGGAATAAGGCCCATCTGGCTTAACCTGGAGACAACCTTTTGACCTCAGACAGGTATGTCAGATTCTTGTGATCTGTCAGTATCAGGATGGGAACAGTCATCCCCTCCAACAGATATTGCCACTCCTTCAGGGCAAGGATTATGGCAAGCAACTCATGATCAGTCACGTCATGCAACCTCTCGACCTTCAACAATTTCTTACAGAAGAACCCGCATGGAAGCAATGCTTTACCAGGAGTCACGTGCTAAGACAGCAAAGCGCCTACTCCAGACTCTGAAGCGTCCACTTCCAGAGTGAAGGGTAGGGTGGGATTCGTGTGGGACAATATCCGAGCTTTCGCAAAAGAGGACTTCAAGTCCTCAAATGCCTGCAGGGCTTCAGGTGCCAGTCTGAAGGATTAGCACCCTTCTGAGTCATGTCAGTAAGAGGTTTGACTACTGTGGGAAGTTTAGTATGAACTTCCTGTAATAATTCATGAAGCCCAAGAACGTCTGTATGGATCACAAACCCATAGGAAGCGGCCACTGCAAGACAGCAGAAAGTTTCTGTGGGTCCATGGCTAGACCAGAGGAGGATATCACGTATCCCAAGAAGGTCTCTTGAGATCTATGAAATTCCCATTTCTCAAGTTTGCAGAACAATTTGTTCTCTCTTAGTAGTTGTAGAGCCAGGGATACATCTGCCTGATGTTCCTCCAAGGTAGGAGAATGGATGAGAATGTTGTCCAAGTAGACTACGAAACATCTCTGCAGCAAATCTCTCAAGACATCATTAATAAATTCTTGGAAGACAGCTGAAGCATTGCATAATTCGGAGGGCATCACCAAGTACTCGTAGTGCCCGCTCCAGGTGTTAAAAGCTGTCTTCCATTCATGGCCTACTTTTAGTCATACAAGATTGTACCCGGCCCTCAAGTCAAGCTTAGTAAATACAGTAGAGCCTTTGATTCGATCAAATAGCTCCGTTCTTTACCTTTAGTTTGTTCAGCCCCCTGAAATGAATGTATGGTCTAAGCACCCCATCCTTCTTTTTCATAAAAAAGATGCCTGCACCAGCAGGGGAGGAAGATTTACGTCTAAGGCCCCTAGATAGGGCGTCCACCACGTAGTCCTCCATGGCCTTATTCTCTTCCACCGATAAAGGATACACACGGCCCCTAGGAGATATGGCCCCTGGTACTAGATCAACAGTAGAATCGTACAGCCTATGTGGCGGCAATGTACTGGCCTCTACCTTATTAAATACCTCTTTGAATGACTTGTACTCAGCAGGCAAAGAGGTAGAGGTACACAATATTCTCATAGGCTGCAGGAGACAAGACTTAGTACACTGGGAGGACCAAGATATAATATCACAAGTCTGCTAATCAATTCTTGAGTTGTGAGTCTGTAACCAGGGAAATCCCAGAAAGATAGCATAGTGGGGAGAATGAATGACTTGGAATTGCTGTGTCTCCACATAGAGTGCCCCTACCTTTAGAGACAAGGGGTGAGTCTCATGCGTAACGTGTGAAGGTTGTAGGGATCTACAGTCAATGGCTTTGATTGCCATCGGAATGGAATGAGTCAACAGAGGGATTGAGTGCTTGGCCGCAAAATCTGCATCAATGAAAAACCACGCTGCACCAGAATCCAGTAATGCAGGAGCCACCACTGATGATTCGGCCTAGGATAGCACTACCTCCAGAATGGGTCTGGCTTGAAAAGTCTCTGTGGACTGTGAGATTCCACCCAGGGTCTGTCCCCTACATGACCCTAGGTGCAAGCATTTACCGGCCAGATGGGACAAGAACGCAACATGTGACCTGGCTCCCTGCAGTATAAGCAAAGACCCCTCCTTCTGCGAAGGGTAGTGATGAGCGAGCATGCTCGGCCGAAGCTCGGTTCGGCTCGAGCATCGCTCTGCTCGGCACCTGGCGGTGCTCGCCCGCCATGTTCGGGTCTCCTTCCCGCACGTTTTGCGGCTGCTGCGCAGCCAATAAACGTGCAGGGAGGCTCTGACATCAGTGTAATGCCAGCAGCCATGTTGGCTGCTGGCATTACACTGATTGGCTGGCCAGAACCCGTGATCGGGTGCTGTATAGCACCTGACCAGCGAGTTCGGCTCAGTCTTAGCCAGGGAGAGATGAGGATAGGAAGGGAAAGTCAGTGTAGGGAGAAGAAAAGCGATTTAAAAAAAAAAAAAAGACCCAAAAGTCCTTTTTAGGACTACTGTGTGTGGGGGCAGCAGTTTATTTTGTTTGGGGGGGCAGAGATATAAAAAAAAAAACTTCACATATTCCGTTCACTGTGCCTAGCCGCAGATTAGCAGCACATTCTGTTTAGTGTGCAAAGTTGCAGATTAGAGCACATTCTGTTCAGTGTGCAAAGTTGCAGATTAGCAGCACATTCTTTTTAGTGTGCAAAGTTGCAGATTAGAGCACATTCTGTTCAGTGTGCAAAGTTGCAGATTAGCAGCACATTCTTTTTAGTGTGCAAAGTTTCAGATTAGCAGCACATTCTGTTTAGTGTGCAAAGTTTCAGATTAGCAGAACATTCTGTTTAGTGTGCAAAGTTGCATATTAGGAGAACATTCTGTTAACTGTGCAAAGTGTAAAATATCAAAGTCACATATTCCATTCACTGTGTCTAACCGCAGATAAGCAGCACATTCTGCTTAGTGTGCAAAGTTGCGTATTAGGAGAACATTCTGTTAACTGTGCAAACTGTAAAATATCAAAGTCACATATTCCATTCACTGTGTCTAACCGCAGATAAGAAGCACATTCTGTTTAGTGTGCAAAGTTGCGTATTAGGAGAACATTCTGTTTAGTGTGCAAAGTGTAAAATATCAAAGTCACATATTCCATTCACTGTGCGTAGCCGCAGATAAGAAGCACATTCTGTTTAGTGTGCAAAGTTGCATATTAGGAGAACATTCTGTTAACTGTGCAAAGTGTAAAATATCAAAGTCACATATTCCATTCACTGTGCCGAGCCGCATATAAGCAGCACATTCTGTTTAGTGTGCAAAGTTGCAGATTAGGAGAACATTCTGTTTAGTGTGCAAAGTGTAAAATATCAAAGTCACATATTCCATTCAATGTGCGTAGCCGCAGATAAGAAGCACATTCTGTTTAGTGTGCAAAGTTGCATATTAGGAGAACATTCTGTTAACTGTGCAAAGTGTAAAATATCAAAGTCACATATTCCATTCACTGTGCCTAGCCGCAGATAAGAAGCACATTCTGTTTAGTGTGCAAAGTTGCATATTAGGAGAACATTCTGTTAACTGTGCAAAGTGTAAAATATCAAAGTCACATATTCCATTCACTGTGCCTAGCCGCAGATAAGAAGCACATTCTGTTTAGTGTGCAAAGTTGCATATTAGGAGAACATTCTGTTAACTGTGCAAAGTGTAAAATATCAAAGTCACATATTCCATTCACTGTGTCTAACCGCAGATAAGCAGCACATTCTGTTTAGTGTGCAAAGTTGCGTATTAGGAGAACATTCTGTTTACTGTGCAAAGTGTAAAATATCAAAGTCACATATTCCATTCACTGTGCGTAGCCGCAGATAAGAAGCACATTCTGTTTAGTGTGCAAACTTGCATATTAGAAGAACATTCTGTTAACTGTGCAACGTGTAAAATATCAAAGTCACATATTCCATTCACTGTGCCGAGCCGCATATAAGCAGCACATTCTGTTTAGTGTGCAAAGTTGCATATTAGGAGAACATTCTGTTAACTGTGCAAAGTGTAAAATATCAAAGTCACATATTCCATTCACTGTGCCTAGCCGCAGATAAGAAGCACATTCTGTTTAGTGTGCAAAGTTGCATATTAGGAGAACATTCTGTTAACTGTGCAAAGTGTAAAATATCAAAGTCACATATTCCATTCACTGTGCCTAGCCGCAGATAAGAAGCACATTCTGTTTAGTGTGCAAAGTTGCATATTAGGAGAACATTCTGTTAACTGTGCAAAGTGTAAAATATCAAAGTCACATATTCCATTCACTGTGTCTAACTGCAGATAAGAAGCACATTCTGTTTAGTGTGCAAAGTTGCGTATTAGGAGAACATTCTGTTTAGTGTGCAAAGTGTAAAATATCAAAGTCACATATTCCATTCACTGTGCGTAGCCGCAGATAAGAAGCACATTCTGTTTAGTGTGCAAAGTTGCATATTAGGAGAACATTCTGTTAACTGTGCAAAGTGTAAAATATCAAAGTCACATATTCCATTCACTGTGCCTAGCCGCAGATAAGAAGCACATTCTGTTTAGTGTGCAAAGTTGCATATTAGGAGAACATTCTGTTAACTGTGCAAAGTGTAAAATATCAAAGTCACATATTCCATTCACTGTGTCTAACCGCAGATAAGCAGCACATTCTGTTTAGTGTGCAAAGTTGCGTATTAGGAGAACATTCTGTTAACTATGCAAACTGTAAAATATCAAAGTCACATATTCCATTCACTGTGCCTAGCCGCAGATAAGAAGCACATTCTGTTTAGTGTGCAAAGTTGCGTATTAGGAGAACATTCTGTTTACTGTGCAAAGTGTAAAATATCAAAGTCACATATTCCATTCACTGTGCCTTGCCGCAGATAAGAAGCACATTCTGTTTAGTGTGCAAAGTTGCATATTAGGAGAACATTCTGTTAACTGTGCAAAGTGTAAAATATCAAAGTCACATATTCCATTCACTGTGCGTAGCCGCAGATAAGAAGCACATTCTGTTTAGTGTGCAAAGTTGCATATTAGGAGAACATTCTGTTTACTGTGCAAAGTTGCAGATTTGCAGCACATATTCCGTGTAATATGAAGAAGGCGGGTAAAAAGGGACGGGGAAGTGGACGTGATCCTGATAGTTCAGGGCGCGGGTCAGGACGCGTAGAAACTGTGCCTGGTGCCAGAGCACAAGACAGAAAGACATCCACCATACCTAGCTTCATGTCTCAGTTTACAGGGCGTCGCAGGACATCACTCTCGAGGTCAGACCAGTGCGAACAGGTGGTCGGTTGGATTTCAGCTGATACTGCTTCCAGTCGGTTAAGCACCACCCTGTCTTCCACCAAGTCCACTCTCAGTAGCCAAGAGTCTGGTCAACATAATTCTCACCCTGATCATCCTTCCTCCCACCATAGAGGATCTGGTCAAAGAAGTGATCCCACACTGGGATATAGTGAGGAGCTCGTGTCATCACCAATCCTTAATTTGAACCTCTCTCCAAGCACGCTTGCAGAGGAACATGACATCTTGTGCCCTGATTCACAACCTCTAGAGGGTACCCAATCACAAGAAGATGACAGAGGGGAACGGCATTTAAGGTCAAAGGAAGTGGATGATGATGATGATGAGACACAGTTGCCATTAAATCATCCACTATTACTGTCTCAAGACCTTGATGAGGAGGATGATATACAGTTGTCAATGACTGAGTATGTGGTGGGATCAAGACATGAGGAGGATGATCAGAGTGAGGAAGTGGAGGAGGACTTGGTGGACGATGAGGTGACTGACCCCACCTGGGAAGGTGTAGAGCCGAGCGATGACAGCAGTCCTGAGGGTGAGCCATCTGCAGCACCGCAACAGGCTGGAAGAGGCAGTGGTGTGGCTACAGAAAGAAGGCGGACCGCACCAAACCGGCCCGCAAATGTTCCACGGAGCACCCCCTTGCGTAAATCTACCTTGCCAAGGGGTAGGTGTTCCGCGGTATGTCGTTTTTTTAAGGAAAGTGCGGACGACAAAAGAATTGTAGTTTGCAACCTGTGCCACACCAGAATGAGCCGAGGCATGAACACTAGAAACCTCACCACCACCAGCATGATCCGACACATGGCATCCAAGCACCGTAATAAGTGGGAGGAACGCCCGGATCGCCAATCTGTGTCTGCAGGCCACACCACTGCCTCCTCTTCCCCTGTTTTCGGTGCCGGCCAATCGCCTGTCGAAGGCGCAGGCCCGCATACCTCCCGCCCTGCACCTGTACCATCTGAAGCACCATCAGCGACCACATCCACTTCCCTGTCCCAGCACAGCGTCCAAATGTCGTTACCCCAGGCATTTGAGCGCAAGCGAAAATACCCAGCCACCCACCCACAGGCCATAGCACTAACCTCACACCTTTCCAAATTACTGGCCATCGAAATGCTGCCATTTAGGCTTGTGGAGACTGAGTCCTTCCGCAGCCTGATGGCAGCAGCTGTCCCTCGGTACGCAGTCCCCAGCCGCCACTACTTTTCCCGGTGTGCCGTCCCCGACTTACACCACCATGTGTCCCGTAACATCACCCGTGCCCTGACCAACGCAGTTACTGGGAAGGTCCACTTAACGACTGACACATGGACAAGTGCTTGTGGCCAGGGACGCTACATTTCCCTGACGGCACACTGGGTGAATGTCGTGGAGGCTGGGAGCGACTCGGACCCTGGGATGGCACAGGTGCTACCCACGCCGAGGATTGCGGGCCCTACATCCATCAGGGTTTCCGCCAACACCTACGTTATTGGCTCCTCCTCCTCCGTTTCCACCTCCGAATTCTCTGCGTACAGCGCCACTCACCCATCAGCCGGTAGCTGGAAGCAGTGTAGCACTGCAGTGGGGAAGCGTCAACAGGCCGTGCTGAAGCTGATCTGCCTTAGGGACAAAAAGCACACGGCCTCAGAGCTGTTGCAGGGGATTAGTCACCAGACCGAGCAGTGGCTCTCGCCACTCAACCTGCAACCAGGCATGGTTGTGTGTGATAATGGGCGTAACTTGGTGGCGGCTTTGGAGCTCGGCAAGCTCACACACGTACCATGCCTAGCGCATGTATTTAATTTAGTGGTTCAGCGATTTCTAAAAACCTACCCCAATTTGCATGATCTCTTGACCAAGGTGCGCCGCGTGTGTGCACATTTCCGTAAGTCATCTACAGCTTCAGCCGGCCTGTTGAAGCTGCAGCAGCGCTTACAATTGCCAGCTCACCGGCTGCTGTGTGACGTGAGCACGCGCTGGAACTCCACCTTCCACATGTTGTCCCGGCTTTGTGAGCAGCAGAGGGCAGTAGTGGAGTACCAGCTGTTACACGGTCGTCGCCTCTCAGTTCAACTTCCTCTAATCAGAAGTGTGGAGTGGGAATGGATGTCAGACCTCTGCGAGGTTTTACGCAATTTTGAGGAATCGACACAGATGGTGAGCGGCGATAACGCTATTATCAGTGTAACCATCCCACTTCTGTGTCTACTGAAACGCTCGTTGCTCACAATTAAAACCGACGCTTTGCATGTGGAAGAGGTGGAAATGCGGGAGGAAGAGCTTACACAAGGTGATAGCCAGAGCACCCTCACTTCGTCTTCTCAGCGACAATTGGAGGAGGCGGAGGAGGAGGAGGAGGAAGACACGGTTGCCTCCGCTACAGAGGGTAGCCATGGAACTTTAGTTCCATCTCTTCAGCGTGGGTGGGCAGAAGAGGAGGAAGAGGATGAGGAGATTGAGAGTCATCCTCCTGGTGAGGACAGCGAAATCTTGCCTGTTGGTACTCTGGCACACATGGCTGACTTTATGTTAGGCTGCCTTTCCCGTGACCCACGCGTTACACGCATTTTAGACAACACGGATTACTGGGTGTTCACCCTTCTGGACCCCCGCTACAAAGAGAATTTCTCATCTCTGATTCCTCCGGTGGAGAGGACAAGCAAAATGGTGCAATACCAGAAGGTTCTTGTCGAAAAATTGCTCCAAAATTTTCCATCTGACAACGCTGGCGGCAGAGTACGTGCTACCTTGGCCAACCGAGAAGGGAAGAAAAGGGGAGCACACAGCAGTTACAACAAAGGCAGGGCAACACTCTCCAAGGCGTGGGACACCTTCATGACACCCCGCCAGCACCCTCACCCTGATGCGCAGCCTAGTGTCACAAGGAGGGAAAAGTTTTGAAAGATGGTGAAGGAGTACGTAGCAGACCGTGTCAGCGTCCTCAATGATCCCTCTGTGCCTTACAACTACTGGGTGTCCAAGCTGGACACGTGGTATGAACTGGCACTCTACGCCTTGGAGGTGCTGGCCTGCCCTGCCGCCAGCGTTCTGTCTGAGCGGGTATTTAGTGCTGCTGGTGGCATCATAACAGATAAGCGTATCCGCCTTTCCACCGAAAATGCTGATAGGTTGACACGTATAAAAATGAACAAGGCCTGGATTTCCCCTGACTTCTCCACTCCACTGGAGGAAAACCCCGGGGGAACATAAACTCACTTTATATATGTTATTTACAATGATGGGAATACTCTGTATTCCCATTCACCCCTTCCACCCAAAAAACGGGTATATGGTTGACTCTCTTCCATATGCCCAGTGATATAATTTTTATATAGGGCCAGCTCACCAGCGGGCCCAGTGATATAATTTTTATATAGGGCCAGCTCACCAGCGGGCGCAGTTTGACAATTTTTGTATAGGTCAGCTCACCAGCGGGCCTTCTCATATAATGTTTTATTGGGTCAGCTCTCTAGCAGGCCCTCTCATATAATGTTTTATAGCGTCATCTCACTAGCGGGCCTTCGCATATAATGTTTAGGATGGTCAGCTCCGCAGCAGACCCTCACCCATAATGTTTTAGATGGTCGGCTCAGCGCACGTTTCCCTCTTAATCATGGCCCCAGTTCAGAAAAATCGAGGAAATTTTTGGGAGAATTTGCCTCTGCGCACGTTTCCCTCTTAATCATGGCCTCAGTTCAGAATAATCGAGGAAATTTTTGGGAGAATTTGCCTCTGCGCACGTTTCCCTCTTAATCATGGCCTCAGTTCAGAAAAATCGAGGAAATTTTTGGGAGAATTTGCCTCTGCGCACGTTTCCCTCTTAATCATGGCCTCAGTTCAGAAAAATCGAGGAAATTTTTGGGAGAATTTGCCTCTGCGCACGTTTCCCTCTTAATCATGGCCCCAGTTCCGAAAAATCGATGAAATTTTTTGCAGAATTTGCAGATGATATACAAGTAAATATACAGCAAATACTGTTTGGTAACAATTTTTCGCCTAAAGTCGTTTTTATCTTCCTTTTTGTGTGTTTTACGGTCAGTCTGTAAAAATGGCGTACTACGGGCGAAACATCGTTCCCAGCAGCGACGTTGGAGTCCAAGATGCATCCAGACATCCTCCCTATGCTGTCCCTGAACCATTTCTGTGGTGTTTCCATCATTTTCTGCCCTTTTCCTATGGACCAGGCACCCTCCCCTCATCAGAGCAGGGGGTGCCTGGTGTAATGCTCGAGTCCTCCCATTGACTTCAATGGGGCTCGGGTGCTCGGCCGAGCACTCGAGCCTCCGGGGGCGCTCGGTCAGAGCACCCGAACACCCGAGCATTGGGGTGCTCGATCATCACTAGCGAAGGGTCCTCTCCTACACTGAAAGGAGTGTGAAGCATAACTGCCTGGGTTCCCCCCTGGCGGAGTCAGAATCCAGAGGTATGGGAGGCGAGGGAGGACTGAGTGGGCTTCAAAAGCTAGAAGCCAGACGAGACCAGGGTTTATGTAAGTTTTCTTTGAATGAAGATCTCTCACGCAGTCTGTTATCTAGTAAAATGGTGACTGAAATCAACTCTTCCAGGTCACCAGGCAACTCACGGGCTGCAGTCTCATCCTTGATAGCATTTGAGAGAATGCGGCTACTAGTGCTTCTTTGTTCCATCCTACCTCTGCTGCCAGAGTACAGAACTCAATCGCATACTCAGCTAATGTACGTGTGCCTTGCCGTATGGTAATAAGTAGGAGTGGGCAAAAAGTGTGGAAAATTTCCTGCATGATTTTTAAGGAAAACATAACAATTTTTTGCTTTTCCCGTAAAAAATTTTGCCTTTCCAACTCTGCAAGAAGTCCTCTGCTCTAGCTTACTCAGAACATCTACAGCTTTGTGCGATTGTCTCTCAAAATTCTGCATGCACATGGTGGCATGACAATGGTATGGGCTATCCTGCTGCTGCTGCTGCTGCTGCCGCCTTTTAATCACAGTGCCACAACCAGAAGCACAATTACTGGCTTTCACCTGATGCTCTAAGCTAGTGTTGTCCACTGTTGGTGCTGGGAGGGAAACCCAGTGAGCAGTCACAGACATATAGTCTGTGCTCTGCCCACTTGTCCACATATCTGTTGTCAGGTGGATTTTCTTGCCATATGCACTTTTAAGTCCTTTGACCACCACACTAACCACCTGCTTGTACAATTCAGACACATCTGTCCTGGAAAAATAACGGCAGTTTGGGATATTCAAGCGTGGAGTTACACATGACATCAGTTCTCTGAATCCTCAGTTTTCTACAAAAGAATAAGGCAGCATGTCCATTGCCAACATCTTGGCAACCTTGCCATTCCAAGGGCGTACTTTGAGATTATTTTTGTGAAGTTTTTGACTCCTTCCCAGGAACTCAGTCAGTGTGGGTTGGCAGGACATGGTAGAAGAACCCTGAAACTTGAATTCTTTAACAATACTAGAGGAGGTGGTGGCGGTAGATGCAGCATATGTGGGCAGTCTGTGACTCTTGCCATCTCCACATCAAAGCCAGTGTCATCATACTACTCTGCAGCAGGAGCCATAGGTGTTATTTGGACTGCACTCACTTTTGGTACTGGCAGTAACACACTCTCTGGCACATAAATAACTTCCCTACTTCTTTTTTCTGCCCTAGAGCCCTGGGAACATTTTAAAGTGCTTCTGCTGCTCGTTGTGGCACCATTGGCCTGATGATAGTGTGTCTCCCAGTCAGACCTGTGGTTGTGCTTCAGGTGGGATCTCATAGAGGAGGTGCCTAGGTGTGAACCTGCTTTCCCCCTGCCCATGGGATTTTTGCATAGACAACAGATAGCAGTATGCTTAGCATGAGGATCCTGAGTGAAGTATCTCCATACTGTGGACTTCATGGAATGAGGGGTTCCTGAGGTGGTGTTGCTGCTACTACTACTACTGGAGCTAAATGTTGATGCAATTCTACTGCCACTACTACCAGGTGTCAAAGGTGCAGCACTTACAGCAGCAGCTGTGTTGTTGTTGCTGGGTACTCAAAACAGGTGTGTGCAGCTGAGTAGGACTTGGACTTTGATGCTGATGATGACTGGTAGGGTGACTGGGTGCTTTCTGACATATGTGCTTTTCCAGGGTTAGACTTTACAATGGCTTTCTCAAATAGTTTATAGACAGGCACAGTGCTTCTTAAAAATGGTGGAAGATTCAGACTTTGACTTTCTGCTAACCTTATAGCCCTGCCATCATCCTCACTCTCAACTTCATCTGTATCTGAACAAGACAAGGATGCTGGACGGATATATTCTAGGTCTGCATCATCATCAGTCATCATTAGGTCATCCTCAGCAGCATCAGCATCACCTGCCACTTGTTGCCCACTACTACCCTTATATTCCTCTAAGATTTTAGAGGTCTCAAACAATTTCTTTTTGCTTTTACTATAACAAAGTTCCCTACTACTTTGAGGACAGGTGTATTGGTGCTTGTTTGTCTCACTATCTGATGCAACAGGTGCTTCAGCTGCTATACCTTCCTCTGTTATGCTATTGCCAGCATTATCAGCACTTGAATGTTTCTTGTTGTCATTGTTAGTGTTCTGCATATATGCTTCTTTACTTCTACTGGCACTGGTGGTGCTGGAACTAGTTTTGCTGGGACCTTGACAAACTGCATCCTCCCTTGGAGTAGAGGGATCATCATCATTACTGATTGCACATACTTCAGCAACCATTTCTGCAGTCAGCTTTTGAAGTACTACTTTACTTTCATGTCCCTGCACTGCTCCACCCCTCCCCCTTCCCCTTGTGCGTTTGCTGGACTTTACGTGTTTTTTTACTGTACAGTAAACAACACAACTGATGGAGCTGTATGATGCCTTGCCTAAGCCCAGTCAGCTGTCTATCACTGTCACCCAATATATTTAGTTCTTTATTCTTTTTTATTTTTTTATTTCTTTTTATTTTTTTATTTTTTTTATTTTTTTAAGTTATCCACCATGTTGTCTTATCACAGTGTATCAAAAAAAATTGTAACTGAAAAACAAAATCAAAAATCTTTCCCCAGACTTCCCCATCCAGCACAGAGACAATAACAGCAAGATCCGCAAGCAAATAGATGCCTAGCTGCCTGTGTCTTTCCAGTCAGGCACATGTAATTTTGGAGTATTTGGGGTCAACCTCCTTCCTCCCTTCTTCTCCCTAGAGTGCCCAACAAATGTCCTACCTATAATATTCCCTAAACTAAACTTCAATTCCCCTCTATGTCTTCTCTAGCTCAAAAAACATACTACTCTCTCCCCTCACAAACACAAACTGGCAAGCTGTGAGAGCCTTACAAGCTTTTATATGGCTGTAGAAAACTTGTCTTCCCATTGATTTCAATGGGTGGAAAAGGCGGGAAAAATTGGAAACACGGCACTTTTCGTGGGAAATTATTCACCAAGCGGAAAGTGCCATTATTCACCGATTTCAGTTTGAGGCAAAAATTTTCACCCATCCCTAGTCATAAGACGTTTGGCAGTGGAAGTTGCGCGCCCAGGAACATCAAAGTCTCTCTGAAAAGAGGCCACAAATTCTGTAAAATTATAAAATACAGGCTTCTCTGTCTCCCAGAGTGGGTTGGCCCAGGCCTGTGCTTTGCCTTATAGGAGCAAAATCAGGAGTCCCACCTTACTGCGTTCAGTAGGGAATGCATGCAGTACCATTTCCAAAAACATTCCCAGCAGAGTGTAGGTTCCCCATCATATAGTAAAGGTAAGGGAGTGGAGCCAGACAATCCTCTGGACATGTCAGTCTCAGAAGTAGCAGGCACAGGGGACACCACTGGTTGCTGAGCCAAACGATCAAGGTGCGCCGTCCGATTTAGCAGTGTCTGCATAGCAAAACTGATCAATTCTCTAGTCTGGAGCATCCATCCTGGTCAGGATGCTCTGATTAGGTGGACTGTCTGTACCTTCAGTACTCATGGCCCTTACGTACTGTCATGGTTGTCAGGCAAAGAAGGATAGACACAAATATAGGAAATAAAACCACCTTTATTGAGAATGCACAAAGTAATAATAATGACCACATAAACCACAGAACCCCAATAGTAGTACAACGTCTACTACCCAGAACCACACACTGTGCCAAACACTGCACTACTGTACCGGAGGAACTTTGGTATGTGCTGGGGGTTCTAGCAGTGACTAGAATCAGGCAACTTGGTATCAGAAACTCCCAACCAGGAATAGGCAACCAGAGGCAACTGGGAGCGAGCGTGAGCCCAGACCACAGAGGACCACAATCGTATGGTCGTCTAGAGGAGTTAGGCATGGATAGAGTAGTCAGACATGGCCACAGGTCAGGACGGATGTGGGTAGTCAGACAAACTGAGGGCAACACTGGGCTAGTAGTAAACCAGAGCCACAGGCCGGAACCGATGTGGGTGGTCTGATACACCGGAGGCAACATGGATAGATAGGCCCAAGGGAGTTTAAATAGCAGCATAGCAAGGCGGGAATCAATTAGGCAAATAAGCTCTTGCCTATAAACAAGAGCCCATACAGCACCCGTTAGTGACGTCAGATGTGAGGAAGCAACCTGCCACCATGCCACATGAGCATTCCAGGGGAAAGAAGCACAGGAGACATAGGCTCACATAGGGATACTTCATCTTCTTTATACACTGGCAGAATCTCTGAACAGATACATAATCTCCCATGATCTCTGTCAAAAGGATTTTATGAGTCTATACTTCCTAAGATTTCTAAAGGATATGCTACATAGATAAATACTTCAGTACATTTTAATAACAAATTCGAAAAAGGAGCGCAAAGGGATCACACTTATCCAAATATTCTATATGGTACTTCTAAAGGAGTATGAACTAACTCACCAGCACTATGTTTGCAATGGCCAAGACACCTCCAGCCCTCACATCCACCCAACCTCCGGCTGTTTTTTTATCCAACAGTCACAATATCCTTCTCGGCCACACTGAGCAGTGACTCCCCAAAACTGTGTGCGAATCCCGGTCAGAGATCACATGTACGGAAGTCCAAATTCGTATACATACAATGTAGCTTCAGTTAGCGTTCTGCTATGCCGGCATATACAGGGGGCGTGGCCGTACGGTGTCCACTCGCACTTCCAATTTGAATAATCCTCTTGCAATAGTAAATCTCCCAACGCGTATCGTGGCTATCTCGCCACTTCCTCAGGGGTTACAGTTCTCTTTCCTGGGCTTCCTTTTATTCACTTCATTCTGCCCAGGTCCAATATCACTGGATAACCAACATATATCCCTATCCTTTAACCCTATATATACCAGCACCTATAATAAACTAAAACATAGAAATCCCTATATAAAATCCTAATTAAGTCCTCTTATACTGATCTATAATATCATTACATAAAAACTTTATTTAAACTATTGTTAAAAACAACCATATATTCTTCCATAAGGGACTTCAACTCAATTTAACTTACTAAGACCTATACTCCCCACATACACTTATATGCACCAAAGACTAAAAAACCATTATCTTTCTATAAACGCTGCAAGGTCTATATCTATATTTAACCCTCCCGGTTCCAAAGTTCTCATTTCCCGTATCCATCTAGTTTCCAATTTTCTCAGGGCTAACTTCCTATCCCCCCCCCTTCTTTTTGGGGCAGGTACTTGATCTATCACCTGTATAGTCAGACCCTCCGGATTACAGTCATGTTTCTCCTTAAAATGTTTGGATACACTATGATTCTCAAACCCTCTACTTATATATATATATATATTTTTTAAATTTCCTACTTGTGTGTCCAATATATTGCACTCCACAAGGGCAATTCATCAAGTAAACCACATAAGTAGAGTTACAGTTATATAAAGTTCTCATATCATAATCTTTTTTTGTTACATTTGAAATAAATTTTCTAGTGGCTTCCCCTTTTGGTAAATACAAGAAATTTTTGGTTTATCCCCTATTATAGGACCTAAAACTGGATCATTTTTCAGCACGTACCAATATTTATTTAAAATATGCATTATATTTCCTGCACTTTCATTATATGTGGTGGTGAAGAATGGAAACCACTCTTCCCTATTTTTATCCTTCTTTTTTTCTTTATACTTCAACATATCCATCCTATCCTGACTCTTTACCCTTCCATATGCTTGTTCTAGTATATCCTCCTCATATCCTTTTTCTTTGAATTTATTAATTATGACTCGAGCTTCTTCCTCAAAATCTTTCTCACTAGTGCAATTCCTTCTCACCCTTTGTAATTACCCATAGGGTATGTTTTTAATCCACTGCTTGTGATGGCCACTATTTGTGTGAAGATAACCATTGCTATCAACCTTCTTTCTATGATTTTTCACCACCACTTTTTGATTTTGTTGGAAGAAAACTACATCCAGAAATTCAATTTTATCCCTGCTATAATTCCAGGTGAATCTTAGCCCCATTGAGTTATTATTTATATAGTTAAAAAACTGCATGAGCTGCGCTTCCTCCCCCTCCCAAATAATTATAATATCATCAATATAATGCCTGTACACGAGGAGATTTCCAGCATAGGGATTATTTTCCCATATGTAGCGATCTTCCCATCCCCCCACGTACAGGTTCGCAAAGAGGGGGCAAAGCAACAGCCCATTTCAGTACCTTGTTTTTGTCTATAATATGAATCTTCAAACAAAAATAATTATGATTCAATACAAATAAAATACTATCTATTAAAAACTTACTTTGATTAACAAATAAAACATTATCTCTATTGAGATGATACTTAATCATCTCTACTCCTTGTTCATGAGGAATACTCGTATATAAAGAAGTCACATCACATGTGACCCAAATGTGATTTTCCCCCCACTCCCTATTCTCCATTATGTCAATAATCTGAATCGTATCTTTTATAAAAGATGGTTGGAGATACACCAAGGGTTGTAAAAATGCATCCACATATTCTGACAGGCTTGAAGTAAGAGATTCTATTCCCGACACTATTGGTCTTCCAGGAGGATTATTTTCATTTTTGTGTAGCTTAGGCAAATGGTAAAAAATTGGAGTTCTTGGATGTTGATGATATAAAAACTTATATTCCTCTGCAGTAATTATTCTTAAACTTTTATTAACTTCCAACAACAATCTCAACTCTTCCAGGAAACCTTCCGTTGGATCAAATTTCAATTTTTCATAGGTAATCTGATCACTTAGTAATCTATTTGCTTCCGCTACATATTCTTCTCTATCCTGAATACAAATCCCCCCTCCTTTATCCGCTTGTCGTATTATAATGCTAGCATCCTCTTTAAGTCTTTTGAGGGCCTCCCTTTCACCCCAAGTTAAATTATTCTTTATGTGCCTTTTTCTTTCACACATCACATCCAATTCTTTTGTCACCAAATCCTGAAAAACCTTTATATATTCTCCTTTAGCATAAGCAGGGTAAAACGTGGATTTATTTCCTTTACCACTTTCAATCACTCCATTGTTTTGTCCATTCTATTCTTCTTTTAACATCTCCAACCTTTTTGATACTGTATTGGTCTCCTATATCATAGCTAGAATAGTTTTCCACTCTATCCTTATTACTGTTTAAAAAGAACCTCTTTATTGTCAAGGAGCGTATATATTTCTCCATATCTATTTATAAATCAAATTTCTTTGGTTTCGCAGCAGGTGCAAACTATAATCCTTTTTCTAAGATTCTAACTTCATCTCCACTTAACTTACGGTTTGACAGATTGTATATGCCTCTCTCTACGGTATGTTCCCCAATTCCTTCCTCGCTACTTTGTTGCCTCTTTGCTGCAATTCCTCCCTTTCCTCCTCTACAACCCCTTCTATACCTAAACTTCTTTTCTTGCCTTTTGATTTCCCATTCTCCCTCCCCTCTAATTTCTGCCTCTGTGGACTCCATTCGCCTATCTCTAAAAAAGCCATCGATTGGGAAGTTTCACTGATTTCAATAGTAGTATACATTTCATTTTCCAGTTTTCCTTGTACATTTTCTAACCCCTCACTACTCAAATTCTCCTCATCATCATTGTCGTGAGACTTCGGCCTTTTTTCCTCTTCCACTATCCTTTCCACTTTCTGGGTAGCTCGAGTAGTATTAGGTTGACTTATAGTATGGGACCTATATATACTTCCCAAGGGATAATACACTATAGGTTTATACAATCCTGTATATGAATCCCTCTGGAATTATGTGGGGAGTATAGGTCTTAGTAAGTTAAATTGAGTTGAAGTCCCTTATGGAAGAATATATGGTTGTTTTTAACAATAGTTTAAATAAAGTTTTTATGTAATGATATTATAGATTGGTGTAAGAGGACTTAATTAGGATTTTATATAGGGATTTCTATGTTTTAGTTTATTATAGGTGCTGGTATATATAGGGTTAAAGGATAGGGATATATGTTGGTTATCCAGTGATATTGGACCTGGGCAGAATGAAGTGAATAAAAGGAAGCCCAGGAAAGAGAACTGTAACCCCTGAGGAAGTGGCGAGATAGCCACGATACGCGTTGGGAGATTTAATATTGCAAGAGGATTATTCAATTTGGAAGTGCGAGTGGACACCGTACGGCCACGCCCCCTGTATATGCCGGCATAGCAGAACGCTAACTGAAGCTACATTGTATGCATACGAATTTGGACTTCCGTATATGTGATCTCTGACCGGGATTCGCTCACAGTTTCGGGGAGTCACTGCTCAGTGTGGCCGAGAAGGATATTGTGACTGTTGGATAAAAAAACAGCCGGAGGTTGGGTGGATGTGAGGGCTTGGAGGTGTCTTGGCCATCGCAAACATAGTGCTGGTGAGTTAGTTCATACTCCTTTAGAAGTACCATATAGAATATTTGGATAAGTGTGATCCCTTTGCGCTCCTTTTTCGAATTTGTCTATTGTTAAAGGTACAGGTACTTGTGTAGGGAAGCGGCATTGGGATTCTACTAGATACATTGTATTATATCTTAGACCTCTTTGTATGTGTCTTATTGATTAGTAAGCCAAGTTCTCTTCATTCCGCTTGGTTCAGAAGGTCCTGGGAGACATATATTTGTACTTTAGGACTTGTTTAGATTGTGTACTTCCCTCTTTTTGATTATACATTCCTTTTTCTTGTGTCAGGGACGGTGCGCAGGGTGGATGTGCATGTACTGGGGAGAGAGGCACGGCATTTGTTTAGCTTGTATCCCCATTGCATTCACAGCTATACTTATTCCATTACATTTTAATAACAACAATTCAATAAAATGTTGATTACATATTGAGAAAACAAGCAACTTAACATTAACCAAAAATGATATATAAATATATGCTTTTCTATTAAAAATAAAATGTGCACTAATCACAGTGGCATTTTTTTCAATGGAATGCAAACATAAAACATGCCAAAGTTAACATCTACATATGGGATATCATTAAAGGGATAGTAATACTTAAGATGTAAAAAAATATATGTTGTAGGGTTTATGTCCCTGAATAAACTAAGGGTAATCCCACTGTTGAGAGATATTTTATTTAAAAAATTGTAACAGCTCAAACTTAAATTTTTTTGGTGAAATATCACAGTGGCCTGAAAATTTACAGCGGCGCTATTGATACACCATCCTATGGAGATGTATGGTCTACAGACCAAGGCAGTCCATAGGATGGTGTAGCAACAGCGCCACTCTAAATTTTCAGGCCACTTTGATATTGCACCTAAAAAATTAAAGTTTGATCTGTTACAATTTTTGTAATAAAATATACCTCAGCCGTGGGAGTACCCTTGTTTTACTCAGGGGGATAATTCATACAACAAATGGAAAAGCTACTCCATTGCGGCCAGACCCCATGTGTACACCTATAGACTCATAATGTGGGGAAAAAAATAATCAGTAAATATATCACATATAGGAAGAAAAGTAAGGTGTATGAAACAGGATATCCATGTATAAAGTGGAATTTGAGGCAAAAAGGTGATTCCTTGTTAAACTTATTTGCATATGCCTACCCAGAATCCCTTGCAGTAGTAACAACACTGCAAAAGTGTGATTTCTGTGGGAAAAGCAAGTCTTATGGCTTGACTGGTATGTCAAATTTTGTTTAACATTGTATCTACCACCCACCAAATTCAGGTGGAAGGGGTTTTCATTCACTTTTTTCCCCACCATAACCTTTTCAGTTTGTGCTAGCTGAACAAGAAAGACCTGGAAGTAATTGAACTTGATGGATTTATATCTTTTTCAAAATCATATACTGCATATTAAAACCCACAGATATAGCAGTAAAGATGAAACCACACTAATTCAAATATCTACTCATTTCCAAGACATTTTAACACTAATTAATTATATGTTAAGAAATAGCATTCATAAATATGTGTTGGCCAACAACATTATACATGGAAGCCAGCATGACATCATAAGTAAAATCTCATGTCAAAGTGAGTTGGTTTCTGTGAAAAACGTGAATACAGTTTATCTGACAGATATGCAATGGATGTAGTTTTGTGATGACTTTTGATATGGTGACACATAGAAGCTTACAGTAAACTGGAGAAGAGCAGTTGCTTCTCACAGATACTGATCCAGCCCCATTTTTGACTAATAGGGCTAGATTTAAAGGTTTGCTCTAAAACCGTTGTTAATGTAAAAAGGCCCAACGACTGCTAATAATACATGATGTACGTCGTATTTGAGAGGTAGTCTACAAGAATAGCTAACAAGCGTAGGCCAGACAAATACATGTAACACAAAATCCTTTGTCTCACCTTTTTGCTCATCACTGTGCATCCCAATCAGCCGATAAAACACATCTAAAGTCGAGTTTAAACATATCGGTCGTCGTTGATTAGCAACCCTAATTGCTGGCCAATCAAATTCAAACCCACAGCCAATCACAAGACCCCAAAGTATCAAATATGTTGAAATACACCTATATATACACAAAAATAACAGACGCACCTTGTCTGTGTTTCAGGTTTTGGAGAGCTAGAGCACAGAACCCAGGAGCGGAGGCTAGTGAGAGAGAGAGGCATGTACACTTGAGGTAGAAGGAGTTTGGAGCTGAGACAGTTATTGGAGGAAGTTGGCACACCATAACGACACATAATAAACTTTGGTACATATTCCATACATGCACACAAACACGCACAAATATAGTCTTTTTGTTTATAGCACATTACACATTTTATACCCTTTATTTTGACAGTGTGAATCAATGAATGACAGAGAATGACAGAATGAGTGGAATCAAGTGTATCTGTGAGGGTCTGTGTGAGTGGTTGCATGATGGTGAGTAGAGGAGGGCAGGAGAGAGGGATGGGGAGAGCAGCAGGAGAGAAGGAAGGAGAGCAGGGCATCCCTGATCAGGGTAGGAGTGGGAGAGGAAGGTCAGATGTTGTTGGGCAGAGGGGGACCCAGCCTAGTAAAGGCACACAGACAACAGGGACAGAACTGTCAGTGGGACAAAGGGCACTTGTCTGAGAGCACCGCACACATAGTCAGGGGCAGCACAGGAAGGGCATTCCAGGCACAGCTCCAACACCTTGCAGGCCGGAGCTGAGAAGGAGAGGCTGTGGGATCCTCATTACAGCTATGAGGTGAACAGGGCCCTCATCCAGGTTATCTTGAAAAGGGAGAGCATCCTCTTCCTGAGGAAGTGGGTCCCTGGCCTGGCTGCGAGGAGGAAGGCCGCCTGGAGTCAAGTCTGTAGCAGAGTCAATGCAGTGTCCACCAGCTTCTGGGCTATGGAGTCTATTGAAAAGCGATGGAGTGACTGCAAGAGAGTGATGAAGAACAAGATGTGGGACGTTGCCCTGCATGCCCAAGACACCAGAGGTGGTCCCCCTGCCCACATCACCTTCAACAGCTGGGAGGAGATGGTGAGGCAGAACCTGTTGGCCACAGCTGTTCAGGGGGTTCCTGGAGGATCAGATACTGTGTAAGAAAGCAGCCTCCACACTTCTGGTAAGTGTATCATTATATAACCACACACCGCATCAACTAACACAACCTTCACACAAAAACACAGTCACACCTCAACACATGGCCATCATTGATCCACACAACTGCACCAACACATCACCCAGAGGGTTCAAACAAGGACACAATACAAGCACAAATGGGAAGGTTCAACCAGGCCCAATCTTGTCCAAGTCCCAGCTTAACCCTTTTGTTGCTGTGCTGATCAGACACAATCCACATAAACCATGCTTTGCAAAACATTGTCATTAATCATTAATGTTCCTCCACAATGTCACCCATGTACCCGCAGGGAAGTCAGCTCATAAACCCTTGAGTGCTAGAGAGATCCCCATAGCTCCACAATGCATTGGCAACCCCTTTAGCGCTGAAAGGGTTAACCAACAACAAAGACAAGTCGACAGGGTTACAATTAAACACTCCATCGGGGACATTCACTAAGTGGTGATAAATAGATGATGAAGTGGAGGTAACCCTTCCATATCATCACTTCACCAATTCCCATGTTAGTCTATGGAGATAATTCAATAACATGTTTCAAGTTATTGAGATATCAGTACATAGACTCCCTAGAAAAACATAGGAAATGGAGAAATGATATCACTGGAAAAGTCATCATCTCCACTTCACCTCCACATCATCAACCCTTCATCACTGCTCAGTGAATCTCAATAAAGATGGATAAGGTCACATATCACAATGCCACTGAAACTAACTGGGTGCATGTACAAAACACATGCCTCAAAATAACCAACACTGTTGAATTAAATGATAACAAAGTAGTTTCAACATACTGTTAAGCAAATGTATACTGAAGAATGGGAATGGCAAGGAGGGGAATTGGTGTGGGTCAAGAACATAGTGTTGTTGTTCCCTAGGCCTATGTGTTGTGTATTCAATCATTTGCTCTCACTTGAACTGTCCTATCATACATTTGGTTGTAACATGGATCATCAGGAGAGGTGATGGCAAGCAAGGATGGATGTTAGACTATCCGCTATTGTCAGAACACATATGGGAACCAAACATCAGCTACTGTAGTTTGCTCACCAACATGCCATGATTGAGGGATATCTCTGATTAAGCACGGCTGGGTCACTCAAAAAGATGGAGATGCCGATCAACACAACAACAAGACTTAATCAGAGAAATCTTTCACTACTGAACTGTTTGGTGGCCTTGAGGACTGAATGCGGACATACTCATGTACAGGATCCTGTCAAGTTCATCAATCTGTGATTTTCAGGGTGGTATCCCATGCATCGCAACGCTTTGCATTGGATATCATCATGATACTCAAAATCAATTACATAATCTTGCATTCATTCTGACATTTCCTACATTACTAAACACATCATGTCATTTCCCCACACAGCATACGGGCCTGCAGCACAGCAGGAGGCCATGGAGGAGGAGGAGGCAGACTCATCAGCCAGTGAGTTTCCACTTGTGGAGCAAGACAAGGGGAACAGCAGGTGGTCACCATCTTCACCAGCTCCACTATCCCCACCAGCTGCACCGACTCCACCAGCTGCACCAGCTTCCCCATCTTCACCAGCACCACCAGACAACAGCTGCCATCCTGGATGGCTCCCCAGGACAGCCCCAGGTATGACCCAAGGTGGGAGGTCATCCAGAAGAGGCAGCTCAGGGAATCCCAGAGGACAAACAGATACCTCAGGAGGTTGCAATGGGATTCCCTGAGGAACACAAGCACCCTTCATGCCCTGGAGGCACAACACACCGTGCTGACTGCTGAGCTGCACCAGTACAAAACTGACATCATGGATATGATGGGGCAGCTGCTGGTGGAACTCAGGGAACTCAACTGCAGGGAAAACCTGTGAATGGAGAGGGAGCAGCAGTCTACATAGGGGTCTACTGCAACCACCTCCCCCTCCAGTGTGACCCCTGCACCAACAACAAGAGTAACAAGGCTGACCAGACATAATAAAAATAAATAAATAGCCCAACTTTTCCCCAAAAATAAAAAAAAGCACTTCGCCATTTTAATCCTGTCTGAGAAGGTTTGTGGATACTGTTAGCTTAAGTGGTAAAGATGTCTCCAATGCATTGTAAATCAATGCAGTGAACGCAATGCCTGACCAAGTGTTTTAACATGGGTTCGCACACACACCACACAATATCGTCCAATTCCAAATCGCAATAGACCAGTGGAGCCAAACAACATTATAGTGCTGTATGGCCATGATGTGGGTTGAATTTGAACAACTGACATCTACCCCTTAGCATAACAACAGGTACCACACTGTGAATATTCAGTTGCATCATTTGTTATGGTTTCTAGGGGTTATCCAAACAGCTATTTGACTTAGCTATGTAACGGGCACGATAGAACATCCAGCCAAATACACTCTGATTATGAAACTAACAGCACACACATTGAAATGTTAGGTTGATCATTGGGTTCAGTGGTGTGTTTGGATAGAAGTATGACATGCCATAGCCACTATTGTGGTCAATTGATAAGCACAATCATGAACAACATTGTAGGTTATCCAGTAAGGTGTGCTAATGTGTTGATAAGGTTGAAAACAACTTCTCCAGTGATATCACTTCTCTAGTTAGTCTGTTTGTCAATGGAGCCTATGTACTGAGATGTGTCAAACTAGAGCAATATCAGAACATTGGTTACATTGACCTACATGGGAACTGTGGACATGAGATCAATGGGGACGTCATGTTCCTGTATCACCTCTTTATCACTCACAACACACCTTATTGTATCACTGCCATCATCTCCTTGCATTAATACATCACAAAGTCCACTCAAGATCAAACAACCAGTGGATTCCTGTGATTAAGGTCATGAGTAATGTCCCACATTGAGATATGTCTACCTCAACATTTAATTTAACAGACACATATTGAATAGTGATGGTTCTCCTTTAATGTGTCTAACATTACCTTAAAACATACATGTGTTTGTATAAAACCAATATGCATTGAACACTTGTATGAGCACACAAAAGGTACATATAAACTAAAAAAAAGATACTGTACAAACACAACTGAACTGCTCATGTGTTGTCCACAAGGTATTGTAACTCTGAGGATGAACATTCTTACTATACAGGTTTGGTACCCGAATGTTAGGAAACATATATATTTGGGTATTCTGTGGATATGTGAATGTTCCAGTAGAGGTTGCTGTGAACATCAGGTTAAACATTGCATCACCAACACAAGCACTTGAAAGCATCAAGAGATGAGTTTCATGGAAGTGTTGTCAAGGCTTCAGTAGAGTCAAATGGACAATCCTTTGTTGCAGGATGGGTCATGCTGTGGATGCCTGTGGGACAAGACAACAGGATTTGTAACAGCACCCTCTAACTGGTTGTCATGCAACAGCTACACCATAATTAGCCCTTTAATCTTTGGTGTTACAAGGGAGGACACAAAAGCCTTTGATACAGTGCCTCACAACAGGTTATTGCATAAATTAAAAGACTTTGGTTTGGGTGGTGTTATCTGTACATAGATTGAGAACTGGTTAAATGATAGATGGCAGAGAGTGGTTGTAAATGGAACCTTTTCAAATTGGTCTAAAGTTATAAGTGGGGTTCCACAGGGTTCAGTCCTGGACCCAATGCTTTTTAATTTGTTTATTAATGATCTAGAAGTGGAAACTGAACATAGCATCTCAATCATTGTTGATGACACTAAGCTATGTAAAGAAATATGTACAGACCTGGATGTTTTTTCTCTGCAGAAGGATTTAAATAAACTGAGTGAATGGGCAGAAAAGTGGCAGATAACATTTAATGTAGATAAATGTAAGGTTATGCATTTGGGCTGTAGAAACAAACTTGCTACATATACACTAAATGGGATACAACTTGGGGAATACTTATTAGAGAAAGATTTAAGAGTGCTGATAATGATAGACTTCAGAGCAGTATGCAGAGTCACTCAGCTGCTGCAAGAACAAATAGGGTACTAGCCTGCATAAAAAGAGGTGTAGATGCAAGGGATGCAAATATTATCCTACCTCTGTATAAATCATTGGTTAGACCTCATCTAGAATATGGAGTACAGTTTTGGGCACCAGTTCTTAAAAGAATCCATTGTTGAACTGGAAAAGGTCCAGAGACGTGCAACAAAACTGATAAAGGGATTGGAGCATCTGAGTTTTAAAGAGAGACAAACCAAACTGGGTTGTTTACATTAGAGAAGAAACGTCTAAGGGATGATATGATTACCATTTACAAATACATTCAAGGTCAATACAAAGAACTAGCCAATGAATTATTTATGTAAAGAGCTGAGCTAAGAATAAGAGATCATCCATTAATACTAGAGGAAAGGCGCTGTAACGGATCCTACCCGTTATTTGAGCCTTGTCTGGCCATAAGTTTGTTTAACCAAAAACTGTGGACATTTTTCTCTGGTTATGCACTAAAATAGTTTGTATATGCTTTATGTGAATGAGGAAATGGACTGTATTACTGCCCTGTGGTAGACTGATGGCAGTGAGGGGTTAATTATTCCAATGTATATTGTAGTCCCTCAAGGCACTGACTATGTGTACTGTAGCCAGACCTCCTGCTGGGTGTTAACTTAGCCATTGTGAACTGCAGTCAGACCCCCTGCCGTGTGGTAATCAGTTCAAGCCCTCAAGTCTTTGTTCAATCAAACCCTTTTGTATCTGAAATGTAATCCTGTCTAAGTTATTGTATCTGTTAAGACCATCTGCTGTTGGCCTTTTGTCTCATGTAACATGATTGGATTAAGCCCTTTTGTATCTGGTTTCACCCATAAGATCAATGTAATGATTTCTGTATAAATATCTGTGGTTTGTGTCAATAAAGAGAGTTATGTTTGGAGTGAACAAGGAGTCCTGGAGTCTTGTATTGCTTATGGTCTAAAGTGTCCACTCTGATACCCATCTGCACCAAGTATCCTGGTGCCTGCTGCCAGTTTCCTGCGACCTAACTTCGTGGACTGTCAGGCGGCGACGTGGTCTCTTCCATGCTTCCCTGCTTCCAGTGATCCTGCGACTGTTTCCAGTTACCGTCCATACTTCAACCGGTGCATCTGACGGCACCAGTCCGGCGTCAAGAAGGAGAGACCCGGGAACAACGGCAGAAGGCGACGCGGTCCCTTCTCAGCTTCAGTTACAGGCGTGTTCAACTAAAACAAAGGCAGGGGTTCTTTACAGTAAGGGTGGTAAAGCTATGGAATTCTTTGCCTCGGCAAATTCTTTGCCTCAGAAAATGAAACTGCTTTCAAAAAAACAGTTGATGCCTATCTAGCACAGAACAATATTGACAATTATGACAGATGGCTTCTAAGCAGGAAGGATTTTTTTTTACCCTCTTGGGGCTAAATTAGAAATTGCTCAAGTGGGTTTTTTTTGCCTTCCTCTGGATCAACAGGGGTGTTTTTGGCATGGGCTGGACTTGATGAACATATGTCTTTTTTCAGCCTCATGATCTATGTTACTCGTCTGTAACCCATTATGAGGGAAACAAGGGGATGTCAACCAGCCATATGGAGATCATCTGTCACATTTCTCATCCCCTCCTCCAAACAGCTGTGAGATGTCTGTAATAGAGCAGCAGCAGTATATATGGACTAGTAGTGGTGGCAGTGATGATGGGGGAGAAGCTGGGGTGGAAGAAACATTGATGACCTTTTTAGCCCAAACTGAGAAGGAATGGGAGTCAGGTATGAGGATGGGCATCAACAGTACCACCAGCAGTAAGCTTTTGGAATTTGTGGAGTTTGCAACTGCTTTGATTCCTGCTGCTGAGTTCCAAGGGAAACAGGATGCTGAGGAGCAGGCTAGTGTGCCACAGACCACCAAGGATACAGAGTGAATGGGGTCAACAAGTGATGCGGGACTAGGACAGGTTCCACATGCCAATGACAGCAATACTCCTGGTCCTAGTTGCAGTGCTTGTTCTGAGGCAGTAGCAGCAACAGCACCAACATCATTCTCTGCCCCAGCCAGTGAAGGGGAATGTGGAGGAGAAGAAGAAAGAGGTCATTCTACTGCATCTGTTCCCTATCCCTCTCCCCTGAAGTCATGTGTGTGGGAGTATTTTTCTTTTTGGGTAGGCAAAGTTCAGTCATCACCAATGACACCGTGCACAATTTGTGACAAATCAGTAAGAAGGGGAAAGGAGGGAACACACCTTGGCACAACCACCCTGATAACACACAGGAAACACAGACAACATGACATTTATGTCAAACATGTTAAAGCCAAACACCCAACATGGAAATTGAGCACTACTATTTCTGCACCCCCTGACTATCCAGAAAGGCAACAAGAGGCTAGGCAGAGATCAAAGAGGTGGAAGAATAAAGAACGCAATGCAGAGGTTGGAAGTTTAATGACGAGCGTAACAACATCACCTTCTTCCTCTGCCAATCAACCTTGTTCATCATTACCTCCCTCTCCAAATGATAGCCACTCGAAGTTAGGATGTGGCAGTTAGTTTCCACCCATTGCACACTTTGTGGTGCATTGACCACACATGGCAGTGTGTTGAAGGAGAATAGCAAGCAGGGCATCAAGCGGCATCTGAGGAGATTCCATCCTGCAGAATATGCTAAGATGGTGACAGGGAGAGTTCATCACTGCTATTAAACTGTCAGCAAGTTGTCATGTGTCCTTAGCGGGTGTGGAAAAGGGGTACAGTGACAGCAGCAGTATTTGGGTTCTGGTGTCATGGTGTTTGGATACAGTTGTGACCCTAGATGTTATTTACCACACACACTGTGCATATTTCAGTTGCTGATGAGAACCACATCACACCACATAACAACACACCCATGATTTTGGAGGAGGTTCTGGTGCACAAGAATTATTGGTCATATAGAATGGGGGCTACTTGTTATGCTGCTACTGTCTCAGGTGCATCACTGTAGATAGTAGTTGCAAGTGGAACCTTCATCATCCATCACCAATGTTACTGCTATTGTTGAATGAACCCATTCCCTTTCAGCTGCCTAATCATCCTGCCGCTTAAACAACTCAACAGCAGGAGCAAGAACAGTGGTTGCAAATTCCGCAATTCCATAATATTCTTACTCAGGAGGACATTTGATGCATCAGTGATGGCAAACACTGGCCAACATGACCTGATGGGGGTTTTGGGGGTTTGTTTCCTACAAATCAATGTTTCTTCAGGGCTAAGTCCTACAAAGGCCTCTAACAACAAATCTAACAAATCATCCTTTACAAAATACTCTATCAAGTCCCCAGTGGCAGCTTATGTCAGGGGGTTCCCATCTCTATCACTTTACATACACATTTCATATTTTATTTTATTTTATTGATTCCTTTTTTTATTTACTGTCCCCCCAATAGCAGTCAAGAACAACCCCCCAAAACAAATTTCCTGTTCAACTTATTCATTCCCCTGACTCAACCCACCAACACAGGTACCCTTCTCAGACCCCTTTTATACCATGTCTTATGTTTTTTTTTATTTTATTTGTATTAACTGCCCCACAATCCCAGTAAACAACCCCCCAAAAAATCATCCCCTGTTGAACTGATTCTTTCCCCACACCCCACTAACACAGGCACCCTCATGGCCCTTTTATACTATGCATTTTGGAAATAAAATAATATTTGTTTTGTGTTGTGTGTAAATTCATTGTTCCCATCATTTTCAATGGAGGCGAAAAAAGCGGAAAATAACTGAAAATCTGCACTTTTTGCAGGAAATTATTTGCCAAACAGAAAATGCCATTTTTCTCAGATTTCAATTTGAGGCAACATTTTTCACCCATCCCTAATAGTGACAGCAGCAGTACTTGGTTTCTGGTGTCATGGTGTTTGGATACAGTTATGCCCCCTGGTGTTATTTACCACACACACTGTACACATTGCAGTTGCTGATGAGAGGCACAGTTCCTGCTCTCAAGGGAAACATTTCTATTGTAGTAACAACACATCCATGATTTTGGAGGAGGGGCAGGTGGAGAAGAATTATTGGCCAACTTCTTCTTTTCTCCACATATGCTTGGGGCTACCTATTGTGTTGCTACTGCTTCAGGCGCATCATTGGATCTAGTCGTGGCAAGTGGAACCTTCATCATCCATCCCCCATGTTACTGCTGTTATTGATCCCTTTCCCTTTCAGCTGCCTAATTATCCTTCTGCTTAAACAAATAAGCAGCTGCAGCAGCAAGAACAGCAGTCACAAATTCAGCATCTACATCAGGGCATTTGACAATGGCCAGTGGCCTCTGGCCAACATGACATGACCTGCTGGCATTAGGCCTTTAGGGCATTTTTTTCCTCAGGGTTTGTGCTTTAAAAAAATTTTAAAAAAAAGAATAAAAAAAAAACATAGTCCCCCAATTGGCCACCAGACAATTCCCCCATGTGTGGTCATCATCTTTCCCTGAGAAGAAAAGGTTGTTGCCACCCTTATCCACCACCGAGTTTCATGGTCATTGTCAGGTGTCCTCTCTGATCCCAATTGCTGTTTTTTATTTCTTAAAGGGAAAATAGCTAATTTATCTTGTACTTTAGCTAATATCTATGCCCCCAACACTGCCCAATTAAATTTTTTCTTCTCTGTTCTCAATCGCCTTGCTCAATTCGCTGATGGCCTCCTGATCATTGGAGGAGATTTGAATGTAGGTTTAGATCCATCTCTGGGTTTTTCAGCTGCTAAACCATCTCACACTCCCACTATAGGTCCTAAAAGTCACCACCTCATGATGAACCTATTAACTATAGATGTCTTAAGAGTTATAACCCCACCGCTTGAGACTTCACATTTTTCCCACCCACACTCTTCATACTCACGATTAGACTATATCTTCATGAGCCAGTTGCACCTCTTGATTGTCCGGCATGTGGATATCAGGAAGATCAATCTATCAGATCATGCCTGGTGTCTCTCACTTTCTCTGCACTCTCCTCCTCTCCTACTCTACCCACTTGGAGGCTAAATGACGCCCTTCTTTCTGATTGCAACATTAAATCTAGAGTCCCTGCAGACTTGGAGTTATGCTTTACTACTAACGATGCTCCTGGAATTTCCCTCTGACTTCCCCTGGGAGGCCCATAAATGTTATATTAAGGGGTCGCTTATATCCCTCGGCAGCTGGCGGAAGGAACAAAAACATGCGACTATTGACTCGCTCCAACCGTCAATTAAACACCTTGAATCATTGTATAAATCTTCTCTTTCCCCTTCACTATTCACAGATTGACCTCCCTTCAAAGTGAACTCTTGACCCACCTCCACTCTCTCACAATTAAATCATATATGCAGCATCAATACCAGAAATATCAATCAGGGGATAAGTGCAGGAAAACCCTCTCCAATGTCATTTGTAAGGATAGAGCCTTAGTGCTTGTTCCTACTATTCAGCCAACCCCCGGTACACTCGTTCACACCCACAATCGGATTGATGAGGCGTTCCGTGATTTCTACTACTGCCTATATAACATACATAGTCCAATGGATTCTCGGTTCATTATTATAAGTCGTACTTGGATATACTCGTACCTCACTTGCTTTCTACTTTTAACTCTCCACTTGATGGCACACCTTGGCCTTCTTCCTCCCTCACTGCACACATTATCATCCTTCTGAAACAGGGTAAGGATCATACACTATGTAGTAGTTATAGACCAATTTCAATTTTAAATACCAGTTTAAAACTTTTTGCAAAGATTATAGCCTCTAGACTCCAAACCTTCTTATTCATTCAGATAGGTCAGGCTTTGTCCCTGGGCATGAGCCCAAGGACAACATTATCAAGGCTATTACGTTGATATATTCTGGCCAAGGTTCACCCACCCCTTTTCTCCTCCTGTCCCTTGACACTGAAAAGGCCTTTGATGGAGTTGACTGAAAAGTTTTAGACGTGGTTCTTTGCTGGATATGGCTTGGTCTGTGCCTTCTTACTGTGATAATGTCTTTATATACCCTATATTCCACTCGCATCTCGGTCAATGGTCTTCACTCGTCTCCCTTGTTTATCTTCAATGGTACCTGCCAGGGTTGTCGCCTCTCCTCCTCTCCTTTTTGTGCAGACCCAGTTAAGCTAACATGCTTCACTGATGATATCCTGGCCTACTTATCCATTCCTGAGATCTCTATACCCATTCTTATAGATCTTCTTACACAATATGGACACATTTTGGGCATGAAAATTAACCACTCCAAATCTGAAATTCTACCCCTGTATGTTCATCCTATCTAATGATCCACACTACAAGAAACCTACCCCTTTCCATGGGCCTCATCCTCAATCATATCATTGGTGATTCTTCTCACCTCTTGATCGGCAGACTTAATACCCCATAATCTGGAAGCCTTGATGGCTACTATTCAAGGGGACATCAGTTCCTGGGCTAATATCATCATCTCTTGGGCAGGTAGGATAAATCTGGTTAAGATGACTCTACTACCCAAAATCTTGTACATGTTTCGCTCTGTACCTTTGTTTTTTTCTCCTTCATATCTGAAAACTCTAGGACGACAAGTATTTCTTCATCTGGCTTAAATGGCAACCTAGAGTTCATTAGACCATTCTAGTGTGGACACCATTATTGAGTGGTTTGGAACTGCCAGACTTACTTCACTTTTACTATGCTACTTCCTTACATACGTTACTCGATTTGGTAAGGAGTCCTCCAGACAAAGATTGGGCAAGACTGCTACAATCATTGCTCCCATCGGTTTCCCTCAGACAATTACTATGGTCTAAATCATCACAGCTCCCAGAGCTTGTGAGAGATTTCCCCCCTTAATTATCAAATGCTTTTAACATGGAAAACATGCTCTGCTCTCTTCTCCTTAGCTCCGTGCCCCTCACCTCTATGCTCCCTGACTGGCAACCCTGACATTTCCTCGGGACTGCACGGACCTTCCTTTAAGGCATTGTCTCAGGTTGGTCTCCTTGATCTAGACCATCTTATCTCTTATCAAGGATTACCATCTTTCCAATTTCTTTGTGCTCACTACCATCTGCCTAGGTCTGAACAATGGCGATATTTACAAGTAAGTCACTTCATTCAATCTCCTCCTTTACTTACATACGAATTTAGAACGCTTACTGACTTTGAAAAGCTGCTACTTAAAGATAATGCTATCCACAAGAGTCTTTCAAAATTGTACTCTCTCTTGGAAACATCTGTTGCATTCACTTCGAAATCCCTACTCCTCCAATACAAATTAGCTTGGGAACATGAATTGGAAATTACCATATCAGAAGTAGACTGGCTTTCGTCTTTATGATCGGATTGGTCGCATATAAAAAACTTGAGGTATTGGTAGACCACATATACAATTTTGACTAGATGGTACAGGTTGCCCATACTTCTTTCAAAATTCAGACTGTCATTCACCCCAAAGTGTTTGAGATGCACTTCCTCGGCAGCAAATCTATCCCACATCTGTTGGTCATGCCTGTCCATCTGCCCTTATTGGATGGAAATACAGAGACACATCTGCACGATATTTGGCCTATACCACCAACTTTCTCCTCAAATTATGCTTTTTAACATTTTTATGACCTTCACTCACAGTGCCAAATCCCTAAGGTAAAGGATCTACGCATGGATGCTGCTACTTGAAGCAGAACACATCTGTATTCCACACTTGTGGCTATTCCCTGTGGCCCCTACTGTGTTGGACTGGAAGCTAGAAAGTTTCCAACTTCTAGACATGGAGCATCTCCTTCATTATTCCTGTGGTAGACATAGTGAATTTCAAGACACCTATAATTCCTGGATTTCCTTCCTCAACACTAACACCCCTTCTTCCTCTTCCTCCTCTCTTCACCACAAATTCACTCCTGCTAGAATACCTGTCCAGCAACTTATATTTTGGCTCCAGCCATTTCACTAACCATCGTCAATAACTTTCTACTCCTTCCTATCTCTCCACTTCTCCAATTACTCCCTTATCTTACTTTTCTTTGCTCTCATATTCTTTTGTATCCCCTTTGTATCTCCCTTTTCTTTCTCTCTCTCTCTCCCATTGGCACCCAGCAAATTCTCTTACTTGTCCCCTTACTCTTTATGTTTTGCCTTCTGCTGCCATTTCACACATCATGTTGAGTTACCGGCCCTTTCCATTCCATTGTCAAAGAAATTCTCATATGGTGGACTGGTTTGCCTTAGCTACTGATAATATGCTCAGTTGTGTATTAGCTTAGTTCATTCACTTAATGTCTCATCCATGTACCATACTCCTCTGTTTTCTTTTTCTTATTGTTACTCTTCATGGGATTCGCCTCTCATGTATAACTTTTCTCTGTACGTACAGTTTATTTTTCAATAGAAAATTTGACTAAAAACCCCCCAAAAAACTCATAGTACTACAAAAAAAGTGTGTGTGGGGGGTTGTGTCGAACAAACCAAAGTCCTACAAATCAATGTTTCCTTAGGGCTTGTACCAAACAAGTCTAAGTCCTACAAATCAATGTTTTCTCATGGCTTGGGCCTCTAATGACAAATCTAACAAATCATCCTCTAAAAAACACTCTATCAAGTCAAGTATCAGTCTACCCAAGTGGCAACTTACATCAGGGGACAGTGCTCATTTTATATCGACAACAAATAGCTCTTAGATAAATAGACCCCATTAGACCCTAAGTGTGACATATTATACTAGTGTTAATGGCACTTTAGGATATATAATGTGTTTGAAAAAGACTATTCAGTTAATGCCATGTCTTTATTATCTTATGTGCCACAAAGCTTCTAATCTACTATTGAATCTAAAAGAGTTTGACGTTTGCAGTTCTATACAGAAATTGAATTCTGGAAATTTTGTCAAGGATCTAAAACGTTTTGTTGTTACTCTACAGATCTAAACACCTGAAAGTCAGGTATAATACATATCTTGAAGTCTTCTCACCAAGAAAGAATTAGAGACACACTCTTCATCTGCAAACTAATTAACTTGTGGATAACAGACAGTGATAGCTAGAACATGTCATTTAAAAGCCTTTGGGGAGTTTGAACCAATTTCACTCAACCTGCCTCTCCATAAGATTAAGGTAAATTTTGTCTGAAAAAGGTCAGAGTCTATCTGTAGAAATGGAAATGAGAAAATATAAAAGATTCAGCAGGTAATGCATTTCTATTTAATTTTTAGAATCATCCATGTGTATATGTCCTTTGTGGTTATTGTAACATAATTTTTTCCAAACTGAAGAGCTTTCAATATTTTGAGTTGTATGTGAATGATATATTTGACATATAACTCAGGTGTGCAGAAAGTGAGAAAAATTTCCCATGTGACTTTTGCAGAAAAAAGGACGATTTTTTGCTTTTTTCGTGAAAGTTTTCACCTATGCAAATTTTCCTCCTTTTCGTCAATTCCAGACAATTTTTTGCCTATCTTTCCTATGGTGCAACAATTCCCACCACAATATTACATCTTCTGAGGGCTGTAAGTGTAAAAATAAGTTGAGAGTCCTACAACAACATATGCCTTTAAAAATGTCAAATTGCTTAAGTGACACAGGTACATATTCATGATGATGTCAAGAGATAAAAAAGTACAGCCTACAATGTGGCAGATATGTATGGTAATGGTGGTGGAGGATTGGCATGGTGTGATTGATGTGTGTGTATATATATGTATATATATATATATATATATATATATATACTAGTGTAAAAGCCCGTGTACATGGGCCAAACATTCAGGCAGTGTCTACTGCACATGACTGCATCGGACAAATATACATCTGGCCTGTTATATATATATATATATATATATATATATATATATATATATATATATATATAGATGTTAGGCAGCACAGGTAGGACTTTTTAATGAGCTTTAATAGAGTGAAAACAGCACAAAAATGGTCAAAGTTTCAGTCCTACATCACATGTTTTATTTGTGGATCAACATTTCGATCCCAACAGGGATCTTTATCAAGGTGGCTGACAGTAAAATACAACCCCCATTAAATACCCTGCTCACAGTGAACTATCACCTCCCACCATATATAGTATAACAATCAAGATTGAATAAACATCCAGATTGCAAAAAAAATATGTGACATTGTTTCCTGGAAAATTGTGAATATATAGTCCTTTATAGAAGAAAAACAATTACATGCTAAAATTCACCATAGTGTTTGTTAAAAACAAATAGTTTAAGGTAGGTACTAGTCTTAAGACATCATAAATAACCTATAACAGAAATACCATATCTAAACCAATCTGTATTGACTGTAAAAAACTTCAGTGTGTTGTTACACATTGGATAAATTATAATGCTTATAAAAAATATGTATTTCAGCTTTAATCTCACAACTTTACATTGCACAGCAAGTGTGTGTGCATGGAGTCACCCTCTATAGAGGGAATCTGGTCACATGTGAAATAAAGATTATTATACAAGCGCTTGAGGATGAATATTCATAAATGATCTAGATCATATTTTACTGAATCACTCACCAACCGGTATGTCCCGCGGGTCTCCTTCACATTGCTCAGCACTGCTGCCGTGATGTAGATAGGGCACTTTATGGCACATACTTAGGCAAATGAGATAACAGTCTGATGATCTATACACGTACAAAAAGTACGTGTATAATATAGATATCAAAGTAATATGAGCAAATGGGTATCAAAATCAGAACAAACAATCTATTGTTTGAACAATCTGAAAATCAAACCTACAGGAAATTAGTAGAGCCTTTGTTCATAGTGTAACACTTACACAAATCAGCCATAAAATGTAGGGATAGCTCAAAATGATGTTAAACATTTCCTCATGCAACGTGTATGGAAGTATATCCTTGCTGTGGATAACAACACATAAAGATAAGATGGACTACTGGCAACATCATGAGATCAATATAAGTAAAAATATAAAGATCTATAGTATGATACCATTCACAGGGATGTGCACAATGTCTTGGGGATGTGGTGTATCGCTTATCAAAAAAAGGCAATGTATATGACAGAAACAGTTTGAATATACACGTGGACAAGAATATGGAACCAGATGTCCGTATCAAGTTGATCAGTGTATGAATGGATGTGGTCCATGTTTATCATTCCTACAGGAACAATCTTACAGGGAGCAATCTTCCAGCGATGTTACATATGTTTCAGACACTGCTGACAAAAATGGGGACTAAATGACGTATAATATAATTAGAACAAGTTACATATTCCACACCAGGGCTTGAAAGCACTACCACTATTATAGATATATTTCACAGTCTCACAAGGTGATATGGGGACTCACGAAGGCATATAATTACTTCAAGATACAAATTCCATGCTAGGGATAGAGAGAGATGACATTCATGATCTAACGTATTGTAGGAAGCCAGTCACATCCATATGTTCCTATGAAGCCATTCTGTTAATGATAAAGGGTACTACAATGGAAATCCACTCCTGGTGGGACAGAGGTTCATTGGTCCAATGAGACTCTAATCATGTCTTTGGAGGTCAGCCACAGAGCCATACATACCCCATATAGCAGGAGGTCAGATCATCTAGGGGTTCAAGGTCCAATACTACCATGGATATGGATCCTACTGGTGACCAACACTCTTACAAAACAGTACCTTTGTTCCAATGCTCAGGGACTCTATGTTCTAGCTGTAGTTTTACTTATATGCTATGTAAATGAGTATGATTAAAGATCCAACTACCTCCACTGCAAGTGGATTAGAGTAGCTAATACTCTGACATTTTATTCAATATTGTAATCCCCTACCACCTCCATAGTTCCATGGATTATTTTTTCTATAAAGGACTATATATTTACTAGTTTCTGGGAAACAATGTCACATATTTTTATGCAATCTTGATTGTTATACTGTTTATGGCAGGAGGTGATAGTTCACTGTGAGCAGGGTATTTAATGGGTGTTGTGTTTGACTGTCGGCCATCTTGGTAAAGATCCCTGTGAGGATCAAAACGTTGGTCCACAAATAAAACATTTATGCACTTGATAAGAAGCTTCCTGAGAGTGCTGCTTTTCTTTCTGTATGTCTAATACTTTAAATGGCACCCAGGCATGTACCCTTGAATCGTCAAGTGCCTCCCGACACCAAGGCGCAGCACTTCCAGAAGCAGTAGAGGCACTTTTGTTAGCTAAGGTTGTGGATGTTACTAACTAGGGTTGGGCGAAAATGTTTGCTTCAAACAGAAATCAGCGGAAAATGGCACTTTTTGCTCAGCTAATAATTTCCCGCGAACAGTGCTGATTTTCCACTTTTTTCGCCTAGCTCATTCCATTGAAATCAATAGGAACATTGAAGTTACACACAACACATAGCAAATATTATTTTATTTCCCACAGGCGCAGTATAACCTTTTTAGTGCCAGAGGGGTACGGAATGCATTGCTTTGCAATGCATTCCATATCCCTCTGGCACTCAAAGGGATAAAAGAGGCATGAGGGTGTCTGTGTTAGTGGGGTGTGGAGAAAGAATCAGTTGAACAAGGAATTATTTTGGGCTGGTTGTTTACTGGGATTGCAGGGCAGTCAATGAAAAATAAATCCTAAATAAAATTTAAAAAATCCCATAAGACATGGTATAAAAACAGTCTGAGGAGGGTGCATTTGTTAGTGGGTGGAGTCTGGGGAATTAATCAGTTGAACAGGGAATTTTTTGGGGGGGTTCTTAACTGGTATTGAGGGGACAATTAATAAAAAAATCAATAAAATAAAATAAGAAATGTGTATGTAAATTGATAGAGACAGGAACCCTCTGATATAAGCTGCCAGTGGGGGATGATTTGTTAGATTTGTTGTTAGAGACCCAAGCCCTGAAGAAACATTGGTTTGTAGGACTTGGACTTATTAGAGGCCCAGGCCCTGAGGAATCATTGGTTTGTAGAAATATGGGTTTTTTTATTATTTGTTTTAATTATTTTTTCAAAGCACAAGCCTTGAGCAAAAAAATGCCCTACTGGCCTAATGCTAGCAAGTCATGTTGTCAAATATCCTCCTCCTGAGTCTGAGTCCATAATTGCGGGATTTGCAACTGCTGGATGATTAGACAGCTGAAAGGGAATGGGATCAACAGTAGCAGTAACATGGGTGATGGATGATGAAGGTTCCACTTGCCACGACTATCACCAGTTATGTGTCTGAGGCAGTAGCAGCACAATAAGTAGCCCCCAGTCTATGTGGAGAAAATAAGAAGTTGGCCAACAATTCTTCTCCACCTGCCCCTCCTCCAAAATCATGGGTGTGTTTGTTATTAGAATAGATATTTTTCTCTTGAGAGCAGGAACTTTGGCTGTCATCAGCCACTGCAACATATCAAAACACCATGACACCAGAACCCAAGTACTGCCACTGTCTCTATACCTCTTGTCCAGACCCCACTTAGTACACATGACAACTTGCTGACAGTTTAATAGTAATGATGAACCTTCCCTGCAAGCATCTTAGCATATTCTGTGAGATGGAATCTCCTCCGATGCCACTTGATGCACTGCTTGCAATTCTCCTCCACCACACTGGCATTTGTGGTCAGTGAACCACACAGTGAGCAATGGGTAGAGATGAACTGCCACATCCTAACACCAACAGACTGGCTAACATTTGGCAGGGGAGGTAATGATTAGTGATGAGCGAGCATGCTCGGCCGAAGCTCGGTTCGGCTCGAGCATCGCTCTGCTCGGCACATGGTGGTACTCGTACGAGTACCGCATGTGCTCGCCTGCCATGTTCGGGTCTCCTCCCCGCACGTTTCGCAGCCAATTGCGCAGCCAATAAACGTGCAGGGAGGCTCTGACATCAGTGTAATGCCAGCAGCCATGTTGGCTGCTGGCATTACACTGATTGGCTGGCCAGAACCCGTGGTCGGGTGCTGTATAGCACCTGACCAGCGAGTTCGGCTCAGTCTTAGCCAGGGAGAGATGAGGATAGGAAGGGAAAGTCAGTGTAGGGAGAAGACAAGCAAATTTGCACAAAAAAAGACCCAAAAGTCCTTTTTAGGACTACTGTGTGTGGGGGCAGCAGTTTATTTTGTGTGGGGGGAAAAAAACAAAACAAAAAAAAAATTCATATGTTCTGTTTAGTGTGCAAAGTTGCAGATTAGAGCACATTCTGTTTAGTGTGCAAAGTTGCAGATTAGCAGCACATTCTGTTTAGTGTGCAAAGTGTAAAACATAAACGTCACATATTCCGTTCACTGTGCCTAGCCGCAGATTAGCAGCACATTCTGTTTAGTGTGCAAAGTTGCAGATTAGAGCACATTCTGTTCAGTGTGCAAAGTTGCAGATTAGCAGCACATTCTTTTTAGTGTGCAAAGATGCAGATTAGAGCACATTCTGTTCAGTGTGCAAAGTTGCAGATTAGCAGCACATTATATTTAGTGTGCAAAGTTTCAGATTAGCAGCACATTCTGTTAACTGTGCAAAGTGTAAAATATCAAAGTCACATATTCCATTCACTGTGTCTAACCGCAGATAAGAAGCACATTCTGTTTAGTGTGCAAAGTTGCGTATTAGGAGAACATTCTGTTAACTGTGCAAACTGTAAAATATCAAAGTCACATATTCCATTCACTGTGTCTAACCGCAGATAAGAAGCACATTCTGTTTAGTGTGCAAAGTTGCGTATTAGGAGAACATTCTGTTTACTGTGCAAAGTGTAAAATATCAAAGTCACATATTCCATTCACTGTGCGTAGCCGCAGATAAGAAGCACATTCTGTTTAGTGTGCAAAGTTGCATATTAGGAGAACATTCTGTTAACTGTGCAAAGTGTAAAATATCAAAGTCACATATTCCATTCACTGTGCCTAGCCGCAGATAAGAAGCACATTCTGTTTAGTGTGCAAAGTTGCATATTAGGAGAACATTCTGTTAACTGTGCAAAGTGTAAAATATCAAAGTCACATATTCCATTCACTGTGTCTAACCGCAGATAAGAAGCACATTCTGTTTAGTGTGCAAAGTTGCGTATTAGGAGAACATTCTGTTTACTGTGCAAAGTGTAAAATATCAAAGTCACATATTCCATTCACTGTGCGTAGCCGCAGATAAGAAGCACATTCTGTTTAGTGTGCAAAGTTGCATATTAGGAGAACATTCTGTTAACTGTGCAAAGTGTAAAATATCAAAGTCACATATTCCATTCACTGTGCCTAGCCGCAGATAAGAAGCACATTCTGTTTAGTGTGCAAAGTTGCATATTAGGAGAACATTCTGTTAACTGTGCAAAGTGTAAAATATCAAAGTCACATATTCCATTCACTGTGCCTAGCCGCAGATAAGAAGCACATTCTGTTTAGTGTGCAAAGTTGCATATTAGGAGAACATTCTGTTAACTGTGCAAAGTGTAAAATATCAAAGTCACATATTCCATTCACTGTGTCTAACCGCAGATAAGAAGCACATTCTGTTTAGTGTGCAAAGTTGCGTATTAGGAGAACATTCTGTTTACTGTGCAAAGTGTAAAATATCAAAGTCACATATTCCATTCACTGTGCGTAGCCGCAGATAAGAAGCACATTCTGTTTAGTGTGCAAAGTTGCATATTAGGAGAACATTCTGTTAACTGTGCAAAGTGTAAAATATCAAAGTCACATATTCCATTCACTGTGCCTAGCCGCAGATAAGAAGCACATTCTGTTTAGTGTGCAAAGTTGCATATTAGGAGAACATTCTGTTAACTGTGCAAAGTGTAAAATATCAAAGTCACATATTCCATTCACTGTGCCGAGCCGCAGATAAGCAGCACATTCTGTTTAGTGTGCAAAGTTGCAGATTAGGAGAACATTCTGTTTAGTGTGCAAAGTGTAAAATATCAAAGTCACATATTCCATTCACTGTGCGTAGCCACAGATAAGAAGCACATTCTGTTTAGTGTGCAAAGTTGCATATTAGGAGAACATTCTGTTAACTGTCCAAAGTGTAAAATATCAAAGTCACATATTCCATTCACTGTGCCTAGCCGCAGATAAGAAGCACATTCTGTTTAGTGTGCAAAGTTGCATATTAGGAGAACATTCTGTTAACTGTGCAAAGTGTAAAATATCAAAGTCACATATTCCATTCACTGTGTCTAACCGCAGATAAGAAGCACATTCTGTTTAGTGTGCAAAGTTGCGTATTAGGAGAACATTCTGTTTACTGTGCAAAGTGTAAAATATCAAAGTCACATATTCCATTCACTGTGCCTAGCCGCAGATAAGAAGCACATTCTGTTTAGTGTGCAAAGTTGCATATTAGGAGAACATTCTGTTAACTGTGCAAAGTGTAAAATATCAAAGTCACATATTCCATTCACTGTGCCTAGCCGCAGATAAGAAGCACATTCTGTTTAGTGTGCAGAGTTGCATATTAGGAGAACATTCTGTTAACTGTGCAAAGTGTAAAATATCAAAGTCACATATTCCATTCACTGTGTCTAACCGCAGATAAGAAGCACATTCTGTTTAGTGTGCAAAGTTGCGTATTAGGAGAACATTCTGTTTACTGTGCAAAGTGTAAAATATCAAAGTCACATATTCCATTCACTGTGAGTAGCCGCAGATAAGAAGCACATTCTGTTTAGTGTGCAAAGTTGCATATTAGGAGAACATTCTGTTAACTGTGCAAAGTGTAAAATATCAAAGTCACATATTCCATTCACTGTGCCTAGCCGCAGATAAGAAGCACATTCTGTTTAGTGTGCAAAGTTGCATATTAGGAGAACATTCTGTTAACTGTGCAAAGTGTAAAATATCAAAGTCACATATTCCATTCACTGTGCCGAGCCGCAGATAAGCAGCACATTCTGTTTAGTGTGCAAAGTTGCAGATTAGGAGAACATTCTGTTTAGTGTGCAAAGTGTAAAATATCAAAGTCACATATTCCATTCACTGTGCGTAGCCGCAGATAAGAAGCACATTCTGTTTAGTGTGCAAAGTTGCATATTAGGAGAACATTCTGTTAACTGTGCAAAGTGTAAAATATCAAAGTCACATATTCCATTCACTGTGCCTAGCCGCAGATAAGAAGCACATTCTGTTTAGTGTGCAAAGTTGCATATTAGGAGAACATTCTGTTAACTGTGCAAAGTGTAAAATATCAAAGTCACATATTCCATTCACTGTGCCTAGCCGCAGATAAGAAGCACATTCTGTTTAGTGTGCAAAGTTGCATATTAGGAGAACATTCTGTTAACTGTGCAAAGTGTAAAATATCAAAGTCACATATTCCATTCACTGTGTCTAACCGCAGATAAGCAGCACATTCTGTTTAGTGTGCAAAGTTGCGTATTAGGAGAACATTCTGTTAACTGTGCAAACTGTAAAATATCAAAGTCACATATTCCATTCACTGTGTCTAACCGCAGATAAGAAGCACATTCTGTTTAGTGTGCAAAGTTGCGTATTAGGAGAACATTCTGTTTACTGTGCAAAGTGTAAAATATCAAAGTCACATATTCCATTCACTGTGCCTAGCCGCAGATAAGAAGCACATTCTGTTTAGTGTGCAAAGTTGCATATTAGGAGAACATTCTGTTAACTGTGCAAAGTGTAAAATATCAAAGTCACATATTCCATTCACTGTGCCTAGCCGCAGATAAGCAGCACATTCTGTTTAGTGTGCAAAGTTGCATATTAGGAGAACATTCTGTTAACTGTGCAAAGTGTAAAAAATCAAAGTCACATATTCCATTCACTGTGCCTAGCCGCAGATAAGAAGCACATTCTGTTTAGTGTGCAAAGTTGCATATTAGGAGAACATTCTGTTAACTGTGAAAAGTGTAAAATATCAAAGTCACATATTCCATTCACTGTGCCTAGCCGCAGATAAGAAGCACATTCTGTTTAGTGTGCAAAGTTGCATATTAGGAGAACATTCTGTTAACTGTGCAAAGTGTAAAATATCAAAGTCACATATTCCATTCACTGTGTCTAACCGCAGATAAGCAGCACATTCTGTTTAGTGTGCAAAGTTGCGTATTAGGAGAACATTCTGTTAACTGTGCAAACTGTAAAATATCAAAGTCACATATTCCATTCACTGTGTCTAACCGCAGATAAGAAGCACATTCTGTTTAGTGTGCAAAGTTGCGTATTAGGAGAACATTCTGTTTACTGTGCAAAGTGAAAAATATCAAAGTAACATATTCCATTCACTGTGCCTAGCCGCAGATAAGAAGCACATTCTGTTTAGTGTGCAAAGTTGCATATTAGGAGAACATTCTGTTAACTGTGCAAAGTGTAAAATATCAAAGTCACATATTCCATTCACTGTGCCTAGCCGCAGATAAGAAGCACATTCTGTTTAGTGTGCAAAGTTGCATATTAGGAGAACATTCTGTTTACTGTGGAAAGTTGCAGATTTGCAGCACATATTCCGTGTAATATGAAGAAGGCAGGTAAAAAGGGATGGGGAAGTGTAAGTGATCCTGATAGTTCAGGGCGCGGGTCAGGACGCGTAGAAACTGTGCCTGGTGCCAGAGCACAAGACAGAAAGACATCCACCATACCTAGCTTCATGTCTCAGTTTACAGGGCGTCGCAGGACATCACTCTCGAGGTCAGACCACTGCGAACAGGTGGTCGGTTGGATTTCAGCTGATACTGCTTCCAGTCGGTTAAGCACCACCCTATCTTCCACCAAGTCTACTCTCAGTAGCCAAGAGTCTGGTCAACATAATCCTCACCCTGATCATCCTTCCTCCCACCATAGAGGATCTGGTCAAAGAAGTGATCCCACACTGGGATATAGTGAGGAGCTCGTCTCATCACCAATCCTTAATTTGAACCTCTCTCCAAGCACGCTTGCAGAGGAACATGACATCTTGTGCCCTGATTCACAACCTCTAGAGGGTACCCAATCACAAGAAGATGACAGAGGGGAACGGCATTTAAGGTCAAAGGAAGTGGATGATGATGATGATGAGACACAGTTGCCATTAAATCAACCACTATTACTGTCTCAAGACCTTGATGAAGAAGATGATATACAGTTGTCAATGACTGAGTATGTGGTGGGATCAAGACATGAGGAGGATGATCAGAGTGAGGAAGTGGAGGAGGACTTGGTGGACGATGAGGTGACTGACCCCACCTGGGAAGGTGTAGAGCCGAGCGATGACAGCAGTCCTGAGGGTGAGCCATCTGCAGCACCGCAACAGGCTGGAAGAGGCAGTGGTGTGGCTACAGAAAGAAGGCGGACCGCACCAAACCGGCCCGCAAATGTTCCACGGAGAACCCCCTTGCGTAAATCTACCTTGCCAAGGGGTAGGTGTTCCGCGGTATGGCGTTTTTTTAAGGAAAGTGCGGACGACAAAAGAATTGTAGTTTGCAACCTGTGCCACACCAGAATGAGCCGAGGCATGAACACTAGAAACCTCACCACCACCAGCATGATCCGACACATGGCATCCAAGCACCGTAATAAGTGGGAGGAACGCCCGGATCGCCAATCTGTGTCTGCAGGCCACACCACTGCCTCCTCTTCCCCTGTTTTCGGTGCCGGCCAATCGCCTGTCGAAGGCGCAGGCCCGCATACCTCCCGCCCTGCACCTGTACCATCTGAAGCACCATCAGCGACCACATCCACTTCCCTGTCCCAGCACAGCGTCCAAATGTTGTTACCCCAGGCATTTGAGCGCAAGCGAAAATACCCAGCCACCCACCCACAGGCCATAGCACTAACCTCACACCTTTCCAAATTACTGGCCATCGAAATGCTGCCATTTAGGCTTGTGGAGACTGAGTTCTTCCGCAGCCTGATGGCACAGCTGTCCCTCGGTACGCAGTCCCAAGCCGCCACTACTTTTCCCGGTGTGCCGTCCACGCCTTACACCACCATGTGTCCCGTAACATCACCCGTGCCCTGACCAACGCAGTTACTGGGAAGGTCCACTTAACGACTGACACATGGACAAGTGCTTGCGGCCAGGGACGCTACATTTCCCTGACGGCACACTGGGTGAATGTCGTGGAGGCTGGGAGCGACTCGGACCCTGGGATGGCACAGGTGCTACCCACGCCGAGGATTGTGGGCCCTACCTCCATCAGGGTTTCCGCCAGCACCTACGTTATTGGCTCCTCCTCCTCCGTTTCCACCTCCGAATTCTCTGCGCGCAGCGCCACTCACCCATCAGCCGGTAGCTGGAAGCAGTGTAGCACTGCAGTGGGGAAGCGTCAACAGGCCGTGCTGAAGCTGATCTGCCTTGGGGACAAACAGCACACGGCCTCAGAGCTGTTGCAGGGGATTAGTCACCAGACCAAGCAGTGGCTCTCGCCACTCAACCTACAACCAGGCATGGTTGTGTGTGATAATGGGCGTAACTTGGTGGCGGCTTTGGAGCTCGGCAAGCTCACACACGTACCATGCCTAGCGCATGCATTTAATTTAGTGGTTCAGCGATTTCTAAAAACCTACCCCAATTTGCATGATCTCTTGACCAAGGTGCGCCGCGTGTGTGCACATTTCCGTAAGTCATCTACAGCTTCGGCCGGCCTGTTGAAGCTACAGCAGCGCTTACAATTGCCAGCTCACCGGCTGCTGTGTGACGTGAGCACGCGCTGGAACTCCACCTTCCACATGTTGGCCCGGCTTTGTGAGCAGCAGAGGGCAGTAGTGGAGTACCAGCTGTTACACGGTCGTCGCCTCTCCGTTCAACTTTCTCTAATCAGAAGTGAGGAGTGGGAATGGATGTCAGACCTCTGCGAGGTTTTACGCAATTTTGAGGAATCGACACAGATGGTGAGCGGCGATAACGCTATTATCAGTGTAACCATCCCACTTCTGTGTCTACTGAAACGCTCGCAGCTCACAATTAAAACCGACGCTTTGCATGTGGAAGAGGTGGAAATGCGGGAGGAAGAGCTTACACAAGGTGATAGCCAGAGCACCCTCACTTCGTCTTCTCAGCGACAATTGGAGGAGGCGGAGGAGGAGGAGGAGGAGGAGGAAGACACGGTTGCCTCCGCTACAGAGGGTAGCCATGGAACTTTAGTTCCATCTCTTCAGCGTGGGTGGGCAGAAGAGGAGGAAGAGGATGAGGAGATTGAGAGTCATCCTCCTGGTGAGGACAGCGAAATCTTGCTTGTTGGTACTCTGGCACACACGGCTGACTTTATGTTAGGCTGCCTTTCCCGTGACCCACGCGTTATACGCATTTTAGACAACACGGATTACTGGGTGTTCACCCTTCTGGACCCCCGCTACAAAGAGAATTTCTCATCGCTCATTCCTCCGGTGGAGAGGACAAGCAAAATGGTGCAATACCAGAAGGTTCTTGTCGAAAAATTGCTCCAAAATTTTCCATCTGACAACGCTGGCGGCAGAGTACGTGCTACCTTGGCCAACCGAGAAGGGAAGAAAAGGGGAGCACACAGCAGTTCCGACAAAGGCAGGGCAACACTCTCCAAGGAGTGGGACACCTTCATGACACCCCGCCAGCACCCTCACCCTGATGCGCAGCCTAGTGTCACAAGGAGGGAAAAGTTTTGGAAGATGGTGAAGGAGTACGTAGCAGACCGTGTCAGCGTCCTCAATGATCCCTCTGTGCCTTACAACTACTGGGTGTCCAAGCTGGACACGTGGTATGAACTGGCACTCTACGCCTTGGAGGTGCTGGCCTGCCCTGCCGCCAGCGTTCTGTCTGAGCGGGTATTTAGTGCTGCTGGTGGCATCATAACAGATAAGCGTATCCTCCTTTCCACCGAAAATGCTGATAGGTTGACACTTATAAAAATGAACAAGGCCTGGATTTCCCCTGACTTCTCCACTCCACTGGAGGAAAGCCCCGGGGGAACATAAAGTCACTTTATATATGTTATTTACAATGATGGGAATACTCTGTATTCCCATTCACCCCTTCCACCCAAAAAACGGGTATATGGTTGACTCTCTTCCATATGCCCAGTGATATAATTTTTATATAGGGCCAGCTCACCAGCGGGCCCAGTGATATAATTTTTATATAGGGCCAGCTCACCAGCGGGCGCAGTTTGACAATTTTTGTATAGGTCAGCTCACCAGCGGGCCTTCTCATATAATGTTTTATTGGGTCAGCTCTCTAGCGGGCCCTCTCATATAATGTTTTATAGCGTCAGCTGCTCACTAGCGGGCCTTCGCATATAATGTTTAGGATGGTCAGCTCCGCAGCAGACCCTCACCCATAATGTTTTAGATGGTCGGCTCAGCGCACGTTTCCCTCTTAATCATGGCCCCAGTTCAGAAAAATCGAGGAAATTTTTGGGAGAATTTGCCTCTGCGCACGTTTCCCTCTTAATCATGGCCTCAGTTCAGAAAAATCGAGGAAATTTTTGGGAGAATTTGCCTCTGCGCACGTTTCCCTCTTAATCATGGCCTCAGTTCAGAAAAATCGAGGACATTTTTGGGAGAATTTGCCTCTGCGCACGTTCCCCTCTTAATCATGGCCTCAGTTCAGAAAAATCGAGGAAATTTTTGGGAGAATTTGCCTCTGCGCACGTTTCCCTCTTAATCATGGCCCCAGTTCTGAAAAATCGATGAAATGTTTTGCAGAATTTGCAGATGATATACAAGTAAATATACAGCAAATACTGTTTGGTAACAATTTTTCGCCTAAAGTCGTTTTTATCTTCCTTTTTGTGTGTTTTACGGTCAGTCTGTAAAAATGGCGTACTACGGGTGAAATATCGTTCCCAGCAGCGACGTTGGAGTCCAAGATGCATCCAGACATCCTCCCTATGCTGTCCCTGAACCATTTCTGTGGTGTTTCCATCATTTTCTGCCCTTTTCCTATGGACCAGGCACCCTCCCCTCATCAGAGCAGGGGGTGCCTGGTGTAATGCTCGAGTCCTCCCATTGACTTCAATGGGGCTCGGGTGCTCGGCCGAGCACTCGAGCCTCCGGGGGCGCTCGGTCAGAGCACCCGAACACCCGAGCATTGGGGTGCTCGATCATCACTAGTAATGATGAATGAAGTGGATTGCCAGAAGATGTAGCTACCGCAGAGGAAGAAAGTGATGGTGATGGCGAGCTAGTTGTTTCACTCGTCATGGAACTTCCAGTCTCTGCCTGGGTTTCTCTACTCTTCCTCCTCTTTGATCTTTGCCTCACCTCTTGTTGCCTTTCTGGAGAGTCAGGGGGTTACAACAACAGCAGTGCTTGATGTCTGTGGTGGGTGTTTGGCTTTAACATGTTTGACATACATTTCATGGTGTCTGTGTTTCATGTGTGTTCTCAGGGTACTTGTGCCAAGGCGTGTTCCTTCCTTTCCACTTCTCACTGACTTGTCAAAATTGTGCGTGCCTGCCCCAAGAGAAAAATAGTCCCATACCCATGACTTCAGGGGGTAGGGAACAGGTGGAGAAAAATGGCCTCTTTCTTCTTGTCCTCCACATTCCCCTTCACTGTCTGTGGAAGTGGCTAATGCTGCTGCTGTTGATGCTACTACCTCGGATTCAGCACTGCAACTAAGACCAGGAGTATTGCTGGCACTGGCAAGTGGAACCTGTCCTAGTCCTGCATCACTTTTTGACCCCATTCCCCCTGTGTCCATGGTGGTTTGTGGCACACTAGCTTGCTCCTCAGCATACTGCTGTCCCTGCATCTAAGCAACAGCAGGAATTAGAGCAGTTGTAAATCCCTCAAATTCCAAAATGTCACTGCTAGTGGTGGTGGTGGTGGTGCCCATCCTCATCCCTGTCTCCCATTCCTTCTTAGTTTCTGCTAAAAAGGCCATCAATGTATCTTCCACCCCAGCTTCTCCACCATCATCATCACCACCACCACTAGTCCCTACATGGTGCTGCTCTATAACAGACACCTCACTGCTGCTTGGAGGAGGTGACAATGATGAGAAGTGTTACAGAGGGTCCCCTAATGTCACACTTGGCATTTCTTTTTGAACTGAAGAAGGCAGTCTGGCAGCAGTAGCAGCAGGCATAGGCAGATGATCTGTGTTCCTGCTGGTGTGGTGGTATTAAACGTGTACCTGCTCTCCCCCAACAACAGTTCTGGCTTCTTAGTCTTCAGGATCATGTTCTACTTGGACACTTTAGTGAAGTGGAGGACTCATCCCAGAGTCAGAGGAGTGGTGTGGGCTCCCTTTACTGGACACCCTCAAATGTTTCCCCTACTACTCCGGCTGCTTCACCATTACTACTTCTACTACTAACACCAACCACATTAAGTTCAGCTGTAGAGTTTTCCTCCTCAGTCTCACAGTCACTAGTAATATGACGATATTGTTGATTACCTCTGCTTCACTCCTAATGCTAACAAGCTGCTAGACCTTAGTAATAGTAGTACTAGCACTGGCGGGACTGCTTGGGGATGGCAAGTGTGACTTAGGGTCCCTTGTTGTCACACTTGTCATCATCTTCTCCCCCCCCCCAGAGTACAAGACACAATAGCAGCATTCAAAGTATTGATGGCACCAGGTTCAGCACTAGTGGCAGCAGGGACAGTACATCTAACAGCAGGTACAGCACTAGTGGTAGCAGGGACAGCAATGGTGGTAACAGGAGCATGGGTAGGACTTCTGGCAGCAGGTACAACACTAGTGGCATCATGGGCAGCATGTCTGGCAGCAGGTACAGCACTATCGGCAGCAGGTACAGAAATGGAGGCTGCAGGTACAGAAATGGAGGCTGCAGGTACAGAAATGGTGGCACTGGCAGCAGGGGCAGCACGTCTTGCAGCAGGCACAAGCAGCTGACCTGTACTGCTCTCACTCGTGCTACCCTTCTCTTCCTCACTACCCATTATTTTCCTCAAGATCCCTAGGGGTGATTTAGGGGGACTGGACAGCATTGGTCCAGTACTGCTCACTTCTTCCTACTCATTAGGCTCAGTGTATATATAATAAGTGTATCACAATAATATCATTGGAGCGCCATTACACATACTAAAATATTAAATCACCTTTTTATACCAAAGGAGTATCACTTTATTATAAAACAGGAAACATATAGTATTCATAACACAGACATGTCAGATCACATTCCCATTACTGGGCACGGCATCTATATTAGTTTCCTCCCCCTGTTTGGTGGAATGCACAAACACCCATGCTCAAAATAGTACCATGGCTTGGGTGCTCCACAATCCAACCCCGGACTGAGCAAACACAAAAACACAATACCCACAAATGGTTACTTAATAGAGTGCGCTCTATGATATTAAATACCTCTGATATCAGTATAACCCCCCAAAAAAACTACAACTAAAGTCAGTAAAGCTTTATCAAAAATCAAAATTTCCACTGTGTATACAAATACAGATGCCCGGACTTATACAAATCCTATAGTGTTGCAAAAATAGATTAAAAAATTCCACTGTGTATCATACATTTAACCCTCAAAATATGTGAAGATCTTCAATATTTAAATCTATATCTCTTCTTATATTCAAAAATCAACTACAAGAAAGTGTCTGGCACCATAATATATAAAAAAATATGTAGTATGTAACATCCAATCACTATTGTATTTCAGCATTCTGATTCAAACGGAAACATATGTATCAATCTTTCCTGCACTCTTTTGATGTTATGTTTCAACTTTCTATTAAGAATTAACCCATTTGTATCTGTTTTTAAAGATACAGACCATATTCTCTGGGGTAAAATTTTCTTTCCATTGATTCTAATTGCAACGAGCTAAGTGAAAAAGCATGAAAACTGCACTTTTCACAGGAAATTATCCACCAAGTGGGAAGTGCCATTTTTCGCTGATTTTGGTTTGAGTCAAACATTTTTGTCCATCCCTAAGACAACCATCCTAATGGTAATTCCTTATGTTTCTACCACCCTATGTGCCTTTAAGATTTTAAGCTTGCAAGAGCAGGGCCTTCACACCTTTTGTCTCATATTGTTATTCCTCTTATATAGCTCATGTAAAGTTTAATTTTATGTAAGCGTATTTGTAACCCTTTCTATTGTACAGAGCTGCAGTGCTGCAGAGACTGATGGAGCTTTAGAATTACATAAATAATAAATTATTAAACAATAAATATAAAAAAAACTGTCCCTGAAAAGCTTTGAGAGTATGATTTAAATGTTACATTGTATCAAAAACAACCTATCATTCATATGTAACTCCAGTGAGTGTACTCTTCTTGTCAGAAAGGCCCATGATCTTTCTGTTATTTAAGGGAGGATTCCTTTTGGCAAATTCTTCTGCAGAAGGGTTTTATGAATATTAATTGTGTTCATTAATACACAATGGAGATACTGACTGTCCACCAAAAGAGAAGTAGGGGGAGATTCACTAAGCTGTGATAAAAAGGTGATAAAGTGGAGATGACTTCTCCAGTTTATCACTTCTCCAGTTCCTATGTTATTCTATTCTAAGATCTCCAAAGTTGAAGAAATCTTAGTGCAAAGGCTCCATAGAATAACATAGGAAATGGAGAAGTGATAACCTGGAGAAGTCATCTCCACTTTATCGCCTCTTTATTACCTCCTTATCACCATACCTGGGAACTTCCAGTTGAGGGCTAATCGCTCATCGCGTCAAAAAGGAGAGGGGCTTGCCGCGAGTGGGGGGGGACTTAACCCTTTGAGTGCCAGAGTGGTACGGAATGCATTGCAAAGCAATGCATTCCTTCCACTCTGGCACTCAGAGGGTTAAAGGTGTCACACAGAAGGCTGGGGAAGGAGGAACAGCGGGAGAAAAAGCAGATGTGGCAGAGTTTCAATAGAAACTCTCCACATCCGGAAGAATCTGCCTCTGCCCCGGAGACCCGGTAAAGCTCTGTCAGAACCGGAATCTCCGGGGCAAATCCGGAGAGTTCCCAGGTATGCTTATCACCGCATAATGAATCTCCCCCATAGAGTGAAAGAGAATTCATAAATGTACTGTATATATCATATTCTCTTTAGAAAATAAAATAGTATATTGTCCCCATACATTTAAATTGAATTCCTTCACTGAACAAAAGAATTTCTATACTTGGTTCCAAATCTGGAAAAGAGAAGATAACCATCCTACAAAACTATTCTTAGTGACTTTCAGTTTACTTGTTAGAGCTAATAAAATTGCTCTGCAATGTGCATATGTGAAGGTAACAATGAATTCCAAATTCAACAGTATAAAGTGTTAAAATTATCTTTGAAAACTATAATATTGCTGGTTGCACAACAGATTTAGAACTCTCTGGACAGAAGTAGAGGTAATACACCATTCCTATTGCCATTATGATGATATGATTGGCTGATGGGAATTCTCTGTATAAGGAGTGCTTGAGATTGAGGCCAGTGAGCTTTGAGTCAGTAGCCAGCCACAGGGGTAGTCTAGTTTAAGCTGATAGCTGGATAAAGCTATAGGCCACAAGTCCAAATATTTGATCCCATTTGAGCTGGAGTCAGATCTGAATGAGTAACCCAGTAGGCCAACACACTGCAGAGACAACCAAGAATGTCAAAACTAAATTAAATACCAAGAAAATAGCTGAGGACAAGGTGAAGGCAGTCTGAGCTCAGTTGGATCCAATAAATAAACAGGAGGTTAGTGCAGGCTTAGAACAAGCAGGGTCTAGGTGTAAGCTGAAGTCAGAATATAACAGTAAACAAATTCAATCACAATTACAAGACCAAACATCCAGGACTGGATTCCTGAATGGACATTTGCTCAAGTCAGGAAGTACCTTTAAGTGGAAGATGGAACTTAAAACATAGACTCACTTCCTTTAGTTTCCATATTAGAAGTGGAAACATCCGGCTCCAGCAGCCATCTTGGATGAGGCAACAGAATATTGTTAAGAATAGGATGACACAGGCTTGTTAGTGCTGATAACATCACAAGTTCGAACACTACTTCCCTCCAGGATTAGAGATGAATGAGAGTTTTTGTCTCAAAAGAGGAACAGGAGAAAAATTGCACTTCTCACCAAGAAAGAAATATTTTGTGAAAAGTGCAGCTTTTTTTTCACCTAGCTCATTGCATTTTAATCAATGGAAATACACCACATTCCAAGTTTCTATTCTTTTCCCAGAGGTGTATAAATAGGTGTCAGGCTCTCACAGCATGCCATTATGTGTTTGTGAGAGGAAGAGGATGCAGCACTTTTTATTAAAACTATTAATAAATCATCTAAAAGCACTGCAGACAACAATTAATCACATTCCAGTGTTGATGTGCATAGCACAATAAGGTGTTGCAGCTGAACTAACAGCTGCATCTGACAGTGAGACAAACTAGCACAAAAACATCTGTCCTGAAAGTAGCAGTGAACATTGTGAAAATCCCTCTAAAGGCCTGGTGGAACATAAAAGCAGAGAGGGAGAAGCCGTGAGATATACTATGGATGACAAAATGACTGAAGAAGATGATATATCCCTCAGCATCCTCCTCTTCTTCAAATACAGATGATGTTGAGAATGAGAGAGATGATGACAGAACGTTAGCTGAATGTCAAAAGCTCACTCTTCCATCACTGAAAAGGAGCAATGTGCATGTTTATAAAGTTATTGAGAAAACAATTTGTAAGTCTGACCTTGGACAAGCAAAGATGCAATTAGCCATACACACTACTAGTGTTGAGTAACCAACAGCAAAACACAGGTTATCCATATCCACAAACTCAGTTACAATGAAAGCCTCTGGAATAAAAAAAAATATTATAAAAATCAGAATGATATCCAATATGCCATAAATGATTAACATGTTTTGCAGTTATACTGTTTTATCAAAATCAAATGGAAGTTTCACACATAGAGAAAGATGTATAATTAAAATGCACTTAAAGGGACAGTAGTGTCCCATAAAAAATATTTAGATTTAGGTAGATATTGAAAAAGTAAACTATTTGCTACAAACCCTATCCATAGTGGTTTGAGAGAAATAGGGATTCAAAGTTCCCCTCTCCCTCCCCTTCTTCTGATGTCAGCTGTAAAGCTGACAGCAGGAGAATCTAGTCGTACGACTCAAGGAGACTCTGCAACAGAGCCGAAATCGCAGTACTTAAAAATAATTAATTCATTGGAACTGTCTAAAAAGTGTGCCTGGTTTGTAAGCACACTTTGTAGACCTTTCCACTGAATGAATTCTTTTTAAGTACCGCAATTTCGACTCTGCTGAAGAGCCTCCTGCTGGTCCCCGGACCAGGATCTCCTGCTGTCAGCTAGATGCTAATGTCAGGAGAAGGGGAGGGAGGGGGTAAATTTGAATCCCTACATCTCTCAAACTGTAGTGGTTTGAGAAATAGGGTTTGTTGCAAATAGTTTAATTTTTCAATATCTACCTAAATCAAAATATTTTTAGAGGGCATTACTGACCCTTTAAAGTTCAAATATGCACACTTTCTTAGAGGGGTGTTTTTTAAACATAGTATTATATGTGCTTATTAGCTTGCCTGTTTGGGTGTCCCTTTAATAATATATACAGGTATCATGTGGTTTGTAGTGGTGGGTAAGACTGACCTGTATAAAGAGGCTGGTGTGTCTCTACCCACTTACTACAAGTCTTTCCTGTTTGAAAGAAAGCCAGCTTTATCAGAATATTAGATTACTAGTTGAAGAGCCCGTTACACGGGGCACAGTGCCACTGCCATCCGGTCGTGGGGCAGTCATGCGCAGTAGAGACTGCCCGCGCCGAGGCAGAGCTGGACGATCCTTCGGAGTGTCCAGCTCTGTTTCAGCCGCACCACGGGCAGTCTCTACTGAGCATGACTGCAGCACACGCAGCAGTCTCTACTGTGCATGACTGCGTCTTTACACACGTTTTAGCGAAATATTATATAGGATTTTCTCAGTGGTGGGTTGGGTGATTTTCACTAGCTTTTCATTAGGTTTTAACTTGGCATTCATCAACGATTTTCCACAAAAAAGCATTCTCAGGATCAGATTTTTCATTTTCAATTTTTTTTTGTTTTACAGTTTATGTTATTGATAGGACTCACTTGAAGTTAAGGTACCCTGGCATGGTAAGCGAGCTTAAAAATACTTTGGCATAATCATACTACAAAACCCTCATTTGTTTGAAATAGATTAACCATAGGTATAATATATACTTTATACATGGTTCATCATTTCTGGGTAATCTACATGAATTAGCACAAGATTGTTCTTTCTTTTACAGGAAACTTATTGACAGTGGTGAAAAGTAGAAAATTATATGTTTTTTCTATGGGCGGGAAGTTTCACTAAAAAAAATTGACTTTTTTTTTTTAAAAGTCCTGAGGTAAATTTCTCGGACTTTTCGCCCATGCCTATCAAGTAGTGGTCAAAGAACTCAAAGGAGTAGAAATGAAAAGAAACAAGGAATGGAGTTTTTGGAGCATAGTATGAGCATGACAATGAAAAACTGGAACCCAGGAACTCTCCACAGGGCCATAGCCCTTCCAGTAGACTATATATTGTACTAGGTCTCATGACCTGAGTCAATCCAGGATATGTTCAACTTAATCTTTGACCAAAACTGGCTCAGGAGAAATGGTTGCCAATTCTGGTGCAGAAAGCTCCCCAGAAATGAGAGACAAACTGTATTCCTCAATAGCATGCATTATTAGTAGTTGACTTATGTAAACAAAATATTTTGTTGATGAACAAGTCAGCCAATACACAGGGTAAACATTTTGGGGGATAGATGACGTAGTTCACAAAAATGACCCACTACAACACATATAGTGGTCATACCCTGTGATACATTCAACCTCACAACAAAGTCCATTTGTGTGGTCTCCAAGGTATAGCTACAGGCTGCAATAGCCCAAATCGTAGTATATGAAAGAAATCTTGGTCTGAGCATATATTTTCAAGCTGCCACAAATACAGCTGTATATCAGTTCTTTAGTTTCACATACACCAGGGTACCCCGCCAACTGTGACCCCACTGTATCAACTACATCGTAGATACAAGTAGTACAACACATCAATGGGGGGGGGTCACTCCTACCAGAACTTATCCTTGAGCTGCAGAGATGGTTTCCAAGATCTTGTGTGTCAAGATCACAAAAATCAGGCAGACTGTTAGATAGAACTATGATCCTTGATGCTGGAGTGACCCTTAGGAACCTGCCTTTACAAAGTGTCAGCCTTCACATTCCTGGGTGTTACAGCTTACCTTAGTTTCAGCGTCATCCACAGGTGAGAGGCTTCAAGCATGCAGCAGGCCTCTGTTTTATGTGTTTGCTTCCTGTAGTCTCCTCCTACCTACGTCCTGTGGAGGGGTTTAAAAGGCAGTCTGAGTCCTGACTCAGTTGCGCTTGCATTATTGTTCATAGCAGTTCTATTACCTTGGGCTCTGTGTATGACCTGGCTAGTCTTCCATCCAACCTGGTGCTGACCTGTGGCTCTGTCTGACTATTCTTTTGCTTATCCCTATAGTGGACACCCAACTTGGTGCAGACCTATAGCTCTGGCTGACTACCTGAACTGTGTATGACCTGCAGCCACTAGTGCTGTACCTGTTGCCAGACGTGCTGCTGCTGCTGCCAGTGCCATAATTTCTGATCCTGCAGCCAATAGTGTTGTATCTGTTGCCAGATGTGCTGCCCCTGCTGCCAGTGCCACCATTTATGATCCTGCAGTCACTAGTGTTGTACCTGTTACTAGTGCTGAACCTGCTGCCAGTGCTGAACCTGCTGCCACCAATACTTTGCCTGCTGCTAGTGTTTCTTGTAGTACTCAGGGGGGAAGGAGAAAATGATACCAAGAGTGACAGCAAGGGGCCCTAAATCATACTTGCCATTCCCAAGCAGTCCTGCCACTGCTAGTGCTACTGCTACTAAGGTCCAGCAGCTTGTTAGCCTTACGAGGGAAAGAAGGGGTAATCAACAATATCCTGACTGTGAGACTGAGGAGGAAGACTCTGTGCTGAACTTGATGTGGTTGGTGTTAGTAGTAGCAGTAATTGTGAAGCAGCCGGAGTGGAAGGGGAAACATTTTACAGCATCCAGACTAGTGGTCAAGGGAGGCCACACCATTCTCCTGACCCTGGGACTTGGAGACCTCCCCTTCTCTTCACTACAGTGTCCAGGTGGAACTTGAACCAGAAGAGGCCAGAACTGGTGTTGGGGGAGGAGAGCAGGCTGAGAATTAATACCACCACCACCTGTAGGAGCACAGATCAGCTGCCTGTGCCTGCTGCTATTTCTTCTAGTGCTAGCCTGCCTTCTTCTTCAGGTAAGAAGGCAATGGCAAGTATGACATTATGGGACCCTCGGTCACATTGCTCGTCACCTCCTCCAAGCAGCAGTGAGAGGTCTGGAATAGAGCAGCAGCAGCAGCAACAGCAGCATGTAGGGACTAGTGGTGGTGGTGGTGATGATGCTGGAGAAGCTGGGGTGGAAGAGACATTGATGGCCTTTTTAGCAGAAACTGAGAAGGAATGGGACATAGGGATGAGGATGGGCATCACCACCACCACTAGCAAGGATATCTTGGAATCAGAGGAATTTGCAACTGCTCTAATTCCTGCTGATCCTGAGATGCAAGGGCAGTTTAGTGTGCCACAGACCACCGTGGAAACAGTGGGAATGGGGTCAACAAGCGATGCGGGACTAGAACAGGTTCCACTTGCCAGTAGCAGTAGCAATACTCCTGATCTTAGTTGCAGTGCTGACTCTGAGGCAGAAGCAGCAACAGCAGCAACATTTTCCGCTGCCACAGACAATGAAGGGGAATGTGGAGGACAAGAAGAAAGAGGCCATTCTTCTCCATCTTTCCCCTTCCCTCTGAAGAGGAAAGGAGGGAACACACCTTGGCACAATTGCCCTCATATCACACATGAAACACATACTCCAGAACATTTACTCCAAACATGTTAAAGCCAAACACAAAATACAGAAATCAAGCACCACTTTTGCCGTCCCTGACTCACCAGAAAGGCAACAAGAGGCAGAGATCAAAGAGGAGGAGGAATAGAACAACCCAGGTAGAGAGTGGAAGTTCCAGGACGAGTGAAACAACTAGCTCGCCATCACCTTCTAGGGTAACTACATCTTCTGCCAATCCTCCTCATTCATTACCTCCCCCGCCAAATGATTGCCACTCTGTTGATGTTAGGATGTGGCAGTTCGTCTCTACCCATTGCACACTGTGTGGTGCACTGACCACACATGCCAGTTTGATGGAGGAGAATCGCAATCAGTGCATCAAGCGGCATCTGAGGAGATTCCATCCTGCAGAATATGCTAAGATGGTGGCAGGGAGGGTTCATCACTACTATTAAACTGTCAGCAAGTTGTCATGTGTCTTTAGTGGGGTACAGTGACAGCGACAGTATGTGGCTTCGGGTGTCATAGTGTTTAGATACAGTTGTGCCCCCAGATGTTATTTACCAAACACATACTGTGCACATTGCAGTTCCTGAGGAGACGCACTGATCCTGCTCTCAAATGAAAAAAATATTCTAATGACAACACACCCGTGATGATTTTGGAGGAGGGGCAGGTGGAGAAGATTTGATGGACAACTTGTTCTTTTCTCCACAAATACCGGGGGCTATTTATTCTGCTACTATTGCTTCAGGAGCATCACTGGATCCAGTCATGGCAAATGGAACCTTCATCATCCATCTTCCATGTTACTGCTATTGTTGATTCCATTCCCTTTCAGTTGCCTAATCATCCTGCTGCTTAAACAACTCAGGAGGACATTTGACAGTGGCCACTGGCCAACATGACCTGCTGGCTTTAGGGCAGTAGGGCATTTTTATTTTTTTCTCAGGGCTTGTGTTTTAAAATAAATAAATAAATACATAAAAATATAAATAAATAAATAAATAAAAAATAGTCCTACAAAAAAAATAAACAGTTTGTGGTGGGGTTGTTTCTAACAAGCCTAAGTCCTACAAATAAATGTTTCCTTAGGGCTTGTGCCAAACAAGCTTAAGTCCTACAAATCAATGTTTTTTTCAGGACTTGGCCCTCTAATAAGTCTAAGACCTACAAAGGCCTCTAACAACAAATCAAACAAATCATCCTGTACAAAATACTCTATCAAGTCAAGTATCTGTCCACCCCAGTGGCAGCTTATGTCAGGGGGTTCATGTCTCTGTCACTTTAAATACAAATGTTTTATTATATTTTATGATATATTTTTTATTAAGTGTCCCCCCAATAGCAGTTAAGAAAGCCCCCCAAAACAAATTCCTTGTTCAAATGATTCATTCATTCACCAACACAGGCACCCTTCTCAGACCCCTTTATACCATGTCTTATGGTTTTTATTTTATTTTATTTTATTTAGGATTTATTTTTTATTAAGTGCCCCCCAATCCCAGTAAACAACCCTCCAAAAACATTCCCTGTTCAACTGATTCTTTCCCCACACCCCACCAACGCAGGCACCTTCATGCCCCTTTTATACAATGCCTTTGGGAAATAAAATATTATTTGTAATGTATTGTGTGTAACTTCTATGTTCCCTTTGATTTCAATGGATAAAAAAGCGGAAAAAAGAGGAAAATCAGCACTTTTCATGGGAAATTTTTCGCCAAGTGCCATTTTTTGCCGATTTCAGTTTGAGGTGGAAAGTTTTGCCCATCCCTACTCTCAACTTCTTAATATATATCATATTTTAGACATAATAGATATAGAAGAGGAGGATATGTAGAGGAGGCAAGTGGTGGCTCAGTGGTTAGCACCGTTTCCTTGTAGCGTTGGGGCCCTGGGTTCAAATCCCACCAAGGACAACATCTGCAATGAGTTTGTATGTTCTCACCGTGTTTGCGTGGGTTTCCTCCGGATACTCTGGTTTCCTCCCACACTCCAAAAAACACACTGATAGGTGAATTTAGATTGTGAGCCCCAATGGGGACAGAAACCAATATGAGTGTAAAGCGCTGCATAATCTGTGTGCGCTATATAAAAATAAAGAATTATAGTTATTATTAATCATCCTAAAGCAGACAGAGATAGATAAATTTAACCTAAGCAGTAGGGCTGGGTGAAAATTTTCACCTCAAACCAAAATTGTCATATAATGGCACTTCCCAATTGGTGAATAATTGCATGCGAAAGGTGCCGTTATTCTGCTTTTTTTCACCTAGCTCATTCCATTGAAATTAATGGGAACATTGAATTTACACACAACATAGAGCAAATGTTATTTTATTTCCCAAAGGCATAGTATAAAAGGAGTATGAGGGTATCTGAGTTGGTGGAGTATAGGGAAAGAATCAGTTGAAAAGAGATTGTTTTGGGGTGGTTGTTTTCTGGGTCATTATATATATTTATCTATGACCAGTGCAACACTGGCATTTTTTATGGTTTATGATGCACGCTATTATTTTTGAAATTGCTTTACTATTTTTTTTTATGTCACCAGCGTGTATGACAGAACTCATTGCATCAGTTCTTAAGTTACAAAGTCCCTTCAAGCGTTTTAATAATTTTTTAAAGATCATTTCAGTGATGCCCCTAGTTCATATTTACATTTGTCATTCGAACCATTAAGACCACTAGCTCAGACCTTCAATTTGCAATTTTATAGTAAGAGTGAGAAGCTTGGATAACTGTTGTCTCCTTAATGTATGGAAGAATGACATGTGTTGTGTGTAAATTGGGCTCATCCATTTATTTCATTCAGGGACATGTTAAGTAAATTGTAGGATCTTATAGATCTATAGTTAGATCTTGCCATCTTTTCTTTTATGTGAACACTTAAGATATTTGATTATCATTATCATGTATTTTTTGTTATTAGTATCTAGACTACATACTAGCTGGGTTATGGTTATTGGATATTAATAACTAATGTATAATTGGATGTGACATGTTTCATTTTAGTGTTATTATAATTCTATAGATCATAAATAGTCATTGCTATTTCTTCCAATCTGCTTTACACATTCTAAAAGATTGTAACATGTATTTCTATATCATTGATGGCCAGAGCTGCAATCAATTACATTGGGAAATATTGGTGATTTAAGACTGAAAATCCTGTTTTGGAGATTGCACTTTTAATATTGATTAGTTAAATAAGACAGCTCCCACATCAATTAGCTGGTGGTTAATCTTTTATATATGGAGGATGTCATACAGCTTTGGCATCTCACATACTGACCGTGAAGAAGGCTAACGAAAAGTGTCAGGCTTTTTTGTGTTTCAGCTATTTTCATAATATTTGCCACCATGTTGCTCTTTATACTACTGAATAATTATTTTATTGTAAATTTGTGGTTTGTTTTCTACTTTTTGGAGGAAAAATCTTTGTCACGGTTCCTATTTTGAAAAATGTGATATAATAAGACCACTTTCTAACTATTTGGTTAGATTATGTTGAAAATGTGATCTCTTAGCTATTTTAGTCACCATATGAGAGCACTTATAGTCCCTCTTTATAGGATTTTTACCATCTCTCTTTTTACATTTTGTCTTTTTGTGTGAATTATGGCTGTTTTTTCTCCCAGCAACTTAACTAGTTGCAAGTCGGCTTGTTAGACACCATTTTAAAAGATCTTAATGAAAGTTAGGGTATAATGTTTTTCCTATTGCCTGATTCAACCTTAATAAGGGTGAGGTGTATTAGAATGCTAATATAGCAGGGTAATCTTTCCTCTTTCCTTTAAAGTGAAGTAGTTTTGAAAATTGTGGGGAAGGGGCATGGAAATAGATTAGTCTACTAAAGGGAAGGTATTTTATTGGTTTTGTTCAGTCTAGTGGACTGTACTTTAGTATTAGTGTTAATTGTTTTAAGGATATTGAGGGGAAAGTGATTGTGAAACTAGCTCAAGGTTGACTTTTTTGACACTATGTCAGTACTAATTTCCTTTGATGTTCCCATTTCTTAAACTAGAAAGCTGTGATGAGAGTTTGGCCACAAGTTGGGTGCGTGTGGCCTTCATTAATTGCTGATCCAACTGGGGAGTGAATAGAATACCACCAGAAAATGCACATGTTCCAGTACTTCTTTTAGCCCTCACGGCTATTTTAACAGCAATTAAACAATCAAGCCCCCAATTTTATGTTAAGAAATTGGAGATTCTTAAACCCACTGAAAGTACAATGCTCACTGTGGATATTTTATGTTCAAAAACATTACCATTTCCTATATTATTATGTAATAATGATGACTGAAAATCAAAAGGAAATGTATACAGAATAAATGTGAACATTACTTTTAAGTAACAGTATGTAAAGTTCAACAACTGTTCAAAAGCTAACGTGGAGTTTTAAAGGGATAGTAATATTTCACAAAAAAGCAGGTCCAGTTACTCTTCATAGTATTTGGGCCATGGAAAGTGTATTTCAATACTGTCAGAGTTGTTGTTCAAGAGTAATTGAATGATAAAGTATACCCCTCCTGCCCCTTTAACTGATGTAACACTGCTCTCCTCAGAGCAGCAAGACTGTCCAGATGGATCGCAGAGAGGGACAATAATCAGTGAGCATAAGGAAAAACCTTAAAAACCTGTCAAGGGGGCGGGGTTTTCCTTATGCTCACTGTAAGAAGATTGTCCCTTGCTGTGAGCTGTCTGGTCAAGTGACCAGATTCCACATCTGAGGTGAACAGTGTTACATTAGTAAAAAGGGAGTGAGCGGGATAATTTATCATTCAATTACTCTTGAACTAGAACTCTTACAGTGTTGAAATAACACTCTCCATGGCCCAGATACTATGAAGATTAATTGGAGCTGCTGTTTTTGTGAAACATTACTATACCTTTAAAGCCTATGCCCAAAGAACAGAACTGTAGAAAGGTAAAAACTGAATTACCATGTTTAATTGTATTTGATATGTACAAGTACATTCGAGTATGAATGTCTGTGCTACTAAACCACCTTTTTCTATTCTCAAATCATATTTCCTCAGTCTGTATCACTTGTTGGGTCATGAAAAAATATTGTATTTTTATCTGACTTATTTTCTTTTTTTAATCAAGTGATTCTTTTTCCACTACGGTTTCAATAAGACTATTAACCTATGTCTGTTTTGATGACTTGTACTTGACCTTCCATGTATAGTAGCTTCAAGATCCCAAATTACATCAAATGCTATAGTGTTTACAGTTGGGTTTTCAAAAGATAAATTGTGCTTTCTAAATTAATGAGAATGTGCCTTACATGTATGCTGCTTTGTTATTATTACTTATTCTGAATCGGTGTCTGAGCCCTTTCTTTCAGTTTTCATTACAAGTCAAAAAAAAAATTATTGTGTACTTCTTGCATTATTATGTTTTCTTAAAATTAAGCCCTACTTGTTCATAAATCAACTTTTACAATATTTATGGACTGTACTAGTGTAAAAGTCTGTCATACCACATGAAATACAAATAATGGAAACACAGAAGGGGAATGTACTAAGATTCTTCGCTGAAATTGATTTCTTAGAGCTAGGCCCTCTGGATACCAATTTACTAGCCTACTTACAGCTGAAAATTTTCCCCTTAACTCCTCTTTTGCCAAGGAGTGAGCAGTGAAGACATATATGGGTTTGTCAAAGTGTTCTTGACCTCTGCAATTTGTTTTATGTTATAGTACAGACAAGGTGCAAAAGAAATTGTTACATCTTTTCTCCATTTAATTGCACATGCTGTTGAAGAAGACATTCTGGAATAAAGTCTTAAGGACAGTGGAATATGTGTGCCAGTATGTACTAAAGTGCTGCAACACAATCCTGAATGCACACCGAGACCGAACAAAATGAAATTTTTTTTCTAAGGCATGGTAAATTATCAGATACTTCTCATGTCACTTTTTTCACTCCCATATGCCACTACAGAGAGGAAATTTCCAGATCCATATCAGATTGCCTCTACCCATAGACAGTCCAACTCCAAAATGTCAGGCAAATCCTATTCACATGAAAGAGAAAACAGCACAAACACAAACATACATTTTGGTATATGTGGGTCTCATCGGTGGTGTGCAGCCACATGCAAAGCTAAGAACCAAAATCAGCAAATAATGGCACTTCCTGCTAGGTGAAAAAAATTTACCTTGAAAAGTGCCATTTTTCCTCTTTTTTTCACCTAGCTGATTCCTTTGCAATCAAAGAGAAAACTGAATTTGCACATAGCACATAGCAAATGTTATTTTATTTACAAAAGGTATAGTATAAAAGGGGTATGAGGGTGCCTGTGTTGGAGGCATTTAGGGAAAGAATCAGTCGAACAGGGAATTTTTTTTGTGGGGGGGGGTGTTTACTGGTATTGGGGAGGACAGCTAATAAAAAAAAAAATAAAAGTAAAAATAAGAATTTGGTACGTAACATGACAGAGACAGGGACCCCCTGATGTAAGCTTTGACTGGGGCAGACTAATTCTTGACAGAATAGAGTATTTTGTAAAGTGTGATATGTAGGACTTAAACTTGTTGTTAGAGATCAAAGCTATGGGGAAACGCTGATTTGTAGGACTTAGACTTATTGGAGGCTCAAGCCCTGAGGGAACATTGATTTGTAGACCTTAGGCTTTTTATGCACAAACCCTGAGGGAACATTTATTTGTAGAACTTTGGCTTGTTAGCCTCACAACAATCCCTGAGGAATCAGTGATTTGTATGACATAGGCCTGTTAGAAACAAGCCCCCCAAAATAGTTTTTTTTTTGTAGGCATATGTTGTTTTTTTTTTTTTTTTAAGAACAAGCCCTGGAAAATAAAATGCTCTACTGGCCTAGTGCCAGAAGGCCATGTTTTAGTGGCCACTGGCTTTTGTCAAGAGCTCTGGCGTAATTGCAGAAATTGTGAATGTTGTTCTTGCTGCTGCTGCTGAGTTTTTTAAACAGCAGGACGATTAGGCAGCTCAAAGGGAATGGGATCAACAACAGCAATACCATGGATGATTATTGATCAAGGTTACACTTGCCACTACCAGCTCCAGTGATGCGCCTGAGGCAGTAGCTGCACCACAACTAGCCCCCACCACTTCAGCTATATGCAGAGAAAAGAATAAATTGGACAATAATGAGTCTCCACCTGCACCTCCTCCAAAATTATGGGTGTGTTGATAGAATAAAAATGTTTCCCTTGAGAGCAGGAATTGTGCCTCTCATCAGCTACTACAATGTGTACAGTATGTGTGTGTTAAATAAGGGAATTACTGGGAATAATGGGCACATTTGCACTCTCATCAAACATCTGGTATAACTGTAAACAAGCACCATGACACTTAGGTTCCCAATGTGAAATCATAGAACCAGAAACAAAATACTGCTGCTGTCACTATGCACCCTTGTCCACTTCCTACTAAGGACACATGACAACTTGCAGACAATTTAATAATAATAATCAACCTTTCCTCCCACCAGCTTAGCATATTCTTCAGGATGGAATCTCCTCAACAATAAAAAAAAATACACTTCCTGTTAAATTGTGTCTTTCCTCAGACTGCCCTAACACAGAGATAACAGTCAGATAAGAAATGAACTTGGATCATGGCTGCCTGTGTCTTCCCTGTCAGTCACACAAAATTTGGGGTAATTTTTCTTTCCTATCTTATCACATGCCCAAACTCCCCTAGCATAGAGATGACACAGGAAGGAACTTGGAACATGGCAGCCAGCCAAGATCTGAGGGTATTTTGGGTCAACCTTCTTATTCCCTTCACAACCCCCCCCCAGTGTCCCCAGACTTCCAACAAGATTCACTAAACTGCACTCTAAATGTGTTTTATTTACTCATCCTAACTAGTTCAAAATTGTGTTGGTTTTTCTGTCTTTCATAAATACAAAAATGACATACTGCAGGACCCTGACACTCCTTTTATGCTATCCCTGGGGGAAATAGAAGGGAAACTTGACATGTGGTGGGTAAATACAATCTTACCATTGATTTCAATGCAATGAGCTAGGCAGAAAAAAGGCAGAACATCTGCAATTGCCATTTTTATCCTGTTTTGCTTTTGAGGTTAAACGTTTCACCAATCCCTAATAACTAGGGGTGGGCGAAAAGTGGGAAAAATTGTATGTATTACTTTTTATAAAAACTTGCAGATTTTTCTCTTTTTTGGCAAGTGTTCTCCTTTTTGCCTGTTTTAACACATTTTTCACCTATTTTAACACATTTTCACCTATATTTCCTGTAGGTACTACATTTTCCACTGCAATATTACTTCTTCTGAGGGCTATAGTTTACAAATAAGTGGCTGAAAGTCAAAGTTGTGAGTCCTACAGCAACATATGCTTTGAAAAATTCAGAGTGCACTTGTCCTTTTCCAACAACACTAACTTCCTCCTTAACCCTTTAAGAACCAGGATAATCTGAGGTCGTTTTCCCTTAAGGACTAGAGCAATTCTGACCTTTTTGACTATGTCTTTGTTCAACAGTGTTTTCCCTCTTAAAGGGATAGTAATACTTCATTTTAACTTTATTTAAAGTTTAAGAGATATTCACAAGCAAAGTTTCCCCCTTTCCGCCCCTTTTACCTAGTGTAAGCCATCTCTTCTCAGATGTGAATCTGGTTGTAAGACCAGACAAATAACAGAAGGGGACATTCTTCTTTGTATGAAAACAATGAAAGCCCTTCCCCCCTTGACAAGTTTTTCAGCTTTTTCCCTTATCTTAATTGAAGATTGTCCCTCTCTGCAGTTTACCTGGGCACCTCCCTTCTGACCTGGCCGAACAGGGGGGGGATACTTTGCTTGTGAATATCTCTTAAACCATAAAGGTTTGAGAGATAAGACTTATATCGTTCTTCATGTTTTTTTAATGCCTACAAAATAAAATAAAGATAAAACGAAGTATTACTATCCCTTTAAGCTTTTATTCCACTCCCATAAATTATATACTGTTTTTTAAGCACAAATAGGGCTTTCATTTGATACCCTACTTATATGGATAACGCACCATTTACTTTATTAAAATTAAAAACAAAGGTAAAACAAAATGTAAAAAAAACATCATTTTTGTTTTTTCTCTTGGGATCAATTGGGCACAAAGGGTTAAATTTTTATGGCGACTGCATGAAAGGTATGACCAGTCAGTCATACCTACAAAATGTGCAGTTTAAAGTGGCCACTGTCTTCCCCTTGGGTGGAAATCCCCATGTCCCTTTTTCCCACCCTATTTTGATACTTTTTTATCCGTGACATTTGGCGGTGTGTATAAGTGTATTACATATCTCCACAACAATCAAAATTGTTTAATGAGATTATTTTTTTTTAATAAAATATCTTTTTGTAAAAAAAAAAGTGTGTTCTGTTTAAAAAAAAAAAAAAAAAAAAGTATCATTGCAGGTCAGAAATTGACCTGCATTTAGCAAGCCTCTGGCACCAGCAGTGAAGGGGTTAATACCCCCAGCTGCTGTATTTTCATTTGCCACTAGGTGTCTCCTCTCTATTTCTGTCTCTCTTACTTTGATAGCAAGGGAGACAGAGGTAGAGGAGACATGCAGAGACAGCATGCTTTCTGTGCTGCCTCTGTCTCTCAGTATGCCGGTACATGTGATCGCTGCTATGGCGATCACATGAAACGGCACAAGCAAGAAGGGTTGAGACTGAACGCCCCAGTCTCAGAGCACTCAGTCTCAGCCTGGAATTAATGATAGCACCTTGCATGGAGGCACGCTGCTATCATTTAAGCCATGATGGTTCTGGTCCGTCATGGGTCCTTAAGGGGATAACAACCCATGACGGTCCAGGACCGACATGGGTCCTTAAGGGGTTAAAGGTATAGTAATGTTTCATAATAAAAGCAGCTCTAATTAATCATCATAGTATTTGGACTTTGGAGAGTGTTATTTCAATTCTGTCAGAGTTGTAGTTCAAGAGTAATTGAATGATAAAGTGTCCCCCTGTCGCCCCTTTTACTGATGTAACACTGTTCAGCCAGATCAGAAGGGAGGTGCCCAGGTAGACTGCAGAGAGGGACAATCTTCAATTAAGAAAAACCTGAAAAACTTGTCAAAGGGGGCAGGGCTTTCATTGTTTTCATAGGAAGAAGATTGTCCCCTTCTGTTATCTGTCTAGTCTTACAACCAGATTCCACATCTGAGAAGAGATGGCTTACACTAGGTAAAAGGGGTGGGGAAACTTTGCTTGTGAATATCTCTTAAACCATAAAGGTTTGAGAGATAAGACTTATATCGTTCTTCATGTTTTTTTAATGCCTACAAAATAAAATAAAGATAAAACAAAGTATTACTATGCCTTTAAGTGCCACTGGCATGGTCATGATTATAATAACAAAAATAAAGTACAACCTACAATGTGCAGATGTGTATTGTAGTAGAAGTGGTGGGGGAATGGCTGGTATGATGTGATTTGTGTATGTATATAGTTTTTACTATTGCCATGTTTGTGTCAAATCGCTATTCTCCTTCTCAGATTATTAATACTCATTACTTGCCACTCATAGCAGTGGTCCCAAGTGGGGCAGATGGTGGCAACCCTTCTTCACATTCCTCCTCCACCTTCTCATATGTGCTGCTGTTAATATATTTGTCCTGGTTTTGTCTGTCACGTGTGGTTTCTGCTATCTGATACTCAGATGGTATGAGATGGTGGATCATTTTTAAGAATGTTAGTCTCCCAAAATTGCTGCTTGATAGCCGTGTCCTACGGTCATTGACAGTGTAACCAGCCACATTGAAAACCCTCTCAGACTCAACGCTTGCTGGAGGACAACTGAGGGTTTCCACTGTAGTACATGTCAATGCTGGGCACACACACACACTGCTTTGTTTACCAGTAGTCCATGGGGTCATTGTTTCTGCCTACAACGTAGCTATCCTGCAAGTATCAAGAAACCATCTCACATGCAGTGAGACCACAGTGTTCCTGTGTGTCAGTTACCAACCCATTCTCATGGAGCAAGTCCCAAAGAGATGCGCTGCCACTATCACCACCACCACCAATGTTGGGTTTTTGCTTCCCCTACTGAGACGCATGAATTGCCCTGTGTTCCAAATGGGATATTCTGGTTGATGATGTAGCTGTTTCTTCTTTTTACTGTACAGTCTAGATGTTTGTTGTGCCCTCACTTTCTCCCTCTCATCCTCTACAATGCAACCCTCCACTCAATCAATAAGCATGTCTCGATATTCCTTGACAGAATCTGATTCCTCAGAGATTTGCTGTTGATCATCAAGACTCCTTGTTGATAATGGCCCTTTGGCAGAAATTCAGAAGTTTTGTGTTTGAAGCAGGGGTCCAGAAAATTGGCAAGAATGTATTCCTCATTGCTTTTAATGGACAGTATGAGAGAATATTGTTCAAATTATGCTAACATGTCCTTTGCCAGCTGGTGCATGTCTGTGTTGTCATTATGGTAAGAATCCTCAGCCATGCTCCTCATTTTCTTCCTGAAATAAAAATATCAGTGGTAGAATTTCACAAATTTCTGCCCCAATGCAACTCACCAGCATGGTTGCCTGCTCAAAGGGTTTCAGTAGCTCATGTACATTGCACATTAGTTGCCATTGGCCAGGTGACAAAGAGGCTCCCTCCAAAGCCTTCCAGTTTTGCATGGTATACTTGCTAATGGCCTTATTATGCTTGTACAAATGCTTTAGCATGTACATTGTGGAATTCCACCTGGTAGGGACCTCCATTTTTAGCAGTAATAGTGATGGAGAAGCAGCTGATGTGACCAGCTTTTGGGGAGTGGTAGGGAAAGCGATGCAGAGCAGACCAGATTAGTGGTCAAAGGAGCCCACAACATTCCCCTGAACCTGGGAGTATCCTTTCCCCATTCCCCACAGCAGTGTCCACATGGAACATGATCCTTAAGAAGCCAGAACTGGTGTCTAGTAACAATAATGCTACCACCAACACCAGAACCACAGATCAGCTGCCTGTGCCTGCTGCTAGTGCTGCATGTCTGCCTTCTTCAAGTCAAAAAAGAGATGGCACATGTGACATTAGGGGACCCTCTTTCACATTTCTCAACACTTCCATCAACTGGTTAGATGTATTTAATACAGCAGCAGAAGCAAGGATGGACTGATGGTGGTGGTGATGATGGTGGAGAAGCTGGGGTGGAAGAGACATTAATGGCCATTTTAGCCCAAACTGAAAGGAATCGGAGACAGGGATGGGGATGGGCATCACCACCACCACCAGCAGTGGGCTTTTGGAATTTGTGGAGTTTGCTGCTGCTGCAATTCCTGCAATGATAGCAGCATACTGAGGATCAGGGTATTGTGCCACAGGCCACTGTAGACCCAGCGAGAATGGGGTCCAGTGATGCAGGACTAGGACAGGTTACACTTGCCAGAAGCAGCAATACTAATTTGCAGTGCTGATTCTGAGTCAGTAGCAGCAACAGCAGCAACATCATCCTTTGCCCTAGCTAGTGAAGGGGAATGTGGAGAAAAAGAAGAAAAAGGCCATTCTTCTCTACCTTTCACCTCCCCCCTGAAGTCATGGGTGTGGGGCTATTTTTCTCTTGGGGAAGGCACAGTGCAGTCATCAACAACAGTACTGTGCACAATTTATGACAAGTCAGTGAGAAGAGGAAAGTAGGCAACACACCTTGGCACAAGCACCCTCATATTACACAGGAAACACAGACATCATGACATTTATGTCAAACATATTAAAGCCAAACACCCACCACAGAAATCAAGCAACACTGTTGCTGTACCCCCTGACATAAAGGCAACAAGAGACGAGGCAAAGATCAAAGAGGAGAAATAATCGAAAAACCCAGGCAAAGCCTGAAAGTTCAGTGGTGAGCAATACACCCAGCTCGCCATCGCCTTCTTGCTCTAGGATAACTACATCTTCTGCCAATCCACCTCATTCATCTTTACCTCCCCCACCTTTTGATAGTCATTCAATAAATGTCAGGTTGTGGCAGTTTGTGTCCACCCATTGCACACTCTGTGGTGCTGACCACACATGGAAGTGTGCTGGAGAATAATCTCAATCAGGGCATAAAGAGGCATCTGAGGAGATTCCATCCAGCAGAATATGCTAATCTGGTGACAGGTAGAGTTCATCATTATTATTAAACTGTCTGCAAATTGTCACGTGTCCTTAGCGCGGAGTGGACAAAGGGCATAGTAACAGCAGCAGTAATTGGTTTCTGGTTGTATGATTTCACATTGGGGACCCTAAGCGTCATGGTGTTTGGTTACAGTTATGCCAGGTGTTTGATGTGAGTCCAGATGTCCCATTGTTCCTATACTTTCCCTTATGTACCACACACACTGTGCACATTGTAGTTACTGATGAGAGGCACTGTTCCTACTCTCAAAGGAAAATTTTATATTCTAACCACACAACCATGATTTTGGAGGAGGAGCAGGTGAAGAAGCACTATTGGCCAACTTCTTCTTTTTTCAACATATACCTGAAGTGGTGGCGGCTAGTTATAGTGCTGCTACTGCCTAAGGTGCATTACTGGAACTAGTAGTGGCAAATGGATCCTTCATCTATCACTCATGTTAATGCTGTTGTTGATCCCATTCCCCAGCAAGAACAGCAGTAGAAAATTCCTCAATTACACCTGGACATTTGACAATGGCCGCTGGCCACTGGCCAACACAACATGACCTGCTGGCACTAGACCAGTAGGGCATTTTGTTTCTCAGGGCTTGTTTAAAAACTGGGCTTGTTTAAAAACTGGGCTAAGTCTTACAAATCACTGTCTAAATTCTACATATCAATGTTTCCTCAAAGCTTGGGCCTAACACAAGTCTAATTTCTTACAACTAATAATTGTTTCCTCAGGGCTTAGGCCTATCACAACTAAGCAATGTTTCTTCAAGCCTTGTGCCTCTAATAAATCTAAGTCCTACAAATCAATGTTTCCTTGGAACTTGGGTCTCTAACAACAAGTCCTACAAATCATCTTCTACAAAATACTCTATCCTATTATCAGTCTGCCCCAGTCGCAGCTTATGTCAGGAGGTTCCTGTCTCTGTCACGTTATGTACCAATTTCTCATTTTATTTTTTATTAACTGTCTACCCAATACCAGTCAACAAACTCCCCCCAAAAAAATTCCACGTTCAACTGATTCTTTCCCCAGACACCACCCACCAACACAGGCACCATCCCCAGACCTGTTTTATACCATGTCTTTTTTATACTGTATTTAATTTTTTCTTAACTGTCTCCCCAACTCCAGTCAACAAAAACCCTAACAAAAAAAAAATCCCTGTTTCCCCACACCCCACCAACACAGGCACCCTTATACCTCTTTTATATTATGTCTTTGGAAATAAAATAACATTTGCTATGTTTTGTGTATAAATTCAATGTTCCCATTGGTTTCAGTGGAATGAGCTAGGATACAAAAGCAGAAAAATTGCACTTTTTGCAGGAAATTATTCACCAAGGGGGAAATGCCATATTTCACGGATTTTGGTTTGAGGTGAAAATTTTCAACCAACCTTACCTTTCAATGCTTTAGAGGTCCCTGGCTCAATTCAAAGCAATGTATTGGGGAGTGTGGACTCCTCTAGCATTCTTAAAAGCTACACTTAATTCAAAGATGACTTTTAGCTTTCCCATATAGTGCAATTGGTTTACCCTAGAATTACTACACTATTCTATTGATAATAGAAATATGGTCCTTTAGAGGACTTTGTTCAAAAGAAAAATAAGGAAATTTCTAATAGAACCAACCATAGGGACCAAATACAAATTCTCCAAATTCTCACTGATTTTTATGGCGCTATTAACCTCTTGAATGCTAAATAGTTATCCATCACATTGCTGTCTAGCATTCAAGCGCATTAAAGGCCCATTTAAATCAGTGGTAAATTTTCATTTCGTTTGTACTACAGTTGCTTTCCTCCAAAATGACTCTGCTTTACGTTTAAATATAGGGCCCTTATTGTTCGTTTTACCATTTAACTTTTCAATAAAATCAAATCAAGGATGTTTGTTCATCCAAATAAAAACATGGCACCTAAAGAAATCTTAACAATGTTGTTAATGTTAACAAATTCCAGCAACAAGCCTTCTGCATGTCAAGGTCCCTAGGAAGAAAGTTCATTAACAATAGGTCAGCTTACAAGAAAATTACTTTTTGGGGACAGCTACAAAAGGGCACATACAATACTGTAGCTTTTCAGAAGCAGATAATAGTAGAATAGCTGACAATGGATGAACACTTACCCTGACCCTTTCATAGTAATTCACCTTCCGAGCTTGCTGCAATTGTGAATCTAATATATCTACAGCTATATAATAGCTTTATATTTCTGTAACAAGCAATCTTACAAAAATACACCTCTTCATGTGGCCTTCAGTTTTCCTCTCATATTCTTACACTGCTACCAACTGAACAAATAGTTCACTGTACTTTTCATATACTGTGAAAGATTTCACTAAGATGAATGTCACACATAATGAGGCTTTTGTATAAAGGAAAAGTGGAGCTATTCTGGGGCAAACCAACAGCAACGAAAGGGATAAATTAAATATTTAATTGATTTAATTTGGGCTTTTAACTGATTGAAGGCATTTTGCTCTTAAAGTTAATATTTCCTATGCTTCTGCTTAGGAGAGAATGTTTTTTTCTAAATATTTGCTAGGGTTGTTTCATTTTCATGGAAGATTTTGTGGAAAAACACATACTTTTCTGTTTTTTGTGGAAATCCCCATTGAATCCCACCAATGAAATTCCTTCAAGAATTTTTCACTTTCCATCTATGCTTTCAAAGACAGAATGGATTGCTACTACAATATTACTGTTTCTGAGTGATAGTGTAGAGAAATTCATTGCTGAAAGTAAAAGTTGTTAGCAGTTTGAGACTTATGGCAAATTAAGCTATGATAAACATTCAGCAAGCTGAGACAACCAGTGACTTAAAACTTAAATTTGTTAGCAGGATGAGGCCTATGGAACGGTAAGCCTTGAAAAAATTAACTGGCTGTAGCCTACAGCAAAGTAAGATTTGATATTTTTTTAGCCTTTCAAAATTTTATCAGGCTGAATGCTACAACTGGTGGACTGACAACTGACACCAAAAAAGAAACTGGAGGTGGTAGGTGAATTATGCTTCTCATGGATCATAACCATGCAATTAATACAAATAACTGACCCTCCCTGTAAAAAGCTGTGCATACTTTACATGTTAAACAGTCTGTAGATGTTCGGCATTATGTCGGTCTCCACCTTGAACAAGCATTTCAATGTGGGATTTTCATGGTCATAGCTGTTGAGGACAGACGAGCAGCACAGTAGCAGCAACCAAACCTTATTTCTTGCAGATGATTCAATATATATCCTTCCACCTCTATACAATCATAACTTTTTCATACCGTACACATGGCAATTGTGGCTAACTGCATAATACCTGCCCCATAGGAAAAATATTCCCAGATCCATAATTCCTACAACTGTGTACCACAATACTCCTTAAAGGCATAGTAATACTTGAAAATAATTTTATTTTATATTTTATATTGTAGCCCTTAAAAAAACATGAAAAATGATATAAGTCTTATCTCCCAAATCTTTATGGTTTGGGAGATAGAATTTTTCTATATTTTACATGTGACTCTTTACCTGGCTGTTTCAGCCAAGTCTGCCATCTAGTGGACAGATTTGGAATTCAGTCCACAGAGCAACCGGCAGCTGTTTAGCAGTGCTGAGATCACGATCTTTGAAAAGAACTACTTAATTGGAGCTATCTACAAAGTGTGCCTGGCTTGAAAGCACACTTTGTAGACCATTCCGATTAAGAAATTCTTTATAAAGATGGTGATCTCAGCACTTCTGGAGAGGCACAGCTGGTCCCGGGACCGGATTCCAAATCTGAAGGGTGGAGCAATGACGTCACTCCAGGGGAAATTTTACTTCTGAATATCTCCCAAACCATAAAGGTTTGGGAGATAAGACTTATATCATTTTTCATGTTTTTTAAGGGCTACAATATAAAATAAACTTATTTTCAAGTATTACTATCCCTTTAAATAAAGCAACTCCAGCTCCATTCCCATCTCCAGCTCCATCTCTTAGCTAGCTTATGTCAGCATTTCAGCAGTTCTCTCTGTATCCCAAGCACAGACAGGCAACATGCAATAAAGTGACATCCTCTTTTTTACTGGTGAATTAGCACAGTGGAAGACATGGGAAAAACTCTTCACATGTGAGGGGTCATTAATAGTGTTGAGCGAGCATGCTCGGCCGATGCTCGGATCGGCTCGAACATCGCTCTGCTCGGCACATGGCGGTACTCGTACGAGTACCGCATGTGCTCGCCCGCCATGTTCGGGTCTCCTCCCCGCACGTTTTGCGGCTGCTGCGCAGCCAATAAACGTGCAGGGAGGCTCTGACATCAGTGTAATGCCAGCAGCCATGTTGGCTGCTGGCATTACACTGATTGGCTGGCCAGAACCCGTGGTCGGGTGCTGTATAGCACCTGACCAGCGAGTTCGGCTCAGTCTTAGCCAGGGAGAGCTGAGGATAGGAAGGGAAAGTCAGTGTAGGGAGGAAAAAAGCAAAATTGTGAAAAAAAAGAACCAAAAGTCCTTTTTAGGACTACTGTGTGTGGGGGCAGCAGGTTATTTTCTGTGGGGGGGAAAAAAAAAAAAAAATATATATATTCTGTTTAGTGTGCAAAGTTGCAGATTAGAGCACATTCTGTTTAGTGTGCACAGTTGCAGATTAGAGCACATTCTGTTTAGTGTGCAAAGTTGCAGATTAGAGCACATTCTGTTTAGTGTGCAAAGTTGCAGATTAGAGCACATTCTGTTTAGTGTGCAAAGATGCAGATTAGAGCACATTCTGTTAAGTTTTCAAACTAAAATATCAAAGTCACATATTCCATTCAGTGTGCGTCGCCGCAGTTTAGCAGCACATTCTGTGTACTGTGCAGAGTTGCAGAATAGGAAGAAATACTGTTAAGTCTTCAAACTAAAATATCAAAGTCACATATTCCATTCAGTGTGCGTCGCCGCAGTTTAGCAGCACATTCTGTGTACTGTGCAGAGTTGCAGAATAGGAAGAAATACTGTTAAGTCTTCAAACTAAAATATCAAAGTCACATATTCCATTCAGTGTGCGTCGCAGCAGTTTAGCAGCACATTCTGTGTACTGTGCAGAGTTGCAGAATAGGAAGAAATACTGTTAAGTCTTCAAACTAAAATATCAAAGTCACATATTCCATTCAGTGTGCGTCACCGCAGTTTAGCAGCACATTCTGTGTACTGTGCAGAGTTGCAGAATAGGAAGAAATACTGTTAAGTCTTCAAACTAAAATATCAAAGTCACATATTCCATTCAGTGTGTGTCACCGCAGTTTAGCAGCCTATTCTGTGTACTCTGCACAGTTGCAGAATAGGAAGAAATACTGTTAAGTTTTCAAACTCAAATATTAAAGTCACATATTCCATTCAGTGTGTGTCACCGCAGTTTAGCAGCCTATTCTGTGTACTCTGCACAGTTGCAGAATAGGAAGAAATACTGTTAAGTTTTCAAACTCAAATATTAAAGTCACATATTCCATTCAGTGTGTGTCACCGCAGTTTAGCAGCCTATTCTGTGAACTCTGCACAGTTGCAGAATAGGAAGAAATACTGTTATGTTTTCAAACTCAAATATTAAAGTCACATATTCCATTCAGTGTGTGTCACCGCCGTTTAGCAGCCTATTCTGTGTACTCTGCACAGTTGCAGAATAGGAAGAAATACTGTTAAGTTTTCAAACTCAAATATTAAAGTCACATATTCCATTCAGTGTGTGTCATCGCCGTTTAGCAGCCTATTCTGTGTACTCTGCACAGTTGCAGAATAGGAAGAAATACTGTTAAGTTTTCAAACTCAAATATTAAAGTCACATATTACATTCAGTGTGTGTCACCGCCGTTTAGCAGCCTATTCTGTGTACTCTGCACAGTTGCAGAATAGGAAGAAATACTGTTAAGTTTTCAAACTCAAATATTAAAGTCACATATTCCATTCAGTGTGTGTCACCGCCGTTTAGCAGCCTATTCTGTGTACTCTGCACAGTTGCAGAATAGGAAGAAATACTGTTAAGTTTTCAAACTCAAATATTAAAGTCACATATTCCATTCAGTGTGTGTCACCGCCGTTTAGCAGCCTATTCTGTGTACTCTGCACAGTTGCAGAATAGGAAGAAATACTGTTAAGTTTTCAAACTCAAATATTAAAGTCACATATTCCATTCAGTGTGTGTCACCGCCGTTTAGCAGCCTATTCTGTGTACTCTGCACAGTTGCAGAATAGGAAGAAATACTGTTAAGTTTTCAAACTCAAATATTAAAGTCACATATTCCATTCAGTGTGTGTCACCACCGTTTAGCAGCCTATTCTGTGTACTCTGCACAGTTGCAGAATAGGAAGAAATACTGTTAAGTTTTCAAACTCAAATATTAAAGTCACATATTCCATTCAGTGTGTGTCACCGCCGTTTAGCAGCCTATTCTGTGTACTCTGCACAGTTGCAGAATAGGAAGAAATACTGTTAAGTTTTCAAACTCAAATATTTAAGTCACATATTCCATTCAGTGTGTGTCACCGCCGTTTAGCAGCCTTTTCTGTGTACTCTGCACAGTTGCAGAATAGGAAGAAATACTGTTAAGTTTTCAAACTCAAATATTAAAGTCACATATTCCATTCAGTGTGTGTCACCGCCGTTTAGCAGCCTATTCTGTGTACTCTGCACAGTTGCAGAATAGGAAGAAATACTGTTAAGTTTTCAAACTCAAATATTGAAGTCACATATTCCATTCAGTGTGTGTCACCGCCGTTTAGCAGCCTATTCTGTGTACTCTGCACAGTTGCAGAATAGGAAGAAATACTGTTAAGTTTTCAAACTCAAATATTAAAGTCACATATTCCATTCAGTGTGTGTCACCGCCGTTTAGCAGCCTATTCTGTGTACTCTGTACAGTTGCAGAATAGGAAGAAATACTGTTAAGTTTTCAAACTCAAATATTAAAGTCACATATTCCGTGTAAGATGAAGAAGGCGGGTAAAAAGGGACGGGGAAGTGGATGTGATCCTGATAGTTCAGGGCGCGGGTCAGGATGCGGAGAAACTGTGCCTGGTGCCAGAGCACAAGAAAGAAAGACATCCACCATACCTAGCTTCATGTCTCATTTCACAGGGCGTCGCAGGACATCACTCTCGAGGTCCGACCACTGCGAACAGGTGGTCGGTTGGATGTCAGCTGATACTGCTTCCAGTCGGTTAAGCACCACCCTGTCTTCCACCAAGTCCACTCTCAGTAGCCAAGAGTCTGGTCAACATAATCCTCACTCTGATCATCCTTCCTCCCACCATACACGGTCTGGTCAAAGAAGTGATCCCACACTGGGATATAGTGAGGAGCTCGTCTCATCACCAATCCTTCATTTGACCCTCTCTCCAAGCACGCTTGCAGAGGAACATGACATCTTGTGCCCTGATTCACAACTTCTAGAGGGTACCCAATCACAAGAAGATGACAGATGTGAACGGCATTTAAGGTCAAAGGAAGTAGTGGATGATGATGATGATGATGAGACACAGTTGCCATTAAATCAATCACTATTTCCGTCTCAAGACCTTGTTGAGGAGAATGTTATACAGTTGTCAATGACTGAGTATGTGGTGGGATCAAGACATGAGGAGGATGATCAGAGTGAGGAAGTGGAGGAGGACTTGGTGGACGATGAGGTGACTGACCCCACCTGGGAAGGTGTAGAGCCGAGCGATGACAGCAGTCCTGAGGGTGAGCCATCTGCAGCACCGCAACAGGCTGGAAGAGGCAGTGGTGTGGCTACAGAAAGAAGGCGGACCGCACCAAACCGGCCCGCAAATGTTCCACGGAGCACCCCCTTGCGTAAATCTACCTTGCCAAAGGGTAGGTGTTCCGCGGTATGGCGTTTTTTTAAGGAAAGTGCGGACGATAAAAGAATTGTAGTTTGCAACCTGTGCCACACCAGAATGAGCCGAGGCATGAACACTAGAAACCTCACCACCACCAGCATGATCCGACACATGGCATCCAAGCACCGTAATAAGTGGGAGGAACGCCTGGATCGCCCATCTGTGTCTGCAGGCCACACCATTGCCTCCTCTTCCCCTGTTTTCAGTGCCGGCCAATCGCCTGTCGAAGGCGCAGGCCCGCATACCTCCCGCCCTGCACCTGTACCATCTGAAGCACCATCAGCGACCACATCCACTTCCCTGTCCCAGCACAGCGTCCAAATGTCGTTACCCCAGGCATTTGAGCGCAAGAGAAAGTACCCAGCCACCCACCCACAGGCCATAGCACTAACCTCACACCTTTCCAAATTACTGGCCATCGAAATGCTGCCATTTAGGCTTGTGGACACTGAGTCCTTCCGCAGCCTGATGGCAGCAGCTGTCCCTCGGTACGCGGTCCCCAGCCGCCACTACTTTTCCCGGTGTGCCATCCCCGCATTACACCACCATGTGTCCCGTAACATCACCCGTGCCCTGACCAACGCAGTTACTGGGAAGGTCCACTTAACGACTGACACATGGACAAGTGCTTGTGGCCAGGGACGCTACATTTCCCTGACGCACACTGGGTGAATGTCGTGGAGGCTGGGAGCGACTCGGACCCTGGGATGGCACAGGTGCTACCCACGCCGAGGATTGTGGGCCCTACCTCCATCAGGGTTTCCGCCAGCACCTACGTTATTGGCTCCTCCTCCTCCGTTTCCACCTCCGAATTCTCTGCGCGCAGCGCCACTCACCCATCAGCCGGTAGCTGGAAGCAGTGTAGCACTGCAGTGGGGAAGCGTCAACAGGCCGTGCTGAAGCTGATCTGCCTTGGGGACAAACAGCACACGGCCTCAGAGCTGTTGCAGGGGATTAGTCACCAGACCAAGCAGTGGCTCTCACCACTCAACCTACAACCAGGCATGGTTGTGTGTGATAATGGGCGTAACTTGGTGGCGGCTTTGGAGCTCGGCAAGCTCACACACGTACCATGCCTAGCGCATGCATTTAATTTAGTGGTTCAGCGATTTCTAAAAACCTACCCTAATTTGCATGATCTCTTGACCAAGGTGCGCCGCGTGTGTGCACATTTCCGTAAGTCATCTACAGCTTCAGCCGGCCTGTTGAAGCTACAGCAGCGCTTACAATTGCCAGCTCACCGGCTGCTGTGTGACGTGAGCACGCGCTGGAACTCCACCTTCCACATGTTGGCCCGGCTTTGTGAGCAGCAGAGGGCAGTAGTGGAGTACCAGCTGTTACACGGTCGTCGCCTCTCCGTTCAACTTCCTGTAATCAGAAGTGAGGAGTGGGAATGGATGTCAGACCTCTGCGAGGTTTTACGCAATTTTGAGGAATCGACACAGATGGTGAGCGGCGATAACGCTATTATCAGTGTAACCATCCCACTTCTGTGTCTACTGAAACGCTCGCTGCTCACAATTAAAACCGACGCTTTGCATGTGGAAGAGGTGGAAATGGGGGAGGAAGAGCTTACACAAGGTGATAGCCAGAGCACCCTCACTTCGTCTTCTCAGCGACAATTGGAGGAGGCGGAGGAGGAGGAGGAGGAAGACACGGTTGCCTCCGCTACAGAGGGTAGCCATGGAACTTTAGTTCCATCTCTTCAGCGTGGGTGGGCAGAAGAGGAGGAAGAGGATGAGGAGATTGAGAGTCATCCTCCTGGTGAGGACAGCGAAATCTTGACTGTTGGTACTCTGGCACACATGGCTGACTTTATGTTAGGCTGCCTTTCCCGTGACCCACGCGTTGTACGCGTTTTAGACAACACGGATTACTGGGTGTTCACCCTTCTGGACCCCCGCTACAAAGAGAATTTCTCATCTCTCATTCCTCCGGTGGAGAGGACAAGCAAAATGGTGCAATACCAGAAGGTTCTTGTTGAAAAATTGCTCCAAAATTTTCCATCTGACAACGCTGGCGACAGAGTACGTGCTACCTTGGCCAACCGAGAAGGGGAGAAAAGGGGAGCACACAGCAGTTCCGACAAAGGCAGGGCAACACTCTCCAAGGCGTGGGACACCTTCATGACACCCCGCCAGCACCCTCACCCTGATGCGCAGCCTAGTGTCACAAGGAGGGAAAAGTTTTGGAAGATGGTGAAGGAGTACGTAGCAGACCGTGTCAGCGTCCTCAATGATCCCTCTGTGCCTTACAACTACTGGGTGTCCAAGCTGGACACGTGGTATGAACTGGCACTCTACGCCTTGGAGGTGCTGGCCTGCCCTGCCGCCAGCGTTCTGTCTGAGCGGGTATTTAGTGCTGCTGGTGGCATCATAACAGATAAGCGTATCCGCCTTTCCACCGACAATGCTGATAGGTTGACACTTATAAAAATGAACAAGGCCTGGATTTCCCCTGACTTCTCCACTCCACTGGAAGAAAGCCCCGGGGGAACATAAACTCACTTTATATATGTTATTTACAATGATGGGAATACTCTGTATTCCCATTCACCCCTTCCACCCAAAAAACAGGTATATGGTTGACTCTTAATCTTCTCATCCTCCTCCTCCTCTTCCATATGCCCTGTGCTATAATTTTTATATAGGGCCAGCTCACCAGCGGGCCCTGTGATATAATTTTTATATAGGGCCAGCTCACCAGCGGGCCCTGTTTGACAATTTTTATATAGGTCAGCTCACCAGCGGGCCTTCTCATATAATGTTTTATTGGGTCAGCTCTCTAGCGGGCCCTCTCATATAATGTTTTATAGCGTCAGCTCACTAGCGGGCCTTCGCATATAATGTTTTATAGCGTCAGCTCACTAGCGGGCCTTCGCATATAATGTTTAGGATGGTCAGCTCTGCAGCAGACCCTCACCCATAATGTTTTAGATGGTCAGCTCAGCGCACGTTTCCCTCTTAATCATGGCCCCAGTTCAATAAAATCAAGGAAATTTTTGGGATAATTTGCCTCTGCGCACGTTTCCCTCTTAATCATGGCCTCACTTCAGAAAATCAAGGAAATTTTTGGGAGAATTTGCCTCTGCGCACGTTTCCCTCTTAATCATGGCCTCACTTCAGAAAATCAAGGAAATTTTGGGGATAATTTGCCTCTGCGCACGTTTCCCTCTTAATCATTGCCTCACTTCAGAAAATCAAGGAAATTTTTGGGATAATTTGCAGATGATATACAAGTAAATATACAGCAAATATTATTTGGTAACAATTTTTCGCCTAAAGTCGTTTTTATTTTCCTTTTTGTGTGTTTTATGGTCAGTCTGTAAAAATGGCGTACTACGGGCGAAAGATCGTTCCCAGCAGCGATGTTGGGATCCAAGATGCATCCAGACATCCTCCCTATGCTGTCCCTGAACCATTTCTGTGGTGTTTCCATCCTTTTCTGCCCTTTTCCTATGGACCAGGCACCCTCCCCTCATCAGAGCAGGGGGTGCCTGGTGTAATGCTCGAGTCCTCCCATTGACTTCAATGGGGCTCGGGTGCTCGGCCGAGCACTCGAGCCTCAGGGGGTGCTCGGTCAGAGCACCCGAACACCCGAGCATTGGGGTGCTCGCTCATCACTAGTCATTAAATTATTATCATTGATTTCAATGCAATGAAAAAAAGGGATAAAAGTAAAAAAAAATGCCACATTTTGCTGGAATTTCCACAGAAGACAGGAAGCACCATTTTTCATATTGTGTTTAAAACTTTTTCTAATGCCTAATGTTTTCTACAATTAGGCATTTTCATGGAAAGCACATAATTTGCCACTTCCATCAAAATTCCCACATATTGAAAAGCTATAATATAATAATAATAATAATAATAATAATAATAATATAATAATAATATAATATAATAACCTATTTAGTAAATAAATGAAATTCCTGTGGCGACTTAGCAAGTTGTCACCTGAGCTTTCTATGGCCATGAAAATTCCTACCTTAGTACTATAAAAATGTAGAACTCCTTTAATCCTGTGAGGTGTAGTTCAGTAGTAGACACAGAGAGTGGTGAGTGAAAGTAGAGAGGGAGAAGAGCTATATGTTTTAAACATATAGTTTGCAGCTATAGTCTGTGTTGCTGCAGTTGCCGGATACACTGTGCAGTATACTTGTGTGATGAATTTGAAGTTAAAAGAAAATCAAATGTTTTATGAGATTCAGAATCGAAAGGTACATGTGAAACATAGGTTATATGCTCTTTAATTAATGAAGGGGGCAATTGTCGCCCCCATGCTAGGGGGGTGTCATGAGGGGTCATGATACCCCTCTTGAGGTCTGAAGTATTTTAATACAAATGAAATATATAATTAAAAAAAATCATTGTTACAAAGAAATTAAATAATTAATTACATTTTCACACAAGTTACATTTTTTTTATACATATACAGGTTGCCTATTAACCCTATGAGTACCAGAGGGGTAGCAAACACATTACAATACCTCTCTAGTACTCATAGGGTTAATCTTGCAATACAAAATATGAGAGCATGTCGAATATAATAGGAGAAGAAAAATGTCAGATAAAAATGGTGAAAGAAAGTCATGGGAGCACTGTAGTCGACTTTTCAAGGGGGAGGGGTTAAAATGTCGGATGTACAATAGTCGTCAAATTAATATGGTGAAAGAAAACACTGTAAGTCGACTTTGGAAGGGTAAGGGTTAATTGTTGACTATGAACAATATTTGTCGGATTAATGTGGTGAAAGAAAGCACTGCAAGTCGACTTTTAAAAGGAGGGTATAATATGTCGAGGGGGGAATTTTGTTACGTGGAGAACAAATCTAACACTGATCTTGATCTTTCTGTCATCAATTGTACGCCTATTTCCTCGGACTTTGACATTTTGTTTGTTTTTTGTAGGCGGTAGTCGGAAAAAAGCAGACAGTGCCAATTTTGTTACTACTCTGAAAAGTGCTGTCTACCCCAGTTTTGTTTTACCATGGTTCTGCAGTAGAATACAGACTTAACACATGTTTGAAAAATTTGCGCTACTTGTTTTTCTTGTAACGCCAGTTTTAGAGCTGGTAATATAATTGAGCCCTTAGTGCTTATTCATATTTATTTTTTAAAAATACATGCCAATGGATCTAGATTCATCCTACCCTCAGCACAAGCACAGATTTGTCTATTCTCTGCTTCGCTCTCGCTTGCTATCATTTAACCCATGACGTGCCAGCACCATAATGGCCCTGGTAGGTAATTAAGAGGTTAATACCCCCAACTCTGCCCTCTACTTATTTAGTCATTTGTCTATTCCGTGCTTCTCCCTCCCTTGAGTGGCATGGGGCGCGCAAAACATTCAAATGCATTACATACCCCTCAGACACTAAAATCATTAAGCATAGCTTAGAAAAGAACACACAGTGGTACTTTTATATAAAATAATGGCAACGGTTCACAATATAACAGTATAATATTTATTTTTTCATAATTAACTAGTGTAAAAGCACATGTACAAGGGCCAAGGTCCGGGTAATGTTAACTCTTTGAGTGCCAGAGGGGTATGCAATGCATTGCAAAGGCAGTCTCTACTGTGCATGACTGCATCATGACAAACATCCTAGAGAACTATTATATAGGAGAAATTACCTTAGGGAACTCAACTTTTTTTTTTTAATTGGTGCAGTTCCCTACTGAGGAACTGTTACCTGGATTCTACTTGTGGGAAGGCCTCCCTGCGGAGGACACTGGGGAGGTTGAGGGGAAGAGGTTGTGACTAGGTCATCATGATAATCTAGAATGAAAAATGGAAATAGTCGACTATCAATCCATGTCATAATTATAAAAGAAGGCCAAGTCATGTGACACACTATAATATAAGATAATTAGTGATGAGCGAGCACCCCAATGCTCGGGTGTTCGGGTGCTCTGACCGAGCACCCCCTGAGGCTCGAGTGCTCGGCCGAGCACCCGAGCCCCATTGAAGTCAATGGGAGGACTCGAGCATTACACCAGGCACCCCCTGCTCTGATGAGGGGAGGGTGCCTGGTCCATAGGAAAAGGGCAGAAAAGGATGGAAACACCACAGAAATGGTTCAGGGACAGCATAGGGAGGATGTCTGGATGCATCTTGGACTCCAACATCGCTGCTGGGAACGATCTTTCGCCCGTAGTACGCCATTTTTACAGACTGACCATAAAACACACAAAAAGGAAAATAAAAACGACTTTAGGCGAAAAATTGTTACCAAACAATATTTGCTGTATATTTACTTGTATATCATCTGCAAATTATCCCCAAAATTTCCTTGATTTTCTGAAGTGAGGCCATGATTAAGAGGGAAACGTGCGCAGAGGCAAATTATCCCAAAAATTTCCTTGATTTTCAGAACTGAGGCCATGATTAAGAGGGAAACGTGCGCAGAGGCAAATTCTCCCAAAAATTTCCTTGATTTTCAGAACTGAGGCCATGATTAAGAGGGAAACGTGCGCAGAGGCAAATTATCCCAAAAATTTCCTTGATTTTCAGAACTGAGGCCATGATTAAGATGGAAACGTGCGCTGAGCTGACCATCTAAAACATTATGGGTGAGGGTCTGCTGCAGAGCTGACCATCCTAAACATTATATGCGAAGGCCCGCTAGTGAGCTGACGCTATAAAACATTATATGAGAGGGCCCGCTAGAGAGCTGACCCAATAAAACATTATATGAGAAGGCCCGCTGGTGAGCTGACCTATATAAAAATTGTCAAACAGGGCCCGCTGGTGAGCTGGCCCTATATAAAAATTATATCACAGGGCCCGCTGGTGAGCTGGCCCTATATAAAAATTATATCACAGGGCCCGCTGGTGAGCTGGCCCTATATAAAAATTATATCCCAGGGCATATGGAAGAGGAGGAGGAGGATGAGAAGATTAAGAGTCAACCATATACCCGTTTTTTGGGTGGAAGGGGTGAATGGGAATACAGAGTATTCCCATCATTGTAAATAACATATATAAAGTGAGTTTATGTTCCCCCGGGGCTTTCTTCCAGTGGAGTGGAGAAGTCAGGGGAAATCCAGGCCTTGTTCATTTTTATAAGTGTCAACCTATCAGCATTGTCGGTGGAAAGGCGGATACGCTTATCTGTTATGATGCCACCAGCAGCACTAAATACCCGCTCAGACAGAACGCTGGCGGCAGGGCAGGCCAGCACCTCCAAGGTGTAGAGTGCCAGTTCATACCACGTGTCCAGCTTGGACACCCAGTAGTTGTAAGGCACAGAGGGATCATTGAGGACGCTGACACGGTCTGCTACGTACTCCTTCACCATCTTCCAAAACTTTTCCCTCCTTGTGACACTAGGCTGCGCATCAGGGTGAGGGTGCTGGCGGGGTGTCATGAAGGTGTCCCACGCCTTGGAGAGTGTTGCCCTGCCTTTGTCGGAACTGCTGTGTGCTCCCCTTTTCTCCCCTTCTCGGTTGGCCAAGGTAGCACGTACTCTGCCGCCAGCGTTGTCAGATGGAAAATTTTGGAGCAATTTTTCAACAAGAACCTTCTGGTATTGCACCATTTTGCTTGTCCTCTCCACCGGAGGAATGAGAGATGAGAAATTCTCTTTGTAGCGGGGGTCCAGAAGGGTGAACACCCAGTAATCCGTGTTGTTTAAAATGCGTATAACGCGTGGGTCACGGGAAAGGCAGCCTAACATAAAGTCAGCCATGTGTGCCAGAGTACCAACAGTCAAGATTTCGCTGTCCTCACCAGGAGGATGACTCTCAATATCCTCATCCTCTTCCTCCTCTTCTGCCCACCCACGCTGAAGAGATGGAACTAAAGTTCCATGGCTACCCTCTGTAGCGGAGGCAACCGTGTCTTCCTCCTCCTCCTCCTCCTCCTCCTCCTCCGCCTCCTCCAATTGTCGCTGAGAAGACGAAGTGAGGGTGCTCTGGCTATCACCTTGTGTAAGCTCTTCCTCCCCCATTTCCACCTCTTCCACATGCAAAGCGTCGGTTTTAATTGTGAGCAGCGAGCGTTTCAGTAGACACAGAAGTGGGATGGTGACACTGATAATAGCGTTATCGCCGCTCACCATCTGTGTCGATTCCTCAAAATTGCGTAAAACCTCGCAGAGGTCTGACATCCATTCCCACTCCTCACTTCTGATTACAGGAAGTTGAACGGAGAGGCGACGACCGTGTAACAGCTGGTACTCCACTACTGCCCTCTGCTGCTCACAAAGCCGGGCCAACATGTGGAAGGTGGAGTTCCAGCGCGTGCTCACGTCACACAGCAGCCGGTGAGCTGGCAATTGTAAGCGCTGCTGCAGCTTCAACAGGCCGGCCGAAGCTGTAGATGACTTACGGAAATGTGCACACACGCGGCGCACCTTGGTCAAGAGATCATGCACATTGGGGTAGGTTTTTAGAAATCGCTGCACCACTAAATTAAATACATGCGCTAGGCATGGTACGTGTGTGAGCTTGCCGAGCTCCAAAGCCGCCACCAAGTTACGCCCATTATCACACACAACCATGCCTGGTTGCAGGTTGAGTGGCGAGAGCCACTGCTCGGTCTGGTGACTAATCCCCTGCAACAGCTCTGAGGCCGTGTGCTGTTTGTCCCCAAGGCAGATCAGCTTCAGCACGGCCTGTTGACGCTTCCCCACTGCAGTGCTACACTGCTTCCAGCTACTGGCTGATGGGCGAGTGGCGCTGCGTGTAGAGAATTCGGAGGTGGAAACGGAGGAGGAGGAGCCAATAACTTAGGTGCTGGCGGAAACCCTGATGGAGGTAGGGCCCGCAATCCTCGGCGTGGGTAGCACCCGTGCCATCCCAGGGTCCGAGTCGCTCCCAGCCTCCACGACATTCACCCAGTGTGCCGTCAGGGAAATGTAGCGTCCCTGGCCACAAGCACTTGTCCATGTGTCAGTCGTTAAGTGGACCTTCCCAGTAACTGCGTTGGTCAGGGCACGGGTGATGTTACGGGACACATGGTGGTGTAATGCGGGGATGGCACACCGGGAAAAGTAGTGGCGGCTGGGGACCGCGTACCGAGGGACAGCTGCTGCCATCAGGCTGCGGATGGACTCAGTGTCCACAAGCCTAAATGGCAGCATTTCGATGGCCAGTAATTTGGAAAGGTGTGAGGTTAGTGCTATGGCCTGTGGGTGGGTGGCTGGGTACTTTCTCTTGCGCTCAAATGCCTGGGGTAACGACATTTGGACGCTGCGCTGGGACAGGGAAGTGGATGTGGTCGCTGATGGTGCTTCAGATGGTACAGGTGCAGGGCGGGAGGTATGCGGGCCTGCGCCTTCGACAGGCGATTGGCCGGCACCGAAAACAGGGGAAGAGGAGGCAGTGGTGTGGCCTGCAGACACAGATGGGCGATCCAGGCGTTCCTCCCACTTACTACGGTGCTTGGATGCCATGTGTCGGATCATGCTGGTGGTGGTGAGGTTTCTAGTGTTCATGCCTCGGCTCATTCTGGTGTGGCACAGGTTGCAAACTACAATTCTTTTGTCGTCCGCACTTTCCTTAAAAAAACGCCATACCGCGGAACACCTACCCTTTGGCAAGGTAGATTTACGCAAGGGGGTGCTCCGTGGAACATTTGCGGGCCGGTTTGGTGCGGTCCGCCTTCTTTCTGTAGCCACACCACTGCCTCTTCCAGCCTGTTGCGGTGCTGCAGATGGCTCACCCTCAGGACTGCTGTCATCGCTCGGCTCTACACCTTCCCAGGTGGGGTCAGTCACCTCATCGTCCACCAAGTCCTCCTCCACTTCCTCACTCTGATCATCCTCCTCAAGTCTTGATCCCACCACATACTCAGTCATTGACAACTGTATAACATTCTCCTCAACAAGGTCTTGAGACGGAAATAGTGGTTGATTTAATGGCAACTGTGTCTCATCATCATCATCATCATCCACTACTTCCTTTGACCTTAAATGCCGTTCACATCTGTCATCTTCTTGTGATTGGGTAGCCTCTAGAGGTTGTGAATCAGGGCACAAGATGTCATGTTCCTCTGCAAGCGTGCTTGGAGAGAGGGTCAAATGAAGGATTGGTGATGAGACGAGCTCCTCACTATATCCCAGTGTGGGATCACTTCTTTGACCAGACCGTGTATGGTGGGAGGAAGGATGATCAGAGTGAGGATTATGTTGACCAGACTCTTGGCTACTGAGAGTGGACTTGGTGGAAGACAGGGTGGTGCTTAACCGACTGGAAGCAGTATCAGCTGTCATCCAACCGACCACCTGTTCGCAGTGGTCGGACCTCGAGAGTGATGTCCTGCGACGCCCTGTAAAATTACACATGAAGCTAGGTATGGTGGATGTCTTTCTTTCTTGTGCTCTGGCACCAGGCACAGTTTCTCCGCATCCTGACCCGCGCCCTGAACTATCAGGATCACGTCCACTTCCCCGTCCCTTTTTACCCGCCTTCTTCATCTTACACGGAATATGTGACTTTAATATTTGAGTTTGAAAACTTAACAGTATTTCTTACTATTCTGCAACTGTGCAGAGTACACAGAATAGGCTGCTAAACGGCGGTGACACACACTGAATGGAATATGTGACTTTAATATTTGAGTTTGAAAACTTAACAGTATTTCTTCCTAGTCTGCAACGGTGCAGAGTACACAGAATAGGCTGCTAAACGGCGGTGACACACACTGAATGGAATATGTGACTTTAATATTTGAGTTTGAAAACTTAACAGTATTTCTTCCTAGTCTGCAACTGTGCAGAGTACACAGAATAGGCTGATAAACGGCGGTGACACACACTGAATGGAATATGTGACTTTAATATTTGAGTTTGAAAACTTAACAGTATTTCTTCCTATTCTGCAACTGTGCAGAGTACACAGAATAGGCTGCTAAACTGCGGTGACACACACTGAATGGAATATGTGACTTTAATATTTGAGTTTGAAAACTTAACAGTATTTCTTCCTATTCTGCAACTGTGCAGAGTACACAGAATAGGCTGCTAAACTGTGGTGACACACACTGAATGGAATATGTGACTTTAATATTTGAGTTTGAAAACTTAACAGTATTTCTTCCTATTCTGCAACTCTGCACAGTACACAGAATGTGCTGCTACACTGCGGCGAAGCACACTGAATGGAATATGTGACTTTGATATTTTAGTTTGAAGACTTAACAGTATTTCTTCCTATTCTGCAACTCTGCACAGTACACAGAATGTGCTGCTAAACTGCGGCGAAGCACACTGAATGGAATATGTGACTTTGATATTTTAGTTTGAAGACTTAACAGTATTTCTTCCTATTCTGCAACTCTGCACAGTACACAGAATGTGCTGCTACACTGCGGCGAAGCACACTGAATGGAATATGTGACTTTGATATTTTAGTTTGAAGACTTAACAGTATTTCTTCCTATTCTGCAACTCTGCACAGTACACAGAATGTGCTGCTAAACTGCGGCGAAGCACACTGAATGGAATATGTGACTTTGATATTTTAGTTTGAAGACTTAACAGTATTTCTTCCTATTCTGCAACTCTGCACAGTACATAGAATGTGCTGCTACACTGCGGTGAAGCACACTGAATGGAATATGTGACTTTGATATTTTAGTTTGAAGACTTAACAGTATTTCTTCCTATTCTGCAACTCTGCACAGTACACAGAATGTGCTGCTAAACTGCGGCGACGCACACTGAATGGAATATGTGACTTTGATATTTTAGTTTGAAGACTTAACAGAATGTGCTCTAATCTGCAACTTTGCACACTAAACAGAATGTGCTCTAATCTGCAACTTTGCACACTAAACAGAATGTGCTCTAATCTGCAACTGTGCACACTAAACAGAATGTGCTCTAATCTGCAACTTTGCACACTAAACAGAATATATGTTTTTTTTTTTTTTTTTTTTTTTCCCCCCACACAAAATAACCTGCTGCCCCCACACACAGTAGTCCTAAAAAGGACTTTTGGTTCTTTTTTTTCACAATTTTGCTTGTTTTCCTCCCTACACTGCCTTTCCCTTCCTATCCTCAGCTCTCCCTGGCTAAGACTGAGCCGAACTCGATGGTCAGGTGCTATACAGCACCCGACCACGGGTTCTGGCCAGCCAATCAGTGTAATGCCAGCAGCCAACATGGCTGCTGGCATTACACCGATGTCAGAGCCTCCCTGCACGTTTATTGGCTGCGCAGCAGCCGCAAAACGTGCGGGGAGGAGACCCGAACATGGCGGGCGAGCACATGCGGTACTCGTACGAGTACCGCCATGTGCCGAGCAGAGCGATGCTCGAGCCGATCCGAGCATCGGCCGAGCATGCTCGCTCAACACTAAAGATAATATAAGAGAAAAACAGTGTTGGCAGTAAGGAGGAGATTTTCTCTGCAATACACATGCAAAATGCACACACATACACACACACACACACAAACCCAATATACACATACGCAGTACACATACACACATAAACACAATATACACATACACCCACAAACCCAAAATACACATATGCAATATACATACACACACAAATCCAAAATACACATACGCAATACACATACACACACAAATACAATATACACATACACACAAACCCAACATACACATCTGCAGTACACATACACATAAACCCAATATACACATATGCAATACACATACACACACAAACCCAATATTCACATAAGCAGTACACATACACACACAAACTCAATATACAGATACGTAATACACACACACACACACACACACACACACAAACCCAATATACGCATACACACACCGACCCAATATACACATATGCAATACACACACAAATACAATATACACATGCACACAAACCCAACATATACATATGCAGTACACATACACACACAAACTCAATATACACATACACACACACAAACTCAATATACAGATACGTAATACACATACACACATGCAAACCCAATATACACATACACACACAAACCCAACATAAACAATACTTTTTTTAAGCCTATGTGTATTTAGTGAAATATGAATGTGTGACTCCAAGCAAGAAAGAAAATGTGCATACTAATTACATGTACTGTGTGACATCTAGTAATTAAATTTGTTACATGTAGTGATAAGTCCTTTTGAAGCCCAGCCCTTTAGATAAAATATAAAGGTGTGACTTGTACAGAAACGCAAAGGAAATAAAGACAATATGCAAAGTAATCACATCTAGTTATTACATTTGTTACATGTAGAGATAAGTCCCAGTTATTTTGAAAAAAATTAAAGGTGTGACTTGTAAAGAAATATATGCCATCTTGTAATTACATTTGTAATTATCTGATTACACTGATGGTACAGGCAGTATAGGCTTCACTTTAAAGGGTTAGTATTACTTCAAAATTACTATCCCTCATATTGTAGCCTTTAATAAACTGAGTTAAATGACACCAGCGGCATCTCTCAGACCTTTATGGTTTAAGAGATAGCCGCTTTCAAAGTTTCCTCTCCCCTGCTGTCAGCGTTCTGCTGCCAGCAGGGGAATCCGGTCCCGGGACAGACGGAGGCTCTTCAGCAGAGCCGATATCTCGTTATGGAAGGAAAAATTATTAATTGAAACAGTCTTCTATGTGTGCTTGGTTACCAAGCACATGTAGAAGACTGTTTCAATTAATCATTTTTCATTCCATAACGAGATATCGGCTCTGCTGAAGAGCCTCCGCTTGATTCAGAGACCAGATTCCCCTGCTGGCAGCAGAATGCTGACGTCAGGGGAGAGGAAACTGTGAAAGCGGCTATCTCTTAAACCATAAAGGTTTGAGAGATGCCGCTGGTGTCATTTAACTCAGTTTATTAAGGGCTACAATATGAGGGATAGTCATTTTGAAGTAATACTATCCCTTTAAAGATGTTTCACACTATTGTGCTCACCAATGTCACACCAGTTCTATTGTGGACAAATATCAGCAAGGCATGTGTTAATGCACTATTCAGATGCATGCACAGTAGTGTGTGAAATTTTTAAAGGATACCCAGTATAGTACTTAAAAAGGATACTTACAAGGAGGAGAGGGTGAAGCGGTCCTAGAGGGCCTACTGTGAGCTGGTGTGCAGTCTATAAATAAAGTGGAACAAAAAGGTTACCATTACATACTCCAAGTAGTTGTTCATTTGTAAGCATAATAGGTCATAATGGGTTGAGTATCGAAATGTGTCCCTCAAGTTTGTGAATCTAAAGCCTGCAGCATCAGAATGTGCAACATTTCAAAATGATAAAAAAACATAATGTACAGTTTTGTAGCATGTAGTGGTACTTACAAGGAGGAGGAGAGGGTGAAACAGGAGGTGGCAATTAGGGATGGGCGAAAATTTTTGCCTCAAACTGATATAGGCGAACAATGGCACTTCCTACTTGTTGAATAATTTCCCATGAAAAGTGCAGGTTTTCCACTTTTTTTCACCAGCTCATTCCTTTGAAATCAATGGGAACATTGAATTTACACACAACACATAGCAAATATTATTTTATTTCCCAAAGGCATAACATAAAAGGGGCATGAGGGTGTCTGTGTTGTTGGGGTGTGGCAAAACAATCAGTTGAACAGGGGATGTTTTTGTTTGTGTAACAGTTACCTTAGATCCAGCTCTGCCGCTTCGGATGGCACTGGGCTTGTATCGCTCTAAGGACGCCTGGGCAACCATCCCATGCATCACTCTTGGGACTGGGTCTAGGCACGCTTGGCGTCTGTAGTTGCCGCTCGTGTCCTCTGGCTAGGCGGGTCAGCAGCTCTAGGTGATGCAGGAGAGTTACAGGTGTTTGGCGCATCTCAGCGAGATGTGTCATTTTAGGGCGCGAGGTTACGTTTTTGATGCAGGCCTCACTTTATGCAGGTAGCTTTGTCAGTCTCCTATCTACTTCCTGGCCCCTTGTATTTAAGGGAACGGGATTTCTATCCAGTTACCCTTACGTTTTTGTCCAGAGTTATTGTGTTTTACTGGTTCCTGAGTTCCTGTGTATGACCCTGGCCTGTCTGACAGTCTATTCTGGTGCTGACCAGGGGCTCTGTCCAACTGTCTCCTCAGTGTTGCATTTCAACTAGCGGAAATCCTATCTGGTGCAAACCTGTGGCTCTGGCTGACTACTCGCTCTGTGTATGACCCTGTCCTGTCTGACTATCCATTCGATATTTATATTCCATCTGTCTCTGTATGGGAAATATTTCCATAGCTTTGCTCACACTGCTACCCAGTTCTTCCTGTGCCTGTTTTGATACTATATTCCCCCAGATCCCAAAGAACAATGTAGAAGGTCTGGGCATCATTGGTTTGGGGAATCAGGGCTCCCAGACCATTCCATGGTGATGGGTGTCACTTCCTCCTCCTCTGACTCACATCATGGTCCTTCCAGCTCCTCCTTTTCTTTTTTTAATCTGCTTTGTTTTCTTTTTCACTTCCTGGAAATGTCACGTTTTTGGGCACGGAAATGTGAATTATTTATAGCAAAATGGACAGGAAGTTTGTAGCCATTGAATTAAATATCGAAAACATTTTTGGTGTAGGCGAAAAGGAGACATTTTTAAGGGGTTTGCTGAGGGCAGATTTTTTATTGAAAAAGTGGACAACCATGCTTGCGAGAATACAACAGGACCTTTTGTCCATCCCTAGTTGTGACACTGGAGATGACAGCATTAGTTAGTGTTACTTCGCTGTCTGGGGGTCACATTTGACTCTGGCCTATCCTTCATTCATCACATCCTGTCACTCTCCAAATCATGCCGCCTCCACCTCCGCAACATCTCTAAAATCCAACCCTTCCTCACACATGACACTACCAAAATTCTAGTCCAAACACTCATCATGTCCCGTCTTGACTACTGTAACTCTTTACTAATTGGCCTTCCTCTCACCCGACTAACCCCACTACAGTCCATAATGAACTCTGCTGCAAGACTAATCTACCTCACTCATCACTTCTCTGACACCAGACCCCTCTGTCAATCCCTACACTGGCTCCCATTAGCATACAGAATTAAATTCAAAATTCTGGTGCTTACTTATAGAGCCCTCACTAACACCTCACCACACTACATTTCATCTCTCATCTCCAAATACACTCCCTCTCGCCATCTTCGCTCTGCACATGACCTTCTGCTCTCCACAGCTCTTATCACATCCTCCCACTCCCGCCTACAGGACTTCTCCCGTGCTACACCTCAGCTCTGGAATTCCCTCCCCCGCCCAATCAGACTCTCCCCCAGCCTTCAGATCTTCAGATGCTCCCTGAAAACTCACCTCTTCAGGGAAGCCTATCAACTGCCTTCATAAACAATATCACTAAGAATCACCCCTTGCCTTGACCACTGCACTCAACAGCACTTCTCACTCCCACCCACTGACTGGAAGGTCAGGTGGCAGGAGGCACTTACACCCAATAGCACTTACTTCTTCTGCGTCATACCTGCCTTCCTCTAGACTGTAAGCTCTCACAAGCAGGGTCCTCTGATCCTTCTGTTCTCCACATTTGATTGTACTATTTAATACCTCTGTATGTCTACTCCCTACTGTAAAGCGCTGCGGAATTTGTTGGCGCTATATAAATAAAGATTAATAATAATAACCCGTATGTGTTAAACTAATACTGTGAAGTAACACTAATAACGTTGTGTTTATGAGGTGGATATTTGTAAATCATGCTGGTTTCCAGGATCCTGGAGGGTGCTGTCATGTCATGTCCACAGTGCTACAAAAGCCTTGGATCCCTTCAATTGCTGTCAAGATGAGCAGCCCAGCACTGAAAGAGACAAAATGACTGGTAAAGCTAGCACACCATGCAGTGCTGCCCAGTTTGAATTACCATGTTACTTCATTCAGTGCTGCTTTGCTCAAAACATCACACGAGGAAACTCTGACACCCAACACATAGGTAATGTTGCCATCTCTGTTGTAAGAGACAGATTTGTCAAAGGGATAGCAACATTAAAACTTGCCCAAACAACATAGCTCACAGTTATGATAAGTAAAACATGAGTACTCATCCTGCTGATAAGTGTTTCACACAAAAGTAATTGAAATTCTAATTTACCAGACTCAGTACCCCATGGCCTGAAATTTCCCAGTTGTGCTTTGCCATGTCATCCTAGAGTTTGTTCAACTGTCAGCAGACCACTTCAGCAACAGAAACACCATCAAAATTCATACCATGCAAGTCTGAACTGAAATTACATGGAATAATAACACCCTTAGCAGTGGGGGTTTACTATTAAAATGTCACCCTCTATTTGGTGACAAACAAAATGTTGCATTAAAAATGTCACCCGCTTGAAAAGGTCAACATCAGAATGTCGACCCGCATTAAAAGGGGCGACTTTCCGATGTTCCAGGATTAATTGTCGAGTAGCCTCCAGCCGTAGATCATATTTCCATATCCATTTTTTTTGCAGGGGAAGAAACAGAATGAGGGGGATGGAGAGAGCAGGATGGAAGTGCTCCTATTTTAACCATGTGTGCTACTGTGACGGGAGTTGTTCATTAATCCATTGAGTGACAGTGGTAGATCTATGGCACTCAAAGGATTAAACAGCCAGTATGATACTCAAAAACTGCAAAGATGTTATAAACAATCATTTGTAATGCATGTTCCCACTAGATCGGCATGCATTTCTTCCACAGCATCGTACTGGCTGTTTAAACTTTTGAGTGTCATAGATCTACCACTGGTGCTCAAAGGGTTAAAAACAGCTCCTGTCACAGGTGCACACATAGTTAAAATAAGAGCACTTCCATCCTGCTCTCATCCTGTAATCAGGACTGGCTGCAACTAAACTACTGATCACTTATTCTGGGAAAAAAGCTGTATTGTGCTTCATCTGCTGCTGTCCAAGTCTGCTGGAGAAACATATCATGAAGGTGAGATGCAAGGGGAGGCCTGAAGACAGATGGTCATAGCTCAGCCATCATGTCAGAGAACTCAGAACAGAGGGAGGAAGACAGATCAGATGATCTAGGGATAGGGAATGTCTTTACCATGCCTTCAGGAGGAACATATGTAGGGGGTGCAGATGCAGGCCTGATCAAGGAACAGCCTGGATGGTGTCCGGTATTGTGGTAGATTGTTAGGCCTGTATGAGCACCTTTCTCCTGAGACTGGCTTGACGGGATTCTGAGAGAAAAGTCTTGGCCTGTTGAGAATCCAAGATCGAACCCAGAAAGGGTTTTCTCTGTGAAGGAGTTGATACTCCAGCCAAGATTCTGAAGAGTGTTTAGAGGAATGGTGAGATGGTGATACAAGGTATAAAAAGAGGGTGCAATCACCAGCTAGTCTTTGAGTATGGAATGACTGAGAAGCCTTTTTGTCCGAGATAGGCTTCCACTACTGCCAGAATCTTGGTGAATGCCCAGGGAGCTGGTGATAGGCTGAAAGGCAGGGCCTGGAATTGAAGATGTTTCACCTTCTCGAGAACAGAGATTGGCACCCTGAGAAATCATTGAGAGGCTGGATGCATCGGAACATGAGGGTAGGCATCTGTGAGGTCCACCATGGCTATAAATTCTCCTGACATAAGGGCTTCTATTGTTTATTAGTACAAATTGAAATTGGTATTTAGCCCAGTTGATGACAGCTTATTCTTGAATGTATTACACACAAATGTGTTGGAACATTAAAGGGGTTAAATGGGATCAAGTAAATGGTGTGTTTATATGTTAAGAGTAGCTAAATATGCTGCCTAAATGGGAGGGGATGTATGAATTAAATGCATTTTTGAATGTAGTAAGAATTGTATTTAACCTTCAACTAATTGTCTGTATGGAGATGTACTTTCTGCATTGAGTGAGTGACTCTCCTTAATAGAGTTAAAAAGAGCAAATAAAACTGGTCAAAACTACATGATACACCTGTGATACTTGATCACCTGTGCAAACCTTAGAGGAAACACTGCACTGAGGAATAGATAGTCCTCACCAAGAAGAGGAAAATGAAGCTGCCACCTCTAAAGTCCATCAGGGTTAATCCCTGTGTTCTTTCTGACCGTATTAGGGGCTGTCACTATTTTCCAGGAAACAGTAGATGATATGGTAAATTGTGAAAAATAGGAAACAATGTTTTGAAGGTACCATACCTTTAATGCACCATTTGATAGAATGATTATTTTGCACCCTTTTCTCTATTTAGAGGAGCACTCTACTAGTGTCTCTATTCATCTTTTTTATACAGAGAACACAGTTTTCTAAGAAACAAGGAGCTAACGTAGTATTCTTATAAAATTGCTTTCATTGTAATATATCACAAAATAGATCACAAAAACAAACAGATATTAATTCAGTTTAGTGCTGTGTCTAAGAGAAATCAAGATTAAGCAGTGACAAAAAGATATATGCCTTATTATGCTGTCGAGGCTGTGGTATTTTTTATTTATATATTTAGTTATGTTGATGCTGGATTTGTGGCATTAACTGGGCTTTTCGCAAGATAATTATGTACAATAAGTAAAACATATGCTATACATCTCCAAAACATGTAAACAAATGTCATGAAAGAAGCATAAGAGAGATTAATGAAGAAAACAGTTACTAGGCAACAAATGATACAATGCCCCCTAGGATCAGGAAATAAAGGGAAGATGAAATTGCTAAAAGCAGAAATGGGCCAACAGGAGCAGGAAGAAAAATGAATGATACAAAAAGAATCTTAATAAAATAACCACCTAACTATGCTAGGGTTGATAGTTCTCTCACTGTGTTCTTGGAGTGAACCCTGTGTACATTTTCATTAGCTTTGTGTGTATTTTTTTCCCAGTAAGGTGGGGATAAAATGTTTAGACTATCCCTGAGGAGTTGGGCCAGGCCATGTATTTTATTTCACTGCTACTGGATTATTTTTTTACTCCTCAAATAGGATCACCTATAAATAAATGGTGTCTGTGCAGTGTGAAGAGGTCATTCATCTTGTGAACAGGGATGGTTGAAAATTTTCACCTCAAACTGAAATTGGCGAAAAATGGCACTTTCCGCTTGTTGAATAATTTCCAGAGAAAAGTGCAGATTTTCCATTTTTTTCCCTCTTTTTTCACCTAGATCATTTCATTGAAATCAATGGCAACATTGAAGTTACACACAACATATAGCATATGTTTTATTTCACAAAGGCATAGTATAAAAGGGGCATGAGGGTGCCTGTGTTGGTGGGGTGTGAGGAAAGAATCAGTTGAAAAGGAAATTTTGTTTGGGGGGGGTTCTATTTGATTTGTAGGACTTGGACATATTAGAGGCACAAGCCCTGAAGAAACATTGATTTATAGGACTTCGGCTAAAATTGTTTATTTTTTTTTGTAGGACTGATTTTTTTTCTGTTTTTTTTTTTATTTCAAAGCACAAGCCCTGAGGAAAAAATGACCAACTGACCTAGTATCAGCAGGTCATGTTGGCCAGTGGACACTGGCCATTGTCAAATGTCCTCCTGAGTCTGAGTCCATAATTGCGGAATTTGCAACTGCTGTGCTTGCTGCTGAGTTGGTTAAGCAGCAGGATGATTAGGCACCTGAAAGGGAATGTGATCAACAATAGCAGTAACATGGGTGATGGATGATGAAGGTTCCACTTGCCGCAAATAGCTTCAGTGATGTGCCAGAGGCAGTAGCAGCACAATAAGTAGCCCCCAGGATATGTGGAGAAAAGGAGAAGCTGACCAATAATTCTTCTCCACCTGCCCCTCCTACAAAATCATGAGTGTGTTGTTATTAGAATATACAATTTTACCTTGAGAGCAGGAACTGTGCCTCTCATCCGCAACTGCAATGTGCAGTGTGTGTGTATGTGGTAAATAACATCTGGGGGCACAACTGTACCCAAACACCATGACACCATAAATCACAAACTACCGCAGTCATTATACCGCTTGTCCAGACCCCGCTAAGGACACATGACAACTTGCTGACAGTAATAATGATGAACCCTCCTGCCAGCATCTTAGCATATTCTGCAGGATGAAATCTCCTCAGATGCCACTTGATGGCCTGCTTGCGATTCTCCTCCACCACACTGGCATGTGTGGTCAGTGCAACACACAGTGTGCAATGGGTAAAGACGAACTGCCACATCCTAACATCAATAGAGTGGCTATCATTTGGAGGGGGAGGTAATAATGAATGAGGTGGATTGGCAGAAGATGTAGTTGTTACCCTAGAGGAAGAAGGTGATGGTGAGCTAGTTGTTTTGCTCGTCATGGAAATTCCAGTCTTTGCATGGGTTTCTCTTTTCTTCCTCCTCTTTGATCTCTGCCTTGCCTCTTGTTGCCTTTCTGGAGAGCTAGGGGGTACACTAAGAACAGTGCTTGATTTCTGTGATGGGTGTTTTTGGTTTTAACATGTTTGACATAAATGTCATGGTGTCTGTGTTTCATGTGTGATATCAGGGAGGTTGTGTCAAGGTGTGTTCCATCCTTTCCCCTTCTCACTGACTTATCACAAATTGTGCACACTGCCATTGGTGATAACTGCACTGTGCCTGCCCCAATAGAAACATAGTCCGACACCCATGACCCCAGGGGGGAGGGAACAGGTGGAGAAGAATGGCCTCTTTCTTCTTGTCCTCCACTTTCTGTGCTGGCAGTGGATGATGTTGCTGCCTCAAAATGAACACTGCAGCTAGGACCAGAAGTATTGCTGGTGCTGGCACATGGAACCTGCCCTAGTCCTGCATCACTTGTTGACCCCATTCCCACTGTGTTCAGGGTGGTCTGTGGCATACTAGCCTGCTCCTCAGCATCCTGCTGCCCTTGCAACTCAGCAGTAGCAGGAATTAGAGCAGTGCAAATTCCGCAAATTCCAAGAGCTCATTGCAAGTGGTGGTGGTGATGCTCATCCTCATCCCTGTCTCTCATTCCTTCTCAGTTTCTGATAAAACAGGCCATCAATGTCTCTTCCACCCCACCTGCTCTACCATCATCACCACCTCCACAATTAGGGTCCCCTAATGTCACACTTGGCATTTCTTTTTGACTAACAGCAGTAGCAGCAGGCACAGGAAGCTGATCTTTACTCCTGCTGGTGGTGGTGGTATTAATTCTACACCTGCTCTCCCCCAACACCAGTTCTGGCCTCTTCAGGATCATGTTCCACTTGGACACTGTAGTGAAGGGAAGGGGAGGACTCCCAGAGCCAGATGAATGGTGTGGGCTCCCTTGACTGCTAATCTGGATACTCTCAAATTCTTCCCCATCACTCCCCTAACACTAGTCCCACCGGCTGCTCCACCATTACTGTTACTACTACTAACACCACACACATCAAGTTCAGCCCCAGAGTCTTCCTCCACACAGTCACTAGTAATATGATGATTACCCCCTCTTGCACTCCTAACACTAACAAGCTGCTGGTCCTTCTTAGTACTAGCACTGGCAGGACTGCTTGGGGATGGCAAGTGTGACTTAGGGTCACACATCTTCTCCCTCCCTTCTGAGTATTACAACACACACTGGCAGCAGGCGCATCACTGGTTGCAGCAGGGGCAGCATGTCTGACAGCAGGTACAGTATTGGTGGAAGCAGGTTCAACACTGGCAACAGGCACAGCACTGGTGGCACTGGCAATAGGGGCAGCATGTCTAGCAGCAGGCACAGACAGCTGACCTATCCTGATCTCACTAGTATTACCCTTTTCTCCCTCCCTTCCCATTCCTTTTTCTCCCTCCCTTCCCATCAAATTCCCTAAGATCCCTTGGGGTGATTTAGGGGGACTGGATAGCATTGGTTCAGTAGTGCTCACTTCCTCCTCCACTTCCAGCACCTCCATTTATATTTTTAAACCTGCTCATAGTGATAGCAGTCACTATGAGCCTCTCCTGCCTCAATTTTGGAAAAAGATCACAGCAGAATAGCACAGCACATCTACCTCGCTCTGTAGGTGCTTCTATTGTGTTTGACTTCTGCAAATACATCACGTTTTTATAACCAAAAGGTGAAAACAACATAAATCAAGGGGCCGGAAACTTTGTAGCCATTGAAAAAATGGCTAACAATTTTGGCCAATGGGTGAAGAATGTGAAAATTTTAATAGCTGTATTTAAAGCAGTTTTCCCCACCAAAAAGCTGACAACAATGTGGTTTTCGCGGAATTTCTCGCAGTAACACGGTGAGAGATTTTTGCCTACCCCTACTTGTGAATGTAGATGTGGTGATGACAGGTTTGGACACTGTACTGTGCTAGTAAGACAGCATTTTAAGCATTAAATAAGAAGTCATGTCTAGGAAACACTGAATTTCCATGGATGGGAATAACTGCTTTTCTTATTCAGAAGAGAATTCCCAGGAACTTCATGACTGGACTGTTATTAGATAAGAAGATAATTTTCTTCATTGCCCAACTGAATGTAAATCCACAAGGTAGGCCAAAACTCTGCACTAACTCAGTGTGAAAGCAGGTACTAGTACTTACTGATCAATGATACGGTCATCTATTGTGACATTTTCAAGAGTCAACATAGTTATACCACAATAACTCCCCTATATACACTTCACTGCAGTGATTTTGAGAAAGGTGCCAAACATTGTGCAGTTCACAATATTATTGCTTATGATGATCTCATCTGTAAAGTGTAAACAAAAATATATACATGGTATAAGCTGTTCTGCAGCTGGACTTTGCTACTACTGACTGAGGCAGTGGTGTTGGTGGTGTTTGTGACATGCTACTGATAGGAAGGATATCCAGTAGGCCTTCATGGTCAAATAGTCTGTACCTGTCCACATATTGGTGGTCAGATAAACTTACTTGAAGTATGTTGTTTCCAGCCCTTTTCATAACAGATTAATCGCTGACTTGTACAATCCTGGCACAGCTATCCTAGAAAAATGATTCCAGCTTTGGATATGCCAGTGGGGTGCAAAACATGACCTCAGTTCTTTAAAATCACGCTTCTCAACAAAAGAATAGGGCAGCATGTCAACTTCTAACATTATGGCTACTTTGTCACTCCCCAAGTGCACTTTGGGATTATTGTTATGCAATGTGTGCCTTCTTTCTATGAAATCAGAAATTGTGGGTTGCTTTCTTCTTCTTCTTACACAATCCTGCTGCTTGTTCATCCAAATCACATATTTTCTAATATATAGGCAAACGTTTTGCGGATGCCTACATTGCCTTTTAAACCTCTAAGTCCCAGAGGGGTGCGAAAATTAATTGCAAAGCACAACACATATATGATACAGAGCTAAGGGGATAACTGTGTATTGCTTGGTGTACTTTTTTTAACCATTTGAGTGCCACAGGGGTGACAAATGCACATGCCTATGGAGCTCAAAGGGATGCTGAAAGTATACTCTCCATTCCCCTACTGGCAAAGTGGGCAAGTAGAGAGAATGCTCTTAAACTTCAGAATTGTCATAGTGTTGGTGATATTGTGAAGGGATGAAATCCCTACCACATCGACAACAGAATAACAACTCTCCCTTCTTGTGATTGAGTGAGGGCTTTTTTTTCATGGCAATGTGCAGGGAGATCCCAACTTCCCCAACCTCAGGTAGGCTAAGTTGAGACTGGGAATTACGACAGCAGAGGCTGCTATCGGAGTTTAGTGAATGTGTCAAAGTGCAACATTAACATATCAACTCATCCCCTTGCATACAAAATAAGGAAGAGTCATTATGCTTAGTTTCCATATGTAAGTAGGCCATTATAGATGTGATGAGTGAAAATTCATAAACCTGTAGAATGGGTGTCGATGTGGGCAGATTTGAAGATTATGAAGGCTCCAAAAGAACATCAACATTTTCAGCCCGCTTCGAACTTTAGTGAATCTAGAGCTAGGTGTCATAACATATACTGACATCACCTGGCTATATACCACAAATGCATCGATGGTAATTGAATGGCAGCCCCAATTGTCACAGTCGTTATTTATTACATTTGGGGTGACCTTCTCCTTGACTTATGTGTAGTCACATATGGGTACCAGTATGCTTTGCTGCACTAGATGGTGACATTGACGCATCCATATCCAGGGTTGGTTTCCCAATTACATTCTTTAATTTTTTTCCATTGCCTCAATTATGTCTCTCATTGTCTGTGGAGTCTCCTGCATTTGGGGCTATACTGGGTTGATCCTGGACATGGGCATGAACTAAGGCAGTATCATGCGAGGTACAGCTGTGATAGAGCCAGCTGATGAGAGGATACTTGATACCTGTGTATTTTTGGGGTACCTAGAAGGTTATTTGCTCATGTGTGTGGTTTACACTTGAGGAGCTCTACATGCTGTTCCATGTCAGGGAGACCCGTGGTTAGGTCTCTACGGAGGAGCACTACCAAACGTTTTTCCCACTGTGTATGTGTTGATACATTAGGGTGAAGCAATCAAGTATTATTTATCTGTACAATCATGAATATACTTGATTAATAGGGTCAAATAGGCATGGCCAGGTTTATCAATAGGCTGATTTTCTGGGGCACCCAACAATAGCCTAGACACACCCACCAGCCCGCTCCACCTCCTACTTTAGATGTCCAATTACCCTGTATTTTATTTATAAAAACAAATGGTGGTATGTTTTGTGTATGCCGATGTAAGTCTGCAAGGGCGCCGCAACTTGGATTATAATTGCTGGTGCCGCCCCTGCACTGCGCCTCCCTGCTTGAGCCACCGTCTGTGATTCACTCATACTGCTCAGAGCTTCCCCACTCCCCATGCTTTCCTGACCTGTGGGATCCAATCAGTGTTGGGGCAGCTTCTTGACCGTCATGACTAGTGATGATCGAGCACCCCAATGCTCGGGTGTTCGGGTGCTCTGGCCGAGCACCCCCGGAGGCTCGAGTGCTTGGCCGAGCACCCGAGCCCCATTGAAGTCAATGGGAGGACTCGAGTATTACACCAGGCACCCCCTGCTCTGATGAGGGGAGGGTGCCTGGTCCATAGGAAAAGGGCAGAAAATGATGGAAACACCACAGAAATGGTTCAGGGACAGCATAGGGAGGATGTCTGGATGCATCTTGGACTCCAACGTCGCTGCTGGGAACGATGTTTCGCCCGTAGTATGCCATTTTTACAGACTGACCGTAAAACACACAAAAAGGAAGATAAAAACGACTTTAGGCGAAAAATTGTTACCAAACAGTATTTGCTGTATATTTACTTGTATATCATCTGCAAATTCTGCAAAAATGTCATCGATTTTTCAGAACTGGGGCCATGATTAAGAGGGAAACGTGCGCAGAGGCAAATTCTGCAAAAAATTTCATCGATTTTTCGGAACTGGGGCCATGATTAAGAGGGAAACGTGCGCAGAGGCAAATTCTGCAAAAAATTTCATCGATTTTTCGGAACTGGGGCCATGATTAAGAGGGAAACGTGCGCAGAGTAAAGCAGGTGTTCAACGTGGTTATGGCCCGGGTAAGGTACAGCATTCAGGAACGGAGGCCGCAGCTACCACAGGTTTTACAACATGTTCGTTTGCCCTTGTTAAGTCCAAAATTTATAGTCAGAACAGTGGGGTCTGATCCATTCAGTAAAAGTGACGAAGTGACTTAGTGGATGAAGCCAAGAACTACCTTCTGCTCTGTCGAACACCCCAGCCCTATTTAATTCAATGGGAGGACCTGAGGCACTCCGATACAACCTGTATATCACAAAATGGAGGGCCTCATTCACATTGTGGTACAATAGTTCAGGTAGTGGTCCAACACTCATAAAGCCGATGCACTAAGTGAAAGGGCTGCCAAAAATTAGACTGAAATGTCACTCCAATACACCCTTTATTACACATAAAGGAGGGCATCATACACACCCTTGAAAAATTAGGATTAATAGCCTGCTGGTGACCCTCTAAAACATTAGGGGCGAGGGCATGCCGCTAAGCTGACCATCTAAAACATTAGGAATGAGGGTCTGCAGCTGAGCCGACCATCTAAAACATTATGGGTGAGGGTCTGCTGCGGAGCTGACCATCCTAAACATTTTATGCGAAGGCCCGCTAGTGAGCTGACGCTATAAAACATTATATGAGAGGGCCCGCTAGAGAGCTGACCCAATAAAACATTATATAAGAAGGCCCGCTGGTGAGCTGACCTATACAAAAAGTTGTCAAACAGGGCCCGCTGGTGAGCTGGCCCTATACAAAAATTATATCACAGGGCCCGCTGGTGAGCTGGCCCTATATAAAAATTATATCACAGAGCCCGCTGGTGAGCTGGCCCTATATAAAAATTATATCACAGGGTATATGGAAGAGAGTCAACCATATACCCGTTTTTTGGGTGGAAGGGGTGAATGGGAATACAGAGTATTCCCATCATTGTAAATAACATATCTAAAGTGACTTTATGTTCACCCGGGGCTTTCCTCCAGTGGAGTGGAGAAGTCAGGGGAAATCCAGGCCTTGTTCATTTTTATAAGTGTCAACCTATCAGCATTTTCGGTGGAAAGGCGGATACGCTTATCTGTTATGATGCCACCAGCAGCACTAAATACCCGCTCAGAGAGAACAATGGCGGCAGGGCAGGCCAGCACCTCCAAGGCGTAGAGTGCCAGTTCATACCACGTGTCCAGCTTGGACACCCAGTAGTTGTAAGGCACAGAGGGATCATTGAGGACGCTGACACGGTCTGCTACGTACTCCTTCACCATCTTCCAAAACTTTTCCCTCCTTGTGACACTAGGCTGCGCATCAAGGTGAGGGTGGTGGCGGGGTGTCATGAAGGTGTCCCACGCCTTGGAGAGTGTTGCCCTGCCTTTGTCGGAACTGCTGTGTGCTCCCCTTTTCTCCCCTTCTCGGTTGGCCAAGGTAGCACGTACTCTGCCGCCAGCGTTGTCAGATGGAAAATTTTGGAGCAATTTTTCGACAAGAACCTTCTGGTATTGCACCATTGTGCTTGTCCTCTCCACCGGAGGAATGAGAGATGAGAAATTCTCTTTGTAGCGGGGGTCCAGAAGGGTGAACACCCAGTAATCCGTGTTGTCTAAAATGTGTATAACGCGTGGGTCACGGGAAAGGCAGCCTAACATAAAGTCAGCCATGTGTGCCAGAGTACCAACAGGCAAGATTTCGCTGTCCTCACCAGGAGGATGACTCTCAATCTCCTCATCCTCTTCCTCCTCTTCTGCCCACCCACGCTGAAGAGATGGAACTAAAGTTCCATGGCTACCCTCTGTAGCGGAGGCAACCGTGTCTTCCTCCTCCTCCTCCTCCGCCTCCTCCAATTGTCGCTGAGAAGACGAAGTGAGGGTGCTCTGGCTATCACCTTGTGTAAGCTCTTCCTCCCCCATTTCCACCTCTTCCACATGCAAAGCGTCGGTTTTAATTGTGAGCAGCGAGCGTTTCAGTAGACACAGAAGTGGGATGGTTACACTGATAATAGCGTTATCGCCGCTCACCATCTGTGTCGATTCCTCAAAATTGCGTGAAACCTCACAGAGGTCTGACATCCATTCCCACTCCTCACTTGTGATTAGAGGAAGTTGAACGGAGAGGCGACGACCATGTAACAGCTGGTACTCCACTACTGCCCTCTGCTGCTCACAAAGCCGGGCCAAAATGTGGAAGGTGGAGTTCCAGCGCGTGCTCACGTCACACAGCAGCCGGTGAGCTGGCAATTGTAAGCGCTGCTGCAGCTTCAACAGGCCGGCTGAAGCTGTTGATGACTTACGGAAATGTGCACACACGCGGCGCACCTTGGTCAAGAGATCATGCAAATTGGGGTAGGTTTTTAGAAATCGCTGAACCACTAAATTAAATACATGCGCTAGGCATGGTACGTGTGTGAGCTTGCCGAGCTCCAAAGCCGCCACCAAGTTACGCCCATTATCACACACAACCATGCCTGGTTGCAGGTTGAGTGCCGAGAGCCACTGCTCGGTCTGGTGACTAATCCCCTGCAACAGCTCTGAGGCCGTGTGCTGTTTGTCCCCAAGGCAGATCAGCTTCAGCACGGCCTGTTGACGCTTCCCCACTGCAGTGCTAAACTGCTTCCAGCTACCGGCTGATGGGTGAGTGGCGCTGCGCGCAGAGAATTCGGAGGTGGAAACGGAGGAGGAGGAGGAGGAGCCAATAACGTAGGTGCTGGCGGAAACCCTGATGGAGGTAGGGCCCGCAATCCTCGGCGTGGGTAGCACCTGTGCCATCCCAGGGTCCGAGTCGCTCTCAGCCTCCACGACATTCACCCAGTGTGCCGTCAGGGAAATGTAGCGTCCCTGGCCACAAGCACTTGTCCATGTGTCAGTCGTTAAGTGGACCTTCCCAGTAACTGCGTTGGTCAGGGCACGGGTGATGTTATGGGACACATGGTGGTGTAAGGCGGGGACGGCACACCGGGAAAAGTAGTGGCGGCTGGGGACTGCGTACCGAGGGACAGCTGCTGCCATCAGGCTGCGGAAGGACTCAGTGTCCACAAGCCTAAATGGCAGCATTTCGATGGCCAGTAATTTGGAAAGGTGTGAGGTTAGTGCTATGGCCTGTGGGTGGGTGGCTGGGTATTTTCGCTTGCGCTCAAATGCCTGGGGTAACGACATTTGGACGCTGCGCTGGGACAGGGAAGTGGATGTGGTCGCTGATGGTGCTTCAGATGGTACAGGTGCAGGGCGGGAGGTATGCGGGCCTGCGCCTTCGACAGGCGATTGGCCGGCACCGAAAACAGGGGAAGAGGAGGCAGTGGTGTGGCCTGCAGACACAGATTGGCGATCCGGGCGTTCCTCCCACTTATTACGGTGCTTGGATGCCATGTGTCGGATCATGCTGGTGGTGGTGAGGTTGCTAGTGTTCATGCCTCGGCTCATTCTGGTGTGGCACAGGTTGCAAACTACAATTCTTTTGTCGTCCGCATTTTCCTTAAAAAAACGCCATACCGCGGAACACCTAGCCCTTGGCAAGGGAAATTTACGCAAGGGGGTGCTCCGTGGAACATTTGCGGGCCGGTTTGGTACGGTCCGCCTTCTTTCTTTAGCCACACCACTGCCTCTTCCAGCCTGTTGCGGTGCTGCAGATGGCTCACCCTCAGGACTGCTGTCATCGCTCGGCTCTCCACCTTCCCAGGTGGGGTCAGTGACCTCATCGTCCACCAAGTCCTCCTCCACTTCCTCACTCTGATCATCCTCCTCATTTCTTGATCCCACCACATACTCAGTCATTGACAACTGTGTATCATCCTCCTCATCAAGGTCTTGAGACAGTAATAGTGGTTGATTTGATGGCAACTGTGTCTCATCATCATCATCATCCACTTCCTTTGACCTTAAATGCCGTTCCCCTCTGTCATCTTCTTGTGATTGGGTACCCTCTAGAGGTTGTGAATCAGGGCACAAGATGTCATGTTCCTCTGCAAGCGTGCTTGGAGAGAGGTTCAAATGAAGGATTGGTGATGAGACGAGCTCCTCACTATATCCCAGTGTGGGATCACTTCTTTGGCCAGACCCTGTATGGTGGGAGGAAGGATGATCAGGGTGAGGATTATGTTGACCAGACTCTTGGCTACTGAGAGTGGACTTGGTGGAAGACAGGGTGGTGCTTAACCGACTGGAAGCAGTATCAGCTGAAATCCAACCGACCACCTGTTCGCAGTGGTCTGACCTCGAGAGTGATGTCCTGCGACGCCCTGCAAACTGAGACATGAAGCTAGGTATGGTGGATGTCTTTCTTTCTTGTGCTCTGGCACCAGGCACAGTTTCTACGCGTCCTGACCCGCGCCCTGAACTATCAGGATCACGTCCACTTCCCCGTCCCTTTTTACCCGCCTTCTTCATATTACATGGAATATGTGCTGCTACTGCAACTTTGCACACTAAACAGAATGTGCTGCTAATCTGCGGCTAGGCACAGTGAACGGAATATGTGACGTTTATTTTTTACACTTTGCACACTAAACAGAATGTGCTGCTAATCTGCAACTTTGCACACTAAACAGAATGTGCTGCTAATCTGCAACTTTGCACACTAAACAGAATGTGCTGCTAATCTGCGGCTAGGCACAGTGAACGGAATATGTGACGTTTATTTTTTACACTTTGCACACTAAACAGAATGTGCTGCTAATCTGCGGCTAGGCACAGTGAACGGAATATGTGACATTTATTTTTTACACTTTCCACACTAAACAGAATGTGCTGCTAATCTGCAACTTTGCACACTAAACAGAATGTGCTGCTAATCTGCGGCTAGGCACAGTGAACGGAATATGTGACATTTATTTTTTACACTTTCCACACTAAACAGAATGTGCTGCTAATCTGCAACTTTGCACACTAAACAGAATGTGCTGCTAATCTGCGGCTAGGCACAGTGAACGGAATATGTGACGTTTATTTTTTACACTTTGCACACTAAACAGAATGTGCTGCTAATCTGCGGCTAGGCACAGTGAACGGAATATGTGACGTTTATTTTTTACACTTTGCACACTAAACAGAGTGTGCTGCTAATCTGCAACTTTGCACACTAAACAGAATGTGCTGCTAATCTGAGGCTAGGCACAGTGAACGGAATATGTGACGTTTATTTTTTAAACTTTGCACACTAAACAGAATGTGCTGCTAATCTGCAACTTTGCACACTAAACAGAATGTGCTGCTAATCTGCGGCTAGGCACAGTGAACGGAATATGTGACGTTTATTTTTTACACTTTGCACACTAAACAGAATGTGCTGCTAATCTGCGGCTAGGCACAGTGAACGGAATATGTGACGTTTATTTTTTACACTTTCCACACTAAACAGAATGTGCTGCTAATCTGCAACTTTGCACACTAAACAGAATGTGCTGCTAATCTGCGGCTAGGCACAGTGAACGGAATATGTGACATTTATTTTTTACACTTTCCACACTAAACAGAATGTGCTGCTAATCTGCAACTTTGCACACTAAACAGAATGTGCTGCTTATCTGCGGCTAGGCACAATGAACGGAATATGTGACGTTTATTTTTTACACTTTGCACACTAAACAGAATGTGCTGCTAATCTGCGGCTAGGCACAGTGAACGGAATATGTGACGTTTATTTTTTACACTTTGCACACTAAACAGAATGTGCTGCTAATCTGCAACTTTGCACACTAAACAGAATGTGCTGCTAATCTGAGGCTAGGCACAGTGAACGGAATATGTGACGTTTATTTTTTAAACTTTGCACACTAAACAGAATGTGCTGCTAATCTGCAACTTTACACACTAAACAGAATGTGCTGCTAATCTGAGGCTAGGCACAGTGAACGGAATATGTGACGTTTATTTTTTACACTTTCCACACTAAACAGAATGTGCTGCTAATCTGCAACTTTGCACACTAAACAGAATGTGCTGCTAATCTGCGGCTAGGCACAGTGAACGGAATATGTGACGTTTATTTTTTACACTTCCCACACTAAACAGAATGTGCTGCTAATCTGCAACTTTGCACACTAAACAGAATGTGCTGCTAATCTGCAACTTTGCACACTAAACAGAATGTGCTGCTAATCTGCAACTTTGCACACTAAACAGAATGTGCTGCTAATCTGCGGCTAGGCACAGTAAACGGAATATGTGACTTTTTTTTTTTAAATTTGTGCCCCCCCAAACAAAATATAACTGCTGCCCCCACACACAACAGTCCTAAAAAGGACTTTTGGGTCTTTATATGGTGTTCCAACACTTTTCTTCTCCCTACACTGACTTTCCCTTCCTATCCTCATCTCTCCCTGGCTAAGACTGAGCCGAACTCTCTGGTCAGGTGCTATACAGCACCCGATCACGGGTTCTGGCCAGCCAATCAGTGTAATGCCAGCAGCCAACATGGCTGCTGGCATTACACTAATGTCAGAGCCTCCTCGCACGTTTATTGGCTGCGCAGCAGCCGCGAAACGTGCGGGGAGGAGACCCGAACATGGCGGGCGAGCACATGCGGTACTCGTACGCGTACCGACATGTGCCGAGCAGAGCGATGCTCGAGCCGAACCGAGCTTCGGCCGAGCATGCTCGCTCATCACTAGTCATGACGTCACATTGCATGAATGGTCATATACAGTAGCGGGCAAGAAGCGGTGGGCGATTCTGATACCAAGAATGACCTAATGATGACTGATGATGATGATGCAGATCTAGAATATATCCCTCCAGCATCCTCCTCTTCTTCAGATACAGATGAAATCGAGAGTGAGATAAATCATGACATTGCAATAAAGTTAGCTGAAATTCTACCACTGAAAAGGAGCATTGTGTCTGTCTACAAAATGTTTGAGAAAACAATTGGAAATTCTGACCCTGGACAAGCAAATATGCCCAAAAATACACATCAGGTTGGTCATCATCAGCATCATCACCACTTCCAAGTCCAAGCACCACTCAGTCACTATCACGGTGCCCATGCTTTCCTGTCACTCTCTGTGCTGGAGCTCGTCCATTGGAGGAGGCTGATTGGCCCTTCCAGGGTGTTCCTTTATATTGAACTTTATGGCACCTGTCAGGTGCCCTTTCGTGGTGTTCCTGTGCCTGCGCTATTTTTGCTGTGATCCTGTATTCCTGTGTACCGACCCAGCTTGTCTGACTACGCTACGTTCCTGCTTCGTGATTGACCCGGTTCTGGCTGACTTCCTGCTCCGTGATTGACCCTGCTCTGGCTGACGTTCCTGCTCTGTGATTGACCCGGTTCTGGCTGACTTCCTGCTCCATGATTGACCCGGTTCCGGCTGACGTTCCTGCTCCGTGATCAACCGACTCTGGCTGACGTTCCTGCTCCGTGATCCTTCCTGTTCTGCGTTCCGCTTCCGCCTGGCCTCCGTGATACCGAGCCGTTGCATACGCCTGCCAAGCTTGTTGCCTCCGTTACTGAGCCTCTTTTACACCTGTTGAGCATTTCCCTGTATACCGAGCCTAGCTAGCTATCTGTTTGGTGCCCTTCTCCATTGCATTGCGCCTCGTGGTGCAAAGGGCATACCGATACTCTGGCAGTGGAAGCTCCGTGTCAGCACTGGAAGGGTGCTTGGCTCAGGTCCTACTCGCTCACTGTGTATGTGTCCATCCATCCGCACTCGTTTGTGAGTTGGCTCCAATAGTCAGCTTGGGCAGTGCTTCCTCCGTTACAGCACCTAAGGGGTGCTAGGCTCAGGTCCCATTGGCACTCGCAGTGTACGCTTCTACCGCACCAGGGGTGCTTCCTATTCTGGCTCCATTGGCTCAGGCAGTATCTCTCCTTCTTGCTCACCCCTGTAGGGGCATTGGCTCATGTTGCAGTTGGTTACCCAATACCCTTGGGCATCTCCAGACCGAGATCTGGCCGTGATTCAGTTTGGTCGCTCTGCTTGAGCTAGCTGCTACATCACTACTTTTGTGACTGTTGTATACCGGGCGTTGGCTAATCAACATCACTGAGACTGACTCCAGCTTGGGTGTTAACCCTTTATTGTGTTATGCTATATTTTTCTTGCTCTTGCTATATCAAGCCTGTATATCACTCAGTACTGTATTACCGATTCTGGCCCTCAGGGGTGCTGTCCCATATTTTCATTTTAATAAAACTGTGTTTTATCTCTAACCCTGTCTGAGTGTCAGAAAACAGTAACAGTCACACACACTGGTGTTGAGTAACCAGTAGTAAAAACAATGCAGGCTATTAACATCAGCAAACATAGCTAAAATGAGTGCCTCTGCTACTGGAAGTTCTGCACCTTTGAAGTCCAGTAGTAGTAGTAGAATTGCATCATTAGCCCCAGTAGTAGTAGCAGCCCCTCATGAACCCCGCAGACTATGAAGTCTACAGTATGGAGATACTTCACTCACAATCCAAAAGCTAAGCATGTTGGTATTTGTTGTCTCTGTAAGAAGAACGTGAGCAGAGGTAAAGCAGGCTCAAATCTAGATACCTCCTCAATGAGTTCCCATCTGAAGCACAACCACAGGTCTGATTGTGAGACACACCATCAACAGATCAGAGGTGCCACAACTAGCATTTAACATTTGGGGTATTTAGAATAGGTCTGGTTGGAGGGATGATGACAGTGAGAGGTTTGGTAGTAGGGAGGATGGAGTTTGATTGAGAGGTTTGGTAGGAGGGAGATGACTGAGAGAGGTTTGATAGGAGGCAGGAGGGAGCATTATTGGTGGCAAGTGGAACATGTCCTAGTCCCATATCACTAATGGATGAACCTAGTACCACAGTGGCCATAGTGGTCTGTGGCACACTAGCCTGTTCATCATCATCGAGCTGCTGAGAGAGATGAACTTCTGGACTTGGGGACTCAACGCCAGGAATTCCAGCAGCAGCAAAGTCTGCAATGTCACTTGTGGTGGTGGTGGTGATGCCATCCCCATTTACATCTGTCTGACATTCCTTTTCTCTTTCTGCTAAAAAGCCCCTCATTATCTCCACAAACCCCAGCCGCTCCATCATCACCCTCACTCTCATTATCACCACCACCAGTCTCTTGTTGCTGTTGTATGTGAGTGTAACTAGTTGGTTATGACAAAGTGTGAAAGAAGGTCCACTACTATCACACTTGCCATCTCTTCAGATGAAGAAAGAATACTTGGAGCAGTAGCAGCTGGCACAGGCAGCTGACATGTGCTACTGCTCCTACTGCTATTCAGCATAATTCCCCAAAGGGACAATGCAGGGGAATGGGAATTACAGGGTCAGGGGTTTGTGGGCTTGACCACTAGTCTGGCTGATTACTTCCCCTTCCACCTCAACATTAGGGTCAATAGAGATATTCCCAGCAGCTGATCCACCAACCCCACCCTCACCACTCTCTAGCTACTGTGTGTTAGAGGGACTGTTTGGGGCACTGAGGGACTGTTTCCTCTGAATTAAAAGGCACACTGGCAGTAGTAGCAGTAGTATCAGACAAAGGCAGCTGAGCTCTCTATCTCTCTAGCTGCTTTCTCTCTGTTTCCTTTCCTGCTAACATCATGTTTTTGTGTGCGAAAATGTGAGATATTTATAGTAAATGGTTGTACCCAAGAAAACATTTTCACAAAATATTTTTTTGGTGCAGTTAAAATGGAGACATATTTAATGGTTTTTGTGGAATATCTTGTGAGAACAAAACAGTACCTTTAGCCCATCCCTACTTGCTACAGCAGTATACATAAACATCATTTCAATAGTCAGTGGGTAGTGGTTTAGTTAGCAACCCAGTTGCCATTTCTGTATGCATGTATGTAACTTGGTTCCCATTGCAACATCTTCATCATGGATGTTCTATGTTATATTTCTTTTTTCTAAAATCCTGTAATGCTGCTGGTTAAAATGATACTTACAGAGCAATTATGATACATCCTTTTCATAAAACATGTTTTATCACTTATGAAACAGCAAAAGATATTTTAAAACTTAGTGTCTAAAAATAATTTTTACAAATGCTGCATGGGAATACATTATATGAACTAACTTAATTTTTATGTGGTACTGGGTAATAAAAACACCAGTGTAACTGCATGCCATTATTTTCTAATGAAGGAGACTGCACTACAGTATATAAACACTGTAGTGCATAGGGGAGAAATGATGCCGACCAGGTTGTCTATGCCATGTTAATGCATGGCATATATCTTGGTGCTGACTAAAGGAAAGTTCTGAAATGTCAACAGACCACCTGACTGACTTCCCCTTGGTACTTAACAGAGATTCCAGTTCTTGATTTAACATAGAACCACTGTCATACACTGTGCAATTATGTTTAAATACGGCTAACAGGCATAAAAACTCAGAAATAATTTTACACAATTTCTCTGTTTGTTTTTGTTTTTTTTCTTGTTTGTTGGATGATTGATTGGTTGGCTTAATTGCATTTGGGACAAATGATATGCATTTATTGCTAAGAAGAAACCTACAGCATGTGTAGTCATGAATAAATTGGAAATGTTTGTTCTTCAGAATTCTCAAATGTTTTAGTACGTTTGTATTACAGATAAAATTGTCTATTTCCCCTCACTGAAGAATAAAAAAAAAATGATTGATGCTGATTTAAGTTAAAGTATTTCCCCCAAATTCTAAAGTTATAATAGACAATATAAAAAGACAAGTAAAAATGCCATGATGTCTTTATTCCCCACAGATAAAATATTGTAGCATCACTAAGTATGTGGTTTTTAGCCTAAAATATTCATGCACATATTTATATAATTTGAGAAATAGCAACTTTGTATAACACTGGAATGGTTGTGACTGCATTAGAAAATAGTACATTATTCATGCAAAAGCAAAGTACCCACATAATTAATTATTCATTTATGTTTCTCATTATTTCAGTCTCCTGCTAGGTATTGTCATTGTTGCCCACATTGAAAGCACTAAGATTTTATTTTCGTTATTTGTTATCACTCTGTCTGTAAATATGCTGTACTCATTCAGACAAAATATCATTCACAAAAAGAAAAGTAACTTTGTTTTGATAAACAACAGGATTTTAATAATTAATGCAAAATGTTAGTTGGCATTTTAATGTAAAAATATGCATGGCAAATATTTTAATACTTAAGAATTTTAAAGCTGAAAAGATGTTTGCACAAATGTTAATCTGTTATATTTTATAGCTACCTATCATATTTAATTTACAATTATATGTGGGCATATTATTGCAAAACGCCTGATGTAGGAACAATGTATCACGACATGCAGCTCAATGTGGGAGGACAGCACTACTCCAATCTATAACCTTCAAAGATTGCATAAATGGATCATTTAAAGAATATTGAAACTGTAAAACATGTTAGACAGTAATAGTAGAGGAAAGAGAGGATAGGAAGAAAACAACAAGAAAAAATAGGGTAAACATATGTAAAGTGATAAATAGGATACAGAAGATGTATTCAAAGCAGAGTGGGCAGAGAAAGCAAAAACAGATATATGTTGAATTTGTTCATAAAGGAGATAGTAGGATAATAAGGTGGAAGGAAAATCCAGAATGGACAAAAGTGATATTGGTACAGATAAATGGGAAAGGGGAGTGTGGGTGACAGATTTGGACAGATACTGGTAGATATGAATAGATAAAAAGGCAAGTGGGCTTAAAGGGATAGTAATGTTTCACAAAAACAGCAGCTCCAATTAATCTTCATAATATTTGAGCCATAGAGAGTGTTATTTCAATACTGTCAGAGTTGTGGTTCAAGAGTAATTGAAGGATGAAGTTTCCCCCTCCCGCCCCTTTTACCTAGTGTAAGTCATCTCTTCTCAGATGTGGAATCTGGTTGCTAGACCAGACAGATAACAGAAGGGGACAATCTTCTTCCTATGAGAACAATGAAAGCCCTGCCCCCCTTGACAAGTTTTTAAGGTTTTTCCCTTATCTTAATTGAAGATTGTCCCTCTCTGCAATCTACCTGGGCATCTCCCTTCTGCTCTGGCTGAGCAGTGTTACATCAGTAAAAGGGGCGGGAGGGGGATACTTTATCCTTCAATTACTCTTGTACTACAACTCTGACAGTATTGAAATAACACTCTCCAAGGTCCAAATACTATGATGATGAATTATAGCTGCTTTTATTATGAAACATTACTATCCCTTTAATCAAAGAAAATCACATGAAGGGGTAATTACTTATAGAGAAAATAAAAGAGCTTAATAATAAAAGTGAGAAAAATTTCCTGCATGGCTATTTGCAGAAACTGTCCAATTTTTCACTTTTTTCATGAAAGTTTCCTCCTTTTCGCCAATGCAGAATTTTCCTCCCTTTCGTCTATTTTGACAAATTTTTCACCTATATTTCCTGTGGGTACAACATTTCCTAATGCAATACTTCTTCTGAGGGATGTTGTGGAGAAACAAGTGGCTGAAAGTCAAAGTTGTGAGTCCTGCAGCAATATGCGCCTTGAATAATGTGTTAGCATGCAGAATGCATTTGTCCTTTGTCCACAACACTAACTTCCTGCTTAAGTGACACTGGCACATATTCATGATGATGTCAAGTGATTATAAAATAAATAAAGTGCATCCTACAATGTGGCAGATGTGTTTTGTAGTGGTGGGGGGGGGACTGGCATGGTCTGATTGATTTGTGTATATATATGTATATAATATATATTCCTACAGCAGTTTTTACTATTGTCATATTTGTGTCAAATCTCTCTCTTCTTTCTCAGATTATTGACACACATTACTTATTAGTCATAGCATTGGTCCCAAGTGTGGTAGATGGTATCAACTTTCTTTACATCCCTCCTCCTCCTCATTTGTGCTTCTGTTAATATATTTGTCCTGGCTTTCTCTGTCACATGTGGTTTCTGCTACCTGATACACAGATGGTATGAGATGTTAGTTCATTTTTAAGAATAAAAACAGAAAAAATCTCACAGAGCTAGCTCACCATAATAAATGCATATAGTGAATAGAGTGTGGAAAATAGAAAATAATTGGTGTCTAGATAGCAGCAAGAAATGAGAAGGTTCTCCAATACCCCCTGATATTAGGCTAAAACCTAAAGTGTACATACACAAGCAAAAGCAAACCTGTGCTTCTCCATAACAGTTTTGGCTTATAAGGACTGTAAGGCCCACAGTCTTCTTGTACCAATATACACACACTGCAGGACTAAGACGTTTTATATCAGGAAAATCCTCTCTTACACCTTTTTAAAATATTTGTTTGTCTATTTGTTTTTAATTGAACACATTGGAAGGTATCATCAAAGACTTATGTTTTTAATTTAAGATTAGAGTTTATAGGTATATTGGATACTTGCCAAAATATTGAGGTACTTTGACGGGGTTGTCAATCTTAACATTACTTAGCCAAACTGTGAACTAAACTCCAGGACATACTTGAAAACGTGAGAAATCTCAATGTATTGTAAATAAATAAAATAAATAAAAAACTCTTAAATTTATCAACAAAGTTATGATATATGCATAAGGTAGGGCACATATTTACACATTGGTATGGATGAGCACAGGTTTGCTTTTTGTTTTGTATGCACACTTTAGGTTTTGGCCTAATATCAGGGGTATTGGAGAACCTTATCATTACTTGCTGCTATCTAGACACCAGTTATTTTATATTGTCCACATACTATTGACTATATGTATTTATTATGGTGAGCTAGCGCTGTGAGATTTTTTTCTGTTTTTGCTTTTGTCTTTACAAATCTCCTTTGCTCATTCTAACTGCTTTTCACTCAATTTATTTAACTGTTTCTAGTAGTACACATTTAATATTATTTCATATCTATTTTTTTCTTAAAGGCCCTTAAAGGCATGGTTTTTGGCCAGTTGATGCTTGCACACACCTCTGTGTATAGCTAATTGTTATTCCTCACGTGGCCTGTGGGCGTTGTCATTTTTGGTTTATAAGGCCCACATGACTCTTGTATCAATGTCCACTCACTTCAGCCCTAAAACGTTTTATATCAGGCAAGTCCTCTCTTATATCTTTTTAAAATAGTTGTTTGGCTATCTGGTTTTTAATTGCACATTGTCACGGTTTTAGAGAACACTCAGACAATTTGGTAAGGTAAAATCAGCTTTATTAAAAAGTATTAAAGGACACAGGATCCCTTCACAGGTCCAAATCCGGACAGTGCCAAGGCACTTCCCAAATCTGACACAGGTCAGGGTACAAATAAGCAAACAGGTAATAATATAGATGCAGGAACAGATGACAGGAACCTGGAACAGAACCTCAACAGTACCAACTAGGAAGCGGCCCACAAGCAGGGGTAGGTACTGTAGGGCAGAATCCCCACCAGAAGTTGGGGAAGAGTGAGCAGGCAACCGGAACACTGAGAAGGGACACAACCCTGGTCACAGGGAAGCACCCAGACTGACACTAGTCTGCCCTGGATGGAGACTAGAGAGACAGGCAATAGGACCGACAGAGTGGATAAGGAAAAATCCCTTAGGCCTGACAGAGGAGGAAGCTCAGGCAAACAAAGGCTTAGGACTAGCCCAGAGGACTGAGGTAGCCACAGGCAATCTAGACCGGCACAGGCTACACTCAGGAGATCAGGCAACCTGAGGCCACACTGACAGGTACAGGCTTACTCTCAGGCGGTATAGGAAACCTCAGGCCACACTGACAGGCACAGGCTCTATCTCTGTAGCTATAGGTAACCGAAGGCAACACTGACAGGCACAGGCTCTGTCTCTGGAGTTATATGAACCAGAGGCAACACAGAAAGGCACAGGCTTATTCTTGGGAGGTATAGGAAACCGAAGGCAAAACTGACAGGCACAGGCTCTATCTCTGGAGATATATGTAACCGGAGACAACACTGACAGGCACAGGCTCTATCTCTGGAGATATATGAACCAATGGCAGCACTGACAGGCACAGGCTTACTGTCAGAAGGTATAGGTAACTGAAGGCAACACTGACAGGCACAGGAACAGGTGCAGGCTCAGAAGTTAGCGAGTCAGTGAGACATGGAATATGCAGCGAGCTCATAGAGCTACAACCTAGATCAGTACAAGAGAGTGCTAGTAAGCCACAGCCTGAATTGGGACACAGAGAGCAGTAGTGAGCCACAGCCCGGATGAGTATACAGATAGCGGAGTCAGCCAAAGCCTGGATCGGTACACAATGAGCGGTAGTCAGCCACAGCCTAGATCAGTACACAGAAAGCAAAAGTCAGATAAAAAGCCTGGATCGGTACACAGAGAGCGGTAGTCAGCCATAGCCTGGATCGGTACACAGGGAGTGGTAGTCAGCCAAAGCCTGGATCGGTACACAGAGAACGGTAGTCAGCTATAACCTGGATCAGTACACAGAGAACGATAGTGAGACAGTCTGGGTCGGCAACGGTAGAACGGAAGCAAAGACAGGAGCAAGGTCAGTCAAAACCTGATCATACACAGAGCAGGAATCACAGCAACAAACGTCAGGTCAGGAACACCATGAAAGGGTGACAAAGGTTGACAAGACTGAGTTTAAAAAGGCAATCACTGGGCAGAGCAGAACCCAGCTGCCAATAAGAACCCAGCAGGCAATAGGCAGAAAGTAGCAATGTCGACAGAACGTGAGATCACGGGCAACATGATACACATATTGGAAGGTATCATCAAAGAAGCACGTTTTTAATTTTAGATTAGGTTTTATAGGTATATTAGAGTAGGCACTTGACAAAAGATTGAGGTACCTTGAAGGGGTTGTCAAGCTTAACATTCTTTGGCCAAATTGTGACCTAAACCCTCATATTTATCAACAAATGTATGATATATGCCTAAGGTAGGGCACATATTTATACATTGGTACAGAGGAGAGCAGGTTTGATTTTTGTTTCATTTTTAAGTATGTTAGACTCCCAAAACTGCTGCTTGATAGCCGGGTTCTGCGGTCATTGACAATGTAACCAGATGCACTGAAAACCCCTGCAGTATATGTGTCACGGTTCAGCAAGTAAACACAGAACAAGTAATAAAAGGTAGCACCAACTTTATTAGACAGCAAAAAAAAAAAAATTTTACAAGATATAAATATATATAGTAATAAAGAGAAGCGCACAATGGAGCACGCGACAACTACCAGAAATAGAAGACTGCTTCCATTTGATTCTCTTGATGAAAGTCCCAGCGATAGGACAAGGAGTAGTCTGCAATGCCACTGGTCCGCACCTGGGAGAAGCCAGACAGATAGGGGAGCAACCAATGCCACAGGTCCGCACCTGGGAGAACCCAAACAAATGGGAAGGCAACCAGGAGTAAGTCTGCCAGAGCCACAAGACTGCACCAGATTTGATATCTAACAGAATGGAAGGCCACACTAGAGGATAGTTAGATAGAGCCACAAGTCAGCACCAGATGGGGTGGTCAGATAAACCAAGGGTCATGCACGGAGTGGGTAGTCAGCCAGAGCCACCGGTTTGTACCAGACAGGATGTCCACTGAAGCGTTGGTATGCCGGATACACGGTGGACAGAGCCCCATGTCAACACCAGAACGGGTAGTCAGACCAGTCAGAAGTCACACATGGAATGGGTAGTCAGTCAGAGCCAGAAGTCACACACAGAACCGGTAGTCAGCCAGAGCAGCAGGTCTGCACCAGAATGGTTGTCCGACAAAGCCAAGGGTCATACATGGAGCGGATAGTCAGACAGAGCCACAGGTCAGCACCAGTTCGGTTAGTCAGACAAGCCAGGTCATACAAAGAGCCAAAACTATAGAACTGCACTGGACACCAACAAAAGGGCAACTGAGCCCTGTGTCCATGCAGTATAAATAGTAGGAAACAGGAAGAGGAGTATAATTCATCAAGTGGCTGTTACTTAAAATGGGGCGCACGTTCATGCCCTTGGACGTGCGCCCACATGATGACATCACCGGGCATGCCGGAAGCACTGACAGCAGAATCGGCAGGAGCCGCGTATGGAACCAGTAGGCGGCTGAGCTGCAGAGACACAGGACACGGACAAGCCGAGATGCATAGCAAATGGCAGTGAGCCAGAATAGGATGTGGCTAGAGCCGGTGGATGTGCAATGTGGTCAGCTTGAGCAGCCGCCGCGCAGGTACCATGACAACGTGTCAGTGCTAGCCACAAGCACTGCTCTTTTTTGCCAGTAGTCCATTGGGTTATTGTTTCTGCCTAGAACGTAGCTATTCTACAAGTATGCCAAAACCATCTCATATGCAGTGGGACCACTTCTAGGAGCTACGTGGTGTTCCTGTGTTTCAGTTACCAACACATACTCAGGGAGAAAGTCCCAAAGAGATGTGCTGACCACCACCACCAATGTTGGTTTTTTGCCATCCCTGCTCAGACCCATGAATTGCCCTGTATTCAGAATGTGATATTCTGGTTGATGAGGTATGTGCTTCTGCTGATTGAAATGCTTTGCTGCCTTCAGTTTCACTATGCTGCATAGATGTTTTTTGTGCCCTCACTTTCTCCCTCTCATCCTTCACAATGCAATCCTCCACTTGATCAATAAGCATATCTTGATGTTCCTTGACAGAATCCGATTCCTCAGAGAGTTGCTGCTGATCATCAGGACTCCTTGTTGTGACAAACTGCTGATGGCCCTTTGGCAGAAATTCTGAAATTTTGTGTTTGAAGTGGGAGGTCCAGCTAAGTGGCAAGAATGTAAACTCATTGCTTTTAATAGACTCTACGTGAGGATCTTGTTCAAAGCACACTAACATATCATTTAGCAGCTGGTGCATGTCTGTGTTGTCATTGTGGTAAGATTCCTCAGCCATGCTCGTCATTTATTTCTGCAATAAAAATATTATTGCTAGAATTTCACTAATTCCTGCCCCAATGAAAATCACCAGCATGGTTGCTTCCTCAAAGGGTTTCAACAGCTCACATACATCACACATTAGTTGCCATTGGCCAGGTGACAAAGAGGGTTCCTCCAAATCCTTGCAGTTTTGCATGGTGTACTCGTTAATGACCTTATTCTGCTTGCACAAATGCTCTAGCATGTACAGTGTGGAATTTCACCTGGTAGGGACCTCCAGTTTCATCTGACTATGGAGCATGTTGTTATGCTCTTGTATGGAATATAGAGCTTTGAGTGAAATGTAGGAGCAACTAAAATGGGCAAAGATTTTGAGGGCAATAGTAAGCACCTCACTGAGGGTTTTGGATTCTGTCAGGAATCTGGTTGCAACTAAATTTAGCACATGGGCAAAGCAGGGCACATGAACCTATTCTCAAAGCAGCAATTATGTTGTAACCGATATCAGAAGACAAAAAAACAGCTTTTAAGGAGTGGGGTACAAGCCATTCCTATATTACCTGCTGTAGCTTACTTAGAACTTTGTGGGATTGCCTCTCAAAATTCTGCATGCAGAAGGTGGCACACCGATGCTGTAAGCTAATGTTGCCCATTATTGGTGATGGCAGGGAAATACATTGAGCACTCAGTTATATAGCCTATGCTCTTCCCACTTGTCCACATATCTGTTGTCAGGTGGATTTTCTTGCCATAAGCACTGTTCAGCCCTTTGCCCACCAGACTAACCACCTGCTTGTACAATTCAGACAAAGCCATCCCAGAAAAATAACTGTGGCTTGGGATATGCCAGCAAGGAGCTACACATGACATCAGTTCTCTAAAACTTCGTTTCTGTACAAAAAGAATGTGGCAGTATGCCCACTGCCAACTTCTTGGAAACCTTGCCATTCCACAGCATACTTTGGGATTGTTTTTGTGAAGTTTTTGACTCCTTCCCAGGAACTCAGTCAGTGTGGGCTGGCAGGACGTGGCAGAAGAACCCTGGAACTTTATTGCTTTAACAACATGACTAGAGGAGGTGGTGGAGGTAGAGGCAGCATGTGTGGGCAGTCTATGACTCTTGCTAACTCCTACAGCAAAGTCAGAGTCAGCATAGTCCTCTGCAGCAGGAGCCATAGGTGTTATTTGGAATAAATTAACTTTTGGCATTATTACACTCTAACACACAAATAAAATCACTACTTCTCTTTTTCTGCCCCAAAGCCCTGGGGATTGTTTGGAGTGCTGCTGCTGCTGCTAGTGGTGGCACCTCTGATCTGCTGATAGTGTGTCTCCCAGTCAGACCTGTGGTTGTGTATCAAGTGGGAACTCATAGAGAAGGTGCCTAGGTGTGAGCCTTCTTCCCCCTGCTCATGTGATTTTTGCACAGACAACAGATAGCAACATGCTTAGCTTTAGGATCGTGAGTGAAGTATCTCCATACTGTGGACTTCATGGACTGAGGAGTTTCTGAGGGTCTGCTACTACTACTACTGGGGCTAGATATTTATACAATTCTACTGCTACTATTACTAGGTGTCAAAGGTGCAGCACTTCCAGAAGCAGCAGAGGCACTTGCCATATCGAAATTTGTGGATGTTAATAACCTGTGTTGCGAAAGTTGTTGCTGTGTTCCCGTGGGAAATTTCATGAAAACCATGTTGTTATCCGCTTTTTCGTGGGAAAATACGCTTTAAAACTAGTGCTTAAAATTTTTGCATCTTTCACCCATTGGTCAAAATTTTTCGCCTTTTTTTCACTACAGAGTGAGATAGACATGCTGTGTAGTTCTCCCGTGATATTTTGCAAAAATTCAGACAGGAAGGGCTAATAGTGACTGCTATCACTATAAGCAGGGTGAAAAATAATCAAAGGAGGAGCTGGAAGGACCCTTATGCGTCCACTGAGTCTGAGGAGGAAGTGACTAGCAGTACTGAACCAAAGCTGTCCAGTCCCCCTAAATTTAATAGGAAGGGAGGCAAAAAGGGAATAGGATGGAAGGGAGAAAAGAGAATGGGATGGAAGGGAGAAAAGGGAATGGGAAGGGAGGGAGAAAAGGGTAGTACTAGTGCCTGCTGCAAGACGTCCTGCTACTGCTGCCAGTGCCACCATTGCTGTACCTGCAGCCACTAGTGTTGTACCTGCTGACAGATGTGCTGCCACTAGTGTTGTACCTGCTGCCAGTGCTGAACCTGCTGCCACCACTACTTTGCCTGCTGATAGTGTTTCTTGTAGTACTCAGGGGGGAAGGAGAAAACGATGCCAAGTGTGACAGCAAGGGACCCTCTGTCACATTGCTCGTCACTTCCGCCAAGCATCAGTGAGATGCGTGTAATAGAGCAGCATCATATAGGGACTAGAGATGGTGGTGGTGTTGGAGAAGCTGGGGCGGAAGAGACATTGATGGCCTTTTTATCAGAAACTGAGAAGGAATGGGAGACAGGGATGAGGATGGGCATCACCACCAACACCAACACTCCGCAATTTGGAATTTGCGGAAATTGCAACTGCTCTAATTTCTGCTGCTGCTGAGATGCAGGGGCAACAGGGTGCTGAGGAGCAGACTAGTGTGCCACAGACCACCGTGGACACAGTGGGAATGGGGTCAACAAGTAATGTGGGACTAGGACAGGTTCCACTTGCCAGCACCAGCAATACTCCTGGTCCTAGTTGCAGTGCTAAAGCTGAGGCAGTAGCAGCAACATTATCCACTGCCACAAAAAGTGAAGGGGAAAGTGTCAGAGCAGAAACACCAGGCGGGACAGAACCTGCAGGAGAGGGAGTGCTAGGGAGCGCTGAGTTGGGTGCGATGCTCGGCGTGCGTTGGCTGTCAGTACGAGTACCGTGCTGCGGCCTAGGCCGGGTAAAGGTGACAGCCGCAAGACTGGATGACAAACCCCAGAGGAGCTGGAAGTGAGCCCTGGATGGTACCTTACTGACAGCACCTACTCTCCTGCCGGGGAGAGTGAATGCTAGAGAGCGAGGAGTGGGGAGCAGAGATAGAGAGCGGGGGCCTGTAGGCTGAAACTCTCCTAGGAGTGATAGACAAGAAGTAAGGGAGTAAGAGAGACTGACCTGTCCAGTGAGAACGACAGCAGGAATCCTGGAACTGGAACGGCTGGACCAGGTTAGATGCGAGGTCAGGGAGTAAGCCAAAGGTAGTAGTCAAGGCAGGCTAGGTCATACACAGATGTGGCTTGCAGGTTTCCAAGGTAGCTGGCAGAGAGAGAGTAGTCAAGGCAGGCTAGGTCATACACAGTAGTGGCTTGCAGGTTTCCAAGGTAGCTGGCAGAGAGAGTAGTCAAGGCAGACTAGGTCATACACAGAAGTGGCTTGCAGGTTTCCAAAGTGGCTGGCAGAGAGAGTAGTCAAGGCAGGCTGGGTCATACACAGAAGTGGCTTGCAGGTTTAACAAGGCTGGCTGTGACAACTGGAACGCAATCAGAGTGCACCAGTGTCTGTCCGGAGCTTTAAAAAATTGCCGCCGCGGGATGACGTCAGGACGCACGTGACGCAGCGTCGTCAGAAGCCAGAAGAGAACCGGAACAGAAAGAAGCCCCGCACTGCAGCTGGAACAGGAGCAAGGGTGACAGAAAGAAGCCATTCTTCTCCATCTGTTCTCTATCCCTTCCCCCAGAAGGCATGGGTGTGGTACAATTATTATCTTCCGGTAGGCACAGTGCAGTTATCATCAAAAATGGGACATTGCAAAATTGGTGACAATATAGTGAGAAAGGGAAAGAAGGGAACACAACTTGACACAACCTCCTTGATAACAGACATGAAACACAGACACCATGACATTTATGTCATACATTTTAAAGCCAAACACCCATTACAGAAATCTAGCACAGTTGTTACTGTGCCCCCTGACTCTCCAGAATGGTGGAGATCAAAGAGGAGGAAGAATAAAGAAACCCAGAAAGACACTGGAAGTTCCGTGACAAACAAATTAACTAGCTCGCCATCAACATCACATCAGAAGTACATCTCCTACCAATCTACCTCGTTCATCGTTACCTCCCCTGCCAAATGATAGACACTCTTTTGATGTTACAATATGACAGTTCATCTCTACCCATTGCACACTGTGTGGTGCACTGACAACACATGCCAGTGTGGTGGAAGAGAATCGATACCGGGTCATCAGGTGGCATCTGAGGAGATTCCATCGCGCAGAATATGCTAGGATTCTGACAGGGAGGGTTCATCATTACTATTAAACTGTCAGCAAGTTATCATGTGTCCTTAGCGGGGTCTGGACAAGGTACAGTGACAGCGACAGTACTTGGTTTCGGGTGTCATGGTGTTTGGATACAGTTGTGCCCCCAGATGTTATATACCACACACACACACACACACACTGTGCACTTTGTAGTTGCTGATGGAAGCCACAGTTCCTGTTCTCAAAGGAAAAATATATATTCTAATAACAATACACCCATGATTTTGGAGGAGGGGCAGGTGGAGAAGATTTAATAGCCAACTTCTTCTTTTCTCCACATAGAGGGGAGAAAATTTTCACCCTCACAGCCTCCTTGAATGGCAAGACGGCCGTTTTACCATCACCTGGCGATACCATCACGTTCTGTGCCTCACTTGGTATCTCTCATCCGCCTCATCCGACCTACCAGCTAGATATGCCAGCTGTGGAACATCTCCAGCTAGATATGCCAGCTGTGCCTTCCTGCCATGACACAGTGGAAGCATCGTGGACCTGAACCCAGCAGACTGCGACATGCGACAGATCTACCCTACTTGCCAGTTGGTTTATACTCATTTGCCTAGACTCTGGATGGACGTTTCCACCTGTTCGTGCCACTGATCCACGCAAGTATTTCCACCGACGTGGCTTTTTTTTTCTGTGATCTACATTCTCAGTTCACTTATCATTACTTATTTCCAGACTAGCTCTGGATGTTCATAATGTTATTAACTTTCTTCTCAGACTCTGTTGACAACTTTAGCCTCCTAGACACTGTACTGTATGAGTCCTGGATTGCTTATTGTTTAATTTCGGGGTTACTGGAGGAAGGGAATGGGGACTCATCTGCAGTATTTGGGCACTGTGCCCAATTTAGAGTATGCGCAGGTTCCCCTCACTGTTGTAATGTTGTGCTGCTCTGTTGATGGGTTTGTTTCGCTGCATATGGCTTACTAATGCTGGGATTGCATGGGGGGGGATCAAAATTTACTGAGGGGGGGACTTAGTATATGCATCTGCACGACAGCCCATTGTGTAAATGGGGTACTGACTTATTGATAGCCAATGCATTCACCACCCATCAACCTAAATGTAAGCTCCAGTACTGGCGGCCTTCCCATCTTTGTTCTTCCTGCAACGGAAGCTGTTTATTCCATAGTACACATCAGCAGGCGTACATACTCCGAATTCACGCACGGAGGTGCGACCATATCCGGTGCAGGTGGATTGGCTCCATTGTTATTTCCAACATGTTTTCATGTCTATTGTTTGCACTTGATATTTATTGACCCTTGTCATACTTGATGTGGGTTTCTCTGGCTTCTTTCACCAGTGGTGCTCATTTCCAGTCTTTAGGAAGGTCCCTTCACAAGTGCACTTATTCCACTGGACCCAATCCTGGTACATCACCCATGCTAGTTTGTATTTCTGGCGCCCATGGGGTAGTTTTAGTTACTCTTCATGGAGCTCATTGGTTGTCAGTGGGTGTCGTCACCACACTTATGTAAACCCAAAAACCCTGATCCTCTTCCCCCCGTGCCCATTGCATTTCCTTAAGGAGTCCTCTACCCTTATGTCAGTGTGATCCCTAAAACATTAATTAGTTCCACTCCACAGACTTTTATGTATGCCACCAAAGTTCCAGGGGCTGTTAGTTAATTCTAGTGCACTTGTTATGCCACTGCCGGAACTGTAGCAGTTTTTGATTTTTGTTCTTTTTTAACGGGGTGGTCACAGTGCGTATGACTGGGCTCAAATTATGCTTGCTCTCTCTGTCCAGTGCCTCACCCCCTGCTGACTGGTTCACTCCCACAACTTACACTCAGGTCAGGGACCTGTGCTGCCAAGAGGCGATATGTAGACAGTATCCCATAATGACTTCCCCCATACCCAATCATTTCTCGCTAGGCTATGACTAGCTTCTTCATACTCCTTGACCCACTGACCATATTGCTACGACACTCACACAACCATTTGTCCACAGCAGTGGCATCTCTGGAGGGACCTTGGGTCCTATTTGGATATGTCTGGGGTTCTGTGTGGGTTCTACCATTATTGTTGTTATAATAAATAAAGGTGGTTATATTTTATCTTTGTGTCTGTCTTGCCTGATTACAGTGACAGTTGCTTACAAACACTCGTGGGTCTGCATGGCAGACCTCTAACTCCACGATGCCACCTACTCGATCTCTAGGAGAACATCATACCCCCTAGTCAAGGGGGTCATTTTCACGCAATCCACAAACTAGATTCTCATCTACATACTCACTGGACCTACACTCCTTTCTTGGTTGCCACTATTGAGCTCTTTCCCTTTCTTCTCACTCCTCTCCTTTTCTCTCTTCCGCACCATCTCCTTTCTCTACCTTTCACCGGATTCCTGGGGGGGGGGCGTGCCCACTCCAACATTTCACCAACACTTATTTCTCATCAGCCCCAGAAAAATAGAGAGGGGTGGGCATCCTGATTCACTCCTCTGTACTATGGAAGTTAATCGACTCATTGCCTGGGATGGCAGATATGTCTTCTTGAAGAGACTGCTTCATAAGAAACCTTCTACTTTGGCCAACATTTACTCCCCCAACGGCTCTCAAATTGCCTTCCTCATCCAAATATTGGATAAATTGGGCGCCTGGACAGATGGTAACGTCACCCTGGGGGGGCATTTCAATATTGCTTTGGACCCTTCACTAGACTCCTCTTCAGGGCAGTCACCATTTAGGATTAAACACATATGCCTCCTTAAAAAGAAACTGGCCCACCTGAAACTTTTAGATTCCTGGAGAACACTTCATCCTTATCACGGTGCCCATGATTGCCTCCAGTGGGTAATTGCTCTAACAGCGACATTGTTACTTCCTGGCTGTTGTTCTATGCAAGTCGCTGTTCTTATAGGTCACTGTGCTGGTGATGTCATCTCTCCACCCACCTGCCAGGCCTATTAAACCTCAGCATGTCCTATTACCTTTGCCCTTTCATGGTGTACCTGAGCCTAGTGCTGTGTTGGTCCATTGCTGTTCCTGTGTATTACTCCTACTCAGTCTGACTACCCATTCCGGCCTTGACTCCTTATTCAGGTTTGTGTTACCTTGTCGGTCAGTCTGTGTTACTGACCTCCAGTGGTCGTTCCGGTTTGAGTGTTGCCTCACCTAGCCCTCAAGTGCTGCTTACCTAGCCTTTGGTATACCCTAGCGGTAAGGTATAGTTACGCTTCATTCTCCTGCCGACCAAGATTGTGGAAGTGCCAAGCACTGTCCTCCCATCTAGTCTGTGAAGGTTCCTAGGGCCATTCGGATACTAGCTACACCTGCCTAGTGAAGGGTTGAGGAAGTGTCTTGCACTGTCCTCACCTGATCTCGTGGAGGTGGTGGAGTTAGAGTCGCTACTGTGTGCTCCAGTGTCTGGAGCTACTCACTCCCATTGCCTGAGTTACTCTATCATCTGGGTACAGACGTGGGCCTATCACACTAGCCTAGTGAAGAGTGAGGAAAGTGAGTTCACTGTTCCTCCCTGGCCTCGTGAAAGTGTGTTACTCCTTGCTGCCACTATTGTGTCATTCAGTGCTGCCAATATTGTGTCATCATTGCTGCCACTATTGTATTTAAAATAAAGTTTTATTTTAAGTTCATCTGTACTTGTCAGCATCGTTATGTCTAAGTCACTCAGTGACAATCCTTCAGTCAGGGATTTCACCTTTTTCTCCACTCCAAACTCTTCCTACAGCCGCACTGACTACTTCTTTATTCCTCAATTTTTGCTACAGTTCTTGACGTCGGCCCAAATTGACCCTGTCTCCTGGACAGACCATTCAGCAATCTCAATGAAATTGTCATTCCCAGATATCCCGCAGTTGCCTAGAGCCTGGCGTCTAAACAAAACTCTCGTTTCGGATTCAGCATCTTGCAAAACTCTTTTGAACGTTATTGCTGAATACTTCCCCCATAATTTGATGCCAGATATTTTTGCACCCATGACTTGGGAGGTGCATAAGTGAGTCATCCGGGGTCTGATCATCAAAATGGAGGCTAGGAGAAAGAGGGAAAGGGAGAAATCACTTCATAGGCTGATCAATCACATCAGATCGATTGACTCTAAACAAAAGTCATCTCTCTTGGCCAATGATTTGGGGGACCTCAAACGAGCAAGAATATTGCTCAATGACAGGCTACGGGCCTCCTTCCAAAACTCGTATATGTGGCAGAAGTACCATCGATATCTCAACAACAATAAATGTGGCCAGATTTGTCAAGATTCACAGACGGATGACTCATGTAGCTAAAATTCAGAATGCGACCAGCTTACCATCTCCACCTATCCGCAAATAAATTATGCATTTAGGGAATTTTATTGTTCTCTCTATAATATACATCCTGGAGACAAATCATCCTCATCCTCTTCTGCGAATATCTTATCCTTTCTGTGACAGGCTAAGGTTGATTCACTTTCAAAGGCTGTCAGCGCATCTATTGACAAACCCATCACGGAAAAAGAGATCCTATCAGTTATATCCTCCCTACCTCTGGGTAAAAGCCCTGGACCAGATGGGTTTTCAACTCCTTACTACAAGACCTTTGCATCTCATCTCACTTTTCATATGACACTGGCATTAAACTGGTCATAGATGGTACTCCTCTCCCTCCGCAAGCCTTAGAGGCTCACATTCTTGTCCTACCCAAGCCTAACAAAAATGTATCCCTCTGTAGTAGCTATCGTCCCATATCACTTTTGAGCCTCGATGTTAAAATCTTTGCAAAGGTCTTGGCCAATAGAATCCACCCGCATCTTAATCACCTACTTCCTCCCGATGAAAGAGGATTTGTGCCGGGTCGCTAGGCCTACCATAATACTGTCACTGTGCTCTCTTTGACCTATCTGGCATGGAAACATGGCATACCCGCTATTCTCCTAAGTACGGACACCGATAAGGCTTCCACAAGGTGAATTGGCAATACCTTAAATCGGTTCTGGAGAATATGGGATTCAGACAATCCATGGACAGATCTACAATGAGCTTATAGGCTTCGACCTCTGTGAGGATCCAGGTCAATGGTATTTATTCAGATCTCTTCCAAATTGGTAACAGTACTAGACAAGGATGTCCTTGCTTATCCTTCTAATTTAACATTGGAACCACTTCTGTGCATAATCCGAGATGAGCCATCTATTCACATACTCAGGGTGGGGGACTCTACCAAAAAGTGATGGCATTTGCTGATGAAATCTTAATGGTTGTCACTGACCCTGAGAAATCCCTCAGATTCATCCTCCGTATGCTTTACATGTTTTCTTTGGTTTCTGGGGCCCGTGTCAATTTAGCCAAATCGGAGATCTTGAAAATAACAATGGATGCTAGTGATGAGCGAGCATGCTCGGCCGAAGCTCGGTTCGGCTCGAGCATCGCTCTGCTCGGCACATGGCGGTACTCGTACGAGTACCGCATGTGCTCGCCCGCCATGTTCGGGTCTCCTCCCCGCACGTTTTGCGGCTGCTGCGCAGCCAATAAATGTGCGGGGAGGCTCTGACATCAGTGTAATGCCAGCAGCCATGTTGGCTGCTGGCATTACACTGATTGGCTGGCCAGAACCCGTGATCGGGTGCTGTATAGCACCCGACCAGCGAGTTCGGCTCAGTCTTAGCCAGGGAGAGATGAGGATAGGAAGGGAAAGTCAGTGTAGGGAGAATAAAAGTGTTGGAACTCTATCAAGACCCAAAAGTCCTTTTTAGGACTGTTGTGTGTGGGGGCAGCATTTATATTTTGTTTGGGGGGGCACAATTTCATTTTTTTTTTGTGGGGGGGGATATTTAGGTGACATTGTACTAGGTGCACAGGGACAAATAGTGTACAACGCAGCGACAAAAAGGGCCATTTTAATAGTGTGCCTAGCCGCAGATTATTTTCACATTCTGTTTAGTGTGCAAATTTTAAAATTAACGTCACATATTCCGTTCACTGTGCCTAGCCGCAGATTAGCGTCACATTCTGTTTAGTGTGCCTAGCCGCAGATTATTTTCACATTCTGTTTAGTGTGCAAATTTTAAAATTAACGTCACATATTCCGTTCACTGAAAATAGCCGCAGATTAGCGTCACATTCTGTTTAGTGTGCCTAGCCGCAGATAAGCGGCACATATTGTTTAGTGTGCAAATTTTAAAATTAACGTCACATATTCCGTTCACTGTGCCTAGCCGCAGATTAGCGTCACATTCTGTTTAGTGTGCCTAGCCGCAGATTATTTTCACATTCTGTTTAGTGTGCAAATTTTAAAATTAACGTCACATATTCCGTTCACTGTGCCTAGCCGCAGATTAGCGTCACATTCTGTTTAGTGTGCCTAGCCGCAGATTATTTTCACATTCTGTTTAGTGTGCAAATTTTAAAATTAACGTCACATATTCCGTTCACTGAAAATAGGCGCAGATTAGCGTCACATTCTGTTTAGTGTGCCTAGCCACAGATTAGCGGCACATATTGTTTAGTGTGCAAATTTTAAAATTAACGTCACATATTCCGTTCACTGTGCCTAGCCGCAGATTAGCGTCACATTCTGTTTAGTGTGCCTAGCCACAGATTATTTTCACATTCTGTTTAGTGTGCAAATTTTAAAATTAACATCACATATTCCGTTCACTGTGCCTAGCCGCAGATTAGCGTCACATTCTGTTTAGTGTGCCTAGCCGCAGATTAGCGGCACATATTGTTTAGTGTGCAAATTTTAAAATTAACGTCACATATTCCGTTCACTGTGCCTAGCCGCAGATTAGCGTCACATTCTGTTTAGTGTGCCTAGCCGCAGATTATTTTCACATTCTGTTTAGTGTGCAAATTATAAAATTAACGTCACATATTCCGTTCACTGTGCCTAGCCGCAGATTAGCGTCACATTCTGTTTAGTGTGCCTAGCCGCAGATTATTTTCACATTCTGTTTAGTGTGCAAATTTTAAAATTAACATCACATATTCCGTTCACTGTGCCTAGCCGCAGATTAGCGTCACATTCTGTTTAGTGTGCCTAGCCGCAGATTATTTTCACATTCTGTTTAGTGTGCAAATTTTAAAATTAACGTCACATATTCCGTTCACTGAAAATAGGAGCAGATTAGCGTCACATTCTGTTTAGTGTGCCTAGCCACAGATTAGCGGCACATATTGTTTAGTGTGCAAATTTTAAAATTAACGTCACATATTCCGTTCACTGTGCCTAGCCGCAGATTAGCGTCACATTCTGTTTAGTGTGCCTAGCCACAGATTATTTTCACATTCTGTTTAGTGTGCAAATTTTAAAATTAACATCACATATTCCGTTCACTGTGCCTAGCCGCAGATTAGCGTCACATTCTGTTTAGTGTGCCTAGCCGCAGATTAGCGGCACATATTGTTTAGTGTGCAAATTTTAAAATTAACGTCACATATTCCGTTCACTGTGCCTAGCCGCAGATTAGCGTCACATTCTGTTTAGTGTGCCTAGCCGCAGATTATTTTCACATTCTGTTTAGTGTGCAAATTATAAAATTAACGTCACATATTCCGTTCACTGTGCCTAGCCGCAGATTAGCGTCACATTCTGTTTAGTGTGACTAGCCGCAGATTATTTTCACATTCTGTTTAGTGTGCAAATTTTAAAATTAACGTCACATATTCCGTTCACTGAAAATAGCCGCAGATTAGCGTCACATTCTGTTTAGTGTGCCTAGCCGCAGATTAGCGGCATATATTCCGTGTAATATGAAGAAGGCGGGTAAAAAGGGACGGGGAAGTGGACGTGATCCTGATAGTTCAGGGCGCGGGTCAGGACGCGTAGAAACTGTGCCTGGTGCCAGAGCACAAGACAGAAAGACATCCACCATACCTAGCTTCATGTCTCAGTTTACAGGGCGTCGCAGGACATCACTCTCGAGGTCAGACCACTGCGAACAGGTGGTCGGTTGGATTTCAGCTGATACTGCTTCCAGTCGGTTAAGCACCACCCTGTCTTCCACCAAGTCCACTCTCAGTAGCCAAGAGTCTGGTCAACATAATCCTCACCCTGATCATCCTTCCTCCCACCGTAGAGGGTCTGGCCAAAGAAGTGATCCCACACTGGGATATAGTGAGGAGCTCGTCTCATCACCAGTCCTTGATTTGAACCTCTCTCCAAGCACGCTTGAAGAGGGACATGAGATCTTGTGCCCTGATTCACAACCTCTAGAGGGTACCCAATCACAATAAGATTACAGAGGGGAACGGCATTTAAGGTCAAAGGAAGTGGATGATGATGATGATGAGACACAGTTGCCATCAAATCAACCACAATTACTGTCTCAAGACCTTGATGAGGAGGATGATACACAGTTGTCAATGACTGAGTATGTGGTGGGATCAAGAAATGAGGAGGATGATCAGAGTGAGGAAGTGGAGGAGGACTTGGTGGACGATGAGGTCACTGACCCCACCTGGGAAGGTGGAGAGCCGAGCGATGACAGCAGTCCTGAGGGTGAGCCATCTGCAGCACCGCAACAGGCTGAAAGAGGCAGTGGTGTGGCTAAAGAAAGAAGGCGGACCGCACCAAACCGGCCCGCAAATGTTCCACGGAGCACCCCCTTGAGTAAATCTCCCTTGCCAAGGGCTAGGTGTTCCGCGGTATGGCGTTTTTTTAAGGTAAGTGCGGACGACAAAAGAATTGTAGTTTGCAACCTGTGCCACACCAGAATGAGCCGAGGCATGAACACTAGCAACCTCACCACCACCAGCATGATCCGACACATGGCATCCAAGCACCGTAATAAGTGGGAGGAACGCCCGGATCGCCAATCTGTGTCTGCAGGCCACACCACTGCCTCCTCTTCCCCTGTTTTCGGTGCCGGCCAATCGCCTGTCGAAGGCGCAGGCCCGCATACCTCCCGCCCTGCACCTGTACCATCTGAAGCACCATCAGCAACCACATCCACTTCCCTGTCCCAGCGCAGCGTCCAAATGTCGTTACCCCAGGCATTTGAGCGCAAGCGAAAATACCCAGCCACCCACCCACAGGCCATAGCACTAACCTCACACCTTTCCAAATTACTGGCCATCGAAATGCTGCCATTTAGGCTTGTGGACACTGAGTCCTTCCGCAGCCTGATGGCAGCAGCTGTCCCTCGGTACGCAGTCCCCAGCCGCCACTACTTTTCCCGGTGTGCCGTCCCCGCCTTACACCACCATGTGTCCCTTAACATCACCCGTGCCCTGACCAACGCAGTTACTGGGAAGGTCCACTTAACGACTGACACATGGACAAGTGCTTGTGGCCAGGGACGCTACATTTCCCTGACGGCACACTGGGTGAATGTCGTGGAGGCTGGGAGCGACTCGGACCCTGGGATGGCACAGGTGCTACCCACACCGAGGATTGCGGGCCCTACCTCCATCAGGGTTTCCGCCAGCACCTACGTTATTGGCTCCTCCTCCTCCGTTTCCACCTCCGAATTCTCTGCGCGCAGCGCCACTCACCCATCATCCGGTAGCTGGAAGCAGTGTAGCACTGCAGTGGGGAAGCGTCAACAGGCCGTGCTGAAGCTGATCTGCCTTAGGGACAAACAGCACACGGCCTCAGAGCTGTTGCAGGGGATTAGTCACCAGACCGAGCAGTGGCTCTCGCCACTCAACCTGCAACCAGGCATGGTTGTGTGTGATAATGGGCGTAACTTGGTGGCGGCTTTGGAGCTCGGCAAGCTCACACACGTACCATGCCTAGCGCATGTATTTAATTTAGTGGTTCAGCGATTTCTAAAAACCTACCCCAATTTGCATGATCTCTTGACGAAGGTGCGCCGCGTGTGTGCACATTTCCGTAAGTCATCTACAGCTTCAGCCGGCCTGTTGAAGCTGCAGCAGAGCTTACAATTGCCAGCTCACCGGCTGCTGTGTGACGTGAGCACGCGCTGGAACTCCACCTTCCACATGTTGGCCCGGCTTTGTGAGCAGCAGAGGGCAGTAGTGGAGTACCAGCTGTTACACGGTCGTCGCCTCTCCGTTCAACTTCCTGTAATCAGAAGTGAGGAGTGGGAATGGATGTCAGACCTCTGTGAGGTTTTACGCAATTTTGAGGAATCTACACAGATGGTGAGCGGCGATAACGCTATTATCAGTGTAACCATCCCACTTCTGTGTCTACTGAAACGCTCGCTGCTCACAATTAAAACCGAGGCTTTGCATGTGGAAGAGGTGGAAATGCGGGAGGAAGAGCTTACACAAGGTGATAGCCAGAGCACCCTCACTTCGTCTTCTCAGTGACAATTGGAGGAGGCGGAGGAGGAGGAGGAGGAGGAAGACACGGTTGCCTCCGCTACAGAGGGTAGCCATGGATCTTTAGTTCCATCTCTTCAGCGTGGGTGGGCAGAAGAGGAGGAAGAGGATGAGGAGATTGAGAGTCATCCTCCTGGTGAGGACAGCGAAATCTTGCCTGTTGGTACTCTGGCACACATGGCTGACTTTATGTGAGGCTGCCTTTCCCGTGACCCACGCGTTATACGCATTTTAGACAACACGGATTACTGGGTGTTCACCCTTCTGGACCCCCGCTACAAAGAGAATTTCTCATCTCTCATTCCTCCGGTGGAGAGGACAAGCAAAATGGTGCAATACCAGAAGGTCCTTGTCAAAAAATTGCTCCAAAATTTTCCATCTGACAACGCTGGCGGCAGAGTACGTGCTACCTTGGCCAACCGAGAAGGGGAGAAAAGGGGAGCACACAGCAGTTCCGACAAAGGCAGGGCAACACTCTCCAAGGCGTGGGACACCTTCATGACACCCCGCCAGCACCCTCACCCTGATGCGCAGCCTAGTGTCACAAGGAGGGAAAAGTTTTGGAAGATGGTGAAGGAGTACGTAGCAGACCGTGTCAGCGTCCTCAATGATCCCTCTGTGCCTTACAACTACTGGGTGTCCAAGCTGGACACGTGGTATGAACTGGCACTCTACGCCTTGGAGGTGCTGGCCTGCCCTGCCGCCAGCGTTCTGTCTGAGCGGGTATTTAGTGCTGCTGGTGGCATCATAACAGATAAGCGTATCCGCCTTTCCACCGAAAATGCTGATAGGTTGACACTTATAAAAATGAACAAGGCCTGGATTTCCCCTGACTTCTCCACTCCACTGGAGGAAAGCCCCGGGTGAACATAAAGTCACTTTAGATATGTTATTTACAATGATGGGAATACTCTGTATTCCCATTCACCCCTTCCACCCAAAAAACGGGTATATGGTTGACTCTTAATATTCTCATCCTCCTCCTCCTCTTCCATATGCCCAGTGATATAATTTTTATATAGGGCCAGCTCACCAGTGGGCCCTGTGATATAATTTTTATATAGGGCCAGCTCACCAGCGGGCCCTGTTTGACAATTTTTGTATAGGTCAGCTCACCAGCGGGCCTTCTCATATAATGTTTTATTGGGTCAGCTCTCTAGCGGGCCCTCTCATATAATGTTTTATAGCGTCAGCTCACTAGCGGGCCTTCGCATATAATGTTTAGGATGGTCAGCTCCGCAGCAGACCCTCACCCATAATGTTTTAGATGGTCGGCTCAGCAGCAGACCCTCATTCCTAATGTTTTAGATGGTCAGCTTAGCGGCATGCCCTCGCCCCTAATGTTTTAGAGGGTCACCAGCAGGCCATTAATCCTAATTTTTCAAGGCTGTGTATGATGCCCTCCTTTATGTGTAATAAAGAGTGTATTGGAGTGACATTTCAGTCTAATTTTTGGCAGCCCTTTCACTTAGTGCATAGGCTTTATGAGTGTTGGACCACTACCTGAACTATTGTACCACAATGTGAATGAGGCCCTCCATTTTGTGATATACAGGTTGTATCGGAGTGCCTCAGGTCCTCCCATTGAATTAAATAGGGCTGGGGTGTTCGACAGAGCAGAAGGTAGTTCTTGGCTTCATCCACTAAGTCACTTCGTCACTTTTACTCAGTGGATCAGACCCCACTGTTCCGACTATAAATTTTGGACTTAACAAGGGCAAACGGACATGTTGTAAAACCTGTGGTAGCTGCGGCCTCCGTTCCTGAATGCTGTACCTTACCCGGGCCATAACCACGTTGAACACCTGCTTTACGCTGCGCACGTTTCCCTCTTAATCATGGCCACAGTTCCGAAAAATCGATGAAATTTTTTGCAGAATTTGCAGATGATATACAAGTAAATATACAGCAAATACTGTTTGGTAACAATTTTTCGCCTAAAGTCGTTTTTATCTTCCTTTTTGTGTGTTTTACGGTCAGTCTGTAAAAATGGCGTACTACGGGCGAAACATCGTTCCCAGCAGCGACGTTGGAGTCCAAGATGCATCCAGACATCCTCCCTATGCTGTCCCTGAACCATTTCTGTGGTGTTTCCATCATTTTCTGACCTTTTCCTATGAACCAGGCACCCTCCCCTCATCAGAGCAGGGGGTGGCTGGTGTAATGCTCGAGTCCTCCCATTGACTTCAATGGGCTCGGGTGCTCGGCCGAGCACTCGAGCCTCCGGGGGCGCTCGGCCAGAGCACCCGAACACCCGAGCATCGGGGTGCTCGATCATCACTAATGGATGCTAGACAGGCCAGGGTACTCAGGGGGAAATTCCCCTTCAAGTGGGCCAAATCCTCGCCTAATATTACTGCATTACCACCATGAACTTAGGCCCTATTTTCGAGTCCCTTTGGGGTGATTTTCAAAGATGGCATCCTCTGACACTGTCCTGGTTTGGGAGAATCAATGTTGTCAAGATGCTGGTTTTTCCCAAAGTATTGTATCTCCTGAACTCTCGACCAATTCACTTTCCCTCCTCCTTGCTGGGGAAGCTTCAATCAGACATTAATTCTTTCATTTGGGCTAGAAAGAAACCTAGGTTGCGGATATCTGTGCTGATGAGACCTCCTCGATATGGGGGTCTTGGTGTGCGGAACTATCACAGTTCCCGTGATCTATCTGTCACTCCTTGTTGTGGTGTGCTCCCATTGGCTGAGCTTTGTTTGGCCTACCCAGTATGGCCTTCATATACTGGGCCTCTGGCACCTGTCAGGTGCCCTTTTGTGGTGTTCCTGTACCAGTGTTACTGTGTTGCTGTGTTCCTGCATTCCTGTGTACCGACTTGGCCTGTCTGACTATTCTCATTGGTTCCTGCTCCATGATTCGACCCAGCCTGGCTGACGTTCCTGCTCCGTGATCTGACCCGGCTTGTCTGTCGTTCCTGCTCTGTGATTTGACCCGGCCTGACTGACATTCCTGCTCCGTGACCTGACTCGGCTATCCTGACGACCCTGCATGTGTTCCAGCTGTTATCCTATCCAGTGTCGCTTGGGCGACATTCTGACTTCCGCTGTGCTGATATAGAGCAGTCCGCGTTGTTGCCCCCGATTCACTGGGCCTTTCCGTTAACTCTTGCAGAGCACTGTTGCCTCTGTTATACTGAGCCTCCGTTAACACTTGCAGAGCACTGTTGTCTCAGTAAAATTGAGCCTTCCATTAACACTTGCAGAGCACAGTTGCCTCCGTTACACTGAGCCTCCGTTAACACTTGCAGAGCACTGTTGCCTCAGTACCCTGAGCCTTCCGCTTACACTTGCAGAGCATTGTAGTCTCCGTTACAGAGAGCCTTCCGTTAACACTTGCAGAGCATTGTGGCCTCCGTTAACACTGCACTTCCTTTACCCTCGCTGTTCACAGTGAACTCGTTACCGCACCGTCTGGTGCTATTGGGAGATTCCATCAGCTCTTGCAGTGTACTTGGTCTCCGTTACCGCACCGGTTAGGTGCTGTTGGCTCTAACACCTCAGCTCTTGCAGTGTACTTAGTCTCCGTTTACTGCACCGGTCGGGTGCTCACGGCTCAACGTGTGCTAGCTCTTGCAGAGTATTGTGGCCTCAGTTCCCTGCTCAGCACAAGTAGTAGTCTCAGTTTTGCATAATTGACTGGTGCTCTTACATCTTGCACCACAGTCTTGCTCCTTTACCATCTTATGGGCGTTGTCAAACACACCACAACAGAGACTGATTGCTTTCCATGAACTTTAACCCATGTTGTACCTGTAATGCTTGTTTATGCCTGTCCTGTGACAGTATATATTAATTTCCCTGTATACTGGGCCTGAGAGGGCATCTGTACATTATTGTCAATTTGCAGTCATACTATATTGCCTGTAGGAAGCAGTCTTTAGTGTCTTTTAATAAAACTGTGTTTTAGTCTACCTACTGGTCTGAGAGCCTTACAGAACCGTTACAGGAACTTCCAGGACTACTATCGAGCGTCAGCTATTTCTAAATTCCTAGATTTAACCAAGTCTGGCAACTTTCACTGGACGTTGTCTCTATTTGACGACAATGATCAGATAGACATGCTCCAACTGGGATCACCCTGTACTCAGTCATCTTCTTTACATTTGGCATGATTGGAATAAGGAGTTTCATCTTTCCATGTTCCCTTCTCCACTTAAGACTTTGGTGGGTGGTCCTGATTCCCCTAGGGGTCTTCCACCATCAACCTTCGTGGACTGGAAAGATAAGAACATAAAACCACAATTCTGGACATGAACATGGACACTTTGGAAGCACTGAGGACTATCTCTGCACCCTTCTCCAGAGAGCAACTCCTGGATAGAATAGGACCTCTCAATCTGTCTTGGTGGGCATATCTTCAAGATCAAAACTGGTTCTCTAGGCTTTCCTGACTCGATGAGACCGGGAGAGCCCTCGCTACCTTTGAAACAGTAATTTATTCCCCACCAGAGTCCCTGCTCCCCCTATCATTCTCGTACAATCTCTTGAGACCCATATTGCGTTTTAATAAACCCTACTTTCTGGCACTTAGGGAAAGGGATCTCCTTGTTACTCTTGATTTCCACATATGGACCTGTGCTTTTGTCAACAATTACAAATATGCTAGATCAACTAGATTACATGAAATGAATTTCAAGATCAGATGGTACCTCTCTCCCCTTAAGTTGGCAAACACTTACCCCTCGATATCCCCCTTATGCTGGAGATGCTGCACTGACACAGACTCTATGCTTCATCTATGGTGGATATGCCATTTAGTCTCTCCCTTCTGGGAGGGCGTTAGAATGCAACTGAACTCCGCTTTAGGCCCTGCTCTGTCGTTAGACTCATTTTTTATTCTCTTTTCTATTTTGCAAAGTCCACCAGGCTCCTGACATACTCAGACACAAAAAACATTACTCCTATTACTCAATGAGGCCAAATCAGTTATACCATCCTAATGGAAGCAGAGTATACCACACATGTTTCTACATGGCTGAATCGATTAGACGCAATGTTGTCCCTGTAAAAATGCCATTCACAAGTTGCTAACTCTCTCCCTATGTTTCACAAATTATGGAACGTTTGTCTTTTCGGATCACTTCTACCATACCACTTTCACCCTCCTGACTCTTTAATGCAGTCCTGTATATCACAATATGGTTTCAGCCTATTTTGGGGATGATTTCATGGGTTGGCGACTGTTTCTCCCTTGGCGTTGGGAGTTGTCAGCTGCGCTTATGCTGCTCATGGCTCTTGGGTGGCTTCCTTGCCCTTTGGAAGTCTGGAGCGTCTTCTTTCCCCCTCTTTGTCTTCTTCATTCTTTCCCCTCCTATACCCTTTTTGGTTTTCTACCATTATCCATCGTTTCTCCACTCTCATTTGCTTCTACTCTCTCATCTCTGCTTATTAACTCCACAGCTTAGATTCAATCCTGCACACCAGGGCAATACAAATTCACACACATACACTCACAGACCTTTGCATACATGCATTTCACTACAGCTCTACAATTCACGGTGCTTACAGATATTCAGATAGTATTTCCCCATAATAATCTGGTATATTGTTTTTGTGTCCTTATGTTCTCATTTAACGTAACACTTTTGCCCATTATCAACTGATAGGTCCTCGGCAAGAGCTATGTCGATACGCACTGTTTCTACACCGTCATACTGCTAATCCTTTGGATTTCACTGTGTCTGTTATTGCTCCTTTAACCCTTTGAGTGCATAGTGTACTCCACTGGCACTCAAAGGGTTATATCAGGTTTTATGTGTGCAATGGAATATAGTATTCTTTCTGTCTGATGTCATAGGTTTACATATGTTTGCCTTTGCTTGTTTGAATTGTATTAATTCTTCAGTATATATGTAAACCCGAAATTTTCAATAAACTTTGAATTAAACATTTTGAATTAAAAAAAAAAAAAAAAAAAAAGTTGTCTTTTTCGCCCATTGGCCAAACTTCACTGCCAATTTTTTAGCGGCTAGAAAGTTTCCATCCATTGGTTTTTGCCTTTTTGCTATAAAAATTTGACGTATTTGCAGAAGTGAAACATAATAGAAGCAGCTGCAGAGCAAAGTAGATGTGCTGTGCTGTTCTGCTGTGAATTGTTTGTAAAATTGAAGCTCATAGTGACTGCTATCATAATGAGCAGGCATAAAACCAATAGAAGGAGGAAATGGAAGGACCCTTGTGTGTCCTCTGAGTCTGAGGAGGAGGAGCAAGTGAGCACAACTGAACCAATGCTGTCCAGTCCCCCTAACTCAACCCTAGGGATCTTGGGGAAATTATTGGCAAGAGAGGAAGGGAAGGGTAATACAAGTATGAGCAGGACAGGTCAGCTGCCTGTGCCTGCTGCAAGATGTGCTGCCCCTGCTGCTACCATTGCTGTACCTGCTGCCAGACATGCTGCCCCTGCTGCCACTAGTGCTGTACCTGCTACCAGACCTGCTGTCCCTGCTGCCACTAGTGCTGTACTTGCTGCGAGATGTTCTGTCCCTGCTGTCACTAGTGCCATACCTGCTGCCAGACATGCTGCCCCTGCTGCTACTACTGCTGTACTTGATGTAGACATTCTGCCCATGCTACTGATACTTACAGTACATCGTTGTACCTGCTGTCAGACATGCTGCCCCTACTGCTACCAGTGCTCAACTTGCTGCTAGTGTGTCTTGTAATACTCAGGAGGGGGAAGGAGAAGATGATGCCAAGTGTGACATCAAGGGACCCTAAGTCACACTTGCCGTCACCAAGCAGTCCCGCTAATGCTAGTACTACTACTAAAAAGGTCCAGCAGCTTGTTAGTATTAGGAGTGAAGGAGGGGGTAATCAACAATATCCATGTATTACTAGTGACTATGAGGAGGAAGACTCTGTGGCTGAACTTAATGTGATTGGTGTTAGTAGTAGTAGTAGTAGTAGTAGTAGTAATGGTGAAGCAGCAAGAGTGGTAGGGAAAACATTTGAGAGCATCCAGACTAGCAGTCAAGGGAGCCCACACCATTCCCCTGATCCTGGGATAAGTCCTCCCCTTCCCTTCACTAAAGTGTCCAAGTGGAACATGATCCTGAAGACTAAGAGGCCAGAATTGTTGTTGGCTGCCTGTGCCTGCTGCTACTGCTGCCAGTCTACCTTCTTCAAAAACAAATGCCAAGTGTGATATTTGGAGGACCCTCTATCACATTGCTCATCATCATCACCTCCTCCAAACAGCAGTGAGATGTCTGTAATAGAGCAGCAGCACGTAGGGATTAGTGGTGTGGGTGATGATGATGGTGGAGAAGCTGGGGTAGAAGAGACATTGATGGCCCTTTTAGTAGAAACTGGAAAGGAATTGGAGACAGGGATGAGGATGGGCATCACCACTACCACACCACCACCGCCACTAGCAAAGAGCTTTTGGGATTTGTAGAATTTGGAACTGCTTTAATTCCTTCTGCTGCTGAGTTATAAGGGCAGCAGGATGCTGAGGAGCAAGCTAATATGCCACAGAACACCGTGGGAATGGGGTCAACAAGTGATGTGGAACTAGGGCAGGCTCCATTTGCCAGTAGTAGCAATACTCCTGGTCCTAGTTGCAGTGCTAAATCTGAGGCAGTAGCAGCAACAGCAGCAAAATCATCCGCTGCCAGCACAGACAGTGAAGGTGAATGTGGAGGAGAAGAAGAAAGAGGCCATTCTTTTCCACCTGTTCTCTATCCCTATCCCCTGCAGTCATGGGTGTGGGACTATTTTTCTCTTGGGTAAGGCATAGTGCAGTCATTGCCAATGGCAATGTGCACAATTTGTTACAAGTTGGTGAGAAGGGGAAAGGAGGGAATGTGCCTTGGCATAAGTGCCCTAATATCACACATGAAAAATAGACACCATGATATTTATGTCAAACATGTTGAAGACAAACACCCACCACAGAAATCAAGCACTGTTGTTGCTGTACCCCATGACTCTCCAGAAAGGCAACAAGAGGCAAGGCAGGGATCAAAGAGAAGGAAGAATAGAGAAAACCAGATGGAGACAGGAAGTTCCATGACAAGTGAAAAACAACTAGCTCGCCATCACCATCACCTTCTTCTTCTAGGGTAACTACATCTTCTGCCAATGTATAGTGACAGCAGCAGTATTTGGTTTCTTGTGTCATGGTGTTTGGATACAGTTGTGTCCCCAGGTGCTATTTAACACACTCACACTGTGCACATGGCAGTTGCTGAAGAGAGGCAAAGTTCCTGCTCTGAAAGAAAAAATGTATATTCTAATAACAACACACCCATGATTGTGGAGGAGGGGCAGGTGGTGAAGACTTATTGGCTAACTTCTTCTTTTCGCCACATAGACTAGGGGCTACTTATTGTGCTGCTACTGAATCAGACGCATCATTGGAGATAGTTGTGGCAAGTTGACCCTTCATCATCCATCAATCATGTTACTGCTGTTGTTGATCCCATTTCCTTTCAGCTGCCTAATCATTCTGTTGCTTAAACAACTCAGTTGCAGCAGCGAGAACAGTAGTCGCAATTTTGAAAATTCCGCCACAGGCCAACAGGATATCACCTGCTGGCTCTAGGCCAGTAGGGATTTTTTTCTCAGGGCTTGTGCATACAAAAAAAACATAGTCCTACAATAAAAATAAATAATTTTTTTTGAGGGGGTTGTTTCTAACAAGCTTAAGCCCTACAAATCAATGTTTCCTCATGGCTTGGGCCTCTACCAAATCATCCTCTACAAAAATACTCTATCAGCTGAAATATCAGTCCACCCCAGTGGCAGCTTATGTCAAGTTCCTGTCAGGTTCCTGTCTCTATCACTTTACATACACTTTTATTGATTTATTTTTTTATTAACTGTCCCCTAATACCAGTCAAGAACCCCCCCAAAACAAATTGCCTGTTCAACTGATCAATTTCCCAGACTCCACCCACTAACACAGGCACCCTCCCCAGACCCCTTTTTTACCATGTCTTATGGGGTATTTTATTTGTATTTAGGATTTTTTTTTTATTAACTGCCAACCAATCCCAGTAAACCCCCCCAAAAACAAATTCCTTTTCAACTGATTCTTTCCTCACACCCCACCAACACAGGCACCCTCATGCCCCTTTTATACTATGGCTTTTCGAAATAAAAAATATTTGCTATGTGTTGTGTAGAAATGCAATGTTTCCATTGATTTAAAAGGAATGAGCTAGATGAAAAAAAGAGGAAAATCAGCACTTTTCGTGGGAAATTATTCGCCAAGCAGGAAGTGCCATTATTCGCCAATTTCAGTTTTAGGCAAAATATTTCACCCATCCCTACTCCTGGCAAACAAAACACTGTGTGTGGCCTCCACTGACACGTACTGCAGTGGAAACCCCTAGTTGCCTATCAGCAAGCATGTCTGAGTGGGTTTTCAGTGCAGTGGATTATATTGTAAATGACAGCAGGACACAGCTATCAAGCAGCAGTGTTGGGAGGCTAACATTTCGAAAAATGAACAAACATCAAATACCATCTAAGTATTAGGTAAAAGCAGTGGACAAACCACATGACAGGGAAACCCACTGCACATTTACTATTAACAGCATCACAGAGATAATGAGGAGGGCTTTGAAAGGTTGGTACCATCTACCACTTTTGGAAGCACTGCTATGACCAATGATTAATGTGTGTTAATAATATTAGAATAATGCAAGCTTACATTAGACTCAAAGATGAGAATGATAATAATGGGTGTAGGAATTATGATGATATATATAAATACTTCAATTACACCACACCATTCCACCACCACCATTCACATCTAACTCATTCAGAGTAAGTTATAACCGTATTTTTTGTTGTTTATTGTCTCTTCAAAAATAGTGGCTAGCAAGCATAACAGCAGGCTTACAGAGATAAAAGCCAGAAAAATATTTGTGTGTGCAGGACTCAGGCTAGTCAAACAAAAGACCTGGGAATTTTTCTTTTGCTTACCAAAAACATGCCCGGGGAAAAAAAAGCGTGCAGGCCTCAGTCTTGCCAAAAATAAGCCCGGAGAAAATAATGTTTGCAGACTTAAGCTTTCCAAACACAAGCCCTGATGAAAATGGTTTTGTAGAAATTAGGCTTGTCAAACACAAGGCCTGAAAAAATTGGTATGCATGACATAGGTTTGCAATTGTCATAAACAAGCCTTGAGAACAAATAAGCCGCAAGACAAAAAAAATAGTATGCCCTATTGACCTAGTGCCAGCAGTGCATGGTGATGTGTTTGTTGATGGTAAATGCCACTGGTGACCTTTTTGCTGACTGCTGTAATGTCTGTTTTTGAGTCATCTAAGCAGCAGGAGGATTATACCACTCCATGGGTCTGGTATCATCAACAGTGATATGAGGTGAGCAATGGTGCGATGATGGTTCTGCTGGCCACCAGCTTGAGTGCTGCTGCACCACAACAAGTTAACCACTTCAGCTGCATTTGGTTAGAGGAAGTGGACCAATTATGTTTTGCCTCCTGCCCCTCCTCCAAAATCATGGGTGTGTTAGAATATAATTTTTCCCTGGAGAGCAGGAAGGAATTATTCCTTTCATCAGCAACTGAAATGTGCACAGTGTGTATGTAAGGAAACATTGTGAAAAAGGGGAAGGTCACATCTGCTCTCATATAAAACTGGCACAACTGTAACCAAACACCTTGGCTTTGGTTAGCAATGTAAAACCATCCCCCAAGACATCAACTACTGCTGCCTCTATAGACTTTATCCTCTCTGCTAAGGACACCTGATAAGAAGAAGACTTAATAAAAATAATGAATCCTCCTTGTCACCAGGGTATTTAATGGGAAGCAATGTCTGCAGATGCTCCTTTACACCCTGCATTCGATTACTTTCTACCAAATTGCTATGTGTAGTCAGTGCACCACACAATATACCATGGGTGGTCACAAACTGCAAGATCCTTGCATCTATAGAATCACTATCAGCTGGTGGGGAGGTGATGTTGGCAAAGGTGGGACACTAGAAGAGGAGGTAGAGGACTGTGAGGATGCCATGGAGAAGACTGACACTAGCACAAGAGTCTGATGCAGGTTTTTCTCTTGCCATCAACTTTCCAAGATCAGCCTGGGTTTCTCTAGTCTTCCTCTTGGATTTTCACCTATGGTCTCTGTGGGGAGGGACAGGGGGAACAGTGACAGTGGCTTTCAATTTCTTTTTTGGGGCTTTGATTTTCACATGCTTAATATTAATGTTGTAGTGTCAGTGTTGCATGTGCTTTATGATGGTGGTTGTGCTGTGGTGTGTCCCCTCCTTTCCCCTTTTCACAACCTTGTCACAAATAGTTGCTGATGACTGCATGTGCTTGTTCCAACAGAAAAATATTCCCACACTTTTCATTGAGGGGATAGGTGGGGAAGAATTACCTTCTTCTTCTCCAGAATCCTCTTCACTGGCTGAGCAGGTGATGCTGCTTTGTCCTCAGCATCAGCATTAGAACTAGGACCAGGATTATTGGTGGTAACAAGTGGAGGAGAGGGATTGCCATTATTTATTGCAAACAAAGCAGCAACTATAGCTACAGTCAGTTGAACTACCATCTAACTCGCATGTCTCTGCATTGCTCCTAATCCTTTCACCCCCCTACTCCCACCCCTTGTGTGTTTGCTTGACATTACTCAACTACTGTGTGTGTGTTTTTACTGTAAAGTACTCAATAGAACTGATTGTGTGTAATGTCTTGCCTTGGATCTGTACAAAATCAGTCTGCCTCAGTCAAATCACATCATGGTCCTTGTCTCTTTCGCCTATCATTTATCATTTATTTAATTTTATTTACTTTAATTACTGTCCCCCTATCACGATCACTATCAAAAAACGACAGTCGCCACTGGCCATTGTCAAATGTCCTTCTGAGTGAATAATTGTACAATTTGCAACTGCTTTTCTTGCTGCTGCTCCTTCTGAGTTGTTTAAACAACAAGATGATTAGGCAGCTGAAAGGGAATGGGATTAACAATAGCAGTAACATTGGGGATGGTTGATGAAGGTTCTACTTGCCACGACTAGCTCCAGTGATGTGCCTGAGGAAGCAGCACCAAAAGTAGCCCCCACCACTTCTGGTATATGTGTTGGTGCTGCTGGCAAGTGGAACCTGTCCTAGTAATCCAGATTAACTTCTTGACTTCATTTTCACTATGTCCACCGTGGTCTGTGGCACACTAGCTTGCTCCTCAGCATCCTGCTACCCTAGCAACTCAGCAGCAGTAGGAATTATAGCAGTTGCAAATTCAGCAAATTCCAAAAGCTTACTGATGGTTGTAGGAGGTGATGAGCAATGTGACAGAGGGTCCCCTAATATCACACTTCCCATTTCTTGGTGAAGTGAAGAAGGCAGACTGACAGCAATAGAAGCAGGCACAGGCAGCCAATCTGTGCTCCTGATGGTGGTGGTGGTATTATTGAGGTGGTGACAGTTCTGCCTTTTCCTGGATCATGTTCCACATGGACAATGCCGTGGGGAAAGGGATTTCCAGAGTCAGGGGAATGGTGTGGGCTCCCTTGACTGCTAGTCTGGATGCTCTCAATTGTTTCTCCTAACACTCTCCTAACAGTAGTCCCACTACCTGCTTTACCATCACTGTCACTACTACTAAAGGAACCACATCAATTTCAGCCCCTGAGTCTTCCTCCTCACAGTCATTGATAGGAGGATATTGATTACCCCTCCTTCACTCCTAATGCTAACAAGCTGCTGGATCTTAGTAGTAGTAGTACTAGCACTGGCGGTACTGCTTGAGGATGGCAAGTGTGACTTAGGGTCCCCTGCTGTCACACTTGGTATCATCTTCTCCTTCCCCCACTCCTGAGTATTACAAGACACACTAGTAGCAGCTTCAGCACTGGTGGCAACAGGTTCAGCACTGGCAGCAGGCACATCACTGGTGGCAGCAAGGGTAGTGCTGGCAGCAGGTACAGCACTGGTGGTGGCAAGGGCAGTACTGGTAGCAGGCACAGCACTGGTGGTGGCACTGGCAGCTGGGGCAGCACATCTGACAGCAGGCACAGCACGTCTGGCAGCAGGCTCAGCATGTCTTGCAGCAAGCACAGGCAGCTGACCTGTCCTGCTCTTACTACTACTACCCTTCTGTTCCTCCTTTGACAGTAATTTCCACAAAAGCCCTAGGGGTGATTTAGGGGGACTGGCCAGCATTGCTTCTGTAGTACTCACTTCCTCCTCGGACTCCGACTCAGTGGACACATAATGGTCCTTCCAGTTCCTCCTTTTATTTTTTTAAACCTGCTCATAGAGATAGCAGTCGCTATGAGCCTCCCCTGCCTCAATGTTGCCTCAAAATCACAGCAGAACAGCACAGCACATCTCCCTCATTGCTTCTACTGTGTTTGACTTCCACAAATATGTCACATTTTTATAGATAAAAGGTGAAAACCACATAAATCAATGGGCAGAAACGTTCTAACCATTGAAAAAACATTTTGGCCAATAGGTGAAAAATGCAAAAATTTTAATTGCAGGTTTTATCTTGGAATTTCCCATGGGAACACTGCAAGAGATTTAACCAACCCCTACTCCTGAGTCCTTAATTGCACAATTTGCAACTGCTTTTCTTGCTGCTGCTGCTGAGTTGTTTAAGCAACAGGATGATTAGACAGCTGAAAGGGAATAGGATCAACAACAGCAGTAACATGGGAGATGGATGTTGAAGTTTCCACTTGCCATGACCACATTCAGTGATGCTCCTGAGTCAGTAGCAGCACAATAAGTAGCTCCCATTATATGTGGAGAAAAGAAGATGTTGGTCAATAATGCTTCTCCACCTGCCCCTCCTCCAAAATCTTGGGTGTGTTGTTATTAGAATAGAAATTTTTCCCTTGAGAGCAGGAGCTGTGCCTCTCATCAGCAACTGCAATGCTCACAGTGTGTGTGTGTGTGTGTGTGTGTGTATGTGGTAAATAACATCTGGGGGCACAACTGTAACCAAACACCATGACACCAGAAACAAAGTACTGCCGCTGTCACTATACCCCTTGTCCAGACCCTGCTAAGGACACACGACAACTTGCTGACAGTTTAATTGTAATGATGAACCCTCACTGCCAGCATCTTAGCATATTCTGCAGGATGGACTCACCTCATATGCTGCTTGATGCCCTGCTTGTGATTCTCCTCCACCACACTGCCATGTGTGTTCAGTGCACCACACAGTGTGCAATGGGTGGAAATGCACTACCAAATCCTAACATCAACAGAGTGGCTATTATTTGGCAGGGGGAGATAACGATGATCAAGGTATATTGGCAGAAGATGTAGTTACCTTAGAGGAAGAAGATGATGGCGAGCTAGTTGTTTCACTCGTCATGGAACTTCCAGCCTCCCCTTCTCACTGACTTGTCACAAATTGTGCACAGTGCCATTGGTGATGACAGCACTGTGCCTGCCCCAAGATATAAAATAGTCCCACACCCATGGCTTCAGGGGATAAGGATAGGGAACAAGTGGAGAGGAACTGCCTCTTTCTTTTTGTTCTCCACATTCCCCTTCGCTGTCTGGGGCAGAGGATGATGTTTCTGCTGTTCCTGCTACTGCCTCTGAATCAGCAATACAACTAGGACCAGGAGTATTGATGCTGCTGGCAAGTGAAACCTTTCCTAGTCCCAGATCACTTGTTTTCCCCATTTCCCACTGTGTGCATGTTGGTCTGTGGTATGCTAGCTTGCTCCTCAGAATCCTGCTGTGCTTGTAACTCAGCAGCATTGTTTTGTGGGAACACAGCAGGACCTTTCACCCACCCCTATTAATTAGAGGAATTAGGAATTAGAGCAGTTGCAAATTCCGCAAATTCCAAAAGCTCACTGCTGGTTGGAGGAGGTGACAAGCAATGTGACAGTGGGTCCCCTAATGTCACACTTGCCATTTCTTGGTGACATGAATAAGGCAGAGTTGCAGTAGGCACAGACAGCTGATCTGTGCTCCTGGTGGTGGTGGTGGTATTATTGTGGTGGTGACAATTCTGCTTTCTTCAGGATCATGTTCCACATGGACAATGCCATGGGGAAGGGGACTTCCAGGGTCAGGGGAATGGTGTGGGCTCCCTTGACCGCTAGTCTGCATGCTCTAAATTGTTTCTCCTAACACTAGTTCCACCTGCTGCTTCACCATCACTGTTACTACTACTGCTAATACCAACAACATCAATTTCAGCCCCTGAGTCTTCCTCCTCACAGTCACTAGTAATATGATAATTACCCGCTTGTCACGGTTTGTTAAGACTCTCAGACGCAGAGTTAGGTAAAAACACAACTTTATTGAAAAGTTAAGGCAACCCCGTAGGGTATCATGCACATACACACGTGTCTTTATTAGACAGGAATTCAATACTAACAATAGCAATATAGGCTCTACCGGCCCTGCCAATATACCGGGCAAGGCAGCCAGGGAATGGTAACTCGTGAGGTGAGGCTCTACTGGCCTTGCCAAAATACCGGGCAAGGTAGCCAATAGACAGGAGGCAAATACAGGCTCTACCGGCCTTGCCAATATACCGGGCAAGGCAGCCAATAGACAGGAGGCAAATACAGGCTCTACCGGCCTTGCCAATACCGGGTAAGGCAACCCAAGGAATAGGACAGGTTCTACCGGCCTTACCATATACCGGGCAAGGCAGCCAATAGACAGGAGATATGGCGACCACTAGCCTCAGTGACTGGAAGGTGGATGAACAGTCACAATGATGACAAAGAGGCTAGGTCAGTAAGTGGGCTGCCAGCAAATGACAGGCAAAAGCCTCGGACCAGAGTAAGGGAAGGCAGCAAGCCCAGCAATAGAGACAACGGATGGATGTGGAGCTAACCAGTACCCTCACATATGGAACGCCATAATTCTGTAGTAACAACCAGGTGTAATGGAGCGAACCGGTACCCAGAACGAGGAACGCTAGACAATCATACAATATAGCCGGGAGGCTTATGGAGTGAACCAGTACCCAGTACGTGGAATGCTGACAATTTTGCAATACAGCCGGGTAGCTAGAGGAGCGAACCAGTACCCTGTACGTGGAGCGCTAGCAATCCTGCAATACAGCCGGGTGGCTAGAGGAGCGAACCAGTACGCAGTACGTGGAACGTTAATGGATAGAAAGAGACAGCCGGGCGGCTGTCAAGCAACCAGTACCCGCGTACAGAATAACCGGCAAGATGCAAATGTCACCAAGGCGACTCAGGAACGTCAGATGACTGTAGCGAACTGGACAGGAACCAGCAGATGGAAGCAGGAACCAGCATGCAGATGATTAACCGGAATCAGGAACAGCGGCGGCGACTGGCAGCAGGAAGCGATGGCTCAACCGGATCAGACGGAAGCAGGAACTACTAGACTGGTAACACTGGAACAGGACGAATACAGGTCGCAGCAACACAGCAGAGGCCCAAGATGCTCAGGAACAATGTGAAGACTCAAGCAGCATAGAGACAACACGAAAGGGCAACCAAAGGGTGCCCAGGCTAGGTTTAAATAGGCAATACAGGGCGGGCTGAAGACAGCCAGCCAATGGAGAGCCCCCTACTGGTGATAGACACAAAAGGAGAGCAATCACAGGCACCGTGATACCGCTCCTTCACACCTAATGCTAACAAGCTGCTGGACCTTCTTAGTAATAATACTAGTACTGGTTGAACTGCTTGGGGATGGCAAGTGTGACTTAGGGCCCCATGCATGGCATCATCTTCTCCTTCCTTCACTCCTGAGTATTATAAGACCCACTGGCAGCAGGCACAGCACTGGTGGCAGCAGGCAGAGCATGGGTGGCATCAAGGGCAGAATGTCTGACAGCAGAAAAAGCACTGGTGGCAGTAGGGACAGCATGTCTGATAGCAGGCACAACACTGGTGGCAGCAAGGACAGTTCTGGCAGCAGGCACAGCACTGGTGGCACTGGCAGCAGGGGCAGCACATCTGACAGCAGGCACAGCACATGTTACAGCAGGTGCAGCACATCTGGGAGCAGGCGTAGCACATCTTGCAGCAGATGCAGCACATCTGGCAGCAGGAACAGGCAGCTGACCAGTCCTGCTTTCACTACTATCATTTTCTTACTCCCTTGAAATTAATTTCCCCAAGAGCCCTAGGGATGATTTGGAGGGACTGGCTAGCATTGCTTCTGTAGTGCTCACTTCCTCCTCAAACTCAGACTCAGTGGACACATAATGTTCCTTCCAGTTCCTCCTTTTAGTATTTTAAACTTTCTCATAGTGATAGCAGTTACTATGAGCCTCTCCTGCCTCAATGTTGCTAAAAGATCACAGCAGAACACCACAGCATGTCTACCTTGCTCTGTAGCTGCTTCTATTGTGTCTCACTTCCTGGAATACATCACGTTTTTATAGCGAAAAGGTGAAAAACACATAAATCAATGGGAGGAAACTTTCTAGTCACTGGAAAAATGGCGAAGAATTTTGGCCAGTGGATGAAAAATGCAAAGATTTTAATTGCTATTTTTAAAGCTGATTTTCCCGAGAAAAAGCAGACAACAACATGGTTTTCACAGTTTTTTTCACGGGAACATGGCGCGACCTTTCTCCCACCCTTATTCTTAATGACTTTGGCTGTATGTTTGGGGTCGTTGTCATACTGTAGAATAAATTTGGGGCCAATCAGATTCCTCCCTGATGGTACTAAATGGTGGATAAGTATCTGTCTGTCTTTCTCAGCATTAGGAGACCATTAATTCTGACCAAATCACCAACTCCATTTGCAGATAAGCAGCTCCAGATTTACAAGGAATCACCATCATGCTTCACAGTTGCCTGCAGAGAGTCATTCTTGTACCACTATCCAGCCCTTCAGTGTACAAACTGCCTTCTGCTACAGCCAAATATTTAAAATTTTGACTCATCAGTCCAGAGACACCTGCTGCCATTTTTCTGCACCACAGTTCCTGTGTTTTCATGCATAGTTGAGTCTCTTGGCATTGTTTCCACATCGGTGTTATGGCTTTTTGGATGCAAGTCTTCCATGAAAACCACTTCTGACCAGACTTCTCCGGACAGTAGATGGGTGTACCAAGGTCCCACTGTTTTCTGCCAATTCGGAGCTGATGGCACTGCTGGACATCTTCCGATTGTGAAGGGAAGTAATCATGATGTGTCTTTCATCTGCTTCATTAACCCCTTAAGGACCCATGATGGTCCTGGACCGTCATGGGTTGTTATCCCCTTAAGGACCCATGACGACCTTAGATTTTCCCGGTCCTTAAGGGGTTTAGTTTCCTTGGCCGATCACTGTGCCTAGATGTCCAGACAAGTCTGTATACTCAGATCCTGATATGGAAGACTCCTCCAACTCCATGACTGAAGGCAAGCATTGTGATAAAGATTCTCAGGTAGTAAAGTTACTAAAGCTTTTAGAGTTCAATTGGCAGTCATAATGTTGATTATATCTTCACCAAATTCCTTAAATCATCTATTGGTATGGACTAGAAAGTCTCAACATTGCTACCTTTGTATTAGGTGGTCTTGAATGTAGATTTTCATCTAAAACAACTCCCATATTTATCAAAAACATGGTATCATTCATCATCTACAATTAAGGTAGTGCATGTATTCCAAAAGATGAACCTCCTTGTACTGTTTCCCTAATTAATAGTGAAGGTTGGTTTCCTAGTCTGACTATAATTCAGAGCTCTGTTTTGTTTTTTTGCTACATAATAATTTTATAGAGCTTTCTGACAAATTAATTCAAGTCAACATAATGTATACAAAGAAAACCTCTATTCAGTACGGAAATGTATTTTTAAAATAAGTTCCCACGTTTGGTTGTTTTGACCTTAAAAAGGTTGATTGTTCTGTTTCTATATGCTTGTGGTATACTATATCCATTATATTCCCTGTCATCATTAATACAATCCCTGTTAGGATATGATCTATTTACAGATGTTTTAATCCTGTTTTTTCATATGGGGTCTTCCAATTATCAACCCTATCTTGATTTGTTTTTATCATTTTGTTCCCACTATAAGAATTATCTTTCTTACAGGGCCTCCAAATGATTTGATCTATTAAGATTTTTTGTGATGCTCCTTCACTCACATGCTTTATTAATTTTTTATAATTTAGCTCTGTTCATATGGATTCTATATATTATGGGGTTTTTTTTCTGGTTTTGTCACGGAATGGCTGATATTTATCTTTACTTGTATGTATCTTAGTCTCAACTTCTTTTGTCTACTCTATCTCTATCTCTATCAATCTTTATTTTTCCTACTACTGTTGCCATTCTGTCTTCTTCAAGTGAAAAAGAAATCCCAAGTGTGACATTAGGGGACCATCTGTCACATTGCTTGTCATCATCACCTCCTCCAAGCAGCAGTGAGATGTTTGTAAGAGAGCAGCAGCCAGTAGGGACTAGTGGTGGTGATGATTATGATGTTGGAGAAGCTGGGATAGAAGAGACATTGATGGTCTTTTTTTCAGAAACTGAGAAGGAATGGGAGACAGGGATTAAGATGGGCATCACCACCACCATCACCACTAGCAGTGAGATGTTGGAATTTGAGGAATTTTCAACTGCTGTTGCTGATATGCAAGGGCAGCAGGATGCTGAGGAGCAAGCTAGTGTGCCACAGACCACCGTGGACACAGTGGGAACGGGGTCAACAAGTGGTGTGGGACTAGGACAAGTTCAACTTGCCAGTGCCATCAATATTCCTGGTCCTAGTTGCAGTGCTGATTTTGAGGCAGTAGCAGCAACAGCAGCAACATCATCTGCTGCCAGCACAGAAAGTGAAGGGGAATGTGGAGGAGAAGAAGAAAGAGGCCATTCTCCACCTGTTCCCTCCCCCCTGAAGTCATGGGTGTGGGACTATTTTTCTATTGGGGCAGGCACAGTGAAGTTATCACCAACGGCACTGTGCACAATTTGTGACAAGTCAGTGAGAAAGGAATACACCTTGGCACAACCTCCCTGATAACACACATGAAAAACAGACATCGTGACACTTATGTCAAACATGTGAAAACCAAACACCCACCACAGAAATCAAGCACTGCTGTTGCTGTACCCATGACTCTCAAGAAAGGCAACAAGAGATGTGGCAAAGATCAAAGAGGAGGAAGAGTAGAGAAACCCAGGAAAAGACTGGAAGTTTCATGACGAATTAAACAACTAGCTCGCCATCATCATCACCATCTTCCTCTAGGGTAACTACATTGTTACGGTTTTCTGACACTCAGATCACGGTAGAAAGTAAAAACACAGTTTTATTGAGATAATGATAAAAGAACAGAGCCACTAGGGGCCAGGACAGATATAAATGGTAATGACAAGTTATAGGCCCAAGTAAGGATAATGCAATATACAGATTAGGAAAATGCCATACAGGTTTAAAGTGGAGAAACTGAACAGTCTCAGTAACCTTGATTAGCCAACGCCCAGGAGATAATATCAGTCTCTTGATGGTGCGGAGCAGATGTATAGTGTCTGCACTGAATCACTCTCAAAAGCAGTATAATGGAATGCACCAACAGACCAGAGCTGAGCCAACACCACCACAGTGGGATATCAGGAGGAAAGCTACTGCAAGAGCTGATGAGACCAGAACCTGAATCGCCCTTAACATACACTCGGTAGTAACCCTGCGTGTGCCAACGGGACCAGAGCCAAAACACCCCTTGGGTGCCAGAACTGAGCGACACTGCACAAGCAAATAATGAGCCGGAGCACTAGGTAGTGCGGAGAATAACGTAACACCTTGAGCACTTGGAGACCAGAGCCGGGACACCCTTCTGGTGCCGTACAGAACACACACTGCTACCAGCACCAACCAGCGCAACCACGGTGCAGACCGAGCACCGGAATGGACACTGCTCTGCTAGTGTGAATGGATAGGCTAGGTCTTAACAGCACAGGCTCAGGACGTGTTAATGGCTCGAACGGAAACCCACAGGCTTGGCAAGTGTAAGAGGATAGGCTCATAAATGGAGGCTACAAGCACAGCACTGGTTAATGGAGGTTTGGTATAGGAGTTTACAGCTCAGCAGCGCTATGCGGATAGACTCATGCAACCACAGGCAACAGCTCGGTATAGAAAGCTGATTCATCAGAGCGACACAACACAGTTCAGAATGTCGCCGGAAGGCGACCGGAGCCACACTGGAACACAGGAGCAGCACACTGAGCAGGAACGTCAACCGGAACCGGATCAATACACGAAGCAGGAACGTCAGCCAGAACCGGGTCAATCACGGAGCAGGGTCGTCAGCCAGAACTGGGTCAATCACTGAGCAGGGTCGTCAGCCAGAACCGGATCAATCACGGAGTAGGGTCATCAGCCAGAACAGGGTCAATCATGGAGCAGTGTAGTCAGACAAAGCCGGGTCAATCTCGGAGCAGGAATGTCAGCCTGTGCTGGGTCAATCACGGGCAGGATCAACAGAGAAGTCAGACGAGACGGATCGGTACACAGGAAACACAGGAACACAGCAACGAGGCGCAGGATCAGGAACACCACGAAAAGGCAACTGACAGGTGCCGTGACCCCAGTATATAAAGGCACATCCTGGGCGGGCCAATCAGCCTCCTTGAATGCATAGGTACATCAAGCAAGATTGACAGGGAAACACGGGGACCGTGCTATACATCTTCTGCCAACCCATCTCATTATCTCCCCCACCAAATCATAGCCACTCTGTTGATGTTAGGATGTCGCAGTTTGTCTCCACCCATTGTACAATGTATGGTGCACTGACCACACATGCCAGTGTGGTGGAGGAGAATCGCAAGCAGGGCATCAAGTGGCATCTGAGGAGATTCCATCCTGCAGAATATTCTAAGATGTTGGCAGAGAGTATTCATCATTACTATTAAACTGTCAGCAAGTTGTCATGTGTCCTTAGTAGGTTCTGGACAGGTGTTTGGATACAGTTGTGCCCCCAGATTGTACCCCCAATCCCAGTAAACAACCAGCCCAAAATAATTCCCTTTTCAGTTGATTCTTTCTCCACACCCCACTAACACAGACACTAACACAGGCACCCTTGTGCCCCTTTTATACCATGCCTTTGGGAAAAAAATAATATTTGATATGTGTTGCATGTAACTTCAATGTTTCCATTGATTTCAATGGAATGAGCTAGGCGAAAAAAGTGGAAAATCAGCATTTTTCGTGGGTAATTATTTGTAAAGCGGGAAGTGCCATTATTTGCCGATTTCAGTTTGAGGCAACATTTTTCACCCAGCCCTACTCAATCGTAAACGATTTTTGAGTATTTTGGGTAAATCTTTTTTCTTCCCTCACACTCCTACAAAGTCCCCCAGCCTCTCTTAAAAGAGAGAACAAGTTGTCTGCCCACAAGACTCCCTAAATTACACTCAAGCTTCACTTTATTTGCCTTTCCTATCTAGCTAAAACAATTATGATGCTCTTTCTTCCTCTCACAAACACAGAATGACATACTGTGGGAATCTGACACCCTTTTTATATTATCATTGTTGGAAAAGAAGAGACACTTCCCACTTGGGTGGAAATTTAGCCTTACCATTGATTTCAATGTAATGAGCTAGGTAGGAAAGAGCAGAAAATCTGTCCTTTTTGTGAAAAATGTCCTGTTTGTCAAGAAGTGCAATTTTCCACCTGTTTTGCTTTTGAGGCAAAAAAATGCACCCATGCCTAGTGAGGACCATAGTTCCACCTTTTCCTGGGGAAATGTATAAGCATGCAACATTTTCAGGAACAGATACGGTCGAATCCTTGGATTGCCATTTGTCCATAATTATCTGATCCATAATCAGGAAGGGAGACAGACTTCTTTTTACATTTAACATGTTTTTGAAGGGATCCATCTGTGTATTTTCCTCAGTGCCTTGTAATACCTCCAAAATGCTTTTTTTTTTTGCGAGTCTTACAACCCCCCTCAACTTCATTTCTAGAAGGGATGTAATCCATGGATAGAGTAGGGTCACTAGTGTCACAGGTAACATCATCCTCAGTCTTGGAATTGAAGGGAAGATATACTCTGCACCAGGTTTAAGGGAGAAAGAGGCATCACAAAGGTAGAGGAGTCTGTATTACTGATGAAGCAGAAGTTAGGATAATTCTTCTAAACCAGACACGTCAATTGTGAATGTGTCATATTCTCTCATTGACAAGGACAGGCATTGAGCCTGTTTATAAGGAAGATGTTAGAGTGGCAAAACCAATTTTTCACTGGATCTATGCCAACCACCCTCCTGGAGAGATGTCCATCCTAAAAAGTATACATGGGAAAAAAGGATTTAACACCACCAGAGTGTGAGCAGTGGGTTAACTATACCATCAGTAAAATCATGTATAATTAGTTTTAGTTTATATGTGTGTGTGTTTGTGTGTATGCGTGCTCCAATGCCTGTGCGCTCTCTATCATAAAGTCACTTGCGTGGGTGTCAATCATGGAACAAATTGGCGTACAAATCCAGATCTTGACAAAGGCAGAGGCATGGGCGATAAATTGATAAAATAAAATTACACTTATTTCAACACTGAAAAGTCCCATGACTGTGATCCATCCATTTGAGCTGGTTTTCAGAGAACTGGTCATATTATTAATGTCCATAGGAGAAGTTTATTCAGCAGTAGGGATGGGCAAAGGGTCCTGTCCTGTTCCTGTGAAAAAATCTGGGAAAAACCACATTGTTGTCCCCTTTTTTGTGGGAAAATCCTTTTTAAAACCAGAGATTAAAATATAAACATTTTTTGCCCATTGGCAAAAATTCTTCTACATTTTTTCAATGCCTAGAAAGTCTCAGCCTGTGTTTTTTGCCTTTTCACTATAAAAACATGATGTATTCCAGGAAGTTAAACACAATATAAGCAGCTACAGAGCGAGGTAGACATTCTGTGCTCTTTTTGCAAAATTGTGACAGGAGAGGCTCATACTAACTGCTGGTACTATGAGAAAGTTTAAAAATAATAAAAGGAGGAACTGAAAGGACCCTTATTTGTCCACTGAGTCTGAGGAGAAAGTGAGCACTACAGAACCAATGCTGGCAAGTGCCCCTAACTCACTCTAGGGATCTTGGGTAAATTAATGTCAAGGGAGGAAGAAGAGGGTAATAGTGAGATCAGGACAGGTCAGCTGCCTGTTCCTGCTGCCACACATGCTGCACCTGATGCCACACGTGCTGCGCCTGCTGCTAGATGTGGTGTGCCTGCTGTTAGACGTGCTGCCCCTGCTGCCACCTGTGCTGTGCCTGCTGTCAGACATACTGCCCATTCTGCCACTAGAGCTGTGCCGTCTGCCAGTGCTAAACCAGCTGCCACCAGTACTGTGCCTGCTGTCAGACATGCTGCCCCTGCTGCCAGCAGTGTTGTGCCTCTGTGTTACGGTAGGCAAGCAAAACCAGGAGTCAGATGGTATAGTTAAGATAACCTTTATTTTGAGAATAATAACAGTAACGAAATATATATATATACACACACAGTGGGTGATCGAAGAGGCGAGTACTGTATCAGGAATAGCAGTCTCCCAATATCTCCTCCACACTGTCCGAGACAAGGCTTCAGCCTACTGGAGTCTCGAGGTACGGTGACGCCCAGATCTAGCACTGACTTAACCTGCAGTCAGTCCAGGAGTGGAGTTTATATCGTATGCATCACGGAAGCTACTGACTCAAGCCTGCAGTCAGTTGCTGGGAGTCTGCTAGAGCCCCTGTTCAGTACTAGGAAGGATGTCTAAGGAATGGAACCAACGCACGGACCAAACAGACAGGGCCTTCTAGTAAGTACCAGATAGGATAGTCAGACGAGCCAAGTTCATACACGGAGCGGGTAATCAGCCAGAGCCACAGGTTTGCACCAGATAGGATATCCACTGAAGAGATAGAATACTGGATGTGCAGTGGACAGAGCCCCAGTTCAACACCAGAGTGGGTAGTCAGACAAGCCTAGGTCGTACACGGAGCGGGTAGTCAGCCAGAGCCACAGGTTTGTACCAGATAGGATATCCACTGAAGCGATGGTATGCTGAATGCGCAGTGGATAGAGCCTCAGGACAACACCACAGTGGGTAGTCGGGCAAGCCTAGGTTATACACGGAATGGGTAATCAGCCAGAGGCACAGGTTTGCACCAGAAGGGATATCTGAACCAAATTGAAGTGCACAAGGAGAATAGTCAGACAGAACCAGAGGTCAACACCAGAATGGATGGACAGACAAGCCGGATCATACATAGGAATCAGGAATACAAGATAATGAACTGGTCAGAACAACAATGTAAGGGTAACTGAGTCATGAATTAGTCTGCCCTTTAAACCCCTCCTCAGGAAGTAGGTAGGAGGAGCAGCTCAGAGGGAGGATGCAGGTAGGAGAAGACTACAGGCCTCAAACACATAAAACAGAGGCCTGCAGCATGTTGAAGCCTTGCGCCTAAAGATGACGCATCTAGCATTGATGTGTCCAGTCGTTCATGGAAATGATGCTGGAGCGTCATTGTAAGCATCGCCAGAAGCGGAGTCGCTCCAAGGTAGTGTGACATTTTGCCAGTACTTCCCCTGCTGCCACCAGTACTGTGACTGCTGTTAGATATGCTGACCCTGCTGCCACCAGTGCTGAACCTGCTGCCAGTGTGTCTTGTAATACTCAGGAGAGGGGGAAGGAGAATACAATACCAAGTGTCACATTTCTCGTTACCTCCAACCAGCAGTGAGATGTCTGTAATAGAGCGGCAGCAGCACAGAGAGACAGGTGGTGGTGGTGATGATTATGGTGGAGAAGCTGGGATGGAAGAGTCAATGATGGCCTTTTTAGCAGAAACTGAGAAAGAGTGGGAGACAGGGATGGGGATGGGCATCACCACCACCACCATCACCAGCAGCAGTGAGCTTTTGGAATTTGTGGAATTTGCAACTGCTCTAATTCCTGCTGCTGCTGCTGAGTTAAAAGGGCAGCAGGATGCTGAGGAGCAGGCTAGTGTGCCACATACCACGGTGTACACAGTGGGAATGGGGTCAACAAATGATGCAGGACTAGGACAGGTTTCACTTGCCATCAGCAGCAATATTCCTGGTCCTAGTTGCAGTGCTGATTCTGAGGCAATAGCAGCAACATCATCCTCTGCCCCAAACGGTGAAGGGGAATGTGGAGGATAAGAAGAAAGAGGCCATTCTTCCACTCTGAAGTCATGGGTGTGGGACTATTTTTCTCTGGGTCAGGAACAGTGCAGTCATCAACAATGGCACTGTGCACAATTTGTAACAAGTTAGTGAGAGGGGAATGGAGGGAACACACTTTGGCACAACCGCCCTGATAACACACATAAAACACAGATACCATGACATTTATGTCAAACATGTTAAAGCCAAACACCCACCACAGAAATCGAGCACCACTGTTGCTCTACCCCACGACTCTCCAGAAAGGCAACAAGAGGCAAAACGAAGATCAAAGAGGAGGAAGAGTAGAGCAATCCAGGCAGAGACTGGAAGTTCTATGAGGAGCAAAACAACTATTAAACTGTCAGCAAGTTGTCATGTATCCTTAGCGAGGTGTGGACAAGGGGCATAGTGACAGCAGCATTACTTGGTTTCTGGTGGGGGATTTCACATTGCAGATCCGAAGTGTCATGGTGTTTGGGTAGAGTTGTGCCAAGTGTTATTTACCACACACACTGTGCACATTGCAGTTGCTGATGAGAGGCACAGTTCCTGCTCTCAAGGGAAACATTTCTATTCTAATAACAACACACCCATAATTTTGGAGGTGGGGAAGGTGGAGAAGAATTATTAGCCAATGTCTTCTTTTCTCCACATGTACCTGAAGTGGTGGGGACTAGATATGGTGCTGCTACTGCTTCAGGCACATCACTGGAGCTATTCGTGGCAAGTTGAACTTTCATCACCCATTTGACAATGGCCGGTGGCCAGTGGACAACACGACATGACCTGCTAACACTAGGCCAGTAGGGCATTTTTTTTAGCATAATCCTACTAAAAAATAAACTTTCTGGGGGCTTGTTTCTAACAAGCCTAAGTCCTACAAATAAATGTTTCCTTAGGGCTTGGGCCTCTTATAAGTATAAGTCCTACAAATCAATGTTTTCTCAGGGCTTGGGCCTCTAACAACAAACTTTACAAATAATCCTCTAAAAAATACTCTATCCCATTAAGTATCAGTCTTCCCCAGTCGCAGCTTACATCAGGGGGTCCTGTTTCTGTCATGTTACATACAAATTCTTATTTAATTTTTTATTTTTTTTAACTGTCCCCCCAATACCATTCTACAACCCCCCAAAACAATTATTGTTCAACTGGTTCTTTCCCCAAACTCTACCCACAAACACAGACATCCTCCTCAGACCCCTTTTATACCATGTCATATGGGGGGGTTAATTGTATTTGATTTATTTTATATTAACTGGGCCCCAATCCCAATAAACAACCCTCCCAAAAAATATTCCCTGATCAACCGATTCTTCCCCACACTCCACCAACACAGGTACCCTCATGCCCCTTTTATACTATGCTTTTGGGGGATAAAATAACACTTGCTATGTGTTGTGTATAAATTCACTGTTCCCATTGATTTCAATGGAATGAGCTAGGCGGAAAAAGCTGAAAAATGGCACTTTTTGCAGGAAATGATTTGCCATGCTGTGAGTGCCATTATTCGCTGATTTTGGTTTGAGGCAAAAGTTTTCACCCATCCCTATTCAGCAGCAGCAGCACTGTTGTAGACTTACATGTTTAAAAATGAACCAACAACCAGCATGTTTAAGTTGTTTTCATCCATGGAATAGCACATTTCCCTAGCATTCCCATATATATATATATATATATATATATATATATATATACACGCACTTGTGTCATACACAGAGAAGAAATGTCTTGTAGAACATCATCCATTAGAGCTCCCAAAGTGTTAATGAGCAAGGGGTCTGGATTCCTCTATTCTATTAGGGTGACCAAACCCAAAGGTAATAAACATATTCAAAGTGGCAGTCAGAGATGCTCAACTAGGCAGGACTGCTATCCTAGCTAAAGTACAATACCTTTTATCTCACAAGTGCCATAATAAATATCCTGAAGCATAACACACACCCATGAATGTTTAACTAATGAATGCATATTATTGAAAATACTGACATGCACATGTATACTCCTGTCAGTTTCATAAATAGAAATGCAAATAACAGATTCTTGTTTTGTTTAGCAAACCTATCCCATAAATATGAAAAATATAATGGTTATAGTATACTTTTGAGATTCTAATCATGAATACTAATGGGTAATAAAATATAAATGGACAAGCACAAATGCCCTTACTTAATAAATTAAGCTATAACTAATGTAATAATGAATGAACAGTGCATACCCAAAGGAATGTGTATTTCTAAATAATTCCAAACTTAAAGAGCTTTATTTAGCTCACTCTGATAACTTCAGCAATATCCTTTACTTTGCATTGTAAATGAGAAATAAATCCTAAGTATAAAAAGACAGCTATATGGCCTTACTTGTACCAGACAATTTAATCAAAGTCATGAATTAGCATTTTCTGGTTGCTAGGGAATGGCACCTCTCAACATTTGACATGAGTAGCAGCAAGAAGTTGTTGTCAGAGACAAAGACATATTAGAAAAAGGTTAATTTGATTCTGAGCACCAACCAATAAAGAATGAGACTATTTATACTGGTATGTCTAGCTGATGCTACATTTTAATATAGGAATTGATTGGTTACTCCCACGGTTTCATTTCAAGTTGAACATTTTATTGTTTCTAGTATTTAAATATCTTAAATGCATCTCAATGTCTTGTATTAATGTCTAGAGTTTTCTTCATGGAAGAACCATACATTGCTATAAAACTCAGTATTTTAAATTTGGGTTATTACTCATATCAGCTAGTTAACAGCATGGTTAATTTATGTAGAAGTTAATTACATGTGCAATAATTCATATTTTGAGTGACAGGCTAAATTACTTTCTCTTCAGCACCAATGCTATATTCTCTTCTTTTTTACCTACTTAGCTTTATCACTGTAATCAATTCCTCTTACCCCATTTTATTTTCTCATGTCCCTATTTCCATCTGTTCACCTTCCCATTGTCTCTATAAATCACTATAACCCACCTGCCTTCCTTGCCCCTTGTTTTTATGTGTTAATTTCTACTCTCATCATGTGCTTTTTTTTTTTTTTTTTTACTATTTGGCTCATTTCCTTTAACTACTTTTTCACATTCTACACATTTACTTGAAATTATGTATTAACAATATAACAGGAGATAGTTCTGCATCAGTTCTAAGGTGAGTTCTTGGTAAGTAAGCATATTCTCTACAAAGCCTGATTGTACTTATCTGGTGTTTACATTATTGTTACGGTCTCCCAGGAATACACAGGAGTCAGTATGGTAAATTTAAGGCTATTTATTAAGTAAATGACAACAAAGAATATACACAGCCAAGGTGTTGCTAATGGTGACTCTAATATCAGCAATAATAGGCCTCTCATTAGTACACAATGCTAGAGACCGGGCAAAAGCCCCTGGTGGTCTCACTGGAACTGAACTACAACTCTTGATCCGACGAACTGGAATGCTGGAACAGCGTTGCATCACTGACCCTATATAGGGTCACACGTGGGAGATGCAGTAAGGGCACACCTGCAAGTACCCGCGACAGACCCCTGACGCGCATCAGAACTGAAACCCTCTGGTGCTCAGCCACAGACCCCTGACTTGCATCAGAACAGTAACCCCTGGTGCTCAGCCGCAGACCCCTGACTCGCGTCAGAACAGATATTGACCATGCCTCACATCTGCAGTGATAGAAACTGCAGAGACCGTCCTCAGGACCTTACGCCAGCTATCTGCTGTACAGTGGAATAGCGGAGCCAGACCAATCCAGAGCGCAACGTGGTAATACCCTTTAAGGAGCCCACCATGGGTCACAATATCTTAGGAAGGTAAGCACCCACTGTGGGTCTTATAGTCAACAGGGTAACCACTTATTCTGTAGGCAATAAGGTCATACACAGAGCGAGTACTCAAGACAACCGGGTTTTGCACAGAGCGGGTTCACAAAGCAGCCAGGTTGTACACAGAGCAGATAATCAAGGCAGCCAGATCATACAAAGAGTGGTCTCATAAAGCAGCCGGGTCATATACGGAGCGGGTACTCAAAACAGCCGGGTCATACACAGATCGGGTTCACACAGCAGCCGGGTGTCACGGTTTTTTGATGAACACTCAGACCAGATTGGCAAGGTTAAAATGACTTTATTAAGATAAAGTACACACATGTAGTTAGGCCCTTGGGTCCACACAAACAGAACTTAAATATATACAGGTAGGTGAAGTAATAGCAAGCCAGTAATAGAAATGTATGATGGAATGGAAACAATCACTTGCAACGGAGGTTCTGGCTTGTACCGGACAGACAGCAGGCAATGCAGTCCGAGAACTGACCACAGGACCTTGGTGACAGATGGTCCAGGAGGCTCAGAACCCAGAGGAGCGAGGCAATACTACTGGCACAATCCAGATGCCTGTGAGACACAGAACCCAGAGAAGCGAGGCAACACTACTGGCACAACCCAGACGCCTGGGAGGCACAGAACCCAGAGGAGCGAGGCAACACTGACCCTGGCACTGGATACAAATAGATTGAGGCAACCCTCATAAACAAACCCTAGAACACTAGGGGTGGATCATGATACAAGTATATATATATATATATACATATATATATATATATATATATATATATATATATACATATATGGAGGCAACCAGTGTCCCCTCACTCTGAGGATGGTACAACACAACGCTGGCTCTTGAGCCCAAGGCTACTGCAGTGAGGAATTTGCACAACCCTACCTGGAAGATCCAGGCACACAAAGGGTTAACAGGTAACACCCAGTGAGACCAGCGCTGTAAGGGAGGTGGACACAGAGAGATCAGAGTAACATAGTCAGTGCTATGAACACTGTACTGGTGCTTCGCGTGTGCACACCACCTGAAGCAGTTAAGAGAGTAGCTAAAGCATGAATGCTTAGCCAATGGACAATAGAATAATAGCGCCACGCAGTGCACACCGACTAGCATAACGGCAAGGCCACAGAAAGTGTAGCTGGACCAAATGGAGGCAACCAAGCGGTATAGCTAGGCACGGATGGCAACAGAGCGGTAATACGCTAGACACAGTCAGTAACGGAATAGGTACTCAGTCAGGTACGGTCAGTAATGGAGCGGGTTCTCAGCCAGATACGGTCAGCAACGGAGTGGGTTCTCAGCCAGATATAGTCAGCAACGGAGCGGGTTCTCAGCCAGATACGTTCAGCAACAGAGCAGGTTCTCAGCCAAATACAGTCAGCAACGGAGCAGGTTCTCAGCCAAATACAGTCAGCAACGGAGCAGGTTCTCAGCCAGATACGGTCAGCAACAGAGCGGGTTCTCAGCCAGATACAGTCAGCAACTGAGCAGCAGTAATAGAGGAAACTCAGAAATGTCGTCAGGCAGGCCAGGTCATACACGATTAGCAACAACGGAGCAAAAGTCAGGAACTAGTACACCATGAAAGGCAACCATAGTGTAGACATGACAGAGGTTATAAAGGCTATCACTGGGTGGCGACAAAGATACTTGGCCAATCAGAACGAGAATGTCGCCGCCTGCAGCCAGGAGCATGGGCACCGTGATACTGGGTCATACACGGAGCGGGTACTCAAAACAGCCGGGTCATACACAGCGCAGGATAAGCAAGGTAAGTGTCCGAGCCAAAAGGTATGTAATCACACCAACACAAGGCCAATTAGACTGAGGAAACATCGCCCTATAAAACTGCTAAAACAGGAAATAGTGGAGTGGAGCAAACCGCTGCAAGCAGAGTGAAAAGAGCATGAAATGATACAGACGGTCTCCACCACCACCTCAACACAGCCCAGCTCATGGACATGGAAGATACCCTGTTCCACAGCAGGCAAACAGGCCCGGAAGGCCCCAAGAACCCCAACACGAACCTGTGCCCCCAGTACACCGACTATCAACCAGGGGACGCCAGAAATGTGCTCCAGGATCTTACTGTGACAATTATTCATACTTGATGTATATGAAAACCTTGTTACACATAAGAAAAAATCAGCTAGATTTGTTTGACAAGACCTTCCTGTCATTAAGCCATGTTGCCATGGATCTTACAAGTCATTAGACCACTTATCCAACAATTTATTTTCTTTTCCACTGGAAGTTATTTAGAACCATTTAGGTTAGCAGTGACTGCTTTAAAAGGTCAACGTAAGGTGCTGCAAGCACAGTCCTATGCATTTTTAATATTCTTTGATGAAAGAACCTCATCTGGACCAATAGATTTTTTTCCAGTTTCAATTTTGAGACTATCACTAAAACCATATCTTCAATAAACAGACTTGTGACCACTGCGTTAAAAGTTTCTCTACCTGATGGGATTTACATTCTTCAAAGTCTGTTATTAAAACTGAGTCAATTATTTCTTTATCTCCCTCAATGTATCTGCCCATTTTGGCTGTATTATTTTTATATGTACCACGCCGCTAGACCACCAGGGTCTCGAGGTAGGAGATGGACACGGGGAATCAGTAGGGGCATTGTGGCAATTGAGGGGCAATGTGGAGATTGAGGGGCAATGTGGAGATTGAGGGGCAATGTGGCGATTGAGTGGCAATGTGGAGATATGGGGGCATTGTGGCAATTGAGGGGCAATATGGAGATATGGGGGCATTGTGGAAGGGGCAATGCAAAAAGCCAAAGTTCTACAAATCAATGTTTCCTCAGGGCTTGGGCCTCTAATAAGTCTAAGTGCTACAAATCAATGTTTCCTCAGACCCCTTTTATATCATGTCTTATTGTTTTTTTTAAGTGTATTAGGATTTATTTTTTATTAATTGCCCCCCCAATCCCAGTAAACAACCCCCCCAAAAAAAATTACCTGTTCAACTGATTCTTTCCCCACAACCCACCAACACATGCACCCTCATGCCCCTTTTATACTATGCCTTTGGGAAATAAAGTAGTATTTGCTATGTGTTTTGTGTATCTTCAATGCTCCCACTGATTTCAATGGAATGATCTAGGCAAAAAAAGCAGAAAATCAGCACTTTTCACAGGAATTTTTTCACCATTCGGAAAGTGCCATTTTTTGCCGATTTCAGTTTGAGACAAAAAGTTATGCCCATCCCTAATCATTACTATTAAACTGTCAGCAAGTTGTCAAGCGTACTTAGCTGGGTCTGGACAAGGGGTATAGTGACAGTGGCAGTACTTGGTTTCTGATGTCATGGTGTTTGGACACAGTTGTGCCCCCAGATGTTATTTACCACACACACTGTACACATTGCAGTTCCTGATGAGAGGCACAGTTCCTGCTCTCAAGGGAAAATGTATATTCTAATAACAACACACCCATGACTTTGGAGGAGGAGGGGCAGGTAGAGAAGAATTATTGACTAACTTCTGCTTCTCTCTACATAGACTGGGGGCTACTTATTTTGCTTCGACTGCCTCAGACGCATCACTGAAGCTAGTTGTGGCAAGTGGAACCTTCATCATCCATCACCCATGTTACTGCTATTGTTGATTTCATTCCCTTTCAGCTGCCTAATCGTCTTGCTGCTTAAACAACTCATCATCATCAGCAGCAGCAAGAACAGCAGTTGCAAATTTCACAATTATGGACTCAGACTCAGGAGGACATTTGACAATGGCCAGTGTCCACTGGCCAACATGACCTGCTGATACTAGGCCAGTAGGGCATTTTTTTTTCCTCAGGGCTTGTGCTTTAAAAAAAAATTTAAAAAAAATTATAACATAGTCCTACAAAAAAATAAACTATTTTCGGGCGTTTGTTTCTATAAGTCTAAGTCCTACAATTCAATGTTTCCTCAGGGCTTGGACCTCCCCTAACAACAAATCTAACAAATCATCCTCTACAAAATACTTTATCAAGTTAAGTATCAGTCCACTCCAGTGGCAGCTTATGCCAGGAGGTTCCTGTCTCTATCACTTTACATACAAATTTCTTATTTTATTTTATTCATTTCTTTTTTATTAACTGTCCCCCTAATACCAGTCAAGAGTCCCCAGACTCCACCCAGCAACACAGTTACCGTCCTCAGACCCATTTTATACCATGTCTTATGGGTTTTTTTTAATTGTATTTAGAATTTATTTTGTATTAACTGCCCCCAATCCTAGTAAACAAACCCCCAAAAAAATTCCCTGTTAAACTGATTCTTTCTCTACACCCCACTAACACAGGCACTCTTATTCCCCTTTTAGACTATGCCTTTGGGAAACAAAATAATATTTGTTATGTGTTTTGTGTAAATTCATTGTTCCCGTTGATTTCAATGGAATGAGCTAGGCGAAAAAAGCAGAAAATCTGCATTTTTTGAGGGAAATTATTCGCAAAGCATGAAGTGCCATTATTTCGCCCATTTTAGTTTGAGGCAAAATGTTTCACCCATCCCTACTTCACAATGGTAAGCCAAGAAACATTATTTGGAGGTGGAAAACTTGAAACAAAATATATATATATATAAAGTAAACAAACAATTTCTCCTCTAACAGGAGTTCTTATTCAAAAGATAACCGTACCATTAACACTCTCTAAAGCACCCAAAATGTTGCTCATGGCAGAGAATACAGTTAATACCAGACCTAGAATCAGCGATAGAATTCCTTAACTCTGAATTCTTACAGGTCTGTAATACACATGCCCCACTAAGGAAGGTCAGGGTTAGGGAAGCACATCTACCCTGGGTCTCAGCTGACTTGATTCAATTATACAGTCTCAGAGATGCCTTATGGACAAAATTTAAACAAACTGGCTCCGCATATGATCACACAGCAATACAGACAATTAAGGAATACATGTACAAAACAAACAAAATTAGCAAAAGCACAATATTTTACTGACAACTTAAACAGTAACATTTCAAAGCCAGCCAACTTTTGGAAAGTTATTAAAAACCTCTATAACCCTCCTAATCATACTCACCCATCAACTATAATCGTAGATAATGAAACAATACAGTGCCCCATAGCCATGCATTTAAGAGCTACTTTGTTGGATGTGCCACCACCCTGATTACACAAAACAAAGATAACTCGGACGTTCAGCCATCTATAGAACATTCACTGGCACCTGTTGCCTGGTCCAGTTCTGAAAATGAATTACATTTCATGCCAGTAAATGAAAGCAAAATATATGATCACCTCCTCAATCCAAAAATGAAATGCCAATCTAGCCCTGACAAACTACCAGCAATGCTATTAAAGCTCAGTGCTATGGTAATGGCCGAACAGATTGCATCTTTAATTAATACCTCTTTGGCAACAGGGTATATGACCAAATCCTGGAAGGTGGCTAGAGTTGTGCCTATCCACAAAAGTGGGGATAAAAATGTAGTATCAAATGTAGTATCAAACTACAGACCAATATCCCTACTCCCCACTTTATCCAAAATCCTAGAGAAATGTGTACACGTGCAACTAAATAAATATTACCAACTGACCAGATTTTTCACCCCACTTCAATCAGGCTTTCGACCAAATCACTCAACAGTCACGGCCCTCTTAAAAGTAACCAACGATATCCAGAGGGGCATGGAAAATGGTGACCTCACAGGAGCCATTTTCCTAGATTTTGCCAAGGCCTTTGACACAGTAGACCATAATATTCTTATAAATAAACTCCAAAGATCAGGACTAGGTAATAATTCTCTAAACTGGATCCGATCCTCTTTATCAGACAGAATGCAGTACGTGTCAGTTGCCGGCAATGACTCCCTTCCGCTCAAAGTAACAAGTGGAGTTCCTCAAGGCTCCATTCTTGGCCCTCTTCTATTTTCTCTTTTTATAAATGATCTGCCCAAGGTTTGCAAATCATCTTCAGTACACATGTATGCAGACGACACCATTCTCTATACTAAAAACTCAAACATATCACACCTTGAGGCCATATTACAACATGATTTCTACGAGGTTGAAAGATGGATAGCAAGGAACAAATTGTTCTTAAACACAGACAAAACTGTCACAATGATAATCTTGGCAATACCCACCTATCCATTGTAACGGAGTCTAATCGTAAATTGGCCCCAGTGGACTCTTACAAATATCTTGGTATGTGGCTTGACCCCAACCTCACTTTTGGACATCATATTGACAAATTAACCTCCAAGCTTTATCCCAAAATCAGTACTCTTTTTAGCACAAATCATGTTTTTGTCCCCTGGTTAGAAAATGTATTGATGTTGCTGCCTGTCATAGACTATGATGATGTAGTTTATGCTCCAGTGCCAGAAATACATCTTAGTAAACTTGACACCCTGTATAATTCAATATGCCGCTTTAGCCTCAAATGTAATTACACTACTCATCACTGTGATATGTTAAAAGAAATAAATTGGTTAACACTCAAATCTAGACGTGCCCTTCACCTTTCTTGCTTAGTACACAACCACTTCTCTGGAAAATTACCACACTACCTGAGCAGTTTGCTCACTCCTGCTCTCCATACTAAGTATAACCTCCTCTCCACCACAAACAACTCGCTACGTATTCCACAATACAAGAAAGAAGCAGGAAGATCTGCCTTCTCCTTCAGAGCTCCAAAGGCCTGGAACAATCTGCCTGAAATAATCAAATATGCTCCCAGTCTAAAATCCGTAAAAGTAAATGCTTCTCTATACCTAAAAACAGAGTGTAACTGTTTATAATTTTAACATTTCCATATCTATGTATATTCATATGTGTATGTATATTTAATAACATGTAATATATAACGGTTCTCAATTTGTGTAAACATGCAACCTTCTACTGAAAACTGTCCAGGACATATTTGAAAACGAGAGAAATCTCAATGTATTCTTCCTGATAAAATATTTTCTAAATAAATGCCCTTAGGATGCAATAAATGCAAGGCAAGCAGATTATGTCTACTCTAGATTAGTAATGTAAAATTAAACTTTTCTTGATTTGGTTTTATCTTTTTTTTTGCTGGTAATTGACATAATTGTTTCTAACGTTTGGTATGCATATATCTTGGACTTTGAAAACACTTTTTCCAAAGAACAATTATAAACATGTTTAACTCTAAAATTTTGTAACAATGAAAATCTGTCAAGAAAAGTTTGATGAATTTCGTTTCTGACATATGCACGTTTCCTTTTCTTTTTATATTTGGATAGGGTAGACAATCCAAGATAATGTTACAGAGAAATGTAATCCTGATAAAACCTGAAATTTATAAAGATTTTCAAAAAGAATTTTGATTAAGCAATTAAATCTATGAAGATGTGCTATAGTGTAAAAAGTAAGAATAAGGTGATTCTTCTGAAGCTCTGTGCAGGTCTTTTTCCTGTTTTATATATAAAACGAGTGTAAAAGCCTGTATACACGGGCCAAGGTCCGGAACCCTTTGAGTGCCAGAGGGGTACGTGGTACCCCTCTGGTGCTCAAAGGGTTAAGCAGCCGCTACCTCACTGCTCCATGCAATGCAATCATGCACAGTAGAGACTGCCGAACCAGCACAGTCTCTACTGTGCATGGTGGCTTCTTACAAACATCCTAGCTAATTATTATATAGGATACTTTAGTAGATGATCATATTGTTTTTAATTTATTTGTAACTAAAGTTCAAAATATATCAGCATCAATTTCATCATATTTCACTCACTCTGGAACTTTGAGAAAAACTTAAAATTTAACAGTTATCATAAAAGATTCATTTCATGGGAATTGGTCAAAAACCTACATGTGATTGCAAAACCCTGTCATTTATACCCTGGCACTGATGTACTAAAATAAAAAGTCTTAGAATCTCACTGATTCAAAAGGAGCTTATAAGAGCTACACAATGTTTTTGTGTATCATTTACCAACCCATAATCTGGGAACAAATCCAACAGAGACGTGCCGCCACCAGTACCCCTGAATTGCCCTGTGTTCAGAAACATGATGGGAATGAGATGTTTTTGTTGATGTTGCTGCCCCGACTGGTGCCAAAAAGGGATAACAACTCCTATCAATAATACCAATATAGTAACAGTTCGCTATAATTCCTTCAGTCTGATAGTGGGCAGACTGCAACAATAGACAAAAGAAGAGGAATAAAAAAAAAAACACTCCACAATACTATATATAAAATATTTTGTTCTGGAGAGAAACATCCATTCAGAAAATGTAAAGACTATAACACATGAGCACTTAGAGCTGCACTGGTTAACGAAATATGGATACAATGCGCATCCAAGTGACAACTAGAGATATATATAGAATATAGAAACAATGTAAGCACCTAACAAGGTTCTGAATGCCACAATATAGACTAACTGTGTACATATAGTAAAAGATAGAAAGTGATGGAAAAATTATGAAATACTGAATAATAAGAAACATGCTGATAACTGCTATGTAGGCATAAAAACACAATACAGTACAATAGAATCTAGTAATGAGATACTGCAAGCTGGATATCGCGGTTAGTTGGAATGTATCAGTAGGCTGGCTCTCCCATCTATATAGACCAATAGTCTGTTGAGGTATTACCACTTAACTGGTACAGGTCTCCACAGCATTCGAAGTATAGGTCACCTGTTTAGATTCACAGACCGGAGCTCGGCAATGCTCTCAAGTCAAGAGTGTATTACCTTCGTCTTGTTCAACAGGTAAATTACTGTTTTTTAGCTGCGGACCCACGGCTGTTGCAATGGTGAGCCTTCCTCTGCTCACTCAGCGGGTAATGAGAACCGTACTATCTATAAGTCAGTATGTTCTGACCTTGAGCCATTCCTTGCTCTCCTCTTAATGCCAATGACCTCCCATCAATATATGCCACTTTAGCAGGTGTGGATCTGGTGCAACTGATAAAAAAACCTATGCATTTCATATCAACGATACTTCCTCAGGGTAGATACTGACCATCAACCTTGGTGTTGGCCATTAATTATTCTCCACCTCCTCCAAAATCATGGGTGTGTTGTTATTAGAATATAAATGTTTCCCTTGAGAGAAGAAACTGTGCCTCTCATCAGCAACTGCAATGGTCACAGTGTGTGGTAATTAACATCTGGGGACACAACTGTATCCAAACACTTTGACACCAGAAACCAAGAACTGCTGCAGTCACTATACCCCTTGTTGACACCTTGTTAAGGACACAAGACAACTTGCTGAGAGTTTAATAGTAATGATGAACTCTACCTGCCAGCATCTTAGCATATTCTGCAGGATGGAATCTACTCAGATGCTGCTTGATGCCTTGCTTATGATTCTCTCCACTATACTCCCATGTGTGGTCAGTGCACCACACAGCGTGCAATGAGTGGAGAAGAACTGCCACATTCTAACATCAACAGAGTGACTATCATTTGGTGGGGGAGATAATGATGAATGAGGTGGATTGGCAGAAGATTTGTTTACCCTAGTGGAAGAAGGTGATGGTGAGCTAGTTGATCCAAAGACCTCTGTATCAGTTTATGGTGAGCTAGTTGTTTCACTCATCATGGAACTTCCAGTCTCTGCCTGGGTTTCTCTATTCTTCCTCCTCTTTGATCTCCGCCTCACCTCTTTTTGCCTTACTGGAGAGTCAGGGGTTACAGCAACAGCAGTGCTAATTTTTTGTGGTGTGTGTTTGGCTTTAGCATGTTTGACATAAATGTCATGGTGTCTGTGTTTATGTGTGTTATCAGGGTGGTTGTGCCAAGTTGTGTTCCCTCCTTTCCTCTTCTCACTGAGTTGTCACAAATTGTGCACAGTGCCGTTGGTGAGGACTGCCCTGTGCCTGCCCCAAAATAAAAATAGCCCCACACCCATGACTTCCCCTTCCCTGTCTGTGACAGCAAATGATGTTGCTGCTGTTGCTTCTACTGCCTCAGAATCAGCACTGCAACTAGGAACAGGATTAGTATTATTATTATTATTATTTATTTATATAGCACCAACTTAATTCGCAGTGCTGTACAATAGGGAATAAACATACAGAGATATTAAATAGTAAATCATACATGAAGAACAGAAGGATCAGAATAAGTGAGTAAGAGGTGGTGTTAGTAGAGATGAAAGTTCTTGAGTGAGCTGAGATCGGAATGGGTGAAGAGGGCATGTTGTTAGGTTTGAGCAAGTGAGGAGAAGGGAAACTTCGTCCTCGGTGACGGATGAGAAGGAGCTTAGGGTGTATTGGGGGGAGATGGTAGGGCTATGCTGGATAGGTGGGAGTGAAAGTGATGAGACTGCATGTCTGATGGAGTCAACTTGGAAACCAGGACTTTGGAACCAGGCACACTGCAACAGTATTGTTGCTGTTGGCAAGTGAAACCTGTCCTAGTCCCGTATAATTTGTTGACTCCATTCCCAGTGTGCCCACAGTGGTCTATGGCACACTAGCTTGCTCCTCAGCATCCTGCTGCCCTTGCAACTCAGCAGCAGTCAGAATTAGAGCAGTTGCAAATTCCAAAAAGCTCCCTGGTGGTGGTGGTGGTGATGCCCATGTTCATTTCTTCTCAGTTTGGGCAAAAAAGGCCATCAATGTCTCTTCCATCCTAGCTTCTCTAGCATCATCATCACCACCACCACCTCTAGTCCCTACCTGCTGCTGTTGCTGTCACTGCTGCTTGGAGGAGGTGACGAGCAATGAGACAGAGGGCCCCCTAATGTCACACTTGCCATTTCTTGGTGATGTGAAGAAGGCAGACTGGCAGCAGTAGCAGCAGGCACAGGCAGCTGATCTGTGCTCCTGCTGGTGGTGTTTTTATTTCTGCCCCTACTATCCACCAGCAGTTCTGGCATCTTCAGGATAATGTTCCACTTGGACACTGAGACTCCCAGGGCCAGAGGAATAGTGTGTGCTCCCTTGACCGCTAGTCTGCATGCTCTCAAATGTTTGCCCTCCCACTCCCCTAACACTAATCCCAACGGCTGCTTCACCATTACTGTTACTACTACTAACACTAACCACCTGACGTTCAGCCCCAGAGTCTTCCTCCTCACAGTCACTAGTAATATGAGCATATTTTTGATTACCCCATCCTTCACTCCTTTTGCTAACTAGCTGATGGACCTTAGTAGGAGTATGTCACGGTCCCAGCAATGAAACACAGGACACGTACTTAAAGGTAACACCAACTATATTAAGGCAGCAACACAAACAGAATATCACAATGACAGGATATACAATATATATAAAACTAAAGAGAAGCGCACAACGGAGGAAGTGACAACTACCAGAAATAGAAGACCTTTACCGTGTGATTCTCTTGATAAATATATCCCAGCAATGGGACTAGGAGTAGTCTGCAAAGCCACTGGTCCACATCTGGGAGAAGCCAGACAGGAAGTGAGTAAACAAGGCCACAGGTCCACACCTGGGATAGCCAGACAATGGGAAGGCACCGGGAGAAAGTCTACCAGAGCCACAAGCCTGCACCAGATTGGTTATCTAACAGAATGGAAGGCCACACTAGTGATAGTTAGATAGAGCCACAGGTCAGTGCCAGATTGGGTGGTCAGACAAGCCAGAGGTCATGCACGGAGCGGGTAGTCATACAGAACCACAGGTTTGCACCAGATAGGATGTCCACTGAAGCGTTGGTATGCTGGATACGCAGTGGACAGAGCCCCAGGTCAACACCAGAATGGGTAGTCTGACAAGCCAGAAGTCACACAAGGTACGGTTAGTCAGCCAGAGCCAGAATTCACACACAGAACGGTTAGTCAACCAGAGCCGCAGGTCTGCACCAGAATGGTTGTCCGACAAAGCCAAGGGTCAAACACAGAGAGGGTAGTCAGACAGAGCCACAGGTCAGCATCAGATTGGGTAGTCAGACAAGCCAGATATACACAAAGCCCAAACTATAGAACTGCACTGGACACCATCGAAAGGGCAACTGAGCCGTGTCCATGCAGTATAAGTAGTGAAAAAAACAGGAAGATGAGGAGAATCACCAAGTGGCCTGTAGTTTTAAATGGAGCGCACGTCCATGCCCTTGGACGTGAGTCCACGTGATGACATCACCGGCCAAGCCGACGGCATCGACAGCATGAGCGTCAGGAGCTGTGTATGGGAACAGTAGGCGGCTAAGCCGCCGAGACACAGGTCGCGAGTCGCGGTGCAGAGCAACTGGCAGTGAGCCAGTATAGAATGCGGCCAGAGCCGGTGGATGTGCAATGCGGTTGGCTAGAGCAGCGGCCGCACAGGCACCATGACATAGTAGTACTAGCAATGGCGGTACTGCTTGGGGTTGGCAAGTGTGACTTAGGGTCCCTTGCTGTCACACTTGGCATCATATTCTCCTTCCACTCGCCATTTCTTGGAGATATGAAGGAAGCAGACTGGCAGCAGTAGCAGCAGGCACGGGCAGCTGATCTGTGCTTCTGCTGGTGGTGGTGGTATTATTGTGGTGTTGACAGTTCTGCCTTCTTCAGGATCATGTTCCACATGGACAATGCCGTGGGAGGAAGGGGACTCTCAGGGTCAGGGGAATGGTGTGGGCTCCCTTGACCACTAGTCTGGATGCTCTCAATTGCTTTCCCTTCCACTCTCCTAATACTAGTCCCACCTGCTTCTTCACTATCACTGTCACTAGTACTATCACTAACACCAACCACATCAATTTTAGCCCTTGAGTCTTCCTCCTCATAGTCACTGTTAATAGGAGAATATTGTTGATTGCCCCCTCCTTCACTCCTAACGCTAACAGGCTGCTGGACCTTGGTAGTAGTATTACTAGCATTTGGGGATGGCAAGTGTGACTTCCCTCCCTCCTGAGCATTACAAGACACATTAGCATCAGCTTCAGCACTGGTGGCAGCAGTTTCAACACTGGCAGCATGCACAGCACTGGTGACAGCAGAGGCAGCACGTCTGACAGCAGGCACGGTACTGGTGGCAGCAAGTTCAGCACTGGCAGCAGGCACAACACTGGTGGAAGCAGGGGCAGCATGTCTGATAGCAGGCACAGTACTGATGACAGCAGGTTCAGCACTGGCATCAGGCACAGCACTGGTGGAAGCAGGGGAAGCATGTCTGACAGCAGGCACAGTATTGGTGACAGCAGGTTCAGTGCTGGCAGTAGGCACAACACTTGTGACAGTAGGTTCAGCACTGACAGCAGGCACCTCACTGTTGGCAGCAGGGGCAGCAGGCACAGCACTGGTGGCAGCAGGGGCAGCATGTCTGACAGCAGGCACAACATTAGTGGCAGCAGGGGCAGCACATCTGGCAGCAGGTACAGGCAGCTGACCTGTCCTGCTCTCATTACTACCCTTTTCTTCTTCCTTTCCCATTAAATTCTCCAAGATCCCTAGGGGTGAGTTAGGGGCACTGGCCAGCATTGGTTCTGTAGTGCTCACCTCCTTCTCAGACTCAGACTCAGTGGACACATAAGGGTCCTTCCAATTCCTCCATTTACTATTTTTAAACCTACTCATAGTGATAGCAGTCACTATGAGCCTCTCCTGCCTCAATTTTCAAAGCAAATAACAGTAGAAGAGCACAGCACATCTACCTCACTCTGTAGCTTCTTCTATTGTGTTTCACTTTCGCAAATACGTCACATTTGTATAGGCAAAAACTAAGTAAATCAATGGTCAGAAACTTTCTAGCCATTGAAAAATTAGCAAATAATTTTTTTCATCTGTGTTCTAAAACTCACAATACACCTAGCAAAGCAAAAATCTTGAATGTGTTGTCTGGGTATGATGTGAGTTGAAGTTCATCAACAGCTGATGGGAAACATTTCACAATCTAAGTCTGGTCACACGCAGGATCACGTTTACCACAGAGGGACAGTAGCACTCCAACACAAAGGTACACTTCCTTAACATGGGATAATGCCAGTCATGTGGTTCAGAGATCACAATGTGCAAACTCCACTACCACAATACACAATGTCTTGGACACAAACATATCCCTTTCAGCAACGAGTGTGCAACCATATGTCTGCTGAATTCACAGAGTCACTTGCAACCATCCATGGCATGGCATCTGCATGTATTCTGACTGGTTAGAACTATGTGGTTGTGATGTTCAAGCAGGTATTTTCAAGGCTGGGGTGTTAGGTGGATCTCAGTCATCCTGTGGCTTGAATCATATCATTATGTATTTTTTGACTGTGTTTCCACACATTCACCATACATTATCATGGTCATACATGCACCGTATTTGATTCATGCATTGTAATCACAAATAAAGACGTCACAGATAAGCCATTCCCATGTTTGAGCCCCTTTCAGGGTCTCCTTATATTCAGGCTGGGGGACAACCACTACTGCAATGAGTTCAGGACCAACATCATCCACTAAAAGCATGTTTACTTTGATGTTGTGTGGTATGTCACACGCATTTATTATATAGTACACTTTATTGGGGAATACTGAAGAGCTCCACAAGAATTATCCAGGCACCAAAATATAGTTTTGAGGAGGTCAAAGGTGTGTTCTATAGCATTCCTGGTCCTAACTTGAGCATCATTGTAGCAGTGCAGTGCATGTGTTTGTGAATTCAGGACAGGGATGAGGAGCCATGGTTTGCACCAATATCCCCTGTGGAAAAAAGTGACATTGCGACACATGGACGACATGGTTATGTGCCTGATTTTTTGTAATGGGTACATACGTCTTGTGTCTAATGACCACACTAAGCTAGTAAATTTTATTAATTGTGAGAGTGTCTCTGTGTATGTTATGTGATGTATAGATTGGTCGCTAACCCAACATCCATCCACCTGTATAGGTACCATTCTCCTGTATAGGACCCTGGCAGACAGAGGAGTGCCTGAGGATGCATGAGTCATGACAACTGCCAGGATATGAACTACAGACATGTGTGAGCCTTGTCCAGTATATCTTGGCTCTTGGCAGGCGTCTGTGCCATGGTCCTTAACAGCTGACCACCCCCGGATTGGCCAGTCATTAAGGGTTTAAGGAGCGGGTGACAGATGCTCATCTGATCATTGGAACAGGAACTGATACTATCTACTTAACTATAATTTATTAACCCATGCATGTGTTCTGAAATTGCAGACATTTGTACAGCCTGATACGGAGACTTAAGTTAGAGATGAGGCATCAGTAGAGGTAATAATAACTGGTAGTTATTAATTGTTTTCCCATACCTTTGTATACACAAATTATTAAAATATACAGTTGGTCCAGAAATATTTGGACACTGACACAATTTATTTCATAATTTTGGCTCTGTACGCCACCACAATGCATTTGAAATGCAACTGAAATTCAGACTTTCAGCTTTAATTCAAGTGGTTGAACAAAAATATTGAATGAAACATTTAGGAATTGCAACCACTTTCATACACAGACCCCTTATTTCAGGGGCTGAAATGTAATTAGACAAATTAACAAAATCATAAGTTAAATGTTCATTTTTAATACTTCGTTGAGAATCCTTTGCAGGCAATGACTGCTTGAAGCCTGGAATGCATGGACACCAAATGTTGGGTTTCCTCCTTTGTGATGCTTTTCCAGGCCTTTACTGCAGCTGTCTTCAGTTGTTGTTTGTTTGTGGGTTTTTCTGCCTTAAGTTTTGTCTTCATCAAGCGAAATGCATGCTCAATTGGGTTGAGATCAGATGATTAATCACGGCCATTGCAGAATATTCCACTTCTTTGCCTTAAAAAACTCCTGGGTTGCTTTCGCAGTCTGTTTTAGGTCATGGTCCATCTGTAAAGTGAAGCACCATCCAATCAACTTAGCTGAATTTGGCTGAATCTGAGCAGACGATATATCCCTATACACTTCAGAATTCATCTAGCTGCCTCTGTCTTCTGTTACATCATCAATAAACACTAATGACCTAGTGCCATTGGAAGCCATGCATTCCCATGCCATCACACTGCCTCCACCATGTTTTACAGATGATGTGGTATGCTTTGGATCATGAGCCATTCCAAGCCTTCTCCATACTTTTTTCTTCCCATCATTTTGGTTCAGGTTGATTTTAGTTTCATCCAAAGAATACTGTTCCATAACTGGACTGGCGTTTTTAGATTTTTTTGGCAAAGTCTAATCTGGCCTTTCTATTCTTGAGGCTTATGAATGGTTTGCACCTTGTGGTGAACCAGCTGTATTTGCTCTCATGAAGTCTTCTCTTTATGGTAGACTTGGATAATGATATACCTACCTCCTGGAGAGTGTTCTTCACTTGGCTGGATGATGTGAAGAGGTTTTTCTTTACCATGGAAAGGTTCCTACGATAAGAGCAGAGCTCACCAGTTTGTTCTTTTTTTCTCAGAATGTACCAAACTGATGATTTGGCCACTCCTAATTTTCCTGCTATCTCTCTGATGGCCTGATATCTCAAGGATGGCCTGTTTCACTTGCATTGAGAGCTCCTTTGACTGCATGTTGTGGGTTCACAGCAACAGCTTCCAAATGTGAATGCCACACCTGGAATCAACTCCAGACCTTTTACCTGCTTTATTGATGAAGAAATAAAGAAGAAATAGCCCAAGCCTGTCCATGAAACATCTTTTGAGTCAATTGTCCAATTACTTTTGGTCCCTTGAAAAAGAAGGAGCTACATATTAAAGAGCTGTAATTCCTAAACCCTTCCTCCAAATTGGATGTGAATACCCTCAAATTAAAGCTGAGAGACTACACTTTAAGTCCATATCAATTTTTTAACTGTAACTTGAATTTATTTTGGTAAATAGCCGAAATAACAAAACTTGTGTCAGTGTCCAAATATTTCTGGACCTAACTGTATGTCAGGATATATATAGAGTAAGTATAGATAGGGGAATCAGTGTTTTTAATAATCTTTTATATTTTATTTTTACTATATTTTGTTGTTATTTAAGCTATTTATGCTAAAGATAGATGTTTTAACAAATAAATATGTATATAACAAACATCTCACTATTGTTCTGAAAGACTTAATCAAGTATGTTTTGCAACTGGAGAGACTCTAACTATTGCACCGGGATTGTTAAGTGTTCAGTTTATGATTTAATTTTAGGGATTTAGTATAAAATAACTGTTTTCACAGATGGTACCTGCAAGTACATGCTATTTAAAATTATATAACCTGATTTCATTTTTAGGTGTTCATTTTCTTATAATGTTATGGCAATGTTGTAAATTTGTGATGTTTTGTTTCTTTACTAATTTACTCCCTGGAACAATTTCACATCATTTATTTCTAGCAATGCATTTTGGTACCGTATAACATATCACATTTATTAAACAACACCTACAGCAAATTTATTTTCTGATGTAAATCCTTTATCATAAATGCAAGTATAAATTTATAAAACAATGAAATTAATATGAAATGTAAGAATTCTATGATAACATTCTTATTGTATAGAGACAAAATCAATGACTTTGACAGCTCATGCTTAACATCTCTATCTAGTATTTATCTGTTTGTGTGACTTTTTAATCATAAGCCTTTGTTAAATACCATCACCATTCAAAATAAATATATGTTCCATTTTCTTGAGTAGAAATCCAAAATGGTAAACTACAGCTAACATTTGCAGTTTTTGCAATAGGGAGAACAAAACATGTTTGTTTGACATGAGTTGAAGATTAAAATTGGTAGAGAAAGATAAATTGTTCAAAGTGATATTAACTAAACTGTGGCAGTACTAAACTGATTTTTGGAATAAATGTAAGGTAATCACATGTAATGGATAACTGCAAATCTACAGCAGTGTTTCTCAATTAATGGTACATATATCGCGAGAGGTATGCCTGGTGCAAGCAATAGGTATATGCAGTATAGATATGCCAGTGACTCAGTGAGCGCCTCTGTAATTTACACAAGTTGCAACGGTAATGGTGCTTTATAAAATGTGACTGAGGGCCAGTCAGACTTATGTAAAACATCACCTAGGTTACTGCTGTTTAAACAACTCAGACGCAACAAGAACAGAGGTTGCAAATTCCACAATTACACCTGGGCATGATACAATGTCAGTATAGCCACTGGCCAACACAATATGACCTGTGCCTAAGTCCTACAAATAGTTGTTTCCTCAGGGCTATGGGTCTAACACAAGTCTAATTTCCTATAAATAATCAATGTTTCCTCATGGCTTGTGTCTCTAATAAGTCTAAGTCCTATAAATCAATGTTTCCTCTGGGCTTTAGCCTCTAACAAGTCCTACAAATCAGTGCTTGTTGCCTCAGATACTGGGCCTATCCGTTGACACTTGCTGAGCTTGTTGCCTCCTATACCGAGCCTCTCCATTAACACTTGCTGAGCTTGTTGCCTCCTATACCGAGCCTCTCCGTTAACACTTGCTGAGCTTGTTGCCTCCTATACCAAGCCTCTCTGTTAACACTTGCTGTGCTGGTTGCCTTCATTACCGAGCCTGTCCGCTCTTGCAATACACTCGTTCCATTTATGCACCGGAAGAGTGCTACTGGCTCTGGTCCTACTCAGCTCTGGCAGTGTTGTGTATCCATTAATGCACCAAGGGGTGCTACTGGCTCTGGTCCCATTCATCTCTTGCAGTGTGTGTATCCGCTGACGCACCAAGGGGTGCTACTGGCTCTGGTCCCATTCAGCTCCCGCAGTGTCATTAACCCGTTCAGCACCAGAAGGGTGCCGTTGGCTCCGATCCCATTCAGCTCACGCAGTGTGGTTCATTCCGTTATGCACGGCAGAGTGCTCTTGGCTCTTGTACCATTTAGCTCTAGCACAAGTGGTTGGTCTTGCATATTGCCAGTCCTTTAAGGACTACTGTTTGGACTCAACAAGGAGTCCTGGAGTCTTGTATTGCTTATGGCCTAAAGTATTCACTCTGATACCCACCTGCACCAAGTATCCTGAATCATTGACCACCTGCTGCCAGCTTCCTGCGACCCAATTTCGTGGACTGTCAGGCGGTGACGTGGACTCTTCCCTGCTTCCAGCGATCCTGCGACTGTTTCCAGTGACCGTCCATACTTCAACCGGTGCATCTGATGGCGCTTATCTAACGTCGAGAAGGAGAGACCCAGGAACAACAGCGGAAGGCGACGCGGTCCCTTCCCAGCTTCCGTTACACAAGTCAGCAGGGCATCCCGGTAAGAACCAGCTCCTCAGTTTCCTGTCTTTTCTGGTGGCCAGAACTTAACAAAGATATTGCTGCCTTTGTAGCCATGGTCACACCTTGCCATGGACTTCATAGTCAACCTCCCTTTGTCTAATGGTAACACAGTCATCCTTTTGGTCGTTGACCGATTTTCTAAAATTATTAATTGCATACCTTTCAAAAAACTCCCAACTGCTAAAGAGTTGGCTATGGTCTTTGTCAAAGTGGTCTATTGGCTACACAGGGTTCCCAAAGTCATAGTTTCCGATCGGGGTAGCCAGTTTGTCACGAGATTCCGGAGGGCCTTCTGTGCGCAACTAGGTATCCAACTCTCCTTCTCCTTGGCCTATCACCCGCAATCAAATGGGGCCGCGGAAAGAGCTAATCAGGCCTTTGAGCAATTCCTGCGGTGCTACATCTCAGACCATCAGAATAATTGGTCAGATCTGCTACCTTGGGCGGAGTTTGCTCATAACAGTGCTGTCTCAGCTTCTACCTGTCTCTCCCCCCTCATGGTGAATTATGAGTATCAACCCACCATGATTCCAGATTTGTTCTCTCCCCAGGGGATTCCAGCATTGGAGGATCATTTCCAGCAAATTCGTTCCATATGGCTGCAGGTCCAAGAGTCAATTCGACACTCACAACTATCTCAGGAGCTCCAGGCCAATCGTAAATGGTTACCTGCACCCTTCTACTAGGGTGGGGAGAGGGTCTGCTTATCCTCCAGAAATCTCCACCTCTGAGTGCCCTCTCAGAAACTGTCTCTCCGCTTTGTGGGGCCTTTCCGTATCCTCCAACATGTGAACCCTGTGGCCTATGCCCTAGACTTCCCTCCCAATATGCGTATACATAATGTGTTCCATATCTTGCTGCTGATACCCCTGGTATGCAATCATTTCACTACGGTCACTCCTCAACCCCATTCAGTGCCCGTTGATGGCCATAAGGTGTTTGAGGTCCTTTCCATAGTCAACTCTCGTAGGTTCCGAGGGAGCCTTCAATATTTGGTCCACTTGAAGGGGTACGGCCCAGAAGAATGCTTATGGGTTCCAGCCGCAGATGTGCATGCCCCACCCTTCTGGGTTCTTTCCATGCACGCTTTCCCCATAAACCTGGTCCTGCCCAGCTGGGGGGGGGTCGTTGGGGGGTACTGTCAAGGTTTGGCTCAGCTGCTCTAACTCTGCTGCTTGATTCTACTGTCTGAGCTTATTCAGTGCTCTGCTATCCATTACTGCTGCCTCCCCTTTGCTGAACCAGGCTGAATCAGCTGACTTCTCTGTGTTTGCTCACCTGACTATCAGCCAACCCTCCCAGGGTATTTAAAGCAGCTTGGCTCACTACCTGTTTGCCCTTGTGTTTGCTTCTGGCTGCAAGAGTGTTCTACTGCATTCCTGATTTCCTGTGCCTGACCTGGCTTCCACTGACATCCCTTCTAGTTCCTGACTCCTGGATTTTTCCTGACATCACTGATCTCTGTACTCCTGACCCCAGCTTGACTGAGTACCTGTCTTGGTTTCTGACCCCCAGCTTGTATTTTGGATATGCTTCTGGATCACAATTTTGGTTTGTTTGCTTTTTTATTTTAATAAAAGTGTTTTGCACTTTTCATTTTGGTGTCTGTCTGGTTCCTGGTCCCTAACAGTCAGAAGGTGTGAAAAGGGAGCAAAGGAGATTGACCCCAAATACCCCAACATTCTGTGTGACTGATTTGATTTGAAAGACAAAGGCAGCTGTGGTCCAACTTCCTTATTAATCTAACTGTTATTATCTATTTGTTGGACGTGTCTGAGGATGTGAGAAGGGAGCAAAGGAGGTTGATCTCAAATACCCCAACATTCTGTCTGATTTGATTTGAAAGATACAGACAGCTGCGGTGCAATTTTCTTGCTGACAGTGCTGTTATTATCTCTGTGTTATACTTGTCTGGGCATGTGGGAAGGGAACAAAGTAGGTTGATGCTAAATACCCCAACATTCTGTCTGACTGATTTGATTTGATGTGTCATCACTATTTGTGAAGTGTTCTTCCATCATGAATATGACAAGCTGATGCTCTGGCAAAGATTCTTCCTCTTCCTACTGTATTTGATCTGTCAATATTTTAGAAACATGGTGTCATACAGAAATGCCCCCACCTACATATAATGATGAAGTGTTATCAGGTGTTATCACGGTGTCTGTGATTCCCTGTCAATCTTTTACTGTGTTACCTTTGCATTGGAGGAGGCTGATTGGCCCGCCCAGGATGTTCCTTTTTATACTGACTCTTGGGCACTTGTCAGTTGCCCTTTCGTGGTGTTCCTGATCCTGCGCCTCGTTGCTGAATTCCAGTGTCTCCTGTGTACTGACCCGGCTTGTCTGACTACTCTTCTGATCCTGCTCCGTGATTGACCCAGTTCTGGCTGACGACCCTGCTCCGTGATTGACCCGGTTCTTGCTGACGACCCTGCTCAGTGATTGCTCCATTCTCCGGCTGATATTCCTGCTACCGTATCGATCCGGTTCCGGTTGACGTTCCTGTCCTGTGTGCTGTTCCGGTGTTCCTGTTCAGCTCCGATCGCTCCGGCGACATTCTGAACTGTTTGGTATCTCGCTGATCCTCTCTCTCTTCCGAGCTGTAGCCTGGGATTGCTTTCCCATCCGCTGTCTGCTGAGCTGTTCTCTGAACCAGATTAACCCGTGCCGTGCCTGTAGTCTCCGGTTACGTGCCTCATATATCGCTTGCCAAGCCTCTGGTTACCCTTTGAGCCTGCTACTCTTAGTGCCTTCAGACCTAGCCATACTATCACTTGCAGAGCACTGTCCGTCCGGTGTTCGGTGTGCATCGTGACCGCGCCGGTTGGCGCTGGTAGTCTGTCCGCTCTTACAGTGTGGATTCTGTGCGACACCAGAAGGGTGTCCTGGTTCTGGCTCACATCCGCTCAGGGTGTACGTTATCTCCTGCACTTCCCAGTGCTCCGGCTCATTATAGCTTGTGCAGCAACCGTCTATCTTGGCATCCTCAGGGTGTCTGGGCACAATCCAGTTGGCACACGCAGGGTTACTACCAATTCACATTAAGGGTGATTCAGGTTCTGGTTACTTCAGCTCTAGCAGTAACATTCCTCCTAAGCCCACGGTGGTGGTATTGGCTCAGCTCTGGGCAATAGGTGTGCTACACTTTACTACCTTGAGAGTGATTCAGTGCAGACACTTTACTCCTTTCTCACCATCCAGAGACTGTTATCACATCCTGGGCGTTGGCCAATCTAGGACTGAGTTACTCCAGTTGCTCCTGTTAACCCTTTGGGGTTATCCCCAGTCTATATATATACATATATTCCTATCTTTGTATTGCACTTACTTTACTTGGTCTGTATTTGCCAATACTGTTTATACCTGTGCTGGCCCCTAGGGGCACTGTTCTATTATCCTGTTTCAATAAAACTGTGTTTTTACTTCATACCTTGGTCTGAGTGTCAGAAAACCGTAACAGTACGAAAAGGCCATGACCTCAGACGGGAAAGGTGACAGTAATACACAGAACCTCCACTGGAGGATGGATGTTCATGAGCAACGCCTAGATCAGTTGGCACTGGTCATGCAAACCTTGCTAGAACGTACGGTACACCTTGGTAAACCGAATCAAAATCCGGCGGTTCCCCCCAGTTATGACACCGGATAATACCACTGGGCAAATGTTGGCTCCCTCCAGAAGTTTAACGTCGGCGTCGCCGTTACCGCTAAGATATGATGGCGAACCCACACTGTGCAGAGGTTTCCTTAACCAGCTAGAGATATTCTTAGAACTCACACCCCATGCCTTTCCGAATGACCGTAGCAAAGTGGGGTTCATGATATCTCTATTAACTGGCAAAGCCCTGGCATGGGCTAATCCTTTATGGGAGCAGGCTAAACCATGTACTCTGAGCTTTAACGAATTTGTCAGACAGTTTCGCAGAGTATTCGAGACGCCTGGGAGAGCCACCTCTGCTGCCAAAAGTCTGATGGTAATACAGATGGGCGATCGTACTGTGGCTGATTATGCTATAGAATTTTGAATTCTAGCTGCAGAAGCAGCTTGGAATAATGAGGCACTCCTGGCAGCCTTTACCCAAGGGTTATCGGACCCCATTAAAGATGAGATTACGTGGTTCTCATCTATACCCGCATGTGCAAAAGGTGCCTGGCAAAAAGGGCAAATTCCAAGACCCATGGGCACGATAGGTCTTTTAACCCACCCTCTCCTCCCATTCCTCCTGACCGGGTACCTGAAACAGGTGAGCCTATGCAAATCGGCTTCACTAGGCTGTCTAAGGAGGAGCAGGCTTACCGCAAAAGACAAGGGTTATGCCTATATTGTGGAAAAAATGGGCATTTACTACGCACATGTCCGGTATGGCCGGGAAACGCACGCACCTAGGGTACCTTGGGGGACAGGCCCTAGATGGTGTACAATCGTCCCCAGATCCTTGTTCTAAGAAACCCACCATACCGGTGAGTTTTCTCCTAGGCGACCAAGCTGTGGAGGTACTAGCCCTGGTAGATTCTGGCGCAGCAGGCTATTTCATGGACCGGGCATTTGCTGAGAAAAACAATATTCCTCTGTCTAAAAGAGATAATCCGCTAGCCATTGAGGCTATTGATGGCAGACCTCTAGAACCAGCCCTTATCACCATGGAGACTACTCTCCTCATTATGTCTATTGGGGTCCTCCACAAGGAGGAGGCTTGTTTCCAAATTATACACTCACCCCATCATGCGTCATTCTGGGGTTCCCTTGGTTGATGCTGCACAATCCCCAGTTTGACTGGCAAACGTGAAATTAAGTCATGGTCTGATTACTGCACTGGTCACTGTCTATCTCGTCCAGTCAAGATTATGTGTACCTCTCCTTCCGTGCCAGCTGAATACAGCAAGTTCAGCAACGTATTCAGTAAGGGTGAGGCTAGCGCACTGCCGCAGCATCGTTCATATGATTGCGCTATTGGTTTGCCCCCGGGGGTGGTGCCACCGAGGGGTAGGACGTACCCATTGTCCTGTGAAGGGAATAGGGCCATGGAGGAGTACATTGAGGATGCTCTCAAAAGAGGAATCATTCGTAAAGCATCCTCTCCAGCAGGTGCAGGGTTCTTTTTTGTGAAAAAGAAAAGTGGCAAATTACGACCTTGTATTGACTACCGTGGACTCAATAAGCTGATGTCCAAAAATGCGTACCCCATTCCGCTCATCACAGAGTTATTTGATAGGTTGAAAGGCTCCTCTATTTTTACGAAACTCAATTTATGTGCCGCCTACAACCTAATAAGGATCAGGGCCGGAGATGAGTGGAAGATGGCATTCAATACTAGGTCAGGCCACTACGAATATCTAGTTATGCCGTTTGGTTTATGTAATGCACCTGCCGTATTTCAAGAGTTCATCAATGATATCCTCCGCAATATGTTACAGTCTTGTGTAGTTGTGTACCTGGACGATATATTGATTCACTCTGTTAACTTAACCCAGCACATCCAGGATGTTTCTGAGGTGTTGCTTCGATTGCGCAAGAACAAATTGTTCTGCATATTAGAAAAATGCGAATTTCATTGTTCCAAAGTACCCTTCTTGGGTTCTGTTATATCTAAGGATGGCATAGCTATGGACCAAGAAAAGTTGGCTGCAGTCCTACAATGGCCACGACCCAAGGGGTTAAAAGCTATCCAAAGGTTCTTGGGCTTTGCCAACTATTACAGAAAGTTTATTCAGAACTTTTCTACCATTACAAAACCTCTCTCTGACCTTACGCATAAGGGCGCGAATCCCTCTCAATGGTCTGAGGCAGCTGAGAAGGCCTTCAAAACCCTCAAAAAGGCGTTTGCATCTACTCCTATACTATCCCACCCTAATCCCACCCTGCCTTTTACGCTAGAGGTAGATGCCTTCGAGGTTGGGGTAGGGGCAGTTCCCTCCCAACGCCCCAAAGAAGGTGGTAACTTGAGACCGTGTGGGTTCATTTCCAAGAAACTTTCTAGTGCCCAAAGCCATTACGAAATTGGTGATAGGGAACTGTTGGCTATCATCTTGGCATTAAAAGAAAGGTGACATCTTTTGGAAGGCACAAGAAACCCAGTTTTAATCCTTATGGACCATAAGAACTTGATATACCTATCAGAGGCCAAAAGGTTGTCATCTCGCCAGGCTAGATGGGCCCTATTTTTGTCCAGATTTAACTTCATAGTATCATACTTGCCAGGGTCCAAGAACATTAGGGCAGATGCTCTTTCCAGACAATTTTGCACAGACATTGAGAGGGATGAGGCCCCGGTTCCCATAATTCAGCCAGATAGGATTCTGGCTACTATTCGTACCAGCATCACTTCGCCACTGGGAGAGCAAATCTTGGCATCACAAGCTCGGGCACCTCCTGAAACCCCAGTTGGCAAGTGTTTTGTGGACAAGCCTTTCCGTACCCGGTTACTCGAGACCTATCACTCATCAAAGGCAGCCGGGCACATTGGCAGGGATCAGTTGGCATGGTCATTGTCACAAACATTCTGGTGGCCCTCTCTGAAAGCTGACTGCTCTGCATTTACTGCCGCTTGTGCCACCTGTGCCCGTGCTAAAACTCCCAGACATCTCCCAGTGGGGCTGCTCCAACCAGTGCCTAATGGTGATCGTTCTTGGTCCCACATATCTATTGATTTTTTGGGAGAGCTGCCGATATCCAAGGGCTATACGTTTATCCTGATGGTGGTAGATAGGTTCTCTAAAATGGCTCATTTCGTGCCCCTCTCTGGCCTTCCTTCGGCCCAGGAATTGACAATAATTTTTGCCAGAGAAGTATTCCGCTTGCACGGGGTTCCCAGAGTGATAGTGTCGGACAGGGGGAGTCAATTCATGTCAAGATTCTGGAGGGCATTCTGTGGTCAGATGGGCATTCAATTGTCATTTTCCTCCGCCTACCATCCCCAGACCAACGGGGCCGCTGAGTGTGCCAATCAAGGACTGGAGCAGTTTTTGCACTGCTTTGTAACTGATCACCATGATAACTGGGCCGACCTGTTGCCGTGGGCAGAGTTTGCCAGGAACTGTGCGGTTAATTCATCATCTGGGAGCTCTCCATTCCTTGTTAATTATGGGTTCCAACCCTGTCTGCTCCCAGACTCATTTCAGTCCCAACAGATTCCGGCTCTGGATGAGCACATGGAGCAGCTTCACTCCACTTGGGCACAGGTACAAAGGTCCCTCAGTCAGTCCTTCCACAGACATCAGCGGCATGCCAATCGCAGACGGCTGCCAGCGGTTTCCTTCCAGGTGGGGGACAGGGTATGGCTTTCCTCCAGGAATCTCAACCTGCAAGTGCCTTTGAACAAACTGGCTCCCCGGTTCATCGGTCCATTCAAGATTATTCGCAAGATCAATCCCGTGGCATAGCATTGGATCTTCCTAATACTATGTGTATTCACAATGTGTTCCATGTGTCATTATTGAAGCCCTTGGTTTGCAACCACTATACTACCACTCCGGTGGTTCCTGGGCTGGTGGATGTACAGGGCCAAGAGGAATACGAAGTTTAGAGCATTATTGACTCCAGGAGATTTAGAGGCAAGTTGCAATATTTGGTCCACTGGAAAGGGTATGGGCCTGAGGAGCGCTCTTGGGTAGACCACAAGGACCTTCATGCCCCACGATTGCTGCGCAACTTTCATTCTAAATATCCTCAGAAACCGAGACCCTCTGTCAAGGGAGGGGGTCTTTGAGAGGGGGGTACTATCGCGGTGTCCGTTATTCCCTGTCAATCTTTTACTGTGTTACCTTTGCATTGGAGGAGGCTGACTGGCCTGCCCAGGATGTTCCTTTTTATACTGGCTCTTGGGCACTTGTCAGTTGCCCTTTCGTGGTGTTCCTGATCCTGCACCTCGTTGCTGAGTTCCAGTGTCTCCTGTGTACCGACCCAGCTTGTCTGACTACTCTTCTGATCCTGCTCCGTGATTGACCCGGTTCTGGCTGACGATCCTGCTCTGTGATTGACCCAGTTCTGGCTGACGACCGTGCTCCGTGATTGACCCGGTTCTGGCTGACGACCCTGCTCCATGATTGCTCCGTTCTCCGGCTGATGTTCCTGCTACAGTATCGATCCGGTTCCGGTTGACGTTCCTGTCCTGTGTGCTGTTCCGGTGTTCCTGTGCAGCTCCGGTCGCTCCGGCGACATTCTGAACTGTTTGGTGTCTCGCTGATCCTCTCTCTCTTCCGAGCTGTAGCCTGGTATTGCTTTCCCATCCGCTGTCTGCTGAGCTGTTTTCTGAACCAGATTAACCCGTGCAGTGCCTGTAGTCTCCGGTTACGTGCCTCATATATCGCTTGCCAAGCCTCTGGTCACCCTTTGAGCCTGCTACTCTTAGTGCCTTCAGACCTAGCCATACTATCACTTGCAGAGCACTGTCCGTCCGGTGTTCGGTGTGCACCGTGACCATGCCGGTTGGCGCTGGTAGTCTGTCCGCACTTGCAGTGTGGATTCTGTACGACACCGGAAGGGTGTCCTGGCTCTGGCTCACATACGCTCAGGATGTACGTTATCTCCTGCACTTCCCAGTGCTCCGGCTCATTATAGCTTGTGCAGCAACCGTCTATCTTGGCATCCTCAGGGTGTCTGGGCACAATCCAGTTGGCACACGCAGGGTTACTACCAATTCACATTAAGGGCGATTCAGGTTCTGGTTACTTCAGCTCTAGCAGTAGCATTCCTCCTAAGCCCACAGTGGTGGTATTGGCTCAGCTCTGGGCAATAGGTGTGCTACACTTTACTACCTTGAGAGTGATTCAGTGCAGACACTTTACTCCTTTCTCACCATCCAGAGACTGTTATCATATCCTGGGCGTTGGCCAATCTAGGGCTGAGTTACTCCAGTTGCTCCTGTTAACCCTTTGGGGTTATCCCCAGTCTATATATATACATATATTCCTATCTTTGTATTGCACTTACATTACTTGATCTGTATTTGCCAATACTGATTATACCTGTGCTGGCCCCTAGGGGCACTGTTCTATTATCCTGTTTCAATAAAACTGTGTTTTTACTTCATACCCTGGTCTGAGTGTCAGAAAACCGTAACAGGTGTATGAACTTGATTATTCTGAATGTCACAATGATCTTGTATCTCCTCATGAAACACCATTGCAAAATCTGTTTAAATATAGGAATTATCATTCACATTTGTGTCTTGGAGACTCCACTATATATATATATACAATTTTTTGGATATACTATGGTTCCTTGATCTTCTTTTCATTGGTCATTCTGGATCTATGGAGGACTATAACTTGGAACTTTTAATTAAGTTTATTATGTTTTTTTCCACTTTCTGGATAAATTAATGTATGTATATTCTTGATATTATTTCATGCCGTTGTTAATTCAAGCCACTGTCATTTTTATGTATCTGTGAACTGATGAATACTTACTATTGTCATGTTTGTACATGACCCCTGTGTTAGGATATATATTATTTCTTTGGTAAAATTTTCCCACATGTTTTTCTATGACTATTAATAATGTTTTGTATTAGACAAGGATTAACATGTGACAATTATATTAGGTATTTGTCCCCTTTTCTTCTTTTAACTGTCTATAACGTTAGACCTGACAATTCCAGTATCATTAGCGACTACTATTTTGTAGGGATGGGCAAACAATTTCGTCTTAAACTGAAATCTGTGAATAATGGCACTTCCCGCTTGGCGAATTATTTCCAGTGAAAAGTACAGATTTTCTGCTTTTTTCGCCTACTTCATTGCATTGAAATCAATGGGAACACTGAATTTACACGCAACACATAAATATTATTTTATTTCCCAAAAGCATAGTATAAAAGGGGCATGAGGGTGCCTGTGTTGGTGGGGTGTGGGGAAAGAATCAGTTGAACAGGGAATGTTTTTGAGGGGGTTTGTTTACTGGGATTGGGGGCAGTTAATAAAAAAATAAATCCTAAATACAATTAAACCCCCCCCACATAAGACGTGGTATAAAAGGGGTCTGAGGAGGATGCCTGTGTTGGTGGGTGGAATCCAGGGAATGATTCAGTTGAACAGGGAATTTGTTTTGGGGGGTTCTTAACTGGTATTGGGGAGACAGTTAATAGAAAAATAAATCAATAAAATAAGTAATTTGTATGTAGATTAAGACAGGAACCCCCTGACATAATCTGCCACTGGTGTGGACTGATACTTGACTTGAAAGAGTGTTTTGTAGCGGATGATTTATTAGATTTGTTGTTGGAGGCCCACGCCCTGAGGAAACATTGATTCGTAGAACTTAAGCTTGTTGGGCACAAGCCCTAAGGAAACATTGATTTGTAGGACTTAGGCTTGTTAGAAATAAATCCCCAACAATTGTATAGTTTTTTTTTTTTTTACAGGACTATGCTTTTATTTATTTTTATGTATTTATTTATTTTAGCACAAGCCCTGAGCAAAATAAAAAATGCCCTACTGGCCTAGTGCCAGCAGGTCATGTTGGCCAGTAGCCACTGGCCATTGTCAAATGTCCTCCTGAGTCCATAATTGTGGAATTTGCAACTGTTGTTCTTGCTGCTGCTGCTGCTGCTGCTGCTGAGTTATTTAAGCAGCAGGATGATTAGGCAGCTGAAAGGGAGTGGGATCAATGATAGCAGTAACATGGGTGATGGATGAGGAAGATTCCACTTGGTATGACTATCCTCAGTGATGTGCCTGAGCAGTAGCAGCACAATAAGTAGCCCCCAGTGTATGTGGAGAAAAGAAAAATGTGGCTAATAATTCTTATCCACCTCCTCAGAGGTGTGTTGATATTAGAATAGAAATGTTTCCCTTGAGAGCAGGGACTGTGGCTCTCATCAGCAACTGCAATGTGCACAAAGTGTGTGGTAAATAACATCTGGTGGCACAACTGTATTCAAACACCATGACACCAGAAACCAAGTACTGCTGCTGTCACTATACCCCTTGTCCAGAACCGCTAAGGGCAACTTGCTGACAGTTTAATAGTAATGATGAACCCTCCCTGCCAGTATCTTAGCATATTCTGTGGAATGGAATCTCCTCAGATTCCGCTTGATGCCCTGGTGGCGATTCTCCTCCACCACACTACCATGTGTAGCCAGTGCACCACACAGTGTGCAATGGGTAGAGGCGAACTGCCACACCCTAACATCAATAGAGTGGCTATCATTTGGTGGGAGAGGTAACGATGAACTAGGTAGATTGGCAGAAGATGTAGTTACCCTAGAAGGTGATGGTGATGGTGAGCTAGTTGTTTCACTTGTCTTGGAGCTTCCGGTGTCTGCCTGGGTGTTTGGCGTTAACATGTTTGACATAAATGTCATGGTGTCTGTGTTTCATGTGTAATATCAGGGCAATTGTGCCAAGGTGTGTTCCCTTCTTTCCTCTTCTCACTGACTTGTCACAAATTGTGCACAGTGTCATTGGTGATGACTGCACTGTGCCTGCCCCAAGAGATAAATAGTCCCACACCCATGACTTCAGAGTGGAGGGCCTCTTTCTCCTTGTCCTCCATATTCCCCTTCACTGTATGTGGCAGCAGATAATGTTGCTACTGTTGCTGCTACTGCATCAGATTCAGCACTGCAGCTAGGACCAGGATTATTGCTGGTGCTGGCAAGTGGAACCTGTCCTAGTCCCGCATCACTTGTTGACCCCATTCCCTCAAATTCCAAAATGTCACCGTTAGTGGTGGTGGTGATGCCCATCCTCATCCTTGTCTCCCATTCCTCCAGAGTTTCTGCTAAAAAGGCCATCAATGTCTCTTCCACCCCAGCTTCTCCAGCATCATCATCACTACCACCACCACTAGTCCCTACGTGTTGCTGCTACTCTATTACAGACATCTCACTGCTGCTTGGAGGAGGTGGTGATGATGAGCAATGTGACAGAGGGTCTCCTAATGTTACACTTGGCATTTATTTTTGACCTGAAGAAGGCAGACTGTCAACAGTAACAGAAGGCACATGCAGCTGACATGTGCTCTTGTCGATGGTGGTGTTATTAATTGTGTGCCTTCTCTCCCCCAACAACAGTCCTGGCCTCTTAGTCTTCAGGATCATGTTCCACTTGGACTCTTTAGTGAAGGGAAGGGTAGGACTCCCAGAGGAATGGTGTGGGCTCCTTTGACTACTAGTCTGGAAGCTCTCAAATGTTTTCCTTACCACTCAGGTTGCTTCACCATTACTGCTAGTACTACTAACACCAACCACATTAAGTTCTGCCACAGAGTCTTACTCCACACATCACTAGTAATATGAGGATATTGTTGATTACCCCTTCCTTCACTCCTAATGCTAACAAGCTGCTGGACCTTAGTAGTAGTAGTAGCAGTAGTACTAGCACTGGTGGGACTGCTTGAGGATGGCAAGTGTGACTTAGGGTCCCTTGCTGTCATACTTAACATCATCTTCTCCTCACCTCCCTCCTGAGTAATATACACTAGCAGCAGGTGGCAGCAGGGGCAGCATGACTGACAGCAGGCACAGCACTAGTGACAGCAGTGGCAGAACATCTGACAGCAGTCACAGTACTTGTAGCAGCAAATTCAGCACTGGCAGCAGGAGCAGCACATCTGGCAGCAGACACAGCAATGGTGGTAACAGTAGCATGGGCAGCACTTCTGGCAGCAGGTACAGCACTAGTGGCAGAAGGGGCTGCACATCTGGCAGCAGGTACAGCACTAGTGGCAGAAGGAACAGCATGGCTGGCAGCAGGCACAGCAATGGTGGCAGCAGGTACAGCATTGTTGGAGCAGGGGCAGCACATCTGGCAACAGACACAGGCAGATGACCTGTCCAGCTCTCACTAGTACTACCCTTCTCTTCCTCCCTTGCCAATAATTTCCCCAAGATCCCTAGGGGTGATTTAGGGGAACTGGGAATCATTGGTTCTGTAGTGCTCACTTCCTCCTCCTCCTCCTCAGACTCAGTGGACACATAAGGGTCCTTCCAGTTCATCCTTCTATTAGTTTTAAACCTGCTCATAGTGATAGCAGAAGGCGAAAACCACATAGATCAATGGGTGAAAACTTTCTAGTCTCTGAAAAATTGGCAAGGAATTTTGGCCAATGGGCAAAAACTTTCGCCTAACCCTACCATTTAGGTATTTGCTCCTTTATTTGAGCTGGATACTTGACTAGTTTAAGGTATCTAAATTCAATATTTTATACACAGTGTCTAAGCTGTTGTGTGGTTGATTTGTTTACATTACCTTGCAGCTCCTCAGTTGCTGATTTTTTCTACCAAAGGTTTCAATAAAGGTCTCAGCTGTAGTTCAATCACTGTTCAAGTGTCAGCAATATCTGCTTTAACAGGAATAAAGTAGGCATCTGATCTGGTCTCAAAATTATTTTGGGCAGCTATTAGGGTCAGGCTTCTGGTAAGGAACTTTGCTCCAGCCTGCAACCCACCCCCAAGAATCCCGGGTGTCTAGGTTTCAAAGCCACAGGAGTTTGGGACAATTTTAGTAAATGCTGCCATGGAAAATGGCCAGGAAAATGGCCAGACTACTAATCTTCAGATCTACTCCTCATCCTTGAAACCAAACAAAAAAAATAATAATGGCTACACCATCAGTCAAAATATGTGTTGAATGGTATATAGATAAAGCAACAATATTTATTTATATATTAAAATCAGTGGAGGTTACTAAGACATAAATGGTACAGACTCACAAATGTTAGGTCCACCTGGCTCGACCTCCACACCACATAAATGCTTTTCATGTTCACAATGCTTAATTATGACAATCCTTGTACTTACCATTACCAGACTTTTTGCACTGGGGTGGGCTCTTATCAACACTAGAATTTGTTCCATACATTTATGTTTTAAGCACCCTTGAGCTTCCTTTTACTTTCCATTATAAGACACCCATGAAAGGCAAGCAATTAAAAGGGAAACACCCCCATTCATTTTTTATTCCCAAAGACTTTAGAATTTCAAACATTCCTTTAGTTTCCCCTTTTTTGAGTATTATAGGTTAAAAGTCTGGATTAATCTACATCTATCATTGTACCAGTCACTGATGTTAGTGAGTTTTGGCTCACATTCAGTAATGTTTCTTTAGTGGTGTACTAAGAATTTTAAGATTACATCTCTTGGCTTAGATGTATCAATATGAGGCGGTTTCAATGCTGAGCTCTAGCACCATTTACACCAGAAACTTTGTATGTAATTGGACACCTCATCCATACTAACACTGTCTGGTATTCTTCTAAACCTGATGTTTTCTCATCAGCTTCTATTATTTAATTCTGCCAAATCATCATCTGCCAGAGTAATTTTTTAAAAATTAAACAAAAAATATACTGTTTATTAGCCATCACAGCTACCGTCTGCATTTTAATCTCCAAATGCCAAGTACATTGTTCCTCTTTCTTAAGCACCATAGTCTCACAAACACCTGGCAAGGGATGGGACAACACAGAACCCCTAAACACCCTTGAGGAGTATAGTAAGGTCAGACTCCTCTAACAAGAGATAGTAGAGCTAGAAGATAGGGTGTGGCGCTTGGGTATCAAGCTAGAGAGTGGTGGTTGCCTAAAGGGAATCATGCAGGGACCAAAAGCCGTATAAAGGTGCTAGCTGCAAAGCTAGATTGGCCACCTTCATTTAAGCCAAAGGGGCCCCTCGATAACCTTCTCTAGACAAACTATACTACCACTATCCCCAGTGAGAAAACACACTCCAACAGGAACCAGTACTCACTCAAATGGTCAGGCGAGAACTGTAGAAGTCCAACCTCTGTAACAGGAGAATGGTCAAACACAGGAGAATCAAGAACAGGAACAAATACAGCTGGCAAAAGATTAGTCAGAGTTCAAGGCCAGGTTATACACAGTGGAGGCAGTCAGGATCCAAGACGGTAAGCAGAAGTGTAGTTAAGATACAGGCCAAGTCATACATGGAATCTGCAGGATAAAGGGAATGAAAGACTAGCTGGGTCAAGACAAGGCCAGGGTCATACACAGGGCTGGATATCAAGAAGAGTCAGGCAAACAGGGTCAAGAAATAAGAATACAGGATACAGATAAACAGTAGCACTGGAGACGCTATAATAATGTGTCCCAGTTCTTCACTTACCCCCTTAAATGCAGAAACACATTGGAAGAGGTAAGGATGGAGGACCAAGAACGGCAGAACTGGCCGCTCATTCTCCCTGCAGGTCTGGATGCAGAGTGGAGGTATCTGCAAATGCGTTCAGGGAGCCAAGCAGAGACTACCACGGATGCGCCCAACAGAGACAGAGGCACATAAGGACGGCCGTCATAGTGCTGCACTGTCCAGCACAGAAAGAAGATCGCTGGATGCGTACAGCACAAAAGGGGAACGGGACAAAGAAATGGAGGTTACAGGGAGGTATGACACTTAGGAAATGTTTCATATTCTGTATTCCTGATGTAACCCCACTGGGACACAGTAATTTCTGTAGTTCCTGGTACTGACGAGCAGATGGTGAGCATCTGTGCACATGGCTGGATTCAAGAAGCCATTTTAGTTTCAGTTTGGTTTTAGAGCTGAGCAGAAGTGAGTGAAGGAGCCTCTTCTAAGCAGGGAACGGAGACCTGTCTGATCCAGTGCTGGAGCATACTGGAAGAAGCATTCCAGCAGAAAGCTCTAACCAGACCAAGGCACATAACTGTTCCTGGTAGAGAATGCTGTGATAGCATTGGTTGAGTACTCCTAGTCACTTCCTCCTCCTCCTCAGACTCAGTGGACACATAATAAGGGTTCTTCCAGTTACTGTTTTTGCTGCTCATAGTGATAGGAGTCACTATGAGCCTCTTCTGCCTCAATTTTTGGAAAATATCACAAGAGAACAGCACAGCACGTCTATTTCGTTTTGTAGTTGCTTCTATTGTGTCTGCCTTCAGCGAAAACGTCACTTTTTATAGAGGAAGTGCGAAAACAAAGTAAATCAATGGGCGAAAACTTTTTAGCCATTGAAAATATGGTGAAAGCTTTTGGCCAATGGGTGAAAAATGGGACAATTGCTAGTTTTAAAGTTTTCCTGCGAAAAAGTGGATAACAATGGGGTTTTTCGCCAAATTTCCCGTGGGAACACGGCAACAACTTTCTCCCACCCCTACCAGTAAGGTAATAGCTTGATCGCACAGTGCGGAGGCAATGGAGGGACAGGCCACCTGCAACACTACCAGCACAGCAGCTGTTGCACTAGACAGATAGAACAAGCCCTCGGATATCACATGAGACGAGTGGTAGTCAGACAGGAACGGGAGACTGCATGGAGCCTAAGTCAGACAAGCCACACAGGAACCAGATTGGGTAGTCAGCCATAGCCAAGGTCAGATCAGAGTGGCTAGTCGGACAAGCCAGAGTCATACACAGATCGGATAGTCAGACAGAGCCACTGGTCAAAACCAGAGCGAGTAATCAGACAAAGCCAAGGATCGAACCAACGGATAATCAGAAGTCAAGCAAGGGTCAAATGAACAACACAGTAGTAATGCATAGAAACACCATGAAAGGGCGACGAAGCCCAGTTCACGGGCCGACTATAAGACCGTCGCCGGAAGGCAGGGCTCAATTGGCCAATAAACCTGAATGCTACAAAATAGCAAGTGCAACGTCACAGATGCACTCCCCTCAGATAGCGGCAAGCCAAAGGATGCAGCATCAGCCCTAGACCACTGGACAGAGTCACAGGCAAGCAAATATCACGGGTACTGTGACAGTTGCTCCTTCAAACCGCAATATTCCTTTGAGTCTCCGCCACCTCGGTTGTCTTGAGGAGGCGCTAGCTCTGGAAATGCAATACCTAATTCCATGCAGAATGCTAGTATCTCTTCCAGGGAACATGCAGAGATTAGAGAGCCCTTGTGCATAGTACTAATGCAGAAGGGGAAGCCCCAGCAATAGTAGATGTTTAGATTCCTGAGGTGCTCTGTTAGAGGCTTAAATGCCCTCCGTAGCTGGAGGGTGTGTGACAATAAATCCTGGTACAGCTAAAGCGGTGACCCTAAGAAATGTATGTCCTCCATTGCCCTGCCCCTGTGGAGAATGGCCTTTCTTTCCTGAAAATGGAATAGACAGCATACAACATCCCAGGGAGGGTCATTGTCCGATTTCCTGGGTCTTAAAGCCCTGTGGGCCCTCTCTATCTCGATCATAGGAGATTTGGGAAGGAGAATGCTGTTTTAAAAAACTGTACTGTTCATTAAGATAGCTATTGCATAGTATTTGCAATGAAATAATGATAGGAAGGCAATTTGTAGTTATATTTGTTTATTGTTTATTTGGATTCAGGTTTATATTTTTTTGTTTCAAAACTAAACTGACCAAAGAAAAATTAAGCACCTAAAGGCAGGTATTTTAATTACATACCCAAGATTGATCACAAAATAATTATGGCATCTACCAAAAAGCAGGTAACTTGTAAAACTACATTTTATTGTCACCTGCAACACTGATGGCTAAAAAACATTTTACATGACCAAACAAAATGTAGGCCACTTGAAACATTAAAGCAGAACTACCATCCGATACAATCTTTAGCTTCACTAAGTCCCCATCTGGCAACTAGCTGCTTAGTAGCGCTAGTCACCAGAATAATTACCTTATTTAATAGATTTCTGCTCTCTTCCATGGGTGACAGGGAGGACGGAGCGCAGACATCTTGCCATTGTGACGTCCGCGCACCTGCACTGTCAGTCCCAGTCGGAGCCAAATGGCTCCTAGCAACGCCTCCTAGATCCGGCTGGGACTGACAGCACAGGTGCGCGGACATCACAGTGGAAATATGTCCACGCTCCGTCCTGCCTGATACCCATGGAAGAGAGCAGAAATCTATGAAATAAGGTAATTATTCTGACGACTAGCGCTACTAAGCAGCTAGTCGCCAGAAGGGGACTTAGTGAAGCTAAAGATTGTGTCGGGTGGTAGTTCCACTTTAAGGGCCAGATTTAAAGGCAGCCAATACCCAAAAAACAGGTGCCGGCATTTTTGCAAGCACTGTAAGTGATTTAAAGACCAGTACTATGAAAAAATGCTGGCAAAAAAAACCCTGCTGGCCGCTATTGAAAATTGTCCCATTGAAAATAAAAAAAAAAAAAAAGCTACAAGTTGCCATTTGATGGACTGTGTTAGCCCTAAGATCCGATAAGGGACTCACGTCCTCAGCATGCTGGTCATCTTCTGGCTCTCTTTCTTCTCTTCTTTCTTATATCTTCTTTCTTCTCTTCATCCTTCTTTCTTCTTGCTGTAAAAAACATAATAGTATTAATATGTTTGCAAAATATCACAGACATTAATACCCTTTAACCCCTTGAGTGCCAGAGGGGTATGCAATGCAACGCATTGTCTTGCCATGCATTGCAGATCTCTCTGGGTCTCAAAGGGTTAAATGATGAATTAGTGCCCAGTCCCATAGACACATGCCGCCATTATTTTAGTTTTCAGTAAGCCATTATAGTCAAAGTCAAGCCATTATACTAAGTCAAAGTTGAGCCATTAAATTATGTCCCAAAACGTAATAATAGAAGACTTAGCTTAATAATCTGTATCCTCTGCTGTGTGCGGCCACAGGGGTGTCAGCAGTGGAGACAGTACTGTGTGCCACAGTCCCCAGTTCTGTCCCTCAAGGGCCGATGCCCGTTCTACACTGAGGGAATCTGAGCAGAGACTGCATTTATATATGGGCAGTCTCTGATCAGTTTCCCTCACAGCCATTGGATGAGATCCCAGACAATCAGTTTAAAGCACAGCTGCTCTAATTTGATTGGCTGGGATGTCGATATAAGAATTGTGTTATTGTAAGAATGTGCTAGAGTTGAGGAGATGGGGCTTTAACCCTTTGAATGTCAGAGGGGTACAAAACCAATTACAGAGAACTACTTGGCAAAGTTAGATCCCCTCACATGGCCTGACACACTGTGCAAGATGGTTATGTGAGAGGATGCCAGCAGGACAGCTTGATTAAGTATCCACACATCTTGTGTTCAAAACAATTATGACACAATGGGTATGCACAAGTAATATATCTCTCTTGGAAAGTAAGACATACATTGCATGCATCCTTGTCTTATTTGAAACTCCCAACTTTGCACTGTGCCGGTTATTGAGTCCCCTATCTACCCCTTTCAGCTTTTAGCCAGACATTTATACCCCCTGTAGTGCCACAGGGGTATGCAATGCACATCCCTATGACAGTGAAAGGGCTTGTGGTGCTGTTTGTGCTGAAAAAGTCTAAGCACATCTTCTCCACTCTCACAGTGGGGTAGCAAATAGAATGTGCTAAGGCTTCAGGGTTGTCTAACTGCTGGCGATGTATAAGGGAGGGCATCACTTCCACATCGCCAGCAGTTCAACAAGAGGATATACAAATGATTGAATTCAATCACCCCTCTTCTTACAACCCTAACCAGACACACATGACCATAACATCAACCCTTATTGCATCTCCTCCATGGTTTCTGATACTTTTGCTTATGGTTTTTGGGATATTTCTGTTTGCTGGTGGTCAAGGGATGGATACAGTGGGGACACTTCCAGTGGTGTCTCTATCAGTTGTATAATCTAGGTTTTTGGTATAAGCTGATGATGCACCTTGTATGAATATAGTAGTCCAATCTCTATGCTTGAGATTTAAGAATTTGGGTTGTCCACATTCATTTTGTTGTGGATATTGTAAGTGCTTCATGAGGGCAAATGTGCCTAGGTGAGTTCCCTTCTTGCCCTCTTAACCACTCTATTGCATACGGTTGCAGAATGCACTGTTACACCCCTGCACAGCACTAGCACCAAGCAGAGATACCACAAAACCCAATATTTAAATGAAGATAGAGGAGAAGAAATGGAAGAAGATGAGACAATAGCTGTTTGTCTCTTCTTCCATATGTCACCCTACACCTGCCCTTTCTCAGTATAATCCATTTGTCACTCAGGAGGAAGAACATCCATCTAACATTTGTAATTTTGCCCCAGGCCATCAGGAAAATATCCCTCTGACTCCACAAGATTAGGAGGAAATTTAAAAGGAACAGTCTCCTCCTCAGTGCAAGCAATAAAATATTTCTCCCACATCATTCTGGGCTGCTCTCAGAATTTATAATTACCAAGAGGGTATTTCACAGACTCAGCAGCAGTAGTATTATAATTATTATTTGCACAGTATATAAAGTGTTGGTACTGGAAGTAGCACTATTGATGATGGTGATGAACAGTGTCTCTTCTGGGATTGGAGGGAATTTAAACATTCCCAGAGGATCCAGTTTTCTTACTAGTAGGATAAGTAGTAGTAGTAGTCATAGTAGTAGTAACACTATTACTGCTAGTAGCATCACTGTAGCAGCTCACCCACCCTTCACTGCACGTCTTCCAGCTCAATTTATTTATTTACCTCTCTCTTCTCTAACCCTTTAGCGACCCTTATCGTACCAGGACCGTCAAGGGTAAATTTGCTCCAAGCGAATTTATGAGGGCAAGGACAGCAAACTTGATCCTCCTGGTTGCCCCAGATTTATGGGAACAAATGGGAAAATCATTTGGGATTTAATTTACCCCTTATTAAATAAAGGCTATCAGTTATTCCTTGATAATTATTACACCAGACCCCTTTTATTTAAGTCTCTTTTTTGTTTTGACACCGTGGCCTGTCGCATTGTCAGGCGCAATTGCAGGGAGTTGCCCAAAATACTCGTAGATACCAAACTAAACACTGGGACTTCCTTATCTTTGTGCCAACAGGAGCTGCTGGCAGTTAAGTTTAAGGACAAAAAAGATGTCTACATGCTCACCACCATGCATGAGGACAGATCTGTGGCAGTCACTGTTCGTGGCAGGACAGGGGTACTGAGAAAGCCAGTCTGCATCAGAGACTAAAATAAAAACATGGGGGGAGTTGATCTGTGTGATCAACTAATGCAGCCATACCTCGCAATAAGAAAGTGTAGGGCATGGTACAAAAAAGTTGTCATCTATATGATGCAGACTGCTGTACATAATTCATTTTTAAACTGGCAAACCCCAATCAAAAATGTAGCTTTTTACAATATCAGCTACAACTTATTTCCCTATTTTTATTTCACGGTGCACCAGAAATCATTCCTGCAAGACCCAGGGTAGTACATTTTATTTATAAAATCCCCCCAACTCCCCAAAAGAACAAACCACAGAAGCGCTGCAGGGTTTGCTACAGAAAGGGAATATGGACAGACACCACCACTTACTGTCCTGGTTGCCCTTCCAAACCTGGCCTCTGCCTTGGTGACTGTTTCAAGGAATACCACTCAGGCACAATGCAGTAGTGCTGTAAAGCTTCTTTTATTATTTGGCCACTTTTTCCCCCTGAAATATCCTGTTTTTTATTTTTCAAAACACATCCCTCCTTAGATCTAACACTATCAAAATGTATCTCTGATAATGGAAACACACATGTTCCCTACTGGGCCTAGTAGCTCCCCCAAACCCTGACAAACCTATTCATATGGGGCATTGCCGTAATTAGAAGAAGGAGTCGAACACTAATCAATGCAGTTTATGAAATCTTCACCTATTCTGTGCTGAAATTCACATCACCACTGAAGTCTAAGTGTGAAAAATGCTGTTTTTTTTTTTACTTACGTCAAGGTTTACGAGGGATTGGTGGTAAAATTGTTGTGTACAAAATTTGAAAACACACCTAAAACGAAAGCCTGGGGTGTCTACATTCCAAAAATATACACTTTTGGGGGGAAATCTTAAAAAAGAGCACTGTTACACAGCCCAAATGAGAAATGGCACCAGTAACGCAAGCTGTGAACCTGGAAATGAGCATGTTCCGATTTGGGCCCCGTAGCTCCCCCAAATCATGAGAAAGCTATGCATATGGGGTATTGCCGTACTCAGAAGAAGGAGCCGAACACTAATCAATGCAGTTTATAAAATCTTCACCTATTCTGTGCTTGAAATTCACATCAACATTGAAGGCAAAGTGTGAAAAATTATGAATCTTTTTACTTACGTCAAGTTTTCACAGGATTGGTGGTAAAATGGCTGTGTACAAAATTTGAAAACACACCAGGAGAAGCAAATGAATATATTTAGGGGTATTTTCTTTTTGTCATGAACTAATTGTATGCAAATTCTGACAGGAAAATATAAGCAAAATGTTGGTTTTTTTTTTTCTATTTTAATCAAATTAAATGATGAGGTATTCATATAATTGTGGTATCAAAAGAAAGCCCTACTTGTGCTTAACAAAACAGTATATAATTTGTGAGGGTTTTCAAAGGGAATTAAAGAGAAAATATGGTTGAACAAACATATAGTCAAAAAAGTCAAAATTGCTCTAGTCCTTAAGTCAAATTTAATTCAGATTTTCCCGGTCCTTAAGGGGCTAAGTATCTTTTTTTTACTCATTGAGCACACTATGCCTTATAATAATGATGATGGTGAATAGTGGGAACTTGCATGTGTTTTGACTGCTACTTAATGGAACAAGAAATCTAAACAGTGGTGGCTATCCATAAATGCATGGACTGAATTTCCAGTTTGATAAATATTTCACATTTCTGCCTTATTTCATGGAGACTTTGCCCTAACATAGGAATTTGAGAGTTGCATCTAACTGAAGACAGTACTTTCACCTTGGTGAATGCCCCCTGTGGCCTGTACATTTTGTATAATATTTAAACTGTGCAACAAGTGACATTGATTTGCAAGGTTATTAGGTAGAACCACATTGTACAAGCACATGACCACTTATTCAGGGACAGGGTGCATTGTATGTACCAGGCTATATAAAGCAGATGGCCACATATCAAGGGATAATATATGTGTACATTTCAGAAAAAGAATGGTTCAACAATGAAACCTAAAAGACTTTGAGCATAGTGCGATGGTTAGATGTAGATGCACTGATCCAAGTATCATTGATACTATATAGCTGCTGTAACAACTGCACATAGTAGCATCTATACTGTATTGATAATGGTCAAAGGGTTAAAGGCTATTGTACTGTCTACATAATTATTAAAATATGGTAATATGGGAATGGTGGGTGTGCTAGAAGGCATATCAGAATTCACAATGCACTGGATCATATTATTCCTCTTTAGTTATCTAAATATAAGCAGCTATGGCAAGAGGGGGCACAGGATGTGATATTGGACACCACAGGTGTGGAAAAGGTCATATTATCTTACAAATTCAAGTACCCATTGTTCCACGCTGACAACAATGACAGCAGGGGCAGAGAATGGCTACTGCAACAAGAATCAATTAATTTATTGTGCCAGGTGCAACTCTTCAGACTTATGGTGGTGCTTTTATAGTGTTATGTATGTTTTTTAGACACACCTTCTGGTCTCTAGTTCCAGTGGAGCAATGTATGAATTTGAAGCCTACCTGATTACTGTTGCCTGTCAGGTGCTTCACTTCAAGCTCAAAATTCATTCTTCTTGAAATTCTTACTACCCTCAAGTCAATACACCATGTCACAAGGCATGGAATGGTTTCAAAAGTTTGAAAATTACTTTAGCATACTTCACTGTCCTGTCCAGGGACCAGGTCTCAACCTAACTGAACATCAGTGTGTGATTGAATCAGCATGGATTAGTATTCCAACTAAATGCTTCCAGCATCTCATGCAGTCCATGTCCCATTGGCTGCAGGCTATTCTGAGAGCCAAAGGAGTTTATACCTACAATATGATTGGTAAATAGAATAATCTAGCCAATAGGTTTATTTGTCAATAAGGATATTAATAGAGCTAAGCTCATCTCCTTCAGTTTGGGATTCCTTGGACTTCTATGAAACTGCCATGATGCACTAAGAGGTCTTTGCGATTACATCCCCATCAATCTATCACCATGAATCCACCAGCCTTCAACAGGTTGACTATTTTACATTTAACATATTGCCAATGGCTCATTTCCATATGGAAATGCAGGCTAATAAGCCAACATTGTATTCATGTGGGCTTGTTTATTTGTTAATGTAGCACTTCACCACATGCATTAAACTTCAATAGTTGCCTTTTCTCGTGGAGTTCACAGTCCTAATATTGCCTACCTGAGGTTGCCGATGTTGGAATCTTCCTACAGCTCTCTATGGAGCCAAGGAACAGCATGCTGTCTCTGCTCTGGAGAGCAGAGACAGCAGTTGCCCTCCCTTGAGTCTTTCAGTACCATAGGGATGCATTGCATACCCCTCTGGCCCCGAAAGGGGTTACAATGTTGTGTTAAAAGCTGAAGCTAAGAGGCCAGATAGGGAACATAGGAGTTCCACTTATAGAATCCAGGCACTTTACCTGTGAATCGTATACATTTAAAGAGGGATTGAAGACCTGTGAATGCACGTTGTGTCATAGTTTGTTTCAAAAGAAGCTACTCTGATACTTCACCAAGTTGCCCCATTGGCATCCTCTCACATCAAGATACATACATTCTGAGGTAAGAATTATTACAAGAAAGGATGGAAAGCCTAAAATTAATTTATTGTATCCAAAAAAGAAAGAAAAGAAGATATAAATTACTGCACCACAGGTGAAAGGTCATTTCAATAATGCATTTGCACAATTATTGTATTGGGATATAAATTGTAGACTTGTGCGAATTGATTCAGAGAAATTCAGAATTAGTCGAAAATGGGGTCATTCGAACCATCCGACATGCAAGGGTCTTTTGACAAAAAAGATCCGACTCCGAGCAGCCCTGGTCCGAAAGTCGTTGAAACTTTCGACATTCGACAAATTTCAGAAACTTTTGACTACTTTCGAACCAGGACTGTTCGGAGTCAAATCATTTTTGTACTACCTGTGCGCGCTCAATTACTTTCCCTCCATATTTTTCCCTCCTTGTCTCTAGCCCAGTTCCATTCTCCGTTTCATGCACTACTTTCCCTCTTCCGTCTGTATTGCATTAAGCTTCTTTGTTTCATGATGGGGGTTGGACTAATGACACAGTCACCCAGACAGACAGCCTGCATTTCCTCATTGCATTGTTATAGCTCAGAGAGAGAAGAAGAGATTAGAGAGTGTCCAGCTGTTGTGTAGGCAGGCAGGTAGCATTAGGCTAGGCATAGGCAGGCAGCCAGCATTAGTGCCAGTTATTGCCACTATAAGGGAGAGTCATCTTTATTCCTGTGCAAAATATAAAAAATATTAGGGTTTTCTTTGAATAATTTTTAAAGTGTCACGTCAGCCAGTCTGACAGTTGTATAGGCAGGCAGGGTGCCTTTTCGCCACTGCAAGGGAGAGTCACCTGCGTTGGTTTTATTAAAAATATTCATAATACAAGTTATTTGCTTAAATAATTTTCAGAGTCACACTGCCAGTGTCACAGTTGTACAGGCAGGCAGGGTGTCTTTTTGCCACCACAAGGGAGAGTCACCTGTGTTGGTTTTTTTAAAAATATAGACATTACAAGTTAATTGTTTGAATAATTTTCAGAGTCACAATGCCAGTGTGTTGCAGAACCTAGTATCCTGAAGCATGTTTCTGGTGTCCCCTGGCTTGTAGTCTGTGGACTGGGGCCACAGGTTAGTGTCGGGGTTCCTGGGGCCTTCCGGGTCTGTTTGCCGGCTGTGGAGCAGGTTATCTTCCATGTCCACAAACTGGGCTGTGTTGCGGCAGAGATGGAGACCATGTGTATGGTCGCCTTACTGCACTTTTCACTCTGATTGCAGCGGTTTGCTCCACCCCACTATTTCCTGTTTGAGCAGTTTTATAGGGCGATGTTTCCTCAGTTTAATCTCCCTTGCATTGGTGTGATTATGTACCTTGTGGCTCGGTAGACTCTTAACTTGCTTATTCTCACTCTTTGTATGACCCGGCTGCCTTGAGAACCCGATCTGTGTTTGACCCGGCTGCTTTGAGTACCCACTCTGTGTATGACCCAGCTGCTTTGAGAACCTGCTCTGTGTATGACCCGGCTGCCTTGAGAAACCGCTCTGTGTATGACCCAGCTGCTTTGTGAACCCGCTCTGTGTATGACCCTGCTGCCCTGACTACCCGCTCTGTGTATGACCGTGTTGCCTACCGTATCAGTGGGATTACCCTGTTGACTATAAGACCTGTTGTGGGTGCTTACCTTCCTAGGATATTGGGCACCTTGAAGGGTGTCACCACGTTGCGCTCTGGCTGGTCTGTCTCCGCTATTTCCCTGTACAGCAGACAGCTTGCGTAAGGTCCTGGGCACGGTCTCTGCATTACTGCAGATGTGAGGCATGGGTCAATATCTGTTCTGACCCAAGTCAGTGGTCTGCGGCTGAGCACCAGGGGTTACTGTTCTGACGCGAGTCAGGGGTCTGCGGCTGAGCGCCAGGGGTTACAGTTCTGATGTGAGTCAGGGGTCTGTCTCAGGTACCTTACAGGTAAAGCAGCGGGTCTGCTACCCAGGCTCCCAGGTGCCACGGAGCACTGGCAGGTATCTAGGGTCTACCTTTGGCCCTTACTGCATCTCCTACGTGTGACCCTATCTAGGGTCAGTGACACACTGTTGTTACTGTGTTCCAGTTCGTCGGATCATGAGTTGCAGTTCTGCTCCAATTGAGATCATCAGGGGCTTCTGCCCGGTCTCTAGTATTGTGTACTAACTAGAGGCCTATTATTGCTGATAATAGAGTCACCGTTAGTAACACCTTGTCTGTGTATAATTCATTGTTGTCATTTACTTAATAAATTGCATTCAAATTACAGTACTGTCTTCTGTGTATTCCTGGGAGACCGTGACACAGTGTCACAGTTGTTTAGGCAGGCAGGGTGCCTTTTCACCACCGCAAGGGAGAGTCACCTGTGTTTGTTTTATTAAAAATATAGAAACTACAAGTTATTTGTTTGACTAATTTCCAGAGTCTCACTGTCAGTGTCACAGTTGTATAGGTAGGCAGGGTGCCTTTAAGCCACCGCAAAGTAGAGTCACCTGTGTTGGTTTTATTAAAAATACAAGTTATTTGTTTGAATAATCTTCATAGTCACTCTGCCAGTGTCACAGTTGTCGTGTGGGCAGGTTTTAAAGTTTTAAAACTATAATCATTCACTACCTACCTATCCGTAATGGATTTGAGTCCTAGTGAACAACCTGATGTTCCACGTCCTGGTACCAGCTGCAGTGACCCAGCAACCACCAACACCACCACAGTGCAGTTGCTTTCAAGCAGAGCTAGCAGCAGCAGGCAGGGAAAGAAGAGTACTTTGAGTAGTACTAGTTAGATTCTGCAGCAGCAGTCCAAACCAAAAACTAGAAAGCAGAGAACTGCAGGTCATTCTACCTCTACTAGCAGGGTAGAGAGGTCCAGTTCCTCCTCTAAGACCATGAAGCGGCCATCACACATCTCTCATCAGCTGTTTCATGATGATCCCCCCAGAACCACCTGCACTATGACTATTGCCATTGCCATTTCCGTCACCACCTCCTCTACAGCCAGTTCTATAAACCTGGGGACACCTAGCATGTTGAACATGAACACTACTGGTGGGAAACTGCGGGCAGTATCAACGCGGGAGTTTTACAGCGCACGTCCCTGTAAGCAGCCCAAACTTGAATTATTGGAGTATTTTGAGAAAATTTCTCCTGCCACCACTGTCACTGACACTGAGAGCATATCGTCTCCAAAAAAAGGTTATTGAGGGAGATAATTTACCATTTCCCTTCAGCCACCAGGTAGAAGAGGGAATTCATCAGCTCTCCCCAAAATCTGCTGCTGATGATTTTTCTTCCTGTCCAAACCTACAAGAGATAGAAAAAGAATATGAGGGACCAAGGCCTGCTAAGCTTGATTTTTCCACTGACCTTGATTTTTCCACTGACCTTGATTATTCTCCTGAGCTTCATTTTTCCACTACTGCTCATAGTACTCCTCCTGTTTCTCCAGCTACAATTATGTCTTCTATTGATGAAAATTCACCACCTGCCTCTCCAGTTCCAAATGAGTCTCCCAAGCACGTTGTAGCTGCTAGTGTCTCTGCCAGCAGTGTTACTCCATCCTCCTTCAATCCTAGTCCCAACTTCCCTGCTGCCATCTTTGGGTCTACTAGTACCCCTGTAAAGGTATGTAGAAAAAAATAGCATAGTGAGGTTGGTCCAGCAAGTGAAGATGAAGAAAGTGTCACCTCAGTTTCTTCTTCACCAACTTCCAAAGTCATCCGTCTCTCCAAAGAGCGGGACCATTTTGTGGCACTTGGTGATGGTCGGTTAGCAAAATGTAAATTGTGTGGCAGGGAAATCAGCTGTGGGAGGGTGTTGGGTCATCTATCCACCTCTGGGATGAACCAACACCTGAACCACTACCACAAGTCAGTGTTGATGAGTGCAGAATGTGGTGGCACTACTACATTTACCATTGTAACACTCACCACCAGTAGGCAGGAGAAAGGGCAGGGAGATCATGCCACATCTGGTCTTAGTAAAAGCAGTAGACAGTCACAGCCCATCCCAAAGTCAATACAGGCCACAGTGGAAGATTTTAGTGAGTTTCATTCCAAGGGGATGTGCAGACAGCAGTCCAGCAAAATTACACACCTCATTGCACAGCTCATAGCCGTTGGGGTTGCAACTTTCAATTTGGTGGACGGGGAGCCCTTCCAACAACTTAGGGAGGCTGTCACACTCCGATATAAAATTCCATATGGCACCACATTTAGTAGAACTATAGCACCCTTACTGTACCAGTCGTGCATTGGTCTTTTGAAGGAACTGCTAGGAAAGGCTGCTGGACAGTCAGTGCACTTTACCACTGACTTATGGAGTGCTCAGAGTGGTCAGCATGGCTTCCTGTCATTGACGGCACATTCGTGGCAGCCCAATGTGTTGCAAGACACACTGGTAGCAACAACAACAAATGCAGGTGCAGTAGCCAAGCAGGCAGGGCACAGCTCTTTCCTCCTCCATGCTGAGGTAATGGATCAGAAGAACATCTCAGATAACATCCGCAAAGCACTGCAGAACTTGGTGGCACACTGGCTAGGGGAGCAGGCAGGCACACAGGTGCAAATGGGGTTTGTAGTTACTGATGGTGCAGCTAACATGTTCAAGACTCTCCGGGATGGCAGATTTGTGGTTGTGCGCTGCTCAGCACATGTTCTGCATCTTGTAGTGAAGGCTGCTCTTGAGGATGGCAGTAACACTGGAAGGTTGCCACCACACACGCATGGACATTGCATAACAAAGTACTACATTACTTACATTACACACACGCATGGACACTGTATAACAAAGTACTACATTACACACACGCATGGACATTGCATAACAAAGTACATTACATTACACACACGCATGGACATTGTATAACTAAGTACTACGTTACAGTACGCACACATGGACATTGCATTACAAAGGATTAAGTTACACAGAGCAGATATGTGTGATTTGCAGTGCTTTACCATACATTGCACACCTATCTGCTCAGTGGTAGATATTTAACTCTTTGAGTGCCAGAGGGTTACACAACATATTGTTAGCATACCTAATTTCCAACGCCGCTCTCCAGGCGATGCTGGAGAAGTATCCTTCATCTTGGAGCTTCTACCAAGTTCCAGGCATCTCTCAATGGCCCGGGTCTGTGCACACTTGGTGGTGTCAGTAACCGTCCATTGCCTCGGGCTGGATGGTAGTATCGCGTGTGTGTTGCTGGATTGACACCGTGCACGGCCGCATCACGGAGATGCATCATTTTCATGCTCATGGTCGTTATAGGATGCAGTGTGGAGCAGAATGGTCACAAGGCTATGAGAAGCGTCAGAATGACGCAGGGTCTTGTTTTTAGTCTTGGTCTTCTGTGGGCTCCTTCTTCCTACTTCCTGTGATTGGGTTTAAAGGGCAGACTGAGTCCTGACTTAGTTGCCCTTACGTTGTTGTACAAAGTAGTTCTGTTACCTTGGGCTCAGTGTATGACTTGGCTTCTCAGATCATCCAATCTGGTGCTGACCTGTGGCTCTGTCTGACTATTCTCTTGTTTGTCCCCTGTACCTAGCAGACACCCAATCTGGTGTGGACCTGGGGCTCTGATAGACTAGCTCTTATACTGACTGCAGGCGCGAGTCAAGTATCCACTTCCTCCATAGTGACTGCAGGCGTGAGTCTGGTAGATTCCTTGCTACCTCGGATCAAGACTTCTCTTTCCTGTTACTGCTCCTGTTCCTTTCCTGTTCCTGGTTCCAGCACAGACTACCATTGGCTTAGGCCTAGTCTCTAATAGAGTCATCCACCTTGGCAGTACACTATTTCTGGTAGTAGCACTTGCTGGCTTTGACTCTCTACTTCTTCCTGCTATTTGCTTCTGTGTGCTACCTTATTTTTTTTTTAATTGCATTTTTACTATACCGTACTGACTCCTGAGTTATTCTGGGGAACCGTGACATACATGCAATGCATTGCATACCCCTCTGGCACTCACATGCATCAGAATACAATTATTTACCAGAAAACATGCCAGCATGGTCTGACTCCTCAGCTGCGGAGATGTCTGGAGCTGGAGTACCCAACTCTGAGGCATGCAGGGAGGGGGCATCACTGCCACTGCTCCTGGCGGAACTGGTGCAAATCACCAGAACAGAGGAAGAGTCTCTCCCTCCAGTTGATGTAGAATGGGCACGTACATCAGCAGTAACAGGAACGGGCACGTGGACAGGGAAGACAGGTGCAGTAGGGGCAGGGGAAGATGCAGGAGCACGGTCATCTTCAGCATCCAAGGATTCCACTGGCCCTGCTACAGGAGTGATGGGAGCTGGTCCAGCATTTGATGGACCAGCAACTGCCTCATCACCACCTGAAGCAGGAGCAGCTTCTGCCTCAGATGCTGCAATGAGGCCATCCAGGACCTGTTCATATTGATGTAATTGAACAGGTCTGCTGGAGGCCCCAGATGACAGTGCTACCTTCATCCTCATCCTTTTCTGCAGCACCTGCCTTCTAATGTTGTAAACCCGCTTCCTGCACCTGATTGATGTATGTGGGGACACTGCCAACTCATTGACAGCTTCCACCACAGTATCCCACATTTCGCTCCTATCCACTACTGTGGTGGAAGCTACCAATGGGCCAAAGAGCTGGAAATAACAGCCCTGCAGTGCCCCCACTAGTGCCTCATTCTCTTCCAGGCTGAAGGGTATTTCTCTTCCTCTGGCCTTTGCTGCTTTTCTTTCTTGCAAGATGGTGGTTGCTGCTCTCTAAAATGGCTGTCTGTTTGGAGCTGGTTCTTGTTTGGGGTATTCCCCACCTTTTTTTCCAGGTCATAGAGTCATCTTTAACTTTTTTGCACTGCTAGTAAGGCACTGGCCAACCAGCAATGGGAATCCTAAGAGTTCAAAACTTGGGCCAATAGTATTCGAAAGCAGGAGCTGGAATGGGCAATGCCATCTCAATATATCCAATATGATTTGAGGAAGATACAACACGATGTCGCAAACTAAGCAGGGGCAGGAAGTGACAAGATGGTTTGTTTGACAAGCTGTGCAAGGTAAGCGGGGTCGGATGGCTTGGTTATGTTTGACAAACTATGCAGGTTAGACTGTGATAGACATATGTTTCTGATGTTTGACAAACTATGCGTGGCAATCTGAGATCATTCCGGGGAGGCAACTGAGTGCTCCAGGCCCGGTGCATTCAGTTTCTTTCGAACTTTACTACTACGCGACAACTCCAATGAATACTGTACATAACATTACTGTACTTCCAGTGATAGCTAGGAACCCATGTTAAATTCATCCAAATAATTCGGAATGGATCAGAATTTCGTTCGAATCGAATAGGTCCGGTCCGAAATTAGGATCATCCTTTTAAAAAAAAAAAATATTCAGCCGAATTTGAATTAAATTGACAATTTTGCCCGTGCACAAGTCTAATAAATTGTGGTGTCAAGGATTAAAAGAAAAACAGTGGCACCTACCAGTAGCATGTATAATTATATGGCAGGGAAAATTTAAGGAGTTAGCCTAACATATACCTGCCTAACAGTAGGTGAAATATTGTCACTTTTAATTACAGTGATCCTATGAAATGCGTCAACAAAATATTTATAAAAATATAAGGAGTATAGGTCTATGCAAGATTCTAGAGAAAGCAAGTAACCTAACCATCAGATAACTTTTGCTGTTATATTACTAGCGAATGTTGATTTATAAACCCTTCTCACTAATATTAAAGGGATAGTAATACTTAAAATGTAAAAAAATGCATGTTGTAGAGTTTATCTCCCTGAGTAAAACAAGAGTACTCCCACTGCTGAAAGGTGTTTCATTCAAAAGTTAATTTTCAAAGTTGAATTTTTCAGGTGCAATATCACAGTGGCATGAAATTGTACAGTGGCGCTGTTGCTACACCATCCTATGGAGATTTATGGTCAACTGACCAGAGCTGTCCATAGGATCGTGTAGCAACAGCACCACTGTACAATTTCAGGCCACTGTGATATTGCACCTAAAAAACTCAACTTTGAAAATTAATAACTTTTGAATGAAACACCTTTCAGCAGTGGGGAGTACCCTTGTTTTACTCAGGGGGATAAACCCTACAACATTTTTTTTTACATTTTAAGTATTACTATCCCTTTAATCTTTCTGATTCAAATATTTCAGAACATTGGTGTATAAAATCTTGTCATGCCAGTAGTTTGTTATCTCTCTTATACAGTGACATCTCAGTTCTGAATGCATTAGTAGTGATCATTATTTCAAATCAAACTAACCACATTCAGAAGAAGCATATCACCCCTACATTGGAAGTATTATTTCATATATGTCAACAATTTATATGTATAATGATGAAAATATATACCTGTATAAGTTTCTGAATAGAATGACAATCAGACCACTTACAAATTCATTAAAAATTCAAATTGTTCAAAGACCCAATACTAAAAGTCTTATTTTGCTAGTAGATAATTATTTCCGTCACACCATTTTTTACCACCTTTATTCTGAATGAGATAATGATCATTATTAAGGATCAAAGTGGTCATGATTAAAAGAAACAATCAGTTCTATGTTAGAGAGCTATATTGATTCTCAATCTTGTTAACTATTGTATTAAAAAAAAGTGTGTGTGTGTGTGTGTGTGTGTGTGATATGTTCCTGATGAATAGGATGACAATAAAGATTATCTCTTTATGTCAACATTATTTCCCCCAAATGCAATCTTGGATCACCCAAATCATTTCACCAGGTAATGTTGTTTTCTACAGGTGTAAGTAGGTGTTACTGAAAGGATGTGGTAGAGAGAGGAAGACAGAACTTTAAATGTGGTGAGACAGGGCTTTAACCCTTTTAGAGCTAGAGGGGTCTGCAATGCTCTGGCACTAAAAATATTAAAGCCCTATCTCACTCTAGCACATCCTTTCAATAACACCATTCTTATGATTACAAACAAGACGTCCAACAGAAGAAGAAACTGTTGCAGAGCAGGTTAAGCTTACAGGAACTTACTTTCAGAAGAGATGGCTTCACATCATTATAGCAGAACAATTTCTTTATTCTGGAAATGGTGTACAGATAATTGAACTCCCTTGGCAGGGTATAAATCCAGAGAGCTGGCTGTGTAGGCAGTAGTAGTGGATACAGAGTAAGACTGAACAACAGGTGATGGCAGGAAGCAGAAGTATACCAGGTACATAGCTTATGTATGACGTGTACAATATTAGGCTGAACAGACTGCTAAAGGCAGGATACAGAGGTACCCAGGTGTACAGGTGAAACAGCTTGTACAGTGTTAAACCTGAACAGCAGGCAGAGGTACACAGGTGTATAGCTTGTATAGGCTTAAAGCTAAACAATGTGCTGAAGGATAAAGGGGTAGGGGGCAGGAAAGGAGAATATGTTTATTCTGCTTTACCGCTTGATTAAGTCACATCCCCTCACATCGCCAGACACATGTGCAAGCTGGTGGTGTGAAGGAATGTCAGAGGGGCAGCTTGTTGAAGTGTCATCATAGATGTTCAAACAAACTATAACACAATGTAGGTTATACACTAGGTTGTGAAAGACAGGTGATAAAGTGGAGATGTGCTATCACGTGTCTCATTCCTATGTTTTTCTGTGGAGCCAATGCACTAAAATTTCTCTAACTTTGGAGATTTTATTGCATAGGCTCTTTAGAAATTGGAGACTAATATCACAGATGACATTATCTCCACTTTATCACCTCTTTATCACACCTTAACCCCCAAAGTGCTTTCACAAATCTTCTATCTCTCTTTGATCCTATACGCCACAGGCAAACAGTGCCTAAATTACTGAGTCCCCTATCTAGCCTCTCAGCTTCAGCTATTAACCCATCTTTTCTATCCCTTTCAGTGCCACAGGGTATGTAATGTGCATCTCTGTGGCACTGAAATGGTTTCTGGTGATGTTTGTGTTGTTGAAGTCTGAGCACATCCTCTCCCCCCAGCGGGCAAGCAGAAATAATTCACGCAGACTTCAGGGTTTACAAATTTTTGGAGGGCATCCCTTATACATCACCAGCAGTTCGTCAACCCTGCATGATAATGAGAAGATTTCCCCCTCCCCTTGCATCGCTAATTTTCATGCATACTGCGATGTGTGTCTCCATCATCAGACACCCATCACCATATCATCTCCCCTTAGTGTATCTCCCCACAATAGTTTTGCTTCTGCAGTTATGTGATAACTATTTCTTCTCTGCTAATGGGTGGTAGGAAATAGAAGCTGTTTACTCATATATTGGTATGCAAAACATATTTCAGAAAACAACAGAATATTGATGATCCACTCCAATCAATGATTTGTATTTACAAAGGCCAAAGTAATATAACATGTCATAATGGTAACATGTATTGTTTTAAATATGAGCCACTGTATATACAAGCGTTTCTTTTTATTTTCTAAACCTGTCACACAGAATACATTACTATATCATAAACAGAGTACTTTGCTGGAAAAAAAGGAAATTTCTGCTCTCTAATTTAATTAACATAATACACCTAATATTATTAAGCAGAAGAAGACTTCTTTTAATGCTACTGGATCTCTAGTAATGGGATATTTTGATATTATAGGAAAGTAACATTTGCAGAACTTGAATTGTGTTGTTTTTATCTATTGGCGGTTGGAAATGATAAGAAGATAATATGGAAATGTATTAGATTTTAATTAATACAATATTTGTTTACTCTTGATAGTAAAGTCATAAATATCAAAACTACAATTTAATTAAAGATACCTTATCAAACTGACATATGTTGCAAGTCTTTCTTCATTAAGCTTGATAAACAAATGTTATTTTCAGTTCCACAGTGTTTTGAAACTAAACGCGTACAAGTTGTTGTGTCTAAACTTGTTGATATTTTATAACATATATATATGCACAGCAAGAATTGGCAGTGGTACTCTACAAAAAATTCAAAACTATATGATGGTGCACATCCTATATGGTAAACAGAAAGTGTACTTAGCTTAGCTAAAGTAGAGGAGACAGCACCCGTTGTAGTTTAGTGAAGAAAGGAGTTTATTCAACCGTTGCTTCCATAACCAAACGTTTTCAGTTCAGAAAAGACCACCAATTGTATCCATGTTTAACTCCGCCACCATTTCCACATTGGCGTCAGTCACCCGAATCCGGTGCATGACGTCACATCATGGGAGGTCACATAGTGCATCAATGGATGACAGTCAAAATAAACATCAGTGGAAAAAAAACCCATAGCCAAATGAATAAGTCACTCTAAAAAGAAAGGGGAGAGTACCAAAAAAATATAATAAGTAACAAATAAATCTGTATAATATTGTCAAGGATATTATGTTGCACAGATCAATTATCAAATACTTTCAAACATAGGGCTCAAGTCAACTGAGCCCAGTAAAACAGGTATAGGGTAAAATTGGATACTGACTCGTTAGCATCAAGTGCTAACGAGGTATTCAATTTCAAATCAAAACAGACATTGGGCCACAGAAAAGGTCTTGTCGCCAAAGGTCTGTTTTGTGCGTTAAGTTCCCAAAATAGTGCTAAATAGTGGCAATATTGGGAACTTCAAAGGAAGAAAGCAAACTATCGGTACTTGACATACTGTCAAGCATGATGGTTAGCGTATCTGTGTGCTCATTTATGCATAGTGCAGAGCAATGTGTTGCGTACCTCTCTGGGACTCAAAGGGTTAAGCTATGTATAAGTGTGTGGCTTAACAGTATATCACATGCCTCAAGGCAAGAATAAATGATTCCCATGTGCATAAAAAAAATCCTTATTATTTTACAGTTATATTCTCCTCCCCTGTGTGTGGCCACGAGGTGGTGGCGAATATGAAGTGCAGCACAGACCCCCTTTTATTACCTCATGGGTCAATGCCTGGTTCACAATTAGGGAACTTTAACAGAGACTGCCTTTATATATGGGCAGTCTCTGTCAATTCCCTCACAGCCATTGGCTCGGATGTGTGCTTATGCACATGCCAACCAATCAGCTTCAAGCAGATGGACAGTAGCTGGCCAGGATGCTGAGGACACCGCTGGACATCAGGATTAAGGGTAAGTGATACTTTGCAGGGGATGTTGCTTTGTTACTTAGGTGGGTTAACACTATGAGTTCCAGTGGGATAATTATACCCCACTGGCACCCACAGGGTTAATTCTAACACTGAACAGCTTTTAGGTAATTTGGATGTATTGAGATGGGGCTTAGGGGATGTATGCAGCGTAAGGGACTTTAGTCATAGAAAAACCTTGGTTTTAAATTTTCTGCACTAAAGTCAGTCCCTTTTCAGATCTTTTGGGCTAATGCGATCAATTGAATTGCAACTTGTGACGTTTTATTTTTCAATGGGCCAAAACACCTCTAACTTTAGAGGCTGGCAGGTGGTTTTTTTCAAAGCACAGGTAATTGAATAACTTACCGTGCTTGAAAAAATGTCGGCGGGGGGCTTTTTGCCTAATAGGGACAATTGAATCAAACCCATAATTTGTATGCTAGTTCTAATGAAACAAAATGCTGAGAATATGTAAATAAGCTGGCCAGATGTATGAAACATGGTAATGCCAATGGGCTCAATACTATTAGCCCTGTTAGTTTTCAAAACCAGCGGTGGTAGTTTTGACAGCACAGATTGCAATTCTATTAACTGTGCTGTCAACAACTTCCGCCACTCAAAAATGTCCACTGGGTGCAAAATTTGCACCAATTGGACATCACGTAAAAAAAGAAGACTTTGATGTCCTGTTCCATGCTGTGGCTTCACTTTTCATGGCTAAAAATTCACCCCATGAAAAAGAGGCACATAGACCCTAACATGCGTTTAAAATCACCAGTGTGTGTTGGAAAACCGCCTCCCAAAGCATACTTGTGGTTGAAAAATAGAAAAGTATTAGCCCTGTTAGTGCCAGTGAGGTATTCAGTGTATTATTAGTGATGAGCGAGCATGCTCGGCCGAAGCTCGGTTCGGCTCGAGCATCGCTCTGCTCGGCACATGGCGGTACTCGTACGAGTACCGCATGTGCTCGCCCGCCATGTTCGGGTCTCCTCCCCGCACATTTCGCGGCTGCTGCGCAGCCAATAAACGTGCAGGGAGGCTCTGACATCAGTGTAATGCCAGCAGCCATGTTGGCTGCTGGCATTACACTGATTGGCTGGCCAGAACCCGTGATCGGGTGCTGTATAGCACCTGACCAGCGAGTTCGGCTCAGTCTTAGCCAGGGAGAGATGAGGATAGGAAGGGAAAGTCAGTGTAGGGAGAAGAAAAGCGATTTTGAAAAAAAAAAAGACCCAAAAGTCCTTTTTAGGACTACTGTGTGTGGGGGCAGCAGTTTATTTTGTTTGGGGGGGCAGAGATTTAAAAAAAAAAAAGTCACATATTCCGTTCACTGTGCCTAGCCGCAGATTAGCAGTGCATTCTGTTTAGTGTGCAAAGTTGCAGATTAGCAGCACATTCTGGTTAGTGTGCAAAGTTGCAGATTAGCAGCACATTCTTTTTAGTGTGCAAAGTTGCAGATTAGCAGCACATTCTGTTTAGTGTGCAAAGTTGCAGATTAGCAGCACATTCTGTTCAGTGTGCAAAGTTGCAGATTAGCAGCACATTCTTTTTAGTGTGCAAAGTTTCAGATTAGCAGCACATTCTGTTTAGTGTGCAAAGTTGCAGATTATCAGCACATTCTGTTTAGTGTGCAAAGTGTAAAATATCAAAGTCACATATTCCATTCACTGTGCCGAGCCGCAGATAAGCAGCACATTCTGTTTAGTGTGCAAAGTTTCAGATTAGCAGAACATTCTGTTTAGTGTGCAAAGTGTAAAATATCAAAGTCACATATTACATTCACTGTGTCTAACCGCAGATAAGAAGCACATTCTGTTTATTGTGCAAAGTTTCAGATTAGCAGAACATTCTGTTTAGTGTGCAAAGTGTAAAATATCAACGTCACATATTCCATTCACTGTGTCTAACCGCAGATAAGAAGCACATTCTGTTTAGTGTGCAAAGTTGCATATTAGGAGAACATTCTGTTTACTGTGCAAAGTGTAAAATATCAAAGTCAGATATTCCATTCACTGTGTCTAACCGCAGATAAGAAGCACATTCTGTTTAGTGTGCAAAGTTGCATATTAGGAGAACATTCTGTTTACTGTGCAAAGTGTAAAATATCAAAGTCAGATATTCCATTCACTGTGTCTAACCGCAGATAAGAAGCACATTCTGTTTAGTGTGCAAAGTTGCATATTAGGAGAACATTCTGTTTACTGTGCAAAGTGTAAAATATCAAAGTCACATATTCCATTCACTGTGCCGAGCCGCAGATAAGCAGCACATTCTGTTTAGTGTGCAAAGTTTCAGATTAGCAGAACATTCTGTTTAGTGTGCAAAGTGTAAAATATCAAAGTCACATATTCCATTCACTGTGTCTAACCGCAGATAAGAAGCACATTCTGTTTAGTGTGCAAAGTTGCATATTAGGAGAACATTCTGTTTACTGTGCAAAGTGTAAAATATCAAAGTCACATATTCCATTCACTGTGTCTAACCGCAGATAAGAAGCACATTCTGTTTAGTGTGCAAAGTTGCATATTAGGAGAACATTCTGTTTACTGTGCAAAGTGTAAAATATCAAAGTCACATATTCCATTCATTGTGCCGAGCCGCAGATAAGCAGCACATTCTGTTTAGTGTGCAAAGTTTCAGATTAGCAGAACATTCTGTTTAGTGTGCAAAGTGTAAAATATCAAAGTCACATATTCCATTCACTGTGTCTAACCGCAGATAAGAAGCACATTCTGTTTAGTGTGCAAAGTTGCATATTAGGAGAACATTCTGTTTACTGTGCAAAGTGTAAAATATCAAAGTCACATATTCCATTCACTGTGCCGAGCCGCAGATAAGCAGCACATTCTGTTTAGTGTGCAAAGTTGCATATTAGGAGAACATTCTGTTTACTGTGCAAAGTGTAAAATATCAAAGTCACATATTCCATTCACTGTGTCTAACCGCAGATAAGAAGCACATTCTGTTTAGTGTGCAAAGTTGCATATTAGGAGAACATTCTGTTTACTGTGCAAAGTGTAAAATATCAAAGTCACATATTCCATTCACTGTGCCGAGCCGCAGATAAGCAGCACATTCTGTTTAGTGTGCAAAGTTTCAGATTAGCAGAACATTCTGTTTAGTGTGCAAAGTGTAAAATATCAAAGTCACATATTCCATTCACTGTGTCTAACCGCAGATAAGAAGCACATTCTGTTTAGTGTGCAAAGTTGCATATTAGGAGAACATTCTGTTTACTGTGCAAAGTGTAAAATATCAAAGTCACATATTCCATTCACTGTGCTGAGCCGCAGATAAGCAGCACATTCTGTTTAGTGTGCAAAGTTGCATATTAGGAGAACATTCTGTTTACTGTGCAAAGTGTAAAATATCAAAGTCACATATTCCATTCACTGTGCCGAGCCGCAGATAAGCAGCACATTCTGTTTAGTGTGCAAAGTTGCATATTAGGAGAACATTCTGTTTACTGTGCAAAGTGTAAAATATCAAAGTCACATATTCCATTCACTGTGTCTAACCGCAGATAAGAAGCACATTCTGTTTAGTGTGCAAAGTTGCATATTAGGAGAACATTCTGTTTACTGTGCAAAGTGTAAAATATCAAAGTCACATATTCCATTCACTGTGTCTAACCGCAGATAAGAAGCACATTCTGTTTAGTGTGCAAAGTTGCATATTAGGAGAACATTCTGTTTACTGTGCAAAGTGTAAAATATCAAAGTCACATATTCCATTCACTGTGTCTAACCGCAGATAAGAAGCACATTCTGTTTAGTGTGCAAAGTTGCATATTAGGAGAACATTCTGTTTACTGTGCAAAGTGTAAAATATCAAAGTCACATATTCCATTCACTGTGCCTAGCCGCAGATAAGAAGCACATTCTGTTTAGTGTGCAAAGTTGCAGATTTGCAGCACATATTCCGTGTAATATGAAGAAGGCGGGTAAAAAGGGACGGGGAAGTGGACGTGATCCTGATAGTTCAGGGCGCGGGTCAGGACGCGTAGAAACTGTGCCTGGTGCCAGAGCACAAGAAAGAAAGACATCCACCATACCTAGCTTCATGTCTCAGTTTACAGGGCGTCGCAGGACATCACTCTCGAGGTCAGACCGCTGCGAACAGGTGGTAGGTTGGATTTCAGGTGATACTGCTTCCAGTCGGTTAAGCACCACCCTGTCTTCCACCAAGTCCACTCTCAGTAGCCAAGAGTCTGGTCAACATAATCCTCACCCTGATCATCCTTCCTCCCACCATAAAGGGTCTGGTCAAAGAAGTGATCCCACACTGGGATATAGTGAGGAGCTCGTCTCATCACCAATCCTTCATTTGACCCTCTCTCCAAGCACGCTTGCAGAGGAACATGAGATCTTGTGCCCTGATTCACAACCTCTAGAGGGTACCCAATCACAAGAAGATGACAGAGGGGAACGGCATTTAAGGTCAAAGGAAGTGGATGATGATGATGATGAGACACAGTTGCCATCAAATCAACCACTTTTACTGTCTCAAGACCTTGATGAGGAGGATGATATACAGTTGTCAATGACTGAGTATGTGGTGGGATCAAGACATGAGGAGGATGATCAGAGTGAGGAAGTGGAGGAGGACTTGGTGGACGATGAGGTGACTGACCCCACCTGGGAAGGTGGAGAGCCGAGCGATGACAGCAGTCCTGAGGGTGAGCCATCTGCAGCACCGCAACAGGCTGGAAGAGGCAGTGGTGTGGCTAAAGAAAGAAGGCGGACCGCACCAAACCGGCCCGCAAATGTTCCACGGAGCACCCCCTTGCGTAAATCTCCCTTGCCAAGGGGTAGGTGTTCCGCGGTATGGCGTTTTTTTAAGGAAAGTGCGGACGACAAAAGAATTGTAGTTTGCAACCTGTGCCACACCAGAATGAGCCGAGGCATGAACACTAGAAACCTCACCACCACCAGCATGATCCGACACATGGCATCCAAGCACCGTGATAAGTGGGAGGAACACCCGGATCGCCAATCTGTGTCTGCAGGCCACACCACTGCCTCCTCTTCCCCTGTTTTCGGTGCCGGACAATCGCCTGTCGAAGGCGCAGGCCCGCATACCTCCCGCCCTGCACCTGTACCATCTGAAGCACCATCAGCGACCACATCCACTTCCCTGTCCCAGCGCAGCGTCCAAATGTCGTTACCCCAGGCATTTGAGCGCAAGCGAAAATACCCAGCCAGCCACCCACAGGCCATAGCACTAACCTCACACCTTTCCAAATTACTGGCCATCGAAATGCTGCCATTTAGGCTTGTGGAGACTGAGTCTGCCCTTTTCCTATGGACCAGGCACCCTCCCCTCATCAGAGCAGGGGGTGCCTGGTGTAATGCTCGAGTCCTCCCATTGACTTCAATGGGGCTCGGGTGCTCGGCCGAGCACTCGAGCCTCCGGGGGTGCTCGGCCAGAGCACCCAAACACCCGAGCATTGGGGTGCTCGATCATCACTATGTATTATACAACATTGCATACCCCACTGGCACTCATAGAGTTAAGCTACACGCAGTTAACATATGTCCCGACAAATAAAAACTTACCAGTAATCCTGATGTCCAGCAGGGTTGTGGCCATCTGCTTCTTCTTTCTTCTGTCTTCTCTTCATTCTTCTGTCCTAAAAAAAATTCTTTAGTTCTGCATGTTTTCAAAAAATATTAAGCCCCCCCCAAAGATGCAACACTGTTAACCCTTTGAATGTAGGAGGGGTAGCCCTCCAGGCGCTCAAAGGGTTACAAATAGGTTGTATCTTATTTGCTGTTTAATAAAGAACATTTTTTAAATGTTTTTCTTTTTAAAATAAATATAAAATAAATGCCTCCAATATGCCCCCCTTTGCCTCCTCCACCGCTGTCTCCACTGGTGGTGGCAGCCGGCATTTGCAGTGGTGCAGACCCCCATCTTGTCCTACCTCTCGTGCCGTTGCTTATGCACCTCCCAGCCAATCAGATTCTATCCAGTTTCGGTTCAAAATTCTTGCAGTCTGACTTGGCAACGGTCTGAGTAGTAGGGCAGGGGAGGTCTGCGCCACTGCAAATGACTGCGGACGCAGAGTCAAAGAGAGGCGTATTGGAGGCATTTATTGGATGCACTTATTTTAAAAAGGAAAAATTAATAAAACATTTTCTTTATTAAACAGCAAATAAGATGCCACCTATGTGTAACCCTTTGAGCTCCAGAGGGGGCACTCACAGGGATAACTGTCACATCTTTGGAGGGGGGCTTAATATTTTTGGAAAGCATGCAAAACTAAAGGATTTTTTTTAGGACAGAAGAATGAAAAGAAGACAGAAGAAAGAAGAAGCAGATGGCCACAACCCTGCTGGACATCAGGATTACTGGTAAGTTTTTATTTGTCGGGACATATGTTAAGTGCGTGTAGCTTAACTCTATGAGTGGAGACAGAAGAAAGAAGAGAAGACAGAAGAAAGAAAAGAAGATTAAAGAAGAAGATGGACAGTGGATGACAGGTAAGTGTAACATTTCTTAGTATTTTGAGCTCACTCTAGCTGTTTGACACTGTCAAACAATGAGAGTTGGATTTTTTTCCTTTGATGTTTTCACAATTCGCACTATTTAGCACAAGTTGTGGGAACAAAAACCAACAAAGAGCATTTGGCCAAAACATGAGTTTTGGCCACCAACGCTCATTGTTTCATGTACCTGACCAGCTATAGATTAGCTAAGGTACATATGTTAGTTTATCTCTTTGTCTTGTTTTAACTATTACCGCCAGCTTTACCGGTGGTAATAGTATCGAACTGAATGTCTTTCCTGTTTGTAATATTGACCAAGAATATGTTTAGAAAAATGAAGAAAGAATTGAAATTCAAGAAAATATTATTGCAACTTTAGCGATGGAATTCATTGTATTTTTCCACTTTTTTGAACCTTTGTAATGCATTGAAGTATATGATAATAAATCTCCCATAACATGGAGTGTTTCCTCCATGTATTATCACCGTGCTCACTGTACGAGTTTGTGTTAGTTTCCAGCATTTGCCAGTCTGTTTTTGGGAGAGAGAGACACACACAGAGAAAAAGAGTGGGTGAAGGGAATAATTTTTTATTCAAACTAGCAGAGGCAGACAGGCAAAGAGATGGACCTGGAGTTACTTGATTGGAATCCAGTTGTATTCTGGACAGGTGGGGTGCAAAGAGTGGGGGTGTGAAGGGAGAAGACAGTTAAAAAAGCAAAACCTTCTTGACTGATAGGCTGTCTTCAGTAGAAAATAAAGGTTTTAATCTAATGTCATGTTTTGCAGCACACTGACAGATACCAAGCTGAAGTAAGTTTTCAAGGACATCTGAGCCAGTGTTGTACAAACAGATGGTTAGTGTGGTGGGCAAAGAGAAGCAAAAATCATGTGGCAAGAATGTTCACCTGACCATTGATATCTAGATAAGTGGCCAGAGCACAGATTAAATGACTGTCACTGCTCAATAGGTATCCTTTTCATCAGTAAAAGCAGTAACATGGAGCAGCAGCAACAGCAGCAGGTTACCGCTAATTTTGCTTCTGTTTCTGGCACTAAAGGCCAGCTGAAAGGTAGATAATACCATTGACATGTCACCTTATAAATACATAGCACTGAAAGACAATTTTCCAAAGGTTTTTTTTTTATTATTTTTATTGAAGACCAAAAGATATACATACATAACATAACAGAGCAATACAGTAGTAAGACATAAGGATACAGGTAAACATGTAGAGGATTTAAAACATCAGTAGCATTACCATAAAATAATCTGGTTTGCTCCTTGTTGTACCGGTCACTGTTCAGTCCTAGACAGCACCTTTAGATTGGTGGCTTTCTCCAGTACGCGGGTACTGGTTCGCTCCCTGTATATATATACCGTTTGCGTGTTACAAGATCTGTTAGCACCCGTAGAGACTGTGTCTCAGCTGCACGATTACTGGTTTGCTTTTGCTCTTCTCACTGACTATGCCATACTGAAGATCCATTAGGCCTCAGTCTGTCATACTACGTGTATGGTCTATCCATCTAGCCAGTCATCGAGGTCTTAGCTGCTGCCATTCTGCTCTGCAGTGCAGGCTGCCTTGCCCGGTATATTGGTAAGGCCGGTAAAACCTATTCCTCTCTATACCATCCTTGGGTTGCCTTACCTGGTATTGGCAAGGCCTGTAAAGCCTCCATACTTGCTGTCTCAATCTCCAGGCTGCCTTGCCCGGTACATTGGTAAAGTCGGCAGAGCCAACATTATTTTGTTTGACCAGTCTCCAGGCTGCCTTGCCCGGTATATTGGCAAGGCTGGTAGAGCCCATACGATTCCTTGCACCAGTTTCCAGGCTGCCTTGCCCGGTATATTGGCAGGGCCGGTAGAGCCTACACTATTCATTTTACCAGCCTCCAGGCTGCTTTGCCCGGTATATTGGTAAGGCCGGTAGAACCTGTTTCATATTGTACCACCTAGGTTGCCCTACTCGGTATTGGCAAGGCCGGTAGAGCCTGTGTCTCACTCATTACCTATGCTTATGCTACTATGTAAATTGCTTCATATATATATGTGTATGCTACCCAATAGGGTTTCCTTTAAATTTTTCAATAAAGTTGTGTTTTTACCTAACTCTGTGTATGAGAATCTTAACAAACCGTGACACCCTGGTGATGTCATATGGATTGCCCACGAAAATACAGACAGAAAGGGGTTCCACTTCACAGGACAGCTTGGTTGACAATGGTCCCAAGACTCGGGTGTTAAATGGATATACCATATTCCCTATCATCCCCAAGCACCAGGATAATAGAAAGGTGCAATAGGCTTCTGAAAGAACAAATCTGAAAGCTATCCCCAAGTAGATCATTGAGGGGGTGGTATAGGGTGCTTGCACAAGTTGTCATGATCCTACATAACAAGGTAATAAGGCAGTTCTCTTCCTATGACAAGATGTCCGGACAAGCAGAAACCCTGACAATCACCTTTAGACTAAAATTCACAGGTAGCATCCCTCAACAAATTGGGGAAAACAAGTTTAAGGTAATCAATCACACCCGGGTAGAAGTAGCTGAGGGAGAAGAGTGGATGAAATATCTTCTACCTATGAGCGGTACCCTACCTGAGGAGGTAGAGGTATTGTTTGCTTTGACCGATGAGCTCCAGAATGATACATGGTCAACCACAAGGAATGTGAACATAAGTACAGAATTATGGAGTATCCAATTGACTAGGGTGTCATCAGGACATATCTTGCCAGGAACGGTTCTGGGGATTGTGTCAATCTGTATCCCAAGGCCATTTTTGGTAATGTGGGATGAAAATAGCCCCATGCAAACAGGTTCCAAGGTATAGGTGCTGCCTAGAGCAGGAGAACAGACCAGAATAAAGGGTGAGGTATTACAAGATGGACCTGGTGATTAGGGATGGGCTAAAAATGTCACCTCAAAGTGAAATCGGTGAATAATGGCACTTCCCTCTTTGTGAATAATTTCCCATGAAAAGTTGACGATTTTCCTCTTTTTTTCGCCTAGCTCATTCCATTGAAATCAATAGGGACATTGAATTTACACACCACATAGCAAACATTATTTTATTTCCCAAAGGCATAGTATAAAACAGGTATGAGAGTGCCTGTGTTGGTGGGGTGTTGGGAAAGAATCAGTTGAACAGGGAATGTTTTTTTTGGGTGGTTGTTTACTGGGATTGGGGGCATTTAATAAGAAAAAATCTTAAATATAACTAAAATAAACCCCCATAAGGCATGGTATAAAAGGGGTATGAGTAGGAATGGGTGAATATTTTCGCCTCAAACTGAAATTGGCAAATAATGGCACTTTACATTTGGCGAATAATTTCCAGCGAAAAGTGCTGATTTTCTGCTTTTTCCCACCTTTTTCGCCCATTGAAATCAATGGGAAGAAAAATATTTCTCCACCACTCAAAGTTTTCTACAGCCATATAAAAGGCTGTCAGGCTCTCACAGCATGCCATTTTGTGTTTGTGAGAGAACATAGCAGTACATTTTTTGAGCTAGAGGAGACAGAGAGGGGAATTGAAGTTTTGTTTAGATAATCTTTTAGGTAGGACATTTGTTCTGTTAGGAGAGTCATTGGGGCACTCTGATGGGAAGAAGGGAGGAAGGAGGTTGGCCCCAAATATTTCAAAATTCCTTGTGACTAACTGGCAAGACACAAGCAGCTAGGGACCTATTTGCTTGCTGATGTTGCTGCTATTGTCTCTGTGCTGGGTGGGGAAGTCTAGGGAAAAAAGTTGTTGATTTTGTTTTGGGACAGTGTGATAAGACAACAGGGTGGACACATTTAAAAAAATAAATAAAAATAAAAAAGAATAAAGAAGTAAATATATTAGGTGACAGTGACAGAACGCTGACTGGGCTTAGGAAAGGCATCATACAGCTCCATCAGTTGTGTTGTGTACTGTACAGTAAAAAAACACATTGTAATTGTGTAATGTCCAGCAAGTGCACAAGGGGGAAGGAGAAGGGAGAGGGGTGGAGCAGTGCAGTGACGTGAGAGTAAAGTAGTAGTTCAAAACCCTCTACTCTAAGGGCGGATGCAGTTTGTCAAGGTCCCAGCAAAACTAGTTCCAGCAACACCGGTACCAGCAGAAATAAAGAACCATATAAGAAGAAAACTGAAGATGACAACAAGTGTCATTTCTAGTGTTGATGATGCTGGCAATAGCAGTCTTCTATTCCTGGTAGTTTTCAATTGCTCCATTGTGCGCTTGTCTTTAGGCTTGTATATTTATATACTGTCTTTGTGATATTTCTGTTATTGTTGCTGCCTGAATAAAGTTGGCTTTACCTCGGTGATCACATAGTACATATGCGTTAGGGGGAGGTGCGGTGATCCGACGGAGGACCGAGACAATGGAGTGGTGAGGTTTGGCTTTAACCTACCCACGCCTTCCCCCAAGCCTCCTCCCTAAACCCTGAAGGACGCTCCACCGAGAGGAATACTGGCCTCTGGGATTCCGGAGGATGGATGCGGAGTGGTGATTAAGGGTTCCAGTCCTCGACGGCTCTGGCAACTGGGGATACCCATTGGCGATTGTGGAGGCTGTTGGCTGCAGAGGTGCCACCTATTGCCTTGAGGATCGCTTTGGAGCAGTGACGGGGCCTGCACTGGAGATTGAGATGAGGACCCCGGTGGTGGAGGGCTGGCTGATAGAGTATTCTTCCTCAGGCATGGCTGGTTAATGGAGCCTATGGAAGGATTATTCTGCAGAAGCAACTGACTGCATTTGACAGTGGAAGGCACCTTCTGTGAGTATGGATTATTGTTAAATATGAGCTGATTCTATAACATTTGTTTGGGCAGTCAATGGAAGGATTATATCTGTAGAAATAACTGACTGCATTTGACAGCGGAAGGCATCCTCTATGAGCACGGACTATTGGCATATATAAGTTGATTTTATAGCTTTCGTCTGGGCAGTCTCTAAAATTGGAAGAGCGTAACTGCTATTTATTTGAGCTGTGGACTGAGAGGGGAAAGAATATACATATAGTCAGACGGTATTAGAGGAGATGACTTCGACAAATTCACTTAGCAAAGATTTGTAAGATATGTAGTGGCCCACAAAGGGGCTATGTTAATATTGCATGTGTATATATAGTAAAGAAGTGGCTTTTAAGCTGACAGAAAGTTATCGTGATGAGCCCAAAGGATAAAATGAACAAGTCGGAGAGGTCTGGCAAATTGGATAAATCCAAATCTCAACCCATTAGTCCATTTTGTTCCCCTAGGGCACAGCCAGAGAACGCAGCTTCCATCATTAAGCCTTTATCTCTGGAACAAACGATAGCGGAAACCGATTTAGAGGCCTCAGGTGGAATAACTACTCTGGGTTTGAATAAAGTTTTAGAAGCCATATATTCTAAATTCAAATTAGATTTAGAAAAAATACCAGTGAGCTTAGGCATGAAATTACACAGATTCGTCAAACTTTGACAGAAGAGATGTCCCATTTAGCGAAGAAAAAATTCATAGTTACAAAAGCAGAATGACCATCTTAAAGGATGTATTCAGAGGATGGAAGGGAAAATGGTAGACACTGAAGATAGATCCAGAAGACAGAATGTGAAGATCAGGGGCATACCTGAGGACATTAGTGATTTAAATGGTTATTTAATGGAATGCCTGGAAACTTTTGTTGACCCTAAAATCATTGGGGAAATCCCAATTGAACGGGCTCATAGACTCCCTAAGCCATCCAATATTACAACAGGATCTAGAGATGTCATAGCCCGGTTTAACAACTGCAAGCTTAAGGAGTTGTTTCTTGAAGAATGGAATACGGAAGTCTGGGACTGGGAAATATTCCTCATTAGTGATGTTCCCTGACCTCTCTGTTACCACTAGGAACATGAGGAAGTCATATAGGGAACTTGCAACTTGTTTAAGATCGAAAGGAGTTCCTTAAAGATGGGGTTTCCCCACAAAATTGATTGTCTGTTACAGAGATTCCTCATATATGTATACGGATCCACAAGAGGCTAGGCAGAAGTTGGTGGAGTGGGGCCTATTGTAGACATGGAGGGTTTGGGAGGTGGGGTTGGGGGGAGAGGTAGGGCATGGGGGTAATGAGAGGAGGGGGGGAGAAAAGGAATTAGATTTTTTTTGTTTGGGATGGTAGTACACGATTAGTTAGGATGGGGGTTCAGCATTATTTAACAGGAAGTGATGGTGTTATTTTAGAAATAGGTTACACGAGAAGCAAAGATATAGGATAGAGGGGATTGGTGGGAGGTACGAGCACATTTGATATTGGTGACTACTTAGTATAATTAGTTTTAAGATTGATGGGATGGGCGGGGATATTGTGGGATCCCATTGGGTATGTTCCCAAGGTCCCCCGATAGAGCCTTCTTGCCCGGGTATACTAAAGGGTTATCGGGGTTAATGACAAAATACGTATTACTGTTCGACTTACTCACGATTCACTATCTGGTTACTAGAGTGGAATTAATATAAGGGATAAAGGGGGCATAGGGGTTGTGATGCCGCGGAGTCTGGTGGGGTTTACACCTAGAGCCCTGGGGTAGATCTAACGTGATTCAATGTGTTTTGAAGTATTATGTAACTGGAGTCTCAATGGGGGTTAATCCCCAGGGTTCCTCGGTGGTCCCAATGTGTTAAATGGGACTTTATGGCATGTGGAGCGGATATCCCCTTTTTTTTACCTTTTTTTTTGGGGGGATGGTAGTATATGTTAAGTTAGGTTGGGGGGATTACTATAAGAGATGGTAGTGCACATTTGAGATTTATGATGGTATAGCATGATTAGTTTTAAGTTTATTGGAATACAACAGGCGGTGGCACTGCAGAATTCACTCGGGCTTGTTCCCGATGTCTCCCGACAGAGCCAGTTCGCCTGGGTACACGAAAGGTTTATTGGGGTTGATGAAGAAATGTTTATTATTGTTTGAGTTTGGGCTAAGATCACAATTTTAAAGGCACAAAGTGTAAGGATGTGTTTATTTTGACACCGTCGGACCCTTTGGGGTTCTCCCGAGGCTCTAAGTAGTAAGGGCATTCCATATCTAGAACTTATTTTGGGAACAATTATATTGGATAATGGGGGTATTGGATACGGTTATACTGAATTTAGGGAAAAATATTAGACAGTGAAGCTAACCCAGGGGCGACAGGATCGGATTCTGATACCATGGGGTTTGGTGGAGTTCGTCCCTGGAGAGCTGCGGCTAGCTTTAATTTTCCTTGATGTACTATACAACTGGAGCTTCAATGGAGGGATAGCCTTAGGGTTCCACGGTAGCCTTAAGGTATCAATCGGGGTTTGACGATTTGTGGAGCAGATTTCCTTTTGTTTTTGTTTTTGGTTTTTTTCTCCTCCTTCCTTTCTCTCCCTTCCTTGTCTTTTGTGGTCGCCCTACAGTCTGTAAATGTAAAGATTAAAGTATAATCCTTGGAGTACTGCACTTCCAGAAATCCTCAGTGGAAGTGGGGATATTAGTTCTTGGCGGGTGATGGACGGAGTAGTTCATCATACCAGCATCCAGGAAGGGTTAGGGTTAGAGAACGAATGGGGAGTGGCACGATGTTGTAGTATGAGTGGAGAGGATGAATGGTGTATGAGTTGGGATGATAGTTGTGGGGAGCTTTCTAACTTTGATGTAAGGGGGCGATATAGGGGGGTGAGGAATTGATGGCTGTGACTTTTGTCACTATAAATTTGCAGGGGCTGAACTCCCCATTTAAGCGAGCATGCTTGTATGATCTCTTAATTAGGAACCACGTAGATGTTGCTCTTATACAAGAGACGCATTGGAGATCCCTGGATAAGGATCTCTGGAAATATCGCAAATATCCACTTATTTATATGTCCTCAATGCTGTGTAAGAAAAAGAGGGGGGTGGCAATAGTAATTTCTCATAGAATTAAGTTTGAGTACATTCATCATGAGACAGATAACTCAGGTAGATATGTAATTTTGGTTTGTAAATTGAATGATGTATGTTTCACTATAGTGAGTTTATACGCCCCCTCAGATGGTCCAGTTTCCTTTTTTGAGTCTGTTATAAAAACTTGTGATCGATTTAATAAGGGCAGGGTTATCGTGGGAGGTGATCAGAATTGCATAGTTAACATTGATCTAGATAAGAAAAGCTCGGTAAATAGCTTGAAGGGGAGCAATCGACTCAGGCGCCAGGCAAAGGCAATGTCATCAGTGTTGTCCAGAAATAATTACTATGATGTCTGGCGTGTGCAACATCCGGAGGAGAGGGATTTTACTTTCTTCTCAAATCCCCATGCTTCATATTCAAGGATTGATTTTTTTTATGAGACCAGCAGATTTGGAATGGTGTCAAAATTTGCGAATTGGCAATATCAGTTGGTCGGATCACGCTCCAGCTTTTCTGAGTTTGAGAGATAACCCTAGCTATAAAGTTCACTCCAGCTGGAAATTAAATGATAATTTATTATGGTCCTCAGCAAGTCGAACAGATTTAATAAGGGACGCGGAGAGGTTTTTGGCTGAAAACATTAACAACAAGGTATCTGATTTTACATTGTGGTGCGCCATGAAGACCTATCTCAGGGGGTACTTAATAAAGCAGGGAACTTATAATAAGAAAAAGCAGGGTAGATCCTTAGCAGACTTGTATATTTCACTTGCTATTCTGGAGAGGAGGGACAAGGTAGCTCCCTCTGTGGAATTTAGTAGGGAGAGAGTCGAACTTCAGGAGGAAATTAAAATAAAAGTTATAAAGAAGTTAAATACAAACATAGCCCGATTAAAACAGCATTGGTATTACTCAAATAACAGAGGAGATAAAGACTTGTCGTCGAAACTTAAGTTTTTTAATCAGAGGCATAGGATTAAACAGATAATATATGGTGATAAATCCTGTGTCTCTCCTCTCCAGATTGGTGAGGCTTTTAGATCATACTATGAAGCTTTATATAATCTACCCGAGTCAAATAAGACAAATTTGGAAATGAGCGAATTTTTAGCAAGTCTGGACTTGCCTATTTTAGAGGACAGAAAATTTACCATCTTAAATAGCCCTCTTACTACCGAGGAGATCTCAAGGGTGATACGTGGTTTGAAAAATGGGAAAGCACCGGGTCCGGATGGATTTACTGCAAATTTTTATAAAGTGATAGAGGTTCAGGTTACGCCATTGTTGGAGCAGGTGTACAACGCCATTGGGGGAGCTCGGGGATTCCACAAAGAAATGCTAGAGGCAACAATTTCACCGATTTTAAAGCCAGGAAAGGATCCAACTTCAGTTAGTAACTATAGGCTGTAACGGATTACCTTGATGGGAGTCCGTAGTGCAGAGATGTTAGCTCACCCTTGCAGATAGACACAGCCCAAAGTGACCAGACCACCTGGGCTGTGAATCTGTGCACGGGGGCTGGTAGGAACAGTAACTGGATGTGAAGAATCAGACAAGTGCAAATCCAGAAGAGTAGTCAGGAACAGCAAGCTGTGGTCACAAGCCAAATCAGTCTGGGAATCTGGAAACAAACCACAGGAACAGAAATACAACAATGAACTGACCCATCCCTCAGGGAGAGGCAGTGTTTTATACCCAGGTAATGAGAAGCTTAATTAACAAGCTGCCTCAGGTGGACTCTGAATGACAGGTGAAATCTGATAGCAGCAGTCCAGCCCCCTAGTGCTGCAGGCAAAGCAGATAATACAGGCTAGAATCACACTGATGGAACAGATTCAGCAATGGCTCAAAGGCAAGAAAGCAGGAACAGAGTACATGAGGACACCGGTTCAATTCCACCATGATCCGCCAGAGGGATGACCACGCCTGGCAGTCTGCCTAGACAGGGGCAGACTGTGACATAGGCCCATTTCTTTGATAAATTATGACATTAAGATTTATTCTAAGATCTTGGCCTTGAGACTGAACTCGGTGATCTTGGATATGATCCACCCAGATCAGGTGGGATTTATGGTTGGGAGAGCTGGAGAAGATAATACTCGCAGAGTTTTTGATATATTGGATCATATCCAACATGAGGAGATTCCCTCAATCTGTATAGCCTTGTATGCCGAAAAGGCTTTTGACAGGGTCAATTGGAGATTCTTGTCAGAATCTCTGCGAGCTTTTGGAATAAGGGGAAGAATTTTTGAATATATAATGGCGTTGTACACGGTTCCAAAGGTGAAGGTGACAGGGCCGTTTTTGAGATCGATGGAATTTAGAATCTGGAATGGCACCAGTCAGGGTTGTCCATTGGCACCTCTTTTGTATGCTCTGACAATACAGTCTTTGGCCACCCTGCTTAGAGTTTCTCCAGGATTACATGGAATAAAAATAGGATCACAGGATCATCGGATATCACTATATTCTGATGATGTTCTGTTGACCCTGGCCTCTCCTGGAATTTCTCTTCCGAGGGTTTTGGAACTATTGGAATTATATAGCGGATATTCTAATTATAAACTAAATCTTTCTAAAACGAAAATTATTCCTAGTTTTATATCGGAGTCATGTCTTGCTGGTTTGAGAAGACAGGCCCAGATGGATTGGGATAGTAACGTTATTTCTTATTTAGGGCTACAGATCAGCTTGGACATGACTATGACTATAGAGGAGAGCTACTCTACGCTTCTTAGGACGTTACGGGATATGAAGTTGAGATGGAGAGGTTTAGAGGTCTCATGGATGGGGCGAATAAATATAGTTAAATCTTACTGGGTGCCTAAGATAGTTTATCTTTTTAGGGCATCCCGACCCCGGTCCCAGTAGGTATTTTGAGAGAATTAGACAGACATATAGCTAGTTATGTTTGGGATACAACAAAACCTAGAATCCCTTGAGATTCGTTGAAAAGAAAATTGAGTTTAGATGGTGTGGGATACCCTGATCTTTTTAAGCTACATGAGGCGTGTATGCTCTCTCACTTCCTCATGTGGGAAATTAAGAGGGGAATGGGATTGGGTTGGCACAACACAGAATTGGCTAAAAGTGCGGGTTATGATCCCTTCCTATTTTTCTGGTTGGAACCTAGTCGCTTTAAGAGACTAAGGATAGATAACAATATAGTGGTCGGTTTAATGACTTGGATTTATAAATTCCGGAAAAAATATTGATCTGCTGGAAATGAGAGTTATTTGAATTTCTCTAGTTCGGTCAGGGTATTGTCTTTTTATTTAGAAGATCTGGAGCTTGACCGATGGTTTGAGTTGGGTATCAGGAGGATTGTAGATCTTTTTGATCAGGATTCTTTGCTCCCGTTTCCAGAGATGCAGCGGAAGTTTGGTGTGGCTGCTAATGAATTTTTCAAATATATTAGAATAAAAACGTTTTTGGTTAGGGAAAATATTCCGAATCAAGATACTTGAGGAATGATAGCTAGTGCCCTTATCGGCAGTCATATTATCTCTAGAGTCAAAAACATGTTGGTAAATTTAGTTCTACCTCGGAAACCATGAGCTTTCTGGAAGTGGGAGACGGAGCTTGATATTTTTGTTCCTTTACAGGATTGGTATGAAGCATGGAGGATTACAAGGCGCTCAGTACATTGTATTGCCCTGATAGAACAGCACTATAAATTGACCCACAGATGGTACAGGGTACCGCATCTCTTATGCAGATTTCGGGCGGGACTTCCGAATCAGTGTTGGAGATGTTCAGCAGAAGCAGGCACACAGATGCACATTTGGTGGGAATGCCTTAAGCTTGATGGCCTCAAGGCAACTCTAGTGGAGTTACTAATTGAATTATTTCAGACTCAGGTTGTCTTAAGCCCTAAGCTCTTTTTGTTTCATATGGACCTTCCTGTCACAAAATCTAGTGATAAATATTTATGTGTTAATATTTTGCTGGCAGTTAAGTTGGTAATTGCAAGATATTGGAAGAGACAGAAAGTTCCAACCTGGAATGAAATTGAGACTCAAATAAATTTCCAATGTGATTTGGAAAGATGTTTTTTTAATAGAAATCAAGCTATAAATAAGAATTACAGGGAAATTTGGAATTTGTGGCTTCAAAGAAGAGCATACATTAATCATCAATAAGGAACTGGAGGTTAGATTTGAGCCTTTGGAGTTGAACCTCTGCAAATTTAAATTTGTATGGATTATAGATTTCAGAAGTCACCCCCTGGCAAAAGTGATGGATGAGAGTAGGAAAGGTGGAAACTCCCCAGTATGCTTTAGGTGTCGATAGATGTGAGTCGTCGATAGATGGTCTGTATAGGCTATGATGGTTTATTTGTATAATATGGATTTGTTTATACAAGAGTGTTAATTAATGTATTGATTGTGTTTTTAAAATTTATAAAAATCAAATAAAGAATAGTTTAAAAAAAAAAGTTGGTGTTACCTTTAAGCACATGTCCTGTGATTCCTTGCTGGGACCATGACACTGCTGAACTGTGTGGTTGTCTAGCTGGATTACATTCTTATCCACTCCCCGAATCTGGAACAACACCTAACAGATGTTGCTAAGGTGTTACAACTCTTACAGGCCAATAACCTTTTTTGCAAGTTGGAGAAATGCGAATTTCACCAGTTCCAGGTAACCTTCCTGGGTTATGTGATTTCCTCCGCAAATTATTAGCCATAGTCCTGGCTTTACGTGAGTATCACCTACTGTGAAACAAGAGAAACCAACCTGAATATAAAAAGAAACAGTTGCCATGATGAAAATTCTATGAGAAATTAAGCAAAATGTTTATATTACAAACAGGATAGAATATAAAGAAATGTGAAAGACTATAAGGAAGTGCATAAAAGAAGAAATGTGCAAGGGCACTGGAAGAAAATCAATGCTAAAGAAAGCAAAACAATAGACAACCACACATAGGAGCCAAATGCTTACATTAAAACTTGAAGATGGTAGAACAGCAAACACTCAACAACAAATACTAAAACAAGTGGAAATGTTTATTCAAATCTTTATAAGGATGAAGGACAACAGTTGAATGAAGTGACAGAGGCTGAAGCTGTGCAAGCGGTCTTGGTAGAATAAGTAAACGCTGCAATAAATTCAATGAAAAAATGACAAAACAGCTGGAACTCAGAACGTTACTATTGAAATGTTGAAAGCCAGAGGTCAACCCTTATTCAAAGCCCTAGCTAAACTATTTTTTTAAAATATTTTTATTAAGAACAGCTTTGAGACACAGCACAGAATAAGGTATTGTATGAAGTGTAACAATAAAATCAACACAGTAAGATCCTCTGAGTGCTAATGTATACGATACAGAATCAGAGACAAGGAGATCTCTGCAGTGAGCTATTTATTCCAAGGCCTGATCAGGTGACCAGAGGACACCCCTTGAGATTAGAGGAAAGGAGGTTTAGACTTCAGCAGAGGAAGGGTTTTTTTACAGTAAGGTCTGTTAAATTGTGGAATTCATTGCCCAAGGAGGTGGTTATGGCAGATACAATGGATACATTTAAGAGAAGATTAGATACATTTCTTCTAAAAGGGAATATACAGAGTTATACTGTTTATCAGTAGGCAGATCAGGAAGGTCTGATAAAGACTAACTTAATTGGTAGCAGGAAAGCAATAAAATTCTCAGTTACTGGAGTATGAGGAGAAGGTTGAACTGGATGGACTTGTGTCTTTATTCAACCTAATTTACTGTGTTACTATGAGATCAATACACTAATATTGAGATGAATCAAATCAACATTTTCAAAAAAAAAGCTTTAATAAAACATTCAATAATCATATACTATATTATATTATATAGTAATTAAAACACTGACATCCATTATGAAAAGTATAAAATTAAATCTGGTTGTGCCCCTACTGTTCACAAACACATATGATCTATGCATTCCATGCACCCCTTTTGCACTAAGCACACATAGTGACCCAAGGAGTGTTATGCAAACGACAATCAGAATCCTTTCCCGGTATTACCAGGAATCATTGTTCAAACAACAATATAAATCCGCTCACAGTATTCACAGTATGAGCAAGCCCAAAAAATGGCATGCAACCAATCCGCAAATATGATCACACCAAGTTTTGAGTTTAGTTGCACAAACAGAATATATTTACACTATACTCAGCATTCATAAGTAGCAACAATGTATATATATGTTGCTTAACCCAAGAATGCAACATGTATTCTTTGCATAAGGCTCTTATTTCAGTATGTATATTACAAACTCATGGATATAAAATGTACTGTATATTACTGATAAATTATTCCTCTCCAAAGCAGAAAGGACATACTCTCTCAATATGCAGTATTACTGTTTCTAAAGCAGATACAAAACACTACCAATAAAATCACTAAATCTAAGATGGAGGTATAAAAAAAAGAAAAAAGCCCAATATGTTCTATTCAGATGACACAATATCTGTACTGAAAATATAAAAAAAACAAAATGACACAGACTTTAACCCCTTAGTGACTGGCCTCGAGCACGCGTCCAGCACTTAACGTTTTTTTTTTTTTTCTTATTCTAGCGAATGACTTCTTGGACTTACGAGGTACTTCTTCTGTCACTAAGTGACATTTTTGCATGACGTACCTGGTAAGTCCATCGTCGCGATGGGGTTAATTAGCCCACTGAATGATAGAATGTCCCAAAATTTCAAGGAAAAGTCCGACATTGATCCTGCACTTCGGAATTCCTTACAGATTATTTGGAAAACATATAAGTGTTCACTTTATTTGTGCATTAAAATAATACATTTCCTTTAATTCAATGATGTTATTTATAGCTTTACTGCTTCATTGACATATATAAAAAAATACTTGCACCTTTAGGCATGACAATGGGTGCCTGAAAGTGTATTCTGCAAATCATCTGGAACAGGTATAAATATTCAACTTGTATGTGCAATAAGGAGGTACATTCCCTTTAATTCAATAATGTTTCTCGAAGCTTTACTGCTTCCTTGACACATATGGACACATTACCATCTTTAACCCCTTAAGGACCATCAGAGTGCTTGCAGCCAGCACTTAAGGACCATGGGGCATTTTTTTTTCTGTCCGAGGCAGGACATACAGCCACACAGGGAGACCTGAAATCCATAAAGGTCCTGGCAAATCATGGGTCCTTATAGTACATCCAACCCATGATGTACCAGGATTGCCATGAATCTTTAAGGGTAGGGATGGGCAAAAGTTGTTGCCGTGTTCCTGTAAGAAATTTCCTGAAAACCACGCTGTTGTCAGCTTTTCGTGAGAAAATCAGCTTTAAAACTAGCAATTAAAATGTTCGCATTTTTCATCCATTGGCCAAAATGTTTCACCATTTTTTCAATAGCTAGAAACTTTCCGTCCATTGATTTACATTGTTTTTGCCTTTTCGCTTTAAAAATGTGATGTATTTGTGGAAATCAAACACAATAGAAGCAGTTACAGAGCGAGGTAGATGTGCTGTGCTGTTCTGGTTTGCTATTTTGACAAAATTGAGACAGGAGAAGCTCATCATGACTGCTATCACTATGAGCAGGGTGAAAAATAATCAATGTTGGAGCTGGAAAGACCGTTATGTGTCACCTGAGTCTGAGGAGGAGGAGGAAGTAAGCACTACTGAACCAGTGCTGTCCAGTCCGCCTAAATCACCCCAAGAGATCTTGGGGAATTTAATGGAAAGGGAGGGAGAAAAGGGAATGGGAAAGGAGGGAGAAAAGGGTAGTACTAGTGACAGCAGGACAGGTCAGCTGTCTGTGCCTGCTGCTAGACGTGCTGCCTCTGCTGCCACCACTGCTGCCCCTGTTGAAACCAGTGATGTGCCTGCTGCCAGTGCTGAGCTTGCTGCCACCAGTGTTGAAGCTGCTGCCACCAGTGCTGAAGCTGCTGCTAGTGTGTCTTGTATTACTCAGGAGGGGGGGAAGGAGAAGATGATGATAAGTGTGACAGCAGGGGACTCTATGTCACACTTGCCATCCCCAAGCAGTCCCGTCAGTGCTAGTACTAAGGAGGTCAAGCAGCTTGTTAGTTTTACGAGTGAAGGAGGGGGTAATCTATATATTACTAGTGACTGTGAGGAGGAAGACTCTGGGGCTGAACTTGATGTGAGTGCTGTTAGTAGTAGTATTAGTAATAGTAATGGTGAAGCGGCCAATGGGATTAATGGTAGGGGAAGCATTTGAGAGCGTCCAGACTAGAGGTCAAGGGAGCCCACACCATTACTCTGGCTCTTGGAGTCCCCTTCCCTTCACTACAGTGTCCAAGTTGAACATGATCCTTAAGAGGCCAGAACTGATGTTGAGGGAGAGCAGGCTTAGAATTAATACAGCCACCAGCAGGAGTACAGATGAGCAGCCTGTGCCTGCTGCTAGTGCTGCCAGTCTGCTTTCTTCACATCAAAAAGAAATGACAAATGTGACATCAGGGGACCCTCTGTCATATTGCTCGTCACCTCCTCCAAGCAGCATTGAGATGTCTGTAAGGGAGCAGCAGAACGTAGGGACTAGTGGTGGTGATGATGATGGTGGAGAAGCTGGGCTGGAAGAGACATTGATGGCCTTTTTAGAGAAACTGAGAAGGAATGGGAGACAGGGATGAGGATGGGCATCACCACCACCACTAGCAATAAGCTTTTGGAATTTGCAGAATTTGCAACTGCTCTAATTCCTGCTGCTGCTGGGATGAAAGGGCAGCAGGGTGCTGAGGAGAAGGCTAATGTGCTACAGACCACTGTGGATATAGTGGGAATTGGGTCAACAAGTGATGCAGGACTAGAACAGGTTCCACTTGCCAGCGCCAGCAATACTCCTGGTTCTAGATGCTGTGCTGATTTTGAGGCAGTAGCAGCAACAACAGCAACATCATCTCCTGCCAGCAGGCACAGTGCAGTCATCATGAACGGTACAGTGCAAAATTTGTGACAAGTTAGTGAGAAGGGGAAAGGAGGAAACACACCTTGGCACAACTTCCCTGATAACACACATGAAACACAGACCCCATGACATTTATGTCAAACATGTTAAAGCCAAATACCCATTACAGAAATCTAGCACTGCTGTTACTTTACCCTCCCCCGACTCTCCAGAAAGGTGGAGATCAAAGAGAAGGAAGAATAAAGAAACCCAGACAGACACTGGACGTTCCATAAAGAGCTAAACAAATAGCTTGCCATAAACATTGCCTTCTTCCTCTAGGGTAACAACTACATCTCCTGCCAGTCCATCTCTTTCATCGTTACCTCCCTCGCCAAATAATAGCCACTCTGTTGATGTTAGGATATGGCAGTTCATCTCTTCCCATTGCACACTGTGTGGTGCACTGACTACACATGCCAGTGGGGTGGAGGAGAATAGATACCAGGTCATCAAGCGGCATATCAGGAGATTCCATCCCACAGAATACGCTAAGATGCTGGCGGGGAGGGTTCATCATTACTATTAAACTGTCAGCAAGTTGTCATGTGTCCTTAGCCGGTTGTGGACAAGGGTATAGTTACAGCAGCAGTACTTAGGTTCTGGTGTCATGGTATTTGGATACAGCTGTGCCAGGTGTTATTAACCACATACACTGTGAACATTGCAGTTGCTGATGAGAGCCACAGTTCCTGCTCCCAAGGGAAAAAATTCTATTCTAATAGCAACACACCCATGATTTTGGAGGAGGGGCAGGTGGAGAAGAATTATTGGTCAACTTCTTCTTTTCTCCACATAGACTGGGGGCTACTTACTGTGCTGCTACTGCCTCAGCGCATCACTGGCTATAGTAGTGGCAAGTGGAACTTTCATCATCCATCACCCATGTTATTGCTGTTGTTGATCCCATTCCCTTTCAGCTACCTAATCATCCTGCTGCTTAAACATCTCAACAGCAGCAGTAAGAACAGCAGTTGCAAATTCTGCAATTATGGACTCGGACTCAGATGGAAGACATTTGACAATGGCCAGTGGTCACTGGCCAACATGTCCTGCTGACACCAGGCCAGTAGGGCATTTTGTTTTTTCTCAGGGCTTGTGCTTTAAAAAAACAAAAACAAAACATTGCCCTACCAAAAAAAAAAAAAAAAAACAGTTTTAGGGGGCTTGTTTCTAACAAGCCTAAGTCCTACAAATCAATGTGTCCTCAGGGCTTCATCCTCTAACAAATAATCCTCTACACAATACTTTATCACGTGTCAGTCCACCCCAGTGGCAGCTTATGTCAGGGGGTTCCTGTCGCTATCACTTTACATACAAATTTCTTATTTTATTTTATTGATTTTTGTCTTATGGGTATTTTTTAATTGTATTTAGGATTTTTTATTAACTGCCCCCCAATCCCAGTAAACAATCTCCCCCAAAAATCATTCTCTGTTCAACTGATTCTTTCCCCACACTCCACCAACACATACACCCTCATGCCCCTTTTATACTATGCCTTTGGGGAAATAAAATAATATTTACTATGTGTTGTGTGTAACTTAAATGTTCCATTTGATTTCAATGGAATGAGCTAGGCAAAAAAAGTAGGAAAAAGCAGAAAATCAGCACTTTTCATGGAAGTTTTTTGTCAGGAAGAAAGTGCCATTTTTTGCCGATTTCAGTTTGAGGCGTATATTTTGGGCCATCCCTACTTAAGAGGTTAAAAAGTATAATGTCCCATAATTATGTATGAAGCTGTGTGAAGTCTTGACTCTCTACAATGTGTTTTTATACAACTTCTTACCTTGAGTAAATGTTCTTCACACCTTAAGTCTACTGATACAATGCCACTGGTTTCCTTAACAAGGTTCACGTGTAGTGGAGTCGGCATCTTCTCAAAGCATTCACTGCCACAAGAGATTTATTTTATACGAAAATCTACACAGTACCATTCCAGGCATTCAATATGAGACAATGTGGAGGATATTTGGATGTACAGATCAAGCAACCAGACGTGGCCATGAAAATGTTTTGCATTGTTAAACCAAACCCCCAACATGAATGAAGAAAAGGAAAACTAGAGAAAGAGAAAGATTCTCCTTTCCACCCCCCCCCCCTTTTTTTTCTTTTTCTTTATTCATTTTGGGGGTTTGGTTTAACAATGCAAAGCATCATCAGCACTAATATAAGACAGGTGGTGGTACATTCATGCTTCTACTTGCCACTATTCCTAGTATTGGTAAGGCAGCAGACACACTACAAGACCCCTCACCACTTCAGGTGCATCTAGAAAGAAGTTGACTAATTATGCTTCTTCTCCTGCACCTCCTCAAAAATGAATGGTTGTGGTGAATACTCATTTTTCCCTTCAGAGGAACTTTGCTTTCCATCAGCAACTGCAGTGTGCATATTGTCACAAGGAAACATTATGAAATAGGGGAAGATCTGGGTGGGAAGTAACAATTAACACATCAACACTCATATTAAGCAATAGACACAACTGCAACCAAACATCTTGAGACAAATGTCAGCAATGTAAAACCATCCCCCAAGAAACCAGGTACTGCTGTTACTAGAGCCTCTGTGCACTGCACTGTATAGATGTAGAGATAGAAGATGACTTAGTAAAAATAATGAATCCTCCCTGCCACCACCTTAGAGTTTTCAGAAGGATAAAATGTCTGCAGATGCTACCCGATACCCTGCCTTTGATTGCTCTCCATCACATTGCCATGTGTAGTCAGCTCAACACACAATTTGCAGTGGGTGGATAAAAACTGCCAGATTCTCAAATGAATAGACTCACTATCGGGTCATGGGGGAGGTATCTGAGGCAAATATGGTAATCCAGAAGAGGGAGGAAGAGGATGCTGAGGGTGCTGGTGCAGGGACAGTGGATTCATCTTCTCACTCTTGAGCCCTTGCACATGAAGACAATGATGGTGTAAGTGTTATGCTCATCAGCAAACTTCCAGCCTGGGTTTCTCTAGTCTTCCTCTGAGCTTTTTGCCCTTTTCCTTTGTGACCTTGGGGAGGGAAAAAGGATATAATGACAGCAGCTCTTGATTTCTTTTTTGGGTGTTTAGCTTTATGCAGGCCTAGCATAAACTTTGTGTTGTCTATGTTGAATGCACTTTATGAGGGCAAATGTGCCAAGGTGTGTCTCTTCCTTCCCATCTTCATTACATTATCACATAAAGTTCACAGTACAGACACTGATGGCTGCACTGTACCTACTTAAAGAGAAAAATATTCCTACAACCATGATTTCAGTGAGGGGACAGGTGGAGAAAAATGGCATAGCAATAATTGTGAAATTGGAAAAATGGTGTACCAGAGAATTTAAAGTTAAGGGTTCTACTTGAAACCTATGGAAATCTACCTTAAATCAATGTGGTTTGCATCCGATGCTTCCTGCAAATCTTCATGATCTGCAGTGCTGGGAGAGCTTCACTGAGCACTTCTGGGAGATTGAAATCCTCTCCATTAAATCCTTGTATCAGCCAGATTTCTGACAACAGGCTTCAATGGAGAAGACAGCAATGTCCCAGAAACACATAATGAAGTGTTGATGTCACCCAGCTATACAGATTTCAGTAATGCAGGAGTCACCATGTGAGTAATTTCCAAAGTCTACATGTGCATTGGTGGGTAATGGGGTAGGGATATGTAAGCAACTAAGTGGAGATGATGGTGGTACAATTAAAATATTTGTTACATTTGAGATTGTAAACATTAACTAAACTGTCAAATACGTCATAGAAAACATGAACTTATTTAGGCTACACCAACCTTTGCTTTGCTTGCCTTCTCTAACATCAGACTCCTTATTTTGCCAAACTAATATACCTCATTGCTTGAACCATTTACTGTACCAATTATGTATTGAATTAAGTGCATATTCTTACATATTGACTTTAACATTATCATTTTGATACATATAATTCAATAGTGTGATAAATTCAAGAATATTATGGCCATTTAAAGATATTGCATAAAAAACCCTACTTTACAATGTCTTTATTTTTTGTTTATCTCTTTTGGACTTAATTTTATGATTTTAGAGTACCCTAACTATTTTTAATAACTTTGCTAGTTCATATATTAAAAGAAAAATAAATTGTGGGTTCCTTTATTTGACAAGAAAGGATATATGTAAATATATATATATATGATATTGTAACTGATTGTACCTTTCTTCTGATACCAAGACTCAGGGGTAGGGATGGGAGAAACTTTTTGCCTAAAAAAGTATAACAGGAGAAAAGTGACACTTCCCGCCAAGTGAGACATTTTTTTCTTTTTTTCCTGCCAATTTCATTGCATTGAAATCAAAGGTAAGAAAGAAATTCCCCCACCATGTTGTAAGTCTCCTTTCCTGTAGGCATAGTATAAAAGGGGTTGTCAGGTTCCCACAGAATGACATTTCTTTATTTGTGGGAAGCAGAGAAAGCAGCAAAATGTTGATACTAGTTAGTTAAATTGGAACTAGACAGAAACAGCAGGCACTGACTCATACCATCTCAAGTCTAAACCACTAAAATAGTGGGGTGCTCTCAAGACCTCAAACTATCATACACCAATATAGAGATTCCAAGTCCAAAAAAGGACAACAGACCCCAATAAGAAAGGTCTTATAAATGAGGCACTCACAACAAGAGTATGCAAAATATCACAGACAAATTTTATTGAGTACAAAAACAATGATACTGATGACAGATTTTAAAAACAATTAAAAGCATATAACCAGGGAGGTCACTTCAACTGAAAAAACCCATAATATAATCAATATGAGTTTAAATACAATATAGCAAAAAGAATAACACCCAAAAATAGGTATAAAGATCACTACACCCTACCGTGTGGAAAGTAAGCAACAAAGGATAACTATCACCCAAAATATAAGTATCAAAAAATATATACTCATCACACGATAAAGGAGATGGCAAAAATAGAAATCAGTTGTGGACCTCCTCTGGTTATGCTACCCAACGCGTATCGCCAGTTTGGCTTCGTCAAGTGGATGGTGAAGAGAGAAAGGAGGTTGACCCAAAATCTGTGAAAATCCTGGTTGACTGAGACAGGCAGCTGTGATCCAAGTTCTTTCCTGATCTTGATATTATCTCTATGTTAGGGGAGTCTGGGGGTGTGAGACTGAAGCAAAGGAAATTACTCCAAATACCCCATAATCTTATGTGGCTGATTGGGAAGGCACAGGAAGCCATGATCCAAGTTCCTTCCTTATCAATCTATTATCACTGTTCTAGAGTAGTCTGGGGGTGTGAGGAGGGATAAAAGTGAAAATTTGCCCCAAATTCCCAAAGTTTTGCATGACTGAGAAAATATACTCAGCTGTGATCATAGTTCCTTCCAGGTGGCTATTATCTCTATGCTAGGGGAGTTTGGGGAAAGAAGCAGTTGAACAGGGAATATATTTACTGTTTTTGTTGATAGGAATAGGAACAGGGACAGTTAATTAAAAATAAATAAATAAAAATAGTTTGACTGATAGGTGACAGAGACGTGGACCCTGACTTGAGCTGCAACAGAGACAGACATACTAGAATAGATAGAATATTTTGTAAAGGACAAAACATCACATATTATCACTCCTACTGTGAGTGACAATGTAAAAACACACACAGTATTTGAATAATGTTTAGCAAAGGCAATGGGGCAGGGGAAGAGTGCAATGATTAGGAGCATTGCAGGGACATATGAGTAAAGTGGCAGTCCAAAAACTGACTGCAGCCATGGTTGCTACAGCATGTGCACTAACTGATAGCGATCCCTCTCCTCCTGAGGAGTCCCACAAATATTCCCACCACCACCAGCACCATATTATTGATAAACCATCTAAAACACTGAAGAAAACAGCGAGTAGAATTCTAGTGTTGATGGCAAAGTGGAAGAAGGTGTAACAGTTCAACCAACTGCTGAATCTGAAATCAAGGCAAACAAGTAAAACACCTGTCCTGAAAGAAGTAGCAAACATTGTGAAAATCCCTCTAAGGGGAAAGTAAAAATAAATTGTTTAAGACCTGTAAAAGCCTAGAGGAATATAAAAGTAGTGGGAAGAAGAGGTGGATGATGCTGAGGATGGCATAATGACTGATGATGATGATGTAGATCTTGAATATATCCCTCCAGCATCCTCTACTTCTTCATATATAGATTAAGTTGAAAGTGAGTGAGATAATGACATAGCCAGAAAATTAGCTGAAAGGAAAAAGCTCAGTGTTGCACCACTGAAAAGGAGCACTGTGTCTGTTTATAAACTTTTTTAGGAAACAATTGGAAAGTCTGGCCTTAGAAAAGCAGAGATTCCAAAAATTACACAATCATCTTGTCATTGATTATCTGCATTGTCACCGTTTCCAAGTCCAAGCCCCACTGAGCAACAACACAGGTTATCAACATCCACAACCCTAGCTATGATGAGTGCCTCTGCTACTGTGGGAAGTGCAGTATTTTTGACAACTTGTAGTAGCACAATTGAAGCAACATCTAGCCCAGTTGTAGTAGCAGCCTCTCAGAAACCCCTCATTATAAGAAGTCCACAGTATGGAGATACTTCACTCATCCAAAAAACATATTGCTAAAAAGTATGTGAGCAGGGGGAAAGCAGGCTAACACCTCCTCACTGAGATCATACCTGATGATTATCTGCCTCTGATAACTCAACAGCAGGAGTTACAGCAGAAGCAAACTCCACAATGTCACTTCTAGTGATGATGGTGATGCCCATCCCCATTAGCATCTCTTTCTCTCATTCCTTATTGCTTCCCACCTAAAAACTTTCTATTCCACACCAGCTGCTAGCAGAGTATAATTAAATAATATGCCTGCAATAATAAAAGTACAACATAGCAGTAGTCATGCATATAGTATCTCTCTCTTTCTGTTCATAACACAAAAAATGTCGCGTCTACCTTCTACATTGGCTAAAATATCAGAATACTTTACATCTCTTTATTTCAGAACAGCACACTGCACCAGTTTATGGATTTCTTTGGACATTTTTTTCTTACACCAGAACATTACCTGTATCATTGGCATATCTGTGCAGTAGATTTATAAGCTTACATAGTTTTAAACTCCTTTAGCATATAGCATGAAGTAGAATAGAGCAGGCTTTATTAGCATATTTTAGATTAGGTAGAAGATGTTCTATAAACACAAAATATGATAAAACCTGCAAGATAATACATGCCCTTGAATGTTTGTAAAAAAATAAGATACTACACTAAAAGTCTTGTGAATACACCCTTTCTAAGTATAAACAACAGGCAACACATTCTGCAAATGGCATTGCTATAAGATAAGCAATATTTTAAACAGCGTAAATCATTTAACAAGTGAATATCCAGACCAACAACTGAATACTCAGAATTTAAATTATATTGATCTTATTTATTGCCCATGACAATATTATATATTTTTAATGTCTATTGTTATTGATTTTGGATAACTTATTTTGTTGTTGCACTTCTTGGTTTCTTGTCCTGTACTCATTCCCATATAGTCTATAGGAAATATATTTCTTACTTGTGTGGGATGTAGGTGGGAGCAGGATACTTATAGACAGAATGACACATATGCAAAAAAAATAAGTCAAAATGTTTTATTTAACTTTTTTGTATTTTTCATTTGTTTGGTTATATAGAAACTATTATATTTTTTGTAAAGCTGGTGTTATAACAATATTTTTAAACAGGCACATGGTATGTTGATTGCATTTCATGTTTTACATTTGGAGATAATGTTTGCCACATTGTGCTAGGGGCCTTGTAGTTAATTATACAAAAGTTTCTTACTTTAAAAGGCTGGTTTTGCTCACTAAAAATGCATTTTTTTGATATGTGTATATAATATATCTATTTCAGTACTCATTTTTTACCCCTTTACGCTACATAGTTGAGATATGTAATATGTTGCAATAAATCAAAATTGATGAAAACATTGTTCAGCATTTTAAATGATGACATTAGTAGAAACTACAGTGACCTGCATCCCAGCATCTGGCTTCAAAGCATATTATTAAAAAATAAAAAAGAGATATTACCATATTCTACATATAAAGTAAAATTGTCTTTATTTGCATATTTTCTCATAGATAACCTCAAACTGCACATTAAGTAAATTTCACCATCTTGCAGTTAATACGTTTGGATTATACTTTTCTGTGGGCATGTATTCAACACACTTCCTACGCTTTCACATTATGCTAAAGAATAAACCCTTAGCAAATATGGAATATCCTTTTGCTGTAACCTAAATTAAACTGCTGGAAGAAAGAAAAAGACAGCTGCACAAAATTAAACAAATATAGCCACAGAAGACAAAACCCACATAACTTAATTAAGTGGAATAATAATTTGTTTGAAGCATATAGAAAACATATTGCTTTGTTTCCTATCTTTTCTGTGGTGTCATTGTTTGCTCTTAAAACATATTGATGGTAAATATAGGTAAGTACATAGATTTAAAATTGAGAGAATAAGGCAAGCATACAAAAAAACAAATAATAATATCAGAGTACATGAAAAAAATTACCTTAAACCACATAAATCATGTGTGGAAACAACTCACATTAAGCTATACCCATGGAGAAAGTGGCCCTTAACTTGTTTCAAAGAATAAGTTACATAGGTATATCTCTGCTCTACATAAAGCAGTTAGCTATATATTGCTAATTGTTTTTCATTATAGTCTATATAGTTTTCTTTGCATAATTATTTCTGTTGGAGTCTTCTTCTAGTTCACACCTCCTAAAAGAAACAATAGGTTCTAATGAACATAATGCTTTTTTTTCCTCCTCCTTAAAGGTGCTCAACCCCCCTCCCCCATATTCCTTCCCTTTCAAAACCCCATATAACTCAATAAAGAGCATAACATGCAAATAAATAAATAGAGTTCCTGACACGGAAATAGGTAGCAAATAAAGAGGTCACCGTTTTTATTAAAGGATTTTAACAATTTAGGGGATCCCTAAGGGAGAACACTCAGAAACACCTAATGCAGCTCCCCAGACCCATAATTAATGTGGGCTAGAAACTGCCTCCTGATCCATATCATTGAGGTCTTTCAGGAATTGCTGCTGCTACATGTCCAAAACTCCAGAGGTGGCTATCTCACATGTCAGGAGATTAATTGGATGTAGCCAATTTTTCATGGTCTGTCTGCCACGCCTCCACTTCACAATTGCATTGTGACAATAGCTGGCTGTAAAGGTGACCTGACTGTTGGGTCAATGTATTACCCATTGCCCCTTCCTGCCCTTATCACTTTTGATCTGGGATAGGAATCACTGCACCACCTCCTTTGAACTTTCCACCTGATTATCCTGATTAACCCTTCCTGTTATGAAATAATCGCACATAATCTGAATGCCCCCTTTAAAGCTTAAAGGTGTCACTCAGATTTCACTCATATCTTGACCTACAGACCACTGGCCAGTAAGCACCCCCCCATCTGTTTGTCACTGCTTATTTTTATCTCATAACAACTGTCTATCCTAGCCCTTTTTTATTTACCTAACTGCAATATTGATTGTCAAGTCCCCCTGTCCCCACAATTTGACAAAAAAGAGATGGCTGCCAAAACAGTTGCTACCGTAGAGGATTATGTAGCTTCACTTTGCATTTGTTCAAAAAACACTAAAAACACAACAGAAGACAAACGACCACTTTCTTAGGGATGGGTGAAAATTATTGCCTCAAACCAAAACCTGCGAATAATGGCACTTCCCGCTTGGAGAATAATCTCCCCCCAAAAGTGCAGTTTTTCCACTTTTTTTGGCTAGTTTATTCCATTGAAATCAATGGGAAGATCTTTCCCCTCAGGCTCTCACAGCATGCCATTCTGTGTTTGTGAGAGGAGAAAAGCAGCATGATTTTGAGCTAGCTAGGCAAATATAGGGTAATTGAATCTGAGATTAGGGAGTCTTTTAGGTAGGACATTTGTTCTCTGAATTATGGGAGTCTTGGGGAATTCTGGGGGAGAAGAGGGGAGTAAGAAGTTTGACCCAAAATACTCCAAAATTTGGTGTGACTGACTGCAAGTCACAGGCAGCTGGGGTTTCAAACAGTTTGCTGATTTTGCTTTCATTGTCTCTGTGCTGGGGAATTCTGGTGAAAGAAGTTGAAGATTGTGTTAGTTTTTGGGGGCACTTACTGTGATAAGATAGGTTGGACAACTTAAAAAAAAGTTGAGTAATGTCCAGCAAACACACAATGGGGAGGGGAAAGGTGGCGCAGTGCAGGAACGTGGGAGTAAAGAGATAATTCAAAAACTGACTTCAGCAATGGGTGATGCAATATGTGTAATAAATGGTGATGATCCCTCTCCTCCCAGAGTGGATGCAGTTTGTGAATATCCCACCAATCACACCACGCTAGTCCCCCAACACCACTACCATACACATCTGCCACACTGTAGGTTGTTCTTTAGTTCTTTTAACACTTGACATCATCATGAATATGTGCCAGTGTCACTTAAGCAGGAAGTAAGTGCACTCTGCATACTAACACATTTTTCAAGGTATATGTTGGTGTAGGACTCCCAACTTTGATTTTCAGCTACTTATTTCTCCAGTACAGCCCTCAGAAGAAGTAATATTGTGTTGGGAAATGTTGCATCATAGGAAACATAGGTGAAAAAAATGTGTTGGAATAGGAGAAAAATGTGTTAGAATAGAAGAAAAATGAGTTGGAATAGACAAAAAAATTTGCTGGAATAGGTGAAAGGAGGAAACTTTTGCATTGGAGAAAAAGGAGAAAATGTTCACGAAAAAAGAAAAATTGTCCATTTTTTGCATACAGTCATGCGAGAAATTTTTCTCAGTTTTTGCCCACCCCGGATTTTTACCCCCTGAGATGCCAAGAAACTCAACCCATTTGCAATATGCATTTACATGAGCCCCCCAAATTCTGGGGGCCAGCAAAGTTCTTAACAAGCCATCTAGATCCCTACCCCCAATTTCCACAAGTTAGATGGACAAACAAGATAATATGGATTAGTGTGACATGCTATCTCAAAAAAAATCCCATATTATTTATATAGTGTATCCTCTAACCTATTTTTGTCATGCTTTTACCTATTTTCTGGGTTTCCTGGTTGTTTGCCAGGTATTCTGTTTTGCTGGTCTTTCTTTCTCCTCCCTGTGATGATGCCTTTTGCTGAGCCCGCAATCTAAACATTCTTGCCGTGACCTGTATCCAGTCTTGTTCATGTGTTTCCAGCATTCCTGACCTGGCTATTCCAGACTGCCCCTTCACTACCTGATTTGGCTTCTCGCCTGTGTATTTCGATATTCACCCTTGGTTCTGTTCTCTCGACTTGTCTTCTTCCTGCCCCTTATGTACTGCTTTGCCCGATTGGTTTTTTGACCCCGGCTGGTGTTTGACTTCTCAAATGGCCTATCAGCCATTCTTTGCCCTGCGCCCTTGTTTTCTCCTCGACTAATCTTGCTCCCGGTCGAGCTCAGCATCATTAACTCGGTCAAGTTCGACTTGCCGACTACCGGTCAACCTCAACACCTTCGACCTTCATTTCAGTCCGACTAGTCTTATACCTCTATGTTTGACTCTCTGACTCTTGTAGGTCTCAGTTTACTCGACTAAACATTGAGCTTGTAGTTCGGCCCCCTAGTGTTCGTACTGCTATTCCTGTGTTCTGTTTTGTGCAACACAGACAAATCATATTGTGTGTAGGTTTTCCTCTCTGTTTCCAGTCTCCATGAGTAGCTGTCTGTTTCTGGAGTTGTCATCCAGTTATCAGGCTTCGTGGCCTGCATCTTTAATCCAGCTTAGGCCACAGTGAGAGAGCTCTAGAGCAGTCTACGCTCACCAGTTATGCTCCCCAATCAGCATCCCCCAGGTTCTGGTTCACTGAGGCCTACCCAGCAAAATAGTCCTGTATTGTCTACTGTTGCTTCATTATTTATATTATTAGCTACCTGTTCCCCCTTGGTGGAGTTTCTCCTCTACTAAATTAATACCAACAGCTTACAAACATGCTTCCTGATCTGATGCTGACATTTAGACCACACCATGAATACTGATTACACAGAAGTGTCTAAAGTTGTGGTCCAACAAGGGGCCAGACTTGTACAACATTCTGTGCAGATCGTGCAGATTGATTCCTAACTGGACTCCATTGTCACTATGTTGCAGCACACGCAACAACACTTTGAGGCCTCCATACCTCCCAAGAGTGGTCCTACTGGGCCCTCTACCACTGCATCATCTGTGGCAGATCTATTAACTTCCAGGATACCATTGCCTGGATGTTATGATGATGGCTCACCCTCTGAACTTCTCATCTTCTTGAACCAATGCATTTCCTGAGTGAGCCAGAGGTTAAAGCTTCTGATCAGGCCATTATTACCTTTAATATCTTTGCAGAATGGTTTCACATTGGCCTGGGTTTCACCCCTGATAGATCCTTAGTCTCCTATTGACTGATTCCTTTATTTCCACCTTTCCGTCTATGTTCAATAGCCCAGGGAGATGCACTATGGTGGAGTCTCCTATCTTGGAGTGTCAGTAGGGGTGAAAAACATTGTTGCAATATGCAATTGAGTTTTGGACCTGGGCTTATGCTATCATACGGAATGGGGTGACGACGCTCATAAAGCAACATTCAGAAGAGTTTTGTCTGATCGCCTAACCACTCATCCAATGCCAGACACTGTTCAGGATTTTATTGCTCTTTGGAGAATAGAATCCAAGAACATCGAGCCAAGTTGGATAGTGATTGCAACCCTGTGTGTCTTGCTGAGTCTGCTTGGGAACCCATGGAAATGGGTTGAGTTCTTTATTTGTCTGATGAGGAGAAGTCAAGGAGATGTTGGGCTTGTTCCTGTACTGTTCGCAGTCTGTTCACATTGCCTGCTCTTGTCCCAAGTTCCCAACAAGCTGGGAATCACCCTAAGTCTTTCATCAGTTCCCTCTAAGAATGACAGTAAACCTGTTATCTAGGTATCTCTATCCTTTGGTTCCAAGAAGGTATCTGTACCCGCCTTCATCGATTCCGGTGCTGCTGGTCTTTTCATGGATTCAGACTTTGCAGCTCAACATGGCATTTGTTCCTTAAAAAAGGAGGTTCCTACATGTTTCGCCACATAGACAGCTCCCCTTTAGGAATAGATCTCATTACTCACACCAGTATTCCTCTTACCGTGTGCACAGGAATTGCTCATTCTGAGGTCCTATCATCTGACCTTATTTCTTGTTCTACTAATCTATAAACCATGGGATTCCTTTGGCTTCAAAAGAATAATCACACTATCGATTGGGTTACAGGTTCTCTTTGTTTTCCTTGTATTACTACGTCATCTTCTGAAACTTGCTTATGGACTCTGGATGTTGTTAGTACTGACAACCCTGTTATTCCGGAAGCTTATCTACCCTTTGCGGATATTTTTTGCAAGGTCAAGGCTGAAACTCTGTACCCACATTGGGCCTATAATTGCCCTTTTGACCTTCTTCTCTGTACCACAATTACCTAGGGGGTAAGGATAAGGGGAGTGTACCCCTTATCCTTACCTGAGACTAGGGCCCTCAAAGAATATATAAAAAAATCTGGCTAGGGGGTTCATACACCCGTGTACTTCCTCTACAGGTGTTGGAATATTCTTCATTATGAAGAAACATGGGGGGCTTCATCCTTGTGCAGATTATAGAGGGTTAAATGAGATTACACGCAGGAAGTTTTACCCGTTGCCTTTGATTCCTGAGTTGCTGGACAGGTTGAAAGAGGGCCGAGATTTCACCAAGCTGGATCTTCCAAGTTAGCTGCTGGAGCAGTCCTTTATCAGCATGCTCCTGGTTCCAAAGTTCTTCACCCCTGTTACTTCTTTTCCAGATGGTTATCTCCAGCAAAGAGGAACTATGATACAGGGAACAGGGAACTCCGGTAGTGAAATTGGCTTTGGAGGAGTAAAGGTATTTGTTGGAGGGCTCCCTCTTGTGATCAACATCCTCACTGACCACCAGAACCTTCAATATTTGGCATCTGCCAAACATTTGAATACATGCCAGGCCTGTTGTTCTTTGTTCTTTCCCAGATTTAATTTAATAATTTCCTACATTCCAGGAGCAAAGAACATTAAGACTGATGCCCTATAACGCCAACATGAGACAACTTGTGCTCTTCCATCTGCCTTGGAACCTATTTCTTTCCAGCTGTATCATATCTTTTTTATCTACAACCTTGCTCACCTCACTCAGAGACACTCAGTCCTCTTGCCTTTCCAGAGGTTCCTTGCCTCCCAAAGTGTATTTTGTTCCAGACCAATATTGCTCTGATGTCTTGCTTTGGAGGCATTACTCTGTGGCCATCAGCCATCCTGGGCTTGTACACACTCAGAAACTCATCTCCAGATACTTCTGGTAGCCTGAGTTGAAAACAGACATGGCCTCTTTTATGTCCTCTTGCCCTGTATCTGCATGAGAAGGTGCCTCGTTCTCATCCAGTTGACCTCCTTCAACCTCTCCCTGTGCCCATTCTTCCATGAACTCAGATTTCCATGGATTTCCTTGTACATTTAACCTCCTCCTCTGGTAACCCCATGATATGGGTCATAATAGACCTATTCTCTAAGCAGGGACATTTTGTACCACTGCTCAAATTTCCTACCACCCCGGAGTTGGCTGACTTGTTCATTCGTTATGCCTATCCCCTGCATGGGATATCACAAAACATCACTTCCGATCTGGGCTCCCTTTGTGTCCTGCTTCTAGAGAGCATTCTACTCTAGATTGAGTTTTAACCTATAGTATTTGTCTGCATATAATTGGCAGACGAATGGTCAGACTGAGAGGTTGAATCAGAATATGGAACATTTTTTCATCTGTTATTGTTCCCATCAACAAAATGATTGGACACGTCTGCAACCATTGGCAGTTTTTATATAACTATCTATTACAGACTTCTTTGAAGTGTTTGCCATTCTTTGCAACACTCGGGTACAATCCTCCTGCCATCACCCTGTACCATCCTGTGTCAGAGGTTCCCTCCCCGGAGACTCATGTCCAAGGCCTGGCTATCCATTGGCAGTTCATTTTCCACACCCTTCTCATAGCTCAAGCATGTCAGAAGGAGGCATCTGACCATCTTCATTCACCACCCCAATTCAATTCAGGGAATATCGTCTGGCTTTCCTTGATTAACATCAAACTTCATCACCACTCTGATAAACTGGGTGCTCAGTATTTAGGGCCATTCAAGGATGAGGCCTGTCTGTCCCCAGTCTCTTACAAGTTAACTCTTCCTGAGACTCTCAGGATTCATCTGCTATTTCAAACCCCAAGTGTTTGCCCTCCCTCATCTCCTCCGCCTCCTGTTTCTGTGGATGATTTGGAAGAGTTTGCCATTGATGTCATTCAGGACACCCATCACTCTCATGGTACTTTGCAGTACCTTGTCAACTGGAAGGGCTATGACCAGGAGGAGCATTCTTGGGTAGCAGCTTCTGACGTCCATGCTCCTTCATAGGTATGTTGTTTTTATTGGTCTTACCCGGATAAGCCATCTGTGGACTCCCGGGGGTAGTCCTTTGGGGAAGGGGTTAGTGTCATGTTTTTACCTATTTTCCAGGGTTTTCTGGTTGTTTGACAGTTATTCTGTTTTGCTGGTCTTTCCTTTCTCTGCCCTGTGATGATGCCTTCTGCTGAGCCCTTATCTAGTGTTGGCATCTTGCACTGGCTTGCGATCTAAGTGTGCTGTGACCTGTATCCAGTCTTGTTCATGTGGTTTCCAGCATTCCTGGCCCAACTATTCCTGAACACCTTTTCGTTACCTTAATTGGCTTCTCGATTGTGTATTCCGTTATAGACCCTTGTTTCATTCTCTTGACTATTTTTCTTCCTTCCCCTTGTGTACTGTGTTGCCAGACTGGATTTTCGACCCCAGCTGGTGTTTGACTTCTTTACAGCTCATGGTTGAGCTTGACACCTTTGACCTCCAGTTCAGTGTGACTAGTCATCTTCATCCATGTTCAACTCTCTGATTTTTGTCAGTTCCAGTTTTCTCAACTAACTTCGAGCTTGTCGTTCGGCCCCCTATTGTTTGTCCTGCTGTCTCTGTGTTCTGTTCCTTTAAGTTTGTGCAACAGAAACAAATCATATTTTGTGTAGGTTTTCCGCTCTGATTCCAGTCTCAGAGAGTAGATGTCTGTGTCTAGAGGTGTCATCCAGCAATCAAGCTTTTCGGCCTGCATCTTTTATCCAGCTTAAGCTGTAGCAAGACATCTCTAATGCAGTTTATGCTCACCAGCTATGCACCCCAACCAGCACTTCCTGTTTCTGGCTCACTGAGGCCTACCCAGCAAAATAGTCCTGTATTGTCTACTGTTGCTTCATTGTTTTTATTAAAAGCTGCCTGTTCTCTCTTGATGGAGTTTTTCCTCTACTAAGTTAATACCAGCAGCTTACAAGGCACTTCCTGATCTGACTAACAATTCTCCACCCGAGTATGGCCCTGAACACAATGTTACATGTCATGCAAAGTGTGTGTGATCTCCCTCCTCCCGGGGTGGATGCAGTTTGTCAGGGTCCCACCAATCACACCATGCCAGTTCCCCACTGCACTACAATACACATCTTCCACATTGTAGGTTGTACTATTTTTTATCACTTGACATCATCATGCAAATGTTCCAGTGTCACGTAAAGGGATAGTAATGTTTCATAATAAAAGCAGAGCCAGTTAATTTTCATAGTATTTGGGCCATGGAGAGTGTTATTTCAATACTGTTGGAGATGTAGTGCGAGAATAATTGAATGATAAAGAATCCCCCTCCAGCCCCTTTTACTGATGTAACAATGCTCACCTAAGAGCAGCAAGACTGTCTGGATGGATTGCAGAGAAGGACAATCTTCAGCGAGCATAAGGAAAAAAAATGTCAAGGTGGGGCAGGGTTTTCCTTAAGCTCACAGTAAGAAGACTGTCTCTTGGTGCGAGCTGTCCGATCAAGAGACATGATTCCACATCTCAGGTGAGGTGGCTTACACTAGGTAAAAGGGGCTGGAGAGGGAGGTTCACTTTTAAAATGTTGCACGCATAAGAGCTTGAAAAATGAAGGTGCAATAACCTGTTCACCAGCTTGAAAAGAACCACATCAGAATCTTGCCTGAATCAAAAGCACAAGAGTCTTATGCTGCAGTCCAAAAAGTTGCCTCCACCCACTGCCCGCACACCTTAAGATTTAGTCCTTTGTGTGCCTCCAACCTCCATGCACAGATAACCCATGTCATCTTTCCCCTGCCTGCCCTCGCTTCCCAGCAGCTTCCACCAATAAATTTTAACTTTTTGAGTGCCAGAGGGGTATGCAGTGCATTGCAAATCAATGCATTACTTACCCCTCTGGCACTCAATGCAATTAATGCAGATTATGACTTTGTTGGTGGAAGCTGCTGGGAAGCAATGACAGGCAGGGGAGAGATGACATGAGTTATCCATGCACAGAGGTCGGAAGCACACAAAGGATTAAAGCTTAAGGTATGTGGCCAGTGCGGGCAGTGGATGGAGGTGACGTTTTAGGCTGTGGCATAAGAATCTTGCCCTTTTGATTCGGGTAAGATCCTGATATGCTGCTTTTCAAGCCGGCAACCTGGATATTGCGCCTTCATGTCTCACACTTTTATGCGTGCAACATTTTAAAAGGATTCCATAGACGGATACTTTATCATTCAATTACTCTTGAATTACAACTCTGGCAGTATTGACATAATACTCTCTATGGCCCAAATAATATGAAGTCAGTGTTGTGGGCAAAGGACAAATGCACTCTGCATGGTAAAACATCTGCTTATTTCTCCACTACAACCCTCCGAAGAAGTAATGCTGTTCTGGGAAATGTTGCACCATAGGAAACAGGCGAAAAATGTGTTGGAATAGAAGAAGAATGTGTTGGAATAGTAGAAACGTGTGGAAAAGTAGAAAAATGAGTTCAATAGAAGAAAAATGTGATAGAGTAGGAGAAAAAGTGTTGGAATAAGTGAAAAAATGTGCTGCAATAGGCGTAAAGGAAGAACATTTTGCATTGGAGAAAAGGAGAAAATTTTTGAGAAAAAAGAGAAAAATAATCCGTTTTTTGTTAATAGTCACACGGGAAATTGTTCTCACTTTTCGTCAATCCCTAATGGCGACCTGCTTGTTCACCACACCTCTTTGAAATTAGAACCTTTTTTTAATGAATTTTTAATTAAAATAATATGAATAAAATTGGCAGCAACGTATGACTGTTTATCTACATAGCTAACAGAGGGTAATGGGGAATGCACTAATAAAACAATGTGATCAACAATATCATCACCTGAAAAATATCTGTGTTATTGAAGACAGAGACACATGATATACAGTAGATGTGTGGTCAATGGTGGAATTACCATGTTTGCAACAACAGGAATCAAGGGGGTATCAATTTTGGAAATAGTGAATGTTGTCACAGAGGAACAGGGGGATTTTCGGGCAGAGAGGCCAACAATACCATCCATAACCCATCCTCAGTAGTCAGGAATTCTATCTCTAGTTATTATGTTGTTTTGGATATGTAATCCACTGACATTGAACATTCACGCAAAGTGTCTTTCTTTAGAAGAGACAAGTGCATGATAAAGTTAAAACAACACAGGTCAAGGGAAATCCCCAAGGACAATGATACAGCAATCAACAATCCAGAAACCGAAGACATAGTGGGGCAGGCTTATGTAATTACTCTAAAGGAAAATCCAGTTATGAGAAATGGAAATAGTGACTACATTAGAAAATGTGATTAATTTGTCTAATGTTTCTCTAAAGGAGGATGAGTTATTGGTTATAGGTTGAGGCTTGATTTTTTTACCGTCCACTCATTTAAAGTATTTTAAAACCATAATAGATGTCAATAACTTAGGAAAGTTCTTCAATGATCTGGGTCTGATTGGGAGAAAAAGGCACATGATTCTCAGACTTACTGAATCCTAAGGTTTGCCTATAATGCAGTATATGTTTTTCTGAATGTGAAGATTAAACAGCCTTAGTGGATTTAGAGGACTTGCAAGATGATGGTTTGAGAGAACAGAATGAAATAGTCATGAGACATAGTGATGTAAGGGAAGAATGTAGTACAGGATCCTAGAGAGTTAAGTAGTGTCTTCTTTGTATGTTGTATTCGTGGACTGGGAAGCACATAGTAGAGAAGTATATTACCAGTAAGGTGATGCATCTGCTAAATTAAGAAGTGATCCTCTTAACATGTATAGAATTTAATTTCATGCTCTTTTGGATGGGATCACGGAATAGAGGTCTTGTCAAATAAGGAAATGAACTATTTAAGTCATACTTATATTCCACTGTCTTCCAATGGTGCAGAGGACCATTATAACTACACCAGGTAAACCAATCATTTTAGGTATTAGCTCCCTGGAGGAATATTTCTCTGAATACCTGGACCATATTCTATAGCTTTTGTTACATGAGTTATCCTCTTTTTTCAGTGATACTAAGGACATCTTGGTCACTTTGGATGAGTCAAAGTGGAAAAATACCTATGGGATTGGCTCACCTTAGCCCTTTGAATGCCAGAGAGGTATTCAAAGCATCGCTCTGCAATGCGTTGTGTACCCCTCTGGCACTCAAAGGGTTAGACATCACTTTCTTTACATGTGCATTCATCATAGATAGATCCAGCATAGAAGCAATCAAGTTTTGGCTGGAGAGGCAGGGTTGTTTTTCCTGAAGTACAGATTGTATTTGTTTTGACGGAATTGGATTTCCTGTTAAGACAATCAATTTATGTTTGCAGTGGAGGTTTCTTCCTACAAAGACCTGTGTGAGGACCAAATTTAAGCCCATTTACACCAAAGTCTTTATGGGATGTGGGAGTGGTACTGTGTTTTCCCTGAGAACCCCTTACTTAACCATATAAAATTTCTCAAAGTTACATCAATGATTTCTTTTGATTTGGGAAGGATATGAAAGACCTTGGAAGTACTTTTTGATCACATAAATTCTATATTATTTCAATCTGCACCTCACTTACAGCTATTCCAGAGACTGTATGCTTTTCTTGGCTGTTCTTTTGAAGAAAAGACATTTCTAATGATACATACAAGTAATAACCTTCTTGAAGCTCATATTTACCATCCATCTTCTCTGTGAGATTCTTGTGGATCAGTTCCTGAACTCATGCAGTAGCTGTTCCAAAAGGAAGCATTTTGTTAAATGAGCTGTGGTCATCTGTGAGATCTGTGACTGTTTCTTGTGTTGGGGATACAGAGAGGAGTAATATCAACAGAGCTTTTGACAGAACTCTTAAAAAGGAACAGTGTTCTCTCTTGTGTACCACTGCAATTACAGTCCAGGTTTTGGAAAGCACACCCAAAGAAAAAAAGTACATTTAAAATTGCTGGAGTGCAACCAATTTTCATCACCATTAACCCTTTACTCAGCGGCATTGTGCCTGCATATCACTACTCTATTAAAGCACCCCTCCCAACCCCAGGTGCAATGTTAATTGTCTCTAGAACAGTGGTTCTCAAACCATGCCCTCAGTGGCCACTAACAGGCCAGGATTTGACGATTTCCTTGTGAAAGCACAGGTGAGTTAATCAATGTGAATGAGCCTCTGATCAACACACTTGTGTTCTAGCAGGGGAATTCCTAAGTCCTGGCCTGTTAGTGGCCACTGAGGGCACGGATTGAGAACCCCTGCTCTAGGATACTATATAATGCCTGTCAGAGAGTCTCTCTCCATTAATGAGTAAAGCTGACAAAGATTCAGCTCTCAGGATAAACTATATTAAGCTTAGTATTTGCCTAAAATAGGGGAGATTCAGCTCATAAGACAAAGCATATTAAGGTTAGGAATTTGCCAGTATTGAGGTACCTTGGCATGGTGGCAAGCTTAGCATTTATGGCCATGTGATGCGACTAAATCCTCATCTTTAATATAATAGCGATATGCAGGAACAATGCCACAGAGTAAAAGGTTAATGGTGATGAAAATTTGGATGTGCACCAATATTTTGTGTATTTCCACTGTAATTAGAGTCAAAAACAATGGACCACTGCATACGAACAACCTGTAATATCTGAGGAAATCATATCCCTCATCTGTAGGCATTGATAGATTTTGTTAAAGATGGATGATGGATTAAAAATAATTTCAACAACTGGAAATGTTATATTCAGAAGAGTGGCCAATGTAGGCATAGAAGTATCCCCTAGTTTGTTCACCACGTCTGGCATAGGAATGTATAGAAGTGAGCATGTTATATGCAAGCATCGTAAAGCTGTAAAATCAGGTCAGATTTGAGTAATCAGATTATGAGAACATACCTTATTATAAGGGATGGGTGAAACTTTTTGTCTCAAAAGCAAAAAAGGCGAGAAGTGGCACTTCCTGCCGAGCACAAATTTTTCACAAAAAAGTGGTGATTTTCTGCTTTTTTTCATCTAGCTCATTGTATCGAACTAAATGATACAACTGCATTTCCCCCCACCACTTCAGTGTGACTAACTGGGGAGAAGCAGGTTCCTTCCTGATTTGGTTGTCATCTCTGTGTTAGGGAAGTCTGGGGAAAGAAACAGTTGAACAGTGAGTGGTTGTTTTTTTTTGTTGGTTTTTTTTTAACAGTGAGAGGGATAGGGACAGTTAGTTTAAAAATATAAATAAATAAATAAATAAATAAATAACAAAAAAGTAAAAATAGTTTTACTGATAGGTGACAGGGTTTGGGACCCTACCATGGGCTGTGACTGAGGAAGACTGATACTAGAATAGATAGAGTATTTTTTAAAGGGCAAGACACCACAAAGAAAATGTACTATTGATTACTTCACTGTAAAAATACACACAGTAGTTGAATAATATCTAGCAAAAGCACAAGGGGCATGGGGAGGATGAAAGGACTATGACCAGTGACCATAGTTGCTGCAGCATTATCAAAGTCCCGCTAAAAGATCAACCACCACCAGCACCTGTACTATTAATAAACCAAATAAAACACTGAAGACTTCTGTGCAACATAAATGCTTGATGGAATGCATTCTTGCCAATGCCACACACATACTGGATGCCTTCCTCTCGGCCTGGTCTCCATGGATCAAATAATAACACAGTTTACTCCCATACTAGTCTAATTAGTGTTCTAAATTATCCAGCTTCTATTTCGCTTCCTTAGAATCTAACGCCTACATTATTTCACTTGTTGTTGGTCCCACCCTTGTGCAGTCTTAGTGTGGCTCCCTCTTCCTTTATTCTTACTTTTCTTTTCTTCTCTTTCCTTCCTCGGTCCTCTCTTGTTTCCCATATTATGATGTTTTACCCCCTACTATCCATTATAGATTACCCCTTTGGGAGCTCTTTGGGTCATGGCTGGCCATGCTCCTCTTTACTTCTAGCTTCATCGATACGATTTACCAGAGCTGACCTTTCTGCATTCACGTTTGCCCACAACTGATGCCTCATAAGCAAAACACTTTTCACCGAGCTCCAAATTTTTCCCAAAACATGCCATTTTCCCATTTTTTCCTTTTAACTTATTGCATTTAAATCAATGGGGAGACTCAATTTCTCCTCACCACGGGGCAAGTATCCTTTATTTTCCCGCAGGCATAATATAAAATGGGTGTCACTTTCACACAGCATGCCATTCTGTGCTTGCGAGAAGAAGAGAGAGCAGAAATTTTTGAGCTATAGAAGACTAACTAAGGAGTTGAAGCTTAGTTTAGGGAGTCTTTTAGGCAAGACATTTGTTATCTGTAATAAGGGAATTTTTAGGAACAGGAAGGGAGAAAGGAGGTTTACCCCAAATATCCCAAAATTCGGTGCAACTTATTATAGAGGTGCAGGCAGCTATGATACAAATTCCTTCCTGATCTGTTATCATTGTGTTAGAGGAGTGTGGGGTGTTAGAAGGGAGCAAAGTAGTTATAACCCAATTAACCCAACATTCTGTCTGACTGATTTGATTTGAAAGATATAGGCAGCAGTGGTCCAAGTTCCTTCTTAATCTTGATGTAATTATATCTGTGTTGGACATGTCTGGCTGTTTGAGAAGGGAGAACAGAAATACCCCAACACAATCTGTGGAGCAAAGGAGATTTTCCTCAAATACCCCAACGGTCTGTCTGTTTTGATTTGAAAGACACAGGCACAGGCAGCTGTGGTCCAATATCCTTCCTGATCATGCTGTTATTATCTCTGTGTTAGAGGAGTCTGGGGTGTGAGAAGGGAGCCAGTGAGGTTTAGACCAGATACCCCAAAATTATGTCTGACTGATTTGATAGACACAGGCAGCT